>OY754936.1:14328306-15604483 GCA_963576515.1 Cryptocephalus primarius
TGTGGACGTTCCCGTATTTCAAACCTTCCCAATAGGCTTCGGCCGTAGCCTGTTTCTATTACTATAAAGGTAATGAACTGTTGCCGGACCCTACTTATTCACGGAAACTCATTCCCAATTGCCCCAAACATTGCTAGACACCTTGTTCGGATTTAACCCGGTGTATGACAGCCATTTGCAATGACCGATTTCACCCCGACCTCGAATTAATTCTGATTTCTGAGTCGTCTTTATCATACGGCCGCACACCGAATAGTTGAGTTAAAACGACCTCAGCTTCTAAATCCGTGATTTCATGCGGATTATTCAACTTGAAAGATTGAAAATATCTATGTGCCTTCCATTAAACGGTTACCACTCAACAAAAATGAGTGAACAACGTAATAAAAGTTTACTATCATATATAATTCAGGATTACGGTTTTGTTGAGTTACGGTATTCACGTTATTGTCTGATTTAGAGCGCCATTGTTTCTGAAGCGTTTTAGCCAAGGAAATGAATTTTCAGCGGCAATAAACCGTTGTGGTTCATTAACAGGTTTTAACATAAGGAGAAAGCGAGAGCCGGGGAACGTAGTTATTTGCCAGCTGGAATAAATGATTGAAATAAATTAGGATTATTTTATTAGATTTAACAATGGTTGTACTTTCATTCAACTAACAGGGATATGAACGGGGAATTTATCCATATTGTAGTAAACTGTAATAAACGACTTAATGGCTTGTTTCTTAACGCCGATTTATCGAACCGAGTAACTACCAGCCCGTTAAAAAGTTCAAATGGGAACTTTAACTGCTCGAAGAGTCATCGGTGAGTTCACTATTTACGTGACCTTTGTAAGCAATTGTATAGACAAAAAGTTCGTCTCCAAAGGATTTAAAGCGTAGAGAGGGTATTAGCGAAGCTCTTTTGTACATGAAACAAATTCCCTTGCCGACCGATGCCATTATCAAAGTGATTTTCGTTGATGGGATCGTCTTGAAAATTTTCGAAATTTTGCAGATCAGTAACAGCTGTAGTTTAACGTTGAGTCAATTTTAGAAAAGTATTGATTAATATCGGTTTCAATAAATGAAAAATCTGTTAAAAACAGATTTAAATCAATGTGTTATTAGATGACATGGTCATTTTGATAACATTTTAACCAAAATCTGAGAAACCAAAAATGGAACTTTTTAATTTTAAATATTGCCACTCATTATTACCTCAAACTACGATGCTACTGCCGATACCCGGGGCAGGGTACACGCATCTTGGTTGAAATCGAAACATGTCACTGGAGTCCTTTGTGATAAGATGCTACCTTAGTATCTAAAGTCAAAAATTTGCAAGACCGTGGTACGCTCAGCAGCAATATATGGAACAGAATGTCGTTCCACAACAAAAGAGCTAGAGCAAATTTTGAATGCAACGGAGATGTAATGAGAAACCCAACAGCTCTGTTGCAAAAGCAGCTCTAAAAATCGAACTGGGCGGAATAAGAAACGGGAAAGACCAGCAAACCGGTGGACCGAAAATGTCAAGGTTGACGTGGGTGATGTAGGTTTAACACCTGAAGATGTCAACGACAGAGAGAAATGGAAGAGAAATAGAAAATGCCAGACCTAACATTTTCGAATAAGTAGGGGGGCCCATAACATTAAACATTATCAAGAAAAATAGTTAAATAAAAAGCAAAAATTACTGAAAACAACAATCCACCGAGAACAGTAAGAACAAGGTTCCTCAAAACCCACAACTACCGATAAACTCATATATTGATGTTATATTTTCTTGTTTCTGGTTTGTACCTTTAATACATCCATATTTTTTATGATTTCTAAATTTTTTAAAGATTAAATACTAAATACAATTTTTCTTTTTAAAACGGATGCTATGGTATTCTGAGAAAATAGTCAAATAACAGTTTTATTACATTAATTTTCTGTAATACAAATAATATCTATTGTTCACACTGAAAATAGCCAAATAACAGTTCTATTGCAGTAATTTTCTGCAATACAAATAATATCTATTGTTCACCAATAAATCCGATTATATCACAATATATCACGAATTGTTTCTCGCTATATTTTACCTCATTTCAACTAATATCTTCACTTTTAAAGGAGGTGGGTCGCATTCGTACTTAACTTGCATATATTAACTTCAATATACCAAGCATAATTTTTTCAGTCAAAAATAATAAAGTTGGTTCAGTTACATTTTGCCAAATGAGATTAATGGAAATCATTCGCAATTCTTTTTTAGTAACAGCATACATAGATGGATTAAAACTTTAAATCTAGGTAGAAATATTCTTTTCCGATATTTTTCGTGAATAAATTTTTTAAAATACTTCAAAACAAGTTATGAACACATATATGCAACTTTTTATACTATATATTTCGATTATGAAATTTTGAATTACTTCCGTTTTTTCTTCAGCTAAAATATCATATATGTGTGCTTATTCGAATGCTCAAAACATCAATTATGGGAATATAACCGGCAATATTCTACAGTCTGTTGATAAAGTGACAGTAATTTTTATATTGTAGCATCTTGTTTAGCATAAGATACATCTGAATCTATTATTTTCTATAAAGTTCATTGAGATGTTTTGTAGCGCTACGTTGCATTGAACTTGTACGATATTAACCTCATTACATAATTATGCACAGCATTTGTTAATGGCGACCGACAGATGGCTATTCTTTGTTATTTTTACTGTCCAACTAACTATTTCTTTTAATGTTCGAAGATACGTAAAAAAATTTATGGCTTGCCACAATAAGATTCTTTTCAAAAATTATACTGAAGTTGTTGTGAAGCCATCATTCAAATGTAAATTCGTTAATTATCTCTTTATCCGTGAATTCTCTATTAGAAACCCACAGCCTTTCATCGATCCTACAAATTTTCTGGATAAGATAATTAGTGAAACGTTAAACCGTTTGTTCGAATAGCGCACACAAACATATTCGTTGAATCATTTACAACTATTGAGATATTTTTGGGTGAGGGCAATTTATTGATAAATTCAATCGGTAATTGCAATCGAAATAGCTACAGTTGGAATCGTTAATGGGCAATTGTTAGGTTTTCTATAAAGAGCACGTTGCATGCAAAGCCTTTTTTGTAGTCGGCTGAAAATAATTTTTAAACGTGCCTCTGAAAATTAGGTTTCTTTTGTCTGACATTACTTGTTATTCACAGAAGTAATATATAATATTAATATACATTTAATGTAATGCAATGCCACATGTTATATATGCGGTAAATACAATCTAATACTTATTATAAGAAGTTGGACTGCGATAGAGAAAATCAACGACAATCCCGTTATGAAGTCACGGATCAACTAACAAATAAATACTTACACGTGCTAATATTTGCAAGTATGCAACGTAGTTAGCGTATATATAACGTATTTTGCATTTCTTACATATGTACAAACTTGCTCGATAGTAATGATCTACAGTACTGTACCTGTTACGAAAACACTCGTACCTTTCCAATACGTAACTGTAGTTTCTGCCATATCATTTACCTGCAACAAAAACATATTATCAAAGATTAAATAAACAAAATTCAACTAGCATATGTAGGTTGAATAATACTTGAAATTACATTAAGTGTTATTGTCATTAGGATGACTTGCGTGCGGTTTGTTGCAAAATATGTCACAATTCATCATAACTGCCAAATCGTTCTGCTCACAGAAACTGACAGCAACAGACAAAAGTGCATTTCAAACGTCATCCATTCTCTGCTGAAATATTTACGTCAAGAACACATCAGTCAAAAGCTTGACTCCATAATTCAGAATTAAAGGATAATTGGGCGCCGGCAGTAACCTCCCATTAACATAGATTTTGCTGGAAAGGGTTTAATTCTGCAATAGCCTACTATTAATTCAAACAACAATGAAGGCGCAGAAACGCGAGCGTTCATACATTTTTAGAACGTTGCATGTTAGCACTCCGATATTAATTTGTAATTATTAGTGATGTTATTATGGTGGATACGAGTCCTACGCCCCTTATTTAAATAACAATGTTGATGACATGCAAAAGAGAACGCAGGAAAAGGGAAAGTGTATTCAAATATATATTGCTTTTAAATTTTAACATGGAATGAAGAAAAGTACAGCTACGGAGTACAGCACAGAAAGTTATTTACCAGAAAGTTTCTGCACTTTTTTTCTGACGAAGCTATCAAAGTGAGGGTCTTTACGGACAAAGAAAAGTTTTGCGACTTGGAAATTTGCAAGAAATTTTTATTTTCAAGGCATTAGTCAGAGAAAAAATAGCCAAAAGGCGCTTTCAAAGCCTATAGGTATTAGGTAATAAACAGAAATACGCAAAAAGACAAATACCGAATATTTCAAGAGATCGATCAAAGGCACGACATAAAAAATTCAGCAGTTCTTTATGAGAAAAATGTTGGAGTAAAATTGGATTACTCAGGCATTCAACTTTGGCATTTTCGTATGATTTGCGATAAAACTCGTCTGCGACTTCATTCAAAGAGAATTAATCTCATCATGGCCCATAATAATTCTTTATCTATTCACTTATCCCCGCAACGTTGCTTACCCATACATCCTGGCGATGATACCTGTCTACCCTCATCACTTCTATCGTTTATCATCACTCTCTCTTTCTCGGTTATGTTTCGAATTATTTCGCTACAAAATTGATTCTTGAGAAAATACCCGAGTCTATTTCGATGTCTTCTCGTGTTTGCTCGCAGAATTTGACGCGGAAAACGAGTTCTTTTTCCGGGGAATTGATAACATTGTCAGGACGTATTTGTGCTGTCTATGAATGTGATATGAATGCGACCAGATGAACAAATCTCTTCTTTGCTTCTCTTTCTTTTATTCCCTTTGTTCTTGGCGATGGATGATTACGTTTCGGAACGATCCTACACATGATAACGCAGTGAAACAGCCTTTTACTATTTTACTTTTTTTACATCTCACACTGGATATAAAGGGATTCACAAAAGGCAAGGGATTAAATTACTCAATTTATTTAAGGGAAAAATTCCAACCACTTCCTGAAATTTCACAAGCTTGTGGGCTATAATCACACTTCAGGGCCAAGGGATGTGTGCTTAACAATACGCCCAAAGTTTGCTGTGGATCAGTTGGCTATGTATCAAGATCAGTTGTGTGCAAAATAAAATCCACAGGTCAGTTATCATACGTAAAATCTGCCAAAGAAAAAGAGGCAAAGGGAATAATAAAAAAGTGGTGTAATTTGTTAGGATGCCTACTAATCTCCCCAGTTTTTTCAATTAAGCCCCGAGTTTTATCTCAGAACCTCAGACGTAATCACCTTTTAAATCGGGGTTTTACGTACGAGTATCTGAGGCGTTAATTATATTTTTAAATTTAAACTTTCATGCTAACACTTCCTAATTGATTTTTAAATCGAGGAGTAGAATGAAAAATATAAGGATTACTCGAATTAAAGTCGTCACAACTTTTCCAGACAGAGGCAAACAATGTGAATCTGCCTGTATCGAAAATCAAATATCGTATTACAAATCGGAGCGTCATAAATTAGAAGCCTTTGAAATATACCCGTGTCGTCCCATATTACGCAAATTACGGGCCCAATGAGTCGCTAATGAAAAAGTCTTAAAGCTGATAAGAAAGCAGAGAGAACTGGTGATTACAGTTAAAGAAAAAAATAATTCAACACATAGGATACATAACGCGAGGAGAAAAATATCAATTGTGGCGATCGATTTATTGAAAGTAAAATTCAGTGTAGAAAATATATCGAGAGATGGCAGAATTCTTGATTGAAAGATATATGGACTTTTATGAATGACAGTGTCAAAAGTAACACTGGGCTATTTAATCGCCAATCTTCATAAGGAGACCAGAAGAATCTTCTAAGATTTACTGGAAGACTAATGAATAACTAGGAAGAAGAAAATAAGAATACTAAACAACAAAAGACCGCTCATTACACGTTTTATCGTAGGTAGACCGCATACTATCGTGAAAAGATAGGTAAACCGCATACTAGAACAGCATGAAACCTTTTCTCTGCAATTATTCATTAAAGCGATTTTCAACGTCGAAAGAGAAATGGAAAAACGTAGGAAAATGGGATGAAAAATAAATATTATTTTTCAGGTCTGCCAGCTGATACTTTAAATATTTGATCAATTAATTGAATGTGTCGGTTGAAAATTACTGATGGCGAAACGGAAGCTACATTTTAACAAACGCCTTTTTGTTCCAATAAGGGAATCTAATCATTTCAAGCATATCTCATTCTTCATTCTTAACCCAAACGAGATCCTTAAGACACCTTTTTTTAAAATTTTAAGAAAGTGATAAATGACGAAAATCTTGGGGAACCGCCCGCGAATCCTAATAATTAATTTCAATTTAAAGAAAACACGCGGCAGTATAAACTTGGAGAGTTTTTCAACATCATCTGAAGATGCGAGAACGTCTAAGTTAAGGCGAAATTATCCTGCAAGATGGCCGACAATAATTTCTATTTTCTCGGTGTTTTTAATTAAAAGTATTGCTGCGGATTTTTTAACCTGGAGTGAACGGCCGACGTTTCTGTTGCATTAACTTGATACGTTTCCGCCAAAGAAAAATTGCTTTTAATTTGATAGCCAGTCGAGCAATTTGTTTTTCGCATTTGGACCTTCAAGAGACAATTTTCCCTGCTCAGATTATCTGGGTTTGCGCCAATGGGTCATCTTTAATAATTTAAACCTGATCGAACGGAAAGTGTATATTTTAACTTGACTGCTTGGCGAATTTATACGCTGTTAAAACCCTCGACGTAATAAATTTTGAACACTCTTCTAAACAATATCTATTCCACGGTCTTTAAAATAGAGTGAATAAATCCTTTATTGAATTTCATTAAGCGCTATTTACCGAACGACTCCATCGTCTATGCTCTCGAAGGATATATTATACCGATATAAATCCACAAGAATGTTACATGGACGCTTTCCGCGATAATGTAGGGTCCCAATGGCTTTCCGATATAGTGTTTAAGTTTTAGCTTTCTAACTGGAACTGTTTGGAAAATGGGCCGGCATTTTATAATAAGCCATACAAGCTATGCATATGAACGCTTTGTAAATGTATTGTCGATATTTAAAATTTTGCTACGACTAAAATAGTTTAAGTTGGTGCAATCAATTGGGTATTTAATACCGTTACGAGGTAAATAACCGTTTTACATCCTTAATTAATTCAGTTCCCATTCTCAATACTAATCAATCACTGTTTAAAACCGTATTTTCCGCTATAAACTATAGAAGTTGATGTATTTCGTCGCCCATAACGTAATTATTTCACCCCAATCTACTGTCATTTGTAACGTTCTCATAACAGAAAATAAAATTATCGACCAGCAACCTGTATCTATGCTATCAAAACTGATTTAATGACACTTACGTATTCTGTCCAGCAAGTCACGATCCCTAGCTGGACAACCAGAGTGATTTATCGGAATTGCCGAACGAAACTTTTTCTTTAGAATAATTTATTTCGATGTGGATGCATGACGATGAGTTCGGGGATAGCCATGGAAACATTCCGTTAATGCTTCGGAAAAGCGTTTATGTAAATAACGGACATTTTTACTCATGACCGTTTGAGTATCGAATTAATCTACTATTTATGCCACTTACTCGAGCCGAGGCTATCAAATCGATGTAGCTATGGTCTGTTTCACTCCAGTAATGGGATTGAAAAGGTCTCCCAATAGCACAATTCAGAAAATCAACAATGATGAGCCAACTATTCACGTTTAGGGCTAAATAAAATATTACATTAACATGTTTGCAGCTAAGACGAAAGGTTTTGTGCAGGGGAAATTAAAGCAAGTGTATTCAAATAGGGAAATATTGAAGCAACAAAAGTAAATGCCATCTTAAACAAAGCTGTTTGGACAAATATTTGAAATAAGCATTAAATCAACTACCACTAAAAGTATGAGCAGTAAGCTCTAGTAGGGTAGCTTGAAGTAAAGTACTTTCACAGGTTGGCACAGGCGAGTATGATCGGTGCCCACCTTCGTCAGTTTCACAACTAAATATGTCTGGATAAATAAATGAAATGGATTGATGTAAGCTATTTAAAATAAAATATAAATTTGTAAAAATAATTTAAACAAATTGAGCAATATCGGTTTTGTGGCCAAATCTGAATAGAGGTAAGGTCGTTTCACCAGGTCAAAAAGACCGAATGCAAACACGCCCTGCTCACAAAATTTCCCTTGAACATACACAAATTTAAAATCTTTTTGTCAAATGTGCGTACTCTGAAATCACACGAAGCCACGACCCGACCTCCATAGAATACAACCGAATCAAACGCTTGACCGCGAAAAGCGAATATAAATATAGAATTAACCGGAACATGGGAGACGGTCGTCGAGAGTCAATGTGACTTGTCATGTAACTTGTATGGCCCCTAGGACCATACGCCGTGAGAGTATAATTTTACGAACTGACTGATATGGTGGAAATTTTAAATTTGCAGGCCACGGAAATCTCGTATTAGATGGTAATAATACGTTCCAATGCACTTAGGAAAGAGCGACCTCAAAAATTGATTCACAATAATAACACAATACATGTAACAACACAGTGCGTTGTTACATCACTGAAAGATATTTCTAGAATTTCAGTATTTGAAAAAACTAAAAAGCTTTTAATTAATTTGATTGAATTTAAATTTTAATTAACTGAATTACAAAAAAAAAACTTCCGTAAAACTTCAAAATTCCATTTTGAGGCAGTTCTAGTCATTAGAGGTTCCTTCTGAAATTTGTATTCTAGACAATTTGTGAGGTTTAAAATAAAAGTGAAATTATTTAGAAACTTCCTTAAACCATGTAGACTTACTTTAGAAGCTTTTTTGCGAGTTGAAGAACCTGTAGTATCTTCCTTATAGATTCTTGTAGTTACTACCATATAAAATCAAAGTAGAAACGTTCGAAATTTTTATAAAACTTTTACATTCCATTTGAAACTTATTCTTGCATTTCAAAATTCTAGAGGAGCTTTAAAAGATTTGCTATAGCATGATTCAGACTCTCTGATGTCTCTAACATTAAAATGAGAAAGCTTTTAGAACTTATCTAAGACCATTTACGAAAATCAAAATCTTACTGTGGTCCTCGGAAATTGAAACAATTTTAAATTCACACAAATCTTCTAGATTCAATTTTAAGGCACTGTTGGTAATTCAAAAGATATATTTTTTTCTAACGTTTCAAATTAAAATGAAGTTGATTGAAGTTCTATATACCTGCTGGATACAATTAAAACGGCATTCTGACCATCAGAAACTCCAAAGGAGTCTTTTCGGCATGATTCAGGTCTTTTAGTATTCGACGTCAAAACGTAGATGTTTTCTGAGGTGTGTATGGACAATCGATAGATTTAAAATTTTCTTATTCTTCCTTTAGATTAAACGTTAAAGCAATTTTGACGCAAGTAATGTTTGTGGTTTAAGGCTTCAGAAGAATTTTTAGAAACTTTAATTTTTATCCTCCATGCATTCAAACGTTTAAGATTACCATGTACGTTTTCAGAGGGTATAGTATTAAAACTTTAACCAGGAAAATGTAAAAGTTAATTCTACGCAAGTAAAGAATGTATTTGTATATTCTAGTTTATTAAACCTTCTGTCCACGTATGTGTATGTGTTTACTGAACGGAATTCGGAATTTATAATAGTAGATATCAACAGAAAACACAAACAAAATGATTTGGCTAATACAGAGAAGAACGATTTGGGTGCTTCATTATATTAGCAACAAAAATACTTCGTGGGAAGAGGGTAAAGGGTTTCAAAAAAAACTTCACAGTTTATTTAATAGAAAAACAAGAAATTCGGAAGAATTTACCCTTGAACCTTAGTAAAATAAGCAGAAACAGTTATTTCGTTATTTGTCAAGACATCTACAATTTTTAATTACACACCATTCTTGATCCAATCTTTATTTCACTCTTAAGATATGCAGAATCTGTAAAAGCCATCAATTTACTGTGAAGAAGGCCTCAGCAAGTTTTCTAAATTTGCCATGTTTGTTGTATTTAAAAAGTCACAAAGCGCAATTCGATGACTAAAAAAAAGATTGATAACCCGGGCCGCGTCCTTTATACGCGTCCCTATCGCTTTGTCCCTCTTGATGGATAACATATAAAGAAATCAAGCCCATTTGTTGCATTGTAACTTTTATTTGGCAAATTCATCTCCACCGTATTCACCCTCATCTCGAGCATCCTCTCTTTGAATAGATCGCGTCCCATTCGAAAAATTCAAAGGACCAAAACTACATAAATCCCTTAGGCCGATAAAAATGACCGTTGCGTATAAACGAAGGGCTTAATTTGGTAAAAAAGGAGAACTGGAATGCTGTTGTCGTGATGAAGGTGAATTTTCCCTCCTTCGAAACATCCCTACTTCGCCGTTTTTGTTTCTTCTCTTCGAAGCCGTGTTTGTTTGTTGTATAATTCCGGGGCAAAGGGAACAAAGCCCTTTAGCAGGAAATGGGTTAAATTGTTCTCACGTGATTATTTCGATACACCATGGATACTACTTTGGGAGTTACAAGGAGTGAACTTTAGGTTAAGTTTTAGATTGTTTGAATGTGGCTAGGAGGTCTTTGCCAATGCACCAGGATGCTTTAGAAGTTTGCTTGAATTATTATTATGCTGCACCGCACTTTGTACTTCCCGCAATTTTCATTTAAGTTGGAATCACTGCAGTTCAAAAAGACAATACCCTTTATACGACAGGAAAGGTTGTCGAAGTCGCAAAAATTAAACAAATACAAAGCCTCACTGGAAAAACTTTTCCACTTAAGAGCAATTTACAGTTAAAAATGAAAAGCATGCTCCAAGTCATTTCAAATAACAGTTAGTTCTTTTGAGATACTATCAATTGTGTATGTTTATGAAGTCAACAACGACCGGATTCAATCATAGCATCCATCATCTTCAAATATAACGCATGAAGTCTTTAGTGAATTTCAATGTGTTACTTCCTGCAATACGTGATATAGATACACAGCAAAAATAAAACATCTGTGTCTGTAATTGTTGTAGAAAAGGTTCTACCAATTTGGTCGATGTAAATAGAGTTACAATCATTACAATTACGCTGATGCACCTTTCGTATTGACTAAGGAAATACGGACATCACGTTCTTTAAACAAATTGGCTAAGCAGTGAAAGCCATTATCATAGCTCAATAAACTACAGCTCTCTTCGTATATGAAAGGTTCAAAGTTAAGTTCAATATATTGTTTAGATTGGTATAGATGTCCATAACATGTAATGAGTAGTATTATTAAACGCTGTCTGTTTTACGATATTTATGAAATTATGTTCTGTTGTGAAAGTGGGTGGGAAGAGGAATGAGGATTTTTACTAAACGGAATATGATCATATAATCGAAACCGGTCGCTGTTTACTGCATAAAAATACACAATATATCGTTGGAAGACTTGGAGGTTGCTTTTCATTCAAACTTACACCCATCTTCAAGATGGATAACATCTTTTGCAATATAACTGAGAATTTCATTTTTTTACAACAGCCCTTCAAACTTTATTTGTAAATAAAAACATGACCTTAAATGTGTCAAAGACCTCACACGACACGAATTGTATTTACGTAAAAATTTACGTATCTGGCTACAAAACGAATGAAACCAATAAAATTATTTAGCAATTTTTTTGTCAGTGGAAACTTCATTAATAACGTCTCCTCTGCCTTTAAACTTTGTAGCTTCTTACCTGGGAACAGTAAAAATTGAAGAGACCAAAAAAACTCAGGTGTGAATATTAGTAAGCGCTTTTCAGGCGTCGTAAGCAAAGCAGAACAGAGCAGTTAGCTCAACAGAGTTGAGCAATGTCCCTACAGGTATTCCTAATAAAAACCGATCCTTTGACCACCGTTTTAAACATTAAAAACCGTAATTGAAATCCATTAGTATCGTGCCTTGGATGGTGAAGCAATTTTAGGGTGCACAAACAAATTAGTTACGCATACGGGGTTGACTTCAAAGGGTTACTTTGAATCGAATTAACCCTGGATATGTGGTATGCGCTGCGTGTGTACTACGTGTATATATTTATAATTTCCTGAAGTCACGTTTACTACAATAACGTTACGTGCGATTTAGTCGATCATTGATACGTTCAGTTGGGAAAAGTATACGGTGCGCACTGCAAAACGAGAAAAACTGAAACAATCATTAGTTAAAACACTCCCACTCTTAAGATTAGTAGGTGACTTCTACCGAACGTATTTGTGGGTTTCAATGAAAATTTTTATAAAAATACTTCGAATTACTGCTTGTAGTTCTTTATATGTAATCCATTTTGTAATATAAATATTAAGTTATCAAAATAGCTTCAATTATTTATGATTGATATGATCTGCTATTGCTTATTATTTCTAAATTTAAAGTAGTGTTTAGCAATATATCACAATATAATGTGATATTTGTAATTACTCTCTCTCTCACTCTATAATATTCAGATTCAAAACTTTTATTCAATTAAAATCAGTATTATTTAAATACCATTCATTACACTTATACTTTGTTTTTCCTTTAGTTCTTTCAAATACTTTAGACTTTGAATTCAGATTACTATTGCTTCAATTCCAGTAAGAAATCAATAGAATAATTGGTCCACCGTAGAAAATTTAAAGTTGACATTTGTTACATTACATATATGAAAGACTTATTTACTTTCAAAAACAAATACAGCATGCAAAAGAAACAGAATTACTTGAATCATTGATAATAAGAACTCAAGATTATTTTAATAATCGTTTCAAGCTGATGTGGCTATCAGATGATGGGGAGATGCAGAAGTACAGCAGTAGGTACTTTCAAAAACAAAGTAAATGGGCAAGAAGAGATAATGAATATTATACACAAGAAAAGAAATGACGTGACTTCACTGTTTCTTTTAAAATGAAAGTGGTACAGTATAGTGAAAATTCAAACCAGTTTTTCCAACGTGATCCCTATCACCCCGGCATCTTTAGCGCTTAATATTAATAAAAATTCATTTCAATCCTTCTACACCACAAACAACCTATTCACAACTGTTCTCAAATTGTTTGTTATGTCTAAACCTACTGAACACTTAGAAAACGGCTTACCAAACGCAATAGGAGATTAACATCAAAAAGCTGAAAGCTTCTTCAACCCTCTCCAGCAATGAAAGCCTTATCCAATTATCCCAACTCTGTAATTGGAGCAAGCAATTGTATGAAACTCAATACATCGATTACCGGCTTGATTGCTTCTTGCTTCATCCCAAAAAAAGAATCTAATCTCGCCCGTCAAAATGGCCGTTTGGCGTATTGACGCGTTCTCCTCAATGGTAAATTTCTAATTTGAAGCGATCAACGGAAGATTAATTATACGTCGGTGCACGCTCATCTAGTAGTAAATAAATTAATGTAAGCGTAGCGCTAATCATTTTGTATGTGAGTCAGTGACGAAATATGATTTTGTGAGGAGGAATTACCTATTTCGCTATATAATCACCTGAAGAGGAGGTTAACGCCTTCTGGATGAGATTTCGAGGGCATTAATTAAAGTGAGATAAGGGAGAGCGCCGGAGGAGGCGCACGGAGGAAATTGTTTCTCCCAGAAAAACCTAAAATTAAATTATAGTGTTTGGGAGGTTTAGAGATAAACGCGTTCGCATCATATTTGTTCTTCCCCAAAAAATACACCGTCAATTTGAACTTCTAGTAACCCCATGATGAAAAATTTTAGCCCAGTATTAAATTCAGAATTTCCCAGATACATATAACTATCGGACCACCTATAGCTAACGAATTTTCGTCACCTAATGTATCGTTCAATTTTAGAAAGTTCGTCCAACTTTCTCGATTAGCGGTATCTCATTTGTGGGCCGTCTAATCGTGATGGGACCTTCCGCGAGCGATCGAGTAAAGGGTTATTATCGGAGTAACGACAAGTCCGGAATTTCTCACGTCGTCATCGGGACATAAGTTAAAAATTTTATGGAAAAGTTCGCAGGAGATAGGGAAATTTCGGGCGAGGCGCGAATTCTGTCGAATTTATCGGTTAGGAATTAATTCCAGAATTTTACGCCACTTTATCACTGCGATTCCTCGGAATCGTTGCTGTTATGCGCTTGATTGATGTTTGACACTTGAGAAGTGTCGCGTCGATATGTTGTGGCATGCAATTGCTTGCGTATTTGGTAAAGTCGATGAATGAATTCAGTTCGAAAGAGAAATGAACATGATAGTTTCCCTCATTATTGTTAGGTTGTTATATCTACTACATCTCGGGATATAGCTGACGTTTTCTGATGTACTTTTGTTGCAGGGTGTTGTCTTGACAATTTCATCCTAGTTCAAGGATATTCCAGATCACGTCTATTAAGCTGCAGTAGCCATCAAATATCCCTGGCACCGAGATAGCGAAAAAAATTGCAGCTAACTTGTACCGTTAACAGTGATTTTGTTACTCAACTCGTTTCCAAAAAACAATGGCCTTCAATCTTAACCTGCATGTATGAGATAATGTGCGTATTTCTGAAGTACAATTTTTCTTGACGTACCCAAAATTGTTGCTATCTTATAGCTTTCAAATTGGATACATTTTATTTCTATAAAACCGCACCTTTATAATTTAAAGCCCAGTTTCAGTTAATTTGTTTTGGAAAAATTTTGTAGTTCTGGAGGTTTCGAGAAACAACAACTCTTGAACTCAGGTCTTAATTTGCAGTAGCCAGCATGCGCTTTTCAGCTCAAAAATATTCCAGAAGTTTGTGAAAGAGTCAAAATCAGCTACCCTTATCAAAATTTTTGAATGGTTACAAGTCCCAATAAGAACAGTCACAGCGGAAAATGCTAAAAAAGAACAATCACAATCTTCTACAGCTAGATGAAATTTGTATTTAAATTAGTCAGTTAATTGTATCAAATTGTCACATACAGTTTTGAATTTCGGCAGTGATTTTAGTAACAAAATTCTTTCAATTGATGCAAAGCATTGTCGGTTATGGCGAGATAAACTACCGTTTCAAAATCTAAATTTTGGTAAAATTGGGGACCTTCTTAGTATAGAACTCATTTTCTGACCATACCGGAATATTGGGTGTAAGTTACTTACTGGAAGTACTATAAACGCGAAGAATGTTAAGTATGCTACTACTAGGGAATTTAAACTTGTGTTAATTAATTGAACGACAATCTAGCACTATAAGTATTACTGGGATAAATTGTTATAAGAAATTTGCAGCATAAACAAAAGACAAATAACTAATAATCAAAACGTTCAGTCATCAGGCGCATCAAAAAATTAAACGAATCCCCTTTTCCTCATTCTAACTTTGGTTGAAGCAAAATGTATCGTTTCAGTATTTAATATAGTCAGCAAGATATCCTGATTAGAAGTGGTTGGTTTATTTTTATGAAGTTTACTGAATTGCAAAATCTATTTGAACAGACCATAAAATGGTCAAAAACGTGTGTTATCATCGCAGAACACTATTCTAGCAAGAATTTTTTAATAACTTCTAACGGAAGATGGAAAGTAACTCCATATGAGCTTTAGGAAAGTATTAAACTAAACTGCTATAATCTAATAACAGACTCCATAAATTTGAGACACGTGAAAAAGTTAATTAAGCGCACATATACTCCGGAGAACATTGAAAGTATATTTACTTTGGTTGTAGCCACATTAATTCGGGGTAAGTAATGAAGTTACCTGCTCTAAATATACTTCTCACAGCAGAGCCCCAGCTGAGATCTGAATAGGGTAAACATTCGCCGTCTCGGGGTGTACCGATACCTAGTTTCCTTGTCGACATGTGTTGAACCGCCGATAATTAAACTCCATACGACTAAATTTGTTTATTTGTCGACATATGCGATTTGCTCGGCAACAACTAATTAATTTTCATTAGTTTGTCGTTAGCTGCTCACTTCGCACCAGTTGTCGACAAGATGCATTAATTAAGGTTTCACAAGGGTTATTTTTTAATTACGTTTTGGTCGCGCTTAGAGCGTAGAAACAGCGTTTTTTTTTAATTTATACTGAGACCTGTACTTAGGAAAATTCAGTCAGTTTCGTGTTCCACAACTTCCGGAACATTAAAGTATGCTAAGTAAACCATGTGGACATGTTATACCATTGTTATTTTATCCTGCGAAGTATCGATGTTTTTTTCATTCGAAAACGTATGCTCTATTTTTCTATTAGAACGAGTGCCATTATAATAAAAGCAAGTCCTGAAAAAGGCGTTACGAATTCATCTCTCAGAATGTAAAATCGATGAGACAGGTTTTGACAGCCCCGGTGTTTCAGTCCCATGGAAAAAATAAAAACTTTATGAAAAAATGAATTCGGGACGCCACGAGGTTAGGGCACTGGCATTTGTTTTAACAAAGCTTTTAAAGAGCCGGTGCTGGTGCTCCGTTATTCTCTACACAATTACATAGATGGAACCTTATCTCGGCCCTGTTAAATTGCAGCAGATTATGAGGCCTTTTTTATCTACCTATTGAATTAATTGTCCTTATCAGAAATAACTAATGCGTATGCCGACGAAAAGAGAGGCAATGGAGCAATGGGATTACATTGTTTCAAGTTATTTTGCATTTTAATTTTCACGCTGGAAGATGAAAACAAGAATTTTAATTATTTAGTCAAAATGAGCTAACAAAAATTGCCAAAATACCGCAGAGAGATAGATGAGGAAGAAATACGTAACAAAGCAAATATGCCATTGAGATGCTATATTTAAGTACTTTTGTGTTTTAGTGTTTAACAAATTAATATTCTCTTATAACGTCGCTACTAATTGTTTTTTAAAAACTTGCCTTTAACATTTGCCTTATAATTACGTCGCTATCCAACTGCGTAACTAGTTAAAATTTGATCTCCCGTTGTAAGTTCGTCCCACGCCCTTCAAAATGTAAGCAACACATTTCTCGTTCGTTTAAGTGAAAAAGTTGATTAATTTTCTAGCTTAACTCCTACAAGGAACGAAATTAACAAATGGTTATCGTTCTCAAAAGATCCGAATCATTCGACGAGTATTAATCTCAATAATATTAAGTAATTTAAAATTGCTTTTACAGATGTCCAAGTGATTGTCAGTAGTCGTTATAATTTCAATATATATATTCTGTTAATTAATGAACTAATTATGAGGAGTTTAAAGCTGTATGAAAGTCATTAATATTGCTGTAAGGTGAGAAAACCTATGAGCTAGAAAAAAGATTTCATTATTTAACACTCGCATTGTACGTGTGTCATTCCTTTCAGTTTATTTCCCACTGACAGAATTTTTTCTCGAACGCCCGCTTCTCTCTCCACAAAAGCCCTACTAATGAAATTTTAAATAACATTTTTTTACGATCACCTTTCTTTCCTATTTCACGCCATTGTGAAATGTTCAGGAGCTGATCGTAAAGCTCTACGCTTTTGCGATAGGGTTATGCCAGGACCGCTTTTTCGATGTCGAAAACTTTATTTGAAAAGGATGGCGGTAAAATCGATGACCTTTTGAAGGAATAATGACGACGTATCTCGGTTTTCTCCTCACTCACCTTCGCTAACTTTTACACTTCAAACTTTTAAGAACCCTTAAGCAACTTTTAATAAATTATTTCGGCATGTGGGAGACAAAAGGTCTGTGCTATGGGTTTTCTGAGGAACTGGTTCTCCGGATTAATCTCACTCCGGATGTTGATATTGGTTAAACAGCGAATGAAATAATTCGAAACGGGGACCGTCTAAGGCTGAACGAAAAAGAAATAATTACGAGCAGAAATTGTGGTCGACCGCTGTGATTATTTGTAGCAAAGGGTATTTACTCGGAATGGTCCATAGTTCACATGTAATATTTCGACCCTTTCGAAAATTAACGTTACTGTACTTTAATGGTAACAACTTTTTTACTTGCAATATGTTCCCTGCATGCTGCGTGCTGTTTTGAAGGAAGGGTACAGCTTGGTGATTGGGTAATGGTAATTTTAGTAGCAATGATTAGCTACCACAACACTGGAGGCAGATATTATATCAATGGTAAAATCAACGCAACGCCATGCATTAAATTAAATAAACCATATAACGTAAATCGGATAATTATTGAGGCCTTCCCACAACTCCTAACGGATCTACGTGGCATTTAGCTTCTACAAGTCTAGAAGTACATTTTTGCTATAAATTCTACCTGTTCTGCAGTTGCTTGAAAGAAGATACCTTTAAACCTATTTAAAGAAATATTACTATATGCGCCCTATAAAAAAAGAAGGTGGTTTGTTCAACTGAAAATAGGGAAAATGTTAGGAATCCAATCAATACTAGCCTATAGAAGTGCTATGGGTTATTTTCTTCATCACTTAATAATTATTATCACAATTCTTGAAAAAAAAATGCATTTGACATCTTCAATATGTATGCAAAAATTAAGCCTGAATAACTTTTGTAAGAATATCGATCTAATTTCTGATTTCAGTAACCAGTTTCGATTAACTTTTCGTCATTATCAGGCTGTGTAGAACGCTAAACATACAAAAAGACACAAAATTAATTTATACATAAGAATTATATAAGTGTAACAAGTAACCTGAATACACATTAAGATATTATTTGCAGAAACGTTGTCAAGTAAACCATGGTAGAGTTAAGTATAAAGAAATACAAATATTAAAGGAGCACGGTTAAAATTTTTAAAAATACCATCGTATTAAACCATGGTGTTCAGTAAGGGCAAGACGAAGGGTTTTTACAATTAATCAGAAAATTATTAGACCCATGTCGAACAGGTAATAAAATATACTACTAATTGAGCTTTGGGTGGATCCGGGCGTGACGCTTCTAGAGCGATTTTGAAATTATGTAGAAAACCTTTTTGGATTGAACAGAGAGCGGTAACTTGCAACTGGCGGGTAAATAGGTGAGAACATTAGAAAACCATAGAAACAGGAATTATAGATGTAGGTTACAAAAATGATAATGTAACCCATAAGGAAAATATGGCTCTCTCGAGCCACTGATTTCCCAATCGAAAGGGCTAATCCCACCCTGCGCAACTGAGATGGGCAACTTTTTCCCGCGTAAGCGAATTCGCTTTCTGTCTTTGTTATTTTGTGTCTTTGTAAAACGAACATTCGTATAACTGAGCCAGTCGCCCAGATGGAGTATAAGAAATAAGAATTGCACACCTGCATGGGGTGTTACAATAGGAAAGCGACAGTCATTAAAATTTGACTACCGTTTAGCTGTGAATAGGCGCAACGCGCCACGGCTGTATATTTTTCGCTTAAGCGACTATAACGGGTATTTTCAGCTGTTCCCAGTGTACTGTTGTTCGCTTATTTTTGTACGAAACCATAACTTTTAACAACAGATGCTATATGACTCCTCCTTTAAAAGTGATTTGCTCTAAAAAAATTAGTTTTCGGCTATAATGGATATTTGGCGAATAAAATTAAATTGTAAATTTGGCACATAATGCTGGGTCAATTCTACGTACACGAAGAGAGTCCTCCACAGTGTCATGGGGATGATAAGTAATTTGTGTATTTAAATCAAACACTGTAGTAACCCATTTTATGGAATTAAACGACAAAATCTTGATAAATACCATACAAGTGGTTATAAAGTTATTTAAGGAACCAATAAAATGAGATGTAATAAGTTAAAATTCGTATTTTTGTTGCTCAGAGAAATTATAAGGAACCACAAAAAATGGCCCTCGTTTGAAATGGCATTTTAGAGGTATTGTATTTTACAGTTCCTTTATATTTATTCCTATATATATATATATATATATATATATATATATATATATATATATATATATATATATATATATATATATATATATATATATATATATATATATATATATATATTTATATATTTATATGTATTCCTTTATATTTATATTCCAAATTGCATTCAAATAGATAAAACCGTTATGAAATATCAAAAAAGATGAAAGAGATATAAAGGTTAGGTGGTGAAGAAAGGAATCCGATTTCCTAATTTAATTTATACATGAGGCACTTTGTAAAAGTTCGACGGAACACAATGCAGCACAACTATAAAACAAGCAGAACAGCTGTTAAATTTATTCAGTAGCTTAGTGATTTTTAACCGTTTATTGCTAGACAGGTACAAAATTTCTACTAATCACTGCGAATGGGGTATTAAAGGGTGCCGTTAAATATTTTTTTAAAAATCGACTTCAACGCCCTTTACCTCGTAAAACTAGAAGTTTCCAGACTAACATACACCTCACTCTTTTTTTGTTAATTTTATACTTCTATATGCATCTATATTTGCGGATATTTAATCACGCCTTGTATACTTTTTACGCTTTTTCCTCTGCCGTTTGTATATAGTGTAGTCCTCTGGACTCCCAGGTCAATACAATTGAAATGGATAGTAGCAATCAATCAATCAATGTAATCTTTCCGTCGCCCGTCGATAAATTAAATGCTTTCTTATCTGAAACAACAAAGCGTATTCCAATTATATTTCAATATTCTTTAAACGAATGTTTCTGCTAATCGATACATCCGCCTAAATCCAGCAAACAAATTTCCCAATCAAATCCGTATCAAATTTTGAATAAGTGCTACGGTAAATCACCTCAAGCCCCAACAGAAACGTTTAACTTACCTTAATTGGTTAGAATAATTGGATTATAATTCACCGTGGAACAAATCGTGAAATTTACCAATAGCGCCAATTAAGAAAACCGTCTTTTTGTTACGCCCTGAACTTCACGATCCATCTTAATTGGTCTGAATTCCATTTGACAATCTATAACGGATTTTGATACATTTTAAATCGTATCGTCGAACCAATCAACAAATGGACGAAATTTGAATTTCCTTTTTTGAGATCAACTCTTAACGAGTCCACATAAACGTTGAACTGAAAGTTAACAAAATCAACACTAATTTAGTTACAAAAATTACTTCGGCTGCTTTTCTTGTGTACTCTAATCAGGGAAGGGAAAGTTTACCGTTTTTCCAAGCTCCCAATAACTTTCCAGGTACATACACATGCACAAAATCTGGAACCTTCCGGCATCTGTTTTGGATTCCTCGGCCAACGATTCCCAAAAACCTATTTCGCTTAATTCAATATTTATTTCTCCTACCGACCAAAAATCGCAAAACCTCTTTAGGTGGGACGAAAATGGAAAATTACATGAAAAGGAACTTTGGAGTTTGCGACTGATAACGAAATTAGAAAGGGGAAGCTTTCAAGTTTTCACGAAAAACAAACACGGAATTGACGGCCAAAATAAACAAAGCAGAATTTACTTGGGCTGTGAATAGAAACTGAAAAGTGTGCTTAAACATATCTCGGAACGGAGATAACTAAGACCAACGATGCCCCCAGTGAAATTAAATCTAGACTACTTGATGGCAACAGGTGCTATTACGTGCATGCTAATCTGATGAAAAGTAGACTCCCAAATAGATCGGCAAAGTTGTAGGTCTGCAGGACCGGCTGCGAGGCTAAATTCCAACACAGAGAGGTTTAAGGGGGAAATTTTTTGGGCCAGTTGAAAACCACAACCGCATTGGACGAATAAACCGAACCAATAACTCGGTAGCTTCGCGCTAACAAAATTTAATTTGTGAAAGGTGTAGCACTAGATTGATTCGTAACATATTTACAGAAAGAACTACAAAGCGGATCTCTATAACGAGAACATGAAAGTAAAATATTTACTAAATTTTTTGACCAACAATTTACGACAATGCTATTTGGCGAGCAAATACCATCACGTTCATAGCCTCATTCAAGAAGTTAACATAGATCGATTTGTGATCAGCAGACTAGATTGACTAGAACGTTCACAGACAGAAGCAGGAAGAATGTTCAGATAGGGAACTAACGAACTAACTTTACTTTCTGAGAGAAAAACGTTGAGGAAATGGTTGGGCCAATTGAAGGCAACGGACCATCACACTGATAATCTCAATAAAAGCACTAACATTGATTGAGTTGTAAAAAGCGACGGTTCATTTTGGCCAAATTTAAATTCAAGTAGGTATCAAAAGTAAGCCAGGAATTTGTGCAAATATACTAAAAGAATGGCAACCTGTTAATATAATGATATCAAAAATAATTCAATTTTAAGGCAGTCGATTCAATACAATTTTTGCAGGCGTGCCAATGTGTACAAGCTTTACACATTTTTTTTTTTTAATTAATTTAACATACGTCCATCTTCTCCCGTGTTTATTTAATTTGATACGATTTGGTCATACCACAAATTAACGTGTTGTTATATTCGTTTAAAGTTTAAAATTACAGTTTTTGCATTAAAATTACTCATTTAAATGTCTGCTTAGGCGAGAATTTCATGCTTCGACGGCGATCTTTATTCCGTGGCGATGCTTGTGTCAGTTGCACATTTCTTTGGTGACAGTATCGCTTTCTAACCACTGTTTCGCAGTCATTAAATTATGTTCCTTTGTGATATTCAGCTGAATAATTTCCCATTATTTCAAGCCATCCATCATCCATTTGATGTAATGATAAGAAAGCCAGGGCTGAATACACTATGATGTGTAACATTACGTTTTTATCTTGCATGAAGTTCGATAAAAACCATAGTAATTGAACAATTCTCCATAAGCTTTGAGAAAAGTGGAAAAGACATCAGGATATACGAAGTGTCATAAACAACTGTAAACGTACGCAAATTCTCCGCTTGGTTTCTATTCGTGTTTAGATTAACTTTTACTATCTATGCAGCCTCGTACGCTTTTCAGCCGACGCTCCTAAAAGTAGACGATCAAATTGACTCAAACAATTCCACGAACTAAATCAAAACGAGGATTTCTAGAAAGAAGACCATATAGGAAATTTATTAAGAGGCACCAAGGAAACGATGATATTCCCGTGAAAAAATGTCGCAGAGGCTATAAACCATAATGGGTCGTAATGTCATGGAAAATACACTGCGACTTCATAATTTATTCAGCTTTTTCGAATTCGTGTGATATTTATGCTCGAATGAGACATTATAAAAACCCGGAAATGTCGAAATAATTGCGGAAAATTTCTATAGTTTTCCGTGGAGTTTTATCATGCTGACGCTGCGCCAAGTGTAACAAATGGAAATTTGATGAATTGTAAGGTCGTGACAAAAATCCTGAACGCATCGAGGTTAAAACATATAAAATTTAAAGTGTGTTCTTCGCTCCATCACCCTGAAAAAACTGCAAGAAATGCTGCGGAATAAAGCGGGAAAATTGATGAAATTTATGGAGGGGCTTCTTGCAAAACTTAGTTATATTTCATAACCGACGAAATGTGAGATATGATAGAAGGTCATGGACCTTGTCCGCATATGTTGCGAATATGAAAGGAAACCACTATAAAATATAGCGGAATGTCTTTAAAAATGTCCCAATACGCGATACAACAGATTTATCGTTTTTAGGAAAAAACTTGCAAAGTTCATTTAGTCGGATCTTCCCCTAAGATTAATAACATCCTCTTTCCACACAGGGTTTGCATTTTTGAAAGTATAAATCTAGCTTTAATCGTTTTGCACGACGTACAAAATGTTCTACATTTTCCATTTACTTCGAAATTAACCGTTTTAAATGGCATTTACGTAGTTTTCTTTTATTCGCCGAATTAAAATATCAAACGCATTTGAATGAGTTAATGCCAGTTTCCACAACTAAATTCAGTGAATCAATACGCGTTACCCATTTCGCCTATGAATGAAAATACCTTTACAATTCATTGGAAATAAATTTACATCTAAATTTCTACCTTTCATAACTCAAATTTTAAAATCGTTTTGATTTCAACTGTATCTGTACAAATAGTTACGGTCAAAACGTGAATATCATGCACCGAGATGGTAAATTTTGGCGATGGCTAGGGTTTCTGATAAGGATAACAGATATAAACCATATTCGTTATTATAGACAAAAAAAAATAAATCCAAATCACATTTGTAACTGTTATTTAATTTATTATACACAAAGTTCTGCAAAATGGTGACAAATGCTTTTTACGTATTGTTCCCCATAAATGTTTTTATCTTTATATAAATTTAATTTTAATTTTTAATGCCAACCTAAGACTTGTTTCCATATTTAGCTATATTAACCCTTATATATCACAAAATGTAATCCAGTACTTGATACACGAGGCAGAAAGTTTATTTTACAATGAAAACATTTTCCTGTATGTTTGAAATTTTTAGTGTTAGAAATTGAGCACAGAGTTAAGAGAATATATAGGGAAGATAAGCCATTCATAAATACTTTACGTATCTTATCAACGTTGATATGGACTCTATATTATAGAGAAACGCTGCAATATAAATACAGAGGGGAAAGACGTGAGATAGGAGTGGGGATAAAAATCCTTCACATGGTATACAGTTCTCTTCCTAATATAATTTGTATTTACTGAAGCTCTAGAAGATTTTATGAGGGATGTATAAAAATGAGAATTAAAACAAAAAACACAAGTAAACCATGGAAAATGAGAAATATTTGTAAGAAAAAATGTTACTTTTTCAAAATAAAGAAATAAATTATACAGATTTGTGTGCCAAATTTTATGTAAATTTCTACTTGATATCTTATGTGTGAAAGTACAAACGTAACAATTAAAAAGATATAATTATAAAATAATATTCACAAGAGCTGCTAGATATTTCAATGCAGTTACAGATTAAACACTTTTATAAAAGGTTATATTATTTTCCATGTTTCCTTAAACCAATTACTGGGTCCAAAAGGTGAATTTGTTACTAAAGACAAAAATTTTAACTGCATCAGAACACAATTCACAATTTTGTAAAAGACAATTTCCACTCATCTCATTTCGTTTCAACTCTAATACAAACAGACCAAATTAAATTATTTTCTCGTACTATATAGGTATTAAAAACTTTTAAACAATTTCCATTATAATTGCACCAAGGGGTTAACGGAACTGGGACTCAATTGTATATTTTTCTGACCGCGGGATCCAATAAGCCACCACCCATTGAGTAGACCAGCAAGACGTTCATCTATGGTTAACCCTAATATTAAAGATATACGAAAATGTTATTTCCTTAATCACACGCCCTTTTGCCCTTGACCTAAGGACTGATCATCGCCGAAATTTATTATCGCTCTATCGTTTATACGTGAATACTATTTTAACTTTCAGTTTTATCTCCTGTTCGCAAACAAACCTGCGCCCCACAAACTTAGAAAGTAATACTTTAGTTTCTAAAATGAACGAGCGTATACACATATTGCGAAGATGACAACAAGAGATTAACTTTGTTTCTGAACCATTCCGTGTTTGCTTGGAGCATTCGTTAGATACGTACTTGCTAACGGAAACATAATTCTGAGACATTAACCGAAATTATGGATATCGATCTAATACCAACATTTCTCTAAATAGAAGACTATTAACTAGGCATACGAAATTCGTGTGTTTCAAGAAATGAATAACAATCCGAAACTAATAAATAAGATATTACGTGCAATTACTCCTAGAGAAGTACGATATCCCGGGAGGAAATATTCCTAGTGTGGTTTAATAGATTCTAAAATAATCAAAACTTTAGAAGGAAATAAGTTTTCCAAGAAAACTTGCAAAATCAACAGCTGATCGAGACACTCGAGAAAAGCGAATGTATGTCCGTTTGAAGGATAAATTGGAACAAAAATTGCTTCGCTCAGGATTAGACCAGATACTACGGTTTAGCTGAAGGCGTTTGTTACCAATTGGAGATATCAGAGCAATTGTAAGCGAGAGTGGTGCCTAAATTGCTCGCCCCGGAGTGGTATAATCCGAATTTCCAGCGTCATCCTACAATGCTGGCAATGCTGACAGACCTGTAGATGATTTCATCTAATCAATGCCGCTCGTCTCTTGCGCTACCTCCCGTGCACGGTCGCGAATCAATGTTTTTTCAGGGAATTTTTAGTGTCGCTCAAATTCGTTCCTCCCGTCACTTTGTGCGATTGTTCTATATCGAAACTTCGTCCGCTTAATTGTCACGATTTATGATTAAAACGTCATTTATAACACGTCCAAACGAGCGCCACTTCACCGGTCGTTATTATCAAATCTTTCGGTTTCCTAACACCCAAGTCTCTTATTTAAGCTATGGACTCATAAAAAAACAATTCTACTCATTTACCCCTTACAAACTGCGAAGAGTTCAGAATTCGCATCGGTCTCGATGGAAATCAAGATAAAAGTTTCCCCAACTTCAGGAAATTAAACATTCGGCTATCGCCATTATTTTGTGTTAAAGGAAAATGTTTTCTTTTCTTCTCCCAAGATTAAAAGATGTTTCCGTTAGAGAATACTAATAGGTGCAGTCGAAAGACGACGGAGAATTTCCCGAAGTTTAGGGTTAACTTCGAAAGATCTACACATATCAGCTGTTGGGGAGGAGATAAACCTGTTATCGGTTATGTAAAGGTAAAAATACGACTACGAGGCTAGCCTCTACACTTCAATAGACACAACTGACGCTCATCGAATAATTAAGTGCTTTGAGATACTTCAATTGGAAAACTTCAATGTGAATAATACATTTTAAAAGCATCAAATAATTTGTAGGCAAATGTTCAATTTTAATTACTATTGCAACACCTAAGAGATTAAGCGTGTTTAAAAGCAGTTTAAAGTTAATTGCCTTTATTATCTCACTTTTTCGTACACAAGCAAAATTTTAGTCTTTTCTTATTATCCCCTTTCAAAAAAAGATTTGCAAATTTACTCGTAGGGAAAGATATTCCCTTCTAGTTTTGCTCATTTACTTTGTGCATATTAAATTTTGGTTCCAATATTAAAGTTTTAATTAAACTTCGAAATACAAGGATTTTAAATGACGAAGTCGAAATAATGGTTCATGCCCCTGGTTGCATCAAGTTCCTGAATCAAAATTTTTTTGAAATTGAATGGAGCTTAGAATTTCAGGTTCAGATTAAGCAAAATTTGATCATAATGGCAGTTTGTGTAGTTTGAAAAATAACTGTCTCGAGGACAAATTTTTTAACGGGTATTGAAGAAAGCCAGGTTGAGGAAGTATTATTTTATATATCCGTGTAATATTGTGGGTTTCTTTGTCTACCTGCAATTAAATCAGATAAAAAAATTAATTGTTTTGGTATTAAAAGATGTGAAGAAAATCGAAAATGAAACACGGATAATTACCGGTATTGTAGGTTGAGGTTTAAAAAAATCTATATATGATTTATGGCACTAGAAGCACACCATTTTACGATCGTACATTGTTAACTGAATTACTTGTTATTTAAATTACCTATTATCTATCATAGTTTATGATTAAAACTTTAGGCGTCAGAAAGACCATAAAATAACTGCAAGATATTAAAATAAGACATATTCAGCTTGCCACCGCGACTCTTTCATATGAGTAATGTGATATAAACACTATTTACGTGATGATAGTTTTGATGGGTGAGTAAAAATTTCCAGAAATTTAGTTTAAAACAAGCCGTTTTATTTGCCCGAAAACTCTCACAACTCCCATGCTGGTAAACACAATTGCAAAGCCAGCAGCAATACCCTCATGTTTATGTTAACAAATTAACGTTTAGAGTACATTCGAACCCTTCTAATGCAAAGCAAACCGTTGCAATAATATTTGACAAACACTCTTGGTTCATCTAAACACATCGGGAGGGTTGGAGAGAGTTTGTTGTTTGCGTTGTTGGTTCCCGACCCGATCGACGTCCTTGAATCTATAGACTGGATCCATTGATAATCTGGATGAGAAGTTGGAATTTTATTTAATTGTTTATTTGTCTGCAATTAAATGTAAACAGCAGGCCGGGGTCCGACGAAAATAGACTTAGTTTAACGTGATAATACCAATTGCGAACACTTCCTTAATAGCCACTCTAATTTACCTGCTGCTAGTGCTAATTGTCCCGGCATTAAACCCCCGACGAAGGACAGGACGTTCCCACAAGAAATTATTTTCATAAAGATGTCACCTCCCCTCATAAATTAGTTTGTAAAAGAAACTCAAGTGGGCTAAAAAATTAATAACAGGTACGAATTTGTTGGTAATCTTATAATGCGTAGATTGAATTTTAATAACTCGAAAAGTTAGTTAATATTACAAGCTCTTTTGTTTGATCTGGTGTCCAAATAAATTATATCCATAAATAAATTTATTATATAAATAAACAGTGCTAACAATGCCATCATCTACCCTCCAACGAGATGTTCCTGACACAAAAAGCGTGAGGCATTGCATTTCTGTTTATTTCAATTAAATAATTTAAAATATCTAGAATTTAAATTTTAAATCTACAGAACCTTGCCTTCGACCCTTGAATGATAAGTACCAGCTTAAAAAATTCAAGTCCAAAGGGTTCTCCAATTGTACTGAAGAAAGCTCTGAGGGGCTGTAACTTCTTCGGGATGCATTTTGATATATAGGTATCGGTTTCATGTCGTGTCAGGAAGACTAAGGAAGACTCGGGGTTTTTAGTCATCTAGAAAACACCCAGTGTGTACGCATTATTTATAGAAACACGCGGTATTAGCGGTTCCGCTTGGTTCATCCACCTTGGGACGATCTGTTCGATTACATCTAAATATTAACATACGCCGCTTTCCATTAACAAGCTGTTTGCCCTGACACGCGAAAAAATCAGATAAAGTGAATTTTTATTTGCGAATAACAAGGAAGGATCCAAATCCAGAGCAAAGCAATTATCATAAAGTGGTAGGGGCAAAGGTAGAATTGTGAATAATTTAAGCAGTACTTAGGTTGTCTAAACGTAAGTGCACTAGCCGAGTCGACACCGAAACATGACGTAATAGGGGTTGATATGATCAATTCCCTCCTCACGTCCACAACAATGGAGATAACCCTCTCGAAATCAGGCAACTCTTCGTATAATGTAGTCGTGTGCGTGTGACATCGCCCCTCATTAGTTATTCGGATTTTGAATCCCTGCCCTTTGACCCATAAACGCTTGTTCCGAATAAGAGGGAAAAGGTGGAGAAAGGTGAAATTGGAAGTCTTGTCGAGACGGGACAACAATTACATGGAAATAGATATTCGTGTCGCTCCGGAAGTTTAGCCGTCCCGATTGCCGGCTAATTTCGTGCGATCGGCGATAATGCTGCAATTATGACGACAATAAATAGACTTGTGCACAATTATTGTGGCCTCTACACCGGATTTATATTAATAAGCGCGCTCTCGACAGCTTAAATGCCACTGGATCGGAAATTTAATCATCCGAGTTTAACGTTTCAATTAATTTCTAATCAGATTCTTTTTTCAAAACACAAGTATACTGTCTGCGATGGTCCAATTTCTTTTTATTCTTTTTCGTTTGGTCCCTCCGGCTTCCTGCTACACCAGCACTCGAAACGAAATATTATATCTGAACAGCCAACCATTCAAAAGGATTTCGATTGGCCCTTGATTTAATTAAATAGCCCTATTATTAAACGAAAGCCCTCGAAAGACCCTTCAATTTGTCCTCTGAATTTCTGAATAATTTTTCTCGGAAAATAAAACGCTAATTGATAATGAAAATTGAAGTTGGAACAAAATGGCGCTCTCTGGTCTTCCGACCTAACCGACACGGAGGCGTCTTGGCGCAAATTAACATTTTTGAAGGGAGCCGAAAGGCAAATCCACTTTAATAACAATATCTCAATTGCTCTCTCGGTTTTAATAAGATTTAATTCGAATCGCTCGAAAAAACCTAATCGTTTTACGGTTTCGGTTACCTTAACGTAATTTAACAATCGGGCTAAACGTTTGCCAAACTTTGCAACCACAACAATATTCCTGCCGTTGACGAGAATGTCATGTACAGGAAACCATTTTCATTTCTGCCGCAATCACAAAACGGATATTTTTGTTCGAATATTTACGAGCTTCCATTGATTGATTAGTCTATTTGCATGCGATGCGAGGGAAGCTAATTTCCCGCTGATTAGATTACCTGATGTTGAAACTTAATTGGAAAAAATTGTAAATTAAATTTAGGCATACGTTTTAGATTTATGCCTCATCCACTGAGAAACAGTCGCGCGGACCCACTAAGCGACTGCTGTTCTTAAATTAAGAAATAAAAATTTAAAAATTGTGATATGGCCACATTTCCACATTTTCCTAATAGATGAACTTAAGGTGTTTTGAAATAGTCGCACATGGTGCAGTTAGTTTTACCGAAAAAATCTAAAACAGGAGTGCTCCATCGGTGTAATGTAATGATTTTTTTGCTGTGAATGTGTTTGTATCATAGTTTACGTGTTAGTCTTACTTTTCCTTAGTGCTTAAAATTTTGTTGACATTCTAACTACAAAATCGTCATGATTCTTTTACTATGGCTGTATATTTGTATAGATGAAGTCTGGTTATTATGGCTATACTTTTCAGATTTGTATGGCCATAATGTGATGTTTTAAATAATCCGTAAAAAAATAAAGTTTAACGTACAACTAACTAAGGATAAAAGGAAATCATAAAGAAATAGCTACATAAAGATATAAGGACATCTTAAGAACATCCTCATAAGGATACAAGAACATGAGAAAATAAGGATATTATAAGCACATAAGGACGACTTAGGTACATTATAAAGGAACAAGAATGTAACAGCGCAAGGACACAAAACATCAAGGACATATGAACGCAAGGATATGAGATAATGACCATAGCAGATTCGGCTATGAAAATGAAAGAAGCTTGTCATAGCTTATTCAAAATGTATCTATAGGATTTCCCTTAACCAGGGGCGATCGACAAACCATCGTATTTAAATTAAAAATATACATTTAAAACAGAAAAGCAAAAAGCTAGATATGGCTCTCAGTGGATCTTTAGAAAGAAATCAATACATCCAAGCTCGTACATCCATTGATTGCTCGAACGGAATGAAACAACCATATTTCAACATTCTGGACCTCGCTCCAAAGGAAAACCAAATGTTTGCTAAGCTTTCTAACACATTCAGCTTAATACTAGCCCTGGGAGTGTTCTTGCCAAAAATAAAATACCGTCGACGAAAAGGGGGGAAACTGTGACCGTGATAGCTTGCTGTAATGCAAAAGGAGTATTTTTGCTCCCGCTTGTGCACTGAAGGGCAGGACTAGAAAAGCCGAGCTTAAGGATGGCTCTCCTCCTAGATAGCTCTATTCTCAACAAGCCTCCAAAAGCTGCGGATATCTTTACCACGAGACTAAAAGACTGATACATAGAAAACTAACTGGTAAACTCATACCAATCGATATATGGTATTTATATATACCTTTTATATAATTATATAAACGTTTAGGTAGGTAGGAAGAGTAACATGGCAAAAAAGGGAGTAACAAAGAGATGACGAACAAAAATAATTCACTTGACTTATGACTGAAGTTAATCAATACGATTAAAACTAACTGCAATTTTTTATTTATTTATGCAAAAAATAAATAAAATCCCAGTTACAAAAACATAAGGCTAAATCACCCTCAACTACCCTATGACAGCGTCAACTTTCTCGGAAATAAAATCTTCGATATCTGCGTTTTGACGTCGAGGAAGAAAACCCGATACAAACAAAAGCTTGTATTAAATATAAGGCACACGACAAACGCTGATAGAATATCATAGCAGGATAGAATTACTGGTGATAAAGTGGCGTCATTCCGGGGATCCACCAATCTCCCCGAAACTGAAATATTTGCCTAATGTTAGCATTTGTAAACACAGGAGGCAGCGGCGAGAGGAAACCAGAAATGAGGAATGTCCTGGCCTCCTTTAAGACGAGATATCATTACGGAACGCACATACAAAACGGAGAACAATAGTCTCAAGCGATATATATTCTGGCACGTTAGGCAACCGAATGGAAATGGAGGTTGGAGACCGACCAGATTGCTCGAGGGTTGTGTATTGATATCTCCATTGACACAAAGAAACGTTTAGAGCTTTAGATTTATGTTCATGTGTACAATACACCATTTCCACGAAAACTTGACCCCATTTGCAGGTGCAAAACAGATTAAGTGCGATATAAATTCCACATTTCTCAGGGAAAAACAACAGAATGACTCGACCAATGCATGTATTCATACGCCATTCTTACTGGTTCCATTCTCCATCGATAGCAACTCGGTAATAGCGTAAAAACAAACGAGACATTTACGTACGTATCGACCGACTGTGTTGAATTCATAAAACTTCAACTTATTGCAGGAAGTTCTGAGGTTAACTGGAACGAACTTAACTGAAAAAATCGTGAAGCGCATTGAACGTTTAAGTTTGATGAATCATTATTATTTGATTAATTCATGAATATTTTGCCTTTTTAATGCATTTGAACATCTTATACACGTACAATTTTGTCACGAACAAACGTGGCAAAAAGTTTGTAACTCGATTTTGGTTACTCAGAGTCTACTAACAAACAAGGTTGGCACTGAACTAATAGTGCAGCCTACTTGAAATATAGACCGAAGTTTTACCTACAATTAGAAGGGCAGAGTGCTAGAAGAGTGAAGAAGGGTCGACCAGTAATGCGTAAGAAATTGATATGTGTGATAACTGTAAATTAACAATTATCATAAAATTGAATTAACTATTCGTCAATTAACTAAACATTTATTGCTTCACTTAATAATGCGTACCTCCCCTAATAGCAAAGCTATCAAAATGATGAACAAACCGATATACTGTATGCAGAAGGGCTACAATAACGAGTCAGAACTTTAAGGGTTCCAAAGGGTCTTCCAACATCAGAGCAGAAAGTAACTCTATAAATAATCCTACATGAATGGTACGAACTTCTCGAAGCTTAAAATTTCAAATAAATTGCAAATCAAATAAAGGGACGGTGATTAAATTCAAACAGGTCATAGTCGTAAAGCTAGGTAAACAATTTCAGTGCTTCGTTCTTTTTGCAAACAAGTTTATTAAAACAGAATTGGATAACGGTAAAATCAATGAATATGTATAATTTGACAATATCAAACTCGTGTAACACGTCGTGCGGAATACATATGTCTAGTTAGCGTAGCACAAAGAACGTAAACAATTTATTTAGCGAATAAATTATATGAAAGAAGAAAGTTTTCACGGCAACAATAAATGTCCACAACAATCGGTGTTAAAATGTAGCGATTATTTAACTATTAACTTATGGAAACCCACGGGATTTAACTAATTCCTTATCGCGATAGTTCCGCACTGACTAACCGCAACGAAATAAACTGTCATAAAACGTAGAAGCCATAAATCCGCGCAGTTAATACAAAATATTGCCAACCTGTAGAGATATTGAAACACAATGGCAATGGGTTTTTATAGCGCATTTAGAGTTTTATGCTCGGTTGCCCTTTGACCATATTGCATTCAAAGATTACTGTCAATAAATTAAGCCACGTCCGATGCATTTAACCGTGTGATAGTTTTAAATCTGGGACAGGGTGTTTAACAGCTTTGAGATTGATTAATAAAAATATAGATGTATATGAGGTATGAACAAAACCGGAAAATTTTTATATGTGGAGCCGTCAAAACAACCATAATATTACCGGCTCGAGTTCATAAAATATCAGAAAAAAGCGTGAAAAGGTGCTGTTGTTATTCAATTTTTCACGTCTCTCGGCTATTCTGTCATGGTGCAAAAATATAAAGTATGACATTAGTGTCACTCTTATGTTCTTAACCGACAAGGTAAGTTGCGTGAAATTTAAAATACAATGAATACAATACTAAAATCTCAAACAATAGAAAGTCTAAACATACGGTTATGGTCGCAGAGTAAACCCAGAAAACGCAATAGTAAAGGAAAATCGATGATTAGGATAGAGTAAGGAAATAAGCAAATAAAAAATATTGAGAAAAGTGTAAGTGTGAAGTAAGGACAACAAAGAAACAGAATAAGAAGACGAAATATCAGAAGCCACATAAGAGGAAGAGGAATTCAATAGCACATTGCAGAATGACAGTAGTGGTAAAACTGGAAAAGAAATCCAATGTAAGATTACTTGACCCTAACTTAGTGTAGGTAGACAACACAACTAAGAAGGTTTTGTAATTTTTACGTGCAAAAGTATAAAACATTTTCATTACTTCAAAAATAATTATTATCATTAATTTCGAAAATTTGTAATTGGCTGTCAGATGTCATACATTTCTGAATTGAATACTTCAGTAGTTTAATACATAACTTCATACCTGACTATTGATGTTTTGTAAGAACATGTAAACGAGTAACGTGAAATTTTCAAAAATTAGTATCAACTATATCCTCCAAAGTCAAAATATTTTTTTGGTACTCAGGCCACTTATGAGGCCACTCCCCGAACACGTACACACACAATCGCATGCACATTACGCGCGCATTTAAGTATTCAATCACGTAAATCATATCAAGAGATTGAAACAAATGTGTTTTAATTATTACGGCAGTTTCCCTAATCCACATCGCAATTAATTTAGCCAATTTGTAACTCCAGATAGCCGTCCAGCTCCTCTCTTTCGAAAAAGTAGGTGTCGTTTGTGCCACACAATTTTTTAACACCATCATCCCGTCCTGTTCCTATAAAATTAAGCGCTTTTTCTGGTTATCTGCGCGGCATAATAACATGACAAAGTACACATCATCTGTCATTGTTGCAGGCTCGACATATTTCAGCAGGTTTTTTTCTGCTAGCGCCTCCCGAATTTTTAGCCTTATTAATTTTAAGGACTCTATCAACAACATAAGGCATGTCTAAAGTGATGTATACCGTAAAGGAGACTTTAAACGTATTGCGTTTTAAATATAATTGTAAACTCAAATTCAAACGAAAGTGGAACGGCCGAAAAATTCTTACGGTACAAAACGCATATAAGAATGTACGAAACAAAAATATGATCCAGTAAATAAAATTGTCAGTCAAAATCAAGCAAGTGTAAGGCGATGTGACTTTTACATGATAATTCAATAAAAATCATGTAACGTAAAATTTCGAATTATGGCTCAGAAAATGAAGGTATTAAACGGCAGGTCACTGGAAAGGAAAGTTTCACCTTTAATATACTTACTAGGTAACTTTTCATAATATTATTACTGCATATAAAAATTATGTAAACAATTTATTAAATTTCAGATCAAAACTAAAGATTTTGTTGAAAACAATCTATTAAAAATTGCAAGTTTTAATTTTTTCATACACATCGAATAACTTTATTTTATACTGTACCACTTCTCGTCTGATTATAATATTACGGCATGTAGGAATCGAAGAGTAAATTTAATGGATAGTTAAAATGTGAAAATATTACCATTACCTCATGCGAAATGTATGACACATGAAGTTTCATGCATTTTCGCCTCTTAAATTTTTTTAATGATCGCATTTCGTTATATTCTTTCAGTGGATGAGTCGACTATGACTATCCTCGTCTTGCTGCGAACTTTTAATCGATAAACTTTCCGGAAGATATTATCTAAATTGGACGGTTTTGAGTGCGATGTTCGCAACTTTTGTCCGGAAAATGCAGTCCTTTATAAAACTATTTATAAACTCCCTTTATCTTCACGTGTAATTTTGCTCGCCTCCGAGATGAGTGCGATAAAGATCTTCCTCCGTGGACAAAGTCGAATGGTGAGAAATGGACAGGTTTAAGGCCAATGCAATGAATCGCTCGTTTCATTCTGTCTCTATTAAAATTTTTAATGTCTACTATCTTCGTATCACGACGATAAGACCATTGTAATACTTCGTCTTCTCGAAAAAAAATTGATAACGGAATCAATAGATATATTTCAGTGGAATGATGAGAAACGGACAGGTTTAATAAGGCGCAGCGTAATGAATCAATCGCGTTTCACTCTCACTATTAAAATTTTTAATGTCAGATATCTTCGATTTACGACGACATTGTGATATTTTACATCTGGAAAAATTTGATAACGGAAACCAATGGACATTTTTCATGGTTTATCTTGTCATAGAACAAAATCGTTCGTTCTGGAAACGGTTACCCATAAAGTTTTAAAACACATTCAAAGAAAAGTGAGCGATTGTGAAATATTCTAGTATCCCATACATTTCAATTTTATTTGATATGATAAACGATACACGCTTGTTTACTTAACATGCCTTACTTCAGAACATCTGCTCCCTTTTGTGAATAAACGTGAGAAAGAAAGAGTTTTGATTAATTTTGAATTGGTTGGGTGAAATTTTCTTACTTTTTGAGTCAGGCATAACCAAAAAAATATCGTTTTCACAGGAAAGTAATAAAAATGAAACGATGTTATAAGAATTGTGATATTAAATTCCAATTTAGCGTACCAATCAAATAATATTAATGGCAGGAAAGTACAAAAACCAATAAAATATTAGTAATGACTGAAATATCATGATATTAAAGTTAGCATAGAGATGAGAAGCAATTCGTTCTTACAGGTTTCAAATAGTATCTAACGACAACCATGGAGAGCTCAGATGTGCCATGAAAATTTTTAATGTGTAAGTAATACAAAAATTGCAATTTTTGAGTTATGAACATGCGTAAATTCATGTTACCTTTCGATGACAGAAAAAATTATCCAGATGTTAATTGATTAAAAATACACAATTCTAAAGTTATATTTCCTTAAATGTGTAATAGGAGAGCAAAAATAACCCGTTCTTATTGAAACTACGTCTATTTGCAGACGAACCGGGAATGGAAAAAATATATTTTATCATTTGCAAATTTTTACAAAAAGTTTTGATGTAGCACTCAGTACACTGACTAAGGCTAAGCAATTAACGCTAACCAGTGATTACACAGAATGCCTATTTTATCAGTTTTATGCATATTTTGCCAACTTATTACATAAAATAAGAAATTGCAACCACTAATACAGATCGACAACCAACAACTTTCACAGCAAATAAACATCACTAATTTTGGATATTCGCTCAAGTAATGATTTTCCAAAAATTTGCCCACATTCTACGACATGGAATTTACTAATGAACATCTATTTGTCCGCAATATGTCACACCTATTTCAGCCATCAGTGTAAGAAGATGATTCGTGATTAGTTCAGATTTTGGTCAGCTCGACCCTTTTCCTTCAATTTCATGCATTATGTTTCTGCGAGGCAAATAACATACTTATGAATTAGGACCTTAAAATATACTGCGAAGAGCTTATCAAATAGAATTGCGGCATGGATTAATTATATCTTAAGCTACTAAAAAATATTGTCAAGTCAATCAATGTTACTAAAAGATTTATTATGTATAATACTTCGTTTCAAAATACAGAGAGAGGGAAAGAGATAGAGAGAGAAGCGTACTACGTCATCAAATTTTTCAAAAATTACTTTTTTAACTAATGGCAATCTCATATACAAACATTAGTACTTCAAAAATATATTGTTTCTTTATAAAAATGAATTTCCTAGGTCTGAGAGGAGGGTACCTGAATCGTGCTTATTTATTTAACCTGACTAGCCTAGAATTTTCTTTTGGACAGCTATACTAATATAAAATGTACTTTACTATTAAGAAAAACTAACTTTTCTCGAATGAAATGGAACCCTGCCTGCAATCGAATAGTTTATTTTTCCAAAATTCCCGAATCCTCTCAGTCCAGGCGTCCCAAATCGGGACTCCATCTATTTCGGCCGCAGTCTGAGGTGTCAAAAAAATAACTCGGACCCGGTAATTGCGGAACTATTTTCGAAGACATCAATCAGTCAGTGTAAAGCAGGAATTTTCGGTTCCCCCGTGCATAACTCAAGGGATGAATCCCGCGGGACGCAAGTCTACACGTTACCTGTGAGGAGGACCGTTTTTGCTGGGAGAAATTTCGCCTTTTACCCGTTACTGTCTGGGAATATCGAAGGATAGAAAGGGATCTCAGATCGGAATGGTTGAAGTTTGCTATTTAATGGTTTTGCATTGGCTGTCAGAATATTTAAACTCTCCTTGACTTATTGTCGTTTCAGTCATACAGCACGAGAATTTATGTAGTGTAAAGGATAGTTCTGGGCATTGAGGGCACGAACAATGTACTACATTCCGCATTTCTGCTTTTAGAGAAAATGCTTGCTCACAATTTCAGTTACAGCATCCTGGAGCACGCTAGTGCAATGACACACTGTATAATGAATATATCTGGTATACCTATGAGATAAGAGAGGAAATAAAACAGCAATTTTAAAGTTTTAGCGGTTTCGGTATGTTTAGATTGAAGGAGAAGTATGTATTAAATTTTCCTCAAGGGTCCACTAACGAATAATTCTTAGGAAACATGCAGTATTTTCCGTAGTTGAGCTGTACAGCAAAGTAAAGTTTATTTCATTTTCAAAACTCATAATAGAAGTTTATTAACGCTCTCTACGAACTTCAGTTCAAAACTAATAATTCATTCGCGAACTATGTAGAACAGATTTTGTACAATGTCTCCATTAAGGTGTGAAATTAGAAAATGAATTGCTTCTTGCCGTCTACATCAGACGTCCCGGGGAAAAGTTTTACATGCAAAACTGATCTTTACATTTTTTTATGAAGTTGAAATATGTGGTTAGGAATTTAAAAAAAGAAAGTTTTCCGGTGAGATATATAGATTCCCGTGTTAATTAACAGGATTCAAATTTTATCCGGATCCATTACTAATTCAACTTTTCGTTGTGGTTAACAGTTTTGCAGCCATTAAATCTCCTTTTCCTCACAGTGGAAAAGTTAAAATTGAAAATTAGATCATCGTGAAATCATAAAAGCCTTTTAAAAAGTTTTCACGGGAAAACCATATTTTGTGAGAAAAGTGCTGAACAACATAATTACATTTGAGACATACATAAAGCTGGACCTATTCCTAAGGGACGAAGGAGCTGAAAGCTAAAAACGCTGTTCACAAATTGAAGATTTTCCACCGGCATCCACGACGAAGTAAAACTAGTCTGGGGAACTGACGGATATACATTTTGTTATTAAATTTTTCAAAATGTTTACTTTAGCGTGTGAAGAGCAGTTTGCAGAGAAACATTTTGCCCCACGACGACATTTTTAAAAAACAGGTAACTAATACATATCGCAAACGTCGACGGAATGGAAGTTTTTCGCCCGTTCCGTCGCAGGGAATTAGGAGAATTGTCATTTAAACGCGATATAGACGCCCTTAAGTTCGTTCAACGCTTCCGAGGCACCTACGATAATATTTTCCCCGATACGTGCGGATCACACAATAACGATCAGTTTCATGTTAACTCTTTTATTTGTTCGGATTTGTCGCGATCCATTTCCCTGTTAAACAGCGTTAAGCAGGGAAGAAAATCTCGAGAGTAGACCTTCTGAGACGCCTAGCAATGCCAAACGCTCAGACAAAGCGCCATCGATTTATATTGGCCTCTTCACATACGCTCACACCTGCTCGCGCGAAGACGTTCCAAATTACCGATGTAATCATTGGTGGAACGAAAATATATCAGGAAAAATAAGAAAAAATACGTGTAGACTATTCGAGAAACCAGAGAAATTAGAGAGGTTGTACTCAAAGGTATCTAAACATACATCGGTTGAGAATTTCAATTTAATGTAGTTAGTTTTCGTATGGTATTAAAGAAAAAGGATGCAATGTGCAAATGAAGGGATTCTTCCAGCAATCCCTAACTGGTTCCAGCTAATGAAATGTTCCATTCTAATTCGGAAGAATATCATGTAGCTTAAAAGGCTGAATGAGATTGGAGCAATACCCAAAATTTGACGTATATAATTAATTCATCATTTACCCACAGGCTGTAAGGGTACAAGCGAGATAATATTTTCCACGACATTGCATATAGGAAGTTATTTTAAATAGGTCTTAAATATTATGTAAAATAAGGACATCCTTTTCCATTTGACGTAAAATCCATGCTAAATTTTTTAATAAAAGAATTAATGCGACGAAATCGAAATATTTTACGACAAAAAGGGTAATAGTGTTGAACTTAAGCGCTGAGGAAAATTTCTTAGATATGGGTTATGGTCCCTCATGCAAGTTCACATAAGGATGTGATATTTTGCAATTTCTGATTTTTCTAGAGGATTGGAAAATTGTGTGAAAAGCCAAAGTACACGTTTTTTTTTTTCAAATAGAAAATTGGGAACCATGAGTAACGTCAGCCCCAAACAATGGGACTATTTTAAAGAAGACAACATCCGTAGTCAGCAGAACTAGAAACGTATAAATATAGTTCATGCGACAGCACGGCAGGATTTGCATTAGAGACGTCAGGCGTGTAACATCATAACATTATATTGTAATCTAGTAGTTAAAAGTGTATAAGTGTATAAAAAGTTTTTTTAAAAACTAGTCAGTAGGATATCGAAACATAACTCATGTGAAAAATTCAATGAAAATCATCCCACAATATCTTTCACCCAGTAGAATATAGTCTATAAATAGACTCAATAAATTTCGACGTTGCTTTATTACTTTAGCAGTAATTGTATTATGTAGCAGAGTATGTGTATTATGTAATATAAGCCAGAACAGTTCTTCATCTAAGGCAGAATAATTGTTAGTTCTAAGCCGTGTATTATTGCGTTTTCCCCAATATTCTGTTTTCTCAAAAAATGCCAATTCCACAGCGTTTCAAAGTTAATGATGATTAAAGATTTAACCAACAAACTGAATAACGAGTTTTCAAGATAGGTCTTAAAAAAAGAACTAAACTATTCTATTTAACAAAATTGTACCAGTAATCAAGAATGCATCGCTTAGAATCGATCGGTTAGGCTCCCATGGATACGTTGTGGTCGGAAAATGCACGATCGGTTACCATGAAGGTTGGAAAATTCATAGTTTTTCAGATGACACCTGGCATCGGTTGATTCGGCTCTCTTAAATACAATGAGGCCGGAAAATGTAAGACCTGGAACCGCGAAGGTCGGAAAATTCGTTGATATTTTGAGAGATACGCGTAATCTGCTCATGGAACTCTCACCGATACGATGCGGCCGGAAAATATGCGATATGCAACTGTGAAAAATCGAGAATGTTTCGGGGACACTTGGAATCTGTTAAACGAATTTCCACGGATTCGGTGTTGTAGAAAAATTTGCGGTGTGGAATGAATAAGGTTGGAAAATTTGCGGATTTTCTGGGAACACTCCGAATTTGTTAATAGTAGTCCAACGGATAAAGTGTGGAAGAAAAATGCGGTATCGTAAACCTGGTTTCTTTCAGTAATTTTCATTAAATTTTCCGCACGTTTTCACACCCTGGAAAAATCAGATTTTCGGAATAGCACATTCTCATATAAAATCACATGAGGAGCAAAAGCGTATCTAAGCAACTCCGCTTTTTGGTAAAGACGTCTTCGTCACACTAATTGGTTAATAAAAAGTTTAGTACAGGTTTTAATTTAAAAAGAAAACATACTCCTACTTATACACTCACCAAGTATGGAAGACTCGATGTATGTGTATATGTGTGCTTTTATATAATTCAAAATTCATGAAAAAAATTCTAAATAAATATTGGATTCATAAAAAAATATTGCTAATGATGAAAAACGGTTAAATGATGCGTGGAAACTATAAATTCAGTAGCAAATGAAACAGTGAAATATTCGATAAAACCGAACCAGTTGGCGACTTTGGTAAATTTATACAAATAAATATAACAGTATATTAAAAAAAAACAGTTTTGCTATACTATCCTCGGTACCCTAGTTTTCTCTATTTTCATTGAGTTTTAATTAATGTCTTTGAATTTAAAATTTTTCCTGGTATTCTACATTTTTAAATTAAACTCTAATTTGAACATTCCCAATTCCGTTTTTTCTGGTTACCCTTTTCATCCTTAACCATGTTATCGGTTCCCCAGCAGCTCTAATTTTACTCATATGTTTCTTGGCAGCACTTTACACTTCCATATTCGTCTTATCTTGTTTGTCCTTTACTTAAGTATTTTAATGTGACACCTCAATGCTATTAACAGCGAAAACATGTTTTACACTCCGACTTTCGCAAAAATAGGAATATCGTTCTACTAATTGGCGCAACGCAACCCAATCTCGTTACAAGCACCAACTCAATCCGGACACAGCCAACCGGCTCGCAAGATCCGGAGTTGTACCATCCCGAAAACAAGATCACAACGAGTCGAGTCCATAACTCACCAACTCCGTATTAAGACTCCCTTTACAAATACCGCGAACTTCAAGGTGGTCGGGGAAATTCGACGTCTGCAGGGGAAAAATTTCCCACGATTGCGGGACGACAAGAATCGACGCTTCGTATTTTTTTCCGAAACAAAACAAACTGAAACCGGATTGGAATAGTTTGCGAGTAAAAAGCCGCGCTCTTTGACCTAGAGGAAGTTGCCGAAGTGTTCGATGATGGCTTGCAAATTGTATTCAGCAGTTTTGTCTATCGTCAACTTTACAATTGTTGTTGAGATATTTCGCTGAGGATTATTTTAACTGTCGATAGCGAGGACGTGACGGCAGAAATTCTCGGTGGCTTCACAAAGAAGACGGAAAAATATCGCTCGAAGAGGGAACGTACGTATGTATTGCGTTTGTTAGAGTCTACTGCTGAAAAGTTCTGAAGGTACAAATAAAAAAGCACTCGAAGTAGCATCTGCGACATCTTCTAGTAATGCATGCAGTAAGAAAATAACGGTAACCATTGTTCGATACAGCTTTAAGTTGACTAAAATTTTATGTCCTCAAGTCCAGGTAGGGGATAATCCAGAGCGTATTTCCAGATGGATTCACTCAACTTTATATAACATATCCATCGGTTTTCCCCTGGTGGTGGTTGAGAAATGACAGAAGATTATGCTAAAGTGTTCCCCAACTCCGGGTTTGATCGGACGCTTTTTATAAGTAAAACTTTTCTATGACAAAGTTTTCCAACGGTTTTTCGTCTTGCTCGATATTGAAAAGTGATTTTTATTCTTACGTAGTTTGATTTATGCGAACGAAGCATACGAAATTTACATTTTTAAATATGTAAAAATTTAAGCGACGATCCAGTTTACGGTTTCGTCCTACACAAACAAACAGAACTAGACGTTTGACACTCTTGTCAATACAGCAAGTTATATAATTCATCTAAACTAACAACGATAGTAGGTCAGATATTACCACCCGAACTAATTAGAAACGTTCATACATCGAAAGCTTCCCGGTGAAAAAATAATATTCGGCCGCAACCTGTAAACAGAATTACTAATCACTGAATTGTAATTATTGTTGAGATCTGCATGTGACTATACCTAATAAACTTGTTTTGTAAGGACTGAAATGTTTTATTTAAGCATGAAACCTTCAGAGCAGACTATTCAGATTTTCCGATGGTTAATAATCAGTTTCATCACGTCTTCGTTCTACGCACTGTTAATAATTCAACGGCGTAGGAAGAAATAAAAGGAAACGGAGTGTCAAAACTTCGTAATGCAGAAGTTGTGGAACGAGTGCGTCAAACAATGGACAGACTTCTTTTAGACTAATTAGGAGTTCGTCCCGGCAAGCGAAACAACACTCATTTGAATCTCATCAGAAACTCTGAATCAGATCTGCATCGGTCCGGTATTAATTTTCAGATTTTTTAACGCTAAGTAGTAAGTAAAAATTGCAAACAACTACTACTAGGCACAGCCTACCTATCATATCGACGTTGTAGCCTATACGTACATCTGGACCCGCGGAGAGAAAATTACTGCCAACGAGAAACAAAAAAGAGAGTAATAATTGACAGTTCAAGCAAAGTATCTTTATTCACGTGAATCTGTTTACATCTACTCCTGTTTGAAATTAAATGGAATAGTTGAAAATTTTTCTCAAATGTCGAATTTTTTCATCAACGGTTGAGACATCTTGTCTGATTGCTTATTCAAAATCAGAGAATGGGAAATAATTTAATCTACTGAACGAGTAATTATGGATCGATGAAATTGTAGTTGTTATCACAACGGGTGGAACTTTGAGACGAGTGAGATTTCCTACTTATTAATAAAAATTTATAATTTGTTTCCTAGAAAAAATATGCAAGCGACATTCTAACTCATGTTTATTCAAGAGATCAATGAAAAATAAATCTGTAAGTGCTGAAAATCGCAATACGAATTGTGGAGTTACGTGTGTGATATTCGCACGCCTTTTCTGGGACGTCGATCTAATCTCACCCCTCTTCTCCACCCGCTTAGAAAGTGATATTTGAGATTACTGGATCTGTTTACATTATGTGGAAATCCTATATGACTATATGAAGTTTCCAGTTTCTAACTATTCAGTAACAATTGCATGAACTTCATCCACTCTTCCATCCCCTTGGTAAGTGAAATTCAGAGCTTTTGCATTTTTTGGCCCTAGTTTAAAGTTTCTAACTACTCGAGAAGTACCTCAAAATATCGACAAAAAATATTTTTACTTTGCCGTCCCCTCAAAAAAAAATCAAAATTTAGTATTTTGCGGATCCATCTGCTGTACGCGTGCAAAGTTTAAAGCATTTAGCTATACGAGCTATATATGTGTATATATAAATAGAACTGAGATGTTAACAGATTTTGACCTCCCTTGACAGCGCCCTATTGCCAACACCCCGAATGTACAATTTAACGCTGAACTGTAACAACTTTATTGGCTTTAAATATTTTATTTTTGTTTTCGTAAATTATGAGTTGAGCACTTAAATCCTTAATGGAGCTTACTCGTAATAAAAAAAGTTTCCACGATATAAACAATTTCATTCTTTTCTCCACAGAGTATCGATTGACGTTTACACTCGCACTCCTAAATTCCATACATTTTTGTTCATACCCCTTTGCATGATAAATGACTACGTACGTAACGTACATGCACGAACGAATCAAAAAGTTTTTGACGTCGGCGGTTGTTTTGAAGGGAGATTAAGTTTAAGCTATTTAGGGCAGTGTATATGCGATATTCTAGTGATTGAAATAATGCGAATAGCACGAACTTGGGCGGAGTAGGCTCTTTAAATGTTTCTTTTGATATGTAACATGACATTGGAAAAATAGCCGAATATTAGCCCATTTTTACAGAAATACTTCAATGAAAGAAGATTGTAGATCTCGTATAAGCGACTATTTAGGTTGGAATAAGGCTGGAATTCAAACTGGCTGTTTGTACTATCGTTTTAACTAACCCAGATTTCGCAAGCTGGGCCCTTCGTCCGGAGACACGATTTCAGTTAGCGCCGATTTCGAAAGGATGTAACTCATTTAAATGTCGACGTACGTACTGCAGATACATCTCGTTAGTTACGCATTATTATTCCAAAGGAAACATCCAATAATGGTCCTTCATGTATCGTTATTTGCCGTTCGAGCGTGTTCGAGTGCGTTTTTTTCGATCAAGACTCGCATGCGGAAGGAAGTTATTCGTCCTCTGTTGAATACACAAACCGGCGGGTCTGCGATCGCCTCCTCTTTTGATTTTAAATTTTTTACGTATTCTCAAAATCTGAACACGTCGCCAAAGTCGCAATTGTGAGATCTCGGGAAGTTATGAAAAATTCTGCAATCATATTAGCTTCTTTTGTTAGCTGGCACTTCAATTTCGAGTTAACAGTTGTTTTCGAATTGAAGAATGTCAGTTGAAAAAAGTAACTCTAGTGGAAATGTTTTCGTTACGCTCCTTGATTTTAAATCGATTTCTTTTCCAAATGTCATATTACGCACAATAAATTTGAACTTTTCCGTGGATTAATAAAGTTTCCAGTTTCCAATTTCAATACGATTCGGGTTTGTCAAGGAATGGCGGGTGAAGGTTTCCGAAGTCGACGCGTTTTCATCTCGGTAACACTAAATATCCATTATTTCATTTAATCCGTTCGGGATATAAATTTATACAGAAGTTGCATGTGAATGGAGATTTTCATTTATTTGTTGTGCTTGAATAATAATTGAGATTAATGTGTCGCGTTTCTTGGCGCGCAAAATAATAAAAACCAACTGTTCCGCTGTAATTTCGGGATAAAATGGCCATTATGGTCCGTTTATGCAGTAATATCATGACTTAGTGGAAGGAACATAGTTCATTTTTTGATTTACGTCGCTATTTTAGATGGAAGATTTATGCGGAGGCGTGACTTCATTACTAAGTCACTTTTTTGAAATAAGGTGTAGTATTAGAAAGGGGCTTGAAGGACGAAATGGAAAAATTGCTCATTTGCATGACGTTTTCATATGGAGAAATAAAATATATACTCGTATAGCCTATCCTTACATGACAGAACATTCGTGACGCCCAAACCTAACAAGCACTTTCAAAAACCAACCCTAAAAATAATAAATACATATAATCAATAAATATTTTATACGACTTCAGCCAAAAGCCCTTTACTATCCCACAAGTTTCCTCATTTCAAAACCAACATTATTAAATTTTAATTTTAAAAGATAAAAGAGCCCCAGAAATAAAAGCTCATCTGCAAGCTCAAAGCGACTTTACATAAAAATAGACAAAGGGAAGTCCTGGACAATATAAACATAACTAAAGTTGCAAATAATATTAATACGCCTGTAAGTCCCATTTATTCACGCATAAAAACAACAATATACTGGAAAGAGCTGTCTTTTAAGAGATGACTAATATCAAGCGCATTCAGGGATCCTTTTGTTTTTGAAAACAGTATAACTAGAATTCCTACATCATAAAGTAGGTTTAAACTTTGACATTTCATATAAAACGAGTTTTTTTTTAGAATTCACATGAACGGGCTCGGTTCGCTAGGTTGAAATAAAATGTTATTTGATAATATAAAATTATTTTTATGGTTGAAAAGGTTAAGGTTATGGTCATGGTCATGAAAGGTTATATTCCAGTCAACAAAGACAATTTTGATCAAATTCAATTTTTTGTGAACCAAGCCCATTAATACAAGTTCACACAGATAACCAAAAAAACCAAAAAAGTGCAAGAGAAATAATTCTGTAAAGGCTCAAAAGTAAAAGATGCCTTCTCACATCCATCAATAATGGATGTAGAAAAATACTTAACAGCAAGTAAAGGTAGAATACATCACAACCCTAAGTGAATACGTGGATCGATCATCAATTCAAATTAATACGATTGACTAGGAGGATATGTCTGCAATTGACAGCATTTGATAAACTCAAATGTGTATTGAATAGTAAACCCGTGTTCTTTAACAAACTTTCTTTCCGTTTCGTGTTTGAAAATAGTGAAAAAGCCTGCCAGGCTTTAATAAATAAGTCGGAATTACATGAAAATCTTTTTTTGACTCTGAAACAACAAACACCGACTTAATGCAGTAAAACAAAATATTTGTTTTATTTTTATTTTAAAAAGGATTTAAAAAGGGAATCGTTTAAGTATCCCCAATTAATTTCGGTAATATTCCATACAATAGATTCGCCAGTCATCCGCCTTAATGGAACAGGAAAAGAAGGGAAGCAAAGAAAGGGCCGAAACTCTAGCAATTTGACCCTAATTTTGAATTCCATAAATTATACCCAATAAAACCCTTCTTTTTTTCTTTCCTTATATATTGTAGTATTAAAACATTCAAGCGACGATTAAAATTTCATTAATACCAAATGCGGGTTCTAATCTCTACTTTCAACGAGAAGAATTAGAGAAAAAACCTTTGAAATGACAGAAGCTTCTTTTATCAATTTGTAAAGCTATTAGCAGAGAAAAATAAATATCACGGGAAATGCCTTGTTTACTGTTTGAAAAGGTATAGGCAAATATATAAACCAGTGTGTAAGACAACTGTTTAAAGGTCTGGTGTAATCAATTTAAACCATTTCCCACCAAAAATAATTTCTCCCTAAATTGTAACAAAACGGTGAAAGATCCCTGCACTACTTCTGTTCACAACTAATTTTAATTCTAAATCGATTTATGGATCAGTCTATTCAAAGCATCGCGACATGGAAGCGAAGTTTCATTTTTCCTTTATATTCGGGCCCCTGATTACAGATTAATTAATATTTAGAACTTCACTAGTCAACCTTTCAATCAAAATTTAGCGTAATTTCCGGTGAAACCCTAGCGGGGAAAGTTCGCTTACATGTTGTAGAATAATGACGTAAAAAAGAGTTAATTATACGCCTCGAGTTAAATTGAAATTTAAATGCTTGGCGAAATAATGTAATGTCGATAGAATTTTATTTATTTATATATTTCTTTGGGATGTTTTCGGCCAACCTAGCGCCACGATAATTCAAAAATATCTAAAAAGTTTCTCTCTCCAAGGCGTGTTAGGTCCTCGCGTTGAGGATGCATAAAAATGATTAAGAACCGCAACTGGGGCAAGAAGGTATTTTAAAATATAACAGATTTCAGAAGGTTTTCTTTGTGTGGAGTATATTGCGCCGGATTTAAATATTTACCAAGTTTGAGTGCTCACATAAAGTGGAAGAGTTTTACGACATAAAGACAAACATAAATCTCTGATATTTTTACGGAACAGGCGGCAATTTGGTCAAAAAATAAAATCTTTCCTTCACGAGAATAGAGCAAACTAAATGTGAAAGTTACAAGGAAACGTAACCGCTCTGAATCACTGAATATTCATCCGGCAGTTCGGTCTAAACCGAATTAATTAAATTTTAGTGCTGATTTTAAATTGAATACCAGGTAATGTGATTTTCTTAATAAACTATAAGTGACTTTGACAACGGCACGTTTCGCATAAAAGCTCAGGGCATAAACTTAATGAAATCCTGCTTTACGATAACTATAAAACAACTAAACCAAGTACTATTAAATTCCTTCAGTAATGCCTACTCAGTTAAAGCTGGCATAAATCCTCACTTGCAATGATTAATTTTATTAACACGTACAAATTTTTCAGACAATCTGTAGCTTTAGACTATTACTATGTATTATATCAAATTACTTATCCAGCCTTTATTGGAATTCTATTCAAGTTAGATATTTGTCAAGGTGTGTTTTCAATTACATTGCAATACTAAATAGAGTGAAATTAGTTCAAATAAAATTCTTATTGGGGGTGTTCAAATAAGACCTAGGAAAGGTCCACTGCTGGTAATGGATTTCGCATTTACAGCTGTCATTTGGCTGAAAAAAAATAGGTGCAAGACTTTCTGTGTCTTCTTCATAACATCTACGGCTGCCATTGGATACGTTCAGTTAAAAAGAGAGAACATGTTGTGGCAGTGATAGCGAAAATAACATCTGAACACATAGATAGGGTGTTCTATATAGTTTGTGATATAAATATAGTCGTTATGATATTGTAACGGCGATGTAATACTGACTCATAATCAGTTCACGGTTCAAAACATCCTAAAATGCGAGCTTGCAATTCCTAAAACATTACGATCCATTAATGAACAGCATTCGTCCTGTAGACCAATGTAACATTAATGTGGTGTTCGCCGGATCAGAAACTTTTTTCATATAAATACCGTGGAATAAATCACTAGAGACACACAATAATCTAACAGCCATTCTCGCCCCCAGAAATATGGACGATAACTGCAAATAATTTCATAGCAAATGTATTTTCTTTTGTTTTCATAGTTATTTCGTCTCTTAATTTTTTTTGCTTCCTTAATTGTCTTCTGTGTTTTGTACTTTTTACACTGCTTTTACTTTTCTACCGCTACCATCATCCAAAGCTCCAAATTTAAAAGTGAAGCGCTCCTTCAACTTTTTCAGACAAAAATGTACCTGTTGGGACCAGCAGGTACCTCTCTATCATTGAAGGGAAAAAATAATACATATTTTCATTGCTCATCCACTTTTGAAAATCTCGACAACAGTTTTAGCTGTTCCATGAATGACGTCATATCAGGTTTGTTTTAAATCTACTGTAGACATATCGACGAAATGATAAAGGAAAATAGGAAAACAGTTTTAATGTTTTCTCATTATTACTGCGAGTTCAATCTTGTTGAACTGGTTTGAGCCCAATTAAAAATTATGTTACTTCACACAAAACAACGTTTAAATTCTCGGACAGGAGAAATCATTTAATTAATCTCTTACTTTGGTAGATAAGGAAAAGTGGGCTAAATGTGTTCAACATGACAGAGAGGCGGTAGACGTTAAAATGTGAAAATTAGATCACAGTATTGGGCCAATGACTGTAAATTTCACCAATAGCCATACATTAGGTAACTCCGACGCGAGAAGATACTTATAAACTGTATTTTGAACTATTCAACGTACAACTTATTATTATTTTGTTGTACATATTGGTAGTAACAATACAATAAGTTTTATTGCATGTTACCTTTTTTACACAAACTATGTTTATATTTATTTGTTATATATGATAGAACGTCCCAGTTCTACTTTTCAGACACGTGCTTTTATTATGTATATTGAAATCTTAAATATTTTATTTGATCTTTTTTCCCACAGTTTATTTTTATATGGTAGTAGCGCAACATATACCGTATTACCTTATTTCGCACAGAATTTATTTTCATATACACAAATAGCCCTATTTTCCATTTTTAAATATGTTCCATGTTTTTCACTTAAACATACGTTTCTATCACTTACGTTCTTCTGAAACTTATAATACATAGAATTATCTATTTTCCATCATTCCCAATGAACGTGAATTATCGTAGTGTAATAAAATGAACAGTTGACCGTTTCCAATATCTTTTGCTGCTTTCAGATTACCATTTGCTGTTACACGCTTCTTCAGCTTGTAACAGACACTTGAGATAATACCTCAAAAAAGTTTTAAGTTAATATTAAACAGCTTATTTACAGTAAGCGATTTTCAGCGGGGGCCGCTAGCTATATCAGATTAAGGTGCCAGCTAAGGGTTAATGCGACCCTCTGCTTATTTGTCAAGTCCTCGCTTTAAATTTTTGTAACAGGCGCCAAGTTTCTGACCGGTTTACGTTTCATGACGCTTGTTTTCTCGCTGAATCTACTAGAGTATATTTAATGTAGAATTGTGCTTTTGGTTCTCTATCGAGTCTTGCCAGTTGAACATTTCACGCGACACCTCATTAATATACCTCGGATGCATTAAACAAAACAAACAGACAACTTCAAACGAACCGAACTCAATAATGAACACCCGTTACATTTTCCGGGACCAATTAGTGCCCCAAATGATATTTTTTCGACAATTATTCGGGTTATAATTGACTCGTTAACAATTAACGACTTCGTACGTAAGTCGGTTAAATCGAAGAGCTGTTTGCTATGTTGTCGCTAAGTATGAGTGAAACAATCGAGTGTCCCAAAGAGAATCTCACCGAGTTCCTGAAACGTCGGTCCCTCGTGCCATTTCTGCGCGATTTACTGCCTCGACGAGGCTCTTACGGAACTCACCTAGAACAAAAAAATAAAAGAAAATTAGAATCAAATCTTTGTGGGCGTCGGGGAAGCACGTGAAAAAATGACAGCAAACTTTACGACTTCCTATTTCCGGGAGTTATTATCCGGGAACCAATAAAGAACGGCCGTCGGTGGAGGAAGAGTATACGTGAACCTCATTCCGCTTAACTACGAAATAATGGGCGCATAATGGACGAAAAATAATGGAGAATCGCAAAAAGTTTAATGGATCGTGAGTGAGCTTCGGTTGCTGGCCGAAATTTTTTAGACAATCTTTATATCGGTATTCGAGATAAATTTCCGGAAGAAATATCGCGGGAATTCGGGCAGACGTTGCGGAACCGTCGAAAATTGCAAGCTTATCGCCCATAACACTATCAATTTCTCATAAAGACACTCGTGTTATTGCCTTGTTTAAATATACATATATGTCGGCACATGCCAAGCGAACACAAATAACACTTATAACAAAGCAACTTGATTAGCAGCGAGTGTAAAAAACTTATTTTATCAGTAGCGATAACGAAATAAAAACAAAATTAATAATACCAAGTTACAACGTTGCTCTCAACATGCAGTAAGAAAAATTGCGTTACTTTTATTTCAAATTTTCTCAGCACAATCAGTATTTGGTGCATTCTTTTACGAAATTCGCCATGATAGAAGTTGGTAAACTTCTCTAAAGGGTGTATTTCCGAGAGATGATGTTTGTTGGCAAAGTTTCGCTCCCAGACTGAAGTATAAATTGAAACTGTACAAGCTGGATTAATTTTGCAACACGCATTCAATACTCTGCCGAAAAACAAATTTCCCAAGAAGAAATTTCATACCTTCAGATCGCGTTAATAAACCGCTGGATGTGGAAAGCTCTACCAAAGTTTTACTTACCTCCTTCGAACCTTCGAAAGTTTTAATAAATGAAAGCCCTCGCTGAATTCATAATTAAGGTTCGAATTCTATTAGATATTCGAGTGGATGTAAACATTAATTCCGTGATTCTGTTTGCCTGAATGTTTTCGGTGGTGTCCGCTCGGAGAGATTGTGATTTCTTTGAATTTATTCCGTTCCCATTTGCGTTTCGGCTTCGTTATTCGGCGAAGTTAAAAAGTTAAAGTTATTTTGTCAACTCGAAAAGAATATAAATATACAAATGGATCATTTTTGCTGTACCCAACCGCTGTAAGCGAATCTGTCAGAAAAACGATCCATTAAGGATCTGATAAAAAACTAAGGAAAATCCAATAATGTAATTTCCTGAAAATAAACGAAATTGTACATACTTTTTTAAGTTAAACGACTTTACAGATGTTCTTTGGTGTTCTTTTTACACATAGCCCAATAATTTTCATTCTAACGCTTCCGAGAAAATTGCCGATCATTACGATGTTTCTGGGGGATATAATTAAAGACAAATTTTCGTGACTCTTCGCAACGAATTTAAAGTGGAAATCGAATTATGTCCATAAACATCACTCCCTTTAATCCAATCAAAAAATGGTGCGTTTATTGATTCCCCATCACCCCACGTTTAATTGAGTCAATTTCCGTTTCCGCCTCTGGGATTAATTACAAATTTCAATCAAAGGTCAAAGTTACTCTTCACCTTGTCCAAAGAATGACGACGATGTTAGGGATTGAGATTTTTCCGATCATTAATATTCACAACCATTTTGACTTTACCGATTTGACAATATTACTTACAAAATTAACTACTGCACTATTTTATGTTTACAAAAGCCGTGCTGCATTTAACGAAAAGATTATTTGATTCAAAGTAGTATTCTAACTTGTTTTATATATAATAATAATAATAATAATAATAATAATAATAATTAATTGCCTTTAGAGTACGTCAAAGAGCTGAACAACGTGACCATTAGTAATATTTCTTTAAAAATACTTACTTTTATCGAGCTGCAAGACACTTTAAGGGATTTCATTGAATTTTAATTCATTTACATGCCTCGTACACAGAGTAAACAGAGTTCTAGATGAGGCGTAAAATCGATTTCCGTTGGTAAACGAATTAATCAGTAACGCGAAAAAGATTTCCATAAAAGCTTCACTAAGAGTATAGGTGTAGGGAAAAACACTGTTGAATGTCTGACTTTCCTTCAATGTGTACTTTTCGAAGCAGATTCGTGTTATTTTAAATATTTTTCTTTAATTAACAAAGCCTGTCCCTTAACAAGTCGTAAGTTAATTAACGATTAGAAAAACAGACACGACCTCTTATAAAAGGAAGACATTGATGGAGCACAAAGAAATGCGATTAAATCAACTTCCAAAAAATGGAGGAAGTGCTAAAAAATGAGGGTTTTAGAATGTTAATTACCACCTCGGCAATTTAAATTAGTACCTTTCAGATAAGGTAACACATATTTCAAATATACTGCCAAGTGCAAAACTTCATTTTCCCTTTGATAACATCTGCTAATGTAGAACTTCCTTTTATCAATTAGGAAACACCCATACGTGGCCAAAGGGTCGTATAAAGTCAAGAATATGAAAAACAATTTATAACAAATGAGATGTCTGGAAAATGCAGATCAAAAGTTTTCTGCAATCAATTAAAAAAGTTTCTAGATCCTACGAGTTGCTTAATTTTACATAATTTGCACTTATTGTTGCATATTTGGTCACAATATGTTCACATAAATGTTCATACATGGTTCGTTCCAACAGAAACCCTACATTAGTTCCCGCCAATGAAACGGTTTTTCCAATGCTGACGTAACTAAAAACTGCTACGCTTCATTGGCCAGGATCGATCCAGAATCGGTTGTTGGTCGTAACCTGAGCTATATGAGAAACCCCGGTGACTGCAGAGCGATGGTGGGGCTCCCTAGCGCCGCCTTAAAGGCACTAATTGACCAGTAGTAATTTTGTTGTTTGCGAATTGTTGGCCAACCAAATCGCACCTTAGGTTGTGCTTGGAATAGTACCGGAATTGTATGGTGAGAAGTGAGACGGTGTTAGCACGTAGTTATTTTTAGTACTGTAAGCGGTCGTAAAAATCGGTTGGTTTCAATTTTACGATGAGACGTCCTGAATGTAGCACTGTTATAATCTCAATTCCTTCATTTAGATTTTCATAAATGGAATAGAAGTAGTACCTAGTTAGCGTCCATGTTAAAAATTCATGTGAGGTCTTTGCGATTAATTTTCTCCGTAATTTAATGTAATGCATTAATAATTATCGTAGAAAACAAGAACACGACCCACTACTCCAAAGTTAATTGTTAGGTAATTTAATATTCTCCTCATGGAGTATCAAAAGGATGATATCAAAGCAGTTATGAAATGTTTATTAAAATTGATCTGCCTGAAGATAAGCGAATAGTCAAAGACTTATAAATTTAAATACTGAGTAACGATCATTGTTCCATAAAATAAGAAAATATTCAAGGTGTACATTTAATCCAAGAATTATATTATTCAAGGTACGTGATAACATTTTATAGTCTGACCTAAACAACGTTCACTTAGTTTCATATTCATAGTGTTATCCCGGAAAACTGGTCGCAGTAGGTGTTCTTTATTTCCGTTTAATTCCCGATTGGCTGTGCACCCTATCACCGTTTTCGTTTTATCAGCAATAAATTCAATATTGAAGCTTCATAACGGCACTGAATCAATACAAAAGAACGGGTTTTTCTCGAAGAAAAGGAAATGAGTTATTTTACGCCATAATTAACTCCCTTCGATAAATTGTTCTCTAATGAAAAGGCAAGAAAATCAGAAACTAACCCAAGCCGAAATCGATGTGTCGAGGGAGATTGAACGCGATTCCTAATATCGCAACTAATAACGCGTGAACTGATTTAGATTACTCGTGTTTCTGCTAAATATTGAGGCGATTTTTTCACTTTTGTCAAATACCAAACCATTTAATCATTTAGGAGTTGTTTCGCGTTTTCTTTTATTGGAACGGCTTCCGTTGGGGGAATAAATAAACGTGAAATTACTTCCTATCAAAGAATACGCCTAATATGTAATATAAATGTGTAGCGAATAATTAGAAATATATGCATTTTCAAACTTACAAAACTGACGAAGTGGCGTCTGGGAAGATTTGCCATTTGATTTTTAACGCAAATTATACGTTAAAATATGTATATTCGTATATGTGCAAAAGCTCCGATTATGAAGAGGTTTATTAGTAAAAAATATATTTTTCTGATCATTATAGATGATGGTTAACCAAATAAAAAATAGTAAAAACTGCATATTTTGCATATTCTGACAACCTAAGCAGGTATTGCAGGTTTTATGTAGCAGGTATTGCATATTTTTCCTATATGGCATATTGATTGGAAGGAACAGTGAAAATTGTTTTTAAAATTTAAAAAATTTAAATAACCAGGTTTGGGTAAAAGCATGATATTTACAACTTAACCAGGAGCATTATCTCTGCGGTTCTGGGAAATGAGAAATATTAATAGGCACCCTCAAATTAAAAAATTAATTACCAATACTTTAAAATTGTTTTCGCTTGAAATAAAACGAATTCAATTCTTCCTTTTCGTTCGTGACTAACTTATTTTTATGTAAAATGCAATATGCCAAACGTTCAAAGTTTAATATACTTGACAAAATTATGTAGAATTGATATTGGACCTGAGTAAGAAGGTTTAGGACAAAGTAAAAAATAGTGAAAACATAAATACACTTTCCTACATTTGAGTAATAAATATTTACATGATTTTCATTGCATATATTCTTATGGAATTATAAGCATTATAAGCATACAGAACACAAATTTATTTCAAAAAATATATGAACGGAGCTTATGGTTTAAATAAACGAATAAAATTTATTACTGGTCTGCTGTTAATTCAGAATGTAAAATACAGAACGGCTCATTTATAAACACAAATAATTTTATTACAACATGTCACAGTACGTTCAATAGAATATGGATCAACTCTTTAAAGGTATTAGGCTATTTTTTGGAATTGTAAAGTAAAGGTCGCCACAGAGCTAATTTGTAATAAAAAAGTTAGTAAACGATATTTAATAATAACTCTATAATCCATGAATTTATTCATGATGATTCAACAAATTTTTTTGCTCCTCACCCCAGTACGACATGGAAAATAATTTTAAAGCTATCTGATGCCTTACATGTGTACCGTCTGTGTTAACTTAAAAATATTTTTTCCTAAATTAATTCATACAACTTGTTTGGCTCGTGGTATTAATAGAGTTGCTGAAGAAATTAGAAACCAGTTTCATCATGTTAATAAATTGCTAGATGATGTAAATAATTTTTTTAAAAGCGCCATTAGGAATTAAATTTTACAAGGAATCATTTTAAGACGTTTAAATGTAAATTTACAATTTCTACAACCAATAATTATTAAGTGGACAACATGGTAAAATGCCGCTGTGTTTTACTCAAAAGATACACTAGAATGAAAAAGTTGCTTCAGTCGCTATTTAACGAACATGAGAAGGTAGAGCTAGTATCGAAAAAAATTAAGGATTTTAAATTCTTCAACAGATCTCTAAAATTTCAAACGAAAAATTTGAGGACAATATGGTGACCCATTTAAAAACGCCTCCATTTCCTCTGTTGGCATTGGAACATTATTTTCGAAATTTAAACATTTAGTACGTGATAGAAGATGTTCCATTCAGATAGAAAATTTAATCCAAAACATCTGATAATTTTTTTTTTCCATAATATTGGAAATACAAAATACATATACCAGCTAAAAATATTGAAGCCATGTTTTAAATATTGGACTGTTAATATAATAACAACGTAAGTTACTAGGCATTAATTAAGTATCTGTAGGTGTTAGCAGTGGGCGAATTTAATGACATTAAATGTCGCAATAATTAATATTATGATATCAATGTGATATTCCAAAAAAGAATATCCTTATTGACAATCAAAAACTTTTGTTTTTATCCTCACAAAATTTTGACATATACTGATGCAGATTTCGCAAATATTGATGCACGCATTGCAAATATTGGTGCATATTTTACATTCACATAATCCGTCCGTTAGTGATAATACTGGAGAGAATTTCTATTTTACGATGGGGTACGAGTAGCTTTCATCGTGAAAATAAAAATATGCACTTAGAGATAAACTCGTTACGTCTGAAAGGTCCGAGCGAGATAACAGATTTGATCCATTTAAATAGCAGCTTTCAAGCTATGTTTTGATCACCAAGAGTTTTTCAGGAGTTGATTAAATGTATCGTTCGACCGTACCATACGTATGTATGCAACTTGACATTATTACTACATCCCGCTTAGAGTAATTAATTTAAGGGCGAACGCTTCGGAAACAGGGATAGGTACAAACTGTTCCGTTGGATTAATACCATTAACGGCAACGACGTACGAGAGGAACTTAAAACTCCATTTAAAGTTAACCTGTTAAGAGAATGCATAAACATCTTCCTCTCGGTTCTAAATGCATTCGGGGCGGGGCGGTGGCCACCTATTTCTACCCTCGCATACGCATCCTATCGTTCATCCATCTTTTTCCTGCCGCTTACGTGCGGGATTAGTAGAAAAAGATAAAAGAGTGATGTATGTCCAGACATGCTTTTAATTTGTTGGATGTTTCTTACAAAAATTAAGGTGAAATGTGAGATTGAAAGTTGCACTACGGCGAAGTTGAGATGTCCCGTAGACCAGAAACTAGTCGAATTGAACCGTTTACAGTGGAAGCAGCATTTCTATTCTATAGAAACTTTTAACAATATTACATCGAGATAAAACTTTGTTTCAACAGCTTTACAACAACTATGAAATAAATTAAATGTCGTAAACACAATTTAATTCTGCATGGTACAGTCAAGAGTTAACTTAGACACCGACAATGCTGAATTAAAACGGAAAATTATGCGGGCGCAAAGAAGACGTGCAAGGCCAGTGCAATTTCCTGGTACATAACACGTTCCAAAGGTCCTAACTATGTTATCGTGTGCCTGATACAAATTAACTGTGGAAAAAGAAACGTCAGCTAATTTTCGCATTAGTTTACGTTGGAAACTTTAAATGAAGTTTGCCCAAAGTATTATTTATTTCACGTAATCAGTAAGGAAAACCCAGGGCCAGCCGATAATATTCTAATGGACTATGAATGAAAACTAAATATCGTTAATATTTATCCATTACCCATTTTCCCAAAAAGTTTTTTAAAACTTGTCTGTTTTGACTTTTTCTTGGAGAATATGTAGATGTCCGATGTGTCTTTATTAAGAATACGCCATAAATGGTATAAATTTAAAAAATAGTACTTGTAGAGAAAAGAAAATTCTTGAGTCAAAATGTTTAGCGGGTGACTAGAATTTTTTGCAATTAGTTTATTTTTTTGGCATTTAAAACTGTGACCGAATAAGCATTTAATAATGTTTTTACAAAATTGAAAATTGCATAATTTGTAACGTTTCTTACACGTAGGTTTTACATACAAAAGTTGTAGGACTTGGAAAAACGAACATTTTAATCAAGTGAAGAACTGAATTCAAGAATGTGAAAGCCCGATTACTGTGCTGCTATGAAGTATTATAACAATAGTCCAATGTGTAGATCTGTATCTGCACTAAATGGAAAGTAAGTAACGTACAGTGTAGAGGAGGACTTTGAAGAGTTGGTGTGATATGTTCCCGCCCCAAGTTTATAAATAATGAGGGCCTAAAGTTAACCCAATAGGGATTTCATTTATAAATGGTAAAATATGGGTTATCCAGGAAAAATTTAAGTTATAGGCAATGAGAAAATCTAAAACCTAAGACTACATTAAATGTCGTTCATCAGTTATTGCAAAAAGGTAAAAATTATTAACAAATAGACCCCAAAGAGCAGTACACATCAGTAAATAGCTGTATGGATACCATGAATGGATTGTAATTAATTATTCTATAACTGTTTTAACCACTGAAAAACCTATCAAAGTGAATTTTGGACAACTATTAGGTTACAACATATCAGCGTTCCCAATTTTATTTTCATAATATTTTTATAAAGTTGCGAAATTGAGCGAAAAATGCGAAAATAAATTGCCTTATTTTAATCAAGAATTGGTAACTTTTTGTTAGACGTTTTGTGGAAGAATCAATTATTGTGTCACTTAGTATCCAGAGACTTAAATATTTTTAATCAGAACATCATGATCTGAAGTTTCGAAAAGAAAACTTTTATGGTTCCCTTAAATACGCTTAATCGGCCATTAACCACCACTATATCTCGGATATGTTTACAGGAATCAGTGCATCGTGTTAATTGTGTTGTAAGAATAGATATAATAAACCCTTACTCGAGTTGAAATTAAGTTACTTTAATAAACCGAGAATTCCAAAAGTTCGTTTATTTGAATTATTATCCCTACAGCACAATTGAAATTCTTCAGAGGAATTAGGTAGTTAAATAAAATCCTCGGTTATGAATTAGTCTAAAGTTCGCCCGTGAAACTGGCCGTGTGATTTACAATTGGTGCAAAATTCCATTAAAAGCAAGTGCAATTTCTCGAACAATGTTTATTAAAAACTAGATTTAGTCCGGGTTGAGAGTAGCGAAACGTGCGTATTTAAAATTTTCCAAGTTTTCACTCTAGACTTCGAAATTCCGTAACCTACTTTTTCCTTTCGCCGTTTTCTAAATCTGATTCTCGTATCATTTTACATCGACAAAATTGTTTAAAATGTTTCCTACGACTCCCGTAGAAGTTAACACATCTAAAAGGTTCTTTTGGGCCGGTAGCGAGAAATACATTACATTTTTGCAAATTGGAAAAGGAAGCTTCTAGCGAAAAAGCACTCTACGTAAATAAATTTAATTTTTCACAACCTCCTTACAGTCTAAACATAAACCATCGACGAAAACATGTTTGCTTTAATGAAGTCGATGAAAAACGAATCGAGATAATAAAGTTATCCGGAGAGAGAATCAAGCAAATTTAAACAAGCTTATCAACGTGATCTTAATTAAATTGATTATTTTCATTAGCTAAAATTAAAGCGAAGAGATGTGGAGTACACAGCTTCAAAGCCAAAGTAGACACACACGCTCATGTGCTGTTTATAAAAATAAAACCCATTTCTATTAATTATTTCCCTTGAAAATCACATACATCCTCATCTCTTTCGTAATATTTAACTAGTGCAATACTTGGCCTGTGGAACTCGAAACATAAATATTAAATTACGAATATATCGGAAATGTAGTATATAGTTATCTGACAAGAAAATCGCAAGATTAATTATTTTCATGCATGCTAAAAACATTCCACTGCCGCACTTGATTAAGCAAAAAAATCACTTGTGGTGGCGTAAAAAAGGCATGTTTGAAGTAAAACTAATGTAAAAAGAGCTCAAAGAGCAGCGATACGTTCGCATTCATAGTGAGTAAATTCGAGACTGAATTTTTCATTAGCTTTCGCTAAAATTAAGTTTTGTATGGCGACGCGTCTCCATCGCCCTTACTTCCATTCCCGTTAAACTTTCGCCTTGAATTCAAATTGACCGAAGATTACGTATTTCGGCAGTACTCCGAAATAAATTTTTAATCTATCGGGTTCCCGAGGAAGGTGTTTTTTCCGATATTAAGAAGGGAGTTAAGGCGTTTTCAGATAGGCAACGTGAATTTACGATGCGCGATGCCTGTAATCAAAAATTAAAGTATGCACTCCACAGGAAAGGGCTGGAGTGCGGAAAAATTATGGCTAACGAGACTTTTCCGGAATTAAAACAATTCGAATGAATCCTTGTTTTCACTGCGAGGATACTGTAATTTAATTAATTGGGCGAGCGTAAGACGATTTTTGTACAAAATTTATTACACACGCCGCATGATTTCGGTTTCAACGCCGAAATTATTGCATATTACGCTATGCGTAACGCAAAACTTTAATACTGCAGCAGAATGGCTCTCTACTAAACGGTGAGTTGAAATGAAATGAAGCATAAAATGGCTATTAAATTATCTGCAGTAACGGAAGTTGGGGTAAAGCTTTCACCAGCAAATCGGATGCAACAAACTGCGTACATATGATTTCAAAACTAAATATTAAAACAATAATTTAAACATTGTACGAATAATACGACGCGCAAGATTTTTGATCCTGAGCTCCTGACGGATACGCTTGAAATAATTAATTGCGGGGTAATATTTAATGCTGCAAGCAAAAACAAATTTATAGCACCAAGCTTGTTTATCTGGGGGAATAACCCAAATTTCCACAAATTTTACGCTAAGCGCGGTTTACGTTCATGCTAGATAACTTTGGATGATTTATTCCTGTTGCACATTTTCGCCCTGTGATACTGAAGAATTATTGTGGAAAGTAAAATGTGTAGTTGTTAAATAATGAAATTACGGAAGATGAAGAGTTATTGGGTATTATTGAAAGGGAGTTTTTCGCAGTGTTTGAAAATCTGATATATCTTCCACATATAAAAACTTTCGAACAAATGTAATTCACTTAAAAAATAACTGAATATTACTTTCTAGTATTTCACCTTCGAATTATGGATTTTTGAACAATTTATCAGATTTGTTATCAGAAGTATTGTCTCTTACAACAAATTTATGGAATAAATTGATGCAATAAATTACGTGTGAATAAATCTGATTTCATTTATCAAGTAATTCAAGTAAACAACACCAGATCAAACCAAACACGAAACTTTACAGACCCTCACACAATTTTCACTTTCAACTATTAGATTTATGTACATAAACAGTTCTAATTTTCACATTTTACGCTATTTACGTTAATGCTATTAAGCACACCTGAAACACGATAGAAACCAAACAAATCTCCCAATCCTCTCGTTGCCGACGTTGTGATCAACATCTCCGCTATAGCTTATTTTCATTTCTTCAGGGTTATTCAGACATTCCACGGATAGAGATAAACCTGAACGGAAAACAAGAACAACAAATCTTGCGGACATTGCGTGATCGATTTATGTATATTTGAAATCGTGAAACGCAAGTATACAATAGGAAAAAAAACGCATAAGCGCAATATTTACCCATTTATTCACAATCGAAGAGGACTACTCTTATTTAGAGTACATTGATCTAACCAGTTTCTTCTTGCACTAGTAGAAATGCATTGCAATAAAATGAATTAAACTCATCTTTGTTACTTGCAGCAACAGTTGAAACAAACATTGTATGATTTTATTAACGCACACAGGTCAAAAGTTATCTCAGTACAAGAGCTTAGTGATAAATCGAATGTTACAACAATAGCGACGATAAAAAATATAAATTAATAAAGAATTGACATCGTTGGATTGTTGACTTTAAAATTGTGACTTCTCCTCTAAATGTCTATGCTGAAACTACATGAAAAATAATTTAGTATTCATGCCTGTAATACTAATTTTATGAGTAAAGTAGCGTTCAAAACTAAACTGAAGCAAAAGCAGTACGATATATTTTCAAGATACTTAAAGATATGGTATAGTTCTTCTGAAATGCACTTTTATAGATCGCGTTAGTATCCCTTCTCGAGCGTTCGTAATTTAGAGTTATGAGTTAGTATTAAATGTTTTAATCACGAGATGAATTTATTTGAATTTTAAATTTACCGTTCTTTGCCACATTCGATATTTTTGTCGTAAACTCCGTTCATAACAAGTGCTAGTGCTAGATTACTATGAACTAGGTTTATGTGATTTTTATAGTCGTAGTATAAAAGAATAGTATTGAGTTATAAATGTTTTTCACGCTTAAAAGAACGTTTAAGACAACTGATATCCAATGTATCTTGAGAAGAACAAAATTAGACGTCTTTTTCGCATTATGCAGTTAACCCATTGCGGCTATTTTCCGTAGGTATTTCTCCCCGCAGACCCCTCCAAAAATTCATTCCGATGTCGTTTATTATAACAGCTAAATACCCGGCATTTTCAGAAACCACAGCAATTTCAAAATAAATTGCCTAGTTCAACACGTGAAATTACGGTAGGTATTGCAAATCGTGTCTCTATTGGCTGATTTAGGAATGTCCGACGACAGTGACCGCAATTTCGTATACTGCACGACGTAAACAGAGGTTTTTCCTCTTTTAGTTGGCGCACGCTCCTGCTAACACAGACAAATACGGTATACTATAAATTTGGGGGACATTATGCAGTTTGCAGAGCAAATGATCCTGACCGCTTTCTTGCCCGTTAATTATTCTAACGTTGCACTTTATTTCGAGCCAGAACCGTGCAATTCGGATGATTTATGCTCCTCTATGTTCGGTAATTCGATGCAAATCTATACAACCTAGCTCATTAAGGTGTCTTGTCCGAAAGGACTTGAATAAATTTGTCTTTGATTTATGTGACCCGCGGAAACCCTTATCGAAGCCAAGATGAGGGTAACTGATGACTTGGCTAGGTAGCCAAAGGTTTTCTTTCCCGGATCCCTTACGACGCGTCGCTATTTAGTGGACGTTGGAATCCATGTAAATCATTTTCTTATTCAGGATACAACGGTTTGTTTTTAGTAATACTGCCAAAAATCACCCCCTCAAGGTTTTTTAAAGTGGGACGGGCTGCAAGCAAAACCAGGAATAAATCGTGGTGCTTGGTTCAATAAATCAGTTTTTGGTAGTCCGCAAACGTGGAGAAATAGAAATTTGTTGGTTAAATAACAGGAAAAACGTTAACTAATATTGTACTCCTGTTTCAATATTACCGTCAACATTTGTGCAATATCAAGCAATAAAAACGCTATCCGCCAATATAAATACGGTTAATTTTGAAAAGCTCTTTGATCATATATTTATTAAAATATTTCACCCTGACAGAATGTTTCAATACCATGAAACATATATTACAAGTAAAAAATTCTATGAGGGTTCGATGAAATATGTAAAAATAAAGTCTTATTTTCAAACTGACACCACTCACAACTGAGGTAGCATGTTCATCCTGTTTAAAATCCACATAAATGATTGAAGGGATAGTATTGTAGGACAATAATTATAGGTAATACGTAACACTAACAAAAATTCTAGTTTCACGCAGGATTTGAGCTTATACAGGCTGAGGCACATCTATTCACCTGATGTTTGTGAGGGCGGCAGTGGAGAATCTCAAAATATTTTTTGATGCATGTATAGCCTTTAAAAGAAAAATTGAAAAATATTGTTAATTACACTGAATGTTCATGAGAGGCGATATATATCGCATTTTAAATCGCATACCTTATATTTTGTCTATTTTGGAATCCAAAGATAAAGTAACGATTTAACTCGCAGTATATCAAACCAACTTTTCATCAAGAAACTAATATTCATGGCAATTTACCTGAAATTCAGGTTATAACTAAGAAACTGTTTCATTCATCAAGCTTTTACTAAATTCTGAAATAGCTCAACAGCTCCCTATGGGATCTTTCTTCCTATTTTTATGAGTACCCAGTGTCATTCCAGGAACTGTTTATATCATTACAATTTTTTTATAATTATACATACGTATACCGATAGTAGATATTTATTATTTATGTATTTCAACCAGGTTACAGACTAACAGGAAGTGTATATATAGCTTGCTGTAGAGATGCGAAATACATTCGTAGCAAACTGGAATAAATATAATACAATATGGCAATAACTAAACTTAAACTTCCAGCAATTCGGACACTGTTAAATGAATTTCATCTTTGTTTTTCAGTCATCGGAAAGGGAAACTTGGAGTAATATTATTTTTCCAGATTATTTCGAAACGCTACAAGCGTGCCTAGCTTCAACTTCTAGCTATTCGGGAACTATTAAATAAATTTTATCCCTATTTTTCTCTTTCCATTGGAAAGAGAAGTTTGGGGATTTAATCGTTTTCAGGACTCCTCTGGGCGTAAGGAATAACCGTCAAGAGTTTTTAACTATTCGAGAAATAAGTTAAAATAAAACCGGCAAAAATAAATTTCACCACCGTTATTAGTATTTTCTCTATTTTCTGTTTCGGAAACTTGCTTAACGACGATCTTGCTTGGAATTATTAATTATATGTGTAGAATAGATGGGTATGGATGCAATTGCTGGCGCTCATCTCTACAACTTTCCATATTAACTCTTTAGACTACTAATTCATCTAAAAATTTTTGTAGTATGATTTAGGAAGATATATGGCTTTACTATGCGGATCTGAACTGAAAGCAGTCACAAGGAGAATTTTAAATGTTTCAATTGCCAACCAGTTAGGGTTGTTGTTTAACTGAAAGGGAAAATACAACAAAATTGGTTTTGAGGACATTGCCCTCATGCATGCACTTAGTTATTTTTGACATTTTAGAATATAAGGAAAGAAAATGATGTGGACTGTGAAAGAGGCTTCTACTAGGATGTAGTCGCAATAGCAGCAAAACCAACGAAGTGATACCCAACCCGTTTGGCAATAGTTGCAAGAATGTATTGTACAACAACGTACAAAGCTTCAAGTTTCCGAGAAATTGAGTAGTGGTTAAACATTTCTGACCACGTTACATATTATTTAACTTCTTAATGGGTAATTACCTCCTTAATTTCTTCGCTATATTTACGTCTCACGGCTCATTTACCCTAACTCGTGTGGGCAGCGTATAAATATCTTGGTTCAATCGATGCATCCATCGATCACATCCCGCCATTGCAGAATACTACTTGTCAGTTGGGTAAGAACTGCGGCGAACGAGTACGACGCTACATTTCATTTGTATTATAAACAAAGTGAACGATTCCTACCACATTCTCGCTTTAGAAAATAGGAGTCCTGAGAGGATCCTTCATTCCGTACGCGACACTAAGAGAAATTCGTTCATTTAAGCGTAATTCAAACACTAGAAAAACCGATTTTCTCCAATTACAAAGTTTTCGTTGGCGAATTGGAGTTCGGCTCGATTTTTTCCCACTCCTTTTTTCCCATACAAATCCAAAACCTCGTTGCGAGTTTGCAAGAAAACCATCAAGGAAGAAAACCGTTTCGAGGCGGAACTGCATTAAAATCGTTTTTGCCCATCAGCTTTCGTTTCCTTGAAACCACCACCTTGAGTGTGAAAAGTGTGTAGTGTTCTTCTCTTCGGCCAAGATGTCGATTCGAGCGAAAACATTAATTGCCACTTCTTGCGAGATGTTTCAGCTGAGCCCGGGATTAGATTGGTAGCCGGTGACTTGCCATGGGGAAGAGAGGCGAACGAACTTAACAATCGCGCCCCCGAGAGCTCGACCAAACAATTAAATCCATGTCTAAAATACTGTAGAAAAAAGCAAGCGAGGGGATCTAAAAGTAAAAACAAACAAAACGGTTTCGGTTATCTCCGGATCCCGCGCTCTTTATAATTTTGAGCTAACATTCGGAGGGCATGTCTGATACATTCAAAAATGAAACCGTCATTAATTCATTTCAATCCAGATAAACGAACGCACAATGTTGTTAACGCTCGCTTAAAGTTCGCGAGAAATTTCCTCTTCAAAGAATAATTTCACACACCCCGGGATTTTCAAAATAAATCTTCTCGAATAATTATATGCGACTCTTGTACTCGCACCTATGAATAACTCGAATTAAACTTGTTATCGCTCCGAAAATCTCCTAAAATTCGACAATTTTGCTCGGAAAGTGAAAATTTCCATCCGACTTGTTAACAAGGTATTCACCCAAAACTTTAACCGAGTCATAAATATATTAGTGGGAAAAGTTGACGGTGACAGATCACTTTGGAAGTTCGAGCTGGGAAAGGGACCGATGAATTTTTCAACATCAATTAGTTTTTCGCGGTATTTTTGGAAAAACGAAGCGGAAGCTTAGTGTAAACAGCATTTATTTGATGAAAATTAATTTACATCAATTTCGATTTTAATTAAAGTCGATGAGAGGGCGGGGCGTAAAACCGATAAAAAAGACCCTGGTTCTTTTTTACGTCACATGTTTACACCAACTACACTGAAATGGTTTACACTAATTCGTTAATTGGATGGATTATCGGTAAAATTGGACTGTAGAAAATGAATTAAAAAGTTAATAAACGAAATTAAAGTCATGAAATCTAAACGAACATAACATCATTGATCGCTAAAATTATTTATTCAAAACACATCAACTAACACCTTTTTTAAATTAAATTCACTTCTAAACGCGGTGGTTTTTTTTTTTGAACCCACAACCTCCTGAATTTTCAAAAGAAAACCTTTTCGATCAGGACAATTGCTTATTAGGATTCACGATCAAACATGCACCCCGATGTCGGGAAATCTAATTCTGCCCCATCTCTGCCGAAATAACATCATCAGTAATGTTTGTTCCGAGCGTAATTATCCTTGATACCTCCTAAACAAGATGAAAAAAGTAAGGAAAAAGAGATTACACGAAAATTGTTTCAGCGAATTTGTTAAATCACAATATAGCTTCCGTTTTAAAAAACATACCCTCATTAATCTTAGGCTCTGGAAGTGTCTCAAGAAGGGATTTCTGTCACGTCCAATGCGGGAAAACGCCCGTTTCGCAGTACTTTTTCGCAAAAGGAGTAAGCATAAAAGCAAATAAATTAATCTAATCCTGAGATCTTGCTTCAATAATTAATGTCCATTTTAATGATTTATATTTCTCCTTTGCGCCAGCTGAAGTAGTCAAGACATTCAGGATGCGAATTTGTATAGAATTAAGGAAACACAATTTATACATACCGTATTGTTACATTGTGTATGGGATAATTGAACTAATAATACTTTGAATTAATTCCTTTGATGATCGGCATACTTCACACTTAAAATGAAAAGTAGGTACAAATAATTTAGGTGTTTTAATTAGGATTTGCGCCATTTTCCCTTGTACATTGCTTTTTTAGAAGCTAAGCAACGAACATTTCTGACACCTACAAGTGTCGAAATAATACTTTTCATAAAATATAAGCACTTAAAACAAAAACAAAATTTTTTTTAAAGAAATCTACACACATTTTTTGGTCTATTTATTTTATCGCAATAGTTATATTTTTCACGTTTCTGAGAAAATTTGCCAACGATTGTAAGAACATTCAATTTGGCCAACTTGATTACGAGATATATGCTGCCAAAGGACCACCGGGTATAATGCACCCTTTGTATATCTTACGTAACTCTTTTATACTGTGTATTTTAAGGGTTCATGCACCGAACTACCAGACTTTGTGAAATGAACAGTGAGTGTCAAGAAGAATGTCTGGAATTTATTTCCACTTCATATTTCCATTTTTAAATTGAAGCTTATATTTCGAATGGCTGTTGGTAAAGCAAGACTTCGTTATTTTATGGTTTTTCTTAAAGATCTGCACTTAAATATGTCATTTCTAACACAATCGAAATGAGAAATTGAAACTATCAGAATAATTCAATCATAGTGAGAGTATCGACCATTTATTCCTAATTATCTAAAGGACAGAGAATATAAGTTTTAAAGAAAGATATTTCTTGATCAATCTTGTCAGTGATCACTCTTCTCTTACCTAAATCGGTTTTAATTGTTTGAAAAAAAAACAACAAAATGTACTTATTGATTTAAAAATTATTTATGGTTTATGGTACCTCCTTTTCTGAACGGCGTGAAAAGTAATGTTTGCATTATTATTCAAATATGATTTTATTAACTCTAACCACCAACCTCAGGTGCATTTACTATAAAACTGTACCTTGAACTTTGGATTTTTCTGAAAATATTTCACAATAAACTTATGGTTACAATATGTATACTCTATCTACATTCCATTCCATGTATATGCTGCCGTGTTATACAATAATATCTCAACGTAGGGATGACTAATAACTGATAACATGTGTTCAGGTAATCGTAACACATTTTTTGTACACCTTTAATTGACTTTGGAAGGACTACATGAAGTCTTAAATATGCCGTGCCACTACATCATCATTTGCTTTGTTCGTGATTAGTTACAACTATTCCTACACGAGCATACTTCACTGCCACCCAAACAACCAGTGGGCAATTTGATGAGGTGAGAGGAGACAATTTATTGCACAATTATTTTCACAAAGGCAGAGAGGGTGCATGAAGCAAATTATCTGCGGAGGATAAGGGTTCGGAGCCTTCTAAGGATTGTATGTTGGAGGTATTGTGAGCGCATTCAGAGAAAAGGGCCCCGTTTCAAAACTAACGATTGTATTGAGTCATCGGGAGATTATATATATTTATGTCGAGTTGTGGGTAGGAGAATAGAATAATAAATGTGAGGGGATCGAGTCTATTGTTTTCCTCGTGAATCTTAATTAAGAACAGTTTGGGTGATGTGGTGCCATTGAAAATGGCTCGAAATGTTCCAACGCTGGGAAGAATGTTGAATTTTTACCAATTACACAAATACATCGCTTAATGATGCATGAGACAAAATTTCTACTAACCAATGAACTCGGAAACATCATTGGCCGTGAATCGGCCTTACCTTATCTTCCTCCGAATAGGCCTTTGAAATAAAAATCAACTGAAATCTGCATCGTCGATGTTGAGTGACTTAGTTAATAAACATTCTGGTCTGAGAGAACAGCCGACACATGTTCCTGCATTTAATTGAACTTTAGGGTCACCAGCAATGACGTATAATATTCATTCGTATTAATACTTTAAATGAATGTTCATTGACAATTTGCCCTTTGCCTCTCATGCTTGACATAGCACGAGAGTATCGTGCTGGAGGTGTTAACTAGTTAATTCTTTTAGAAAACGCATTTAATAGAAAATGCGACGCGGGACATAGAAATATTCAGTACATCAATTGTCTATTAGCCCGGTCAAATTAGTTATAAAACATGCCAAAGTTTACTGTCGTCAGGCGTAATTTTAATTTTCTGTTAAATTACCCAGAAATGGTACAAAGAGTTGGTCAATGCTCCAGTCTTAAAAACCAAAAACACGAGAACTCACGTATACCGTGAGTTTTCCTATTATATTTCCGTGAACATCAATCCTAGAGAAAAATTATACGAGGTTCTTTCGATCTGGGCAATTTTGATTCTTTAAGTATGTAAACTTATATTGCATAGTGTGGAAATATTCCTTGTAAAAACGACCTTTTTGCAAGTAAATTTTTTGTTATTTAGGTTTGTGAATTAGCATTATTGGCAACATTCCCGATAGTTTCAACAGAAACGTAAAATTACCGCAAAGTGGTGCAGCCTCAATAGCAGATTTGACTAGACTATAAGGCACCTTATTTAGAAGATTTCTTGGATGAAGGTAATACATGATGCAAAAAAGTCGATTTTTGCTTAATTATATTACAACATCTAAACAAAACCAACGATAGAAAGATGATAAAGATCATAAGATTATGAAGAATGTTAAGTACTTTCGGAATCAATTAATAATATTATTTCAAGCAAGTGTCTAGTAATTAAAATCAATCTCAGAGACGAGAGGCGAGTATAGTATATTTTTTTGCGATATTGCAAATTTTTAATTGCAAAAGAATTACTTTTATTTCATAAAAGTTACTAAAATATATGTCATGTAACACCGATAACATTTCACAGCAGGAAACAATAAGGTAAAAGCTATTTTCAAAAATTACTCACCCGGAGTGAATTTAGGGTTCAGCGCCAAATATAAACTCACTGGAAAATCAAATCACTTTTTTAACGTATCGACGATGAAACGAATGTATTCTCATTGTCTAAAATAACAAATAACCAAAAACGCCGGAGACGAATAACGAAACACTCCCGAAATGAAAAACCGTACCGATACCTACACGACACCGAATCGAATGAATATTTAAATTCTCTAAATGCAAAGAAATACGCTTCGAAGGTGCCAGTTTCGTCACAGTATTGCTGCAAAAAAGGGTCCGAAGTGCGTACGAAACGATTTCGGCTACGTCATCCGAAAGTAAAAAAGTTAACGAGGAGATTAACGGAGAGAATTTGGTGCGTATATTTTAGCCGTTATTAATTTCGTCTCTACTGCATGCAGCGTATCAATTGATCAACGTACGGAATGTGTAAATAAATATTCCCTGCCAAATATCAGTTAAATTACTTATAAATATGGTGTTTGCAAATACATTTTGGTAATTAGATGAGAATAAACCATTTTTAACGTGAGAAAACAAGTTTCACCAGAAAACACGAGAACAAAATATGGTAAGGAATTAAGATTTATGAAGAAATTTTCGGAGAAATGGGGAATCTATAAAATTTCAGGTTTTATTTATGACAATATAAAATATTTTGTTAAAAAAACGTCCAGAAGATTCATTGCGGGATATTAAATTAGAAGACCTTTACACTTTCTCGTTTTTTTTTAAATTAAAACTGATTTATTCGTGGGGGTTGCCAAATTTGCCTTACACATCATATACGGGTGACTTGAGTCATATTTGGGAGGCGGAATTATACGATTTTTGAGAACAATTTTAAATTAACAATTGCAACTAATCTGCGATATGGAAGGAATCCACAGTAAAATAATTTATACATTAATTAAGTAATAAAAAAACTAATCTAGGCAAAATGCTGTAAGCAAGTGAAGAATAACAAAGGTCTTGGTGGAAAAGGTGGTTTAGGGTCACAGGCTTCATGGCATGTAACCATCTATACCTGAAATATAGTTGCTATATTTTGTCTTACTCACAAAACAATAATAGTACGTAACTTTCGTGTGGATGAGTAGTTTTTATCAAAAATTAAAATATGGTTTGCTATGAAATAAATTACTTTCGAACAATTCGCCTGCAGCCGAGATTTTGGTGTAAGGTTCTCTCATGGTAAGTTCTATATGGGAACAATTTAGAAATTGTCTCTAAATACGCTCTATTCTAATCTAGTTCAGAATAGTCACAACTGTAAATCTAGATTTATAAACACACATATTATTATTATATTATTAGATAATAAGAATCATCATCCCGTCGTTTGTATGAAGTTTCGATCTCACGTGAGACCCTTCGGGGGTGATTTGTTGCATGACGGTGATATCCGATATCACAGTTGAGTTTTGCTTATTTTATTTATAACGCCAAGCAAAAAATCGTCGTGAAGGGTCTTAAAACCTACTTTTCGTATAAATTCGTGTGTGGAGCCGGGCCGCTCGTGTTTCCAAGCTAAAAAATATAAATTTGAGACAGTCGATGTTGGCAAAAGAACACCATATCGCTGCGAATGGCATAAATAACTCGCCTATCTATCCTCCGATATCTTACATCCCATTCTGTCGTAAATCGAGAGCATCTACTACATAAATTCACTGGGAAAAATTAGAGGACAAAACGAGCTAGAATTTTTTTCGAGCGATTATATCGGCCATTTGTTAAATAAATCACCGCCATTGGTCAACATTAATCAGTCAGTTTCGAGGACTGAAAGAGATGCATCAATACACCACCTGAACAAAAAAAAAATAGAACAGAAAATGTATTAACCGTTAGTGATAGGTGGTGCTCGAACAAAAGGAGATCTGGGTCATCAATTGTTTAAAGCCGCGCATTATATCACGGCTAACTCGGTATTTGCGAGAATGATATCATTCCATGTAAACTCAGGCGCAATTAGAGATTATTTATGAAATATTCAGTTCAAATTTTCAAACTTCTATTTTTACGTCGGCATGATCTCTTATCTCTTAACCCCTCAATCCTGCTCTTCTTAATATCGTAAATCCCGAAGATCTCTGTTTATCTGTTCGTTTGTTATTTCATCACGCGGAAACCACTAAGCCAATTTCGTTGGAATTTTTATGTAGGAAGGTGTAATCTCCGGGGAATATATGGGCGCTACCCTTCACTACGGAATTCATACGAGCTGTCCAAAGAAAAAAGTATAATTTTAAATTACTTTAGACTTGTGCGATGATCTTTACTCACAGCAGTGATAAATTTTGTACGTCAACAATTTATTCCTACGGAATCAGTCTAGGGACGTCATTTATCAAGTATTATTTTGTGAACGGAATGCTGCAGGAAAAAGTTTTTCTTTTACTGCGTTCTCTAAATACTTAGGAAACGTAAAACGAAACTATTTCCACTTGTGCAAGGACAATAAGGATCGCTCGCAGCGGAGAAACGTTCGGAAGAAAGGCGGTCTCGTCAATTTTTGTAAATCTCTCTCGCCTGGCCATTAGGATCATTTCGCGTCCCCAGGGAGACTCCACTCATCAAACTTTCTAAGACAACAAGGGAAAACTTTAAATTTTAAAATTATCACCGTCGATGAGCTGCTGGTATTTACAAAGTTTACTTGATAAAGTGGAATTAGTTCATGGGGTTTTTTTCACCGGGCAATTATTCTAAAACGAATTTTTTCTTGTTCGTAGGAGTATAAAGGATTTAAATTTGATCTAAAAACGTACTATTACAGTCATTGGTGTCTAAGAGATTTTCTTTAAATGACCATCAATTAGTTAGCAAAAATTAATTCACAAGAAAAAGAAATGCTAATTTCCCCTATTTAAGCATTTATGTAAACAAAAAACTAGACAGGCAACGGTGAAACAACACGTAACAAAATTAAAATTTGGAACAAACAGTTTACTGCTTGAGAGCTTCTAACTTACTGCGTAAACAAAACACATTTAAAACAACAGTAAATATAAATATTATACATTGGTGGTGTTAACACATTTACTTTCAATTTCTTAACTGATTATGTGTAATAAATCTGCTGCATTTGCTTCGTTTATTTTTATTTCAGGATTTGAACTCAGTAGTATGCGTTTTCTAAGTTTAAATCTAAATGATCGATAAAATTGTCTGCCCAGATATCATCTTTCTTGGTAAAATTCATAGTAATCGAGAGTCTCCTGTTCCACATTTCCTACTCTCATAGGAGTAGCTACCAACACACACAATCAAGCCAATCTGGGTGCAAAAGGTGTTATCGATTCTGTATTGCTAACAAAATCAACAAGGACGACAGCGTATGTGTGCTGAAATGAGGTCCGATTGTGTCAACAAATTAGAGCCGCGTCGAATGCTAACGAATGTCGACATTATTGTTTGTTGATTCTTATCAAGGCATTACGAAATTATTTTGGCCATTACTATTTACCGTTACTGCTATTTTTTTATCTCCGTGTAGAATCACTCGCCTCTCACTTTATATATACATATATTCTATAGAAATGCTAGTTGAATCAGTTTCCCCAAGACAATATCTCAATACACTCATAGTATAACAACGAATTTTCTTAGCACGTGTCCGAATAAATCAAGAAACTGCCGAAAACAGGGAAAACATGATGACGGGCAGTAAAAGAGAATACGCCGAAGTGTGGGAAGAAAGACTCTGTCGGTAATTAATAAAAATCAGGAAATTGGGATTTTCTTCGCAATTTCTGCCCCTCCGGTACGACATTTGACTTACAATGAATAAAAGATATAGAAAGGAAATGAGATCGGAAAATATACACATCCTAAACGGCGGGATTATTTATTTTCCGGATAAGGCTGTAAAAGCTGATGAACCAATTATCGAACCGATAGTAAATATCACTTTTAAATGTGATAATAATAAAAAACCGAGACTATAATGATCACCTATTGGAAGCTTAATGGCAATGAATGGGCACACATAAAAAAACCATTCAAATTAATATCTCACTAACAAGGGCTAAAGTAGGATCGAGTAAAGTTATATTTAAGAGGCAAATTGGTTTTATTTCACAATGAACTTATTATGTGATCGTTAACGACGCAGAAACGACAAATAACATAAACTATATACTTGATTTACTGATTAATGACGCCAAATGAGTGACAATATTTCATAGCGGCGTTCCTTCAAGCTTACACAGAATGATTTCAAGACTGAAACCAAAGGATCCTATTATCTACTTATCTATGGAATCTTACCATAAACGTTTTCTAAAAAAAGATAGTTGAAGATATCGCAGAAAAAAGAGTGAAAAGTTACTTTGTACAATGTTAAGCATTGATAATAAAATTAGCACTCGCGTTTATGTCTTTTTTAATTTCAGATTTCCAAAAAAAGTTAATTTCAATTCGATATACAAGTTACTTTTCTAACTGAATATTTATACACATGTAATTATATGCTGTTATCAATAGTTTTACTCTATCAACTACCGTAGCTATAAAGACCTTTCAAAACGTTTTCAACGAAATGTAGATTCAAAATACTAGTGGGAAAAAAGAAAATGCAAGAAAAACTCTTTAAACACCAACAGTCAAAATTGTAAAAAAGCATAAAACAAACTTGAAGGTATAGAAAAGTATACGGCTTTTAACCTATAATGAAGCAGTTAGAAGTTTAAGTGCTAATTCATTCAGGTGATTGTCGAATTAGAACAGAAAAATTTCCAAAATACACCTATGTCTTTTTAATATGCGATCTCGACAGATAGCTTTCAAAATGTAAAAATATTTTGTTAGACAGGAGACAAAATTTCACACTAAACCATTAAAAAAATATTTAATATGTAATAAAAGAATAATTAAGGTTAGGATCGAGATATAATAGTGTGTTGATATAACTCGCCAGTTTTTACAACTATAACAAAGGAATAAGTAAGTTTCGTTTTCTTAAATATATAACTAAATAAAGATTTGTAAGATTATTTATTTTTGTGGTTATTTAACTGCCCATTTTGAAATTTTTGGTGCCTATCTGGCCTGCTTTTTTAAACTGTTATAAGCCACCAGTGATTAATTAAGTTAGAAAGTCGAAATTTTTATTTTTCAAAAAAGTTCTTTTCTTAAACCCCGAGTTTGATTCCAGTACTAATCATTCAGAACTACTTTTGAATAATTGTCTATTCGATTATTTATTTTCGAAGCAATCAGTACCTCCACCAAAAATGCAAAAAATATTCATATAAAAGCTCGTAGCATCAAAATAAGACGATAGATCAGACGAATTTGTAATGAAACGAGTGGTAATAGTGTTTCTTCTGTGTAGTGAAAATACCAAGTTAGTGAAGTGTGAGCTTGTATTTTCCATTTTATATAAAGCTTAGAGGGCTAGAGAATATTAGGTAACTACTAGAAAAAATTAACATTAACATATAACTACATCGACTCAAGGATGTTGATGTTTGAAAACCCTATAAGTATTATCTCGTAGTTGGGTCGCACTGTAAAAAAAAAGTATTACAGTGTGTCACATCACATCGTGCCGTCACCCGGGTAGTTTTTGATGGTAAATACTAAAATTAGACTTTTAGTACCTCTAAATAAAAGCGGGCATAACAAATGTCGGTAAAATAAAACTTTAAACCTCATTTGGCCCGAACTGGGTTTTATTGTAGAATATTTTGCATTGTGATGGTATCGGGAAATGAATAATAAAATTTTATGTGTACATATCGGAAGAGAAAATAAAAAGACCGCTGTACAATTAATTAGGGAAATCGTTACCGAGCGATTTCCGAACACGACTACGAATCGAACTCCTAACAATAATTTTAAAATAAAAGAAACAATCCCGCCTTCATTTAGCTGCACGCCCGTAGTAATACTGCCAAATCAATTACCTACTTTCATCCCTTGATGGTTAGAACAAAAGCGTAAAAAGGGGAACCACCGAACCAAGCCACCCTTAGGCTCATCTAATGACCGTTACGTACCTGCGTTGCGTATACTTCTGGCGATACAAAGCGGGGGCCGTGAGGAGGAAGCGCGGTTTCCCTTTTGTTCTCCCAAGCCGTGCACGATATTCATACAATACAGGGTGACGTCTTTACGGTCCACCTGACAAATGCCTAGCGATACACGGCCTACTTGTCGATTGGATTAATTAGTCGTGAAATTACTACATCGATGACAATCGCTAGATAAGGCAACATGGGTCGGTAGATGGGATTTCCAGATATCCGTTTTCCTCGTAATTTGGCGGGAAGTTAGGTGTAAGGGCACGTAAGGGGATAAGAGGGGCGAGACACGTGAGATAAGCCACTTATAAAACATTCCCCGAGATCAATAATGGACAGATATGGAAAACTTGCATGTGAAGACCAAGAGAGCGTCGGTAGATGATCTGACAATTGCCGAGCAAAAACACCAAAACGTAGAGCCAACCAACGGTCGATTATAGAACCCTTCGTGTTTTTCCTTCCATCGCAAATTAGTGCAGAATTGGAGAAAAACTCTTTTTGTCCTAAGGTCCAATGAACCGACGGTTCATTTGTCATTCTAATAGAGATCACCACAAATTAAATTTTAAAGAAAAATTAAGTTCACACAAGGATTTGGTAATTTTAATATGAAACTGAATAAATGTAATACAAACATCAAAACTGATGTAAAATCTCGCTTTCGGTGTCATAAGACCAGCGCAATATGTGTAATAAAATGTCGTTCTATCTTCGAGCTTTGTCAAAAACTTTTGCAATCAAGCAAAGTTTACAATGTTTCTTTGAAACAAAGCTTTTAATTGTTTGTTATTGGAAATAGACGAAATTACTTACTTAGTAAACATCTCGACAAGGCTCTTCGCTATTTGCTAGCATGGACAATATTATCAGCGACGGTATTTACCGTCGCCTTTAAATTCTTAATATCATTGAATACCTTTTAATACAACGAGATATCTCTGTTTGTTCTATAGTAACGTGCACAAATATTAACAATACGGTATCTAAGAAAAGGTGGGATTTCCGGTCTTTGTTTAAACAAGGTTTGAGCGAAACTTGGTTATCACAAATTGACTTTCAACTCAATTTCTCCTGTAATTAAGCTTTCATTGCTGGGGATTTGAAACCGTACCAACAAATTCGCAGAATGATACCTCATTAGTTTCCTAATAAAAAAGTAAACTGATAATTGGAAGTTCATGAATTATTTTCGTCCCGGTCCCTCGGGAACTACCGCACGCCACCTTCGTAAATAATATACGACTTCGCTAATATTTTCCATTATTGTCGGTAATAAGTTCGAAAAATCAATGTGAAAATTCGACGGCAGCTGCCTCTAATGGTTAACAGTTCACCCAAAAAAGGCATTAGTGAAATCCAGATTGTGTTTATTTTTTGCTTTGGCAGGGAATTATTTACGATTTTATGGCGTTTGCTATAATTGCTGCGTGTGAAATATTGGTAGAAATTATTTTCAGCTGCATAGTGCTAGTAAGGCAAGTTCAAAGGAATAACGAAAGTATTAACCGCTAAAACAAATCTTAGTATAAAGTTTTATTAAAGTCATTACGAAAATAAACGCAGCAACGCTAGAGGATGGAAATGATTATGGGACACCCAATTTTCAAGTATGTAAATATTTAAACATCAACCTCGTTAAACGCATAAAATCATTACGAATAAATGGTTTCGTGAACCATAAATGTATTTAATCAATTAATCACTGACATCGCTGTGGATAATAACTTTCTGTTATTGCATTTTGTCGAGTTTGTTTACGAATTTTATTCGAACTTATCCACTTTTAAAATTGATGCCATGATTGCATATTAGAGGAAGTGAAAGTGTTATTTTCAATATCAACTCAATGACTATCAATGAACGTAGTGCGTCAAAAATGCGGTTTATTTTAGGATAATTGTGTTTACTTACTTAATCGTAAATTATCCGTTCAAGATTTTTATATACTCGACCTACATCGATTTTGTTTAAATATAAACAAGAAGCCGATTATGTTATGGCAAAGAAACAAAATTTATCAACAGAGGAATGTTAACAAGCCATTAATACTTGCTAAATTCTGTTATTGCTTACAGTAAAATACGGATTTGTTTATTGAATCCAATTAAGTAAGATGTGACGTAATATTTCGAAAGTGCAAACATGTACATGGGTTCAGAAGAGGAGTTAATCGTATTTTTCACTTAAGTAAATCAACATTGACCCGTTTATATTTCATAGAAATCCTGTATAAACTAACAACGCTTTTGAGGTGAACTTACAAACCACTTCGTATACAGGCATATTTGTAGCTTTATTAGTGTAATAATATAAATACCACATCTTGACGAGGACCCAACATCGTTAATGGCCGACGACTTTTCGAGATAGTATTATGACGGTTAATTGCGCTCCGTAATGGGATGCATAAATCGAACGTCGAGAATCGCATAAAATTGCAGCTTGCGATAAATGTTTTCAGTAATTCCGGCTCTTTATTGGTGCGCTGAATTGCACTTTGTGGATTTATTGAGGAATTAAAGCCGCCATATTAAAGGAAAAATGTTGAATAACATAAGTGTTTTCGGCTTAACGATGATCGATGAGAGGAAATATGACCTTTACGTCAAAGAATCTCGATCCTTCTTTAAATTTCTAAATCGCAGATATTGATAGTAAAATTTCAAATCGTGTCTAGTGCTAGGGTTGGTTCAGTGTTGAGTAAAATATAAGTGGAGGCAATAGCAAATCTCGATTATAACAAAATCTGTCATGGAAAATTGCGATTTCGACGGGTTCTCGTTTAATTTGAACGTTAAAGTTGTTTTCTGCTATGGCCCTCTAGTCCCCTGAAAGTTAATTCAATTTCTAAGCAGATCTCGCCGCCTACACGAAGAATTTTGTGAACATTAACCGAGTATCTATTAAAATAACGCCTGGCACATAATAAAAGAGAAACAAAAATTAAACGAAAAAAAACCCAAGTTGTAGCAAAAACGCCCCAATAAAGCCGGGCACATTATCACAGCCTCATCAACCTGCAACTTAATTGTTTCCCAGGACGAAACTCCCATTATTCACCACCTCGTACAAATAAAATTAGTTTTCGTAGGCCTTGGGCGATTTATTTACTTTATGTCGAGAGAATCGATGGACCGATAGAAAGAAACAAAAGTCTTTTGTGGGCAATGGATCGCGAAATGCCGCCTGTCCAGTTTGAGAATGTGAAAATTAGATCAATCTGGGAATGCTGGATCTTGATTGGAGCTTGCCACATCGATTTAAGTAGGTTTCGATACGATCGTTTGTATTCGATGAGATTAGATGAGAAGCAAACATCTCGTTGGCTTTGTGGAGGCGTTTCCAATTGCCATCGATTTTGATTTAGGAAACGTGTGAAACTAAACCAACGTTGAATTGGGTGAATTGAAACAGAGGCAAATAAACGCAGTTTGTATTAGATAAGGAGCAAATTCGCTTGGTTTGTCGGTGTGGTCATTTACCTACAAATAATATGTTTCACACTAATGTTTCCATATTCTGACAAATTCCGACAGATTTAATATCTCAACACACTCCAATCTTGTGAACTTAATTGATGTATAAAAAGCGATCTAATGTAGATATCACCTAAACCATCCCCCTGCAAAAAGTACGTCATGGAATCTGCCGTGATAATCCATAATAACGCTCCAAGATACGTCCTACAAGATGATGATTAGTTAACAGGACAGTGAAGAGCAAAAAATTTAGAACAATGAGGAAGCGATTTCGGGAGAGTTTAGGAGGAAACTTGCAACAGTGGCAGGACTCCGTATTGCCTTAAACCCTTTGTCAACGGTTTATTTGAATACACGGTGATTTATTGCTATGACTATCTACTAAAAAACTTTATCCCTCCTGTGAATTTATCGTAAATTACCCTAGTTTCAGTGTTAATGGTTCCACTACGACTAACCAAATCTCAAATCAGTCAATCCGACGTGTTAATAAATTTTTTCCTATCGCAAGTCTAGTAAGTTGTATTCGGAATACAAAAATTATAATCCTCTAAGGATAAATCGCACTCAAACTGACATAACACTAGGCATACTCAACATACAGATTGCAAAAATTAATCTATGTCGTTTCCTGTTCTAACTAAAAGTAAAAGTTTTCTACTACCAGTTGGAGATGTATTACTAGACAATAAGAATGGATGGATTTTTGAAGGAATGGTTTTCTCCAAACATAAAAAATTATCCCTATTATCGAGGTTCGGTGATAATTATCTGACACTCGATTAGCCGTAGGTAAAAGGCTAAGCAGCGTTTTCTTGGTACTAATAACAATTCAACAAAGACCACTACTTCAACAATTGACGGCCAATCAACCAACTTTTCTTTCTCCTTTGTTATATGCTAAATTAAAAATTTTTTGCTTTTTGTACACTGCGGTATTTATCACGTAGTGACTATAAACATCAACGACGGTGGGATAAAACACGAGGTAATTTTTTCATGCGATCTTCCGTTATTTCTGGTTTTATCCAACGAGAAAAAACATTCATTCTGAATATATATTTCCATTTTTACGCTTTTTCAATTTTCATTCATTCAAAGATGTTTAGGGAATCACTGATTATTATTTCTAATAAAGGTATGAAAATCATATTTAAAAAACCAGAATGACCGACAGATTAAATTATTACTATACATTAAATGTAGTGTATTTGTATTGTATACTGTACTTAAGACTGTATGATAATCACAGGTTTCTTTTTTTGTTTTAATCAGAACCAGGTGACTCAAAGTAAACATTCCGTTAAAAGCTAGTATATTTTATTTACATATTTATATTGCAGATATGATGGTTACATATATGATGCAATACTTTTATTTATATATATTTTTGCAGCAGAAAGAAATGGATGATAGCTGTCACAATTTTGTGCATATTTTATTAAAACACCCATGTACGATTCCTTTACCTTAAGAAGTTATAGGCGTTTGAAGATCTTATTTTCGAAAAGAATTAGCCACGTTTCACCAAAAATACATAAGAGTAAATCTTCGGATTTACGATTTTAAGATTTAAGAATTGTTGCAGTTCCATTAGAGGATTAACTACGATTCACCTACACGTAGTGTCATAATTTTTACAGCTCATGTGCGACGGTCTACCAGCCAAAGATATCGATATCCTCAAAAGAAATCTGCCAATTTGATATTCTGGCGGTTTCTTTCCAGTTAATCCTACATATTTTTGGTTTTAATAATTTAATGTTGGAGTTGCTAATTTTAGTCCCAGGGCAATATGAGGTTTCCGTTGGTTGCACGTTTAAAACCGACCAGACTATTAGTTTCAGAAATATAATCTCTGCCGGAATTTTCAAATCCATCCACGGAGCAAACAAATATTTTTTTTTCGCAGACTGGCTACATCGGTCGAGGTCGGTAATTATTTCATTTCTAGTTAAAAACCGATTTAAACTATCAATTTCAGACATAGATATTTTATTTCAAAGAAAAATTCTGCCGGTCCGACGACCATCTTCGAGAAACTTGAGAGTTGAGAGAGAAAAGTGAGAGAACTTCAATTTTGGCTGATATGGAAGTCGTAAATTTTAACGCGTTAAAGTGAGAACAGCCGGGTTTTCCTCGGGGCTGTCATATTTTTATTTTTACCTCAGATGTCATCGAGCTTTATTCCGTACGAAATCGACGATTGGAAATATTTGGCGGGCTATACTTTCCCTGGTTATTATCGATCTGGTTCGGTGTATCTAACGGACCAGCACTTGTAAATATTGCAAAACATGTGCTTAAGATCGACTGGAAACCGTCGAAGACCCATGTCAATCTCTGTCACTAAAGCATCTAAGAAATTAATTTCAACATGAAGGTACCCAGTTTCTAGATTATCTAGACAATATCCAACGTCGGGAATCGTGGTGTAGAAGATGGATTCGTTGCGGGAAAGGGAATACGGAATCCCGAGGTGCTATCAATACGATTTTCTTTTGGTAGTTAAGACAGGTAGAAAATTTGATTTCGCATTTGCCTTCACTCCGACGAAGTAATTATATGTATTATATATGTAGGAAACGACGATTTTCATTTCGCTTTCTTTAAAACAACATAATCATCAGTAGTATTTCAGGTTATTTCATATGACCACAACTTAGATTTTAATTAAACTCAAAAGTTTAATAAAGCGAGTGTCACATGTCGCTAATCCAGATTATTAAGTGAAACATAGAACGAGAGAAACAATAATTAAATCAAATGTCGGGTAAGAAGCCTTCGTCTTTTAGGCCGTGATTATGCTTGTAATTTAATCGCCATTTAACACTCAAAACTCAAGAGTACATATATGCAGTACCGATCAAAACTAAGAAGACAAAATATTGACCTATCGGATTTTCGCAGTTCATTTATAAGCATCAGTTCGAACGCTATCCGCAAAAATTATTTAGTTTTTGTGATGCAGTTCAAACTGTAAATATATTAAGTGTTATAAAACGCACAGAACTTAAATTTCAGGATGTCAACGACGATACTTCTCAATATCTTCTAGTAATTAAAAGTGTATTTCTGAAATATTGAAATAAACACTTATATGTAATACCTACGTGACATGTCACTAATATGATTGATGATTTGATCCAAGATATAACAAAATATCAATAATTAAAGACAAACTGCAATTAATGGTAGAGATCAAAGTAGGTTGACATTTAAGGAATGCCCTCGCAACTCCTAGCGTAATATTTTAATATGTATTGTTCGACGTATGTATGTATTCAATTCAAACGATTACCATGATTAGTAAACATCCGTCGTACGTTAAAAATGCATAAACTCCAAACTAAACAGGAGCTGCAATTCAACAGAAACCGTATTAAAGTGGGTTTAAGTACCTATGTATGTACTATATATCTGGAATAATTGAAATGTACCACGTCTACTCCTCGGGCAACTCTCGAAAATAAAATATACATATGTCATCAGAGTAGTAGGCGCATTCGTTCTCGCATTTCAAGTTTCAATTTGTAGGTTTCTCTCGACAAAATAAAGTCGTATCCAGAGGTGAATTATTTACAACGACTCTATCACTTTTAGCCAGTAAAAAGCAGTAATTTACCTCTTAAGTGTCAGCGAGGAGCACCGCTATTTATTATTGGAACGTACAAAGTTATTAATGTTAACTCCTGGATCGGACCTTGAGGGAAAATTATAGTTAGGTCTGGGGAGCGGAAGGATAAGTTTTATGGGTTTGAGGTTCACAACGATTACTTCCTTTGTTATTTATAAATACGGGGCTATCATACGTATTCACTTCGGAAAACGTTTTGGGAACGAATACGTCGATTTAATTATCACTCCAACGGCCGAAATTTACGGGCATTTAAGACATTAACTGAGCTTCATTTCATACTAGCGGGTAGCGTATACCTCCAGCATGCAGAAGATTGGCTGTTTCAACAAGTTATCAGAATTAAATCCAAGCCTTCTAATATGAAAATTCCACATACTTTCCTGACGCACTACATAAATTCCGACTGCTGTAATTTAACTGTACGGTTCCCCCCTTTCAGCCAAGATAGTTTTGACTAATTTTATGAAGTGCCGCGCTCCCTAAAACTGACAAGCTTTAAACCCCCTTCGTAATTATTTCGTTTATAACAAAAACAAACAAACTCAACTTCAAAGATTATCTGCAACTTCAAACATTCAGGAGTTGGTTCCCTCATCGAAACACTTTCGACGCTAATCAACTCCAACAGTAAACACTGTTGCTAAATCTACTCATCTGCGAGATCAGGTTAACTGCCCGTTGAGTATTAAAAATAATTTTGTTAGCAAAATCTCCAAGCCATATTCATGGAAAAGAGCAGAAATAAAAGCCGACGTCGAGATTAATTTTAATTTCGCACCACTGTAGTTTCATCAAGAATAACTGCCTTTAAAGTCTCAAAGCACCAACCCTTATTAACAGTATAAATTTTCCGTAATTGGTGTATGAAAGAAAATAATTGTGTACGCCGGGGAAAATATAACGCTAAATGATGAATTAACACGACAGTAAGAAATAGTACAAAAGGACTTTAAAAAGGCGGCGTGAAGACTATTGTATAGTATGCCAGTAGATGCTTGCTGGTAATGGTCAAGTGGTGGCTAGTTAAAAACTGTTGGCATGAAAGCCATCGTAAATTTCTTTACAGCGTCATTGCTTCATTAGAAAGATTACCTCCGGTAGTCAGAAGTTTAAGGGAACATACATTATATTTCAAACAGATTTAAATCTTTTGGTAGAGATTGAACCACGAATCTTCTTCTAAGGCTGCGTAGAGAATCATATCACTCGAGGTTAATATTACTATTAATTATTAATATCATTATTCAAAATATACTGTCATATTGCCGTATATGTATTAACAAGTTTGAGAAATATGATAGGGTTTCGGTGAGAACTAAGGAGCTAAGATGACTTAAACTGGATAATCTACTGAAATTCCAAATGAGCAGTACCATTTCAAGAAACCTTTACGTATAATGCCGTTATAATTTTCAATATTTTTGCTGTAAATATGTAAGCTGTAACTTCTTCTATGAAGATGCTATAAATTAGTTCTTATCGTGTAAATTAGTCAGGAGCCAAGTGTAAATAGCACAGGATACGATTCACTCCCTCAATTTATTATCATTATTACAATTTAACTTACCCTCAAATCTATCGAGATAATTCGGACAAGGACAGTAAAAAATAGATACAATACCTGAATTTAACCACAAAAACCCTATAAATACTAATGTAACTGTACAAGGTAGAACAATAGTTCTACAGAAGTTTCAACGCTGCACACCTTCCAAAATACTCGTCCATAGCACTTCTCATGTAAACGTAAAACATCAATTTACGGTCAAATGCAACGTCCTGTATTTGGTTCGGTACCTATTTTCGCTCCCTTTTTCCGTTGAACAAAAAGTTTTTAGGGAATTCGCGCGTCGAAATATTTCGTAGATCCTTTCGCGAGAGTTCTCGCTCGAGATGAACATCAATCGGTATGGAAATTTTTAATAACGGCGTTTTCCCGACATCGTTTTTCATAAACTGAAAATGTAGCCAATAACAAGCCCTACCGTGAAAACTGATTTTTTTTTTCGACGTGACTCACAAAGATTGATTCTCTTGAAATTTTGTTATTGCTATAAGTGTGTAGAAAGTGATTGGATTTCCTAGTAATAACCTCGGTGTAGGTAGAAAAAATTTAATATCTTCCTTAAAAAACGGAAAAGAAAACCGGAACATTTGAGTTGGGCGCCGAAAAATAAAACGATGAAAGAATAAGTGTATGGAAATGTGAAATGAGAATGAGGGTAAAATAATACGTTTCTACTTTTTCCGTGCCGTAAGCTCGTTTTTAATAAAAAGTATTACAGAAGATTTTCTCAAAAATTGAATTGAAGAAATGAATTTAAATAAGTAAACCTAAACCATAGACAAAGTGGAAAGAAATGGCACGACGCGAAGAACTAATGAAAAGTCTTACGAAAATATAAAAAATTCCGAGTGGCTGTGAACGTGAAATAAAGCAAGACTCCTTGATATGGGTTTTACCTTAACGTAGATTACAGAAAAGAGAAATTATCTCATCCCCAGGCTTCCCACTCTTCCTCGGAAGAATATAAAAATACACAATTGAACGAAACACTCTCTCCACCTCACGAAAGGTGCAATTTAAAAATGGAAAAATAGCCGTTGAGACTGAAGTTTACAACTTTTACTCGCTTAACTCCAACTACTTAAGCTTTATATATAATTTAGAATTTACAAGGAAATATGCCGAATTGCAATTCTACAGGGAATTGCAGAAAGGTAGCGTCCATTAAAATATTAAACATTTAAATCAAAGTGGAATTTGAGGAATATTTTGAGCGTGATCTAAAAGAAGAAACGAGAATTATCTTTCCTTTTTATTTATTCAGTTTTGGAAGTACATTTCCACATTTTCTAAATTTATTTTTATTAGCCTGGATGAGGGATACTCGCCTCTTAAGTTCAAAGATTACTTACTTCCCTGCGAGTTATTTGAATATTTGAAAATTACAAGTTAAAAAACCACTTATTCGGGAACGACGGAAAATATTAATGAAATGAAATTTGATCTCTACTGAATGATGCAGTTTTTATACACAGTGTGACAATAAAAAAGTATTTTAAAATGTAAGTAATGCAAAATTCAGCCAAAAAGGGTCTAAGCGTTACCGAGTTGTCGGTTATTATAGTTATTATGCAATATTGAGGTGATTATGCACAACATCTCCATGATAGGATAATTATTATAACATAATTGATGAAACGTAATTACTTTAACTTTACTTTTCACATTACATGAGATATGTTTTACCGAACAGCTTCCTACATACCAGGTAGTCCATAGTACTCAAAATGAGTCATTTAATAAGTGAGTAATTGATTACTATTCGAATCAACGACAGTTGACGTCATTTACCTGAATGGCTACAAAGCTAGTGTGATAAAGTATCGATGTTGAATTCATCGTTATGTAAACGACATCAATATTCTTTTTATTAACATGCTTTAAGTATCAATTACATATAAAGTGAACAAGTTTTAATGGCTTTTAATAGATCCAATTTCTGAAATGTGTGTAATAAAGCTCATCAAATTTTGAAAAATTTGGGCTTAAAAAATATTCTGAAAATGTACTTTCAATCATTTCTGCCCTACCAATTTACTGATATATATTTTTTAATAATAAAAGTAGATAAAAATAACTGATATATTCTTCGTTTGTTTCAAGTAACATAATTATTGTTTAGATTTTCACATTATCTTAATTGAGATGTATTGTAATATGATATATTAATAAATGTTATAGTATAATTAATATAAGATAATTCATGTAAAATAATTAGTATAGTAAAACTAACTGTAATCTGTTAATGTTACATACCCATAATGTAACAACAATGGGCCAATACATGTAAATATTTGAATGCTACTTGGAATTTCCTAATCGCAAAGTTCGCCTCTTGTATATTATATAATATATAAACCGTCTCTTGATGAAATGATTACCCCCGTATGGGCTTAAAACCATTTTCAAGTGATTACCTCTCCTACAATAAATTATTTACAGCTAAGTCGTCGACCGGCGGAGAATAGGAATACCCATAGAATCTCGCCGCCGCCGGGACAAACTGTCTCCAACCTCAAAACCGCCCCCAATCCCATGGAATTCGTAGGGAGAAGGACGGATAAATAGAGAGGGGTGTGGGGGTTTCCAGAATAGGGCCGGTAAGAATTCCCAATTAATGGTCAGCCGGTAGAGATTTCGGATTCCTGCAGGCACCAGTAATAAGTTGGAGAAAGAAAAAAGCAGAAACGTATTTTTCGGGCTACGAGTTAGTTAATAAATAGATATTGCTGTAATCAAGTGGGTATTTCTGGATGGGTTACTAGTGAAAATAAATCTAAATGCCAGAGCTCGATGGCGTACAGAGAGGGCTATCTATGCACATACATATGCGTTTTTTAATTGAATATTTCACGAGAAATCACAATACGGAAAATATTTACCCGTCCAATCGGGATGCGCGTCAATTTTCTGGTCGTATGATTTATGCAATTTAACTGGGTAATAAAAATTTATTGGAATTTGTTGTGAAATAAAATTTTGAGCTGTCGATGTAAAATACTGCATACATAATAATCTGAAATGCATTAAATGTCAACCGGCAGACGATGGATATTTATGCTGCAGTGGTTTACGGTCAAATTTAATAAAGTTAACGAAGTTTGCAAAAAGGCCACATTTAGCAGACGAACGAATAATTGAGCAGACTATATTTGCTATTCATTTACTCACAGCACAAAATCAACCATGGCGTCGTAGCCCGAAAGTGTCGAAAAATAAATGTTAGGTTTGAAATAAAAAAATAAACTGGCATATTTAATCCTATTTCCAACATCTTTGGAAACGAAATTTCGGGATTATGTGAAATTTGATATTTTTGTGGACATTTTCCTTATTCTTTCATATTTTATCCCCCATCAAAGCCATTATTTTCGTAACCCCGTCAATTTCGTCATTGTTTTCCCTCCCATCCAGCTGCGGTTCCAATATCCCAAAATAATTTAATCTGTGTCCACACGGATGCTTTCATTTCGTTATTAGATTAAAATTTCACTATCGATTATGCTCCCGTCCGATCCAAACAATATGTTCGATGTTTTACAGATACAACCTGCACCGTTTTTAAACATCGTGATATTTTGATGTCAAACACTTACATTTTTATTCCAATGCACGTGAAAATCTTGATGGAGAGGAAACTTGCGGAATATAAATATAACTTGATGTGATACAATTCGAATGCAACAAGAAAAAAATCTCTCGAGGATACACCGGCGAGGTTAAAACAGAAAATGTGTTTTTTATCCGTTCCATCATAATTTAATTCATATTTTAGAATTCAAGATGCGTAAGCCTTCATCGGCGACGCGCTCCAAGTCCCATTGTTAAAACTACAATAACAAATCCTTGTCATTCGCTTTTCGACGTCGAATTCGATAGACCAAACCACATTCACGCGTAAATCATTTGCCTACTGACAAGAAAATCCACATCGCAATAGCGAACTATAATTTTCTGAACATAACGATTGGTCATTAACGTTTGATTATTGGTCGATGCTCGAGCGGACTGCGATACCATTCCTGGACGAAAATTTCACGTGAAGTTCCATTTTAAACCGAAATTGCACGCCCACCATTCTGTTTTACAAGTAATATATTACACTTGCTGCTGTACACCAGTTTCAGGTTTCCATTATAATGTTAGCCTGAAATCAAAACAGGTAATCACAGCGGGTAGAGGAAATTGATGTTGCCATGCGAAATACGACAAACAAATTGGTCAATCATGTTCCTACTTTCATCCACAAGTGAAAATACATTTGATTATTATGAGAATGTAAATTGCAACTCTATTATTGCAGTTCTACGCCGAAATCGTGATAAGGATCCCCATAGCTGATAGAAAACCAAACAGCAGATTACGCAATGAAAACGCCACCATCGGCAGATTATAAATTGTTGGATCAAGTTAACAGACATCAGGCTTTTAGGAGGCGTGGAAGCTTCAAACATTGGATTATGTTATTGCTTTAAACTATCCGGAAAATTATGTAAAAATTTCACATCGATATTCCAAGTGTTTCTCGAATTCCTAACTGTCCTCTCTATCAGCAGGATTTCCTTTTCCATGAACGTTAGATGGGGAACACGGAGCTCCGGCTACTACTATTGTAATTTTAGAAAAAGAAGATTATTAATGTATATAGGGATTAATTGTTAATATATATTTTGTGCGTTTGCCACTTGAGTCATTTCCCCGTTTTGATGTGGCCACATATTCAATTACTGCCCCTTAGGTGGGCTATTTATCACACGAACCAATTCATTATCAGCAAGTTCGTAGTTACGTATTCAATTATAGGTCATTAGATAAGTTTCGGCAAGCAACTGTACACGTATTGACAAGCATAACACCAAAAACCAACTCCGGCTGGTAGTTTAGAATTACCGAACTAATACAAACTCTTAGCAACTAATAGCATACGTATGCTCATGAATTATTTATTGCGCTACTTGACGCATCGGAGTCGATTCGAAACTGTGACGGTTAACTACGGCTTGAACTTTTTCGTGCAAAAATTATAGCAGGGTAATTCGAAGAGTAAACATCAGGTAAATAACTGAAGACGAATAGAAATGTCGGTTAGAGGAAAACCAGCTTGGTATTCAAAAAAGAAATACATCGCTGCATTTCCCTTGACAGAAGTCGGGGAAATTGAATAAAAATTACAGGTAGGCAAATATGCTCATGAAAAGCCCTCGGAAACACTTTGAGGTCTTAGATCAAAGAGAAGCCAAATTTTCTTCGAATGAAAAACTACGTCCTGTAATTTCGTCAAGTTTCGCATTATAGCCTCGAAACTCTAGAGAATCGACAACTTTATTATTTCGAAGGGAACGCCGAACGAATTCAACAAACACCCTGAATTAAGCGGGAAGTTGATTAACAAGTCGGTCGGTCATTAACAATTTTTAGAGGGAAAAGGGATGGATTCCCCTGTGCTGATTCAATTCGAAAGTTTCGTTGTTAAAAGCGACAACGAAATTATGATAGAACTGGAGATGAAAGTAACCTCCTGCTGTTGTTGATGATTCCGCCTCTGCACCAAACTTCGCCGATGGTTGCCGGCTCCACTTGCCGAAGTTGTACAATTATTTTCAGGCTGGCAATATTCCCCGCAGGCTGGCCGACTCGACTTCCGAGTAACTACAATCTGTCATTTCCTTAACGTGCCGACTTCTCCCCGAAGTGTCATCATCTTGCTCCGAATTCTACTTCCTTTATTGAGAAGGGGTGCTATATTTTTAATTAATTAAATGTTTGCAGTTTTCATGCGCTATTTGAGACGAGGGCTTATTAAAAGTTTCGAGGGTATGCGGCCACTGGAGCAATAGACCACAAAACGTTTACAAAATAATTAATTATTTGATTATTTAACAGAGGTCGAGTCGGGAAAAGCCCCTCCGAAATTGAACTTATCAACGAACTCCATGGAATAATAATAATAATAAATTAAGAATTTAATCACGTCATTAAATGTGTATATTTCAACTCTCGTATCTGGGGAAGTTGGCAAAATAATGTGTTAATAAAATAAATCCCAGTACATCCACGAATTATTTATTACGTGCGATTAAATTAAAAATACCGGCGCGTCTCTTTTTATCCGATGACATACATTTGTAATGTGTAACTTTCCGCTATTGGGACCGTCGCGTAATTACAAATGATTTTTCGATTACAAAAACAAAGAATGGAAATAGGGAGAATAGGGATTTGAAACATTTTTCTAAATGCCCGTTTTTACCCCAATAAAGGACGATAACGACTGGATTGTATCTACTAAGTACATCGACAATTCAGTGGCACGCCCTCGTAATCAAACTTTCTTCTGGGTAATACACTTGTTCCAACATTTCAAAAATTAAATCAACACCGTTGAAAGTGTTTAAACGTATAGAAATCCGGAAGCTATTTCCTTCAAGTTAATCTTAGACATTTCGGGATCCACAGCGTTTATTTTGACATCTTTAAACCGTTTGAGAGTCCAACCTGGATTAAAATTGTTAAAATAAACGAAGTGGGAAATAAGGAGACCATTATTATCGAACTTCACAAGTTACTAAAAAAGACAGATTTACACGTGTATCCAGATGCCCTAGTATACACGACACATCTCACACGTTTTACACAAGGTTCACAAATAGCACGGGTCCTAAATCGCGGGATTTGAATAAACCCAATGAATTCCTTTTATACAGCGCAAGAAAGGTTTGACTGGCTTCCCGCCACTAAAATAAATTCCAGTGTGACCACATTCTCCATAAATTTCCCGAAGTTCCGTTCAATAAGCAACCTTCCTAATTCTGGAAGGATTTCCAGGTCAGTGGATCCTCTGAATATATTTTTTCGGGGGGGCCGGGAACGTTAAATAAGATTCTTGTGAGCCGGAGTTCCAGCTCCAGATGTATTATCCTCGGAATGGATTAAATGCATCACGCTGGCGTCATTACTGACGCTGGTGTGGCTTTTTAGAAACCCTTTCGATAAAATAGTCCGGTTTCCGAGGTGGAAAGCGCTACCGAAATCGGCACATAACCGTTTTTTATCGAGTTTATCGATAATTTGCGAAGACTCCAGTAAGAGCCGTGTAATCTTAGAATTGGAAACGCTTCCTCTCTTTTCCCAGACCCTAATAGGGCTTAAATAAGGGATTTTTATTCTTCCTCTGTCCTAAAAGTTCTACTTTTCCAGATGATCCTATCGGGTAAAACAACTTCACACAACTTTATTATCACACTGAAAAAGTTAAATAAATTGAATAGAATTAAGGCAACCGAAAATTTAAAATTTTTTCGGGCGTAAAAAAAATTCCGCCTCAAGAAGAGTTGTAATTACAAGATCTTTCCCTGGTTGCTTGACTTTTCATTGAATTTACGGAACCATTTCAAAACTACACACACGCACACATTGCTAAACACTTTTATTCTGTTGACAAAAATAAACTTTCCGTTCTCAAATTTCTTTTATGTCATTATTTGTCTGTCGTCGAAAAAAGAGAGACCAATTTCCATTTTTTACCTAATTTACGTTAAGGGGAATAAATAGCGTCTTAAATCTTTCCAAACTTTCTCTCCCGAAAAACATCGAATATCAAATAAAACTTCCCATCATCATATCGTCTGAACATCGCTTCTCCATTAGTCTTTTCACCTTCCGAATAAATCAAATAAAGATCCGAGCATCACATCGAGTAGATTCAACTCGCACATCAGTAAAAACTTTTTCCAGATGGTTTCCAACCTGTTAGAAAATTTCTTAAATGATTTTCACGCCCAGCGTGTGTTTCACATTAGGGTGACACCGACGTTACCTTCATAGATGTTTTTCAGAAAACTTCATTTCTGTGTGTACTCGTAACTGCATCTGAGTGATTCTGGAAGGCTTTTTTTCAATAAAACAGGCAGCAACACCTCCGACAGTATCTGCTTCGTAAACAGGAAATAAGCATTGTTGAAGCTCACAGGGCCGACATCGTCCAAATTTCCATATACAAAATCAATAAACATACACTTATCAAATTCGAGTTTCTCTCTTTCCCTCGAATGAAATACAAAAAACGAACTATCGATAACAGAAGTCGCTAGCGATGGAGCCAAAAGTTTATGCCATTTTAACAAACTGTCAGGGAATGTTACATTTCGAATGAGGAACTTTCCGAAGAAACTTTTTCAATTTAAATATAAGGATGGCTCGATATTATTTCACCATAATTCCTAGACGAGATGATGCTGTAATGCGTTCCCCCTTCGCCAACAGTTAGCAAAAACTTTGAAGAAGCGTGTCTTTGTTGTTCAACGTAAGTAGTCTTTTTTACTCTCTAAATAATAGTCAATTTGAAGATTTTCGCAGAATTTTTCAAAACGAAGTGCAATTCAGATTATTTCAAGTTTCCAGTACTAAAGGTTTTAATTGCTTATGACTCTTCAGCACTTGCTGAAGCGAAGCTTCTCATTGCAACTTGTGTCGCAAGATTAGTACACAGAGAAAAATAGACGCAACGGAAAAAAGATTCTTTGGTGTATATTTTGCCAAGCAACTGTCCTTTAACACTGAAATTGCTTAACTACACGGGACACCTTACTGGTTTTTTTTGAACGTTTCGGCACCAATATCGGCTGCCGTCGTCAGCAAATACCTATAAATTGAGGAACTATTAGTAAAATTAGGGCAATTTTATGAAATGTGAGAATGTCTATGTTCCCTTGAAAATACACCAAAAAAGCTTTTTGTTTATCTGTTTAGTAAAGGAGAACACCACAAAAATATGGAAGTACACTTTATTACGTTCCATAGAATGCTTACTAATACGACATTTAAAAAGTCGTGTATAAAATGGTTTATAAACTCGTTTGCCATGTGGGCCTCCATGCACTAAGTGGCGGTCATCGTTCGAAGCACAATTTTCAAATTAAAATATACCACTATAAGGACTTTGCGAAGAATTTTTTTTTGATATTTTGATCCATCATATTTTTCAACGTCGTTACATTTTTGAAAATCCAGTCTTTCAGTTTGTAAATGATTTTCGTCGTCTATCGATTTGTGTACCGCATCTGAACTCAAAGTATGCCGAAACGTCGCTCCGATTTGTTTTACTTTGTACTTGTTGACCAGATAAAAATATGTCGAAAAAGTAACACAAACTTCTAAGAGTTACATTCGCACTTGAGAAAACACGTCACTTTAAAAGATCTCACCTAAAACGTTCAATACCTAATTCGTTATGATGTAATTGCTGTTTATAGAAGTTCTTAACGAGAATGTGACACATCTGAACTAAATCAAGTCATTTCAATAAAGGGATCGACGGAAAATCCACTCATGCGTATCTGGAACACACCCAATCTAACAATTTGTCTTCATAAAGCTTCTTCCGCGTTTCAAACTTGAGTAAATATCCAATAAGTATAACCGTATATCATTCCTATTCCAATCATCGTCCATTTAATGCCCGATTCGCTAATCCGAAATGTAACCCTCGGCGAAACTCGGTTATTCACCACTGAGAGTCCAGCCAAAGTAACTCAATCCCGACTGGCTTTTAATCATATTTCATAATTCCGTGGCCGCAACCGAGTTTCCTTCCCATTCTCCGAATTAGTCAAAATTTCTCGGTCAAAGTTTGTGACTTTAATGTCGATAGGTCATAATAATTAAATGGAAGGAGCAAATAGAGTGCCATCATGGGCGCCAAAGAGCCCAACACATATTTTGTGGTTCGATAACGAGCTTGATTCCGAGGGAACGACTGAATAGAAATCCAAGAAGTTTTGAATGGGAAAGGGCCCGGTAATTTTCCTGGTAATTCTCACTTGAACACGCGTACGCTATTGACAATTTAGTTTCGGAACTATTGTAATTATTAATTAAGAAAATAAACATAGGTATATCCGTTTATAGTTCAGACGAAAACAAACCTCCGGCAAAATACGATACAGGCTAGTTGTTATTCAAAGTTTTCCCGACAAATCGATTCCAAGTAAACTAATGCAACTTAGTTCTGCAATCATTACGAAAATTAATTTAGAACACATTAGTCTATATTTATACTACAAATTTCAACCAAAGATGCAAGTTTGTTTAACCACCACCTCCAGTTAAATAACCCAGAAATTTGTAAATTAAAGTTAGTCTGAAACTGCAATTGTCCACCATGTATTAAAATTGTCGCAATAATAAATCAAAAAGACATACGTAAATATCTTATAGCTAAAATGAGATCTAAAATAACCGCAATTACCCAGCAATTTCTACACAAAAGTATCATCCAAAGTAATTTACTTTATTGCAGTTTCTGCTCCCCTCCCATCGATAACTTAGTACAAACATCTGAAGTTTAAGATTTTCCTCCTGGCTAGTGTAGATCACAAAGTAAATATTAATTAATATTGGAATCTTATCAATGGCAGATTTTGTTGATGTTGCAAACTGACTTGTAGGTTTCTAACCAGAAAAGTTAAATAAATAATACTTAGTATGGACGACGTTCGGTATGCAGTATATGTAAAAGCAAAAGCAGTAGTAGTGATTTTGACACGGAGCCAAAGCTATGAAGCGTAGTGCCGGACAAGCACAGGAAGGAAAGTGATAAGAAGACTTTAATGCGTGAAGTATACAAAACGGTGCAAAACCTTACTAATGACCTTAAAAAAATTGTCGGTCGGAAAATGGCAACAGAGAAAATATACATTTCATCTACAAAAGTTACATAACGATCATATTTGCTTCTTTTCTCATAACGTTCTCGATGGTTACAATTTGTTAGAGTGCAGTAATTTAAATATTGCTATTAACGAGTCGTAAAATGTTCACCGAGCACATTTCGGTCTCAACAAATTCTGACGGACCACTTGACATATATCTTTAATTTACGAGTTACCAACGTTAAAGTCGATTTCCATTAGGCAGCTATTTCAAGTAATCAGATACCCTCAACTTGCCTCTTAAAAGTTATATTTTTATATTACTTCGATATCAACAATTTCATTCGCCACCCTCGAGTCGGAAAGATAAACTTTTTCTGTACGCCCTACGACCTTTCGCATCGGAAAAAAAATAATATTGCTGAAACCGGTAAAACCCATCGTTTTAATTATTTTACTTGGAGTTAGAAAAATAAACGTGCCCTGAAATAAAACGAATTATCCCCGCTGAAAAGTTCATTTCAATCCCTTTAAGCAGCCTCACGAAACCTTTTAGCAAAAAAGTTGTGAACGTCAGCTTAACGAATTCCTATCGACTGAAAAGGAAAACATTTTCGGTTCGGTATTAAAATTTTATTATCACTTACGGCAAAAACGGTGACAATTTGCATGGAGGGTTATTTTTCAAACCTCCGTGTGCCGTTTTCAGGCTGAATTGAGACATTTGCCAGTGTACCAGCGCATTGAAAAGGTGACTTTTTGCCCTATACAAAACACAATATTTATTTACGATATACCTATACTTGATAGTTCTAGTCGCACAGATGATTATAAGAAATAGGAATTGCATATCAGTATCTTGTGTTACAATGGAAACAACACTATGGTCATTAAAATTTTAGGACCGTATGTTTATTTCTCTTCCAGTCACGTTGCAGTGGTGAATTTAACGGCAAATTGCCATAATTTTTGTTGCTATAAAGTGGCTGTTTGGCAATCTAGTAATGATAATAATGATCTAGATAATACATATGATGCTATAGAAGCAAATGAAGCATCAATCTAGGAATTTCGCCAAATGATTTCTTGACTCAAGCACAGCGTTGGATTTTAAACATTTATTTTTGTTTAAAAATAAAGAGTAAAGATTCATTGCATAAAAAGAATATGAGGATTAACTAAACCGTCAAGAATAACGATTCATCTGGTTATTAGACAAATTAATGTAGTTGATTATTCAGTAAAACAAAAAACTTTTAGATTGTAATATTGATGATATCAGAGGAAATTTTCATGACATTTTCATGCCATGGGAAAAAAATTAAGGACAGTTATTTTCAGCAAAGTGATGACAAAATGCACTTATTTTCAATTTGTTCTCTAGGAAGCGGCAAAAAGAAGAAAATAATATTACCAACGACATCAAAATCCAACAAAATTCAGTAAGATTTTAACACTTAAAATGAAACACTGAAGAAATCTATCAATCCAATACTTTCAACCTAAATGACGAACTTTTTTTTTCATACTCCCCGTTTATTTTTCCAAGCATTTTAAGCAATGGATAAGTACGCATCCAGTAAAATTCACGTAAGAAGAATCGATACGATTTACTGAGAGAAAATGTTTTACCCTAGTTTCATTTCTAGAAACGCCTTTAACCTACGGTTTGGTGGTCCTTTGAAATGTAATGTTGGAAACTTTAACATATAGATCTGATATCCAAAGGAAGTTATGCCTTGAATAATATCCTTTGATTAACCGAGGTCTCTGTATACGTACGTTTCTATCTACAATGAAATTAGAGTCACGTAAACAATGCTAAAAAGTTTGCATTGAAAGCTAAATAGTTTAAAGATTTATTTTTGAATTGGTGAGTTGTATACAAAGGCGCGCGTAAGATATACGTTATAAAATAAACTGACGGTGTCAGGATTTATTTCCTGAAACGAAATAAAAGAAAAACCGTTAAAGATCCACTTCGGTAAATAGCACATGGTAATCATGCGCTGATTTATGATAATTTTCTGTCGGCTTGAAGTGAGATATGAAAAGCGCAGCCTTCACTTTCTGGCTCTCTTTAATATGCTCCTGGTAACGTTAAACAATGCGTAAACGGCGTCCGTCCAATTTCTATGCAAATTTGAACCCCAACATGATGCACTATCTTAACTTGCATCAACTACGTAAGGTCTATTGTTTTAATTTTAGGGTTCCATTTCAACGACGATCTACAACTTTTATAGGAGCAGTTTCCTCTCAAGCGGTTCATTGTGGTAGGAAATTATTAGTCTTTAGATAAATTCGTGCCGATTCAAATGAGTCGCCTCGAGGCGACGAATCTTTAATTTATTCGAAATCAAGCAAAATTAAATCTGCGAAAAACAAAAACAAACTCATTATTTTTTACAACGTATCATATATAACGGAAAATTAAATTTCACTATCGTTATCTCGGCGCCGGCATTCCTTTTGTTATTTACGCAAAATTTGGAATTAATTTTTCCTAATAAGTGATACAGCGATGGAAAATTTAATTCGTAAATCCCAAGGTGATTAATTGATCGATGGTTTCAATATAGAAGGTTATCCATTATTTAGAAATTTTCTTCTTCGTGAAATTAGTAAAAAGAAGTGTATCCGAGAAGGACAATGATTAATCTGATCATCAAACAAGATTTTCTTTAAAAATATGTTCTGAGTTAAAACAAACAGTTCGCAAAACTATTATTTTAGATTCCCAGTTCAAGTTATTAATACAACATACATCTATATGTTTCAATCCGTTCCCAGAACACTAACGGAAAATTCAAATAATTTAATTCAAAAATTCGAGGGTAAATCTTAAATATCCAGATATGAAGAGCGTTATATTTAGATTTATATAGCCCAGGAATCGTAATCGACAGTAGCCATTTGCATTTCATTGATGAAATGTTTAATTAGTTAGTTGGCTTTTCTCTCACCATAATTCGTTGGATATACAGAATTTCTTTAAGAGAAAATAATTATAACGCATTTAAGATCAACACTAACCTAAACATAATGGATTATTCACCATATTTTATGAGATTCACCTCTACCTCTACCTCTACCAAAACTACCTCTGAGTAAATTAGATTAGAGTTATTTATTTACTCCTTTTGGCCTTAACCTTACTCAGCTTTATGGCAGACGCAAAATTTTTGAATGTTTATGAAAATGAAATTGCCCTGATTACCCCAGCTACGACATACATGACAAGATAAGAAAATCACTGTATGCACTATTTACAATTCGCGCAACAAATGTAGATTTATTAGATTTTTTAATTAATGAAGCACGATATGGCTGCCGAAATGACCCTCATAGCTCCTGCTACGTTCGCTGCAACCGTGGCCAATATGGTAATATGCGCCCCTCTGTGTTCGCAACGGAGAAAGGCCACTTGCAACATTTACTGTAATGACACTAATTCAGGTATGTTATGTCGCAGTTTGATATCCCTACGACCATTAGCATTTCTATGGCGGCGCGAGAAGGATGACGGTAGCGAGATATGCCGGGCAACTCATTCGGGTTTGATTGCAACACGTAAATGTATAGAGAGAAATAAAAACTGATATTAAAAAGAACGTTAAGGTCATTAATTCAACTCAGTCAGTTTTGGGTACAAAAAGAAACTGTTTCGAAGCAAACAAAAGATACCATTGAAGTTGCAGAGTTGTGTAAAAATAAACTAAAGTTAACAATTCAATTCTGTACCAGAGAAAAAGTTTCAAAAAGAAAATAAAAATTACAGTGGCAGGATTGTGCACAAACTCCGTGAAAGTCTCCGTTTATTTTATTCACGTGTGATTACAGCAACTTGTATCAAAATCTGTAAAATGCATATGAAAATTGCTAATTTTTAGCTTTGGGCCCCACAATACACTGTTAAAAAAATAAAATTTAATGGTAATATTACCTCAACTACTCAGTTTGTTTATGTTCAAGAAAAGGTTTCGAGATAAAATAAAATGAACATTAAAATTAAACTGATGACTGAAATCGACTGTCTAGTCTTTTTTATCGCTTTATTTTATCATTTTCTTAAATTCCTAAGGAAACGATTTCTTTTTTTTAATTAGTAAGAAGTGTCATGTTTGCTTGAAATCCATAAAAGATAGTCAACGAGTTATATATGTCTAACATAAAAATCACTTTTAAACGCTTAGGAGTCGGATATAAATTACATGAGATAATATATAACAAGTAATTAATTTTTTTTATTTCATCTGTGATGGTTCACCAATTATCATATTTACAATTTACATATAGCCATAATGATCACACATCTTCATATGGTTCTTTCCAATTAACAACAAAATTATAGAACAATATCATTATTAACCCGACTCATTTCACTAAAATTAATACAAAGTATTCGTCTAATTAAAATAGTTTTTAAAGTATTATATGAAAAACTTAGTTTTATAGTTTGTTAATTACTTTTTACGAAAAATTGCAACGATTGGAAATATTTGCTGGAAAATTTTAATAAGATTAAAAAATTCTTGTCTGAGAGTCACTCTTTCAATTATTTGAGTACACCAGTACGACAATGGTAAAATATTTCGATTCCCCTCTCTGCCATACCCAGTAAGTTTTGCCAGCGAATTCCTATGCAGCGCGGAAAAGCCTTTGGAAATTGATTCACAGTGAAAAAGTATCAATTTCGCCGAACTGTTATTTTTGAACTATTATTTTTACATTGAACGAAAGCAAAGGAAATCTCGGCAACAGCGTTTCCTCCTCTCTCCGCTTTCTGTCTATATCTCGTCAACAAGAACAAACCAAAACTAAACCTGTTTGACTTGCAGATTAACATGGTGGAAGATAAAAGTAAACAACGCAAAACCTTCATTGTATATCGCACGGATGATGGCAATCTCTCGTTGTCTCGACTAGTTCTGAACGTGGATTATACAGTGGGTTGCTGATAAGCAGATCGGAAGTTTGCCCGGAGTCTGGATTCATTTAAAATGGAGATTTTGCGGGAAGCGAGAACGTTCCTTTCGCTCCTTGCCGTCAACGGTATGATTTGATTCTTAACAATATTTACTTTTTTCCAAAAATTATTTCTTATTCTGGCATGCCAAAGCGAGGTTACAGCACTAAAAGCAGTTTCTCGACCCCCAACGGAACCCCAGAAAGAGGGCATGAAAATATTTCGAGGTCATTCCTTTAAGTATGAACAGGAAAATTTGAGCAAACCATTTATCTAATTGTATGAATATTTGATAATTATAATGTTTTATTGCAAAAAAATTCGCAATTTATTGGTAAAACAAACGCAATATACCTAAAAATACTTTCATTTTGAATTTTTCAAAAGCATCATTGAGCTTCTTCGTGTATTTAACCTTCTCTCGGTTCGAAATAAAGCAGATTTTATTAAAAACATTTGAACTGCTGGTTAAACTGAATTACCTAACGGTACAGTGAGCACAAGAAAATAGTCAAACAGTGGAGTTGAAATTGGTTTAAGACATACACGGGAAGAATTTTAAGCAATTATACTACCAAATAGTAGCCGCTCTACCAATAAGACTTTTTGAAAAACTTTAAATCTCTAATATTAATGAGAGAATGAGGCTCGTTGCTACACATTTTGTTTTGCAGTATTACAGTTACTTGCTGGGCTACAGACAGTTGTAGATGTTGGAAAGTTTTTAAAGGGGGTAGTTAATGGATGATTTTCATACTGAACTTTAATATTAAAACTTTGTTTTATAGTACTAGTAAAAGACTTGAAAAGACATAAAATTAATTTTATGCAAATTGCAACTGCAAAACTAGTTCAAGTATACCTGACTGCTCAAAATAATGCCATTACAGTTTAAAAACTCTTCCTAGATGTCCCTAAGGAAACTTCAAAACATTGATAAAACATGCATAATCAAAATAAATTACGGTTCGATATCTAAACAATTTTAAGTGCTTGAGCTGCAATTACAACTTCAAACTATTATGAAACGTGCTGTCTTCTCCTTACGATTTTTCAATAATGGTACAAAATCGTGCTATTTGTACCATTTTTCTGGGTTTCTCAACAATGTCTAATAATCTTTAGCCTTCGCGGTGTCTTTGGCGAGTTCGTTACTCCGCCGCCTCCAGATCTTTATTTTCCTCTTTTGATGTAATCCGCCTGAATTCAATTTGAATAAATATATTCCTCGCGAGGAAAAGCTAAATCTAAATTAGTAATAACGAAGCACTAAAAATAAATGAGGAGCACATCCTTGGAGACGCCAGACGTTTTTCCTGTGGTAATGGCTATCGTGTCGGCGCACCGTGAGTGTAAACGTATGTCGCAGACCTCATTATCAATCAAATTTTTTGACGGTGGGATCACTCGTCTCGTTTTGTAGGATGAAAAAGGGCGATTAACACTCTGAATGTAAGTAGAAAAAAACCGCACGTTTCGAATGGGTTTTGGCACTCTTTGCTTAATTAACAATCGGAACACCCTCATTAATCAGGAAATTATTAAAGCATGGAGAATTTAAAATACGTCCATATATCATGGTAGCTCATAATAACAACCGAATTTATATAGATTGTGTCACTTTTTGTTTAATTAACAGTCGAGACGTCCAATTAATCAAAAAATTATTCAAGCAGAGAGAAGTCCAAAGTTAAATCATATATCACGACAGATCTTCATGGAACACTTAATAAAATGCGATGAAAACGATAAAAGTTTCGGCGAAAACAAATATTTCCTTTGCGAGCTTAATTTGGAAACCCATCGAATGCACCCCTTCAGATAACTGGAGAGGAACAAAATTATTTAAGACGAAATTCCAGGATGGATTGGAGTTTATAAACAGGATTCGACGACACGACGAGTAAAATCCGAAGAAAGCAGACTTTCAATCAAATTTCCTCCTTTGTCCCGAAACCATTTCACTTTTCCGGTGCGCCCAAGTTGAACTGTATTCATTTTTAACAATTACTCCCCGATGTTTCTTACGAACACAGCGAATTGGCACTTCAAAAGGTTATACTTTTCTCTTTATACGACGAAATTCGTTTTGTGCTGTTCGTATGCAACTGTGATTGTGAATAATCTTTTTGTTTTGTAAACGAGTGCTCACCAGCATTCTCTCCCATCCCCCTCCCTCTCTCTCTCTTTCTCTTTCTTCTTCCCTCTCTTTAAGCTCTGCATTTTCCCGTCTACAACGATTCAAATATTAATCTTTTATTTTCGAAAAATCAACGCCGAGACTAAAACACTTCTACCAACAACCTATTCTTAAGTATGTACACTTAGAAAACATTTAAAACCCATTTTTTTTAAAACTCTGTGTCACCTCGGTAAGCTTCAGTACGTGAAATACGTTTTCCGCACTTTGTACCTCTTATTTGCGCTAATGGATGTTCGAAGTTGGATAACGGTTGTTGTAAGTGCCTACATGCTAGAAGTGATGTGTCTACGTGGATGTAATGTATAGTACAAGTAAAACAAAATTGGTTGCGTGTCATGTATTGAGAGGCAAACACTGTTGCCCAAGTTTTCAATAAATAATTAGATCGAAGCTAAATAACTATAACCCTATATTTTTGGCATATTACAAACAACAAAATGGTCTTCGAAAATTGAACATAACATTTTTATTATAACGGCGTATTCCCGAAACGCACTCCAAGATGAAAATGCCCACTGGGTATATCAGTTTGCCGAATCCTATCCGGAGAAGCAAACAGAATATCGCTTTTTTGTACAACACTGTTAACAGGATTTTTAGGCACTGATAGCATTAAAGAAGTATATCTGTTGGACGATCCACTGTTGATGCGCCTGATGTACAAAATGTAAACCAAATTATGAAACAAAATCCGACAAACCGGTTTCGATTTAGGATTGACTTGTCTTGCTATCTTCTGTACACTTTCTACATTTTGGAACTTTCCTATGTACTCTCTCGTGAAAATTTAATGAAATACTTGCATTTACATCTATATATATTTACGATGGTCCAACAAGCTCATCTCGATTTTTTCAGAGAATTTACTTCTGTAGATTGTATAAAATTGACCCGCTTAACAAACTTGACCGGCAAGATATCACTTTCTCTCGTGATGAAGAATGGTTCTACCTTTCTGCATTTTTAATTGGCAGAATTGCAGAATTTGGTCGGTACATAGCCACCACGGCATTATCTAAGTGCCATTACATCCACATAAAATTGCTGTCTAGTGGTCATATCGTGAACACTACCTATTGAGCCCTTCTTTTGTTTTCTTATTTGAGAAATGTGTTTCATTGCAAAGTGTGTGAAATTGCAACCATTAGATCTAAAATTTTACTGAATATATTCACTTGTCGCGAACAGTTCAATTATATTTACAGTAAATAACAATTTCTAGGACTTTTCTCTTCAATTACGACTCCTCACACATTAAAAGCCCCCTAGTACCTCCCACCTTTAGTCGATACATACACCTGACATTCCCTGACTTGCAACCCGTTTTGGTCCCGTTTCCACTGTACATTACACCCGCACTACAATAAAAATAAAACCATTTCTCATTTTCCGTTCGTCCTTCTTAATTTCGTCACTTGCACCCTTTTTCGAGTATTCTCGATTGCCATCTGAGTTACGGTTTCGTCACCGTTCGAACCGCGACACGTGTTTATCGTCCCGAAGGCGCAAAAATCTCCGGTGCTAAGCGTCCACGTAACGATAATATTTTCACGAGATGCAATCTCGATAGCCATTATTCAAAATTTGCCGCATCCGAAGATCACAGCCGAAACACGCGAGGAACACATATTCAGAATTCTTCCCGAACGGCCACGATATTCATCAAAATGCTCCCAAAAATTTAATAAAGGTGACGCCGTTTTTGACTACTCTAAATGAAATGTGAATATGTGATCGTCCGCAGGAAAAGCGAGCATAATTTTCAGGCCACTTTTACAGGAGTGTTAATACATAAAATTATTATTTTACCTATTTGAAATCAATGTAATTTGCTAGCGCATCTTTCCAGATGCGCAACTTTTTCAAAAAAAAAAAAAACGAAAGTCAAGAAACGTGATTTTCGTTGATGTATCTTTATAGATTAGAGGTCGCTGATTACGATGCGCTTAGTTTCGTGGCGATCGTACAAGAATTAACGGAGATACATGCAGTTAAAGATTTTGAAAAACTTCCACGACCCTGTGAACTTTTTCAAAAAAACGAAAGTCAAGAGATGTGATTTTCGTTGGTGTAACTTTATAGATTAGAGGTCGCTGATTACAATGCGCTTAGTTTCGTGGCGATCGGACGAGAATTAACGGAGATGCAGGCAGTTAAAAATTTTGAAAAACTTCCACGACCCCCCTGTGAATTTTTTCAAAAAAACGAAAGTCGAGAAACGTGATTTTCGTTGGTGTATCTTTATAAATTAGAGGTCGCTGATTACAATGCGCTTAGCTTCTTGGCGATCGGACGAGAATTAACGGAGATACAGGCGGTTAAAATTTTTGAAAAAGTTCCAAAAAAATTGAAAGTCGAGAAACATGACTTTCGGTGGTGTACCTCTATGGACTAAAGGTCGCTGATTACAACGCGCTTAGTTTCATGGCGATAGTACGAGAATTGACGGAGATATAGGCAGTTAAAGTCAAAAAAATCAAAGTCAAGAAACGTGACTTTTGCTAGTCAATCCTTATAGATTAGAGGACGCTGATTACAAGGCGCTTAGTTCCATGGCGATCGGTTAGGATTTACGGAAATAGAGGCAATTCAAGATATTGAAAAAGTTCCAATACCCCCTTTGAGATACAGGCAATACAAGATTTCATGGACAAAGTATACAATCATTTCAAAGACACACATATAAGCCTACACTATGAAAAATTCGCAATTTCAACATTGGCCTCTACATTAAAACCTGTCTTTGCTATACGAAATGTTTGCATTTTATCACTGTACCCCTTCAATTCCAGAATTATTCATTTATTTCAAAAACATCCATACAGGACGTAACACAACACGCAACAAGACAAACTCGCACTCTTCCAGGCACTAGGGAGATAAATTTCAGCGACATATTACAACCAGGCAAGGTGGAAGGAGTAAACAAAATAGGAAAATGCAGACGTAGAAGTAATTTTCGTCGGGGTTTTCGAATTGATATCTAAATGGCGGAGGCGGAGGGAAACAACATTAAGATACTTGATACGAGCGACGAGAAATTTCATCTCCTGCGATGTGTTTGATCTTCGTATTTCTCGTCGCCTTACCAGGCCCCATGCGCGTCTATTCAAGTACGGATATCTATGTGTGAGTTTCCCGAAAAAATGCCTGTTTCAAAATTTATTGTTTAGATATTTTAAATATAAAAGATGGGTAGAAGATGTTCGATTCCTATTGATATCCTAGCACATTATAATGAGTCAATTGAAAATTTTGAAGCAAATTAAAATGGCATTAGTATTAGGTGTGGAAAAAATTGTCCATATTTTACATTTTGATCATTATTGTATGTAAAAATTATTCTATGTAAAAAGCCATAAAACAGATTTCTGGTTCAAGTACTTATACCGACAGAGGGTCTGTCGGTATCTGATTGCAACAAATTTTGATTTGTAGCGACGTGACGTAGTTCTCCAGATATGGATCAGTTAAAGATTTTTAGATAAAATACAAAAGATACAAGTATAGGACGATTTTCGTACTCCAGATGAATCCAGCGGAATTTTTGTCTACACAAAGCACCGAACGATCTTAAAAGGGTTAAAATCTTAACATGTAAATACTGGTGCGTTCCTAATCCCGTCGGTCGCGGTTTCCGTGCATGAAATAGGAACCATCATAATCCATCTACAACAAATTCGAGCCATTTCAGTTTAGGGCGTTTATTATGATCCAGCTTCAATTAAGTAACGACCCACAGCGATTCATCTTTTCGATGGTCGAGGCTATCATCCTCTGTAATCGCCCCTCTTGCGATTAAATCCGTCAAAGAAGCTTAAACTTACCCTTTCACAGTGAATTATATCTCAGAATCGACAATGCATTGTGGACGGTACAACGTTACTCGCTTTCTACAGAAGAAAGCAATTTTTGCACAACAATGTGCTTCGATTACATTACGCCGCACATAATCGCCTTTTTTGAAATTTTCAATAGAAGTTATATGTCTGACAAATTAAAGAAGTGAAAGAAGCCAGACTATCTTAATAAAACAGTGGGAGAGTCACATGCAGTAACATGACTGTAGAACAAAACCATTCAATGTAATAACGTAGCAATTATAAAGATTACGGTCGATTCACACCGTAAACAAACCAAAGGATCAATAAACTTCACTATAATATTTGTTTGTTTCTTGCAATTTAGTTGACAGAGGAATTTGAATCAATAAAAAAATCATCCAGATCAGTTGATCCATTATTGCACAAACAACAACTGCGTTGAATAACTTCATACAAAGGCGATGTCAAACGCATAGTTGTGCTGCGCTTCTCCATCGAGGGTTAAAAAGCAAACGAATGTCAGCGGAAAGAAAAACAATGAAGTGAAAGGGCCCCACAACCTCTTTGTCTGACGCACACCGTACCCGCAACTACCGCGGGAAACAATAATCGTTCGCGTCTACTTATCTCGGATATTGATTAAGCAGACCGAAAGATGCCTTTGGTTTCCACGCACGTTTTTCACGTTATTTACTCGCTTATCGTTCAAATAATTCAGTAAGAGGATGAGTAAAATACTCGTAAATACAAGTTTTAACTAAATTGCCTTTACTTTTATTCCTGCTCCAACTTTCTACTCTACAGCAGTTCACCTGAAAGTTCAAGTGAAACTTTCCAAGAATAATTAATAACTCGGAAAATAAACATGAAGAAAATCCGAGCAACTCAAATTATACGAAATGGATAGTGACAATTAAAAAAAATCAAGTAAGGCACATTTAGTCCAGGTAATTAAAAATAACTCTGCTGTCGTGCTCAGGCTTACTGGTGAATAATAATAAAACAAAGAAATTCAGACTGGAAAACTGAAAATAAATAAAATACCGCAGTACTTGGAAAAACAATATGATAAAAATTTTCCTGGTGAGATTTTATTCATTTTCCCAATCTCTAATACATTTTGTAGAACATATAGTTTTAGCTTTCCAATACAAAATTATACATTGTTCTTTTTTTGTAACCCGGCGCATTATTAGTTTAGTAGACGAACCAATTTGGTCAGTCGTTTTATGGCCACTGGTGGAGACAAATTGTCAACATACTCCTAACGTATTATGTAGAAAAATAATGTTGCCTGGAACATTGCAACATTTTATCGTGAAACAAATCTTTGATTTTTGCGTACTGTTTAACTCATCTACGACATTGTCTGGTTTATTTGGTAAAAAGAACGATTCAAAACCACTCCACCCCTAAAAATACCTAACCTAACATTAACACCGAGAGCGTGGTGAACGAACGGCCAAGGGTTATCCAGGATATCCCAATGTAAAAGAGAAGCAAAGTTTAGAACTCTGCTCTAACAAACTAAGCCCATTTAGTTTCCCTTTTTCAATCGGTAACATGAGATTGTAAGAGAAAACGAGCTGCGTAACTTGAAATTTGTGGTATGATCAGTAGTCTCTACACTTTCCCTTTAGGATTTGGGCCCTAACACCAAAATTTAGCCCTAAAAGTAATATTAGTGATGAAATGTTACGTTTGATGATAGAACATCATGTATTCCAATGCTGCTTAGCGCCGTATCAATTAATTATTTTAATTTTGGATAGCAGAGCCGGTATATTTGTTACTGGCGCCTTGGTTCAGTTTGTTGATTACTTAAGAGCATTTATATAAGTTAATTAATTAACCGCATCACCACTCACTAGTCTGATCCTAGCTTTGGACGCCATTTCATTTCGACATCGTCAATCCAGTTAAAATTTGGTGAACTAATCGATGTTAATATGACTTTCAAGTGTACTCAAATGTATTGTAGCGAATTACTATGTTTGGTTTATAAAGTCGGCAGTACATACCACTTGTGTATTACCTCTTGTCCGACAATAAAGTAAGAATTATGAACAGACTTACGTATAACATCAAGAAACTGAAAAATGTTGTCGTAAATTTTTACTAAATATGAACCAACAAGAAACAGAACCAAATGCAGTAGTAAAGAAATGATTTTACTTGAGCTGATAATGATAAGCCTTTTAAAACATTTGATTGCTAACTCGAATTGTAAATTAACATTACAATTATCTTTTGCTTTTTATTTGCAGGTGGAGCAACATTCAAAAAGTTGATGTTAACTTCAATATATAAGTTGTCCCAGAATATTTGGCAATATCTGAAAATCGTAAGATAACAATATCTTTGAAGAGAACAAGTGTGAGAGTCGAAGACGCTTATACCTGATTTTTTTTTACAAAATATTTACATTGATTTTTGGTTATTTTTCTTGTGCTACATAGTTTTTCATTGTTATACTATTGCTGGGATTTTCAGTCAATTGAGTGCTACACAGGTACTCTTCGGTGGGCTGTATTCATATGTGAATTTATTGTAAAACGTTCAAAATATTACGAGTTGCCCTCTTCATCCACTTCAAATGTTTTCCTATAAGAAATTTTAAGTATTGCAAAACTCACGTGCAATAAATGTGTCCGTCATTTAGAAAGTGTTTTTGTTTTACTGAAGATAGTAAAACGTAACAACTTTTAATATTTTTCAGTTGCATTGAAGTGTTGCAGGTTACTTAGTGAAATTTTGTTAAAACCGTAATGTCTATCAATCGAGTTTTCTCGAAAACGGTTAATTTTATAACAACTCGTCCCCGTTCCTCAAAATTTTTAGTAGCGCAGTCAAGCAAGACTTCACTCTTCCAAAAAGGTATCCCATATAACTTTTGTACACCTAGTTAGAAGAAAGTTACGACGGAAAAGATAAACAAATGTCATCCTACCTTTATTATCGATGGAGAATATTCCGATGCCGTCTCCCCCGCGTATGGAATACTCAATGTTACTGTCTCCCCCGGGTGGATCGAGATCAGTCGCATTCACTTGCATCACAAAACTCCCCAAGGGTTGGTTCTCCCGCACTTTACCCGTTAATACGAAGTCCCCAAATTGGGGCGCGTGCATATTTTCGTTCACGTCCACCACATTGATAGTCACCGTAGCCTCAGATGACAAAGAGGGGTTTCCTTTGTCATTAGCGAACACTATTAAGCTATGCACTTGTCTCTCCTCGAAATCTAAAGCTTTAGTTGTCCTTATGGTGCCTGATAGACGATCAATTTTAAAGGTGCCATCGCTATCGGTGTCTTCGAGGGAATACAATACCTCTCCTTCTGGTCCCAGATCGGGATCGGAGGCGGTAACCATGGCTACTACCGTCCCTCTAGGTATATCTTCGCGAATTTTGACGACGTAGTTAGGTAAACTAAATTTAGGCGCATTGTCATTTATATCATCTATTGAAATTCTGACCACAGCCTCGGAATAAAGCGGAGGATTATCAGGGCCTTTCCCACCTCCGTCAGTTGCTCTAATTCTCAATTCATACAAATCCTGTCTTTCCCGATCGAGGATATTGGACACGGTGAGCACCCCCGATAACTTATCGACCGAAAAGTCTTTCGTATCCGTGACCAACATATAAGTCACTTTAGCATTGTCTCCTTCGTCCACATCTGTTGCGTTCGCTCTGAATATAGCGGTGCCATTGAGGGCGTTCTCCGTCACGCGGAAGCTGGCCAAAGTCTTTTCGAATTTAGGCGCGTTATCGTTCACGTCGAGCACGGTGATCGGCAGCATCCTCGAGGAAGACTTTTGGGGTTTGCCTAAATCGTAAACGGTTATGTTCAAGTAGTACTCGTACTTCCGCTCCCTATCTAGATATCCGATAACTTTAAGCTCCCCCGTTTCCATATCGATGCAAAATTGCGAGTGTATATCGCCGCCTGATATCCCGTAAATGAGTTTGCCGTTATAGCCTAGGTCTCTGTCTCTGGCTTTTAACTTGACGAGCGTCGTCCCCAACGCGACCGATTCGTTTACCTTGATTTCAACGGGGAAATCTATGAACTCAGGCGTGTGCACGTTTTGTCCGTATCTGATCGGCATCATCGGGAAATCCTCCGGTGCCACGGGTTTGTTATTCTCTTCGGCGTCGGCCAGCACTTCCGTCAGCCTCCTGGCGACGCCCGTGTCTTTGCAATCGAAAGCGCCCGTATCGTCGTTAATGAATTTGCCGTTGACGACCGAACTTCTTTTCGCGTTAACCAGCTTCAATCTCACCCTAACGATATCGGCGAAGTGCGTGTTATCGGTCGCCGTTACGTTTAATTCCCTCTCGTTCACTCTGACGTCGTTTAGATCACAACTGACTGTTATTGTCCCTGACGTAGCGTCGATGGTGAAGCAACCGTCTTCGTTACCAGACACGATCCTATAGCTAATGATATTGCCGGCGTCGAAGTCGATGGCAGACAGCGTGATTATTTCGGTCCCGATGGGAACGTACCGGGCCACATGACCGACGCAGTCGACTTTTTCGAACTGTGGCCTGTTGTCATTCACGTCCTTCACTTTGACAGTTAACTGCATTTCTGTCTGACGCCTGTACGGCAGGCCCCAATCCGATGCTCTGACCCTCAGCACGTACTCGCGCCTCATACTCTCGTAGTCTAGGAGTTGCGTGGTCTTGATGATGCCGGAGAAGTGATCGATCTCGAAGGGCACCTTGTTCAGGTTCGCTATCAGATAAGAGATGTAGGCGTTCTCGCCGCGGTCCTCGTCTTTCGCATGTACCGTAGTCACCGATGTACCGGCCGGCATGTTCTCGTCTATCCAAACGACAGCTTCCGATTTCTCGAATATCGGATCGTTGTCGTTGGCGTCTTCGACGGTGATTTTAACTTTCGCCGATGATTGCTTCCTGGTGCCGACGTTCCCTTGGTCGATGGCGGAGACTGTCAGGGTGTAGAATTGTTTGTTGAGAGTGACGGCGGTATACAACATCCCCGTCTCTGGATTAATACTAAATTCGCCACCTTCGTTTCCACCGACGATCTCCAAGTAAACTTGAGCATTTTTGCCTTGGTCGGCGTCGGTAACTTTCAGTCTTATTAACGGAGTATTTACAGGCGCAGTTTCCGGCAATTTGACCTCGTAAACTTCCTTATTAAATACGGGAGCGTTGTCGTTCAGATCAGTCAGCTGTACGGGCACCGATTTGTAACTCTCCTTAGGCGGGATGCCGCGATCGACGGCCCTTAGTTGTAGCACGTATCCCTGGGGGGTGCTCTCTCTGTCTAATAATTTTAGAACTTCGATGTTATATTCCCCCTTCTGGCGCGTTGGACGGATTCGAAAATGGCCATCAGGATCGCCGTCGACAATTTCCAGGCTCGCTATTTCGCCGTGGATGCCGCTATCTTTATCCGAGACGTTAACTATGGCGTAAATATCAGCATTCGAATTCTCAACTATCTCCGGGTGGCGTCGGATCCGGATTTCCGGGGCGTAAAAATTTACTTTTTTCACTCGTATCCTTACTTTTGCGTTACTGAACATGCCTTGAACGGGACTGACGCCTCTATCTTGCGCAACAACGGTTAGTTCGTGATAGGTTCCCTCGTTATACCTCAACGGCCTGCTGAGAGATATAATGCCGGAGATAGGGTGGATCGCGAACTTGTCCGTTTCCTCGATGAAACTGTAATAAATTTCACCGTTTCTTCCCAAGTCGGCATCCTCTGCGACCACTTTTAAGATACTCTGATGTACGGGCGTGTCCTCGAAAATCGTCGCGTTGTATTCAGTCGGGTAAAATAAAGGGCTCAGATCGTTTGTATCCAGTACCGTGACCACCACCGTCGTGTCGGATTGCACTCTTTGCTTACCCTCTTTAATCGACGCGGTGGCGCGTACCTGAAGTATGTACTTGTCCTTTCGCTCCCTGTTTAACACGTCGTTATTCCCAGTCTTTATTCGAATAAATAAGAAACAAAAATCGCCGACGATCCGATGCTCGGCCTTAAAAAATTTATCGCGATCGCCTTCCACTATCTTATACCGTATGTCGCTGAATGCATTCGAGGGCAGGCGTATCCCCATGAGATCGGAACCGGGCGGTTGGGTGGCGTACGTTTTGGCTACGCTATTTTCTGGGATGCTGACATTGTATAGCTGCTTGGTGAAATGGAAAGCCACGTCGAACGTGCCGCCGACGCCGACGCCGCTCGCGGACGCCTCATTTTGCGCCTCCACCTGGCCAAGCGCGATCACCAGAAGGATGCAGGCGAAAGCGCAAGGGGTCATCATCTCAGCTCATCACGGATGAATCTGAAAAGAATAATACCAAAAATTAGCCATTTGTTTAAATTTTGAAATTTAAGTTAAGAAAATATCCAACCTGCCATTCTGATATCTTTAGAATAATATTCTAATCCATTTTTGTTTAAATCACCCCTACGAAGCAGAGCTACGTGAGAAAACAAACAACCTAGTGGACTTTCCAAAAGCAATACGGTTTGACTCGACATTGGTCCATTACAGTTCGCCATTCGTTGTCTTTCGCATGCTACACGGCCTTATTGCTTGTCGCGACAGTTTCCTGTGGATACTGAAGCAGACAGTGACTACATATGTTAATGCGTTTTGATTTGAAGTCTGAAGATATTTCCTTAGTTTTCTTACCATATTGCGAAAGTCCACCAAGACGACCATAATTTCATCAATACAATGTTCATGTTCATTCGAATAAAAAACAATTATCCATTTTGTAGGCTGTACTGGCTGAACGGTTTCCACCCAAAAATGGTTATCAATTGGACGTTTTTCATTGGAAATTCAAATTTCGAAAAAAATCTGTAAACATTTACAAAAAATTATTTTCTGGGGAATTTCTAAACCGATCATGAACAATTAAAAATCGTCTTGAAGGTGAATTAATTTGCTACAACTCCATTTTTATGTGTAATTACATAGAGTATATAGTTCACGAGATATTTAAAAAAACAAGATTACTGGATTTTCAAATATTGTTTATAACAATTTCATTCCATCAATTACATTGCCACCACCTTGCTTTGTCAATTGCCAACTGCGTTAGAACGTATGTTATTGTAATGTACATAAAAACTTATAATGTTGTATGATTATGTTAAAATTTAGATTGTAGGTACAAGAATGTATGTTAATTAACACCTCAATGTGAATGGAATTTAGAATCGGAGTATATACCACAACATCTTAAACATAATTTCAAATTCCTGTTATAGTTTTTTCATCTACTACAACCAAAAGTTGTTCATCATTGGAGCCACATGAATAATTAATGATATACTTATTTAACATTAACTTGTCCCTCATTATTTAAGTTTCCACAAAAAGTATGATAAAGTATCAGGTTTTACGACTCTAGACTGAGCCATAAAAATCATGTAGTTTTGCCACACAGAACATCTATTTACGGTAAAAAATATAAAACCTATTAACAAGTGTCAACAAAGATTCATAAGTTATGTTTTACTGTCTTTTGCTGATTACTGATTACAAATTTTAGTTGCATTCTTTGCAATCCCAGTAATATAAAATAAAAAACTCCATTTACGCTATTACATTACTACTGTTAACGTTTTGTACAGAGCAAATTTACGACCGCACCCCACTGATACTTTGATATTAAATTATTGTAATTGTTTTGAGAGAATCAGAGAAAACAACTATTATAAAGATAAAAATACCTCTACTGACACTGAATTACACCTACAATTCCTTTAAACCCAACCGTTACTACAGTGGTATAAGTGAAAATAGCACACCCTATTACTGAAAAATTAACAATTCTGGATATAACTTCAAACTAGAACCTCTGGCTTTACCTACCATTTGGACCAGCTGAGTTGATGATACAAGTGTTATTACGAAGGATATGTAAGTTGAAAACCCACCTAGAATCATCTCCGGAAGCTGAGGGCGCGTGAGAAAATGGGCGATTCCAGACATTTAATGTCGGTAGGTGTATATGCTCTCGAAAATCCTTATGCTAATTTAAAATATTAAACACCCACACTATAATTTTGTAATATAAACAAGCTTTATACGAAAATTAGTGTTCTGCGTTTTCATGAAACCGTTATTTAAAAGAGTCGACCTTCCAATGTCAGTATGTACCTGATTCCTGGTAATGTGTCCTCTAATTACGAATAAACGACCTAATCTAACACACAAAAACCTTCATATTTTATGTAGTGACAAAGGATATTAGCTTTCCACTCTAGGACCCGGCCTGGAAATCGAAAGACAACACTAGCTGCTCGACGATTTCCATATTAAAACAATCGACAATAAGTTATCTGCGCAAGAGGTAGTGTATTTGTAGTGTGCTTCTCACTCGTCATCGTCTAGTGTCTCTCTGATCCCCTCAAAACGACGGAATATATCGAGCAGTACATGAATGTCGCTTTGCTTTTGTTGTAAGTCGCATTATCACTGCCGCCCTTGATTGTGTGTGAGTTATGACAGACGTTGATTGTATCGGCGGGATACGAACTGTACAGTGACTGAGGTTGATTTTGTATATAAAATAACGATGGGGATGCTAATGTGCTACAGTAGTTAAACCACTGTGGTTTTAATTCGAAAGATAAATGTCTGGAAATTCATGTGTAAAACAGCGTTTGTTTACTGAATAAATTTATACACGCGCTCCATGAGAAGTCTCTCTAATCAGACAATACGTAAACCACTGCTTTATTACCCTAAACTCGAGATCTCAATTCAACCTTTATGCCGAAAATACCAGACCGATTTGAATTAAACTCACGCTACTGTTATAATTTTCTCTCGCCATGAATCACAAACGCCATCCCTTAATTCATAAATACTTAAATACCTGAATAATAAAACTATTATTTTACATTTATAAACGCACAGATCGCGTCAATAGTCGTTTTCTACCTACACGTAAACTGTAAACGATTTGTTTTGATTACAAATGGACGCCATCAACATGTGGATAAAAAATAAATTAAAAAAGCAATTTCATATGCAACTGTCCCGCGATCATTGGTGCCAGGTATATTTTTTTCATTTTAATCGAAACGATTAAATCGATTTTCGCGCAAAAAGAAACGGCTCCCTCCGATTTCATTAAAAGTAAATCGTCAGTACACAATGAAAGTTAAGATATTACAAATGATTAACGGCTATCTAAAACAAACCAAATGACAACACGTAATTATTTTCAAGGATAAGGAAATTTCCCCAACATTTATAAAATTTTTCTTAAATTTATTTAAATCAGGCAGACCTGGGCGCGAATAACAAGAATTCCCCCCAAGCAATACTATAGGCAATCAAGGAATACTTAATTACCTAACAAATGTTTTAAGCGGTAGCATATACGTTTTAAGTACACATAAATTGTAGTTACAGGGATATTTGCTAACCCCGCGGTTCTAGAATGTTTTCCGCGAATTTCCCTTCTGCCCCAATTTGCCTCTTTCTTATAATAAATAATTCTTGTATTTACCGCCAGCAATCCTTCAACAAATATCCTCCTGGTCTAATTTAGGTGAATTCACTGAAAAGGGCGAGACGTAATGTAGTTAAGGATGGAAATTTATATTATTTGCCCTCACGACCGACCTATTGGCAGGGACTGATGTTTTCGTAGGATTTCGCTGAACGTTGACATTTTGTTATAATTTGTCACGACTTAGTACAACGTTATCGGATTAGATACTGTCATGAGAGTTCTCTCATTTAAATCCACATTTGAGGCGAACATTTTGAAGTAAAGAAAACTCATTCCTTCGCATTATGTGCCGATTTTTGTGACCGACCTAAATTTTTAGAAAATTAATACAAGGGAATAAAACCCCTATTGAAAACTATGCAACCTGTTATTTCTCCCGTCGCGTCGATCTCCTATTCCTAATCGATTCACCCCTAAAGGACAAAAGACATTATCCTATTTTCGTCTACAACCCCCTTCTATCCCGTAATAAACTTTATCCGATTTCTTTGCTTCATTTCAGCCCTTTGTGTTACTCGTTACCTTTCATTCAATTGTCTGAAAAGAAACAAAAGAAAAAATTTATACCTACTAGTGTTCCTGGAATGAAAAGAAATCCGATATCTTTTGCTAGGTGAGATGGTTTTCACGATTCACCATGCCGCGCTGTATTTCGGGGTTGTTGGTCGAATAAAGCTAGTCACGGAAATATATAACGCAGTCAGGTTCGAAATTAATGCTCACTGTAGTGAACGTAAAATTGCTCTTCTTTGCAATATTTCACATTGACAATTATGGAATCGCTACTATATGATCGTTGTTAATCGAGATCATTAGGCGAATTGAGCAACTGCAATCCCATCTATCAACCGTCGTTCTTTGCATATGGTTGACTTTCATAAAGTACTTTCGCCGTACCTGTTGCAACTCCCGACATGTGCTCGTTCCCATCGTAAACTTTACATGTAATTATCAAATGAATACCCTTGAGAGTTGGAATCCCTCTTGGGTCAAATTAGATTGCACTCGTAAGGGTGGAAATAGTAAAAGTGTGTATTTCTCCGAACAGGCGATGTAGGTTATCCTTTTAAGGGACCAAGAGTTAAAACGCATTTGTACAGAGTGAATTATTAAAACGAAAGAGGATCGCTAATGGTTCCACCATTCGCCAGTGTACATAAATTCCGGCATATTCGGCGGTTATTTTTCTGAATAATGTTTCCGCGTTTTCTACACCACTGGTGAAATGGGCGACCTTTTTGAAATTGGAGCATTGTTTTTCCAAGGATCTGTTATTTATCTATCTGCATAATTCATGGGATCGTTTCTGTCACACCACGATGGTTAGAAAGGTTAACATACTGACTGAATATTTTTACATATCGACTATATTCCCATCTAGCGAAAAAAAAGGGATTTTAAGGAGACCGACGCTTCCATGTAACGGGAATAAAAATAAAAGTCCTTTAACGTGTTTAATCTAGGAAGAGGAACGATAAACAACCAACTTTGTGTTTTCGAGAAATACAGCAAAGCACATATTTGCTTTAAATTCTAAACTCGTGTAAGCTGCACCAACATTATACTCGTATCATTCAGATATTTAGACATACGGTTTCATCAAAATAAGCAACAAAAGTATGATTAAATAACGTCGGAACCACGTCGGATAGAAATGAACAGTATTAATAGAACAACAGATATTGTTCAGCAATTTAAACCTAGCAAACCATTAAAGGTCGTTAATTAATGAAACGTACATTGTTGACCTTAGATTTAATACAACACAAAGAGTACATAGTGGATCTTGTTATTCGTCCCATAATAGAAGTTATTCAACTGAAACCATTTTTCAAGCGTTAAAACAAATTCAAAGAATGGTGCATTCGCCATAATTACGTTTTTAATACTAGAGAGCGCCAATAGTCGTGTGTAACAGGTAACAACAGTTCGAAGCAGGTAAATCATTTTATGGTACTTCCTCATCCAAACACCCTAAGGACATTTGCATGTCTTTTCATTTTTGGCTAGATCAGGTATACTGATTTTATATAGAATTTCTTACAGCATGTTCACACTTAATTTTTCGCGTATTTAGAAAAAAATTCACACCGTGATGAAAGCACAATTAAAAAAAATTGATGTAAAAAAATGTGAGCGCGAATATTTTTTTGAAAATGAGCTGTATTTGCCAGGGCTGTTGTAAAGCTACAACCCTATTTGTCTTACTTTCCATACTTAATTTTATAATAAAACTCGAGAAGGAAAACCCTTAATACAAATGGACGATATTTTTTATTTTAATCTCTGCACAAATGTGTGCACTTAAAATTATTATTGTAGGTACGTATTGACGGGAACAAAATATTTTCTAAGATATACGTCAACGATCAAATTTAATCGGACAGAATTTAAGTACCAATTGTAACTGCGGATCCAGTAATAAAAATTGTTCTATCAACAGCATGATATATTGAATACAAATGGTATGGATACCCAGACGATATACCTTCGACTTCCCCGATTAACTTGAACAGCCCACAGGGGCACAAGTAGATAGACCACACATTTAATTAATTAATACGTATTTTATGCACTTTTCAGGCGTGTATCCATTATTTATCGAGCCTAACCTAACAGAAATCTTGATTGATTGTAGCTTTTGCACATTTTAATATCACACTTTTTGCACATCAAAAATATCCTGGATCGAGATTGGGATAATTATTTTTTTTACGCCACAGCGACACAAAATCTGAAACACGATGAAAGCTTATGAAAGTGATTCATACTGTTATTAAAATATCGCCTATATTAATATCCCTAATACTTTATTCCCGGAGAGCTGAGATAAAAATTGATGTTTGTTTAGCTGCAAAAACACTCTTAATCCTTTTCAAATTCGGAAACATAAACAGAAGTACTATCGTACCAGGCGTTAGAAGCTTTTATAAGCCAGCAAAAGCTGTATTATGCAAATGAAATTTTCAGTTGCTCGTAGATTGTAAGAAGCCTTTACGTTTCACTTAAGGTGGGTACACAGGTATCTTTATTTAGCGTCTGTATGATAATTTTGCGATACAGAACACAACATGTGTATACAGGCCTGTACAAGCAATGTGCTACTAATGTGTTAAAAAATAATTTAGATAAAAGTTATTTCCCATTAACAGCAATTAACGGTATAATTCAGATATGATGTTATTTAGGTATTAAACTCAATGTTCATGCAACTGACTGAACGGGAAAAAAATTACGCTATTGATAGGTGTTGGCTTAAAATATATGGGCACCTACATAACGTCCGCCAACAAATCCCCAACAAAATTTGCTGACCATAATCTCTTCAGATCTATTGTGGCCAACTTTCACTTGTATTATAGCACTTGGTCTAGGTCTCTACTGTTCTACTCTACATACTGGATTAGGGCACCAGCATAGCTTGATGCCTTTGAATTTCCTCTCCAAATAATAGAAACCTTAGTCTTACTAGCCCTTCTCCATAACACATGACTCGCGGTTCCCTTCTTTTCCTGGCATAATCTATAAATAGAACCTTCTGTCAGTTGAGACTGTTACCCTAGTAATACTTCTATTCTGGCTGTTGCCCTCGTTCTCTGTCCTGGTGACTTGTTCACCAGTCTTGAGATTTTTGTAGCATACTTTGATTTATGTATGACCTAAAGGTTGCTCTTGAGAGTTTGCTGAAGGGATATGTATGTAATGTATGTAAAAGATCGATAAGAAAAACAGTAGTTGAATAGAGATATTTCCAATACAAAAATTAAACGAGCAGCATAAAGACAAGAATTAAATATTTGTTCTAATTTGACCTGCCATTGACTATTCAATATGTTTTTCCTTAACGTTCTAGTTCTTGAATATTCCCTGATGTTGCGTTCTCTACTAATTTTTCTTTAATTTTTGTGTCGTTCCATCATAACTACTTTTTTTCTAAAAGTAGTGCTTTGTGCATTGGCAACCATGGCCAGCCATTGGTCCGTTCAAAAAATAGCAAATAATATTTTCTTACTTCTTAAATACATAACTACAAAACTGCATTTTGCAGACAAACTAATGTTTATTGTATTATTTAAATATGAATTAAAACAGATGAAAAATATGCTAAACACCAAATATTTACAACGACAAATACCACACAATATATGTAATAACACGTACCTCAATTTAATCATTTATTTTATACCAATTATAGTTCAGTTACAAACTGACAGCTACGAAACATTTTCCCAACACTGTATATTAATTTTCCAAACGTTCCTTTTACAGGCAATCTTATTTCTGATGCGTGTTATCTCTCAAGCAAAGGTTGAAGCCTACACGGAAAAAGTTTCATCGTAAATTGTTAGCCATCGTTTTACGGTTCTTTCTACCTCTCCGGACCAGTCGAATCCTGTTTCTTTCAAATCTTCCCTCAAACACCCGAACAAATAAAAGTCCGACGACGTTAAATCAAAACTGTTAGAAGGAATAACATTCACGCTATCTAAATAGTCTCTTGAGGGTACACGCGATATAAAGTCCAGCTTTGAAACGAATTGACACGTACAAATGTTACAATTGCGGATTAAGGTCGGCGTTGTCATTGAGTAAATGTCAATATCATAATTCTAAGCAAAGGAGTATATCTAGAGGAGTTATGCTAATGGCTATTGAACCAGTACGGCCGTATATGTTAGCTATCGGTCAAATGTTCGTTTTATTAATGTTCTCGGCCATGTTCATAAATCCGGTAAAGGCTAATCGGAAAAATCGAATCTCGGGTCACTCTGGTTTAAATAGCTTTGAATGTCCAGAAATATGTCACGTCAACGGAGATAATCCTCAACAATCATCGAATGTATCGAAAATGTGTTATTTATTGTGATACCTCCTTTTCGTTGGTAATTTAATTTAGAATACACAACATATAATCAGCTTCAAATTATGGCTGCTCGGAAAAGAAAATGAGTACGATCTACAAGTATAATTACTATTGTGATACGATTTTTACAATTATTTAATTTAGGAAGTAGAGGATACTTGAAATACGAAACTCAGACAATTTTCATAGGTACATAAAGGTTATGAAGCTTAAAATGCATATTTTAGTACTAGCCTGTTGTTGGCTAATAGCCGCACAGCACCAAACGTCTCATAACCTTTCGGTAAAATTTTTCATGACATATTATCAACTACTTATGCTAGTTTCCGCTGTAAAACTTTACGAGTTCTCAGACGAATATGACTTAGAATGAACGACTAGTTTTTCACGTAAAACTTGTCTTTCGCTCAATATGCTAAGGATCCTTATTAGTTTATTATTCATAACTCCACAAATATCCAAAACTTTAACGACACAATTGGCGATATACATATCACTCATGACATGTGCATCCTTTAGGTTTATCACTTCATTTAAATTTTATGAACGAATAAAGAACTTAAGAGGTATATCTACATAATTGTACATTTCTACTACCCTTGTTACCATTTAGGTCGCTCTAAATTTTATTGTTTCATATATCAACGCTCCATTCTCCCTCTACGGACCCCTAATTAAATTTGACTAGTTCGCTTCAATCTTTAATGACAACTGCTTTTGTACTATAAATGGTGGAAATTACGTTAAAAGATGAATACCGATGGCGATCGATCGGAACTGACGCCGCCGTAATTTCAGTAGAAGAATGCAATCCACACTCTGAAATTACAACTGGGGAAAACTGCAAACAGGGGAGCTCAGAAGGGATTTACTATCGACGAACCGGTTGTACTAAATTTAATGACATTGTTGAAGAAATTTGAGATTCAAGTGCAGTCCCAACACCACTAAAACTTCGTATGAAATACGAAGAAGTGTATATAAAACCAGAACCAGAAATGTAGTGCGGTTATGACCCTGTACATAACATTTCAAGATTGTTACATTTAAGCATTCCGGATATTACAAGTTATATTGATATACGAATTTTTAAGAAGTTTACGTTGGAGAACGAATCAAAAGGGTCGTGACTTTAAATACATAAGTTAATATATAAATCTTAATACACGTTTACGTAGCGGTAAGTACTAATTTATGTCGCGTGTCGATGATGCATTCGTATCTCGCGTGCTATGATATTTACACCTGCCGCTGCGTTCCTTAAAAAACCATCGAGAACGTCCTGGTGCATTCGGGGTCGCCGTATTCGATATTATCCTGGAACCCCCGAGAACATGGACATCCAGAGGCCCATAGGCGCAACGCTGGGGTATGTATGTAATTTTGTTACAATACATAGATCAAAAGTTTTACATTAATGTTGTTGTCTTATGTTTTATATATTGTTATATTATATATTCTTATATATATTGTACAAGTGAGCTTTCACAAACAAAGTTTTAAAAGATTGTTATGTGTTTGTCAACATGTGAAGGGTGTGCACTTCGCACACCAAATTCTGTGGTTTGTTGGAACTATTCTATACCTGTAGTAATTTAAATGAAATGCAACAAAATATAAATCTAACACTCTTCTAAATTACAGACATTTCTGCTAAACAAAAATAAAACACACTGTATTATTCCCCCATCATAATAAAAAAAAATGTATCTAAATATCAAAGTAAGATAACTGAAAATCCAACAATTTGCATTTACAGTGTTTTGTTTCATAAGTTTTAACAGTTTTGACAACTTAATTTCATTGGAAATAAGGAATGATTGTCGAAAGCTCTTCATCACACAGCAACTTCAAATGTGGTATGCTGGAAGAAACGGGAGAATCGGTAACATAACAGCAGGTTGAAGTCGAGGAGATAAAATCGAAGTATGACAAATTAGTAACAGAAAGGGGCCATCTAAAAAGTGATATAGTCAAATTAAAGAAAGATGTAGTGTAAGAAGTGACAAAAGGATTATTGGAAAGGCAAAAGCGTGCATCCAGTGAAATTGTATTTAATATTAAAGAGGTAAGAGGTATGAAGCAGAAAAAGTAAATACTAAAGAAATAATATCTATAGTTAACGATTTAAGGGGCGTTACATTTAAAATGCACGTCTTGGGGAAATTTAATTCAACAAATACACGTCCGACTAATGTAATGCCTTCTAATAACGAAAACTTCTAACAAATAAAAAGCAAATGGTGGAACAAATTTGTAGCACTATAGCATACGTTCAAGGGAATACTAAAATAATTAAGAAAATACTTGAAGATTTGAAAAACGTAGCAATACCTCAACTATAGTAATTATGGAAAATATTCCTTGTCCACTTCATCCTCAATTAGATTTCAAATAAACAATCCACATATTGTAGCAGATGGAGAGAAGTGCATCGCAAATATTTGTAACCAATATTTAAACGCTCACAATTCTTTGTTTAATATATAATTGAAAGCATATAACCAGTTGCCAAATAAAATTAAAATTTATAAAAACATAGGGACGTTTTGAAACTGAGTATTTCTTATATATGAAAAGGGACTATTACAATGTATCGCAATGTTTTTAAATGTAGTACACAAATAAATCGCTAAAGTACATGTTTGCTGTTGTCAATATTACCATCTTGTTTGTATATTTACTTCTGTTTTTGTTTTTTATTTTTACTAAATATAGTGCCTAATTACTTACTTAAATGTTGAGTAACAATTAAAATTAGGTTTATTCACACACCATATTTATGGCTGGAGTATATGGGTATTCCTCCTTTTCAATGTAAGAAGAACACTTCAATAATCCCCACTCTATACAATTTGATATACCGCTTGACACCTGTGTACTGTGTAGCAAAACACACGCTGAGTTGACGTATGATGTCCCAATAAAATTTTCCTGATAATAGGAGCTGTCGAGTACGTTCAATAAAATTCGAGCGAATAATGTCCCTTGAATCCCGTGGAGTATCAAAGTTTATTACAATTTTAAATAAAGAAAGTAGTCTCTACACTCGAGTTAATCAATATCACCTCATTTTATGTAGAAAAAATAAAATTTTGCGAAAATTGGCCATCGGCGTCGTGTTAGAGATGTTTACATATACATATTTAATATAGAATTGTCTCTTTCTCTCCACCTTAGCACATAAAACTTTTGTTTTTCATTGCTTCCTTTACTTTATTTTCTGTTACCGTAAAGAACACCCGGGAGATGCTAAACAATTTCAAAAGCAACATCGAGTACGCAAAAAATTATGAATCATTACTAAGAAATATTTTAAATATCTACAAGTACAACAGATTGAAATTAGATAATTTTATTATGATAAATCACAGTGACATTCAAATTATTTATGAATACATATTATATGGGAATAAGAGTATAACCGTCATTCAAGGGCGTTTTGCAGAGCCTAAAACTATTTGCTTACAAACACTTTCTTGGGAATCCTTATTAATGTCAAATTTAATCATTTCTGAAATGTGTGCGGACAGTAGCCAGAGAATGAAAATATAAACGTGGATAATTCATGTTTAATCAGTTGGAAAGCTAAACGTACTCGACATACATAAATGAATTCCGTGAGCATTACAACAGAAAACAGGGTTAATTCCACTGAACAATTTTCGATTATGTTTGTCTTGCAAATGTAAATAGTGGGTTTGTTAAGTTTAAAACAGAGGACCTTAAAAAATTTTCTAATGCGTTTCCGTACAGGTAACGATTGTTTTAAATACTCACGAAGATAATGGATTTTTAATCAGTTGGAGAGCTGGAACATATTCAATATACGAAGTTAAACAATTTCGGACGCGATAAATCCGCGTAGAATTGAAAAGATTAATTATGTGGGTATTACAAGGGAGAAAAGGGTTGACTCGTTTTACCTAACAATTTTCGTTTACGTTCGTTCTGCCGAGGTCAACACTGAATTTGTTGATTTAGAAAAATCTCACCAAAAACTTTCATAAAACTATGCACGACTTTAAATTACAGTTATAACTCCGAATGACAGTTATATGGATCCGTCACACCCAACGTCCCATCAGGGTGGAATTTGCTTCCCCGTTTGTTTTGCTGAGGTAAACAGTGCATTTATTAATTTAAAAAATTCTTAAGGGTTCTGTTAAAAGAACAGTTTTAAAAAAGCGTTGCACCATTATAAATTTTCTCCTAATCACCGATTTTTTGCAAAATTAAATCCATTAACTCCGAACGAAAAGAATAAAGCGAAACTTCTCTATAGCCTCCAAATGAGATATTTGAATTTATGTTTTATTTATGAGGTTAACTGTAAAAGACGCTCTGAGGATATTATTCTGCAGTCGGGCCGTGTGGTACAAAGTGAAATAAAATCTCTTTATTTCTCGAGATTCTGACAACCTCGGAGTGCGTTATTTTCCCGGCGATAAGTAAGACCGCAATAAATTTTGACAACCCAAGACTAGTTTCCAACAACCTTATACATTGATGTTGAAATATTGGACAGCATAGCTCAAACAACTGCCGTTGTTTACATTTACCTATGGTCAATTTAATGGATTTTGAAGTACAGCTGAAGAGTGCCAATCGTGGCTTTTAGGTTCATTATAATTTAAAACATTTACTGCTGCAATTTGAAATACGTACGCCAGGTGCGCCAGCATTTGCGAATAAAAATGAGCCGTAGCGTTGTGTAAGTGGGAAATAATTGCATAATAATTTTAATCCAACAAAAAGTGTTGCCTTTAATCACACATAGAAATTGGGTTACACGGTTAATTATCGTCGCTATTTCAAACTGATATACATATTTTGATTACTATACGCTATCAATAAGTTTATCAAAACAACCTTTAATTTAAGTTTACAGAAAACCTCATTAATAAACATTGAATAAAATTTTATATTTTTTTTTTTTCGGATTAAACTAATCGGTTTTACAAAAAAATATTCCAGTGGCTCTCAAGTCAACTCTCACGAAAAGCTGAAAGCGTGACAACATCACGAAGAGGCAAAAAAGTGTAAAACCACCTTTGATTTTAGGACTAAATTTAATTAAATAATTTACAGGACAGTGAAGATCGGTTAAAGTGAGTAAAAATGTCTTCGAGTATTTAGATACTAAACTGGTACATAGTAATTTGAAACTGCGCAAAATTTGGACCCCTTGGATGTTCAGATACCCGGTAGGATACAGATCAAATAAAACATTGTTTCCTCAGAATTTTTGTAAAACATGAGACTTTCTGAGGTCTTGAAATGGACGAATGGAACATAACACATGTAGACCGAAAACATTTTTTTAACTTGTATATTTATCTAAGATGTCAGGTAGTTTCATTCATAAAGCATAACATTCAATGATTTTCTTAAAATATACTTACAGTTCCTTAATGTTGAACAGTCGTTTGTTTCACCGTGTTTTTTTTTTTCTAAATTTTTGCTCAGGATATCATACGATTTCTTTACTAAATGAGTGCAAAAATTAGCATTTTCACGCTTGTTTGGAACATACGGGCAAAACGAATACTAACCGATCTGAAAATCTGTCCTTTTGAGCTAATAACAAAAAATGTAAACCATAATTAGTACCCTTTCAATTTTTAGTCGTATCGAATTCGAATTATCTTCTGGAAAAATCCGAATCAGACTAAAATTGACAAACACATCCCAAGAATAATAATGGAGTTGTCTGTACTGCCATCGTACATCCCGTAAATTAAACAACTTTTCTCGGCGTGGATACCAAGTTGAAGAAACACAAGGCTACAAGTAAAAATAAGAGCAGCGACACGGGGGTCAGGCAGTGATAGACGTACAAGTGTAATAAGCGCGACAACAAACCATGCGTATATAAGTTAGTAGTATTATCAGATATAGGCGTGTAAATAAATTACTCAAATGTTTAGTGTAGTTGAATTTTAGTTAGTTTACCCACGCAGAACGTAACAATATGATATTTTACATAATTTAATCCTAGAGATCGGCTAAGTACCTAGGGAGCTAAAAATTGATATTACATTGTAAAATGTATATTGCACAAACCTTTGAATAAAAATACATCACTTAGAAAGCTCTGCTTTAAAACTTCCATCATATTTCCGTTTAATTTTTTAGATAGCTGTATGAGAAAAAGCGATATACTCATAATCAATTCATTTCTAACAAGCGTCCAACGGTTTAGGCCGCTTCATCTTTTAAATACCAACTTTAAACACCTCTAATGATGGCGTTTTCAAATCTGGTTATAACCATTAACTTAATTAGACTATTTCGCAGGCACTGCTATTTCTTATCTACCTTAATGCCAGTATAGTTCCAGTATCTGCAATTTTAGATTGTATGTTTTAGGAAGGCCCGACTGTACAAAAACTCACCTGTTGTTTGCTTTACTCTCGTCTCTTCCAAAGAGCTCATTTTCAAACGGTAGAGCTTTAGTTAATAAAATCACAATTATGAAGTGTTTTGTGAAGACATTTTTCCTCCTTTTACAGTTATTAGCAATATAATGAAATTAAACCTTGAGAAAACGGAGTCACGGCTTTCCTGTGTCTCGTGTTTGTTAAAACTGCTCTTTTTCCGTTTACTAATTGTGATAAATATTCTTTCCAGGGCATTTTTTTTTGTCCTTTGCCCCAGTCTCTGCTTGCACGCAAAGGTAAAATTGTCGATAAACGTCTCTTTGTACCTTTGTACATTGCAAACGGATGAGCGAGTTAAAATAGATAAACTTCACTTTGTATAGATGTAACTTTTGGTAATGGAACCAACATTTTTCTTCCTATCTCTTACACAATTGGATTTTTGTCGTGTCATAGATAATAAAAGTTACTTAATTACATCGTAATTGCGCAGCATTTTTAGCGTTTCATCAGTTCGATTGCAAGCTTTTTTACAGTCCCTAACGGAACTGAAGTGTTTAATACGTGTTTTACGATTCAACTGAACACGAATCAATAATATTAACTAATTCCGCAGGAACACGTTTTCCATTCGAATAGCGTCACTGTCACGAGGAACTTTTAAAAGCGTATTGTCGAGTGCGCGAATAACGATTAACGATTCGATTGCATTGATAAAAGGTACAGTGAACGTTAAAGTAGCAGGATGACAATATTTCACTGACATGACAGTTGCTTATCGAGTAGTCGGCACATCAAACGGCTTGATAAACGACGAAGCCCCGAAATTTCCTATTAATCTGGAATCTGTTGAGCCCGTTTTGTTGCCAAATAAATTATACGAGTATTTTCAGTTGCACTCCGACGAAAGATCTTCATTTTTTGCTCGAAGTTATTAACAATGACGCAATATAAATAAACGAATCCATACTGACAGCAACTAGGAAGCAATAAAGCGTCACTTAACGCAACGTAATAAATTGTCACGGTTGTTTCGACAAAACCAAAAAAGGTTTACAACTTCGCTGCAAAGAAAGCAAATCACCGCAGCAACATCAACAAATAAACTTGCATTTTGAATGTTTTACGAAGCACACTGTTTAACCATGTGAAACATACATTAGTCGTCGTTATCGATCTTTCATCAAAAACTTCTCCATTCAAAATAAAGACTCAAAAGCTGAAAGCCAAACTGTACCGAAAAACCTCTCTTATATCAGTTCAATTATTACTAACATTCCCTTTACCTGTACTAGCTACCTCCTTAAATTTTTATGAGCCAAAACCTTCAGAAGATTTATCTGTACAAACAACATCGTTTGAATTTAAAACCCCGCCTCGGTTCTTCGAATAGAAAAATATATAGAAAAGCAGAGTATCAATGGCAAAAAAGTCCGGGAAAGTTGCACAGCATTTCCAACATTAAGAAAATGAGGGTCGAAATAAGGTAGTCCGGGTCAGTAAATAATAATGAAATTGGACTGGCTGAGAGTCGGGTCATGATATCTCTGCATCCTAAAGGCGCTACAAAAACTGTAATCAGAAATTCGTATGAAGGTAGAGTCTCCATATACGTAATTTGAATCGTCTTCCTGCTTTAAGGATAAAAAGGGATAACGTTTCGGTCGTATTAAGACTCTTTTTTTACTACACGCACACTTCGAAAATATTAATGTGATAAGGGTATTCCTCTATAAATAACCACATAAAACGTCTACGTCATTTCACGAAACGGATTATTAAAAAAAATCAATTTCACATCCGTGGAAACTTATAAGTAATGATGCTGCGGATTATAGGATATATAAAGACAGTGACATGGTGTAAGTATTAATGTAGTGGTTATTAAAATACTAAAGTCTGATACCATCAAAAATGGCTTACTATATTTGTTCAAAATCTTATGGGAAGATTAGGGATTAGAAAATATAGCATGTATGTAATGTGACAAGCGATGTTTTTTACTGGACACTTAAGTCAATGTAGTAAAACCGACAAAAGAGTTCACGTTACTCACCATGACGCGTAGGGTATGCACATGCGTATTGTATAGTAAGAAGGGAGATCAAACCATTCTCGCTACTGCACTATAATGATGTCACGGTGCTAGACCCGTGGTCTAAACCCGAGTCGGATACGTCCGAGTGTCATTATAGGTACGAGTATACTCGAAATCAAGTTAAGAGCGACTGATTGTGCGCAACCTCCTTCATTTTACCTACGTGAGAAAGACAAATGATAAATAGTATCACAAAATAAAGAAAACAGAGAGAGAACTACTCTCGTAAGCAAAAATTGTGCGTCTCAGTTACTCAGAATGAGATCAGAGTTTTCGGTAGAGAAATCAACGGCTCTAAAGAGACCAAAGTGCTAATTTATTCTTCGCTATTGAAAATAAGTAGTGAAAAGCTACGTAGCTTTTGTAGATAAATGAACTCAACGTAATACTCAATAAAGCAACAAGGCATTAAAAGTCATCAATAAAATATCCAATTATAAAAGGTAAACCATTCGATATTGGATTGAGTTCACAAATTAAAATGATATCGTAAAAGTACAATCGTGCACGGTCATCTGTGCAAATAAAACTGAAGTATAAAATTTAACTCGATATTGGGGTAAACTAAAACCTTAATACATCCGGCAATGTACAGCCAATTACAGCTCATGGAGTAAAACACCGACATCTTATAAAAATAAAGCAAAAATTTAGAAAAAGGTAGATTACTTTCGTTTGGCGAGTTTAATTCCTGAACTGGAGCATATCCGGAACGATACCATCGAAAAGCACGGATGGAAGACACCATTATTGATAAAATATAATCTTGTCAATTAATACGGTGCGGTCACGTTATGGGAAACGAAAGATGGCCAAGAAAAATTATATCGTTCACTTCGAACTGGAAACAAGAGGTAGATCGAAAACGTAGCATTTCCATTAGCTACCTTTGTAACTTCAGAAAACGATCATGAATAATCTTTAATAACTAGATACTATTAAATAAGAAGTATTTCATGTTGCCATATTTCACATAAAGTGTATCACACAATGCTACCAATGACTAAAAAACGTGAACAAAATCTAAGATTGAAATCTGAAAACAATCCGAGTAATATTAACAGCTAATAAAATATTACGTTACTGCCTGGGGCAACTGTTTTATTACATTGCCTATTAAATGCTAATTTAACATATTTAAGATTAGACCATTCCATACCACATATGTAACGCGATATTCATATTGTTCTGAGAATTGTTGTCGAGTGAAATTAAAGATGATATCATGGTTGATATTTGACTAATGCGTTGAATAAACTTTTATTTTGCATACCTGTCTTAGTGTCTCGTATAAAAAATCAACCTCGCAGGCGGCTAACAGGCGTACAATGCTATTGTATCAAATGACACGTTTTGCAGACAAATACGTTCAATAACAAGTGATGAAAGGAAAGACCAGGTCACAGATGTAGGTGAATTGTATTTTTCTTGAAAAAAAGGTATCTGTAAAAGGAAATCGTAGTCGATCAATGGAAATGTAAAATACTAATGTACTTAAGTATAAACTGTAAAATTTGAAACAATGAATATCGTCATTTTAATATGTTCAGGGCCATCATTCCACCTGCGATTATATACGGTGTTTGTTAATCCTCAGTTAAAACAGTCGATCAACAGATCAAGTACTTTAACCAGTGACTAATTGAACCGTGTATTTATACCTTCTCTAGTGAAATATCAAATGACTTCTCAGGGTAAAAAGGGTTAGTGGCCATTGTCACCGTAGGGGACTCGTAAAAGACATCGGCAAATCCCACAGTCTACAGCCGTTCGAAGTAGGTAAATTCTTTCATGGTCCTTATTTACCCAAGCATCCTTAGGGAATTTACCACAGGTCATTTCATTTTTCGCTGGATAAGGTATAACTGAAGGTAGAACCAGGTGTATTTAAAACAAAAGGTGGGAATACTGAAAAATTATTTTAAGACTGACTTGAATCTTTGAATATGCAAATGAAAAGATAAAAATGCAAAACATTACTGACAACCGATAGCGTAACGGGTAATTCTTGCCCAAAATTACAACTGAGTAATATCCAAACCATACTTCTTTATCAAAGTTAACATTGAATGTATCAGTGATAAATTTATAGACGTTTTTAACCGTTTTCTAAGACAATTAGTAATTGAGGTAGAGTATTATCGAAGAATTGGTCCATTTACTTCCCACAGACTTGAAAAATGACCTTTAAGTTAAAGAAATAATAAATTTGAGGCCCAACCTATAAATCACGCGTTTCATTATTGTTGATTTTGATTCTTGAATCGGTTGCAGAATACCATGAAAGTTCACATAAGAAATAATTACGTCTTGACAATAAAATTGAGCAAAAGGACTGTTTCGATATTAGTTTCAAACATCTTTAAACCATTAATCTATTTTTAATAAAATTATTTTTGATGGTACTAATTTTTATTTCAATGCAAATTTTTAAACGTTAGATAAAGACATAAACAAGTTTACAAGGAATAAGAACCCGCGGACGATATCTGGGAGGAGCGCTAAATTTAATTTTGTGAAAGAAGCGAATTTCTCGTATATAACTCAAGCGCCAAAAGGGCTCGCACTTGTAATAAGTTCAAACTTCAGGAATACTGTGCGCTCGATAGGGAGGGACCCCTCCAAGAGTTATATTAAATTTTCTGTCATTATCTCCATAAGTTAATTTCTTCATGTAGGTGCTCGTCCGGACCACGTTCAGGCTCGCATTAATTTAGAGCGAGGTTCAGATTTTAGTTTGATCTAGTCGAGATTATTCGTTAGAGTTATAAAAGTTGAGTTAATTGCTCAAAGATTGACGACTGACGGCCGGTACGAAGTTTCGCATCTTCAAAATGTCACCGTTAATTTTGCATCGTCGCCCAAAAACTCCGATTGAGATTAATTTTGAAGACGGTTTTCTTTGTTTCCTGAGGAACTCTTTCGCCACAAATTGTTATACAGAAACTTTGGCGTCTGCTGATAAGAATGCCTGCGCTAATTATGACTGAATGTTATTTACAACTTTAGGGGCAATTTTCAAAGTATGAGCTTATTATGGAACAACCGCTAAGCTCGCGCTAATACTGTTAGTCTTAATTTTCCACATAAACTTTGCCAAAACTCTCCTTCTTCTACTCCATTCTTGCACATCACCTTTTTTAAAGAAAGCCCGTCTGTACCAAAATGAATTATAAATATAAAGTTTGAACCCGGACATCATTTCTTAGCTACCTACTAATTATTCGCGGCAGAAAATTTATTTCGGCCATTTCAGATACATATCATTACGGCAGTGGTATTTTATTAGCGAATTCGACGAAAATACCATAAAACAAAACCTGTTTTATCCCAGTGGCTCACTACACAATTTTTGGTAATTTATGGCTAATTAATGAACTCGCTTGTACTCCACCCGACCCTTACGTCAAATAAAAAAGCAACTACAAAAACTAAGTTTAATACCGGCGCCAAAACATCATTTACATGTTCACCCGTATTGATTAATATTTATGGACCACTAGAGGGTAGTCGACTGACTAAGTAATCGACTTCCTAAGATATATGTAACCAATTACTACCACCTGCGATTACCTGTGGATTTTTAATGTAAAGAATTCCATAAAAGTTGTAAATTATTTCATAACGAGAACTTCGGTAGTTTTTATTCCCGGATGGCACGGCATGCATTAAAATAGGTCCCAATTTTTCAAAAAGTCCCAAATCGAAAGTGTCGCCCGCATGAGGATGTTATTGTCGAGAATCCTGCATCTGACCGCTTTTATCTGTACTTAATAGATATATTAAGCTTAAAGAGCGAAAACGTGGACCGCCATAACGCGCTCCGGCTTTCGGAAAAGGCAGCAAAGTGAAATTCGTTTTCTGGCCGTTAATAGAAACGGTTAAATCGCTCTGATCGGTTTTTCCCGAACTAAGCGCTTTTCTGTTTTCGAGCTTAACAACACACAATAGGCGATATAGACAAGAAAACGCGAAATAATTAGGAAAAGTAGGACATGGTTCACAACTTGAACTTAAACAAAACTCCACGGAGATCCACAAAATAATCGTTTGTGCCTAATGCGTTTAACGAGAGTACTTTTAAAAGGGCTTCGAGTGGATAAAACCCAATCCAAGTTCAAAATTTATCCATGACTTAATTACTCTAAGCTAACGGCGCTATGTTAAATACTAATTAACTGGATAACCGCGTACTGAAAATCTGTCAGATACAAACCACCTATTAGAAAAACAACTTTATTTTAACCAATCTACACAGAGCGGACAAAATTTTAACTAGGTAATATTTTATACATGGGATCTTGAGACAGTCATTCAAATCCTAGTTGTGATCGATGAGACGTCTCCAAAAATTATAATATTCCTCATTTGTGCAACCACGGTTTAATCACTCTGAAGAGAAAACTTAACAATAGACACGTTCTCATTGAACAAGTGCAATCTATCAAATGGGACTTGACAAATGGGGTTTCAATGATTGGATCTTAAAACCCGTGACCGATTATATGGTAAACATGCATGATCGACCTATAGCTGTGCGACACCTTGTACACTGACACATTATTTCTTATTCATCCCATCTGTCCAAAATCTGGAGATTTCAAAACTTCACTTAAGAAGATGAGCTCGCCACTTTAAAATTATTTCCTCAATCCCAACATACGTTATTTTGGCATGTCTAAACAAGAACAAAAATAAAATACATTGAATTAAGTTGAGCAATAAACTTTGCGTTAACCACTACTGACACGTTGTTTATTACAATTTATCGTATCAACCCAGATTTGCGCTTTGCTGATAATAATCAAGTCGTCCGCTCTATCCCCGTTCGGAAATGATTTTCCACCTACAGGTCCCTAAATAAATTATTTTTGGCGCCTGTGATCGGACAGAGTAAATTTAGAAATATTTAATACCGTGATCTTGCCTCGATTAGTAATTTCACGATATCCGACCTTTAGTTTCCGGTTTCTATTAGTTATTATGTCCATTATTGATATTATTTATTACTTATTTCAATGAGTCAGATGTGAAACTTTTCCGAAGCAGTCAGGAAACATCCCTTGAAATATTATTTGCTCTTTCTCGTTCTGAAATTACTTTCCACCTACCTAAAATCCTTAAATAAGTTATGCGGTTTTGAATAGGGTAAAAGTCAACTGGAGGTATTCAAAGTGCTTCATACTACATGTTTCATTTTTAAATATTTATTTCATGTAGGTTGTCTAAATTTTACTGTTTGTCCATCAAGTTCTATTGACGTATTATTCATTATTTACCCCATTCGTCCTAATTAGACCTTTTCGGGAGATAATCAACGCGCCTTAAAAAATTGTCTGGTTTGTCTAATACTGGAAATGTTTCCCACCATCCTAAATACGAGTATGTTATATTCTGAAGACAAAAGAAAACAATATATCCTAAATCTGATATTTTCACGTATTGAACTTAACTAATTAACGTGACTAGAATTTTCGGAAACTTGTGTTAAATTCTCCGGCTGAAGTTCTTAGATTATTTCAAGTAGGTATATGTCGTATATTCGATTGGATCGGTACGTCACCAGTTAGTTCAAATGTACCGCGCTATATGCAGCGGCCCAAAAACAAATTGAATTTACGTTGAATTGTCGCTATGATGGCGATTCGGCGCTTAATTAAAACAGAGTGTAATTGTTTTGTGATATTGCGTGCTTTTTGCTCGAAATGACGTAATTATTAATTTTGGGTTTTCATTATTCACGATTATTATTTGATAATCGAATAATATAACAAGTGATTATTGACACACCGCGCGCGTCGTTTGGTTGCTCTGAAGGTTCTTCAGGTGAGAAAATAAAGTGCCCGATTTAAGTGTTGTGAAGTATAATTTTTCCAAGTTACAACGACGTTGCGGTAAGTGTACAATAATTATGAAATTAATACGTTTTAGTTCTAGATGGCGATTTAACGATCGTAGATGACAGTTAATAGGAAAATATTGTGAGGAATGCGATAATGTCTTGGAAATACATATAGTCTTTTATAGTAGAAAGTAAGTATATTATAGCGTTCATAAATCTCCGTTGATACACAAACGATTTATTCTTTTTTGACTGATCCCAGTGGATAACTATAAATTATATTTACCGTCCAAGTTTTACAACCATGGTAACCGTCGAATTCGATATCAAGTTGATTTTATTGCAGTAACCATTTGTATGATAAAAAGATCACGACCTATTTCTTTCCAGAACTTATTCTCTAATCGTGATTATTATCACCATTACGTGGCCAATCAATTTCAACACCTCGTTATTAATGAGCAGATTTTGTAAATGAGCCATATGACTAATCTATCAGAAACACGTACACAGGTTTTAACAGGTGCATTTCGGTTGGATGTACATAGCTGACACGCTACACATTGAATTGTTTCCTCAATGTGAGGTACGAGTATTACGCATTATAGGGCAATCACCAGCGCTGCGAAAATTTTATACGTTACGTAAACTGATTTGTACCGGTGATGACACCACCTGACATCATCGGTGTTTTTCTATGGTAAAATAATGGCACAAGGCTTAGCAACTTGTTAATATTTCACAACTTCGGATCTAACTCGGCAACAAACTAACCTTACTTTTCGGGTCCAGATAAATTAAGTCATTACACTTCAATTTGAAAATATTCGTGCTGTTATTAAAGGAAAACACTAACTGTCCAACCCTTTTCGTTCAAAGTGACTCAACTTGAGAGTCCATCACCAGAATCAATTTATTGCGGTTGCAATGCTCGTGTCAAGGACGACAGATATCCTGGAGGCATTTGAAATATTCTTGTAAAACAACAACCAATCGAGGTAAAATATCAAAAGACACACTGCTATAGTAATGACTACAAATCTGACCGAAATTAGAGAAGATTCAAAATTCCATTGCGGTAGTGTAGAATGATAATTTACCTTTTCGTTGAATACTGATTGCGTATATTAGGAGTACATTTTTCATAAGCCATTACGAGCCCTAAAAACCACAATGTGCTGCTCTCATACAAATTTCAAATTTTGTTCCTATACATGCTTACATCGACTAGTTTTCGTTTTGATAGAGTATTTCTCAAGCATATTAGCATTATAAACAATACTGACCAATTTATGCTTGGAACAATTAAATTTCCGAAATGAATGCTTGGTCCAATATATTGTGTATCATCATAATTATTTATTTTACATTTTTCTGGAAAAAAAATAGTTCGTTCCTGTCTACCACCACAACCAGGCCCCGTTCGAAGCAGGTAAATTCTTGTATGGTACTTACTTACTCAAACATTCATAGGAACATTTGCATAAGTAATTTAATTTTTCGCTAGACCAGGTATATATTTGCTTGTACTGTGCTCGACCTGTGCTGTTGAAAATTTGAATCAATCAATGGTTTCCGAAACAAAGCAAAAATAAATACGGGTAAGTAAATTCTGTCATACCACTACAAATTTTGAAATAATTTCAGTTATGTTGTAGTGCGCCTCTTTTTCGTTATTTTGTGCAGTACAATGGGTTGTGATTCGTCTAGTAGAAAGTATAGTTAATGACAAGAAAGAAAAGCCGGCGGAGCAAATTAGTTTATGACATGTACCAATAAACTTTAAGGCCGTCACAAAAGACCCACCATGCGGACCGATCAGAGCGTTCCAGTTAAGTCGTGATGAATTATATGTGGACATATATGAAATATGTATTGACTAATCACTTAGGTACACATGATTTTCTTGCACTGATTTGAAAATCGTCGAAAACTGTGAATCAAAAAATAATATCTATTTTTTTTTTAAATTAAGGTCAAGTTCTGGTCACTTCTAGTAAAAACTGTATAAAAATGAGATAAGGTAATAAGAGTTTAGAAGTCTCACAGTCCTTTATGAGAAAAATACAACTACATAGTGATCCCCACGGATGCATAGAGTAGAAGTCATGGAAGGCACGGTTCACGAGTGTACGATAATAACGGTCACTGGGAACAGTCACGCTATTATCATAGGATCGCTGATCTCTAGTATCTTGCAGATCTTTTGGCGATGAATACAAATTTTAGCCGCAAGGTAACGGATTATGTCAAATATACACGATATTATGGCTAAGACGGTGAAAAAACCTGTAATAGATCAAAATGAAATAGGCACAGGCATTTAACGAATGTATATACATATTTTTTACTAATCAAAAAAGCGAGAAAAGAAAATTAAGTACATTTAATATACCACAAAATATTCGATAATCTACAGGAATACGCAAGTTGTACCAAATAATTCTGGTACATACACACATAATACGTTTTTCAACCAAACTTGCAGAATTTATGTGAACTTCTCATCGCCTCATTGACCGGCAAACCGTTGAGGAAGTACTTTACTAACAGTCGAAGAATGAAAACTTTCTGAATTTTAAATTGCAAACAAACGCTTTGAAAATTACAGCGAATTTGCCCAAAAATAATGCAACCAACTCTATAACTAAAAATCAAACATCCATACGTGAAGTTCTTCTGTTTTCAACGACCATTCGATCTCACTACCGCCCTAGACGCAGTGACGATGGTGGAAAAACACGGCTAGGTAAACATTTCGTGTTTTTCAGGTTCATCTACGTTTCATTGGATATTTAGCACACTTTAACAATATCATAAATATACGCTTAACACCAAGTGCCGCAACATCCCATTTTGGCACCACAAAACCTGACGTCAGGCTACGTACTACGTATCGCAATATGTGAAGTGAAACTTAACTTTCGCATTAGCGCTCCACCTTCAAAGCCCTAATATATGCGATTAGGATCGCAATCTTCCATTAAACATGCTCGTGTATGTCTCAGAGTTCACATAATTAATATGTGCGATACGATACCTCAAATCAATTCTCTAATAGTTCAATTTCTGAGTTTGTAATTGTATTGTCTGATTCACCCCTTCGGATCAGCCTATCTACATACATACCTACATATGCATCAGGAGAGTGGATTCATCGCCATGGATTGCTAATTGATATGTGTTTAATGTATTAAATTAGCGATCGTTACGCCGATCTGGTGTACACTGCGGGGCATTAAACGATATTGCGCTCAGATTTGGTGTTGAGAAACTGTACCTACCGAAGCTCATATTCGAGAATCCACCTTTGAAAATGTCTATTAAGCCTCCGGAGTAGTGGCATAATATGTAGCTAATTTGTACCGCCAAAGTGGAGTCATAGCTCTGCTCGTTTCGGAGCAATAACGGCCACTGCAGCGTAAGACAACCTTTAGTAGCCATACTGGAACCGTTTGAGATATCGAATTCTTTGAGGCGACAGATTTTGTCGCATCTCATAAGATATGTTGTAATTGTCAAAGACCACCAGATTTTCACAAATGCCACTCCCGAAAATTTTAAAAATGAACTAAATTAGATAAACGTATTTTTCATGATAAAATCTAAACAGCACAAATTGCAGCTAATTTTTGCATGTTTCTTCAGGCAAAATTGTTTTTACTTAAGAAATCGCGGGAGATGTCGGATTTGTTAATGTTATGTCAAATTTACACTTTTGTTATTTACAAAATCTACAAAAAAAGTCTACCCCTTCAGAACTGGATATCTCAAGTGGCTACCGTACCTTAGGTTTTCAGCGATGAACACAGTTACAAAGCAGCAGCTTAATAGACTTCTAAAACGAATACAGAAAAGATGTGCTTAGAAATTTTCCATCCCTTTTTTAACGCAGATCAAGTTTCCCGTAATTCAAAAACCTCAAAGCTTTCAGGCTGAAAATAATGTTTTACCAGAAAATAATCGGAAATAATGTGATTTATTTTAAACCTAACGATATTTCAGGGCCTTCTGAAAGCATCGATATCAATGTGAATTAATACCGGAACCTTAAAAGCCGCTTTGCAAATCAATAACGTAAACATTTATACAAAAAAATACTTGGTCGAGGACTACGTAAAATTATGATTTTGACTGATATTTCAAACTCATCCAGGAATCGTCATCAATCTACACGTTTACGAAACTCGAGAGTGAACGTTAAAGGGCTGAAAACAAACAAGTCGTAGTGAAGCAACGTGCAACCAGAAAAGGCTACTAAACTTAGTAACGTTTATTTTCAGTTAATTTTAGCTATTTAGTTAACCCTTCGTTAAATGATGAGGATCAAAGTTTTAGATTTCACCTTTGAGGCTGATGAAGGGGGCGAAGTGTTAAAATCAAGCTTTGAATAACGGGGAATGATCGTACTTGGCAAAACTTCAGGTCTAGTTAAAACTAAGACTTTGCATTCATTCCCGGACTCCGTAGAGTTCCTCACCTAATGTGAATTAAAAAACAAAACAATAGCCCCTTTTATTTTCCCTTCCAATTTTCCCTGTTTTAGGCATTTCCACGAGACGGTTAAGCTACTGTTGTATCATGTTACAGATTTAAAGTCATGAAAGAAATTTAGGAGGAGATCAATACCCATAAAGACCTTGCATGACCTAGAGAAACGTGACATTTTGTTACACTTCAAAGTACACATTTAGAAACCTTCTAATTGCCGGGATTTATGTATTTCCGCATAACGAAAAGATGAACAGATATCACGTTACACTAATCTCTGTGAACGATTAAGAAACATGAAACCAGCCGAGTAACGACGAATATATACGTCTCTATTATTACGCCATTGCACATCTGGAGCAGAAGTGTGCCATTTCACCCTCCGCAAAGTTTGCTCAGATTTAAATAAAGGGAAAACGCGAAGGGGTGGCTGATCTGGATATGGAAGGGTCATGGATATTGTATAGGGCACGAATATTGGATACGTTGAATGAGTCATAAATTTGGGGACCTTCGAAATTCTTGGGAGGAAAGTGAGCAAAAAAATTGCTTTTTAGATGGTCGTAATAAAAAATTCCACGTCAAATCTTTTACTATTGGGCTAAAAACTCATGTTCGGTGTAAAACCGAAATGTAGTTGAACGCGAAAAATGCCGTAAGTATTTTGTAACTGGTTAGATACACATGTAGGTACGTGCACTTCGGTTCAAAAACGTTCAAATTTTATTTCACCCATACGTGAAATAAACGCTTGGGTGAGGTAACGATCTCAGTACGCAGTTCGAATAAATTAATGACGCGACTTCAAAAACTTCGGATGATGCTTCTCGAATATAACTGGAAAATTTCGAGAAAAAAACCGTAAGACAACAATCAGATAAATAATTTCCTCTGATGTTAATTATGAAGTTCTTAATTATTACAAATGTTTCTCGGGACCAAGGAGATACAAAGCCGTCCCCTCACTTTCAAGGGTGATTTATCACCTAACTCGAGCAGGTCAAGTAGGCCCAATGTTGCTCCCTTAATTCCAAAGGGATTCCAAAGGCAATCACTCACTTTGCACCATCAGATGCCCCAGATAATCAAATTTAAGAGTGCAACATCTCTAAATACAACTTTAATTTAAACAAACCGCCGCATGTATTTACGCTATGAAGGAAATATTTGTTCTAATGATACATTCCCTCTCGTGTGTCACGCATCGCATAATCCCATATATCTCGTGTTTGGTTTTTCTCTCTCTGACTAAATATTTGATTCAAGGTTGCATAATAATTCTTAAAATTCTGTTCGGTGTGCCTTAATTTTCCTCTCATCTGTTTTTCTTTCACAACTCTTGAAATACACGTTTTGAGATGCTTCGGTGAACGACCGAGTTATTGAAGGACCGCGCCTTTTCAAATCTAATACATACAGATATACTTTTCGGGTATGTTATCACACCGTTTCTAAAAATATACACTTTCATGACGAGTATATTGAGATCAGTATCGGTTCGATATTCACGTGGCTCTTATTGTAAATATACATTTATGCGCCTTTTTATAAAATAATAAGAGAACCCGTCTCGAGAAGTAAATAGTCAAGTTAAAGGTACAGATTCTGGAAAATTGGGATTCGAGTATTATATGAATCGTACCTACGTGCATTAAGGTAACGAAAGATTGTGTTTTTCATATTAATTTCTGTATCTCACGAGATTAAACAGATTACTGTACGAAATTAAAACTTGGGAAAGCCCCAGTTTATTCACAGCGTGAGTATTGTAGCTGTATACAACTTTATGAACAAATATAACCTTTTACTACGCTAAAACACAAATTTCTCTGTTTGAGAGATCGTTACCTAAAATGATGCTTAGTTTACTAAATAAAATTCTTAGAGTTACCTATGGATCTATTTCATTGTTAAATAAAGTAAAGAGTAAAAATAGAGTAACAGAGTAGTTTATATCACATCTCTGACATCTCCACGGGAATTTGTAAAACTCGTTTGAGAAATAAATTATTATTTATTTATTTACCTACCTTGAAAATTATACGGAGATAAATTTCAAATTGCAAGAAACCCGATTTTCTCTACGAGAATAAAACAAAGAACATACTAAGGGTAGTTGCTTTTTTTTTAAACGGCTCATTGCATTTTCAGCGGGCGAATCGAAATTTAGAACATCTGCACGATTGCTTATTTCCTTCTTGCGAATTTTGCATTTTTCTCAAATAATGCACCTTTCCGTTTACAAGCTCTCCATGGTGCGTTTAACTCGGTATTTGGCAATGTAAATAGCAAAAGCGTGTATTCTTTAAAGCAGTTACATAACAATTTGATGGTAATATCACTCGACAGATAAAGCCAATTCGTGGCATGTGCTTGTCTGTAATATGATTAAATGATAGTATGTGTTTCATTATTAAATTTGCGACAGCTAACATCGTTCATAACCCTCTTAGGTGTAAGTGGGATTACTCCAGGATGGTTCTGAATGGTTTATTGTACTTTTCGTGGTACTCGAAAATTGTGAGATTGAATATTTCAGGGGGATCTCGCCGGATTCTTACTGTACCCTGAAGTATTTCGACATTTCTCCCGTAGCCTAAAAGCCAACTGAGAGTAATAAAAACATGCTATAAAATTCGTTTCTAATAACAGGAATGATAAAGTGGTGATTGTTAAGATGAGGGTAAAGTAAGATTTGCCGCTGCTACTCGTGCACTTCGCAGTATGCTTTAGTAACCCAAATATAAATTGTCGTTTGGGAAATGTGTGCAGTAGCTTTAGAGACGATCTGTATTGAAATTTAGTATGCCCCTTGTCGAGATTTTGAATTGAGATCTGGATCCTAACAATGCATTTTTAAGATAGTTGCAGAGGAAAATCGTTTCAGAATTTATCCAAGATTTTACGCGTAAAAGAGATTTTACGATATAGTGGATCGAAACGATCAGCGTGAACTAACTTTTAACTGAAATGTGTACTACAAAGTTCTCCGGAAGTATGTGAAATATTCCACATCAATAAACCACCTTTTATTACCAGCAGCGCACTATGGCATACCCTTCTTAACTAACACCGGTTTAATATTTCATATTATACTACATATAGTAATTGTAACACTGAATTTCAAGTTGTATTCACTCTTTAAGATGATACGAAATTGCAGAAAATTTGAAATTTCCCATTTCTAATTCCTGTGTGATGTTAACTCACACCTAGCCCACGTTTAATAAAAAAGTACAAAAATTCTTGGGAGCCTTTCGCAGTTTTAAACATTTGTGTATAGGAAAAATCTTGCGAAAATACAATACATCCTACATAAAAAAATTGAAATTGAGTGATTATGAATAAAATGATCCGTTACTGCTGCTCAAATCGGTTATTATAGCGAGCTTTTTATAAGGTACTGGAAAAAACGATAATGACTAACAAAGCACTAAGAAGACAAATGAGAGAACAGCGGTAATGATCCTCACTTCTTGTTAGTTTCGGCTAGTCATAAAACTTTTAAGCGACTCGTAAAAATCTCCTTACAATCTTTGAATTAATACATTCAGCAGTAGTAGAGTAGGAAAAAAATACTAGCGCAGTCAAACCTAAATGGTGGTAGATATATTCCACTTCAATTTATTAACTGTGATGACTTTTCCTACACTAATAGAAAGAGTATTCCTTGTTAGATACACACGCTAACCACAAAATTCCTAAGAAGGTTTTTAATTTATTCTGGTATTTATCGACTGACACGTAGCCTTCAAGATATTTAAAATATGGTTTGGTAATGTATATCAATTTAGTTCAAAAGTTAACCTTGAAACCAATCTGATAACACGAAGATAAACGAATATAAACAAGACTTGAAGATTAGGTGATTATTGTGTCGTGATTCAATATCTATAATTTTATAATACATATACACACCCCTTGAACGCCAAATATTAGCATATTTTCGGAACTCAAAAATTTCTGGATCCATAGAGTGATGCCATCAGTTTGATTGATTTATGATATACATCTTACGAGCAGTATAGTCTGTTGTCATTAGATCACAAGAGCCATGTTGTTGTAACTAACTAATGATAATGTGCTACGAAATTTATAACGTTCTGTTAAAGAACCTGAATATTTTAGATTATTTTCGTGGTATTTTTAACTTCATTAATTCCGTATACATTATTTTACAACGTAACCCAAGCTTTTTATATCAGCTCTCATGCCGAAAATGTTGCCTAATTGTTTTGTAGAAAAGCGTAACAGTGGTTTTCAATAAAATCCACGAAAGTGTGATTTTTAATGGACCAAAAGCAGCAAATCCCATTCAGCGGAGTATGGAGTTGTACGTCACGATCTCTGACATACAGAACAAACGGGAGATTAAACATTTCCATGAGTTGAACATAAACAAACGACCCCGACAAACGAAAACTTTAACGAACACAACAAAACTTTACGTAAATACGAAATATCAGAACGGGGTAACCGAACGTGAAGCTGAACGGGTTAATGAAGGAATTCATGAATTAATTCATGGATTGTCAGGTTATGCCCGTATAAATAATTTTCACTGCACGTTAAAAGCTGATATTTGGAGATAAAGCACTTTCAATTGTGGACGTTATCGTCATCGTTGGACATTAACTTCAAATTAACAATAAACGTTACGCATTTATACGCAAACAGAAATTGGAAATGTGTTAAATGTTTTTAAGATAGTTTTCTGATTTCCCGCATTAACTACAATTTATCGAATTGTATTGAAATGTAACACCCCTGTATAAATCAGTTACGAATGCATTTTATTACGACAAGAAGTAATCTGATAATAAATATTTCCACGGGACAAAAATGAATCATTAATTTGTAATATGCCTTACGTGCTCTTTGCTTCAAATTTCAAATTAAAGCTTTAGTATTTTTTATGACAATGGAAAGCAGTTCAATGCTTTTATTGAGGCAACTATTTCTTCCACAATCATCGTAAACGTGAACTTTTTTGAAACAGAGCAGAACTGCAACATAATATTCTTGAAATATAAAATCTAATGGAGTGGAGTGTGACATAAAATTTATTTTTAGTTCACCTTTCTTAACGTCGCCATGAACAATAATCATAACTGAAAAATGTGAACATATTAAACATCAACTTTTATTACAGCTGTTTGGTAGAGCATAAAATAAAATTTCTCTCTGTAATTACCGTTCGTTAACTTTAATTGATCAAACACTAGTTAAACGTTGTGAAATGATATTTCACTACTGACTGCGCATTAAAGCATACCGATTTCAAAATTGAATATCTCTAATAAACATATTTATTGTTAGGGTGCGAGAAACGTAATTTCATTTCCATTTTTCTTTAAAGTTTAAAATGCATATTTTACAATTTTAATATAATTAATTAAGTCTCCTCTGTTACCACAATATACTTACAAAACATGGTATGTTGGTATCGTTAAAAAAAGAAAAAGGAGTCATAAATCAAACATGAAAACAAGCAAAAACAAAGACAAAAATGCATAACTTATTTGCCGTTATCTTTCAATTCCCACATTTTTGACGTACACTTTAGACGGAGGGTTAATCTGCAACACGTGTAATACTCGGTTGCCTTATGGCGACAGTCGGATAGTCAAATGACTTAAGCGCTACCGAACCGATAATTCCATGGTTTTTAACTGTTCTTTACTGTCACCATATCTGGTTATTTATGGGGATAAACACCGTTTTGGACAATATTTACTTCAAACACCTCAGTTTTTGCACTTATCTCAGCAGGAACATTATTGCAATGCTTGAAACATGATTTTTATAAAAAATAATCTCAAGTATGACCGGTGTTGAGGAGGCAAAGAGTCGAAAAAGTGTGTCATGGGTATAGTCATCGAAAGTTATTCGAGAGGGCAAGGAAAAACGCCCATTGCACAAATATTCAGCTGTACACGATTGAGGTGAACCGTACCACGTAAAGCAGGCATTTTTTGACAAAATTGTTGAAGTTATGTTAAGTACCAGGCATTTCAGTTGAAGTGCACAAAGACCAAACCAATAAGGTGATTTAACCAAAATCACCTTATACAAATATACTTCCTATGGGAGGTAGCACTTTTTGAAGATGGCGCCTTATGATTAATTTGTTCAAATATTTTTTACACGCCTTACGTAAAATATAAAAAATTTTACATTTACGAGTACCTATACTCAGTTTTAGATAGACACAGTTTCAACAAGATGGTTGCACTGCCCACTTTAGTTGGATATTCCTGTTTTTTTAAACAAGTATTGGAAATCATTGGATAGGGAGAGGTGATCCGGTTGCTTGGCCAACAAAATTCCCTGATTTAAATCTTTGTTAATGTTGTAGGTATACGGGGATACTTAAAATCGTCGGTTTATTCTCAACGTGTACAAACACGAGATCAGCTCTGGATGAAAATTGAGAATTAATGTACTGAATTTCGAAATGATCGGGGGATTTTTGAAAGAATTTGCCGATCTTTGAGGAGACAAAGCAATTTTGTGTTGCGAATGATGGCCATTATTTGCTCTATTCGATTTATTTATTAAAAAATATGAAATTTACTATTTACACATTTAATTTTTATTACCTTAAAATAAAATCAACGATTAAAATCAATACAACCTGAATATTGACTTTTGGAAACTTTTCGATATATATTCGTCTAATATAAATATTATACCTTTACGTAAGGCAAGATAGTTTTAAAAATTGATCGTAAGGCGTTATTTTTAAAAGATGCTATCTCCCTTAAGAAGCATATTCGTATATGATGATTTTGGTTAAATCGGCATAAAATTACCTCTAGTATTTGTGGGTTTCTTTTGTGTAGAGAAATCGTTTGTTAGAATGTTAGTAAGAAACATATTTAAAATGTTAGTAGTAAATGCCTTTACATATAGTTAATAAGGTAAGATTTATCAAATATTTTTTTGAAAACAAATTTATCTAAGATTCTTTATCTTATCTATTGCCAACAATTTTTAATTTAAACGTACTTTATTGCTAGCAATTAGATACCTCAAATTTTAAAATGATGTTTGCAATTACTGAATAATTTATGTAGAAGTCATCTCTCATCGTAAAATAATTGTGAACAAGTTTATATTTATATTTTCTTTCTAACTGAAACTGATCACTAACTAATAGGTAAGCTACGTCATTCTATAAGATTTGAATATTAACAAAAAGATGGAATTTTGTTACGTCTTAAAATAAATTTAGATTTTTAAAGTTAGCGCAATACCACACTTTCCTTTAAATTTTTCTTGAAATATACCATTTACCTAGTATATAAAAGACGTGACTAATATGTACTTACATTTTACAAACCCTAAATAGTCATCAAGTTTTCTTTTTTGAGCTTTATATTTTGAAGATTTGTTACGAAAAATAATTTTAAAAAAATTGGGAAACTATGCGTTTTTGGTTACTTTCTTGCAAAAATAATATGAGGTATAATAAAAAATGCGTATATATTAACAACGAGTGAAAAAGTTAAGAAAAATAGTTATTTAATTGTTATAATTAGAAAAAGGTGTGGTGCAAATCACACGTCATATTCAACAGAAAATACTCGCAGTTTATTACTATTTCTTGTCGTTACAGGAAAATTATATGACCCTGATATTCTCCGCAGCGAACTTAAGTGATGGCACTTTCAAAAAAATGTCACATCTGTGTTACAACAACAAAAGGGCGTGTGAGTCACGTGGTATTCGTGAAATGGAAACTTTTAACAAAATACGTGCATACAAGCAGTTGCTCGTTACTTTGCACTTGAGAATTATTTAATTACCTACTTGAACTTGATATTTCGTTACAGGGCCCTTCTCGAGTCGAAAACGCACTGAACACACTTAAGTGGGGGTATTAGTGTTTTAAAAAAAGTTTTACATATACGTTACTTTTTCCGACTAAAGCTACCGAATTGTCATTAAAAAATCACTCGAATCTCGGAAAGGAGCCTCTACCATTTGAGAATTTGGACAAGCGGCAGATGTTTTCTCTCCGAACCAGTCGCGACCGGTAGAGAGGTTATATTTACAAATAAAACCGCATCTTCTTGTCTACCTAGGATGGTATGCCGTGGTACGTGAAGGAAGGATAATGTCGTAGCGGCCGAGGCAACTATGAAAAATACAGACACTGGAAGCGAGAAGAGAGAGGATGCGTTAAAAATAAATGCATTCAATCGTCCACACGGCAAAGAAGAGCATGCAGGTGCTGGTGGATTGAGACTGCTTCCATCTTTACCACAAACTTTCTTCACATAATCAATGCGCTAAGGGACTCGTACCTAATAATGTAATGATGGCGTGAAGGCGAGGTTCGTCGAAGAGATGCATACAAAGACAATACGAGAGATGGAATTAACGTGTTTTTAATGATGACGCCGAGGGGAAGAGGTGACTAACCTCTCTCTCTCTCCTCGAATTCGGTATCAAGTTGTGAAAGTTTAAAAAGCCCTTACTTCAGACAACGTAAACTGCGATCAATCGAGTCGGAAGTGCCGTTATATCCAGTGCTTGTGCCGGCGGCCCGAACATGTCACCCAGGACCAAATCAGGGGGATCCGCAGGACGACACCAACAAACAATCACTCAACAACTCCTTCACTAACTCACTTACTGTCCTTTCCACGGAACGACCGTTGTCGCAGTCGTTAACTTGTTTATAAGAGAGTGCATGTAGAAAGACGACGCGCGACCACGAGAAACAGATTGAAAGAGAGCGAGTACGTATACCGGCAGGTACGTCTCAATCACACGCTGGCTGGAGCCACACTGCACTGCCGCCGTCGCCTCGGTCGCCTATTCGACGTTCTTCTCTCCCCCTTGTCGCTTCTCTCTCGGCGTGTTTACCTCTCTCCGCGAGAGTTTTTGGGTTCGGGTTCGGGTTCGGGTTTCGGGTTCGCTTCGGGCGGCCGAAGTTCGCCGTGTGCAAAAGGGCGTCCCGGAAGGGGGTGGGGCCGGGACCCCCGGGGTACCCTTCCACCGCGGATAAGCCTAAGCTCGGCACACTTAAATGTTTCGACTGTAGATGAAAAACGGCCGAATTGGTACCCTCCGATAACCCTAGTGATGGGTTCGATTTGTCCCCATTCAATTCTTTACTTCATTTATTTATTTATTTATTTAAGCCCACGGCGACACGTACAGGTTAAAACCATTGAGATGCCCACAAACTTATTTGCAAACTCATACAACTATGTAGTAACGATGTGATAGAGCATTTAACTGAAACTAAAATCATTATCCGTTCATTTGCGACTGACAGCTCGCCTCCCTCATTATAAATTCAAATTCTCGACTGGTTGTGTACCGTGGGCCGAAATAATTTCCGGATAATAAACAAGTCTAAATAGGAATTTTATGTTGTGACATTTACTTTTTTGGTTCACCAAGTATTAAAGTCAAATAATAGAATCATAAAATTATCGTAAAGCATTCATGGAAAAAGGCCTGTCAGTGAGGGTGTGTCGACTTTAGGTAAACCAACACGACTTAATTATTATTTTAAATTTCAATAACAATGATTAAGTTTGGAATCATAATATAGTTCATATATATACAAAAAGCGAAATTTGTTCTTTTCTACCACATCTGAGTACCTGCTTATAAAGATGATCATATACCCACACATCATATATACTCATAACTTGTTCTTAGTAAATCTGTGCATAATTCATAATACCACTGAATTTCCACGTTACATTTTGCTAAGTTATGTAATGCTTATCATTTATCATGTTATTGTTGTGACTCATAATTTGAGCTGTCAACAACAATAATAATAATAAATAAGTTGAAAAAATATACCGGGTAGTCCACCGAAATATTGCCACCCCGTTTTTTCTTTCTTTTTCGGATCATAAAGAGAATAACGAAACGGAAAGAGAGTACCGTTAAAACGGATTTAAAATTATTATACGAACTGGCTGTTACACAATAAGCTAATGATTAATGTGGATTAATTGGAAAGAGAACATAAAATATCTAATGAGTAAAATAACGTCCTTAATTAATTGGATTGAATAATTGAATTCAGGATAAGAAAAACTAAAATCTGCATCTATAATGCGTTTTGTGTGACACATTTTAGGTACCTGATCTCAGTATGGGAAAAATGTGGATCAATGGATTTCAACAGAGTGCAAATTCTGCAAAATAACTAAAAATTCTCTTTTAATATAATAGACTAACTCATTCGGAACTCTTATACAAGGAGGTTAAGACTAGAGAATTTAAATACAATTATACTGCTGGAACAATACAGATTAATACATAAAAGTCTGAATAAACAACATAAAGCTAATCTAAAATTTGCATTTTGTAATAACATCCATAGAGCTTTATAAGTCTTCACGATGTAATCCATCGTATACTATGCCTGGAAACAATTACAGAAGCAAATTTAGGTACAAGATAAGACCTCTTTGAACAGGTATACGTTTGCTTAGCCATTTCGTCCGGTAAAAAATATTGAAAATACAGCGATAGTCGGTTATAATATGTTAGAAAATGCCAGTTATAGGAAAATATCAAGTCCTTAATCATCACTTTTAAACTTCTTAATGTTGGGGTTTTATATTTAAGAAAATTGTTATAAAAGTAGACAGTTTCGTTCTGTTTCCCGTCTTATAGTGTCAAATTATCAGTCAAGTATTGCACAGACTGCCTCTAAAGAAATAATTCCAGGATTAATATTTCTCATAAATCCTCTCCTGAAAAATTACAATTTCTGAGTCGTCTGGCTGCTTTTCCGGACAGCGAAACGGCTCAAGAATATTAATACGTGTGAGAGTTTTTCGCGAAATACCTCCTAATAAAATTATCCTACTTTGAAACTGCCACGTGAAATGTTATCAGTGAACACTTAGATTGAGTTTTTACAAATTCGTCATCTACTTCTATATGTGGGTATTTTGCAGTCATAAGATGGTGATTTTACTGACTAACATTTAAAACTTCATGTACTCATGTCCTGATTCAATAAATCAACACGTACGTAGAAGATTAAATACGACAACTCAGTACGCGGAATATTAATAAGCTTAGAGGTTTTTCATGAATTTACTGAATAATATGTTTGAAACACACATATTGATAGTAGAATTACGAGGTTTCATTACATTCATCATTTGAAATTTTTCGTTAATTACCTAATTTCAGACTATATTGTTTTAATCAATTTTTTATTTTCCACGAATTAACCGTAATCAACTTATTTCGAATTAATTGCTGAAGTAAATTGTGCCAAAAGACCACTGATTTTCCCAAGTTGATATTTAGGGATCGGTAATTAATTCCCCTGGTCACCCTCCTCTTTTTCCTGACCAATCACTGTTCTTATTTGACAATATCTGTAGTAAAAGCCCTAATCCCCAGGAAAATAGTCCGGCGATTGAAATTGCTTACCCCTTTTTTATTTACCGATTACCGACCGGGTAAATTTACGGTTTTGAAAAATTCAGCTACAAATTTAGATTAAGCATGTTTTATGCAAAACCTTACAACCTTTTCAACGGCAAACGTAAACCCAATGAAAATAACGAAGAGTCACTTTAATCTTACCATTATTCCACTTACGAACCCAATCGATACAATCATCCATTTTTAAGGCTTCTATCGAATAACGACATGGAATACCGCATGGGTGTAACATACAATTTTTTTATGTGCGTTAATAAATTTTTCAGTTGCTCTCCGTTTCATAAATGTGACATGTTATAGGTCTATTTGGTAATGTACGAGCTAAAATGTCAAAGTTTCACCCTTAGGATATTTATTTTGTATTTATATTATTACTTTAACAAGACCTTTCAGCAAAAATTGTTTATTGCAACGGAATGTATTAGAATAAAATTTAATAATGTAGCTAAATTTGGAGTACGTTGGCCATAACGCGCTACCATGCAAATATATTTAATTTTATTCCATACTTTATATTGCTGTTAACTCCTAATAATATATGCACTTATATAGAGCTCATTGCAATTACATAGATTGGTATAATTTAAGAAATCTAATTGGTTTAATATGCACACGTTAGTTGTTTTACGTCATTTCTTCAAACGTTATTTATTTAGGTATGTAATTGTGGTTACATTTTGTCAATTTTATAATTAATTTTTGTGCATATTTGTATTGCTATTTAACGAAATAAATTTTCAATTTTTTTATTATTATTATTATTAACACGTACTTCTAAGTATTCATTAAATTTTCTAGTATAAATGTATAAAAGCCTTCGATGAGTTAAGTCCAAACGCTAACAATTCTTTTAAGCAAGTCAGGTGAATTCTAAGGATTATGGAAGGAACATCAAGTTATTTTGGAGGGAAAATTTGACTGTTTATTTTTGTTCTGAACTATCCAAGACCTTATATTGGTTGACATTTTTGTTTGTTTTTGAACTGAAGATCCCCTAGTGAAATGTGATGAAATTCTCTATATTCTGAGGAACTCTAAATGTACTAAAGAATTGTAACAAATTCAAAAAGCCGTATATCTTCTATTAGTACTCCATAAAAAGTTTACAGGCAGTAATGAAGAAATCCTTTTTATCTTTCCACCCAGAAAATTTATTAGATTCATCTCGTTCCTAATAAGTTCGGTCTAACGACTCCCATAAAAAAGCAAGATGGAATTTTAAAACGGGTTAATTTTGTTGAAAACATTATAGACATATTTTTATCACAATTAGTAGAAAGTAATGATAATAAAATCCTGTGGCTGTGATTGGAGAGTTGAAGATAAACAATGAAGAGGTGAAACAGAGCCGTGACATTTCGATAGCTTCGCTTCAATTGTGACCTCAATCAAACATTTTGTTATTAATAATGCTTTGTGATGTGGGGATCCTGGGTTTGTTGCAGAAAATAAGGGTGAATCAGGACTAGACGATTTTTACCTTTTTGAGATATATCTAATGATGGTCTCTTGTAGGACACAAAGAAGTCCTAACAACGAAAATTCCTTCAGGACTGTACCAGTCAGTTGGTTACAAAATGTACGTCTAGAATCAAGCTCGTTTAAAAAATGACATCCTATCAATTTGTATGTATGAGTTGCTGACAATGGAAATCCCGCTTTGACGCAACACATCCGACAAAATAATTGTTTTTCGTTATCTTTCGCCAGTTCCTTCTCCTTCATTTCGCGAGCTGGTTTACTTTTTTTTGTTATCCAGTTGCAGAAGGGAGCCCGAGTTCAATCTCTCGGAATTAATTTGTATGTTTCTATGTTTCTGTTGATAGCGTTTTTGATAGGGATAATGAAAACAGAAACAAAAGCTCCGATAGTACCAATAAACTCGCTGTATTTTCTCGTGTGTGAGCTAAATAAACAAAACTTTCATGCAATTTCCAGAGAAGCTCTTTTATGCATTCGATTTTTTCCTCAGTATAATTAGATTGTAATGTCGTATTTAAATATCCTTCGTTTCTGGTTGTAACTGGTGCAGTCAATGGGAGGATGGATATTCAGATTACTGACAGCCGGTAATTAACTTTCAAAACGTCATGCTCGGGTCTTTTACCATACATTAAAAATAAATAAATCGATTTTTGGATAGTACACAATGTAAGAAAAAATCTAAATCGAATCCCAAAGCCTTGAGGTTGAGCTAAAATTCCATAAAATGATAGTAAATATAATGTATAGTCCATCAAAAACTCATTTAAATCGGAGACGTCGTGTTAATAAAAATATCGTCCTGGATCTGACATTTAGGGAGCAGTATCTGCAAAGAGGTGAATCTTAGGGGAAATTTTTATGTGAACTCTAATATTATCTGATTTGTACGATGTACTGCTGGATTTTACGCAATACCGTACGGGATTTCAGAAAATAAAAGCTTATGGCGTCTAGACCTATTTCTATTTAATATTCCGGAATACGTGATTGAACCATGGTGAATGTAAAAATCCATTTAAGTAGGTACGTACATACTACATATGTATCTCGGTATATGAAGCCCAAGATTCACATACAAAATTGTTGAATAGATTTATTTTGCTTCGATAAAATTGGATCACCGTCCTCGTTGCATCACGGTAAATACATTACGCAAGCAAAATAAGAAGTCCAATTGGATTTACGAGCACGGGCTTCATTTTATAACAGATCGGCAATTAAATGAAATGTATTAAGTTAAATACAAGCTGAACGTCCTGGAACCTTCGGCCACAAATTGTAAACACTAAACTCGAAGATAAAGATAAAATTATATTTGATTTTAGGGTTCCAAATTTCCGGAAAAAGATTTCTGTCCTGGCGTTTAATTAAATCTATTAAATAGGTTCCCGATCCATTGAAAGTAGGGCTCCACCGAAAATATTGACTTGGGGTATGTATGTAGACGTAGTTATTGAAAACTCCTCGAAAAATTAACAAAATAATGAAAAGTACACTCATTGTTCTATCTGTAAATAAAACAGCGATAAATTTTAACAACTGAAAGTATTTTTAGGCCTCCATTAAATGAAAAGAAAGCCATATGCAACAAATCAAAGCCGTCGTGTTTACATTTGGCAGCTTCAAGGGTAGGTCTAGTAGAAGTTTTTTTACTCCGCACACTGTTTACCCATAAAATATACTGTAATCAAGGAAATATTTCTTAGCAACGTAAACTTTAAAGGCAACGATATGTTTATGTGTTTGCTGTCGAAAATAGAACTACTGTACTCCTGGGTGTGATTTTTAGGCGACGAAAAGGTAAACAAGATGTCGTTTAACCCCTTCTTTAGGGAGCTGCTTGAAAGATATTAAGGAAGGAATAGTCGGTTATGGCCCAGAAGCATATTCGAAACACTTGTAAATTTGAATGAATCGTTGATAACGTGTAGCGTTAATGTCGAAATATTTTATTAATACTACAATTTGAAATATAATACTGGAAAGAAATAGTTCTATGCAATCGGGGATGTCGAATTTGTTTTAATAGCGTCCTATCGGCTAATGTAAAGCAAAATCATATTTACATTATTATTACAACGTAGCACATTAAACTCAATTCGTTAATTATTTTACTAATTTTGAATTTGTTAGTGACTGTGTTCAAGATAACTGATTTCTACTCTGCATAGCCCCCCTTAGTTTCTTCGACTTAAACAAATTTCCAGTATAGTATCTACTCACAAATTGAAAACAAAATGACCAGTTCGATGTTGCCCCGTTGTTGCCACATTGCTGCGTTTATCAGTACATTAAATACATTTGTGGAAGCAAATATTATTACTTCATCGTGAGCACTGGCTCTCAGTTGTGGTAACCTGGTTAAGTCGGCCCTTTACACTGTTTGTGATGTGTAGTTGTTTTCGTTGAAAATGTCGGCCAAGAAATATCTGAAAGAGTGGAGAGGTAAAGCAACATTGTTTTTCTGGTTTTCCTAAACGTAAGAATCCTGCTTCGGCTGTGAGAATTTCGGCGGATTCGCCTCTGATTTGTTGAAAACAGCAGTTCCCGCTTTAAACATTTTAACTTGTTATTTACCTTGGTAAACAGACTGCTGGTTAAAATAGAGCTGTCAAAGTTTTCCTACGTGTCTTCGAAAATGTGCGTGTTTTTATCATCTATCAAATAGATTAACATTCAAATGAGATATTTTAAAGGACTACTCTTAATGAGCGAATCACCAAAGATGAAAACAACCTAATAATTAAATTAATTGATGATTCTACAGAAATTGTTAATGATATGAATTTAAACCAATTGTGGAAAGCATTTTTAATGCGGTATCTATCTGCGAGTATATTATATGTCTAACAGAAAAATGGTTTCCTGATGTGATATGAACTATTCAGTGACCAGTAAACAGTACCTCGCTCTGATCGTAACTTGAGAGCAAATCGAATGTATTCTAGCGATGGGTCATTAATAACAGATAGAAATATTCTGTGTACCATGTGTATTCATGTGCAAATAAAATATGATACGTTTGCATCAGTGAATATTGAACTGAATGTCAACTTAACTGATTTAGAATAGCTTTTTGATAGTCTTAGAGCGTTTGGTAGGCGTTTCATTTATTGCAAGATTTTGATTTGTGCGAATTGTAATGTTTTACCACTTGTGGCTCTGATTCTATTTGTGTGAAACCTGCACTTATTGAGAAGTTTTGTAAATCTACCAGCTTCGTTAACGTCATATTTTGAACTCAACGCCAAAAGGAACAGCACTAATTATTTTGAATATACTCAGCATATAATTTTAAACGCACTAATTAGTCCCATCCGCATCACACGATCTATGCATTTCTGTTTTGGTGCGTAAGAATTTCTGCCACTATATATATAAAATATAATATCCGTTATTACTACAAAGAACTCAAGTTGTAACGAAGACGATTTAAACAGCAAATTAATACATCTCACGTCAAGTGTATCTGTAATATTGAAAATGAGATTCGTGATGATCCTAGCAGCTTTTGGGCTTTTGTGCAGATGAAAAGATGAGGTGCTTATATTCCGGGATTAACGACATGTTACGACGGTGAATTCAATAAAATTTCTGCTAAAAACGTGAAAAATGGCAGTGGGAACAAATGTTTTAAAAGAGAGATATGTTAGCGGTGTGACTGGAAGGAACATGAATAAACAAATTTGAGAATAATTAGAGAATTACGGATAACCAACAGAACGCAAACAATAAGGTAAAGTAGTTATTTAAAGTCCACATATATGTATCTCAAGTGTGTGGATATGTGCGTCCACTAGATACATTACTCATATTTCATTCTTGATTTCATTTCTGGTAAACGTGATAATGTCGATTGAGATATTTCTTCTTCTCTTTATTGTATGAATTTGTATTCATTTTGTATACCTTCAATCATATTTATGATGCGAGTAAGCTAAAGGAATGATCCCAGGACATCCGAAAATTACCTTAGCCACAAATCCATGGTTGTCTTGTTTCGTTCATCAGGCGAAAAACGATAACGATCAAGGTTCACTAAATTGCATATATAGAATTAATAACAATATAACCGTAAAAGAAGAAACCGTAAAAGAGACAACAGTTAAAATCACCTAAGCCGTTCACATTTTAGAACCTTTTATGTAACGGACTATTCGAATTAATAAACTGTCAGTTTGATTGGCGAAAAAAAAAACAAACGCGGCTATCGTTGCCTAGCAACCAATTGACGGCAGAAGTCTCGGAAACAAATCCTTGGTTAAACAAACTCATTCTCTCGTTAAAGCTACACATAACGTATCGGTGCCTCTTGCTGCTGCGTTTGAAAGTAGAAATTTCACAACAAAACCCATCATCACAACATCCAGTGAGTACATTAGAAGGAACGAAAAAGCATAACCACCAAGAAAGCATGTTTCGCATACGGGACCCCCGATCCGAAGCGCATTTAGAATTGGCACTAGTGAAGAGGAGGCCGCTAAAGAAATCCGTTGCCTACGCATTGTTTATTGTAAGTGTTCTTCTGCTGGCTTTAGCAGTTGTGATGTCTTTATTTTGGACGATCATTTTTACCGAAATGTTATGCGAGAAAGTTTTGTATGCTCAAAAGTATCTTGAACCTAAGGATGGAACATTTTGTGAGCAATTTGTTTTCTGGGCAAAATGGAGTCTCGACGTATTTGAGGGAGAGATATGGAATTGCAGAAAGAACTAACAAGAAAAATTCAAGAAGGTGCGACATTGTTCTTATTCAGATCTACATAAATTCTTTTGCTAACTTCATTTTACTATGATACCAATGATAATACAAATTTGGAACCAATAAATAAATAAATAAAATTTCAATGGTTTCATTTCCCATTACCTTAAGTTTCAACATAGTTATGTCACGTTAATGCTACATAGGAAATATTTTCTAAATTTGTTAACTGTGCTAGTTGCTCTTTCCACTTTTGCTCTGACTCTGCGTGAAATCTGAGTTTATTAAGGAATTTTGTGGTGTTTTAGATATTAAGCAGTTTAATTGAATTTCGAATTTTAATAGCGGAATTTTGGAGTTATTATTTACTCCAATTCATTGGTTTCTCTGTCATTGTTGAAATTAGTGATAAATATTATGGACAGATAGCAATATGTTTATTATGGTGGCGGTATATCTCAATTATTTGTTATAATTTTGATGTGCCAAATGTCTTTGTCATACTGTACCTATATTTTTCATCACACATCTCTACCCTATTACCGATCTTTATTTTTTGGTATTGTGTGGTAGATAATCACAGATTTGTTTAATGTTTCGCTTATTAAAAGGGCAGTAGGATAGAAGGCGAGTATTGTGAGATAATCCACCGATTTATCCCGTATATTTTAAATTTTTGTTTTCGTTTCTGGCAAAAATGTGTAACATATATTAATCACGGTATTATAAAATTTAGTGAAGCGCATTATATGGCAATTTGACTGATTATCTCTTAACTTGCCACGCGATATTGCCTCTATTCATGCCGACTTATCACTTAAACAGTGAACTAATCTGGTGTACATAATGGACATCTACCTACACTTTCGATATCCATTTGCTTCAACATATTGATAAGTGAACAACTTCAAAGACACTGACCCGGTCAGCGGGGGGCCTTGCCAACAACGTCAGCCTCGCTCTTGTAAAGGGTACTAGTACACCCATTAACCCCCATTAATAACATGGCGAGAACGTTAAACGCGCAGAGTGTTAAACAATATGTATTGTAAATCGATATGATTTATTGACAATTTCATAGTATCGCAGAGTTCAGATTGACCCTCCCAATCGAATGCTGACAAAGGGAGGACGTTGGATAAAAATTTTTGGTGCGAAAATTATTTAAGGCAGTATTTAATTTGTAGTTGTCCTGGGTTTGAGCACGAAATCAGTTCTGTTTTCTGTGGTTTCAAATGTGTAAAATAAAATTTTTCCTAAGGAAATTATAGTGTCATCAATGGCTCTCTATTCTTTATTCCAGCGATGTGATGTGAAAATTGTAGTCAAACACGTTTTAAAGCGATAATAGCCGCCAAATGAACTGATTCTTTAGAGCTCAGTTTCATTTCCCAATAAAAGTAATATTTGTAATGTAAATCTCTTGCAACTAACTTGCTTCATTTCAGTCATTTTGTTATTCCTCTTCTAGTAAATAGCTCTCAATTTACTCTATAAGTCACTATATTGAAATTGTGTAAAGCATTTAATGCAACTGCGATTTCAATTAGCTTTCAATGATTTTTATACTAGTTATTAGACGAGTTCAAGTATCCCATTCAACCCAGAAGAAAAAAATCATAACTATTTACTTGAAGTCATCTAACTATCCAAAGCTGAGTTTAAACAAGATAAAGGGATCAGTCAATTTCCAACGAATTTTTGAAATTAGGCGTTAATGTGAGATTCAAAATACTCTTTATTCCAGAACACAAAGTTATACCTGTTGCTTAAACTCTACAAACTAAGTAATTAAAACTTTGTCAAGCTTTAATATAACTCCATCGAAATATTACGCAGAGTTCACCAAACTTGGGGTATCAACACGTTTTCTGCGACCGTTTAAAATTGGTCTTGAGTTTAAGAATGTCAGAAACAATGAACACTGATAAACATGGCGATAGGTAACAGTTATTAAGTATATATTCGCCAATATTTTTGTGTGATTAAGAAATACGAGTGAGTGTAAATATGCCTCATTTGGCGTTGTCTATTTATGTGACTGGCTGAGAGATCAGCGATTTTCTTGTAGATATTCCCGTGATTTTAAAATCGAGTTTAAATCGGAACAGGAAACGGCATATTCCTCGCATTCAATGGATCAATTATTTAATCCGTAAACGTATTCACAACATATCCAGCTGACTGCTTACACTGTTCTATAAATTCTGATAGCTCAAGTACGAGTACGGACAAGCAACATTCAATTTTTGAGTCGAGTTAGAAAGGGAACGAAGTATTTCTCGCATTCGATTCATCAAAAATTAAATCGTTGCACAAATTTACAACGTTGACTGGTCAGAGTGAAGGTATTATTAATCGAAAATTAATCATATGTCAATGTACCATAACTTAGAAAAATTGTACAAATATAAGACATAGACGTAGGTATAGTGTCGTTGTCAACGTAGCAATATATTCACATAAATCGATATACCCGATGCTAGGCACAAAGAATTCCCCCAGACATCTAATATCTAATAAATATTTATGCCGGTTTCCTCATCGCGCCTCATATTTCTTCATTTACTTAAAATTACACGGGTGTCACATACACGCCACGAGCTTTGGTGCAACTGACGACACATTGATTTAGCACCTTTAGCGTATACTTTAGTTTCAGTTGTGACACTTTGAACACGAAACTTTGTAATTTTTAAGGGGCCATTAGAAAGAACGATATATCAGTTTGACGTCAGACGGTTCTTCTGGAAGTTCAGGTGTCTCCGGGAATAATTTAGATTTGGACGAGCGTAATGTCGCTGAAAGTTTCCCAAGAATTCCGCGGAGGGAAACGAAATGATGTAAAAATCAATCTGCGGTCCGCTCATTTCAAATTTTATTAAACGCAGTAACTCGCTTTGAATACGTAGTCGATATGGAATTTCCCCTCTGGTCGGTCAGGTCGCCGCCATCGAAACTGCCCTAAAGGAATATCCTGGATAATTTTTGGGCGACCACCAAACGATCCTTTGTCGATGTGAGAATTGGATTCTTAACAAAAGCTTAGAAAACACTTTAGAAGCATGGGGAAGAGGGTTGTTAGAAATGATATACGGTGCGACGGAGGAAATGAGGCTATGAGGAGAAAAACAAACGCGGATGTGTTCGAGAAGCGACAAGTGCAACACATCGGGACTAAAAAGTAGGTGTGACGGTCTAATTTCTGGTTATTAAATTTTGTAGGTGTTATAGGTTAATGAGAAAAGTTGCTTTAAAACAAGTTGCAGGAAGATTAGTTAACTGCGCCCTGCTCAACGTATTCAGACCAAAAACTAGCGCAGCAGTGAAGGAGGTGCGACGCCCCGGGCGTTGATTTCTTGTGAAATCTGATTAAAATCCTTAGTGAAATCTGTACATATAACATCAACTTGTTTATGGTTATGAACATGTTGCGACATGCCAAATTGGGGATATTTGATCTATTTTCCATGAACCCATGCTGTTCCAAAGCAATTAGATTACAGACTTGAAAATAGATAGATTATGCAGAATGATGTTAAAAGTTGTTGAATAATTACACAATACAGATATTGGGTGGTAATATTCTACTTTCCGAACAGTATAGGATAGTTTTGGTTTAATTTCAGAGCAATATAGTAGATACAAGAGAATTATAAACAAAGTGATCATAACACCATACAAGAAGAAATTCAATTTGATGTCAATAAAACAAAAGAAACTACTTATCTATAAATTTCCACTATACTGCCACATATTCCCTACTCAGTTCCCTACTTAAGCAACATCTGAACTGGGGTTTGAGCAACGTTTAGAAAGCAATTACTTGCTTTCTGTCACAATACCTAGAAGAAATTGTAACGAATATTTGATTTTTTAACAATTGGTTAATGGCAAAACAATGTATAGGAATTGGCTGTTATGGTGTTGTGAAAGTCTACTTTTTGGACGATAAAATCAAGTGAAATTATAGTGGAATCAAAAATTGATACAAAAACGATATTATTAATTTAGTTACCTAACCTGATGGATAAAATATAATTCAAAAAATTAAGAAAGTTAAATAATTTGTTTTTACATTCGACTGCGTCAAGAATATATCCCACAAATATCTAAAGTAATCAGACAAAGTAAATTTAAGATCAAATAAAATCATTTATTGCTCTCATAGATACTATGCATATATAGGAGATGGTCATTAAATGTACAGACGACACACAGTGCGTAAATGCACCAGAAAAGCAATAATAAACATATTATAAACATACATGTAGGAGGCATAGAAATAGACAGTAATAAAATACTAATAAAATATTTATTAAGTATAAATTTAACAAAAGCATCAATTACTGCAGGAAGTCGTACACTGAGTAACAACAGAGGATAATTAAGGACCTTTTTAGATAGAATACAAAAGATGTGAGTTTAAAAATGATCTTTGATTCCCAAGTTGTATGAATGAATATCGTAATTCTTTTGTAGTATGGCCATAGTCTTAAACACATCACTCGAAAATATATCGACAAAAGTGTAAAATTACTCCTTGAATGAATTTCTTTCTAGGGTTCTCACTAGAATTCTGATAACTATTTTGGACTATTAATATTTCATTCATTATACTTTAATTTCCATTGATTTCTTGATTTCACTTGAGCATAGTAGTAGTTTATGATTAACAAACATGCTAAAGGGAGCTAAGATGTGTAATAAGGTTCTCGCACTGACTTCTCCAGGTGAGCACTCATGTAACGATACTCAAGGAAATGTGCTATAGTTTTCTGTTATGCTGGTAGTGAATTTGATATCTCAATCGCCTATCTAGAAGACTTGTAACGCTATTTCAGTCTTTCAAACTGCAGCCCACGTTTTGTGCTGCGAAAACTGACTTGTTGAAGCAACCACGTTATATTTTACAGCGGACTAGGGTTGCTGCGCTACCAATGAAATTCCCGAATTCCTTATATGTCTGGAAACATGATTCTTTTCTTCATTCCGAGGGTCGCAATCATTTCCTAATGGCGAGCAAATCTCGACTAAAATCCTTGATACTTCCTATTTCACCTACCGGCACAAAGAGAAAACGGAAGGGTGAATCATCGGGCCGTCATTGTGACAGCGCGTTAGATGGAAATGTTTGACATTGCTACGGAGCGACTTTTCGTACTTTGTATGCGATCATATACCGCGTATGATGAAGAAAAATGATTTCGAAAACACAGGAAATGAACGTGTGCCTGACACACACTGCCAAACAGAAGTTATAAAATTATCGGTCTGTTTTACTGCTATCCAAATGAACACACTTGGGCAATTATGAACTTCTTTTACCGCCATAGGTGACTCGTAAAAACGGCGATAAGGCATGAAAGAGTCCGATCTCGTTTATGACGTTTCTTACAACACCAATAAAGGCTCAGCGCAGGAGGAAATGATCAGAGGGAACGGATTCGAACGATATAACGTGTTGTCGCGCTTTTGCGAAACTAATTCCTGGACGTAAACAAGGAGCACGTATTCACGGATTGGAAAGAAGTTTATGATCCATTTTGACATTATTAGCATTTCATTTTAAAAAAAAATTGGTTATTACTGCGTCTTGAAGAGATTGTGAAAGCAACATCGTTACTGAACTTCGTATTAAAGATAACGGTAACTGGAAAGCTTCTGAGAAAATTACTTTTGTAATAAAATAGCCTTAACTACTGAAGATTTGCATGAGTAAAGATGACGATGTATCGTTCATCCTACTTTCTCATATTTTGTTTCATTTTGAACACAATATTGTAAAGCTGGGGCATACGTATTTTCAGAAAGCTCATATCTAATCAATTTATTTATTATTGCTAAGGTTTAAAAGAACTTTTAATCCTGACTAACTTTAACAAAAAGCCATAGGGTGGTCCTAATATAGTACAAAGTCCAAATATAAAATAGAGAATTCCGCGAAAAACCTACCGCATCTTACACACGAACATTTGTTCAAAAACATATTTTTGGACTCGGAGGACCTTGAAACGTTTAAAAATGCCAATAAGTTAAACTCTCGACTCGATTACAATACTTTTATATACAATATAATCTTATTTAAACGTCTTTAAAAACTATCCTATCTGAATAAAGTTCACAATTTTAAATGCCCCCTGATTTTTTTTAAGTAAAGTAATTTCGTCTCATTAACTTGGTGCAAACCAAAAATTATCCAACAAAATGTTTAGATTAATGCCCCTTTATAAGATGACCTTAAAATTGTAACACAATGTTTCCAACATCTTAGTTTTGTGACCTTCATAAAGCATTTCATCAAAACTATTTAAAGTTCTCTGAGCAAATGGAATCCCCGGAATCCCATTAAAATGGTCAACATCATATTTACCACGCCGCCAACAACACGTATCAATTAGTCATAATTATAGGAACGTGCACAAAACATTTGATTCGAAGTGTACCCCGACAACAATAGGTCAACGTTTTATACTGGTTGAATTGTTTTTTACCATGTGTCAAGCAAATTCCATACGTAACAAAAGATATTTTTCATGTACATAGACGGATATCCATTTTATACAAAAGAATGTATTATTTCAAAAATACTCGAATAAATTCTTAAAATATGGAAGTATTCCAAACTTTCAACCGTTTATGCTAAATATAATTACAAAATATATTGCTTCCAACACCATTCGTATCATCAGTCACTATCAATAGTTGAATTTTCAAAACGCTATCAATTTCTTTGGAGCATTTTTTGAAAATCTAAACTTGAATTTTCAGTATCAATTTAAAATTTTCTCTCAAATGTTGTAAATTGTTACAAAATTTTATCTAGACCGTCCATATCGACAATCACGCATAAATACAAAAAAATATAACTTTTTATTTTTCGTATTCTCGTCTTATTGTCGCGAAATAAAATTCGGAACCTTAAGGAACATTTAGTGTATATAATTGATACATCGAAATATGGAATTGAAATTGAAAGCCTTGATATCAGCATTTAAGTATAAATCTTAGAGCTAGCGTTTGCTCAAAGGGCAAAAGAGATTGCATGCTTCAACAGTGTAGTCAATGTCTAAAAAAGAATTCATTGGGTAACAAACCACGAGTGAACGTAATTATTGTCTCCTGTAGACTTTGATGAAATTGTGAAGTTAGTAGAACTATAATGGATAAATATACAAAAAAAGAACTGAATCATGATGAAAATATAAGTGGAATGCTATAAGATTTTTGGGCCATTACTTGCTTCACTTGACATTGTTTCACTTTACTCTGGAAAAACAAAAACTTATTTTCACGTTTTCAAAGAAAAGGTTTAATGAACTGTTCCATTTCCCTTCAGATTTTCCTCGTAAATTATGGCTCCCAAAAGATCGGTGTTTCATTCAAAATTTCGCTGCAATATCTCCGGAAAATCTGAGTTACTCACAGAGGCGTCTTTATCGGTCTACATTTTCTTAGTTTTTTTGTTAAGATATCGTCGGTTTCCCTTCGAAAGAAGTGAAATAATCCAGCGGCAGTTCTTTCGCCATTTTCGTTTCTCTGAATTTGATCAGATAGTTGTAAACAGACTATGGGCTCAAAAAAATGTTCGGAATAGTGATTTTTTGCCTTAAAAATTTTCGATAAAAAATCTTTGAAAAATATGTGTAAGTTAACGTCTGAAAATCATACATCGTTTTTTGAAATGGAACATGCACCTCCTTTCACTTCAAAAAAATTATTGAAATTTCAATATTTTTCAAGAGTAAAGGGTCTTGAAAAAAACTGAAATAAAACCAGAAAAGTTTAGAATGTCGAAGTGAGCCATACAATTTTATCTGATTTTTCGATTTCAGCACCCCCTAATGGTTTAGGGGTCCAAAATTTTGGCTCATCCGATAATTGTGAATGCTACAAATCATACTTGAAGCGCACCCAAATCTCACTGTTTTTTAAAAGATGAAGATCCTTTTAATTTTCGTGTTATCACGAGGAAAAACTGGCAATTCTACAAATAAAATCAAGTTACTTTAGAGGTAGCGCTGGTTAACTGTAAGCAAAAAGTTGGGGATTGTAAAACAAATTAAATTTCCCACTGACAACTATAAGATGCGACAATTGAACCAGTTCATGGATAACTGCGCCACGTACTTTTCGCGTACACATCGGTCAGTGGGCAAGATTGTCTCGCAAACGTTAATCTCGAACTCAGAACTTTATTGCGTCCAACTTTATATAGCATGTAATCTCTTTGCCGAACGTTTTAATTTATTGGATTCCCAGGGAAATATAAACAGGAAATCTAGTTCCACCATTGCCCTTCGGCTTTACCGCGTTGACCGATAATACAAGACACAAACGTACATACAAACTCGCACTCTCTCAGAGAGTACGCTTCGTGTTCTGCGTGGTAGAATTTTTACGAAATAATATGCTTGTTACGGCGCAAATGATACACTGTATACGTATAAATCTCTGAAGGTATGCACGGTAAAGCTCCATCATTTTCTAAACAAAACCCCCACGGCCCAGCTCCAAAAGTCGCGTATATACGGCGCGCATTGTTCGAAAAACAAAAAGCTCCAAAACAAAACGATTTGTTACAGCATTAAACTTGACGTAAAAAGCGTTAATTTTATTCAACTAAGACCGAAAACGAGGCAGCTATCAGTCTTATTTACTCATTTGCATGACTGTGTGCGGTGGGGTGAAATGGAAATGGACCGGTATAAAGCGTTGTCAGGTTTATGTTGCAATAACAGTAACTAGAAGTGTTATAAACACGAGATCTGATGCCCGTTTAAGCTTCGCTCTGTGATGACAGAAATATTTCCATAGGTCTGTAGTTAGCTTTTTACTGGAAAACTAGCTATGTAATAAACTGGAAGCACTCATCCTTCCAGTCGCTGTCATGGCCCCATATAGACGATAATTTACCGGATCCCTTTACTGCCAACTAAAAAATTTGCTCGTACCAAAAAACAAAAGTTTCCCAAAACTTTATCCAAACCCTTTAATAAATTTTATAGGGCAACTCGGAAATTTTCTAATTCATATCATTTTATACCCGCAACTGAAATAACTTCTGGGAGACCTCGAAAGTTCTCAGCTCGGCTGTGCAAACTCCGAACAAAGACTTTTATCCGATTGCACATTTCCTTTTTTCACTTTAAGATCCCGCCTGAATCTATTTACGGACACCATAGTACAAAAGCTCCTTATAATTGGGTGAAAGTCGTTATAAAGTTCGACGCAGAAGAGATCTGTCTCTACCGGTAAGTTCGCGTGATTTCCTTGGAATTGCGGCAATAAACAAGAATGTCAAGAGGATATGAAGTGAATTTTGTTTACTGTGATACTACAATTGTAAAATGACGAGAGGACTTCTCAGACAACAATCGGAATTATTTCGTCTCAGTACGATTGGTTTTGAATGACGGATTGCAGAAATATATATTACTCTTTTCATCACATGGTTTATTAACGATTAATTAATATTACTCACATTTAAAACAACACTCAGGCAAAATAGGTATACCACAGCGAATCTAATTGTTGTGATAACCTTGAAATACTTAATACTATTGTTACACTTTTGACCACCAAGAAACATATTATTTCATGCCTAATAAATCAGCAGTAAGCTTCGGTTTTCTTAACATTATTCAAAATCAATTGCCAGTAATTAATTATACAGTAACGACAGGTCATTATAAAGCACATTGGAAATATCAATCGATAAAGTATCGAAGACAATTTAATTGCTGAGACAGTAACCCAACAATAGGAATTTTTAATTTCACGCACTAGTTAATCAGGATTAAACCTTAATATTGTATAGAAGTAACTGTTAATGATTAATTTATGGATGAATGTGTTCAGAAGAAACAGTTATTTTCAGATACATTACTAGAAGACAAGTTTTGTACACTTGTTATACCTTCTCTAGCAAAAAAATAAAATGACTTCTCAAGTCAAAAAGGTCAGTGGCCATTGTCACCGTAGGCGGTTCGTAAAAGATATCGGCAAATCCCCAAAAATTCCAGCTATCCACCATAAGAGGTAACAGGACCCGTTCCAAGCAGGAAATTTTTTTAAGGCTACTTACATACACAAACATCCTTAAGGATATTTGCATAAATAGTTTCATTTGTCGCTGGATAAAGTATACCATAAAAGAATTTATCTACTACGAATGGAACTTGGTTCTGCTGCTACACAGAAACAGGACAGGTTTAGCAGGATATAGACCCTTGTTAAACTTAAAATAAGTAAGTACATAGTTTTAAATAGGAACTCGTCAGTACTGTTTATGATACCGATATACTTGGAAAATTAATATTTTCGAATAGAAATTCATCAATATTATATTACAATATTTACAATATTATACAAAATTTATATTTATTATTGATGAATTAACACTTCGCCAGGATATTCTAGCGAATTATTCGCTTTTTGCAAATTACTTGATGTGGAAACAGAATTTTTTGACAAGTCAACTATTTTTTGGTTTCTTTCCCAGTAAGGAAACATACTGAATGATTTAACTACTAATGATTTTTAGACGAACACTACGAAACAAAAACGCACATAAATACGCAAACACTTCTTTACAGTTCAACATTAACTAAATTTATTCTCGTTAAACTTAAATATATGACCCTGCTAGAGGTCATGGTTGATGGCGACAGGTAGTGTGAGGATTTGCCAACAATTTTTACGACTCGCCTACGGTGACAATGGCCATTAATGACAGTGACCTGAGAAATCATTTCATTTTTCACTAGAGAAGGTATACACTAATTACTATTATGGATACTTGATTGTTTAATTTAGCTGTAAATTAATTCGTGTGAAGTTTTTAAACCATTTAATGCTGTTTACAACAATTTATAACTCGATATTGATTAAATTGGTCAAATGGACAAATCCTTTAATAATAATTAAACGGAATTAGCAAACTCAGTTAACCGAGGGTAAGGGTACAGGAATATCTACATAGCTACAACAACAGTAAAAGCATTGAGAGGCCAACTTATTTAGTATACAGTTTTCTCATTCCAAGTTGTCTCAGTAATAATAAGCATTTTAATATTCCATGCTCTAAACGTTTCAAATAGAGTAAAATCTTTTTAATAATAATCCATCAATCCACATTTCAAACGATCAAGCCATGTATCAAAACTAACTTAATTGTCTCAGGAAACCATTGCTAATTATTACTGACTATTATGAAAAAACAATATTTTAACATCTCAGGTTTAAATTAAATATTACTCTGCCTCAACATTTTTTTCAATATTTCAGTAAATCAATCGATGGTTTATGGTTTGGGGTATGGCTCGTGTTCACGACATTAATCATCCAATTTAAATTATCGAATTTCAGTTCAAGCACGTGCATACTAGGCGAATGTTATTCATAGGGCCCTGCGTGAAATTTCAACAAGGAGAGTAATTCGGTTAATGGCGCTTAATTGATGGAATCGAAGCGAGAAGTTGTTTATAAATTGTGTAGATAATATGATAATATAGCTACTCACAGAGGGAAGAACGCTATCCAGAATAATGGATTTTATATATATATATATATATATATATATATATATATATATATATATATATATATATATATATATATATATATATATATATATATATATATATATACTATAATAATATATATATATATATATATATATATATATATATATATATATATATACTCGTACTAAATGTCTCGTACCTTGTTGATTAAATATTGAATATTTTTATTACATGTTTCGTATATTTTCAATCACTCAATCAATAATCAATTAAGGCATTTTGGACTTCCCCACTTGGAGTTAGTGTCATTCCTTTTCGATTCGAGTTTTAAAATTAGTTAACTCAACACCTGAGGAAATATCAAAGTGATGTACGATAAGGTGGTTAAAGACAAAATGTTAATGTTGACAATTCATAACCTAATAGTGTTTTAAATGGAGATAAGCCCAAGAGCGAAGCACACCTCGAATAACCTTACAATAATATTTGTGATATATTAAAATAGTATTTAGGTTTGTTGATTACTTGACGTATTAAATATTTATATTTAAAAGCCTTATGAAGATAAATTTAAGCGCACGTAATATATTTGCACGGTTTCATGAAATCTCTCACGCTTGCACCAGCCCATTAGTTATCTTTAGTTGAATAAAAAGCGGTTAACCATAGTTTTCTAAAACACCATCGGTCACTTCGGCATTAGTGATTAGTTATAGGTATGTATTTACAGTGTAGCTTCGATATAATCTCCTTAAGTCTTGGAACATACAACAGACTTCATAAATTCATTAGGGCGCTTATATCGCGGTTAGCGTCGGAACTTATGAACTTGGCACACCTAGATTTTGCCTAGTTTCGCTGAATGTTCATTAGCTTTCAGCTGTTCTAATTCGTATTTATGTTCTTTTGTGCTGATATCCAACTAGACAGTGCGAATACTCGTTAACGAAGCCGTCACATCGTGTTTGCTTTACAATTTTAAGGCAAGCAAAAATGGAAAAATATGGAAGAAATTAATTGCGGGATCGTGCCGTTCGGGCGGAAATCGATTTTACGTTTCCGAGTTTACAGTTCCGCTAAGGGAGGTCTTTGGATTTTTCATTGCATCAAACTTGCTAGAAGGTTAGTAGTAGCGATTAGATTTAAACTTATCCATTCATCAATCAAGGCTGACATTTGCACTGGTCACCTAAATTTAAACTTAATTAGAACGTCGTGGATGTAAATTCCCAGTCCCGAACGCAATCCCTTCGTGTTATAACTGTCATCACGAATTGCGGTGTAGTCGGTAAGACTGATTGGTATCGCAGTGAAGCTTCAACTGTCTGCCATCGCACGAAAATCACAGGATCACATTCTGTCGGATATATTAAAGTAATCTGCGTCTTTTCCTCGTTTCACACCCAGGTGCTCCCTCATCGAATGTTGTAATTTTAGATCCTTTTGTCTGAAATTAGCATTTCCGTGACTACTTTAGTTTTCTCATTACGAAACCTTTTGACTAAAGGATGGATGCTTTATTCAATGGCTGAACAACAAATTCTTTATTCATTAAACCAACCAAACACATTCAAGCTTTCGTTAATGTCATTAGGTCTCCTTTGGGAAGTTGCTAGCAATTCATTTATAAAAAAAGCCGTGTTGAATGTAATTACGTTTTTCGTCGACGTTTCCTTAATCATTCTCCAAAGTAAATTATTTCGGGATAGCGTTCAGAAACATCTCAAGAAATAGCAGCTTAGCGTGCAACATCGTCTACTTGGATTCGTAGATAAAATGAAGGGTATAATTTGTTACTGATTAAGTTAGAAGACATCTCGGTGAGCTAGTTTCGAAATTACAGAAGTATCCAGTTAAATTTCTAATTTATACTTGGAATCGATTTCGTCTTCAATTAAGGATATCCGCGAGGTTCAGAATATCCGGGTGGTAGGAGAAATTATTAATACTTTTTTCGTACTCATCGGAATAACGCAACCCTAATTATGCTAAGTGAGCCACCGGGCTCTCATCAGATTGTCTTCGGTGAAATGAGAGCGCACTTTCCGGAAAATGTGCCTGAAACACAATGCTGAATAAGCAGCTTAAGAGTACCTATTATTTTTCGGTTTTAAAATCAAACTAGAAACCTTTCATTAACTCGCTCTTGCGATCCGTAATTTGGGAATATCCCGTAAGGGTTTTTTTACGTGAGAATTGAAAATGAAATCTGAATGTCGAGCTGCTTTCGCACTTACTATCCGTTGGACAGATAAAATTCAATAAGCCTATCGGTTTTAGGGCAATTTAATAACCGTTTTAGTGGCGCAGCTCACAAATTGGCTATGGAGTTCATCCGCAGCATTAACTTCCGGAATTTTTCGTCGGGAAATTGTTTTGAACGTCGTTTCATTAGCATTTTAATGACTTCATGCCAAAGCGACTTTCACGATGAATGGATACACGTGTAGGACGAAGGAAAAGGGACAAACGATTATGCTAGGAAGAAACACTTTCCACCATTAAAACTTGATGTAAAATAAACCATTATTACATTCCGGCGATATAGAGCGTATCAAAATAAAACCGAATGTACCATTCCAGTTTAAATCTTACATTTCCTATTTACGATTAAAACCTGGGAGACTCACCTCGAGTTCAAAAGTAATTTAATACCGACGAAAAGCAAGATTAACGCAACTAACACAGTGAAATTTTTGTAAACGAAAAAACAAATCGTTTCATTAAATCCCTACCTTGAATAAAAGTATCTTATTTCACAGCTCTGCAAATAGTCCCTGTTGAAATTCTATATTACCAGCGGTTGAACTTTTGAAACTTTCAGTTATCCGGTAATGTCTTCCGCTGCCAGGAAATGCATTTTACGGATTCCTTCTCTTAGTTCGATTTGTAAATATCCAAACCGGAAACGGTACGTGCAGGATATTCAAAATTCAAGAATTTAACTTCCGATTTATCACTTAACCATCTGAATATGGATTGTAGGAACCTATCTATCAACGCATTATTCTCAATGGGAATCCATCGAAGTTTGGACGGGATGTTTTCACAAATCAAGGGCTTAAAATATGCATTTTGCACGGTTTATCACTGGGTTCAATGCGAGGGATTAAATTGAGCATGAAGAGGAGGGCCAATAAATACACGCCATCAGTGTATATAAACCTACATATAGGGTGAATGTAAAATAATCGTGTTCCTTTTAATCGGCGATCACACACCATTATAGGAACGTAATATGATAAAATCGAAGTTAAATTCCAATAAAAACATTTTGTTATTTTTGACGTGACTTTTTCCAGTGCTCTCGATAATTACCTTTATGCATGTATCGACAATAATGAACTCTGATTATCCAATTATAATAATAATAAAGGCCTTCATTTTGGTAAGTCATACTAATACCTATTCGTTAGGACAAAGTCTGGCTGAGGTACTCTACTTAACCGAATTATGCATTCAACTAAAAATATACGACGATGTGTTCTAGACTACTTAGAAAAATTTAAAAAAATTTCATGGTTCTCGAAGAATTAGAAACAATTGAAACCCCCGAAAATCTTCTAAATTCAATTTCAATGAACTTCCGTCTCATTTAAGTTTGTAAAGAGCCTCTGGAATCTTCGTTTCATATTTTTGGAATATTATAACGTTTAAAATTAATATAGAAATCATTGAAATTTTCATAAACCTTTTCTATTTCATTTTAACACCATTCTGGCTTTTTAAAATTCTATTTCAATAAATTTTTTAATTCTATTCTATTCTATTAATTTAGACTTTCTAATGTTTCAAGTTATAATGAGAACTCTTGTATAACCTATCTAAGACCTATTGGGTAATTTAAGATTTTAATGGCCTGGGAGAATTAAACTTCCAGCAGTTTAAAATTCTAGAGAAACGCCTGGAATCCTCCCTGGAAACTCTTTGGAACTTCTGTAAACCATCTATCTTTCCTTTGGCGGTAGTTTTAGATGTTGTAAGTCACAAGAACCTCATAGATCTTCCCTCTACGTTCTTGAAGTATACGAACGTTTAGAATGAAAGTAGAAATGTTTGAAATTTTCATTAGCATCGTCATCATTAGCATACATTAGCATGATGGAGACTTTCTAATGTTAGAAACTATAACGAGAACGCTTGTAGAGACCTATTGCCATACCATAGAGCTATATAGAGAGACCATAGAGAGCTATATGAGACCAATTAGAAATATCTAGTATTTTTGTGTGTGCCCCAGGCTCAATGTTTGAAATTATAACAAGAAATATTCTGGAACCTGTCTAAGACCATTTAAGTATATCTAGAATTTTTGTGGTGCTGGGAGAATGAAACCATTTGAAACCTGCACGCAGTCAAAAAAACCTCTGAAATATTCATTTTAGGTTATTCACGTTTGAAAGTAAAATGAGAGATTTGAAACAGACTACAGTCTTACTAGATTGAATTTCAAAGCCCTTCTGGCCTATCAAAGTGCTAAAGAAATATCCAGAGTACTTTTCGGCAAAATTCAGAATTTGTAGCATTTGAAATCAAAACGAAAACGCTCGTAGAGATCGTTAAGGAAAATCCTAATGTTTTCTGTTGTGCTCAGAGAATCAAAACCTTGTAAAATTTTCTTAAAACATTTTGGGTTCGATGGGAAGGCATTTTTGGTGATTTAGTATTCAGAAAAAAACAGGAATTTTTATTGAAGGTTCTTCGAAGCGGTTAAAAATTTAAAAAAAAATATTCGAAACGTTTGTAAACTTCCTCTATTTGATTTTGAGGTAATTTTTGTAATGTAAGTTTCCATAAGAAATTCTAGAATGGAAGCATCCGGCAGGATAATGTTTTATTTAATTTAGGGCATCGCTGTAGATGAGAGACATTACTTTTACGAGATTTTTATGAATAGCATTCACTCTTTAAACCCCCCTCGTTAGAACGAAGCCCTAGCTACGACATTGATTTGGGCACAATTTTTGAACTTAGACCCGTTACTGCATTGTTACACCCCTGCAGTCACATGGGGATGTGTTGACAGTTAATGCCGCAGTAGAAATTATTTTTTCCCAAAAGGCGACTTAGCAGTTTCTAACCTTTATTAAGCGTCAGTACCAACAACACACCTTACATACAATACTTATTAAAGCAGGGAATTAAGGTTGAAGCGCAGTTGTTCACGCGGAAACCTGTAACAGGTTGCTAAGACGTACCTCCATACAACGCGCTGGCGCATGATTGGCTCTAAACGTTACGGTACATTTCACGCTCGCGCGAGATCGACAACGAATGTTTTGAGTTGCCAAAAACGATTGAAAAAGTTGAGATTCGTTAAATATAAGCAAAAGATTAATGGGAAGTGGAAAACAGCGAAAATTAATCTTAACCCTTTTCACCCCCCTTGATTTAAAATTTCCGGAAACTTATTCTATAGGGCGCGCTAACACTCTTAGGCTGATCTATCCCCAAAATTTCCGATAGTCGATACGTGCAGCACTTTTGGTTCAGGTAGTTAATCAAAGTGACTGAGTAAATGAGTTGGGAGATCACTTCTTATACATACATAGAGGTTACGTAAAATGCAACAAAATAAAATAGTCCGTTACTTGAACAATATCGTAAAATACACTTTTCTGACCCTCGTTTCTGAGTTGCCAAAATCAGGAAATCTATATTGAATGCCTCAGCTTTAATAAAACGGAAAAGTTAATATCAAAGTTTTATTTACACAGGAGCAACCAAAACGCCCGCTCAAAAAAGAATTCTTTAGGCAAGGGCGGAACTTTTAACTGAATCCCAACCCTATTAATAGAAATGAAATAGAAGGGTACTGGAAATTCATGGACGTCTCGTTCGAACAACTAACGGTTTCTAAATTCAGAGGAAACCGCTTTCCATTCTCGTCCATGTAATTTTTGTCGCCGTTCCTTGGCTTCATTATAAATTCTTAGGAGTGTACAGGCATATCCGAGCCGTTCCTAGTGGCAACAACGATGGACCGAAATTTATCGTTATCGTTCTGAGACCCTTTCAAGGGCTGACAGTAATTTAAACTCCCCCGCCTAGGTCATTTCAGGAGTAATACGGGAACCTTATCAAAATACCTCGAGTTAAAAGGGTTATAGAAAAAAACTATTTACGGTAACAAGTGTTCCCTTAGCTGAAAAATTTTTCGACTTTCGGTTTTCATGAATAATTCATATGCTGAGAGTGCGCATTTATTTAAAAACATGCCGGGAATATCGTTTTACACTATGGAGTCAAGGTGTTTACCGGAGCAATAACTGACACTTTTTTCAACAACTTCCACGGTATTTAACTCAAAAACAAATCGTACCATCGGTTAATAGGGAACATGCATGATTTCCACTGTGTTTGTAATAGAACTGTTTCGATTAAATGTGGTGAAACTTCACTCCAATTATGAAAAATATTTTTAAATGCCCGTACCAGTACGGAAAACGTAACCATTGTCACCAAGCAATGTTGTAATGCGCAGCAGCTATCTGTATGGTTATTCGACAGCTTGTAAATGCGTATGATTTCAACGTTAAAACTCCATTGCGGATGAATTTGTGAGTTCAGCAGCCAAATTTTTACACTTAAAAACACCAGAAGAAAATTCATCATTCCCTACAGAGAAAACATTGCTGAAAAATGTAATAAGTGAGACATAAAACGGAGAAGTATTAAACACACCAGAGAATTTGTTTACTGCGAAAATTTAAATATTTCTCAGTGTGCGAAAAGCTCCGTTGCGATATTTCTTAATTTAGCGTACGAATTTTTGACGATATCTGTGTCCACTTTAATTTCGGTCGCTCTCCCCTTGTCCCCAGATCACCCCTGGTCGAATAGTCCTCATTTCATTGACGACTAAAACCCTCTTAACAACATCCCCTCCTCTAACGACTAATGGTCCAGACGTAGATGCGATCCCGTGAGTACACAGGAGGAGGAAAAAGAACGATTCGAAAGTACTAACAGGCCACTTTTCGACTCTTCTTGGGTCCTGTGCGGGACCCGTTTCTCCCATCTCTTCATCAGGGAACGTAATTGTTATCTCTCCTGGTGAAAAGAGTCGGAATGAAAATGTTTTCAGGGGGAGTTTTTGAGAAAAGTGGGAAAGTATATAATGGGAATTAGGGGAGGATAATCGGGGGAAAAATCAATGATAAGTTAACTAAAATTCCCCGTTGTTTTGATACTTCCTCTCCTTCGGAATTATAAAAAGGAGCCGAGGGTGGCCGTATCTGCGGAATCTTTTGACGATTTCCTCGGATTTGTTGGTCTAAATTTCAGGCGATAGTTATAAAACGCCGAGGAACGTGATTCCCCATTATTTTTAAACGCCTACAATTTTGTAAGAGGGAAGAAAACTGGGGCTTCGCAATCGCAATCTGTTAATTTTATTTATAGATTGTATAAATGCAACTAATACATTCAAATAAAAGTAGTAATCAGAAAAGTGTAGAATATTTCTTGATAAAATATTCTAAAATATCTTTACAACTGACTATACTTTTAAATAACTGAAAAATTTTATCAAAACTTTACGTTTACTTCAAATCAATTTTTTTTTGAATTGTGCATATATTTATCAATTAGGTATAAAAGCTTAACAATTATTGTACTAGTTAATTGGGTCAGACATAGTTCTGGTCTGCAAATGAATCAGTTGTTGATTGAATACAATTAAAATTACAAGTAAATATATTTTTATAAGAAAATTAAAACACTATCAAAGTAAACTCTTGATTCTCTATTTCATTGTTAATAATTCTTTAACACAGTATTATTTACTGAGCGCAAAATACACTTCACAACGTTCTCTTGTCGAGATGTGCCTAATGTTAATTATTTAACCTCCAAAAGAAAATGAGCAACAATGGCAATTGTTTATAATTTTTACCTGACATACACTTCTCCTTAATATGTTGTTTGTTTCATTACTAGGAACGTGAGTTGTGGACAATCTTGTGATAAGCACGCAGGAGTGTTCAATTTCAACTTCCTCTGCTTTTTACGTTTGATAAGAAGTAAGTATTCAGGCGAGTACGACACAAAAATTAATCAGTGTGGCCTAAACTAGAATACTTTGCAAATTTTTTTCCACAAATGATTTACGTATTAGACGATAAGAAACACATTATACTTTATCTATTAGAGACAATTTTATCGAGGCGTGTGACTGAGTTGGTGAAAGGGGATCGAAGACTTTTGAAGACCTGAACAGATTTTTGTGGTTAATAGAGGTTTGCTGAAAGTTGAGATCTTTATTTCGTGTAAACTAACAAGGTGATTATCGAGTGGTACAGTATATTCACAACTATACCATAGCGACTTTCCGAAGTACCCAGATAAGTATTATGCTCTTATGGACGATACAGTCGATGTTCGGTTTTTTATTGTGCGTTGTCGCTTATAAGGGCATGTCTGAAAAATTGTAAGTCTAAGGCAATGGAGGTTTTGTCTAAATAAAAAGACTGAATGGTTTTTTATGAAATATTAATTTAAATTATGCACTATAATATTAGAAATTATAGAAAATATCAAGAAGATTCACTTTAATAGTGAAAGTGAGACTTAATCACTTTTAACCAAAAAACATGCATTAAATTATCCACATCCTATTTGATACAAAGATGCAACTAAGAATTATTTAGAATTTGTCTGTTGGAAAAAAATCACCCGTTCTGCAGTATTGCTTTTATCCAGTAGAGGATTATCAGTGCAATATAATAGGTAGTCAAAGTGTCATGACTTTTGCAGCGCGTGGGCTCCCATATAAATGTTTTTATTGGTTTCTGTAATTATCGAGTAGTCTATTATTGCTCTTGGTTAACAATACAACAATACTGAATGCATCATAACTTGGCAGTAAAACGGCAGGTCGTCAAATATCGCTTATCTAGTAGAACTAAATTGTTAAAGTTAAACAATACCACTGTAAAAGTGCTGTTATCTACTAACCACATGTGAAGGATTTTTGCAATTAGATCCGGTGTGTTATTGTTATGACCAGAAAACCACACCTACTGTATTATCAGTGCCGTTACGATAGCGCCTTTGCGCATTGTTCGTTAGCAAGGGAACCAATCACCGGGTGTAAAAATTGAAAAACAGACTGAACTGCCAATGGAAGGATTTTCTACGGTGAAAGAAAACCGGTGCACAATAAAAAAATCGGAACGGTGGATTCCTCATGGATTTCATTATTTAAAAATGAAACTGCCTCAATCATTGTCGATTTATCAATATTCCTATTACCGTAAAGAAAACATCGAGCAACTTTAATTATATATTCACAGTGTGTTATTTGAGTTGACAACAAAATTTCGATACATCAAAGGCCGTATTGCCGCTCAAATTCTCTGGTGTTTTATAGCTTTTGTTCTGTCTGGTATGTATGTCTGCCATCGGTTTGGTTTATTTCTCTCACGCAATTAGATTGCTCCTGACTAGAACGCTAAACACATCTTCAACTCGCCATAAATTTCGAACGATGCAAATTCTTTGATGTTATTGTTATTACATAATTTAACCGTTTCGTTATTCCCTAGATATTTTACAGCGTGTTTATGCCGAACAGGTTTCTGAAATAAAATTACAACTTTTATAACGATACCTCGCCATCGGTTGCCATCAAATGGCACATGCTTCGAGAAAGAAATTTTCGGTACGCATACCTTAAGAATATTTTCATATACACGTACTACAGTTTCACAGAATAGTTTTATTTTGTTTGTTAGAATGTAGAAACTGTAGATATATTATACAAAAAATCTCTGAGAAAAAAGCAACCAATACTATGAAGGGAAGGGTGATGAGTCAGTGGCAGATCTCAATTGAGCAAAGCAGCTAATCCCATTTAGATTAAGCAGCAATTAAATAAATTAATAATAGTTTATTAAACATGATAAAATCAAATGAGGAATTAACTTAAACGCAAGAATCACTCCTGCTGTATGGTCAATTCAATTATTAAATTAACGGTAATCCCATGTGTTTATTATTTCCATCAAAAACATCAAGTAAGACAAGTTTTTCCTCTTGTGGCAACATGTTCCATTAAAATATCGATACTTCTCTTGAACACAATATCAATTGTCCTTTACACGGTCAGTTCAGCCTTCACTTGGGTTTATTGATCTGTTAAGCTGATATGTACATCTGTTGTGCTTGCATGATTCACCCCAGCTTTGATTTGAGGGTCACGTAGATATGGTCAAACCGAAGGAAACAATCAAAATGGAGTAAAAATTAATATAGGCGAAGGTCAGGTTTCGAATCGTCCAACGAAAAATTTGAAAGAATGGTTACGCTATTTTAAAAAATTATAGACGAGGAATTTTCGGAGAATATGGTGAATAATATAATGAATCAGGCAATTTATTAGCTGGAACCATCGTAATTAGTGTCTGCGGTCAAAAAACAATAGACCAGCCATTGGGATTATTAATCAAATTACGGTTTATTATATCAAACAACAGTTTCTGTGGCTTGTGGAGTTGCAAACGTAACACTTTATCATAAATGTTTGTGTTCTTTTGTAAGTGGTTTTACTAGGGTACTTCATTCATAATGAGAATTGAAGTCTTAAACTAGGCTCTTATCCTAAATGCCTCACTTTGACATTTCAACTTGAAAATGCATGTTGAGCTACGGAGCATCAAACTTCTAAATGGTACATTCCTACGTGCTACCCAAGAAACAAGAACCTGAGTTTCTTGAAAAACACGAGCAACAAAGCTATCACAATAATAATATTAATAACTGTACTAATTATAACAAAGTGAGTGATGTTTATAATGTCCCACAGGGCGTGTTGTATAGAAAAAAAAGGGGTGATAGATGACATATTTTTAGTTAAAACACTTGTGTCCGATCTCTCTTTCTTTCGAATTGAACTAAATTAAATTTTAAAGACGGATATGAAAGTTGCAAAATTCTATCAATTCATGTTGATATCCATACGTATAGGCGTATGTTTTGAGCTTCGAATTAATTTCATCTCTTTAAATATAAACGCATCAATGCCAAGATATGTTCCAGAGTGTATTTCAGGACCATATAAACTATTATTAATAGTTAAAGTTCGGAGCAACATTGAATTAATTCGTTGTAAAATTTCAGTAATAGCATTATTTTGATAAATGACTTTATTTCCCCGCTTACAATACAAACTTTTGTTTCATTTTGTTTGTCACGACCCTAATCAAATTCTGATTGGTAGCTCACCTCTACCGAATAAATTCATAAAATTCGAAGTTGTTCGATGTGCTCATTAAGTAGCAATATCCTTTCGCCTTGAAATTAATAACGGAGCGTGTTCTTCATTTAGAAAACCCCCTTCCTAACCCCTAAAGAGTGAATTTTATGAATCTCCTTCAACATTGTGTTTGTTTTACGCGATCTTTATTAAATTTTATTCGTTGCTTTATGATTGATGTTACCTCGGCGGAAATAATTCATGTATCTTTTTCAGTGTAAACTTTTATATTCCGCTATAAAGTGTTTCGAATGGTATTCGGGTTAATTATGATCCGAGGGAGGAAAAGTTTAATCCTGCCGGCTTTTTACGTAGCGTTTTGGCATTCCCGAAACTTTTTCCACGTTTTTGACTTGTTCTTGAGTTAGCAAATTCTTTACTCTTTTAGAAATTAAAAAGTAATCAGTTAAACAAATTTCAGACTCCGTCCCGTCCTGTTTTACATACCGGAAAAAATTATTATCGAGATTAATGTTACATAATAGCATCATTAGGGATCGTCATGAGGTTTGCTCGAAATTTTTAATGGACTTTTATTCACAGATTTGTGAAGGATTCTTGGAGACGTCGCACTGTCTCTAAACCTCGTCGCTAAATCTTTCCTGTTAAAAGTCGGAAAGGAAATCTGAGGAATAGCGAGCAATCTGGATGCCGGCAGCTACCTCGTTTAATTTAATTGCTCTTTGAACTGTGCGTTTGCATATCATTGAAAAAAAAATGAATTTACTCGCTTGGTCGAACTGCATTCAAATAATGCTTACAGTCGAAATGAGTGACTCGCTTCGAAATTAGCGGGAGTCGAGATGTCGGTTCAAAAAATTATACAAAAGGGCTGTAGAGAATATTAATTCGATAATCAATTCTGCTAAATTTACATTTTATGCGTACATATATTTTAGTAATTGGTTGCGGCTGGGGCCGTTTTATCATTAAAATTTTACCCGGCGGTTTAAAAGTTCATAAAGAAATTTCAGCCGGCATTTCGGGGAATATTTAAATACCCTAGTAATTAAAAATAGGGATAATTTTGCTGTCGGGAAGAATTTTTACCGGCATCGATAAGGATGAAAATTTGATCTATTATTACAACTTTTATTTATCTTTCAGGACATCGGCTCTTTTTTGGGATATCAACACACCAATAAATGAACACGACAATATACCTTACAAAATAACGCAGGAGAAGTTGTATAAAAATTTTAGACATCAAAATTTTATTTGTGAGTGGATATAATAAAATAAACAACACATGCCTCGAAGAGTTTTCTATCATCTCATGTAATAATGCATCAACAGTAAAATGAGTTTCAATATTGCAACTATAACTCTTGCAGTAACTTTCGAATCAGCTTCTTTCATTGAGTGCAAGTACTTTGACGTTGCTTGCTTCTTTTATGTCCGTCTAAAAGTCTTACAACTTTCTTCATAAAAATTTTGCTAGGAATTTAAAATGCACCTACTATAGAGTTTCTCCGATAATCTGCTTAGTATTCGCTAATGACTACAATATACATTTTTTGACAGACAAATCCTCACTGCGAATCATCTAATATACACCATGTAAGACTATATTGTTACGATACTCTCATGTGTAAACTTTATTTATTATTCAACATATACATTAGAGGAAACAAGGAACACCATTCTGCACTGTAAATTCGTAATTCGATGACCACGGAAAATAAGTAGGTAACTCGATTACATGTTTCAGAGAAGAACAGTTTTAATGTACAAATAATTCTCCAAATCCCTATTACTGTCACCGGTAAAATTGTTTTGCATAAGTGTATTAATTCCTCTAGGTATATTTTAAATGCGGTTTGAAAAAAATTAATGTAAGTATAGAAATTTGATTCATCAGAGAAGCGACTTATTCAAAATTCGTCAATATTCGACTGTCCATTGGGCATCGAATTAATTCAATTGATTGGAGCGCCACTGGAAAAGTGTAATTTTGTTCACAATGATTTTATAGGAAACAGGTGTATTTTTCATTTTTCCACGCCATACGTTGAATAGGAAAAAATAATAAAATAGTAAAGGAACTGTATTAATTGTTTCCATTCATACACAATTGCGGTGATTAATGAGAGGTAAATAAAATGTTACAAAATTTTCTTTGAGGCAAATACTGGACTCCAGAATAACCTTTTTCACCTTACCTAATAGGAAACTAACAAATGAAAATAAATATAAATAAGTAATTCAATAAATAATAATAGTATATTATTCAAAGTTGTATTTGGATAAATCGTTGGATTTCTCTTCTAAATATGACAGATGGTAAGTTCATTGCCTTTATATAATAATACATGCCAAGTTTTTATATAATCATTCACTCTGACATTAACGTTGTACATGAGGTGTTTCTTTGGCAGCACTTTTATTAAGTTGATTCTAAGAAGAAAACATCAACATTTTATGACTTGGAAGCAGTAAATTGTTACATTCGTGATCCTTTTATAATTTAATTCTTTTCATAATGGTAATACTGGCTATAATTCAATAATCCATCGATAGTTAATCGCAATAACAAAATACGGTGTTTAACAGTTTGACTGACGGCCACGAGAGGAGGTGTTATAATGAATTTATTTTATCATACATAGGGCAATTCCAAATTTCCCAAGTTAAATAAAATACAATATAACAGACTATGTGAAAGGTAGAATAATTAATAAAAGCAAAACTATGGGAATAAGTTAAAAATAAAATATGACAAAAGTCTGATGTGGTAACGTTAACTCTCTAAATCAATGATTTTTGAACTAGAAGAGAGACGTCATTAAAAGATAAATAACGAGGCAATTTGCCATCCTTATGAATCTTGGGATAAAATCACAACAAGCAATATTGCTACGACAGAATGGAACATAAAAAGTAATGATTTGTCTGGAATATCGGGTGGGAACTGCAAAACTGATGTGGGAAAAGAAGGTCAGAACAGTCATATTTACCACTGATGGTATTGTAAAGAATTTGGTAGTTTCCTCTGATCTCATAATAAAGAGGCCAGACGGAAGAACAGTAGGAAGATTTTGATGAAATCCAATGAATATTAGTTAAATCACGAAAACCAATCTTGATAAAGCCTAACATTTTCTTTGGCCAATTAACAACAGCAGCACTATGGAAACTGATGGTACGAGAACTATCCAGAATTACTCCAAGGTTTTTAACCAGATCAACACTTCTCAGAGCTTCCCTATCAATAGCACAATGGAATTTAATAGGCTGATAAGACCGGCTGAAGCGTATAAATGGCATTTATTAATAATTTAAATCTCTACATCATGAGCATCAGGTGTAACGTGAACAATTCGACACATCTCAAGGAATTATTATAGTGGAAGCATTAATGAAATCATTAATAAACAGAGAAAATAAGCGAGAAAACTTCAATAAATGAATGCAAGGTATCATAAAAATATGTGTAATATGTACATAAAAGCTGAGGAACAGCTCTTCCCGCGGGAATGCATGACTGATATCACTCCTCACCACGCGCTGGCGCGAGATCGGCAGTGAATGTTTTAAAAGGTATACATAATTAACTGATTAATTTGGGCAGGTTTTCAATAAATTATTCAATCTGATGACTCGGAATAGGCGATGACACGCAATTTGAAATTTTCCGAAGTCCATTTATTTGCGTGATAGTGAAGGATATCGAAATGAGTCAAAGTCGTTCGCCCGCGTCCATTTTTACAGCTGAGCGTCAGCGTTGTTCCTTTCTATTTTCTAAAAGTGTCTAGGTCAAAAACCCAATCTATTTTGTGACAAACAAACTATTTTCACTTGAGAAAGTACCAGAAAGACACCGATTTAATTCCAAATGGCTATTCATAACTCGTCACCTTGAGATACGATATTTTCGGAGTGAATACATGCCTTGGTCTTGTATACACGCTCTTAAAATAACATTTAACCGTCTTTGAACTTGTAACAGCATCATTCCCGAGGTATGTAACAGATAGTATTTATTCGTTTCCTCAGACGGTGCGCTCAGGGTAACTGGAGTAGGAAAAAGTCATTCATTAGTAACAATGAGTTAAGGTCGGTAATTAGGCGGAACTCGAGATAAAGTAACATGTGGTGCGATGATGAAAAAAATTACGTGACGCCCGGTTTAATTACGTTGTTTTGTAAAAATTATAAACGTCGAACTAGTTATTGTTCTCATTGGACGAAATTGTGACAGAATAGTCGAGATAGTCTAATATGACAGATATACTTAGTTACTCGCAGTTTGAACATGCATAAAATTGTTTAAAAAATCAACAGGTGGCCTCAGGTTATTTTTAAATAGTTATACTTCTGAAAGTATTTTGAAGAGTTCTTCCCTCGGAAAGTTATGGGGTGATATTGATGTTTTATGCCGTGAACCAACAACAGGTGGAAGGTAATGCATTGTTAGTCCGCATTTTTGAAGAATGGTAAACTTGACAGTTTTAATGAAGAAAACCAAGGTCTCCACCGTGGCCCGAATAATGTGGAAATGGTTAAATCCAGTTAAAACCTACGGGTTTTTTCCAGGTACGTTCAAAATGTTAGGGGGTTTCCACATCTCCAAAAGGTAGAAATGAAGGGTGAACTTCCAGAAAAATTTTGAAAATCTTAGACACCACATACAGAAAACACCAAAATATCCTGAAAATTTTTAAAATGTTCCTGCAGGTGGGAATCTATCTGTCATTTTAGGTAAACAGTTTAGTACCACAGATGTGTTAGAAAAACCATACACGTTGAATAATCCATAAGTTGAAAATTCATTTCCCATTCCCACGTTATTCGTGCCACGGTCAACACCCCACGTAACTTTATCGACACCTTCAACTTTATTATTCCTCAAAAAGACAGACAGGAAAGAATCATATAATTATACTATTAAATTTAAAGCTAATTAAATCATATGAATTCCTTAAAGTCAATTTTGATCTATTCGTAGAACTTCCCTATTGTTTCTTTGCTTGTAAGTGTATGGCATATACAAATATATGTTGATCAAAGATTCTAATCTCCATGAATCATAATTACATTCAGATTTTTATTTAATTTATATCATTTAATAGGGCGCCATTCCCATAATCAGGTTATCGTTTACGTGAAATAACTGTTACCAAACGTTAGGATATTTTGTCACCGATTGATTGAATGTTACAAAAATTAAGTGTGGAGATCGACGATAACCTGCTGGAACGACATCGTAAGTTCGAAAATATCAGCTCGGAGGCCAATAAACACGCCAATTCCGATCGTTTTGACAATCTGAACAATTACACGAGCCGGAGGCATCCGGATGAAATTTTTGTTCCGGGGAGACTTCGTTCCATTTGGTTGACCGTCCAGATGTACTTCTTTTCAGGATGAGACAGATAGCCTTCCGCTTCCTCTTGGCTGATTAATTTATTATTCTTGGGGAATAAATGAAATGAATCCCTTTTGGCAAAGAGCTCTCGAGAAAATAAAAGTAGTCAATCCTTTCGAAGGGATAGAGAAGGAGAGAAAAGGAGAGAATGAGATCGATCGGAATCCAACAAGTTTTTATTGGGTACGCACCAGACGGAATGGAAATGTCTGGGGAATTTCAGAAAGGCCTGAGCGGGAAGAAAAATCTTTAAAAGTTATTCAATGAAATTAATTTCCAGCAGCTTAGTGTTTCCGGTTCAACCATAATTTTCTGAGGTCAATTTACAGATATATAGGGAGAAAATTGGAAAATAAAGGAGAGTTTATTATTAGAGGGAAGATGTACTCGATTTAATCTAAAAAGTCTTCCTGAAACAAATATGAACTAAATAAATTGTCGCCTATTAGAAATTATCTTTGCTGCAATGTGTTTAAAATTTCATCGAATATCTTAAACATTATATACATTTTCCATTTAACCCTTTCTCAACAATGGCTATTTCATGAAACTTTTTTTAAAACGAATCCATGTCTAATCTAAAATTTCCACCGCGGAACAGCTCAAAGCAAATATTTACACTTTGGGATTTCGAACCCATTTAACGTATGTAGAAAAAATATTTGTTCAAAAGTACTTTTAATATTAAAAAAAGTTTCTATTTAAATATCCCTTCCCAAGTCCTACTTCTAACAATGACTAGTTATGACAAGAACTGCTTTTAGGAGGCAACCAATATATGTACACTTCAACAGAATAATACGGCATATCCATTATTTTTTCATGGATAATTTAAAAACTATTTGGAATTACAATAAACATTGCGTTTTTGAACGAATATGATTCTATGGTATTGTATTTTTGAAATAAAGAGACAGAGGAATAAAAAATTTTAAACGGGGTTTGACGAAATATAGAACGAAACCATACTAACCGTTTTATTCATGAAACCTGATTAACTTTAAAACGGACTTTAACTTAAAAATACGTGTTTCACAGGGGTGACTATAGTTATTTTAGTGTTAGTAAAATATTTAATAAAATAAAAACTATGATAAGCTGAGTTAAACACATTCTATACGTATTTAAATTGTAGCTGATTATAAATTAGCCTACTTTGAAGACTGTACTAAGTAAATGGATGAATTTAACATGCTTTATTCTTTATATTTTAAAATAAAATACGATTCGACGTAGTCAGCAAATATTTCAAAGGTGTAAGTAACCCCGTTGACTTAAGAGTGGGCCGTTTGGAACACGATCGAGCATAACTCGATTTCAAAAATAATCTTTGTAAAGCTGCTCTATGCTACATTTATCCATCCTTCATTTCTGATATTAAACTTCCCTTGGCTTTCGAAAATCCCCCCGTCTGATAAGAGCTCATCCAAAAGGGAACTTTTCCATAACACGGTCCGTTATGAATTTGCATGATACGACCCGGAAAAATGAAAGAAAACAGACTATAAGGAGAAATTCCGTGTTTATTCAGACAACATCGAACTTTGTTTGCAAAAAGTTGGTAATAAAAATGACCCAATAACAAACTCAGTGTCCGAGAAATTGTTAGCTCCCAGAGCGAAATGTCGGAGAATATACGATAAGGTAAAGAAAATCGAATCAATTGCGGATCCAGAGACACGTACCCTTGTAAAATCCGTATTAGACTAAAATGCAAACAGGGATTTCGCATAAAAAGAAGAACAAATTTGTTTTAGTTGAGTTAGTGTAAGCTTTAACGTGTCAGTATATTTAAATATATAATAACTAAGTTGGAAATATTGCACTTCATGCCAAATGCAGAAATATTTCTACTTAACAGAGAAAAGGAGCGCAACATCATTTAAAATGCAACGAAACTGTAACGTACCCTACATACATGTATGCGTTGCAACGATATTACGAAAATTTCTAATAAAATTTTTATCAGACATCTCAATAATATATCTTAATATCATCTGCATAACGGTCCCATTGGACTTGAACAATAAAGTCCCGACGACGACGTCGAACTAACGTCGAATTACAATGGTAACAACTGCGGAATCACAGAACGATCATTTCTGATTTGTGCATGGAAATAGATCAAAATGCGGACGTAAAATTTATGCCGACTAACGCTATAGCTGCAAGTTCCTTCCAACGATCTATTATATGATTGTCTTTTCCATTTCCTGAATTCAGACTTTACGAGTGTGTTCGATGTGAGAATTTAAAACAATTTAGACGGCGATCCATACGGAATTACGTTATAAATCTGTCGGATAGCTATCGCTGATTTCGTGTAAAATTAATCAGTAGGAAAACAAATTGGAACGAATTTAGCTTTGACGTAAAATTAAAGTGACGGAAGCACTTAAACATTTCGCTGTAGTGGACGAACTCGACGCTAGTAATCCCGGGTATAATTTTAGTGCATTTAAGCGCACTCTCTCGTGATTTCTATGAAATTTACACACCCTTTCGATTCTAGCAAAGAAGTGCCATGAGAAGCGACTGTAAAAGAAAGATAAGCGAAAATTTCAGTTGATCCTCTTGACCTACGTCTGATATAATGCGATTTGAAAACAGTCGCTCTTGTATTGTTGAGCATCTTAGGGCATTAAAAGACAGTAATTCCGAAAGAAACATTGTCGGGGACACTTTTCACTTTCCAACTTGATAAACGTGTAGGAAATGGAGATTAAGACCCAATCAAAATCGCCCCAATTATCTTCTAAACTTTCCAATCCACTTCAATTTTATTTCTAAACCATTTTAGAGACAACGTCGTCACACCATCAAAATGACTTCCTAACGTTTAATGCTCTTGTAAATTCTTCATTTAATGAAGCTATTAAACTTCTATTAAAAAATTCCTACGTAATGTATGAACTGATTGTGTTATAATAAACAGTCGCTTAAAGTTGAAATGCTGGACTAGTTTACAGTGCCTCCTTGTATCTATTATTTAACTAAAAATCTTGTGAAATCAACAGATTTCCAATAGAAACGCACTTCATTAACTGTCGGCTTCCTACGCATATATTTTATTTTGTCCGCACTTTTATCGTAAATCCCATAATTCATTAATAAAAGAAGTTTACCTTCTCGTACCGGACGTTTTTCTACGTCTGTGTCTTACACGTGGAAATTATGCGGGCCATTCATGAATCCACTACGTGCGTTATCGAAGATATGACAGGGAAATAAACTATACCCTGTCAAAGAATGAGGCGAAGTAATAAACCGATTATTTCGCCGCTAACCAGAGGCGTTCTTAAAGAAATCAACGAATATTAATAAATGCATTAAATTTGTCTATGTAATGTTGAGTTTCCTTAAAACCGGTATAATTGATTTATTAAAAGGTAGGTATTACGACCGCGATTGTTATCATCTCAGGAACGCTTCCCTTTTTACCTGAATTGTTGTTAACTCGTCATTAATATAACATATTACAATATTGGAAATCGGTATTTTTTATAATATTTTACGGTAATGTTTTTTTTTAAACTGTTTGTCTAATAAATCCTCGGGATATGGAAGAAACGAAGAGATATGAAAATTTCCTACCGATGTACAAAAGTGGGTGCTGTCTAATCGAGGTGCAGATAAATACTAAAGTTCCTTAGACGAATTTCTAAAAAGGGGACTACGTCGAAAAGTTCACGCTTTCTTTTTCCGCAACGAACTTCCAACACTAGATAAAATTCTATTGTCTGTCCAAGAAGACGAGGACTTTCCAAAAATGAGCCGATGTACATTATGGACGATTTTAAAGGATTTGGGATTTCGATGGAAGAAGCACAATAGAAAATCTGTATTGATGGAAAGAGATGACATCATTGTGTGGAGAAGAAGTTACCTGCGCGATATTCGAAGGAGTAGGCTAGAAATGAAAAAAATTTTCTATCTGGACGAAACTTGGATTAACGCAGGACATTCCGTGCCAAAATTTTGGCAAGATACCAGTGTAACTAATCGAAGGCAAGCTTTTCTAGAAGGTTGGTCCACCGGTTTAAAGCCTTCGTTGGGTAAAAGGCGACGGCTTATTATTACCCACATTGGAAGCGAGGATGGTTTCGTTGAAGGGGGAGAACTAATTTTTGAATCAACTAAGACAGGAGACTACCATGAAGAAATGACTGCGGACGTGTTTGAAGAATGGTTTGGTCAAATGATCGATCTAATTCCGAATGGTTCCATAATAGTTATGGACAACGCTAGTTACCATTCCCGATTAGAAGAGAAATTACCAAATAGCTCTTGGCGAAAACAACGTATCGCAGAATGGTTATCCTCGAAAAAGATCGAATGTGCCGAAAACCTATTAAAAGTAGAACTCTTGCGTTTAGCCAATTCACGTAAAGGTGATTTTAAAAGGCACGTCGTCGATGAATTAGCCAAGGCGAAAGGAATAACAGTGGTTCGGCTTCCTCCGTACCACTGCGACCTGAATCCCATTGAGCTAATATGGGCACAAATAAAAGGGGACGTGGCGAGAACAAATACAACGTTCAAATTAGCAGATGTCAAAAATTTGCTTAAAGAAGCAATATGTAAAGTTTCCAAGGAAAATTGGCAAAAATGCATAAATCACGTTCTGAAAATTGAAGACCAAATGTTACAGTTGGATAACATTTCGGAGTCGTTGATAGAATCAAGTATTATCAACCCAAATGATGATTCTTCTTCAGATTCCGATGTTTGGGAAGAATTCGACGATGGCAACGACGACTGAGGTTACCAAGGAGAAGGTGACGGCTGGGAAAAACTTTTCATAAACTGGCCCTTCTCAGGGCCGCAAAATTTCATAAACTAATGCACGACCATACATGTACTGAAGTGTTGTCTTTCTTTCCCTCTCTATCTCGTTCAAGCGCGCGCCCACACACAAACACACACACACGCACGCACGCACGCACACACACGCGCACGCACACGTAATTTTTTCAGTTATCGATTATTGCACATTTCGTCATTTTTCCCGACCGTACGCCAGTGAGTGGTTCTTCGCATGTGCCGAGGCGTACAAAATAGCCAATGGTCAGGGAGAAACACTCGTAATATAAAGAGATTACGGAAGGTAGCGTGCAAAACATTAGAGAACTCGACATATTTAGTGGGTGCCACCTTGTATCGGTTTTGCATTTATAATGAGTTTTTATTACTTCGCCTCATTTTTAGACAGACTATAGTACGGTAAATTTCACACCTTTCCTGGTAACCCATAGGTGTTAAATACTGATAATTATGAGCAATTTTAGCCACGTTCTCTGAATAAAATACAATCGAACACCTACCTTTTCTAGTAATAAAGAGTCCACGACCTGGGTAACATTAGTATGACAGCGGCGGAGCAGAAAGAATCAATTGCAGTTATAAGTGGGAATTGTATTTTACTTCTCGGGTTTAAAAATAAAATAAGCATTTCAGTTTGTGTGAAATTGACATTTTTCCCTTAATTTAGGATTGTCATCTTCCAAACCAACCCCTTAGATTTCTAAGCCACGAAATACGAAATATGTTACACAGTAACACAACATTCTCATCATGAGTCATTTATCTATCGATTCGTGAAATTTATTTTATTTTTTTTTATTTTAATGAATGTATGCACCTTGCTGTTATATATCAGTATACAAACTAATACAGTTTGTATGTGGGAAATTGTTGAAATGCAAAATTAGTTTTCCCAGTGTAGTAAGAAAGAACACTAGTAAATAGAAATAAAACACGTCTTTTTGTACAACAATACAAATGCAAAGAAATCAATAACCCGATGAGGTATTCTTAAAATAAATTTTTATAAAGAATTGGTGTCTTCAACGCTCAGAAGAAAATTAATTGTTGCTGAGGCAACATATTATAAATATGACCACCGATATGATTACCGTTGGTTCCAATCGACTTGACGGATCAGAACGTTTCAGTTTTTCACAAACTAGATGTAACATTTCGCTTTTACAATTTAATGAAGCTTGAAATGTTGCGAAAGTGCATATAATTGGAAGATCAAGGGTAACTACGGCAAACCGAGATCAATATGTTACTCTTTCAGGTTGTAGAATATCGCAAGAAATATAAATTGAGCGTTTTCAAATGCCACAAGAGTTTTCCTATCAATTGCAACGATGAGAAGACTCTTTGAAGTTTGTTTTACATTTTTTTTTTCAAAACCTTTCTCATGTTTTACTTATTAGCGTTAACTTTTATTAACGAGCAGCCTACATCACAAATTGGTATGGTAATTTGGAAATAACGTCAATTGATCTTTACTATTGGAAGTTTGATTCCAACGATTCCACTTGGAGTTGAATACTTCTGTGGGAATAATAAGTTTTGTTTAGAACTGGCATTAAAATTTAATGAACTGTTCTTTGAATAGACACGGCATTTGTCTCTTAAATTTCTCATTCCTGGATACTCTACGAAATTGCACTGTTGTTTTCATGAACTCATTGCTATACACTTACGTACATTAACGCCTCCTTAGAATTTCGTCTCTTTTCTTCCTTATTTTTGTATACTGTATGAAATTTTGTACTTGCGTTCCAGGTCGAAGTTTCCCGGCAACATGCTACAATTTTCCTCGGGAAATTTCCCCGCAACTTGCATTATGTATTTGTTTATCAGTCGTTACCTTCTAGATGCAGTTCACGTTTCGCCACTGTTAACACCTATATAAACACGTCATGTTTTATGTTTATAGAAAGTTACCTTGTGAGTTTGTTAAGAGCGCGTAGGATGGTTCATTCGGGTGAGCGTTTTCGTTTGGGCGTGTAAATTTCCTTCTTCGATTTTTATGGCTCAAGCACCTTCGAGTACGAACAAGACGTCAAAGGTCCAAGAAAGTGTTCGCGGTGACTGTCGCAATGTTTATTTCGAATGTCCGAATGCGCGGACGTCTTGTATAAGAAGGCTTAAATGATTAATTATGAGGAGCGTTCCGTTCCGGACTAATTGAAACCTCCCGAGAGGTTTTATTCAGAGGAACTTGTAACGAACACACCAATTACATCAATTATGCTGAGTTTCGCGAATTTTTGGGACCAATTCCGGCCATAATTTATGAAAACGAAAAGGAGGCGATACAAACAAAAATCCCAATGCATCAAGTGACTAGAACACCTATGTAAATCCTCAGTGGATGTGTGCTGGAAGAATGAAGGAAATGTTACTAGCGATAAGTATAATTTGTTAATGTGGGAGCTACTTCCTTCCACTTCAATTTATTTCACTTTTTACGTTACGGGCGAGAGGAAAACATGGTAAAACAATTTTATTGCTTGATTTAAAAACCTCATGATAGAACTGTTAAATGTTCATATTTCGTGAACTCCGTTCCGGGTTATAAACCATTAAATACAACAGGAGGTCTCGTAAGATTCAACCATAACATTTCCTTTCCGAGCCGGTGCACAGTCGCAAAAATGCCTCTGTATTCATGGCGGATGCATTACCGCTAAGGGAGAGCAAAATCCCGGTCTTGGCTCTGATAAATCCCAGAATAGGGTGTCAGAAAAAATAACGGGAGGCCCACTGAAAATGGAACAGATTGAATAATATCCAGAAAATTGAATGTGTTTTTGGGAACATGCGAAAGCAGCTCTAGGTTTGTTCGAAGGTAAAGTGATTTTAGGATACAAATCAAAGATGTCAAGTGTACAAAGGGGTTAAACTGAGAATTATAAATAAATCTTTTAATCTCCATCATGAGCGATGTTGTCGGGTTTTCTCTAATTTTTATTAAATTTTTAGTATTATTTGTGCTAGTAAACTCTTAAGAATCTAAAAAATGTACTTGAAAAATACTTCATTACTTTTAGAAGTCTCTTTAATCCTTAAAATGTTGAATAATAAATAATAAATTTAATCCAAAATTACATAAACAATTAAAGTTTTATCGCGTTCACTTTTGATATGTTGTAACGTTTCCACGTTGTTCCAGCGAGAAGTAAACAATAATTGAATGCGTCAAATAAAAATTAAATAAACCTAAGTTTTTCACCAGAACAATTATTTAACGAGCTCGTTACTAGATAATAGATCACAAAAATATGCTCCCTACAGTATCAATCATCACTGCCATTCACAATTTACTTAATGACTGACCCGTTCGCCCTCAACTTAAAAATGAATCGTAGCCGGAATTCACTAGTGCACGTGAAACGAGCAAATATTTAAATGAAAGGGCACGAAAGTAAAGTTCTCAATTAAACCTCCTCTGGGAAATTTCTGCAACTGTTTCTTTCATAACTAAAAACATTTTTATAGAATTGGATTAAAACTGTATTTCACTTATTATAAATTATAAGTTAGTTTTGCCGAGATCTGCACAATTAATGATTCCGAAAGGATGAAAATCTTCAAACCTCGACTATTAGATTCGAACGAGCATATCTAGTCTGATTCTTACAAACCTTCGCGATGCAGACAGCTGAAAATCGTAATGCAACGTTCCACCGGCAAAGGGGTTGAAGTAAGCACCGCGACACATCAATAATGACGGATTTTCATCTCTGTACGGAGTTGCATTTTTCGTATCGACGTGGAAATCCCATCCTCGACGCCGGTAAAGAAGTCTCTCTTCAAAAAATTCTTGTCAAATCTGGTGCTAACATAACTGGAAGCCGACTACTTCGCACTTCCACCCTTCTTCGAGGGCACTCGAAAAAATTCCCCCGCCGGAAAAGCTCGGTAATATCTGTTGGGAAAAATTTCCCGCCCGGTAATGCTGTGTTTGCTTTTAGGTGAAACATAATTCAAGGGATTATCATCATTATTAAATTAATTTCCAGGAAAAGGTGTAAGGGAACCGTCTTCTTAAAATTTTATTCCGCGAGGAAGTTTCGGGAAATTATCTGAAAGGCGAGGTAGACGGTTTATTTTCACTCGAGGACAGAGTTGTTTGTTTGGAAGGTTTGTATAAAATGGCGACTCTAGAAGGTTTAATCTGGTAAATGTAAATACCATTCGGATTATAGATTTCCCGATATTTATCTCAAACACTCCAAACCAACGTGCATGATTATTCAAAAGATATGGATCGAAAATACGTCGGCTATACCGGAGCGTTCCGATTGTGAAGCGAACAGTTTTGTACTTTTAACAAACATTCCATCCTGTGCAAACGCAGACCTATCAAACCCTCCACTTTCACCTGACAGCTCTTTTTTTTTTAAGAAATCCGTCTCTCCCCTTCACCGCCTTGGAAATTCAATTGTTTACTCTTGCGCCTCGACGAACAAAAATATTTACATGTTCTTCTAAACCGAATTACAGAGGTTTTCTCTTTCCGTTCTTTTCGGCGATGCTGTAGTTTCGAGTGGAGCTTTTCGATGTGAAGACAAACACTATATTGGACGGATAATGGACTTTCCGCTGGTTTTCCGCACGAGAGTAAGCTGTACAGCGTCCGAGACGATTTTAACAATGGATTCAACATGTTCAGTTGATCAAGAAGGTTACATTAGAAACATATACGGAACCTCCCGTTTAAAAGAGACAAATAACGAAAGCCTGAGATGTAATTATCAGTAATGAAGAGATAAAGAGCTCTTCTGGGAATGCAGTCCAGGAAACTGAAAGGCTTACTTCTAATTCTGGCCAAGCTTTCAAAGGTCAGATATTTTCCTTCATCAGGGCAAACCTTGCGAATCTAGTACGAGGTTGAAATCATTTCACATCTTCACGATATGAAAAATAACTCCCTAAGACAAGCGATAATAAAGTAGCAGTAGCTGGTACCCAATTCAACCTTCTTTAATAATACAGGAGAGTAATGAAAAATATAAGGTTAGGGTATATCTTATGGCTCAAAAATACAGTGAAATACATACTCTCTGATCCCAAATATATTTATATGCCCGTCTTGCAATTCGATTGCAAACGTTTAATAAAATTCTGGAGAGAGAGCAAAAGACTAGAGAGAGCACAAATACTATCATATTTTTCATGAAAACATTATTCATCGTTTAAAATTGATATCAAGACGATTTTAAAGTTGTCACTACAATTTGATTTATGAATGTCTCGGATTTTGTATAAAATAAATATTTCATAAAACGTACATTGTTATTGAATTAAGAATTTTCAAAACACGTTATGTTATTCATTGATAAAAACATCAGTAAAAATTATATATTTGTCATGTTTAGTATTCTTCGGCATAATCGGTGTTATATCTGTATATGGAAGCATATATTCGATTTTGGAATTGTTAAGAAAATGGAAAGAAAATTGTTAGTTTTACCTAAGGTTCTATTTATTCACACATTAAGAATATGGATGTATAAAATCCCTAATCGGGCCTATTCTATAATAGCCACAGAATTAAAATTTCCGACTGGTAAATATCACACCAATTACCCGTATCTTTAGTTTATGACAATGGAGTAGCCAATCAAGGAATAAATAAAGTAACTTGAAGGCTGTTACCGAGAGATAGATAAATCTGATTCATTACTAACGGGTGATCATTATTGGTTATCTAATCAGTAATTTTCTTCTAATCGACGACTCCTTTGTTTTCACATGATTGGTTATATAGTATAAAAATTACGAATGTTAACATGACGTTTACCAAATTGTGCCATTTCACTCGATGGCAACTATAGCTATTTAGTTGTGCTATGTAATATAATATAGAATTAATATGGAATATTTAATTTGTCTTTTTCTTTCTATTATTGTACCATAAGTATGTAATATTAATATATCATGTTTGCATCATACACTCATGGTCTGTAACTTTGGGTATAACCTGTAGAACAATGAAAGGAATAAATTATTTAGGTTTTTTTTTGGATTCTGGACTGCGGAATTTTCGTCGAGAAAATGCTTAAGGATAATCAGATGCAGGATATAATGAAACTTACTATAAATTGTACACGAGAAGACTTAGTCTAAGGACAGAGCCCTGATGAAGCACCCCAATTAGCGTCCTGGAATTATTTAATATATTGTAGCGAATGCCCCGTATAGGTCGTTGTTAGGGAAAAACAAGTAGTTGTTTATGTAATTGTGAAATGTAAATACTGACGTCAGTGTAGTACAAAATCTCTGTGTGTGTAAAGGCTGTTGTAATTTCGGAAGAACTAAATCTGTTTGTACGTAGAAACGTTACAAATTGGGGGCTCAACCGGGATTTGGTGAACCGAAGTAGCGGAAAAATTTTGGTGGACCTGAGATGGCGTACAGAAGTGATGGCGATGGCACGCGGCGGAGAGGCGAGGAGTGCAGTCTGTGCGGCGTTATGGAGTTGTTGAGCGGCTGGCGCGACTCGAGATTCCACAGGACTTACAGCTAAGTTAGATTTAGGATAACACTCGAATGGATTGACTGCGTGCGGCTGGCGCGCGTGGCCCGTTTGAGTGCTACACCCACATTTGTAACTCATATTGGGAGACGGGCGCTGTTCATCTTTAGTACAAGAATTGGTGATGGTTGACCACTGGGTTGTGTGTCTGGAGCCATGAAGCAGTTGCTGGGGATTTCAGTAACTGCAGGAGCAGCGAAGGATTTCAAGAGACAGGTCCCTCTTCTACCTGGAGCATTGGATGGGATTGGTCATCCCTGGTGTCTCTGATGGTCAGAAGTAGGATTGGCCTGCTTGGAGGATTTCAAGAGACAGGTCCCTCTTCTACCTGGAGCATTGGATGGGATTGGTCATCCCTGGTGTCTTTCATGGTCAGAAAGAGGATTGGCCTGCTTGATTTCGATTTGTTGCTGATTAATTTTTGTACAAGATTTGCAGTCTAACCCGCTCAATGGAGTTAATCAAATGGATTTGGCAAGGATCAGGCGGAATCTCTGAAGAAGAGGAGAAGCCGTAGCAGTAGCAGCAGTAGCAGCAGTAGCAGTAGCCGTAGCTGTAGCAGTAGCAGTAACCGCAACCGTAGCATTAGCAGTAGCAGTAGCCGTAGCAGTGGCAAAAGCCATAGCTGTAGCAGTAGCAGCAGTAGCAGTAGTAGTAGCCGTAACCATAGCAGTAGCAGCGGTAGCAGTAGCCGTAACAGTAGCGGTAGCCGTAGCCGTAGCAGGAGCAGTAGCAGTTGCAGTAGCTGTAGCAGTAGCCGTAGCAGTAGCAGTAGCAGTAGCAGTTGCAGTAGCAGTAGCTGTAGCAGTAGCCGTAGCAGTAGCAGTAGTAGCAGCAGTAACAGTAGCCGTAACCGTAGCAGTAGCCGTAGCCGAAGCAGGAACAGTAGCAGTTGCAGTAGCGGTAGCTGTAGCAGTACCCGTAACAGTAGCAGTTCGCTGATATGGAAGTAGATCGTCCGAGGGTCGAGGGCGACCCTGAAGACGGGGAGGGATAGTGTAGCGAATGCCCCGTATAGGTCGTTGTTAGGGAAAAACAAGTAGTTGTTTATGTAATTGTGAAATGTAAATACTGACGTCAGTGTAGTACAAAATCTCTGTGTGTAAAGACTGTTGTAGTTTTAGAAAAGTAAAGCCAGTTTGTATACGAAACCGTTACAATATAATCAAACTTAATCAGAATTAGACTAGTCGTTTTGAGATCTAAAATCAAAGTCCTAATTCACGTCCACATTAGCCTAGATGTAGTAAAACGAGAATTAATTAAACAAATTTGCGAAAGGATCGAAAGTCACGAAGTTGAATTACGTCGAAAAGCTGGTCGCATTCAAACAACTTGTCCCGATGTAAAACGTTTTATTCCAGAACGGGCCGTCTTGCCTGAAATATTCCGTGATTCAATACAGCAACTGGTAAATCCCAAGAATGTTAATTTCCACCTCAACTATGTTGAACGTGAGGCGGCTAATCTCCGCCTGCATTTCTGGAAAATGTAAATGAAGTATAATAACACGGTTTTCCAACTTTAATTACAATTTCAATCTTACGATTCGAGATTTAGTTAGAATTCAATTAAACGTCGTTCGAATTCATTTTAAAGTGAACGCTCCGACATTCAATTAAGTACGTTCAGATTTTCTTCCGTTCCAAATCTTTCTGCGGGAAGGCGATGTTGTGGTTTCTCGAACGGAAATATGGGAGAAGTTTTTTCTCAAAAAAAAAGCCGAAGAAAACGCGGGAGATTTTATTGGTAGAGATAAAAAACTTTTCGTGGCAATTTAAGTCTCGTTATGAACTGTTTAGAGGAGATTTTGGAGCAGTGTTTTATTACGAAACAAAGTGGATGGGAATACGATAAGAAATATCTAGACCGCCCACAAGAAATATAACCTTTGGCGAAGCGGTTTTATTCTTGATTTAGACGCACCACCAAAAAATATTGTTCACAAAACCGAAATGAAAAAGAGATAATAAAATCGTTCGTATCGCAGCAAATATTTAGCGGTACCACTACGAGCTCTATAAATAAATATAATTGAAAGCCGACGCAATTTTGCTGCATCGTTAATTGAAAATGCTGCTGGAACTTGTGCAAAACTAATGGTTATCTGTGGTTGGTTTGCCAACGTATTTTAGTACCTTCGTAACGTTGCCTGACAGGCCTGATGCGAAGCGTTTTAAACGAAATTATAAAAAGTCATTAAATATATTCGCCAAAGATCAACGGAAAAAACTTTTAAATGAATTTGTACGAAAACAGCAACGACGAGATGAAATTAAAATACTGGAGCATAAAGTAAAACAAAAAGAAATTAGGATGAACGAAAAATTAATATCTACCATAACAACATCCAGAGTTAATCATTTTCTCCGATTTGCAAATCGTTTATTTTATAACAGAAGTACACCTGCCCTATAAACAGTCGAGCCTTAGAATTGAAATGTTGTTACAGCAATTGGAAAGAAAAGAGAACCTAACTTTTAAATGAAACCGAAACTCGTCCAAAAATTGTTTTGCGTTAAAACAGCACAACTGGAAACACATATAGATACGAATTAAAAACAATATTTCCAATAATATTAACACACAATAGTAGTATAACAAAATCGCTAATGTAGCAACACCACAAATGAATTCACTTAACAAAAATCCTCAGTGTCACGAAAATTGACCAGACTTTGTTCGTTCATACCCGCCGTTTCAAAATAATTTGTATTCCGATGTTATCATTTAAACGTTTATAATATATATTACTACTACTTTATAATATAATACTACTATTTAATTCATTTGAACTGAAATATTCGGAAAAATTATTTATGTACATCCCAAGGCGTTGTTTTATTTCAGTTCGCCCTTTTAGGGTCGCGCCACTGTACTCTCAGGGCGCATTTATTGTTTCCACCCCAACCGAAGGAAATTTATTAATGTTAATTACGAAAATGATACAAATGTGTTCGGAATGGAAAAGTTGTTGTTGAAACAGTCTTGAGTTTTTGGGGGAAGCTGAATTAATAGTAGACGAGAACCAAAATAAGGGGGTGACTAATGGGAAAATCGAGAATATACGAAAACAGACGTACCTATTAATTACGTGAACTAATTTTGTACCTAATAATTGGTACTAGACATCGTCTAGATGCCACGTTAAGTTTAAAAGTAAAAAATGCATTAGGTTTCCTTTGTACTTGTATTTACATACCTAAGTAATGTCCAGCCAAGATAAACTACGGGAAATGTAAAAGAAATTAACACGCTACCGTAAATTAATACAAGCTGCTTCCGATAGCTATTTTAATTTAAAGTTCAAAGAATCATTTATAGTTTATTTTAAATGGCTGTTCTACGTCAGTCTAAGGCGCAGTCGACCTAATTCTGAATAAATATTTCTCTGACTTTATTTTTCTTCAAAGTAATATCGCTGGAAATTATTTTTAAAGTGACAACTGTGTATTTATGAAACCTTTAAAAGTTTTAAAAATAATAGTTATATTTATGTTTAATACCCGCGTCCTTTTAAGGCACCGCAATGGGGATGAAGCATTTAAATAACTCTCCCCTAAAAATAGCAAGAAAAATTTCACATTTTACCTTCGATCTCAAAGTTTTAACGTAACAAACGACATGAGAGTATTGATTGATCCTCACCTCCCCATCACCACATTTTTCTTACAATAAACTAAACATTCGAGGCGATAAAAACACCATTTTGTACATGCGTATCATTTTTTCCGATGTGGAAATGTGACACATATTCGCAGGCTTTTTGAAATATGCCTTCGAAAAGGACAAGTACTAGGCTATAAAATAACGCTTATATAATATGAGTCGTTCGACTCCATATCTAGGGGTTTTACATAGCAATATGGTAATATAATATTGATGTTTAGGATGTGCGTTTTCTTTGGGGGTTTGTGCGAACATATGCGCCGAAATACGATCGGGACGCCGATGTACGGGGACGTGAACAAAAAAAGAAGGTACAAATTATATACACGGGTATGATGTTTTTACTGAAGCATAACATATTTAAAAATTTAACAATGGTATTTCAGTACAAAGTTGTGGAATACTATTACAACTACGTTAGTCAAATGTTCGATACCCAAGTTGAAGTTGTTGTTTTCAAGAAAATCAACAAAATAACTTTTATCATTAAAATAACTTCTAATTAGTTGCAAAAGTACAACGAAACGGTAAAATCACCAACGACCCAAATAAAGCGAATAGCTTCTCAATAACTTCCCCAGCGTGAAATACGCAGTTACGTAGTACGTTTTTGTACGTTGAGTGCGAGGATCGTTCGGTTTTTATGAAGTGTAATATTTTTTAACCCCTTTCGAATCCCTTCCCATCCTCTATTTTGCGTTTTACACGAGTAACTCTGAACTGCTCCGACCAATTACAATTCAATCTGAATACAGTGTTTTCATTCGAAAAAGGGTTACGCGGAGGGTTTTAAACTTTGAAATTGATTTAACTGAATAGCGTCCGTTACGAGATGGCGCCACGGGAAGGGTCTGGAAAAGGTCGAAAATAGGGGATAAGCGTTAATTTGTTCGAGTCTTCTTCGTAGGAGAACGGTCGTAAAAAAGCGTTATTATCTTGAATATTCTGTAATTCTGCGACTTTTTGAATAAACCATGAGAAAACAAGAATCCTCGTTATACAGGCTTTGCCTCCGGTTTTATTGTCCCTTTTGTAGGTCTAATTGACGTTTAAAAACGCATCCCTGATGAACTTTTTGTGATGTTACCGTTAACTGTTCGCGAGAATAAAAAGGGATAATGATATTCGGGAGCTTTGGGTTACGGAAAGGGTCCTCTATCTACGCCCACCCTTTTGAATATTAATCTCATTCGGCGGGGCAATTGATCTGTGAGTCGCCAAAAAAGAAAAGTACCCTTATTTGCTTATGGCATTATTTCCAGTAGCCTCTCCTTTCTCACGACCATTACTCGCGAAGACGTTAATCCTAATGACGAGGATTTTAATTAATTCGTGTGAAATTCTAATTCGGGAACGTTCAAATTATGTCGTATAATTTTGTATGACATCGCGTGCTGAACCGGCAAATTCGGTTTGATGCGAGAAAGTGCGTGGAGAGTGAGTGAGTGATGTAAGCGCCGAATGAAAATGCGTAAATGAGTTTAGCATCAGCCCCAGAGACGTCTTCATTTAACAAGATGAAAAATCAATATACGTATGCCGCCCATCATAACAACTGTATAAAATTTTCTCTTCCATCCCCTTTCCTCCGCTTTACGAGTAGATTGTGGAATTTTCGTCCTCGGAGACTTGATACGAACGAACTACCTACATCAATCCCCCGTGGCACTCCTTTTACCAAATTACTTCTTGGCACTAATTAGGTCGGAATTACATTTTTTGCGCCGAGGACGTGTAAGTCGCTCAATAAGCCACTAAAAGAGAGCCACAAATCATATTCTTTCCGTCATTTACTCCCAGTGTCTGGTTATTGTTCTAACATATACGTATATGTATATACTTGATACGATTACGTCACTTCTGGGCCCGACTAGGCCTCGAAACGTGACCAACATCAAGGCTAAAATGTCACGGTGACCCGTCACTCTGTTTTTATTTACGTGGGACATAAAAAACAAATAAGGGATTTAAAAGTTTCTGTTCAGTAATTTTTATCTTTCCGTAACGTGTGAGCATACAAATTGGCTTAGGCCCTTCCTTGCCTACACCGAAACAAATCCCCATTGAAAAAAACCCACGTCGCTGCTAATCCTAACAGGAGTTCAGCTCGCTCACCCCAATCTTTCCGCAATTTGTGTTATCCTCCCAATTTTTTTTTCTCCGCGCTGTCAGTGGCGAAATAGATGTGCGACCTATCCCAAGTTGCCGAACGCGCATCTCCTTTGTATTGCAAACAAAAATTAATCCGACCAATGAAATGCTGAGAGATGTTGTCGTTCTTTCTCTGTGAGTAAGTCACGATCCCTGTCCTTTCCTGTTTTTGCACTTCATGGCGCTGTGCTTTTTCTTACCGTCGTTTTATAAAAACTTTAGAGATAAACACGATATCACGTTTCGACGATCTTAGCGGTCTTCGAGGCATTCGCTGAAGAATCGAGATGTATTAAGCCAGATCAATCGCCTAATAAGTCAGCATCCCTTATAGGACCATAACTCATTACGCAAAATATCATTTTATTGCTTCACCCCTTTGCAAAGACAAGTGGATATCATCATATGTACCCCTATCTTGGAAACCAAGGGAGATGCACACATTTACTAGGTGGTATATGCTGAAGATACGGACTACTAGCACATTTTCAAAACTACCCCTCCACTCCTTAGCACAGTTTCTCCCTCCAAAATTTCCGCTAAATAAAAATTGGAGTATTTATTTAGTTGCTAAATTTTATTCAAAAACTCTTCAATTTATCTGCATCTTATTTCAGATTAATCAATCGAGACATGTTCAAGACCAATAATAAGATGCCTTCTTATTGGTACCATAGATCCAAGCATTACATAAGAAGGTTTTTAATCGGTCTCAAAGTCATCTAAATATTAATTTTATTTATAGCCATAATACGTGAGTGTGAAAATAGTTTTACGTAATGTATGTGTATAAAATTTATATATTGTTTAATACTTTGAAAAATTTCACTCAAACGTGGCACAAAATCAGTAATTATTTATTTGTACTTTTCTTTCATATTAATTTCTTACATTTAAAGCATTAATTTTTCATTTTTCAAACCTTAAAAATATGTTTGCTTTTTACAAAATGGATATAAATTTAATTAATCAGTATTAACTTGCATGCAAGTAATTGTTTTCAACAGGGGTCATAATCTATTTTTCTTTAACAGAGGAATAAAAATTTTGGAAAAGTAGAACGTAAAGTAAGATTTACAAATAGTGATTTTGGGAACCGAGAGAAGTCCATATCGTCAGTAACAAATGAGTAATAAAATATGCCGCCTGGTAAATGTGTGCATCTCCCTTGGTTCCGGCGATATGAGTGTGGATTATGTGGCCTAACCCTTATGCCAAATGGTGATTTCAGATAAAGATTTTCAAATAAAGCACGATGCATACAGTCCCATTACTTATCGAGTTGTATTTTTAGTGATTTGTTACAGTTACGCTTGTTGTTAATATTAAACAGTAAATAACAAAATTTGACTTGATAACGAAAGTAATGTAAATTGTTACAATTCTTCTTGTTTTTCAAAAGTGAAGAAACGTCTTACCACTAATGGCAATAATAAGTTTTCAAAACTACACTTAAATTTCTCTACTATTAATTGTCCAGGTTCTAAGATACCAACTTCTTAGATTAAAATTATTACTAATAACTCTCAGAACGATTTGCTATTTAATTCACCAAGCTTTTAAATCTTTCACCTATTCATAATTTACTGATAAATATGACTTCCTGGGTCATCAAGAACTTCAAAGAGATTAAAATTTCAAAACTTAATTTATTATTTTTGTATTCAATTGCCATGAATGGCCTATATTTGTTTACGTTTACATTAATTTCCCGGGTGCTTAACAAGTTTATAGCAAAAACCACTTAAGCTTTTAGTTGTCAGGACATGGAGTTTAGTATATTAACGATAAACCTATCTGAATATTTTTGCGAAGAATTTAAAAAGTTTGAGATCCAAGAAAGCTTTCGAAACTAAAGTTCCCTGTTTTCAGAGATAAGTAAATGAACTTTCTGAGCCTTTTATTCGAAAGGAACTTTTGGGAATTTCGTCAGCTTTTCTGGTAATGTTAGATTTTTGCATTCGAATGTTTCTTGTCCGACATTTGTTTCTTTACCATGAACGTAATTGCTGTAAATTTTGAGCTCATAAATATTTGATATGACTTAGTACATGAAAGAGAGCTCATATTAACGTACATAGAAAATATGTACGTTTTATCTTGAATGAAAAATTGTTTATACAACGAAAAACAAACAGGCTAGAATCGAAAAAGCCATTTTTTAGATATTTACTATGAAATTTGTGAAAATGTATTAGTGATTCTACCTTTAAAGTAGAAAAGTACTTTTTAAGCAAGTAATGGTTGATCTTACTCCATCCGAGCATAAAAAAAATATTCAAAAATAAGCCGAGTTGAACGTCGAGGCATGAGAAATATGATAAACATAAATGAAGTAGTAAAAACGGCAATTTCTCCATCCAATTTCCCGACTTCCATCTATCAACAGTCGCTCTTGAGGGTAAACTTAAGAAAACTACCATTTTTCTCGTCGTAAATTCGGATAAATTCCCAGTTTGGCTCATTCGCAAAATGAATGGTGAAAGTAAACATTTTTTCATTAAATTACTTTTTATTCCACAAAGCTGGTGTCTTCTTCGTAATGCGGTTGTTGCCTTGCGGGAAAATGAAGTCCCTCTCCTTGTTTGTAAGAAAAATATTGGAAAATAAACTGCGGATTCCTTGTAACATCCAGATAAAAATAATTTATTTTTGTTCCCTCGTTTCAATAGTTGACAACAACGTTTTGTCCAACAATAAATGTACAACAATCCCCTAAATATAACATTTAACTTTGGTTTTTTTATCAATTTCTTTCTCCTTAATGCTGACTAATCTCGCCGTTTGATCAAACAAAAAAACTTTTATTTTGTTAACGCCATGTTTTAGCAAACAGGTTTTTTAATTCTTGTTTATTTCATCAAAGCAATACGACTCGAGTGATTGGCCCCGATCGATCACACTTTCGCCGTTTCACTTTTAATCCTTCGCCAAAATGTCGAAGAGACTCTTGACTGATTGACAAATTGAATTCCTTCCCCTCTCACCAAAATACAAAAAAATCAGCTTATCGGCTACTACAATGCGTAATTCGATATGTGATCGATCTAGGATTGCCCATAAAATAATTGTGGATGAAAAATGAAAAGCGAATTTAATAAGATATTCGACCAACGTTGTTGAACCCTCTTTTATTAGTTTAGATTATTTGTAAGGGGAAAGAGAGTATTTCAACCGTGAAAAATTTTTCACAGCTTTTCTTTTACAATTTACTACGACAAAATAAGAGAGGAATATAAACTCAGAATTCTTTCTGTACTGTTAGTACAGGAGATGCTGAGTACAGAACTTAGATATTTATAAAATGGCGAGTGAAAGTATAAAATACCACACAAATCATGAGCCAGTGCAAGTACTTAAGGTTAGATGAGACATGGTTTAAAATGGGTTATTTTTCATGAAGTGTACGATTTCCCACTAGGTTTTCATTTTACAATGAATCCAGTATATAACAGAACGTTCCACCAGCTTGATTTTTGAGTACATAGCATTGTTCCTTTCATTAAAAGCATGTTGGGACCATTAAATTAGATTTACACAGTATTCGTCATACTGAAACTAAAAAATCATACAAATGTCATTCTCATAAATGTCTCTAAAAAATTTCGTGTATAGTATGGTACGAAATGTATATAATAAATCGAAAAAAATAATTTCTTTACAATCTATATTACATTGCATTAATTTTGCTTCAAAATTTTGATCATTCAAGCACCCTTTCCCAGTGAGATAGAACTGCTCCAACTAGGATTTTTAATCTATCACGAGAATGTCCAGCAAAGTTAGACTATTCATTAATGGTGCACGTCGTGATTAAGGTACATTTACTGAAAAGTGGTGAAGTAGAAATTCATAATTTCAATTTAATTAAACTTATTTCAATGGTAGAGGGAGTGGAAAATAATTCATTACACAATTTTAATGTTAACTGATAGATTCTTCAAATTAAGTAAATGGAAAGTGTGCCTGAAAATAATGAGGAATGAAGTGTTCCTGCATTATTATTATTGAATGGTATTTTTAAGTATTTAAAATCAAAACGAAAAAGTTTCTAGGTTCTACTAAAAATATTTTAGGAAAATTGAATCTTCCGAAAAACTTAATGCCTTCAACTGTAAGGTACTTTTAGCCATATGCGATTCTAGAAGAATCTCTTAAATTTTTAACCTAAACACATTCTAAAATTTAAAATAAAAATTTTCCGCAAACTTTCTAGATTCCCTTTGGTATCAATTTTGGATTTCTCCTCCTTCCAGTTTCATGGAGGTTTCTAATGTTAGGAATTAAAAGTGAAATGTTTGACATTTTCATATGCATTCAAGGTACATCTAGAGTTTTCCTTTAGCATGACTCAGGAAGTCTATTAATTACAATTACAATGAGAACGCATCTAGAACCATCTGAGACCACTTAGAAAAATTTGAATTGTTTCATGTGGTCCTCGGAGCGTGAAATAATTTCAGACTTGCATAAACCTCATAAATTTGATTTTAGGGCACTTTCAGTAATTTGAAGTTTCAAAATATTGTCTGAAGTGTTTATTCTTGGTTCGTTATAACCTGAAATTTTCATAAAGCTCCTAGATTTTAATTTACAGTTATAGAATAACCTGGTTTAACGTATAAAATGTAATTCTTTAGAATGTCTTTAAAACTTCTAAATTTAACTTTAAACCCTTTTAAGATTGGAAAGTTCTAAAGGAAATTCTAGAGTCTTTCGGCATGATTCAGGCTTTACAGAATTTGAAATCCAAACGAAAACGTGTCTATTTGAGACCATGTAAGAAAATTTTATGTGAAAACTTCCTTAAACCGTCTTGATTAGATGTTAAGGCACTTTCGACGGTTTAACGTATTAGGAGAAACAGAAAGTTTTATTCTAGATTGTTTGTACTGTTCAAAATTGAAATGAAATTATTTGCAACCTCTGTAAATCTTTTATTATGAGGCAATTTTTTTGGGGTAAAGTTTAGATAAACTACTAGAAAGTTTGTTCAATATTCAAAATTAAAATGGAGAAGTTCAGGCATTACAAAAACCTTCTAGAAACAAATTCAAAGGCTTTCTACCTTTGCAAAATTCTATATGAACTAAAGGCATATCTGTCCCCAAAAGGCGCCAGGAAGCGCAAAGCAGGTTATCATTTTGCATGATTTGGTCTCGCCAAAATTTTCAAGCAAGGCCGGTTGCTGCAATTTTACGCGACTGAAGGATTCTCTTGTATTATATTAAATATACAAACGTACTGACTTAAGATTACTAAAAGTGTTAAAAAATAAGTTAAAAATACCACTTACCAATACATAACAGCATAAAAGCGCGTTTAAACAATAATTATTTCTCGTATGTTCCCCGTATTCGAACATCGCGTGCAGATGAAGTGTTGCAACGGCAACTACAACAACCATCAATCCATCCATCCCAAGCGTTTTAATAAGTAGCTATCAGATCACGAACCTCTCCATACAACCATACTATAAATCACTAGTCATTTTTCATTCGCCGGAAATGGAATTCAAAAAAAGGCTTGTTCGTCGCAAATGAGCCGCTTGACAAACATACAGGTCGCTCACCTGAAATAAAAGATAAAGGTTGGCTATTAAAATACAATAATAAATAACTCTGTTTTACATCAAACAAGTCCGCTAACGATCCATAATTATTTTTCGACTTTTCCCCATTAATAATTACCGCGTCCGCGTTGTATTTTAATCTTTTGATTAATAAACCTAGCGGGGTTTACTTTCCTTATTCATTCTCCTAAAAGCCACTCGAAAACTCCAGCGATACGGTCTCGATATCTGGATATAACTTTTTGTGCGCTCTTTCTAGTAACATTTTCTTCTCCATTAGACTGATTACGACGTCGTAAAGGACTGAGCGGCCAATTCAGATAAATATTTGATATCTCGAATGTCAGAATCAAAACTAAACTTTCAAGTTCGGTGAAGTTTACTATAAGAAAAATTGGAATAGTGGCAGCCTCGCTGAGAATGCCATGAAGAAAACAAAATTACTTTAACTTGAGTGAAAATCCCGTGAGTTATTTAAATCGGAAATCTCGCCAAGTTATCGTACATACACATTTTGGAGGTTTAGAAAGGATTAAATTAAGGTACATGTCGAGGAAAATACGAATTCATATTCTGAAACGTTTATAAGCGTGATGGAGTAAAGCATACTTCTTGAGGATATTTTTGCGATCAAGCGATCTAAAGCAGTTGAAATATGAAAAATCTTGTTTTCTAATTGTTGTCTTGTTTATGTAGTGCATTTCGTAAATTTTTCTAACTTCTAGCTTGAAGAACAAAAATACTGTCGCGAAAATTATTTCCTTTCGTCATACCTGTGATTTTTTTCCGAGAAGCATAGACGAAGTTGGAACGAAAAAGTTTAATTTTTTAAAATACAGTAATGGTGTCGTACGAAATAACCCTTCAAGTACTGAAATTCAATAAAAATCTCGACTAACTTGTGAGTTACTATTTTCTTAAAGAATCTTTTAAGGTCTTTAAAAAAATACCCTTAGGCCAAAAGATTACCTGAGAGTTATTTCGATATCTGATATTTTTACTTTTTCTAAAGTAAACGTACAATCAAACGCGTCAATTACTTCGTTAAAAATGTTTGTTGGACGCCTCGAAAATATTACAAAGCGAGAGAAGTATTGGAAAATAAGTAAGAAGTATTTTATTTTTGAAAAATCTAACAGACAAATTAAATGATTTTACTCATTACGTAGAAATATAATACTTCTTTCACTCAACTAAATACGCCGGCAATTTTAAACAAATTATGTAACCCTCCTTTTCATAATTCTCTGAAATCAACGAAGGTTAAATAAAAGTAAATGTCAAATTTTCTTTACCGTGCAAATATTTCCAGGGAGTCTTTGAGTAATCTTCGCCCTAAAATTGACTAATGAACGCTTTTTCGCCTCTCGTCTTTATAATGGCAAATAAACAGCAAACTCCTCGAATTTATCTCTGGAATAACCATCAGCATCCCCTAATGGAGCAGGTCTCTTACAATAGTTTTATTAGGCCTTATCATGACACCAAAGTCCAAATATACACATCAGTCCTCGTGGAAGAGGGTCCCGGACTGAATAAACTTACTACTAATTTAATAAGTGATAAAGCTTTCAGATAGAATAATACTTTGTGTTTATTCTGGAGAAATTCCGGACTTTATTTTGCCCTGTTTTGTTCCGAAGTTTAGCCTTGGGAAGATAGAAAGGGAACAGGAGGAATTAGAAAGATAACGTATCGATCCCAATTCGAGCCAATAATATAATTTACAGATTTTATTTTCTTACCAACAGTTGCGATGAACTGTTGATTGTAAGATGGGAAACTGAGCTATCAAGAAAAATGAGAGGATCATTAACACTGCTGAAAGCTACCTGCCTGTTGAAATATGTTGGTATTTAAAGGGGAAACACGACACTTACGGCAATAAAATGTCAAGGCATGCAATTGCCATAAATAGGTGGAGACAATAGAGCGTGGTCCTTTCTTATATGCCTCGAGAAATGCATAATAGGATTTCGCTTGTGGGATATCATCCTGCCGCCACGCCGGGGAGTTTAATGTAGGGATGAATTATCTTCGTATTTATAAAGAGGAATAATTATTCTCAAATTAGTCGAGGAAACGAGGCTGAAACTTAAATTATTCGGAGCGAAATTTCAAAAAATATTAAGCTAACAGTTCTGGGAGGAATAAAAGAAAAAATTTAAATTCTAAATCCGAACCGACAAAAAACTCGCATGTGGGTATGTATGTACTTACAAGTTAGGTAATACTTCTCGGCAACATTTTACAATCTTTCCTGGAACTTTCTCACCCGCTTAAGTATTTGGGATTTAAATTCTCCTTCCCGATCCTCTCGAGGTAATTTGACTTCGAATCCTTTTCTTTTCCCTCATGCATATCAAGCCCAGATTAAAAAGTTGGATTCGTTTCATAGTCTTAGAGGTGCCTGGTTTTAAGTTAAAGTCGGCGGCAATGAACGCAAAAAAGGAACGAACTTTTTAAGTGTTTAGCTATCTTTATTGGATTATTGAGTTCACAACTCAAAGCATCGTAAACTACGGACATTCAGTTCAATTTCATTTTCTGTTTTTAATCCAGTTATTGCTTCGGTTAGTCGGATAAATTTTAGTGCTCTACAAATATTTTTCAGGACGATAGAACGTGTTGAAATATGTTTAGAGTTACTTCATTACAATTTATTTCTGTTAATTAACAATACCACACTTATATTTTTACAAAGGATTAAAAAATGTATAGGAAAAATATTAATGAAGTGAATTTACTCAATTAAATTAAAACGTACAGCTAAATTTATTCGTTATGGTAAAATTCAAATTGATCTCGTAAAAAGTTGAAATACAATACCAATTTGATCAAAAAGCTTTTATAACAGCAATGCGATATACTGTGATTATTATAAAAATCGATGACATAAACTTGATTGTGGGCCTACTCACCCGTTATTAAATGTTTTAATCAAGTGCCATAATTGTAAGTGGAAAAATATTGTAAACCTAGAACTTTAAAAGGAAATCAATATATATCATGATTTCACTTGATTTAATAGCTGTACTTTACCGAGAAATCTACAGTATAATTTTCTGCTTTATAATTTAACTGTATGAAATATTGATAAGGGAATTCGCCACATTTCAACTTGGTTGTGATTGAAATATTTATGTTTCCTCCTCCTCTTGATTAGTGATATGCAAAGGTGCTGAAAAGTTGCAATTAAAAATTATAACCAATAAGATGAAAACACTTAAACCAAAATTAAACATTCATTTATACTTTCGGGATGTTGTACATTGTTTTCAGTTATTGATATCAAATAAGCCTTCCGTTCAATTGAGCATACGTAGCAATCTTTTGACGTTCTGAGATTTTGTATTTACTAACTGGATATAGTTAATGAATAATTTAGAATCAAAAAAAATATTTACAAATGCAATATATATGTATTTGGTTTTTTTTTTAGCAAAGTACTAAGTATCCATAAGCAGAAAGCTGATATGTGACCACTCCTTATAAACGATTAAAATTTAATGGATACATCAGTCATCACGTATAAACTAAAGACTGATGTATACAGGAGAGGAAAGAATTCAAGTGTTATTAGTTATAAAATATACCGTGCACTTTACTCTCAAAGAACTCTTCTACAGACCCTTAGTTTTTACAATTCAAAATTTATAAATGATGGTTATTTTACTTTTACCAAGAGAATTTCGCTGAAATTTAAAACATTAATTTTTCATCGAAGTTGTCATGAAATATATTTAATAGCAAATCATTTACCGGATACAAAAAGATTGTTCATTTTTACAATTATATAAGAATATTTGTAATAATTCGTAATGCAAAAAAGAAGGGATAATCATTTGAAAAAAAACTGTAAGCCCCTCCACCAAATTAAAGAAGTACAATGTTTCAAACGGTCTTATAATTTAGAGCCTCAAATATGTTTCGGGCAACTTGTGCCCGGCTACTAAAATGTACCAAAAAGAAAAGATGTATTAAAAGACAGGTATACAATAATACAAAATACTATTGTATACACATGTACAAGATAACGTGAGTGACAATAAAGCAATGAAATGCGTTAACTATTGTATTATTCCTTAAGTCAATAACATAATTTTGTAAAATATATTTTGTTTAAATATAAACTGTAAGTACCCTTTTCTTTTATATATATTTTCTTTTTTGCACTGTTAATTAGCTGAACTTTTGAAATATTTCGCTTCTTTTATTTGGTGAAGCGACGAATTTTTTTCCATGTAATATTTTTCTATGATCTCTCATCTTGCCTTTAGTTCGAAGAGCTTAAGCGAAAATTGGATCTACCCAATTTGAAAAAAAAAAATCATGTAAAAATAGGTAGGGGAGGTTTAGGCGTTATAGTGTATATACTTTTGAATCAGTTGAAACCTTTTTGGTAAATGTATCGGTTAACAAGTGACGCCTACAGAAGAGCCTATATTGTCAGGAAAGTAGTTCGAATAAGTCCAACAATAAAGTTTTGGTTTGTAATGTTTCTGGCGATTCAGTTTTGTTAGTATTGATAGTTTAAGATACGCTAGCTACTGAGAATATTATGTCTATCGCAGATTGAACTTTACTTCCCCCTGCTTAACTATTCGCCAAACTTCCTGCCAGCATCCTTGTAAATGGCGGTTACGCTAATACAATGCCGAATTCGCGGCGCACCGATATTTTCGTAACTTTTGCTAGTTTGACGAATGCTCTCTCGCTACGTCATCAACGGCTTCAACTAATTTTCTAATATTAGCCTATCATAATTCTATTACAGAACACGTTAATCGTTGGAATTTCCGCATACGATCCTGCGTTAAGAGGCTATTTCAGAGGCAGCCATCTTGGCGAATTTGTTTTTAGCGAATTCCAACGTTATTTTAGATATTACTGAAAAATGACTTCTGTAAAAAAAATCCAAAATAAAATAGTAGTATCCGCAAAGTTGTCCATTTTTCTGTGGGATTTTTTAAAGGTATTTGTTTTTTTGCTTAGCGTAAATTCTGCAAAATTATTAACTTTGCGGGAAAGAGATTTTTTTAAGAATTTACAGAGTGATTAGAATTTCTTTTGGTTGGGCATTTTTGATCAAAACCCTAAAAACATGTTTTGTTTAAAGAGTTGTTGATTTATGGCGCCTCTAGCGGTAACAGTTAGAACGGGTAACAGTTAGAACGGGTCCGGTGGCAAATATCCCAGCGTAAACATTATTTAAAAATGTAGATCTGTTTGCCGCCGCAACTACGCGAACGAAGTTTCACAGTGAGCCGCTATTTACGCTTCGTGTAACAGGTAACATTCGGCAAAAAGACATTTTTAATTTGTACGATAAGTAGTTTTGAATGAAGTTCAAATTTAATAAGAAACATGTCCAAACATCTTAGGGAGATCGTAAAGAGAAAAAGAAGCAACTCTAAAAATCTCCCAGTGCCTCCAGAACTTAGAAAAATTGTGTCTTCGAGGAGCTATCGACTTGTTGCTGCAATTAAAAAGGCAGTGCAATATAGAAGAAATCAAAATGCAACGTTACAAGAACAAATCTCCTGTCTTGTTGTAGATTTAAAAAATGCCCCATCTCATGTTTTTGGAGAACATAAACAATGTAAAGAGATTGGTTACTTCAATTGCACCATAGAAGCAGAAGACGTTAATCATGTCTCCATGATGAAACTCTGTGGTCTGTATGACGATATTTTGATGTGTTTCCAACGTCTAATAGACAATGCACACAGTTTAATATTAAATATGACAAATAATGCTGCTGAGCACTATAATTCAATAGTTGCAAAATTTGTAGGAGGAAAGAGAGTAAATTATTCCCAACGAAGACAGTTTACAACGAGAGCCGAAGCATCAGGTGTTTCCTATAATAGTAGAAGTGAATACTACCGGGTAATTTACAAACACATGGTAAACAGAAGCCCCCGTGGAGTTTTAAAAAAATACATAACCAAATTAAAATACCGGGAGACAAACCTTAAAAAAAGTAGGTCATGCAAAAAACGGTTGTTCCCCAAGAAAAATCAACCTGCATTACCTGATAAACATTATGGGAAAACAACTGAACCGATTCCGGATTTAACACCTGAAGAGTATAGCTACAAAGAAAAAGTTTTTCTTGATAAACTGAAAAGAGATTCTGAACAAGTGAAGGCAATTGAAGAACTAAGCAGGGGGCCTACTGGTTTATTGAAATTTTGAATTATCATAATGTAACTCATATTATTAACAAAGGGAATCTTTGAGCTTTCCAAAATATCAAACAATTCAAAAATCACTTCAAAATTCGTTGAAATATGAGAACTGAAGTGCGATTATCGCACTTAGATTTACGTGACAAGTCGTGTCTCTCCCTACTGTGGTTTATTGAAATTTTGAATTATCATAATGTAACTCCTATTATTATCAAAGGGAATCTTTGAGCTTTCCAAAATATCAAACAATTCAAAAATCACTTCAAAATTCGTTGAAATATGAGAACTGAAGTGCGATTATCATGGATTTAAACAGAAAAATTAAGGCGGATTTCGGTCAGCGGAGCATGTCAAGTGCTCCCGGAACGGTCATCTTAAGAGCTAATGAAATGAAACTCGGTAGGCGTATAAAGGAAACTCCGCTGAATACTCTCATAAAGTTTCACTTCATTTGGAGCACTCTAACATTGTTAATGGTAACTTTAAACAGAAAAATTAAGGCGGATTTCGGTCAGCGGAGCATGTCAAGTGCTCCCGGAACGGTCATCTTAAGAGCTAATGGAATGAAACTCGGTAGGCGTATAATTCCCGACATTTCTCTGTCGACAGTCCGCGTTAGAGTATGGGGCGGAGGCGGAAAGAACGCGCCGCGAGTCCCGTTTTCGACGTTTTTGTCTTCTCCGCGTTCATGTTCAGGCTTCATCGATTGCATTGTTTTAGTTGGCGTTATTGAAACGATGAACTGACATCCAGTTAATGAGCCAGGGACCGAGTAACGGTGCGAAGACTGAGGATAAACAATAGGACACCGCCAAAGAACTGAAAGAGACAATGTGCGGCATTACATTCAAACGGTTTTTACGAAACTTTCATTAGGTTCGAAGTTTTCGAGTTACGCGATTTAATATGAGTATAATTAAAAGATGGATTGTTGTAATCCCACATTTGGTACTTACAATTATTAATATTATGCCTATTATTTACTTAACCATAAAAAACACTTAAATTCATAAACCTATAATCATCGGTCCCTTTCATTAGTACGCTCAGTAAACAACCCCATTATCACCCATTTCCTTTTTCAATAGTCGTTATCCCAATATTTAACCATCATTTACATATTTTGAACACTCAAGTTTATTTAACGAACTAAACTTTTATAAAAGTTTCCGGTGATTATACTAAAGTACCGAATGTTGGATTTCGTGTGGTTCCGAGTGGAGGGAAAAATCCTCCACCACCACCACCACACATTTTTGGGGATGTTAAATAATATATATATATATATAATGGTCTGTACGAGAAGACACACAAGAAATAGACACAGAGATATAGAAATAAATTGAGAATAGATAGATACGTTACATTTTACTCATCTTCATACCCATAACATGGATAAAAGATACAAATTGTCGCAAAAGTAGTTAGGATTAAATTTGTGCAAATACCACTCTTTTGGCTGCGTTCAACAAAACTTTGACGTCAATCCACAAATTTTTCTAGGTGTCTGCTGTAGGTTCTTTTACCCTATTTTGTAGGCATATATGTATTCCGATTTTCTGTTTCATATTAGATATTTTTGGAGTCTCACTTTCCTTCATTAAAACAACGGAGTCCTGCTTTTTATAAAGTTACCATAGACATTTCATTTGTCGAGATTCTAACGTAATGCATACTTCACTGCTAACTCGTTGCGCAAAGAAAATTTTATATTGCAGCTTAAGTCTTAGGTGCCAAAGCTACGACGATGTATTTGAAACAAATTGAAGTGTGACAATTACCTTTGTTCACCATGTTTTACTGCTAATCAATTGCTGTACCCTGTATACACAAAGTTACCCTGTGATGACTGCACAAAACGCTACCTCATACTTTTGGGGTGAAAATAGCAGCATTTGATCAAATTTTCAATTTAAAAAATGTTTTACTAATAAAAAACGACTTTTAGCAACTGATATGAAGTTCTTGGTGTTAATTGTCAACATATAAGCTAACATTTTAACTTTTTGTCAAAGAAGTGATAATAACTACAGGTAATTTAGTTACATCAGTATATTTTGACCTCAGGAGTAAGTGGTATTATTTTGTATAAGAATCACAGGAACACCCTATAGGAAGTGAGATATTTAATTTAGGGACATGTATGGTAAGTTCAAATACAAGAAACGATGGAGTTAGTTTTGGAGCTGAATTTATATACCGTGTGTAGCTGTAATTATACGGCAGCATAAGTTTTTCGAGACCAGGTGCATCAATATTTTTATGCGCAAAAAAGGTAATAATAAATTAGCAATAAAATATACAACAAATGCCATTTTTATGTTTCCATTTGTTTCGAAGATATCGCTGCGAGTACGGCAGCTTATAAAGGAGCATTGTTGCAGTAATAAATTCTTTTGCATAATAAACTAACAATTAAATAGTCATAAAATACTGGTTAGGTTAGAATCTTTACATATGAAATGACTACGGTAGTTTTATAGACTTGTCAATCTGTGCTGCATTTGCATACTGAATAGTGGCTCGATACTCGATACTAATTGAGTGTGATACATCCCTACATAAAGAAACAAAATTGTTATGAGTATCTGTTATACCATTTGTACGATACACACTTGATGAGATTAAGTTTCGAGATAGATTTTGCTAAATTTTTGTGATGTAAACTTTGAGCACTTCTTATAGACTAGGTTGTTCGGGTTAAACCAGAATTTTTTCGTAACATAAATGTGGAATCCGTCTCAGAAAGCTATCACAATTCAATATATATTTTTGTAAAAAACATATCAAATCTCAGGGAAACTGGTCACAAATTTACCTACTAATTGTGTGTTTTAATCCTGGAAAAACAATTCGATCAAACTATTCAAGTTACAAACATAGCATGAAACTATGTATATCGTTTACAAATTATATTATCGGATTTGTTTTCAACTCCATACTTTTTACGGTGTAAACGTGACAAACAAATAAAAAAGTGAAGAATGATAAAAAATTCACTTCACCCATAGGCGTACCCAATAATTTAGGACAACCAAATTCTCATGTTGGTAAGTTACTTTAACCGAAAAGTGTCAAAAACATGGTCAAGTTGTATTTATAAGTATAATCAGGAACATTAATTAAGGAAGGAAATTAACAAGAACCTTCGTTTAAATCTTTCCTGGATGATGTCACAGTTTTATCAAGGTAAGATTAGCATACGTTGTCTAGTTGCTGTTCACAAAGATAACTATACTAACGTAATATGAAAAAATGGCCTTATATGTAGGTGTGAATAATTTGAAAGTAATTGCCTGGTGATATAACATATATAAAAATGACATAATAGTGTAACCTTATGATTATTATAACAATAACTACGGTAATACAATTTCAATCAATCTTATATTCATTACACCACGGCTCAGTGAAAGTTATCTATGAATATCATATACTTAAATGTCTAACGGTGTTATCTTCTAAGTTCGTTACGAAGATTTCTCAATTTCAATTTTATTAAATATCGTTGGAACAAACAAGCCTCTTTAAAAATCGCAGAAATTATAACTATGTTGATAATTACATCTGATTCAATACTTTGTACATCCTACTTCAATTAGAACCAGCTTGACTTCCATTAAAAAATATATCAGGCGTGTTACGGTTTCCCTCCAAATAAAAAAAAAATGAAAAGGCCACGTATACATGGCTAAATCGCCTAGTATAGAACGCCATATATCAAGGGGAGTGGTCAACCCAAAAGTGCTTTTTCCGAACGATGAGCTTTTAGGGTTACTTCACCCTTACTAAACTCAAGAATAGTGAGACTTTAATAACAGAAATCATTCCATGAATTAGTTTGAATCTCTCAAGGAGAAAAAAGGGAAAACGGACACGTTAAAAAGCTGTTAAAGCCCCCCTTGGCGGTTAAGTGTAGTTAAGTTTTATTTAAGAATAAATTCGTTTCGACCTTTTACTCACTGAGGTAATTAAGGAGCTCCCGAAACAAACTGAAAATTCAAATTCGATCGAACACTCGACTCTGTCCGAGGCACGAGGGAATTAAGGGAAAGATGTTTCCAGTGAATCTAATTACATACCGATTCGGTTTATTTATTTTTAACTTTGTAGGACGGGGTTGGTTGTTTCATTAATTTAATTTCAGACTCCTTTGATTATCGCACAAAATTAATTAATTAATCGAGGGATTACAATTGAAATTTTAACTCCATCTAGTTTATTCTAAAAAATGTGTGTTTGCTTATATGGTATTTGGTACTCCACATATTTTAAATATTTGTGATTAAAGGATTAAAATAAATAAAAAATTGGGATATATTTTAGTTGGACAAGGAATTTGTTATCCTCAAATCTACCCTGAGTTTCTGTTGTGATCCATAGTGAATGATTTCTACAATTGATGTGCTATGATTTGTTCAAAAAATCAAGGGATAATCGTTTAAAATCTTATTATTTCGAAACTTTATGTATTTATTTATACCAGTCAAAATTTAATAGCAATCATTTTCCTGGTGCCTCACCCCACACAATACCTAGTTTTGGACATTGTGACACGAAAAATTTACCTACTTACATGTCCATTTAGATTTCTAAAGGTTTTATATAGTACATCATTGTCAGGCTACACATTTTTTAAATAAACTTCGTATTTCGCAAGACTTCTTATTTGTTTAACTTTTCATAACATTTCCAGTTGAGAAACGTCTTTCTGCAAAAAAATCAAAGTTTCCCACACCTGGATGTCAAACGTATCCCGCAGGATATTATCACTGAAAACGTGAGAAATTTTACAAGAAGTGCTTAGTGTACGAGGACATTTTTAGTGAAAACGTTGAATGGTTGTTTCATTCGTCGTTACGCGCACTTAAGAGAAAAAGGAAGTTAGCATTTGTTCGAGTTTTCGAATGAGTGTTTTGGCAGAATAATTCTAAAATCTTAGGAAAGCGTGGCGTTGCACTCGCCTTACAAATAAACATACCTTTATTAAAACTTGTTCAAAATTGGGAATTTTAATTACTCCTGTGAAAAGAAGAAAGGAGAAAAAAATAAATGGAGCTCGCAACATATTTTCCCACGGGATAACACTCATCGCTGAAATCCTGACCAATAATCGAGAACTGGAAGCGAGTACACTACACACATCAGGAAAAACAGATCTGATCTCAAAAAAAAATAACGAACGGCTTATATTATTTTTTAATTCCGACTCCATTAATTTATCTGATATCCAATTACGAAAGATGGCTAAGCACAACGAAACACACCACTCGGTCTAATCCGCATTTTGCCGGATTTACGCTCGAAACGTAGAACGGATGACGGAGCAAATTTTTAATGTGAAACTGTAACTTGTGAAAAATATATCGGATTTTTTTGTGTTTCGGTGGTCGCGTATTATCTCACCCCCGTATAAATCAGATCCAGAAATTTACAACCTTCTGTGGAGAAATGTATCATGGAAATGGGGAGAATTTAGTGTCGTTTCTATCTTAACGGTAAATTATTTTAAAATACTTCTAAGCTCACTAATAAAAAAATTCAGACATAAAGGGATACTGAATTGTTGATGTCATGAAGTTATACATTAAATGTTAAGCAGTTATTTTAGTTTTTGACTTCTCATTTTCATAAACCGTCTCCTTGAATGACAATTTATGCAAATCAGACGCGTGGCAGAACTCGTCTACAACGTATAAGTCGCCGTATAGGATTACTTCACTTTTAAAATGTAGTATTATAATGATACCGTAAACAGTAAATCTTCTCATTTAATGAACCGGATTGGAAAACTTTTCCCTTGAATTTCAAACAAAACTTCCAAACTTTTCGAATAACCTATGTATAGTATGTTTTTGATGTGTAAGAGACTAGTTTTTGACGTTTCATTACGCTACCATAGAATTATTCACGACTAATTAGAAAACTAAAACGCTACTGGAAATTTCATCATGTAAAGCATAACTTCACTGTTCATATTGGGGGGATTGTAAATGAAGAGCAAGACAGTGAACCTGTCGGTTTAAAACCTCAAAGAGACTTTTAAATAACTGAAACTTTACAAGGTATACACATTAATAGATATTTTCCTAGACATCGAACTATGTACATTAGAATAGAAGAATTAGATTAGAAAGGACAGAAATACTAGCTGCAATTGCTGCAAATCCAAACAGAATATAGATGTGTCTATCTCATAATGTCAATACCGAAAATGTCGAGACAAAATTTGTCAATTGCATATGTGGAAAATATAGATCTACTTGTCCTAACATATGGTTGTGAAAACGAACCCGAATTTCACTGTGGGCATCTCAAGAGAGAAATAGCTTCACACAACATTCAGGCAACGAGAACAGTACCCTCAAAAGATGATTTTAGGAAGAAGTGGGAAAATTATACGTTCAAGTATAATACCAAAAGGCTACGGACAGAAGAAAAAATAATGGCAATTGGAAATCAAAAATTGACAGATTAAAGCGAAAGCTTTAGAGACAAGTGACTTCTTTGCGAAAATTTCATAAGTTAACAATGAAAAAATATCGAATTACTTTAAATTTTGTGATTAATTATACCTAGTTAATAATCCCGATTTAAATAGTTCGTTTTGTTTATTTCGCAATATGTTTTTATCATATGGGAGAGTTATACAATATTAGCTTCGTTAAATGTGTTTACTTGCTATGATAGTTATTCTGGTTATTATTGAGTTGTGTTAGTCGTCAAACCTATATTTTGGCTGAGACCATTAGCATGGAGGAACGAGAGTAAATTGGTTCTATTACTAAGTTGAAAACATGTTGAAAACGCACAAAATCTGTTTTCGATGTTATTTGTTAACAAGAGGAGATATTTTTTTCATTTTCAATAATAATCCACACACAATTTCAATTTCATAAATACAATAGTACTTATGAATAGGCACAGTTAACCAGCAAAATGTAGGGGAGGCAGGAAGAATCAATGAATAAAATGTCAGGTGCACGTAAAGTCCCTAATAGATAGATTATAATCTGTCTATAGATAATAATATTAATACTAGCTTTAGGGTGCAGTGGAGACAACCACTGTCCTAAGTAAAAAAGTTTTTAGCTTTTCATAAAATTCGACAAATCAATACAATTAAAATTACACCAAATATTCAGCATTCATTGAACCATATTCCAAGGGGTTCCTCTATAAAGATTCCTAGAATATTCTAACGTTTCAGCGAAAAGAGATTCCCAGCCGATGTTCCATGTTACAAGGTATCTGCTCGAAATTCCGGAAAGTTACCTTCCTGGGATTTTAAACGAATATAAATGAATGAATTCCTTTCTTGTTAGCATCACCGATGCTCTTTTTGTGATTTGTTTTCATTTTTTGCGGTTTTAATACCGAGAACGAGGGTCGAGTTATTTGTCGAGTTTTTGTACGGGAAAATATTTTAAGAATATCTGATGTTATTCCAAGTAATGCTAAAAATCGTTTTCATTCATTTTGATTTTAACACTATAAGTTGTAGTTAAACTTGTTGAATTGCTAAAATCGCGATACGGTTTAGTTCCATTTGTGCTGCATTTTTATTACTGGTCACTTACAACATATTAGTAAAATTTAAAAAAATTTGATTATTTAATTTTACTCTGTAATGCGATTCTGTTGTCACACGTACACGTACGCATACGATTATTCAAATATTGAATCGATTATTCAGGTAAATAATTGTACACAAATTTGCTAGACTACTGTATAACTTATGTATAGGGTGTCATGTGTGGTGTGAAATATCCACGAAAAACTATAAATCACCGAAATTTCACAGCCTTCAATTCTCATATTTTGTCGCCTTAACATTAAACACCACAACACGCTTAATCGAAATTCTCCCAATTATTCATCAATAATTTTTTATTTTGAAGTGTATTTTATTGAAAGCCTCAATTACATTAAATTTTGGATTAAAACAAACATTTTAATTTAGTACTTATCAGTTCAGGTAGTCCAATTGAAGTATTGCACGACTGCAGATATATATCTACGTGTGTTGCTGATTAAGAAAAATGATGTTTAATTAAGATTTAATACGATTTTCGTTACGTGCTGCTATTATTCGCATATTCGTATATAAATACACCAATAACTTCCTTTTTCAAATTTTGTTATCCATATACAACGCGTAGCTACAGCCCACTCCCTTCCTTTCTCTGCTGACTTCGGCACGAATTGCGATAAGAGGTCACCCCTTATTTAAAAGTTAATTTGATACTTTGCACATTTGCGTATTAAAAACAAAAATTCCATTATTCATTCAAAAGTTTTATCGCCCTTTCTTTTATCTGAACTTTACGTGTAAAAATCGGCGAAACAATTTAAAGCCAAATAAAAATGGCCAAACGGGAAAAATACAAAAGTACTAGGTAATTAAACATATGATTAAGAAGTCCGTGTCAACTAGAAACTTTTGTAAAAAAATATTTGATTGTTTCTAACAACATTGCCAAATTTTGGAGGAGAAAATTGGTTATGCCTAATAAAATATAACGTGAACTTTTCACTTTTTCATTCCAGACATCCCAGATAGTAGACTTTGATTTTATGTCAATTTATTTATCTTTAACTCGTGACGATTACGAATTGTTAAACTGTATTGTATTGTAATTCCATTGAGGTGCAAATAAAAAACTGCACTGAACAGTAAAAAAGTAAGTGAAATTAATCTCTTGGTGCAATTATAAAGTATAGACGTAGAGAACACAGCAAGACAGATTAACCCAATAGTTGGAAACTATGATTTAAAAACACCATTTATGATGGCAGTGCTGAAAATTTCTCGGGATACTTAATCTTTTGAATTACTAAAAAGTATGGGATTTGAAGAAGAGAGGAACTATTATCAAGTGTGTATATTTCGCTGAAACGTGAATTTTTTCACGAAGGGAGAGCAAAGGGGTATGCTGAAAATACGGACCGATTTGCAGAAAACGCCGACATTGTATTTTTATCAACGAGTAAATCTGCAGACTACCACGATAATGTGAACATTGAAATATTTAGAAACTGTTTAGCGAAATTTCTTTTGTAAATTTAAGGACATCAAGTGTTATTTTATCAGATAATGCACCGTACCATTTTGGAGTAATGAATTAAGTTCCTAATAACTCTTGCAGAATAGCAGCTATTAAACTAATGGTTAGAAATATTACTTGAATGATTACTTAAAATCTGTACATTGTAGACAAAATCATTCATGGACATGGAAACATCTTACTGCGCCTTCTTCCACATGCGATTTTAATCCTATTTAAAACATTCATGTTATGGGAACATGTAAAAATTACAACGACCGTCATATAAGGTTAAATGGCCATGATGGTAATGCTATGTTAGAAATATTATTTTTGGAGAAAGGAAGAGCACATTGATGTGTTCTAGTGATTACAATTTTTGCTAATTGATTACAAACGTATTTTTAAAATTAGACGTACTTTTTATTGGGTATAATGCAACACTTATTCAACAGCAAGGTACAATTTAACGATAGCATACTTGTTTGAATAAATAATATTACAATTCTTTGAATTTTGTAGATTTATCCTTTTTTTGGTTTTTTTTTCCAATAGATATTCGTAATTAGCTATGGGCAAGAATTTAAGATGGTTGTAATGCAATTAAAAGCAATGATGCAATTTTCCTAAGAATGAACAAAAACCTTTGTAAATGCTTATATTGGAACAAATGATCGTCACATAAAAAGCTTGGTTAAAAATTATAGTTTCGAAGTAGTCATTTTTGAGGTAATTTCAAAAATTTACTCGATGTCATGTTCAACTTCATTTCCAAATTAAGGTAATTGAAGTTAAATCGACATAAAATCAAGCTAATATTTGGAGTATCCGTTTCATAGGTGAGTCCTGGGACACCCTGTATTAATTTTTATTTAAATGCTGTGCGACATGACCCACCTTATAAATAATTAGACCTTTTCATTGCAATTCTTGCAAATCATACGCTTCATTGCTCATTTCGCACATTAAAATATATTTTGAATAACAGTTTCAACTTAAAATAATTTGTTGAGCTGATGGAGTGGATCGAGCAGATTACAGTGTCCGTTATTTGTTCCACACTGTATAGTGCTATTATACAAAATGAATAGTCACTTTTTATTCTAAGCCACGTTAAACCAAGACAATCCTAAAAAAATATCGAAGCAATAGCAATTCATCACGCTAAACATTCTTAAAAAATATGAATTGAATTACATTATAATACCTTCTCGAACAAGTTTCATTTCTAAATTACATAACCATCATCAGCACCGTGACGGATCAAAAAATGTCCTAAAAGAAAAACAGAGAAATCTTTTAAAATAGAAGAAAAAGGAGGCGAGCAAAACGTTCGAAAAGTCCGTTTGTGTTTCACTTCCGATTGGAAGTAAATGATGTGATATATAAGCGTTAAGGTGGCCGTGAGGCGCTCAGTTCTTTTAAATATGTTATTGCCGAAGATTTTTGGTGCGTTTGGCGTCCTGCTCGCCATTTGTTATTGCGGAAGGGTAGCGGTGGTTCCCCTGCAGATCGCCGGTGGGCCTTCCAGTGCTTTGGCGTTTTACAGTGAGCCTTTTAGGAGGGATATCCTGCCTGCAGGGACGGAATTTTTGGTGGCCGCCCCCACGCACCAACAACACAAACAAAGTAAGTGTTTTCAATGTGGTAATCGAGCCGAAAATTATGGAGTATTCGCGAGAAATGACAATGTCAAAATTTCACTGTCAAATGAACACCTTTCAACACTTATATCTTGTAGTCTTAACAGGTTTTCATCGAAATTTTCCTAATTATCAGTCAATAATGTATTTTTTAACAGTGGTTTTTTAAGAAAGTCTTAATCATATTGTAGCCTAGATTTAAACAAACCTTTCAATTTAGTAGTTATTAGTTGAGGTATTTCAATAAATAGATTTTTCAAACTTGACTCATTAAAAACTGTAACTCTCTACATAAGAAGGGGACATTATAGAGTTTCATTCTGAATTTAGAAATGACAATAATAATTCAATTTACCAATTTTACTACTTTTTTGTATTGTATGGGGCTTCTATTTTAAATTTATTGAAAGATGTGACATTTTATTCCGTTTCAACCATCTTTCTACATACTTCCAGTGTACGTATACTCTTGTCAGAAATAAAAAGGAATTATTTTCTTCCCTTTCGCTGCCTAAGAAGTATTTAAAATATACCAATCTTACCTAACCTGCCTTTGGACATACTCGGTGTGTGTATGTACTCCAGTCAAAGGCTGGGAAACAATTCATAAATTCTTAATTTTATTTCTAAATAAAACTTCACTGAACTTCGCCTTTCTGTATAAATTTTAGAGGCACTTAAGTGTTATGTTTTGTTATGCAGGAAGTAATAATAAAGATAATTAACATTACTCTCAATATTCTTATTTCTGTTCTTTCATTACATGCACTTGACCAAAGCAATTTACTTGAAAGTTGTATTTTAATTGTCTTTTTGTCGGGTTACGTACTTTAATTATTCCTAAACCGATAGTTTGATTCTACGACTACGTTATAATGCAAAACTTGCCCGAAATCCTCTTATCTTTAATGGTAGTGCATTTTCATTTAGTCGCAACTTGGAATGGAAAAGCTAGGACCCGTTAGATATTATTAATTTTAATGATATACAAACTTAGTGCCTATGAAAACTTTTCAATATGATTTAATATTTATTTCCATTTTTATACGCAGAATAAACCCCGTAATAAACTTTATATTGTTCATTGTTCGAATAATAATGAATTAATAATGCAACTATTTACCAAAACATTTTATAGTTTTAACGATGGACATCTAAACGAAGAGTTGGAAGTTTATTCAAGGATTTTCTCTAGCGACACCAAAATATTCAATGTTATAACGTTAGCAAAAATTTTCATCAACTCTAATCGTGAATTGAAGTATATTTTAATACATTAACAACTTTGACTTCATATTTTCAAAAATTTATATTTTATTTTTCCAGTTCTTGAACACAAATTTAAAAAACTGGCTTTAATATAAAAATTGCGATTCTCACCATTTCTACTTGGACAAAAAAAATACCAGCCTGCAATTTGCAAATGTCATTCTCAAAACTATAAGTGAAATAGAAAATGCAGATAATCAAGAGGATTTGGTAACGCAAATCATATTATTGTGACTGAAGACTATCATTTCCTTTATACCAAACAACACTTCATGCTTGATATTATGTTAAACACATTTACACATATAGTTTGCTTCCCTTGCCCTTTTCGAGATCTATTTACCCTTGTTAAATCTAGTGGCTTCTTTATGTGCCAAATAAACATGCCACTACCTACGGATGATTTAAATTGCAGCTCTTCAGTAGACTTGTCCAGTGAATATAATTTCAATTCAACAAATAATGTCCAATTATTTATTAATGTTTCAATTAACAGTTTATATGTCAATCAACTAGACTTGTACAAGTAGCACTGATATTAAAATATGAAGTACTAGTTCACTTCAATGTGTTGAAAATGTATTAATAACGTAACTAATGTGCACCTTCGCAGCGAATCGCTGTGTACGAATGACTCACTGGATAGTTTTGTTTTCCTTTGTAAAACAATCCAAGACACAATCGACCATCAAAACCACGTTGACCTACTTACACAGTCCACTGTACAAGCGGAAAAAACGGTGCAAGTATTCTTAATTAAATTGAATTAACAAATACCTTTTTTCCATCGCTTACAGGCCACCATTCTGCCGAGGGCGGCGGCAGAAATCATCACGAGGGGCACTTCGAGGAACACGGCAAAGAAGAGAAGAAAGGCCACAGCTCCAAAAAACATCACGACGTAGCCCATCACGGCAAACACAGCGAAGGTCTCAAGGCAACTCATCACAACGAGCGAGCCGGACACGAGAACAAACACCACGACGAGGCGTCGCACTACAAAAAACACCACGAAGCGAAAAAAGGCCACAAATCGGCCAAGTTCGGAGAGAAGAAGGGCCACAAAAAAGGCCATAAAACGAAGGGGTACCACAACAAATTCCACAAAGACGAATATCACAGAGAACATAAATTTTACGACGATTTCCATAAGAGCGGTCATCACAGCAAACACGGCGATTTTCAACACAAGTACAAAAAGAAGGAAGGCGGGCATAAAAAAGGTGGCGGGCACAAATCGGGCTACGAAAATCACAGCGAAGGCAAGAAGAGCCATGACGATAAGGGACATGACGAGGAGGAGCACAAAGGGCACGAAAAGAAAGACGGGCACGAGGAATACCACAATCACCAAAGCCAACACGGGAAACAAGGGGGCAATCACAAAGGAAAACATTATGGCTACAACACCAAACATTAGGAAAACTTGAAACAATGGATAATTTCTCCTCATTATGGTCCTATTTTTAAATTTTCCATGGTACAAACAATAATAAACCTGCACATTCGTAAAAGTTACTCATCAAATCATTTTCAAGTTGTATTTATTCTGACCTGAACATAATTCTTTTGCTGGAAAGAAATTCTTTGCTAGAAACTTCTTCACACTATTTATTTTATTTATTGGAATTTTCACGTGGGTTTTCTGTCTTTACAAACTGTAAACACCCTATATATTTTTACTCTTTGTCCTCTAATCTCATTGGTCTTTATTTACGCCATCATTTAACTTGATGTAGTTTCACTGCTTGAAAAAAAATCAATTTTGCAGTCTTACCAAGAGAACCGCAACCTAAATTTCATCAAGAGTCGAATTTACTGTTTTTTGCCTACAGAAGCGATATAAAAGTTTTCAAATGCTACATGCTTCGTTACCTCTACATAATTATTTGTAATTGGTGAAAGTGTCAGTTAGCATGATCGGTTAAGAATGAGTTCGTTTCTTTTCTTTTGTAATTGCCATATTTGTTATTTAATGTAAGGCATTGTAATGTGTTTTATACTGAATAAAAATTAATTATACATGCAAGCAATTTGGTTTTGTAACAGAACGATGAAATTTGCAAATACGGGGTTTAACTGAATACTTTGATAATATTTCAAAATGTAATGCAATTACTGTCCTATCTTTAAAAATCTAATAATACCGATTTATAAAATATGTTTATAATGCCTATAGGAACTTAATTCAATCTGTCTGAATTACAAATGGTCTAACAATAAAATTTCGTTTGTTTCGAATAAACCCCAGGTTTATTTAGGTTTCATCTAAATACAAAGTATTTTTAACGCTTCGCGTTATTCAAGCTCCAGAGTTGAGGTTCAGGCTCGATGTAAACCTTGACCGCCGTATCGGGATGAGGAGGATCGAAAAGCGGCTTAAAGTCCCGTCCTAAGTACGATTTGTAAGCAATTTCCCCGATCTTGATCATCTCCAAGTCTTGGCACAGTTCGACTCTAAAAGAAACACGCAAGGTTGCATTTGAAGAACACTCAAACCCTTGTAAACTTACACTTGTGCGGTGGTAGCGTTGCATCTTATGAGTTTGAATCCGCAGTCGGCTGCTAAAATCTTTGACTGCTTCATTAGCCTCAGCTCGAGCTCTTGCTCTTTGTGTTCCGGGTGGACGAATAGGTGGCTAATCTGGAAAATATGAATACAATGAACCCTATGACCTTTAAAACTCAATTAGTCGTACTTCGAATATTCTTTGGATGTCGTAACATTCCCATAAGTCCGGGAGTCTCTGCAGGTAGGCCTGGAACAACAGGAGGCTCCTCACTTTGGGACACTGTATGCTGCAGGCTAATCTCTCTTTCACGTCTGGATCCCAGACCTGGCTGGACTGATTTATGCATGCTCCGGTAATGCAGCCATCATATTTACACCTATTTAATAAGGAGAAAATAGTTGGATCCTGACAAATAGATACTTACTAAATATATAACAACAACCTTAATGGAATATTTCGTTAAATTTTGAATTAAAGTGAAATGAATTTACTATTCCTAACATTTAGTCAGAAAATCAAAATGTTCGGTTAATCTAGTTAAAAGGTTATGATGATACCAATTGTTGCATGAAGTTTATTGTGATGTGATATCAAAAATAATGTGTAGGAGTGAAAAAAACCACTCGGAATTTTCACCTTTTTCTTAATAGTATTGCTCAATAAGTATTTTCGTTAGTTTTGAAACAATATCATAGCCAGATTTGAAACAATGACAGTTTTCAGGACAAACCTTTTGTAAGACACGTTGACTAAAAATTATGCTTGTATACAAGGTCTTTAAGTAGTAAGATTATAATAGTTTATCCAAAGCATTAACTTCCTATCACTAATTGATTTCTTATAAACATTATAATGACAACATACTAAAGTTAAATATATACAATAATGATACTGTATGCTAAAGCCTGCTTACGAACTTCAATCGAAACAAAGCCCAGTTACAATTCATACAGAATTGGAGTAGATGTCGTTTGTGTTAGTCGTTGAATCAAAGGCAGAATCAAAAATTTTCGAAATTGAAAAGTTAGGTATTACACTTTTAATTTGATAGTAAGGCAACATTTAGTTTCCTCAATATTAACAATTAAAAACTTTGTAGACACCCTAATGAGTATATATTTTTTAGGAAATTACCACGAACTTTTCAATAGAGTTGATAAAGTTGCGTTTTATCAAAGGACACTTGGGTTACCCTCACTGATTTTAAATAAATAAACGAAATGTAAGTTCAAATTATATTCCAAAATATCAGGTATCAGTAAAAGGTTCAAAAGTCAGTAAAAAGTTGATTTGAACCTGAACATTTGATTCCATTAAAGCAATTGTTTCAAAATTTAGAAAAGCGCCGCGAAAGGATTGCATTTTCAAAAAACAAGTGAAGTACTACTACGTAGAAAAGTTAGAGAAAGATCAATGCAATTTTTTCTTTCCCACTGTATATATATCCTGAGACGTCACCATCCACCATCTTTAAATAAATGACTGCGGATGTTTTTGACAAAAAATCTAAACTTAAATTAAGACGTATGTGCGTACATTATCCCATTATTTCCTGTAGTTTAAACTTTCTCGTCTTACCTAGCCACTAGCGTGAGCCCCTCCCGAAGAGATTTCATAATGGCCTCGTCCAATGCGGGATTCTGCTTGATGCCTAAACTACGCAAAGTAGGTTCATTGCGATAATAGGACTCGTGCATTAATTTCAAGATATGATGATGATCGTCCTTCAAGGCGTTCGTGATTATATATGGGGACACAGTCGACTTCTGAAATGTTCATGTGGTGCTGCAAACCTGGGTGAAAATCAAGGCAAACACTTACCTTCTTGGATCTCCTTTTGAAGATGGATAACAGCCTGGATAACGTTAGCTTCGACTCCTCGGCGGTCTTGAAGGTGTTTGAAGTTAATTTATGGAAAAAACTAGCCATATTTACTCTTAATTTTGATAAACTCGAAGAGCCACAAACAATTTTGACTTCTGATAAAATGATCTGCTATATAAACAACTCCTGTTTGTCATGGTAACATCGTACTCCAGTTGTTAAAATAAAAGTGTTGTTTATACCTTTGGCGTGTTTTGTTTCTGACGTGTTTTGTGTCTGACGTGTTTTGTTTCTGACGTATCTCGTGAGTCGTGATCTCATTGGCCGGAAATGGTTCCTTCTAAGACATTCTCGAATACATTCCAAGGTTAATATTTCAGACCAATGGAATGTTTCCACGCGTGTTTGGTTAAGTAGGACGAGTCAAAACATTTCCGGGCTTATTCTAGTGGCGAGTGTCAATCGAAGTAATGTAATGCATTGGTTTTAGAAACGCCAGCTGTCACCTGACAGAAAGCGGATTTGTGGGTTATGTAACATGGAATACATATACCATGGAATATCAAAATAGTTAAAGAAATTGTTCCATGTTTGTGGTAATGCTTAGAACGTACACAAACGTCAACTTTAAATTAATGCGTTAAGTCTTATAATAAAAAATCTTTGATATGATTATGCAAATATTACAGATATGTGTGTACCATAATCTTCCTGGTGCTAGTGTGGAACTAAGGTATGTATGTAACCACTGTTTTCGGTTGTGTTTTGTATTTTATATAGAAATTATCTTCAGTTTTTTTCTGCTGATAAAATAATTATCTTTGGATTGATGATGCCTTAGTTTTTTATTAAATAATCCAATCACCCACCTACACCAGAGTTCAAAGGTAGTTAATTGGTAGTTTCAACAAATTGTCTATAGCTGGTATTAGGTCAAACAGTAATTGTGAAGTTGCATTACAGCCAGAAGTCTGCCAATTCAATTGTATATTTAAGTATAAGTTAAATATTTAAATATAAATTTTGACTTCAAATTTAAAACGACTTACTGTTAACTCTAGTGTCCAAATTTAACGTATAAGTGCATTACGCAATACGCAAAATACGCAGAATTAAATATGGCAGAAATAAGTTTCTAGAAAAGACTTTCTCAACTTACTTAAGGCTTACTCAAGGATCTAGCCAGTTACGACTGTGTAATTCATCCCTGGTCCTTTTAAAAAACAAAATATATTCTCGTATAGGATATGAAAAAGGATACTCCTTGCGAAAATATAAAACCCCTATACACAAATAACGTAAAAAAATTCAAATGTAATTTTCAGTTTATCTCAGGTATCTCCGGTATTCTTTATTGTAGAAACTACTTTGTTTTCAACAAATTGTAGGGTTTTTCATTGCCTACCACAAGGAACGTTTCTAAAAAGTTTGGCGTGAAATTTAAATTTTTAGGGACGTTTGGAATTTTGAAATTTGTTTGAAGACATCTCGTTAAATTCTATATCTCACATAGTCTGATCTTATATTACAATGATAGTACTAAAGAGCTTATTCTAGATATTTGGATATTACAATATTTAAACCAACCTCCAATTTCATTAAAGAAATTTAGGTGTAATATGCCAAAATAAATACATCACCAGTGTTCTGTAAGAATATGGTGTAGTTTTCTCCTATAGTATATAGAAAAAATTTATGGAACTATGCGATAGGGCTGATGGAAGAAAAATTTCCAAACTTGACGAAAATTGAGGTTTTGCCGCTTTTGGCCATGTGTCACCACCTAAAAAAAATTAAAAAAATTATTTAATAACACTTGACAACTCCAATTATTCTGTTAGAGTATGAGATACCTTCGTACTCTAATCTAAAGTAGGAAACAAAAAGGACGGACGCTTTTATTAAGGTTAATGAAAGGAAAATTCCACAAAAATTGGCGAAATGCTATTTCTGACGATCTTATCCATGTTTCACAAATTGAAACAATCTGAAAAACAATCATATCGATAAATTCCATGACACTACATAACATATATTGTTTTCATCACTTCTAATGTTTTCATTCTTGAGATACAGCATTTTGAAAATTTAAGAAGTGCTATATTGTAGGCAATGAAAAACATTGTAAAATAAAGTTTGTCGTTTAAACGTTTATAAAAATCTCAAGACATATTATTATGCCATACTTACACAAGAAAAAGTTTTCCAATAGTTTCATTATCACGGTGATAAATCTAAAAAAATAAAACTTTCTTCGTAGAACAGTGATAAAATAACAGTAAAATAAAATAGCACCTATATTAAAAAAATTGAAACAAAGGTGCTAGTTAGGAAGAAACGGTCTTCTTTCAAAAGTTTTGTCTTTTTTTGTTTTGGGAACACGGGGCAAGCAAGCCATTTGTATAAAATCTTTTCATTAAAGTAACCTAATATATCCAAATAATTTGAATCCAATGTTTCTAATCGTTTTCCAAAAAAATATAAATCAAATGTGAACGTCTGCAGCTTTCAATAGAATTGGAATATTTAAAAGTCACTTCGAAACTTTGAAATCACGAAATCTTCCGAAAAATTTGAAAAACAAACCAACGGTTATTAAATATAACATCTGCTACTAAGCCAAGTGAAAAAGTTTATTCACCGATTAAATTAAGAACCATCCAATGCTGTTTAACCTCGAATTAAACGAATAAACACTTCCCATCAACTTAACGTTCAGATTTGTTCTCCCATAAATCCCTAATTCCATATTCTCCCGGTCTCCCGATTCCGCGGTTTCCGTTCGAGTGCCGACGCCGCAATGAACGTAAAAACCTCCATCTTTAGACCGAGAGAACTACCCACGATTTCGGGCCGAAAAAAATTATTAGCATTTCACGCAGAAGGATTTTCGATCCATAACAAAGCGAGATAGCGAATTCCAATTTTCCACTCTTAATCCGTCGTTAATAGTTGTAAGAAACGCTCATTTCCGCCACATATCAGAACGAATCAGGGGCTACGGATAGGCGGTTCGTGTAAATTGAAAAATTTTGTTGGTTATTGTCAAAAGTAGGTCGGTGAAAATAAATAATTCGTTGGATTAAACCAGGGGCGTTCGAACTCTTTTTTATGAGTAGGATAGGAAGCTGACGAGAAATACTCAGTTGATGTCATTCTCCAACATACAAAGAAAGCTTCAAGTGATTATGAAAAGCGTCATGGCTAAAATGGAAATGTCAATCACAGTAAATATCTAAAGTACAATCATATTTATCAATCATCCATTGATAATTAATGTTATACTTGGGCTACTTGTGGAATCAAACTTGTCGAGAGTAAAGAATGAACCTCTTAATCTGCTGATTTCTTAATTTTCGAATGCAATTTTCCAATGCAAAAATATGTATAAACTTTTGACAATAAGTATTCTTTCTGGCCAAATAACTGGCTTGAGGACACTTTAAAATCTGAGAGTTGCATTACTCATTTTGTGAAACACGTCTAAGCCCTTATCTCTGATTCGTTATCTGTAATAGCAATTACCTATTACTCAATACCTATCAAATGGGTGATATAATTAATTAAGATAAATATCGGTAATATTTAATATCATACACCTGCATATGTTTAACGGTATTTAAATCTGTCTAAATTAAATTGAAAACTGTACATTGCAATTTTAATAACCTCTATCTATAGGTTTTATATTGACTCATATTCTTACTTATTACGCCCTGCATACAAGCGATGGGTTATCTCATGCAATGCACTCACTGTATTGATTTAACTTATAAGATTAGGAATTGAACATACTTTGTATTAAATTTCATACTTTGTACCTGTTTGGCTGTGTTATGAACGTTATCAATTAGTACGCCCATATCTGAAGAAGCGAAGGCAGTTTATGGCACCAAACGAGCCAACAAAAGCTATGGATGCTTTGTGCGTTTACAGGAGACTTGTGAAAGGATTTATCCTGCATCTGTTAAAACAACTTACTTTGCTAACTTGGAAGGCTATTCAGGAAATATTAAACTGGTGGAATGAGTTCGTTCTTTCACGTAACTAACCGGCAAATATGCAGTTGGTTGATAGATATAGCCTGACATATGAAATTTCGTCCGTCAGGTGTACATATTCACTAATTTTTTTTTATGAACTACAAGTCGCAAACCAAACAAAAATATTTTGGTTTTATGATACGGACTAATAGTACAATTTCTATTTTGAAAATTTAGAGTAAATAAGTTGGGCTAAAAACAGAAATGCAGTTGCCTGATGTTAGAATTTTCTGCCTTATTTGTTGTCTGAATTTTTTACTTCAAGCGAAGTAGAAGAATTCTTCATGACAATATAAAATTTTTGTTGTAATTAGGATACGATTATAATTCGGTGTCCAATAGTTGCCCGTAGATGGGTTTTAAATTCCCTTCAAACTGTTTGGGGTCGTTAGATTGCAACAAACTTGAATTCAGCTTTGGTAATAACACTTGATGGGCGATGGGAAACATGGGGTATGTGCAGGTGTGTTTACTGAATGAGAAATCGTTATGTCGCGTATTTTCCTATTTCTAGATTATCGGTGGTAGACCAAGGCGATGTCGAAACCAAATCGATTCCTAATCACAAAGCGACCGGTAGATGTTAGGCAATATAAAACAATTCAAGATTTATTCACATCAATTTAACAGGTCTGAACTAATTCGACGAATCGTTACGACACTGGCGAATCTAAAAGCAATTGTATAACAGCAAAACCACAGCAAGGCAGGGCTGCGCCCCGCTCCAGAAAATAATTACCAAAACAAAAAAGACTTATAAGTAGCACGGACGCCAGTTCACATCAATTAGATCAAAATAAAACGACGGTTGGTCGAACGAGAAAAAGTACGGATTCGCCTACTCTCCTTCCCCAAATTTTCTCTCTTGATTTTCTCATCGATAAACGTTCGGGTCGTGCGACATGGCGGTGGCGGTGGTGAATCTCCTCTTGCTGATCTCCGTGGGTACCACCCTTGGTAAACCCTTTTACGACGACCTCATGCAGGAACAAAGGGACGATACCGCGGTGGTCGAGTCCGTCGTCAGAGAAGCGAGGGCCGTGGGACCAACGCACATTGGAGAGTTGCTCGGTCCGGGTAAGGAACCTGCATACTTACATAAGTACTAAATACACTTGAAAACTTGACAGAAACTCGGATGATTTCAATTCATTTTACTGCACCCCCAAAACGCGCCCCCTGTACATACAAATCAGCACAAAGGTATTTAGCATTTCGTATTCACACATCCTGATTAAACTCTTTGAAGTGTGGATACAATTTAATGCGAACGTAAAAATTACGATCACGTTTGTTGGGATGTTTGGAGAATAATATACTCTCCATACACTATTGTTTACATAAAATCATGTACTTCATGTAAAAATAATAAGAGGCTGAAAGAAAATTAATGTAACGCGAGATGCATTGCAATTAAGCGATAACAAACGCCTCTTTTTCGAAATTCCTAAAATATAGTGATTTCACTACGTTATCCAATAAAAATAAAATTATTTTAAAGTGATCAAAAATTTAAAAGCAGAAATGTACCATCAGTAATTTGTTTTCAGTACATAAGTATGTGCAAATTTGTGTAATGAGTGTTAACAGTACTACAACTGTACATTTCTAAAATTAATGCAATTTTCCAAGTTACTTTTCAAGTCATATTTTTGTAATTACTGCAAAAATTTTAATAAACACATACACTATCTCCAACAATTAAAGCAGAATTTTATTTTATAATTTTAATGTTAATATTTTGTCCTGTAGGTTAATTAGTGAACGTTGATGTAATCTCATTCCATCTACATATAGTTTCCTGTTTTGTCTCGTTACATAAGTAACATTCTCATTTTTAGATTAAAACTACCATTTATGCAATGGTTGGAACGTATCATTTTTTGAGAGGAGTGAAGCTAAACCATCATTTTTTACTGTTCTGTACCAATAATTCTATAAAATAAATCCATATCACATCGTTTTATCATAAACAATGTAATATTTTCCAACTTGTATTGTCATTTGAAGCCCTATTTCGATAGTTTATTCTCGTAACTCTCTCGTAATCAAAATAATATCCATACTTTTAATTTGATAAATCCTATTGATATTATTCAGTGTTATCCAGTTGTATCCAAAAAATTATTACGCAGATTTATTGTCCAACTAAATAAATTATAATAACATTTTCAGTACACGTACATAGATTTGAAAGTTTTGAAATTTGTTAATATATATAACTGCATTATAGTTTATTTCCCGACGTATGTAATTTCATTTAATATTGATCAAATAAATAATATTTTATTCCCATTTGGGTGAAATAATACAAATAATATTGTTTACGTCTCGTGCCTCTTAATTACATTGAGTAGTTAATTTTTTTAAGCTTTAAATACTTCAACTTTAATTGTATTGTTAACATTTTTAACACTAATTAACAGGTGTATGGGAAGAAAAACGTTATATGGGTTTGTATACATACATCAAACTCTGTTTTCCTTTGCTAAAAGTTATGTACATAGCGACACAATGGAATTATCACGATTTAATATGTTAGTACTCAAATAAATTAATTGTAACTTTGCGTGACACTCTGTATGCATAGTGCATTTAACCTTGGGCACAGCGAGTCACTCTCTTATTTGTTGATAGTGTGTTCAAAAAGACTTGTCGACTTAATAGATCCAGAATTATTTTTTGTGCAAATGAATAAATATTATGTAAATAGAGCAATTAGAATAATTTTATCAGTTTTCGTTTAAATTCGCGGATTTTTTGTCAAATATTGAAATGATTTAATTAATACCAAGAAATTAACTGTAATGTTTATACATTTTAATCGCATTCCAGAAATGAAACGACGGAATAAATACATATATACATGCATACTTTGGGTAATGGGTTCTTTGACCATTATGTGACCCCAGTTTTCCTCATTAATAAAAGGCAATTAAATAAACACCCATGATTTCATATAAGTACGTAACATCATGTATTTGTCTCAGAATTAGGGAATCTCAGATGTAATCTCACGGTTAACGTTGTTCTCTTCGCTACTAAAACTTATATGAAATTAATTAAATAGCTTCAATAATTCCATAAAGCTTCAGATACAGCGTTGTTATTGAAATAAAAGGAAAATATCGAGGGAAAAGGGAAAATTTCCAGAAAGGATAGTACAAAATTAGGTTTAATTAACTGCTTGCGTCAGTGCCATGACCACTTAATTTATAGTTATATTTTTTCCTATAAAAAATACCTTAGCGTCCCCTTCCTCGTACCTTTCATTAATATCGCATCCAATAAAAATTTTAATGATCAAACTAATCACGGCGACACTCCACGGTAATCTTTATACGTGAGGAGTAACTTCATCAAAAGTATTATAAGTATTACCATATCAAAGTGTGATAAAAAAATTGAAGTAGATGATTTTTGCGTGTCAAGCAGAATCAGATCAAAGAGGAGGAGAGTTTGCCACAGAAAGATGAAGAGCACTCACTAATGACATGTATATGTTTATATCTGGGTAGCATACAGAGTGTTTTAGTTTCCGAAATTTGCTATGTACATCCATGTACATCCGCATTTAACATAGCGAGTGTAACGTGAAGACGGATCGGGCTTTATCTAGCGACAGACAGATTCAAAATATACGGTATTCAAATATACCGTCATTGGAATGACGGTCAAAAACCGTCAATCCAATATTTCCACAACGATGATTCCACGTCTCTTTCACATCCTCAGTAAAGACAGCAAGAACCATACGTACTATCCCACATTTCCCACAACTCTATCAGTAGGACTCTACCAAGCCATTTTCAACTTCCCCCCTTCGGTCCTATGTTCTGCTACCGCAAGTTCCAGTGCTCCCCTTTGATCATTTCGGCCCACTGATCTCCATCTCCCGTTCTCCTTCCAGGTGTGAAGGACGCCTTCATCCACACCTACGGAGACACTGACAGCGACGAAGGTAACTTACAGAGCTACACGAAGAAAATGACAGACGACGGGAACGACGGTTACAAACACTTTGACAGTTTCCACAAGAAAGACTCCGACAAGTACGGGTACGAGGTACACTCCGAGTACGGGAAAGCAAACAAAGCTGAAGTTGACACGACTGACGGAAAGGAGAAAGGTAGAGAAGGGTAGATGGTAGATTTTCAGTTAGATTGGCTGGAGAGAAGTCAATGAGTGCAAGAGATTTCAGCTCTGCGGATGGTAGACTGCTGTAGCTGTGTGAGCAGGTTTTGAAGCATTTGTAACATACTTGTTCTTCAGTTGGAAAATCACTATAACGATTTTAACGAGAAGAGATAAAACTCACTGGAGCTCCACTTGAAATTTAGAATTTCCAAAGGCTATTATTCGAATTGAAACCTACTCAATCGATACAATCTATTATTCGGCCTATGTCAATGACCTAGCCTGCAGTCAAATGCACGATCCATTGGGCTCTCTTTCTCGAAGAGAAGAGAAGAAATTTCAACTTTCTTAACAACAATTGCTGTAACTTCGTCAGCTCCTTCAGAGCTGACATGCCAACACAAACTCTGGCAATAACCTATCACATTCTTCTCGATACTACTCCACAATTTAGCTGACAAATGTCATTTTTGGTTACAGAAAACGCAGAGGAGGAAGACGATGGCGAAGAAACCAAGAGATCTTACCAGATCGCTGACGAGTCGGAAGGAAGGTGAGCAGAGCAATTCCTTTTCCTCATAATGATTCAGTGTTCTCAGAAATATTCACCGTTTGTCCTTTCTCAGCAAGCAAAAGGATAAGAAAGCCGTAGAAGAGTATGACTTTGGATACTACGGTGACTCAGGAGACTCAGGTAACTCCGAAAAGTACTCTGAAAGTGAATCTGGCGGAGAAGGCGAGGCTGAATCTGGCAAATATGAAGAAAGTTCAAGTAAGTAGTAGGAGGGTATTTCTCGCTAATATTTAATGTAGTGTTTTAAATTCAGTTAAACTACAATCGATCGGAATCAATAGCTAAAGGAAGCTAAGGAACAGGTTTAGCTAAATCGATATATTTTTACCGCAGATGTAGTATTACTAAGATCATGTTATCTTTTAATTATTACCGAGGCTGGGCTAATTTTAACAAACACCTTTGATGTCGTTTACCCCAAACGTCTCAAAGGATTGATCTCCCTTTAGCACTTACTTGACTCATTAAATCGATTAATCACATATTTGTAGATAATTTCATTTCTGTAGTAAACTATGTTTTGTAAACATAACAAAAATAACACTGCGATTAATGAAGATAAACGTATTGGTTTTCCCGATATAACATTTTCTACTGTAAATCATAGCATCCTTGAATGATTTAGATCAGCTATAATTACTTAACCCACAAATGTTGCGGCAGAATTGATTTTGCCAAGAAACGTGTAGATTGTCTAAGTCAGTCCAATATTGATACCAAAACGTGTAGTGGATCTGCTCTAGTCCTAGTCGTACTGCTTACTTTCTAATTATGTAAATTACAGCACCTTTAATTTAGTTCGATTAAATATCAACAATCGACAATTTTTGCATTACAGCTGAATCTCTGCTCTGCTGAATAGTATGAGTTTCGATCAGGTCAATATGTTTTGCGTCCCCAGAGAGACTTTCCTGTTCGTCTTATTTTTATCGATTCTCGATCCGTTCAAACTGTAACATAATGTCATGAGCAACAACATCAAAGTAATGGGTGCAAACAAAATAGAGTAAAGCTGTTCCTTGATCTTCCTTCATACTTTGGACTATAGAAATGAAAAGCATTCGAGCGTGGCATAGGACGTGTCTGCGGTCATCCGTAGCGTAGAGGGGTTAGATAATCCAGGTCTTGTCCGACAACGTCGGGCAGATTTGCATCGGAGGCGTCCGTAATGCAGTGATATTTTATCAGTGATATCGCGTCGATATCACATAAACGTACACAAATTAAAGCGGAACAACGTCTGCGTGAGACGTAGTCCAGTAATAGATTTACGTCAAGTCGCCATTAATGTAAATGAAGTTTACGTTCTGCAATGCCAATAATCATCAGTTATTGTTGGAGCAGTTACGTTAGCAGTAGTTTGTAGGATAATGTGTGTGTATGTGCCTGTTTGTAGATCCGGATATGCGCTAGATGGCGTACGATAACACTTTGGTTTTAATGAAGGAAATTGATAGCTCTTCCAAGTTTCAGGAGCGGGATTCAAGGCTATTACACCTCTGATAATAAATGGTTCTCATACGTTAACTAACACTAATTTACTGCGCCTACCGATTTTACATCAAAGGGCCTCGCAATTACACTATATGGACCGTTAATTCTTAACGCCCTTCCTCCTCTACTAAAACCGACGTTTTAATTTTTACATATTCCCTCTAATATTCAAACATGATTTTACACGGCAAACGATGTAAGTCCAATTATAGATCGTACGTTCCGATTCAGCCGCTACTCGTATTTTAAAGTTCAAGTGAAGCTACATAACGTTTCAGATAAATGATTTAATTTCGCCCAATGTTAATGTTAGTTTTATTACAGTTGCTTATTTTCATTTGTCGTAAAACAAAGTTGAATTTACTTCTGTTTGTAGAACAATATCAGAAACGGATATTTCATTAATGCACGTTTCATGTCGTATTTGCTAGAGCTGTTATTAGAAAACAATATTAATTTTGATACTCTGCCTCTTTATTAACAAGCATGAAGCCAGCTTTGGTTAAAATTTGAATTTGCTTTATTTTTTACACAAAACCAACGAGAGTGATTCTAGCATTTGGGAAGTTTACTCTATGTTACGAGTTTTGGATGAGACTTTGATATAATGCAAAATTTAACACGAGGGAGCAGTATTTCAAATCATTCTACCACATAAATGATGTCTCTTCTAAAGGTCTTTTAATTGTTACATATTGGATGTGCTTCGAGCAAACTTGTGCCCATAATCACTAAGAGCTTCATAAAGAGGAAATGTGATGTCATGAAAAAAGAGAAAAAAGGAATATATCTTTAATGAGAATCGAAACTGTGTAATAAGTAAAGGTCACCTATGTCATTAATTAAACCATTTCATAAGACGAATGAAAGTTTGTATCTCCATTGGGTACCATGCTAACCTGCTAAAGGGTTATGTCACATGTATATGCAAGGGTATGTCACCCTTGCATAGCTTACTCTAATTCTATGTACGAACGAATATTAGAGTTGTTTCGGAATAAATCCTTAATTTCGTCCTATGGGTCATTTTATATTTTCGTCAGATTAAACACATGCCATATGCATTAATTCTACTGGCTAGCATAACTTTGAAAGGGGTTCAAGGCTGTTATTGGAAGTCAACCAACAGGTCAACTCTGCGTGAATAACTGTATAACCCAATACGCTATATGAATCAATATTGGATTTATTTCTGAAGAATCCTTAGTTGCACTCAATGAAAGGTTCCAATGTCTGTCGCCACACTACCTATTCATTGAATGTATGAATTAACTTGTCTGGAGTAATTTTGAAACAGACTTAGATCCAAAATGTCCCGTATAAAGAAATTTTATATTTTTGTGCGTAAAACTGCACACTTGCTAAATGAATTCCATTATGGGCTCTAATAAACGAAAAGCAGGTACAGAACTCCTACTGAAATAGATCTAAAATGTTATCCTTACATGGCTTACTGTCTACCTTGATGCATGACAACATTAGGCTTATTTCAGGAGAAATTCATACTTCTACCCAATGGAGATTTTAATTTCCTTTCAACCAGCTATAACCTTTGCACTGTGTATCGTCCATAGACTGTAATAATTGTAAAACAAGTTTAGAACTCCTGCTTAAACAGTCCAAAAATTGTATTCTTACGTGGTACTATATATCCAAAGGAATGCTTTATTTCTGTTGTCAAATTCCTCACTAAATGCATAAATTCTATCGGCTAGCATAACGTTGAACGAGGTTCAGAAATCTCAACAATATGCCTGTAGAAGTAATCTTCAATTATATTTTTCCAAAATTTTTGGTTCATTTCGCTTAGAATGTTTCATTTTGAAGCGTAGTTACTCTTAGTACTTCAGAACTTTCCTAAACTTGATTGGATATGAGACATTTGGATGCGTTTCTATTTTAAACCATTGGCTGTTTATAAGGATTTAGCTTGTATTGCTAATGTTAAGAAACATGACAATCATACAATCTTGCTCAGTATTTTAAATTTCCTTTGGACCCGGAATACAGCGCGTGTGTGAAAGTGATATTAAGGATTATCTAATTTGACATGTTCACTCGGACTTATTACCGGTCTCTAATGATAATAGCGGTGATTATCAGCAACACCGACGCAATTTCCGCTTTATTTCCATATCATCTGAAACGCTTCAATTCAATTCAGTTGAAGTCTGCGATTATTATTTTTTCTCAATTTGAGTAAACAATATTTAAGACGTTTGATTAGCGATGAAATAAAACAACAAAAGTCATCGAAGGACAGCAAAAATGTAAACACTTGAAACCGTACTATCTTATTATACTCGATTCGGCATAGTTCAATAAACCTTTGCGTTGCCGAAATTAAAACAATTCCGAGTAATTTCGGTCTTAATTCCAGGTTACGAGAGCGAAGGCGGAGAAGGTGAAGAAGCCGACGGTTACGCCTCAGAAGGGGACGCAAGTAACAGCTACAAAGCCACAGAGAAAGACGACGAGGAATCCGAAGCGGAAGAGGATGAATACTAACTACTGACAACTTGTTTATTGTTCTAACATTAAGTGTTATTTAATATGTAGGTTAAGTTGTGTAAGTGAATCTAAATGAGTTTATGATTAAAATGGCCGGAAACTACAAACTGGTGATTTGATTTTAAGTAAAATTTGAGGCGATTATTAACATCAGTAGATCAGGTTATTAGAAAAAATTCCAGTGGTAGGTGAAATTTTTAGAGTTTAAATGTTCCCAACAACCTTATGCCAGAAACTCCGCTAGAACTTTCAATATTTAAAATTTTGGAAATTGTTGAAACGGAATCATTCCCACTATTCTCCAATTTTTATTCACAACATCTAAAGAAATTCTCGTACACCAATTATATCTTGTTCAAAACATTAAACGGTTCATTTCCAATATAAATTTCAGGTTTTAAAATCTCTCTCCCACTGTTAAGAGCAACGAAAGTTGATCGACAAAATTAAGTTCTGCAGCTAACTTCATTAAAGAAATGGAAGTTTATACTATCTATTAATGGAAGTATTTTAATTTCGAAATTCAAATTTCGCGTAAAGTACTCTGAAGACCAACAAATCGAGTTTAATTGTATTTTGAATAATGTAAACAACGCTTAGTGTACCGTTCTTCGGATTAGTCCTAAGGAACAGAAAAAAACGCTACAGAGGAAAAAACAACAAACGTCACCAAGAAATTTTCAACGTTATTAACTTACACTTTGTATAAACTTCTCCCTTAAATTCCCCGAGGAATCATGACTTATCTTGAAAAACTTTCGGGTTAACAAAGTGTTATTATTATCGATATTGAATATCTTTGATATCTTTCACAAACACGGTGTGTCAATAATTGGTGTTTATTTTTTTAAAGTTATTTATCGATTAATAAGAAAAGAGGCAGGTGATTATGTTATTGCTTTGTTTTTCGTGTCGATTTCGGCAAACAGGAAATATGATGAAAGTGATCACAAAAGTTGATTTTATCTTATCACCGATTCCGAAACAACTTTTGGAAAACACAATGATTGTAAAATGCGCTCTTAATAGAAAATATCTGCATACAAAGGAACCTTCGCTCTGTTGCGGTACTTTTTTTGTTTAATAAACAAATAGTGAATAACAAAATTCCCATTTGATAATCAAGTAATTTGTGAAATTCTGATGTGTTTGTTGTAACTTTTAACCTTCCCCTTGTTATAGTTGTGCGATTATATAACTATCTTGATATTTTTCCCAGTACAATTTAAGTCGTGATTTCTTGCGTAAAATTACCGAAATTTTAGCATTAGGATTTCAACGAGTTGCAGTTACTTACATCAGCGATATATGTACCACACGACTGGACGTAATCATGTTGTAAATTTATATTACCAAGACAGAAAAACAATACAAGTGTTTATCGGCAAAATACGCGTTTCTGTTTAAATGTCTGCTAAACTGCAATAACAACATTAAACATCGAACTTCGACCGGTAAGTCACTTTAATATTTTTCATTACTTTTTTAACAATTTTAACTTTCCTGCTTTTAATTTATTACAATAATCAAAACAACCATCGAACGATATGTTTTCTATTTACCCACTCACTCTGTACCATTATTAGTAAATTAAATTAAATTAAGAAATAGGAAAATCACAAAGAAATTGTTTCGATAATAGTAATTAGTCTCGTTGCAAAATCTGTTCTGGTATCTAAAGAATCTCTCTTTCTCTCCCTCAACGCTAACAGAGCGAAACAAATCTATTTAAACCGCGATATTGGAACAAGTAATTAAATGTATAAAAAATTCGAATTGCCATACTGAGAAATTGTAATCAATAAATGCAATTAATATATAATGAATTAAAATATTGTCCCAACAGGAACGTTTGCGAGAATGAAACTTTTCGGTCAGGGTCGTGCAATAACCCTTTTGGAAATAGTTTTCCCCCTTACTCGATCACTTACCGATCAAACTATCGATTTTTATGATTTCTCATTAAGTGGAGACCTTACCCATTGTTATTTTTAATTCGTTATCGTGACTCTACACAAACGTTGAGTGTGACAATACTAACGACCTCAATTAAAAAACAAACTTTATCTTTATTAGATTGTTTCTTGAAAACTCGTCTTTTAAAGATGAAGCAATTAAAGAGATGAATCATCCCGCTCAATCCTGGGATTGTGATAGCGGAACTGCAGTTGCAAACATGCCGAAGAGAATCTAAATACCGTGTGAGCAATTTCAGTCTATGAAACCATAGAACTTGAAAATAAGCACAAAATTCAAATCGAGAGAAAAACGTGTGATTTACGTAGTTGCAGTAATAACTATAGTAATGGAATTGAGTTACTAATGGAGAAGACTGTTGAGTACTCACTCACACTGTTGAGTACTTTCTCAACGAATTGTCGGATAACGTGGGTTGTGTTAGAATTTTTAAATTGTTGAATAAATACATGTAGTATACAAATTGCATACATTTAAACCAAAAATAGAATATTCGTATTTAAAAATATGTGTATATCGATTATTTCATTGGCTTACTCAATTACTGAACACACAAAAGAATCTTTTTTTTTTAGCGAAATAGGAAAATCTGTAATTAACCATTTTATTGAGAAAAATCTCTCCTAAGCTTCCATTATACGTTCCAATAGGCTGCTTTCGCTGATTTTTTGATATTATAATTCTTAATTATATCTGCTCAGCAACCGCAATTGATTTAAGCCGTGTAAGACGTAATCCTTGGGATAGGTATCAAATCACTTTCGTGAATATTCCCATGGGAAAATCTAAAAATATGCGAAACATCATTGGTTGGTTTCTCGAAGTGAGTTAACTGCAGGAAACGGTAGAACGGCTTGTTGGGTTTCAACCTTTACAAATTTCAATCAGGTAATTATTATGCACCTTACTTGACCCAGATTAAAAATAACCAACAGCTTATTTTGTAATTATCTAAAACTCGTTAAATGGAAATATTTTTACGAAAGGTCAACCGCGGAAGAAAAAGGAACCTCAAAACTCTTCCCTGTTTTACTTATGAAAAAATAACCTCTCCCAAGTGTTTCGAGTTGTGATTAACCGGAGAGACGAATGATATTATCGTGTTAATGGATATTTCCCCGATTTCATACGTATAAACTCTCCGACACAATTTAAAAACAGCGTGCCATTATCTACACATATAATTTTTAATACCGAATAGCGATATACGTGAGCAATAGCGAGATTAAACTTTTCATTAAATCGTAATTAGATACATAAATCTATACATAACAAAATATTAACAATAATACTTACAACTAGAAAAGGTTATACTTTAGTCCCTAGAGAGAATTTTGGTTATTTTAACAAACGATTCTCAATTGATACGTTTTGAAATTTACTTTGTTCCGTTGCCAAAAGGTGCTATCATGATGTGAACAACATTTTGTGTGTGCAGCGTACACTACTACTGTATCTGTCTGAAAAAGGAAGGGCGTTCATTTCTATTAAATCTGTCCACATTATAAATTACAATACTCTTTCGACCTTGTTCGATACGATCACTGCTGGTCACTTCCTCCCAATGATCCGCGACCCGGGTAAAAGACACCACCCCGTATATATCAGCCACTCGACCTTATCAACGAACGTGATTTTAGAAACACAACGATACCATTGCCATTGATAAAAAATTGTTAACGCTCTATATAAAAAAACATCTCTTGACGGACTCTTGAAGGATTGATCAGCGTAATGCGTTAGGGTTACGACGTGATCAGGATTATTTTCTAGTGTCGAGAAAATGGGCTCGTGTGATGAGCAGGCGAAGGAGAAGTGCCCGAAGGATTGCCAGGTATCATATTATTACGAGGAAAACGAGGGTGTCGATACTTACTTCTCATCGAACAAAATAAAGATCCCGGATGACAAAAAGGTAAGTACATTTACTGCCTTACAACTCGATATTAAAAAAGTGCATTGCAAAACAAAAGTAAATATAAAGTAAAAAGTATTTCACATTCAATAATATCAGTCCAAACCGCCATCGCGCTGAAATTTTAAATTTACGCTATGAATATCCGTTTAAATATTTTATATTACCAATTACTGACTTCCATGGTTGAAGGGTGATTTTTAAATTTAATTCCCGGAGTGAAATAATTTTGCTTTATTCATTAAATTTTCAAAAGATGGATATTCCTCGAATTCTCGGAGTGATATTCCATCATAATATTGCAGGAATAGGTTTTGAACTTTAGGTCCCTATTCCCTCTCCATTAAGTTTTCAAATTTCACCGTCTGCTCTGTATATGTCCCGCAAGATCATTCTGTTTTAAATATTTATGTTAGCTCGTAAGTAGCTTATCGTCAGTCACAGACAGATTTCTCTGCAAGTTGACGAAATTGATTAACCGGCTAATCTCTTTAAGCTCTGGCAAGCGTGTCATGAGTAATGTATTTTTGATAAGTCGCTTCCTTAACAGAGTTTGAAAGAATATTTCCGGATTGAAACAAGAAGAATGCACCGTTTCGTATTTCGTCAAGTTTGGCGGTGAGCTACAAACTTTAGAGTTTGAGGTTCATAAAGCACCAGCCACAAAATTTTGGATTACGATCATTTCAAAAATAAAATGATAAAAACGGCATTTACAAATGTTTACATGATAACAATATTTTTATTAATATTTGAATAATGCCAATGTGGTTAATATTGCTGAATTCAGCTGATAAACAAATCTGTTTATAGTCTTTTATTCAGTTATAATAAGGAATAAATTATAATAATTAACTAATGCAAGATTCCGAAGTTATATTACCAAATGTACAAATATTACTGGAGAGAACTTGATCATACTATGATATGATCAAATTAGATCATTCTTGCAGAAGTTAAAATAGTTGCTGATGTTATGAACCATGAATCCACTTCCCCTATAAGATGGTTGAAAAATGAAATTACCTAAGGACAAAATTTCCCTTTTCTGAGATAACTTAAGAGCTATTTTAAATTTACTTAAAGAGGAAGTTACAAAAATGTACAGCTTTCGATATAAAAAGGATCCCGTTAGAAATGAAACAGTTAAAGACGCTCACTGACAAAATTGATTATATTTCTGTTTTTTACAGCTTAATATGAAAGCACTTGAAACGGTCCATTCGATATTTATTTGGAAACAATTTAATACTTTTATTTCCTAACTTAGTTGCTACAATAAAATTTTTTTAACATAACCTGTAATGAAAACATTTTTCAAAGTTGCAAATAACAAAAAAAATCATTTGCAGTTTATCAAAAATCAGCAGCGACCTTTTGACTTATCTAGCATAGGAAATTTGATGTAATCCTGGTGCCTTATTTATGTTTAGGTACCTAACTGTTTCTCGATATTCTTCCAACAGTAATGTCTTCCCCCTTGTCATCTTCTTCTATCTCATGTGCAGCTCCAAGTTTATTTTTAATCCAAAATTCAAAATTGCCTTCCTTCCTGGTTACCTAAAAAATGTTTTTATTGTCTTATACGTTTGTTCTTTCTTGATTTTCTTAAACGGTTTATCTACTATTTCACATATTTTTTCCAATTATTTCTTTGTCCTAATGTACTTCCTGTTAGTTCTATTTCTTTGTCTTTTTATATTGTTTTTTATATTTGTATTTTTACATTTTTGTTCCTTTCTTTTACCGTTTCCATAATTTCATCCGTAATCCCGGGTTTTCATCTCTCGCCCTTTTGTGCCTGTATTACTCTTGCGCTCCTTCAAATTACCCTAATTCTTTTCATTTTGTTCTAATAACTCTGTTTATATCCCCAATCCTATATTTTCCTATACCTTCATAAATCTTTGATTGCAAATCATTGTTACTGAGATGCAGCCACTGGATACCCTCTACTGTTTTTTTTTTTAAATTTTATTTCTATATGGATTTTTTAGTAATACGTACTCCATCCGGTATCTTCTAATATCTTCTGGTACCCTCCATGTGTCTTCTAGGGGGATGGATATGGAATAATGTGTTTGTGATAACTAAATTATACCGCTATATGTTTTTCTGAACATTCTCTTGTAATCATGTTCCAATCTTTCAATACAATTAGGTTCCTATCTGCGTATCACCTGTTCTATTCTTTTATAGATTTATTCTCATAACATGTCTCATCGTCGTTATAATTTGTTACTGTCATATAAACCTGTATCATAGTGTAATACAGTGTCAGTTGAAATACTTGCTTTTTTTATCATAACTCTTTCGCTTTAGGGTATGTATCCTTTAACTTTTTCTCCTATTTTCTCCACCATTATGACTCCTACCCCAGCTTGGCCATTTACTGCAGCTGTGTTTCCACTCTTTATAGCCCTTTCTTGTAGCCACCTTAATTCACTCATTTCCGGCCGATCCAGTTTATTTTACTACGTTTCATGTACTACATTCTCCAATCTCCCACATTTCCATAAAACGCGGACACTGAATATCCCAACTCTCTGTATTTTACCCTTGTACATATCTTCGCTGTCCCCGCCTGAAGATCAGACCGGGGACATTTTTACCTCGGAATTTAGTTTTGTTCAGCTTTCTTATTGGCGAAGACACTTCCTTCTATTAATTATTTGTACCTTTATGACAAAACAGTCAAAACTAGGGTTATACCACCCATAATCGTTTGTCAGAGCCTCGTCAGTGAAAACAGGGTACACCGCGGGAAGGCGAGATTGACATTTCAGTAAGAGAGGCTGTTTGAGACGCATCTCTCTCCCAAATATCCTAAACTGAAATATTTCCAATGCCCAAATAGCCCAGTATTCAAATAAACTAATTCGTTTAACGTAATTCCACAATTTGATAATAAATTCTTTTAACCCGTATCATTCTGCTGGATTCTATTCCTCAAAGGAAACATATGGCAGGGACCTTCGAGAAGTATCCAATGATGGCAATTTATACCGGCTTCATATTTATTTATTTTTTATTCAATTTTCAGGCGGGCTTCGACTTCCGAAAATTATGGGCATTCACCGGACCTGGCTTTCTCATGTCCATAGCTTATTTAGATCCGGGGAATATAGAGAGCGACCTACAGTCCGGCACTGTAGGAAAGTACAGGTTGTTATGGGTGCTTTTTGGATCGACGGTCCTAGGATTCTTGATGCAGTCGTTATCGACGAAATTAGGTAAAGCTGAGGTCGACTCTGCGGCGATTCGTTTCGGTTGAGGTTTTCCGAATGCCAGTGATCAGCTGAAATTTATTTTTTGAGTCATCACATTCTACATAAATTGATTAATGGTTTAGGAGACTCTTATGTCAATACACCAAAATCTATTATCAATCTCTTAGCGAAAATATCGTAAGAACTCGTAAACGTTTGACGTCAAAAATGTACTTCACGTTGATTACTCCGCCGTCTATTTCTTAAACATTCGGCACCTTTATATCTTAATATTAAAAATTAGGCCTGGCGCCACTTGGTCTTTTATATCTCGCACAATAAATTCTCATTAAATCCCCGTCTGACCGCAAAGCTCAACAAAATAATAACCAAAACCCTCCCGAAAACTTCCAACTCTAAAAACTTTTAATATCCAATTAAACCGTCTGCTCCCGCCTTTATCTATCCCGATAATATAAAAACTTTCTCCAAATCTGATTGTAATGGCCTTTGTCTTTTCGACATTTTAGGAGTAGTTACGGGCCTCCATCTTGCCGAAATGTGCCACAGGCAGTATAAGAAAGTTCCCAGACTACTCCTCTGGATTATGATTGAAATAGCTGTTATTGGTTCCGATATGCAAGAGGTCATCGGCACTTCGATTGCCATCTACTTATTATCTAACAAAGCGTAAGTAACATTTTTTGTACTAATACAATTACAGGCAATCAATAATTTAAACAGATAAACGTGACATTGTAGTTGAGTACTTAATTTCAAGACAGGATTTTGAAACTGTAGAATTTAGCGAACTGATAAGTTCACAATATCGGTGATTAGTCTTACAGAATCGCGACTTGACAACAGATCAAGACACTTTTATATTACCGGTTTGACTTTTTAATATCTTATTGCTGGACGCAATTGGTCTATCAAACAATTTTAAAGCGGTTTACCTATGGTACTTAAAGCGTATCAATAAGTAATAGGTTATACCGAAAACATTTTAATTACAAGGAAATTCTTCTCGTTATCAGTTTTGAATTTCTTCTTTGAATTCCTGGTATCTAATTAACAAAGCCACTTCTTCCCTCTTTTATAACAGTTTTTAACGTTTTACGAGTCGTCAATATAGGCAATATTTTATGCGATAAAGTAAGTTTGGTATAAACAATATTTAGTCACGGAATGAATGCGTGTGTATACCTAAACAAAAATTGACTATTAAATTTATAATGTAAAATCATATTTGCATATGTCGTGATAAGATTTTTTCTTACGTACTGCTGAATTAGCAAATTTGTCATGCCAATATGGGAACTGTTTTCATTTAGACGATGGTGTTTTTAAACATGGCGTTATTACGGCCACCCACGAATTTAATACCAGAACTAGGTAATAAGGAGAGATATTCTTTGTTACCTGAAAAGGTGTACATGAATTGAAGGCTACGAATCCGTAATATTAGCCTTTAATAGGCTAATATTTTATTTAATAATAATTTATACATTTCTTTAAACCATGAGGCAAACTTTACAGAATTAAAGTCAAAAACGCATAAAGAATAATATATAGATTAATACATACTAATTAGTATAGTTTATGAAAACTTGTGACAGATTGTATACATTCTAATCTTTGTATTGATCCATTACGGTATTGTAACAATTATACTTGCAAAATATCAAGTTTCTTAGATTGTAGACGTTCTTTAACACTGCATTAGAATGTAACATTAATAAAAATTGTTTGTGTATAATGGTCTTTAGTTCTAACATAGGAAAAACTTCCAAAACTCCATTTGTACTCGATGGTAATCGAGGTTGATTTAGTCGTTTTTGTAATACGTTTCATCCACTACAAATGCAATGTCTTTCTTGGTTAGAGTGTTCAAAATTTCAAAATTTTCACGTAGAACAGAGCAAAAATATTATTTTTGTTGGACACATATCTTGCTTTCTCTCTTGCTTGCTGCACTGAAAATATGTCTTTAATTTTGACGAATCACTCATGCTTTGAGAGTAACACTTTCCTCTCACGATACGTAAAACATTTCAATAAAATGTAGGTTTCCCTTTTTCAAAAATTTTGCATGCACTCATCTTTAATGTTCAACAAGCAACTAATGCTTCTACAACAGAACAAAACTGACAGAGTAGGACGACCAATTTGATAAAAGTCAACAGTTATTTCACAATCATCGTTAGTGTTAATCCCTTGGGGGTTAATCTTCAATTCGTGGGAAGGACAAGGGGTGAATAAGGGACGATTCTAAATTCATGACCCCTGGTTAAGTAGAAATGAATCAAGGAGTCACGGAAACGATCTGGCTGTGTTATTGGTCCTACTTTTTTACCTAAACAATCCAATAAGTTTACACGCCACCACCTAAGTTTCACGCTCCAAATTTTCAGTTCAAAAGTTCTATCTCATTTGTGATAATTTCCACGTGACAGCTTCTTTTCATATTTGAATTTAATTCCAGAATTCCACTCTGGGCCGGATGTCTTATAACCATATTCGACACTTTTACCTTCCTCTTTCTGGACAAATACGGCCTAAGGAAATTGGAAATGTTCTTCTGTATTCTCATCGGTATTATGGGCATCGCCTTTGGTTACGAGTATATCGTGTCTGGTCCTGACCAGCTGGAAGTGACGAAAGGGCTCTTCATCCCAACATGCAAGGACTGCGACTCGGAAGTGCTATTACAAGCTGTCGGAGTAGTTGGAGCTGTAATTATGCCGCACAATTTGTACCTCCATTCTGCCCTGGTCAAAAGCAGAGACATCGATAGGAAGAAACCTTGCAAACTAAAGGAGGCTAACATGTATTATTACATCGAGAGCGCGATAGCGCTGCTAATTAGCTTGATAATCAATATATTCGTCGTGGCTGTTTTTGCTTACGGTTTATTCGCCAAAACGAATAGAGATTTGGTAAGTGTATAAGTTATTTTTAGAAGGTTGACGGTGATTAGTTAATTTTATTTCAGCTGGAAAAGTGTCGGGATTCAAACAACACCAACTTGTACAACTTAGCAAAGGATACCTTCGAAGTAAGTAGTTCAAAAAATAAAATGTTTAGGCTTCGTTTAAGGATTTTGGTCAAAGTGCAAAAATGGTTGTATGTTTAAATAATTAACTTCAATTCCGATACCTGGTTTGTTACGTAACAACATTACTATCCATTCATTACATACCCATCCACTATTCCTAGACTAGCATCATAAAACACTGCTTAAAAGATTATATTTTGAAACCTAGGAAATCTACTGAGTGTATCTAATCAGTACCTCTAGTGCTTCTAACTAGTCGTACTCCAGTAGTGACATACTTCTTCTTTCAAGAACAACACCGATATCGTCGACGGAGACATCTACAAGGGTGGGATCTTCCTAGGGTGCACCTACGGCGTGGCTGCCCTCTACATCTGGGCCATCGGTATCTTGGCAGCCGGTCAGAGCTCCACCATGACCGGCACTTACGCCGGTCAGTTCGCGATGGAAGGTTTCTTGAACCTGCGCTGGCAGAAATGGAAAAGGGTCCTCTTTACCAGAAGTATAGCAATGGTGCCGACATTCTGCATTGCTTTCTTCAGCTCGTTGTCGGACCTGACCAGTTTGAACGATTACTTGAACGCAGTCATGAGCTTGCAGTTGCCGTTTGCGGTGATTCCGACCATAGCTTTCACCGCTAACAGGAGGATCATGGGGCAATTCGTTAATGGAGTGTAAGTGGTGATAAAAGTGCCTTTCAGTCTATCGTAACATATATCAAAACAGTGGCAAGTGAAATCACTTCTTCGTTATGGGAAAGGTTTTTTTGAAATTTTTAACATGTTGTTTAACGTGATCAAATTTTAAACATAATTTCATATTTATACGCACCAACCAAATTATTACTGATCTCTTTTTTAGAATTATCAACATATTGGCAGTCATCTTGAGTATAGTTATCGTAGCCATTAACGTTTACTTCGTGACCCAGACCTTGATGGAGTTGAAGTTACACATAGCTGCAGTGTTGTTTATTGGATTACTCGCAGTGTTGTATTTCTTATTTATTGTATATCTTTGCGTACATTTGTACATAGCCATGGGTGGGAAAGGTATTGAAGATCTTCCTTTCATGCAGAAATTCGTCGTGGTCCCTCTGAACAAACCTCCTCAGGAGAATCATAAAGCGGTAAAGAATGGTGTAGTGTAACAGCTTTAACTGAAGTATTTTTATATTTTATCGAATAAATTATTTTTTTTACATAAAATAATGTTTGTAGCTTTTGTATTTAATCAACTGAATAAGATAAATCGAGTTTATCCTTTATCCCGAGAGACTTTAGCTCCTCATTTTCGGTTGTGATTATTTTGTCAACAGGCACTGTAAATCAATCATGGTTCAATCATGAATCGTTCATTATCATGGGGAGGTAAATCTCACAAACAAAACTCTATGGCTTTAGCAGAAAGCTCTGCAATTTATTTACTTTTAACTCTGAATTTAGTTACATAACTTGCTTTGAGTTAAATTTTCATAAGCTTTCAACGACATATTGTTAAAAATTAAATCCACTAATACCTGATGAGCTTTTGAACTGTTGGGGTCAAACTGAATAAGTAATTACATAATATCCTCCAAGTTCTCCCAAGGAAAACGCAATTTAGCCAAGTGCCCCTTCGTGTTAAAATTAGTTTATGGGCAGAGGCAGTGCAGACACCAAACACTAAACCTTCAATACAACACGATTTCAAAAAGTGACGAAAACATGAGAACCATCGAAGTTAAATAAACTATACGCCTTATTTCTAAAATTTTCAAATTATGGAAATATGCATTACACATAGATTTCTAGTTTTCCAGCCCTTAGTAATAAAGTGTAGCTTCCCTCTATTATTACGTCTTCGTATTTTTTGAAAAGAAAATTAAAAGATTTACAAGTTCTATAATTCCAAATAGATTATACAATTTGGGTACACGTAGGTACGTATTTATTAAGTAGCCAATACTTCATTCATATAGTCAATAAAATACCAAATTTTGGTATAAACTCCAGGGTTTTTAGCAGCGGCGCACACTTTCCCCCAAGACGTTATCCCGACTAGAATCCCGGACACCACCAAAGGACCCCCAGAATCCCCCTAAAAAATATACTCGAAATATTTAGGTTAAATAGATAATATTGAAGATAAAAACAACTATAGAAGTCAAAGAAGAAGAAAGTCAATATAACTGGCTCTATTTTTGAGCTTATGTATATAAATAAACACAGTCAACACTAAATACATCAAATTTATGTCCCTACGTCCACCAGATAAGGTTCAACAAATTCGAAACTCAGTGGAGTAGAAGGTGTATCAGAATATGGAAAGTTATAGGTACCCAATGATGTAGTTAGTAAAGTTTCCACATAGGAATGCGGCTTATGTTTTTGAATCCTGTTGGTGATAGTGAGAGAATTTGTTTTGCTTTATATTCTCCTAAACTTGTCATAAACATCAAACCCACGAGAAACTGACATAAGTAGTGCAGGTACCTCAATAAAATTGTTTCTTCAAAGTGCATCACTTTACCAACTTAACAGTATATCGTACCTGGCAGGTATCCTTGCCGCCATCGCTATACCCAGCGCAGAACATCCTTTCTGTGACATCCCCGGGATAGTACCGGAGACAGTCCTCCGTAGTGATCGTAGGTACCACCACCATCTGGAGCTGGTCCGAAGGAAGGCCTCCCTGGTTAGGGTCTGCCGTGAGGCCCCAACCGGTAGCGATGGCAGGCAGGCCGCTGCTTACGATGGTACCCTTGCTGGCGAGGGTGATACTTTTCACCCCAGTTTTGAACTGCAGGGACGTGGTGAGCTTCAGTAGAGCGATGTCATTGTCGTAGGTTTCTTCGTCGAAATCAGGGTGGGTGTGAATGGTGGCGACACCGTAGATGGTACCGTCGATATTGCGGTAAGAGGAACCAACTCTTACTGACAAATCCGACTCGGTAACGCTGAAAAGGGTTTTAAGTGATACTTAAAGCTAGGATTATATGCAAAATGTATATGTTTTGTTGCTTGTTTTTAATATTTTACTGCAAATTTTATTTTTATTGAACTAAAGCTACAGTAGACAAGTTCAAATACATATGATCTTAAATGTATAAAAGAAAAAAGCATCGTACCTTTATAGATTGCTCTTTGAAAACAAACTCATTAAATCAGTAAGTACACAAATAATGACTACTTTAGGAGTAATGTTTATAAAAAAAATTATGCATATTCTTGTACCCCATTGGTGAGGTTAGGACACTTTTTCTTTTATAATTTTAATATATGTATTTCACTTTGATAGAGGGGGTATCTGATACACGGTAAAATATTGAAACAGCGTGAATCACAGAAGCGTTTTAAGAAATCCATGTTTGTTTCGTACTTTACGTAAAGTTACCACAGAATACAATTCCATTCCATTACTTACTCAAATGTGCAATGTGCAGCTGTCAAGATGAAATTTTCATTTATAATTGACCCACCACAGCCATGTCTACCATTATATTGTATAGAAACTTGATAAGGGTAGTCCGATATGTTGGCGTCTTGTCCCCCAACTATGCGCGGATCCAACGAAATTCCCAATACGAATAACTAAAAGCAGGTTTGATATAATGCTACATGAGGTTGTTACATGATATTATAAGAGTCAACAGTTTGAAAGCTTAACCACCATATTCGCATTTCCTCATACTTTAGGTACAAGAGATCGTTGGAATGTCGTAAACGTCAAGAGTTATACATATACAAATACATCATATTTGAAAAAGTATTTAATCAAATTATAAAAGTGGTTTTCTACTCACCTCAAACAAGAATATAAGGAAAACCAACAAAGTGTTTGTAGACATTTTTAAACAACCTTCCTCGGACGAGAGAACGGCTATTTGTTCGAAAAAGTTGATTTAAATTGAACTGAATGAGTCAAGTTTGAATAAAATTCAAGTAAGTTTTTATGAAATCGCAAACAACCGGTAATCTTATCAAAATATAAATCGATGACGTGTTTTTATTATAGCTTAAAATATAATAATATTACAGTAATAATATATTTGCTATTTTTTCTTTCAGTAAATCACCGAAATGTAACACATATTAAACAAAGGCCTGGCAACAATCAATTACTATTAAACATCATTAGGAAAGTTTTAATCAACTTTTAATGAGGTATAAAAGGAGAAAACGGCTATTTAATTTTCAGTATAAGTAAAATGCTAGTGTTTATTATATACTTCAGCGTTTTTCTTCAGTATGTTACAGGTCAGTTATACATTGATCTCAAAGCATATTCATTTTTTTATTAGTCATAAAAACAGTAACTAGCATGTAATTCTTAGGCATAATTAAATTTCTTGTCCGCCTAAAATATCTCAACATATTAAGCAGTTTACTTGTAATTGTAATTAAACATTTTACCCTTATGTTCAATCAACCACGTATTAATTTATTGAATAATCAACAAGTGAAATCACAAAAATATAAGTAAATTCCACCAGTCAATCTTAGCTGTAGTGTAAAATTTGTCTCGTCAAAATTACATGCTTTATTTAAAAATTGATTAAAAAAGAATAAAGTGCTAACCAAAAACTGTGCCGCCATCTTGCGATGAACGTAGTACCATAAATGCGCAGATATAGAGGTGCCTGTTCTGCACCGGATTATATTGATAGAAAGTGGGTAGTAAATCTATTGATCCCAAAAATTGTACAGAGCATTTGATATCGAAAAATAAGATAAACACTTCAACGGAACAAAAGTCTCACTATAAGATTGCAAAGACTCTGAAAAATATTATCCAAATATTCTAAACTATTAGGACACCCTCCCGATAATATTTATCAACCATGTACCCATAAAAATATTTCTTGTGCCTTATAAGTTATGTGTATGCCTTAATGTTTTACATTTCTGGATGATCTCCACACTGTCGCTTAATAACAATCTGGTTAAAATTCCAATTTGCGCTCAGGGTTGACAAAAATTGTAACATTTGATCTTAATCTTTAACTTCGCGAAGCCATATTCTATTTTCCCCTAAGATTACCTCCATGGAAAACGAGACGAACATCTGAGTGTTTTTCAAGAGTGAGGACGATTTCTTGTCGATTCATCATCGTTAAATTAATAGCACAATTAAAATAATATAGAACTTTTGTAGCAATTTTATACAAATATCATAAGATTTATCATAAATGCGTGTAATATAAAAGTGGGTGACAAATTAATTATGTCATATTAAAATTTCTATTCCCAATTTAAGCTGAGGACAAACAATCCGTTCCGAATTTGGACAACAGGATCATTGGTGGCGTAGAGGTAGACATCAGTTCGTATCCCTACCAGCTGTCTTTGGAGTACCTAGGCAGGCATTTCTGCGGAGGAGCAATCTTGTCCCCGACATGGGCCATAACTGCAGCCCATTGCACAGACAACATTTATGTTCCTTATTTAACAGTACGAGCGGGCAGCAGCTACAGAGGTAAGTGTTTGTTTACTTACTCCACAGGAATGATGCGGCAAAGGTCAACTCAATAAATACATGACATCCTACGGACATCCACATCATTAGTCCATATGGACAAAGGTCGGACATCCAATAGAGGTACATTCCCTGGTATTACAGTGGATATTTTTTGGAGCAATCGAACATTAAATTAATTGATGGTCATGAATATCAATTGCACATCCAGTGGATGTCCATAGGTTCGTTTTTCCCTGACCGACCCAATACTTAGTAATTTACATTTTGCTTATTAATAGCAATGTTTCAGTTGGCAATAGTTAGTGAAGCAGCCACAGACGTTGGCCCTATCTCGTTTGAGACCCTATCTCGTTTCTAAATATGTTTCAACTGATGTAGGCATTCAAAAGGAACACCATGTCCATAACCTCTATAGCTGATCCAATTCATGTCCACAGATGATCGAACTGTTGTTCATGGCCATGAAGGCGAATCTGAGCCCATCAGGGGTCCATGATATATCTACTCTATCCAGTCTTTCAGATCCAATTAAGATTCAATATATGTTTATATTTTGTACCGAATGGATATCCACTAGATATACCTTGGGCAATAACGGGTGTCCATTGGACATCCATTGGATGTACTTGTGTAATCTGGGAACAGCCTTATCCTACTGTCTCTATATCATCCAGGTACCGGGGGGCAAGTCGTTAAAGTCGCAAACAAGTACCAGCACAGCAAGTACAACAGCAGGACGATAGACTACGACGTGGCCCTGCTGAAGCTCCGTTCCCCTTTGAACCACCCGAAGGCCAGAAGCGTCGCTCTGCCGGGAAAGGAGTTCAGGCTTACTGCTGGTCAATTCGGCACAGTGACCGGTTGGGGCACGACCAGGGAGGGTGGAGGCATAGCCCCAATGCTGCGTGGGGTCGTGGTGCCCCTGATCAGGCACGAGCAGTGCAGACAGCGCTACAGGGGCTTTTCCACTATTACCGACAGGATGTTTTGTGCCGGTTATACTAGCGGGGGTAAGGATTCCTGCCAGGGTGATTCTGGGGGTCCGATCGTGAACTACTGGAACAAACAGCTGATGGGGATCGTGTCCTGGGGGATCGGCTGCGCCCGACCTGGATACCCTGGAGTTTACACCAGCATACCCGCGGTGAGGGATTTCATCACAAATGTATCTGGGTTGTGATCAATGAATGAGTTGTTAAATAACATTAAATTTGTAAATTATTGCGTAAGACCGTGTTTAACGTGTTTTAATAATGTGAATATTAGGTAAAAGTTAGATCATTCATTGAATTTTCCTCCCTAGCTGTAACACTCTATTAGCAAGCAACTGCTTTCTGTTGGGAAATATATAACAACATCTGAAATTTTAAAAAAACCATCGGATACATAGCAAACTTTCCATAAACAACAAGTACATTCGTTTGCAATCTATTTATAATAAAATCCTTTATCAAATCATAGAATCATAAGATATAAGTGATAATTGCCAAGCAACCACTTAGTTAACTCAAGTCATTTTCTAGGATTAAGGTGAATGGTAACATACGAAGATTTAAAAAATACCTTTAATGATAACTGTAACACTGAAACCTCTCACTTAATAAAAATAGAGAACTTTAATGATTAATTAAGGACAAAAACCACTACTCTTTACGACCAAAGAAGTTCAAAGGGTCCTTATTATATTTGGCATAAATTTCCTTTTTGAAAATGTCAAATTGTTTTCTGTTCAAATTGTTTTGGTGTTCCCTCCAGGGCGGCCTCGTTCTTTTCACCTGTAGACCCCAATGACAGGTAAAGATCGGTGATAGGACTAGAAATTCATAACCTGCCACGTACATCTCGTATACCTGAAAATAAAATCTAAAGTTAGAATCGTTTTTAACAGTATTTTTTAAATTGTTTGATTGCTGTTGAATTTTTTGATCAGGCATGCATGGATTGTAGTCTCTTCACTAGTATTTTCTCGGCGAAATTTGAATCCAGTAATTATATTGACAATATATGTACTCACCTGGCTGTTTCTTGTATATCCATAACCGACAAATCTTTCGTCGTGAGGAGGAACTACGTCAGTGGCAACGTAAAATGGTTCATACAGAAATTCAAAGTTCGTCACTGGATGGCTAATGTGGACTTTAGTATCTTCATTTACTTTACTCTGCCATCTGTAAATTTCAAACAACGGGTTTTAATTTTATTTTCTCATGATTTAAAAGAAAATGTTTGAGGCAAATGTTGGACGAAATACTGAAGGTTTAAGAATTTTTTTTAAATTTAGCCACCACAAATTTCAATCTACTTGACGTTTATATATAATTTTATTTATATTTACTTATACATGTATTTATTTCTAAATTTCATTAAATTCGTTATAAAGTATGCTTTCAATTTTTTCTCCAATTTTGTTACCAGAAATAAATAATCTACTTTTGAGCAGATCGTAGCGTTTCGGAACATTTCGTAAAACTTTTTTATTTCACTGTGCTTACTTCTCACTGTAATTTCTGTACCTTCAGATATTGATTGGCACGTGTAATAAAAAATGTATTTATTTTATTTATGATAAGAAAGATATGGCGATAAAAGGAAAGTTGCCTGTCAATTAATTCCGTTTTCAGTTACTATATCGTGGAAAAGTCATGTTATCGTTGTTGCGTCTAATAAAACTGTTATGTAGTCGTAGAATATTTTTAGAAACCACGACGTGACAAAATGAATGTTTAATTACTTTTCGTCAGTAAATAATGCATTATAAATACAAGCAGTGCCTATCGACAGTTAACGATATCGATGTTCGGCGTGGAGAGTTGAATTTAAATTTTAATAAAGGGAAATTAAAAAGTAGCTTGTAATTTAAGTACTTACCTAGTAAAATTTGTAGCGTATTGATTGTAAATAAAAACTTTGTGGTGAAACGGTCTGGCAAGGCCCTTACCAGCTAATCTAATCAATTCAGTCTTATTGTGCGGAAAACTGACTCGTTCATCCAGTTCATACGTTGGCACAACATACGCACACTTTCCCTTGCACTCGCTGCTCTGCAAAAATTCATCCAAGCCTTCCGCCATTCCTTTACTAGGAATAATATCTACATCTGTGAGGAAGACATATTTGGTCTGGCAATTTTTTCTTGCCAAGTTTCTCATGTGATTCTGGGGATAAGGAAGTTTCACTCGCCATTTGTTAGCTGCTTTATTCATGTTGTTCACTAGTTGCTTGTGAACTTTGGCCGGATTGTCGCATTCTAACTCTGCCAGAATATCCAGGTCTAAGCTGAACGATCTGGGTAACTTTTCGGCTAAAAGAAGGTGAAACGTGACTTTGTCCCGTATTTTCGAATTACATTTCCTTAAATACAACAGGAACATGAGCAAGTTATTGAGCTCAGCTTCGTACGCTGCGAATACAGCCAATGATATAGGCCCGTTCCAATGGTTAACGACCTCCACCACAGACAAGAGCTTCTCTAAAGACCCCTGCATCGCCAAGCACGTTTTAAAAGCGTCATTTAACGCCACGTATCTATCACCAACCAATATATTATCATGTATTTTGTACCTATGCCGATTGTCCCATCTTCCAAGATTCAAATCCATGTTTAAGTTAAGGTTGTCATTCTCGAAAGCTGCATTTTTGACCTCTCTCTCCGTGTCGCACTTCTGATATATTATGTCCACCGTTTTCTGGTCCGGTGGGGGCTGACGGGGGCATTCCGGGGTCTGCATCAGCCTGGCTGTTAACATTATGTTGTAGACCGTCAGGAATATCAGTGCTGTTACGCTTATATTCCATAGTCGACATGTTCCCTGAAAACACCACTAGTTACTAGATACATTACCAGAAGCTTAAAATTACAAATGTCTTATCAGGATTTTGTGATGTGTGGCTGTACATACTTTCACACTTGACAGTTCTGAATATCTACTACTAAAAATACAAAGTAGAATTTTATCCCGCTTCCTTTTATCTTAATGTTTACGCTATTTAAGCCAGAGTTTATACCGGCTGTTAACTTCATTTTCCTCAAATACAATAAACGCGTTTTGTTTATATCAGATAAGAGTTAACATTAGCTCTATCGCAGCAGGTACGCTGATTTAGAAAACTGCAGATCGACAACCGTGAAAATCGTTCTTATGCTGGTTGAAACCGGATAAAAGTTTCAATCTAATCTTGCTATTTATTTCCATTATTTCACCCATTTGCTAAAAAATTGTTTCGGTTATCTCGATTCAATTACGCAACCTACCTACCAGAAATGCAGTATTACAAAATGCGTGGCAGACTTAATTACTTAACTTATTTGTTTAAACACATCATCACATGGCATTGAAGGAAATTATATAAATAGGAAAACGTGGGGCGTGCTTCATATTAGATTATTCTTCTGGTATCTTTGATCTCATTCGATTGTAAGAACGTATTGTTATTACTTAGTAAATTATAATATGCCGGAAATAATTAAGACTTGTACTTACTTTCCTTGCCAACAGATTTTGACAAGGGCAGCGAAAAATAACCATCCTTCAAATTTAATAGTTACTTTCATACCTTTTCCGCAGTGGACCTCGATAAAACGACTAAAATTTAGTTTAAGCGTTTGAATTTTTTAAACAATTTTAATTTATTAAATTCCGTTTCTTGACACGAGTAGTACCAAAGATAGCACTTGGAGCATGAACTGATATCATCTGACTCGAGATTATCGTATCAACGATATCTCTCTTCCCATCGATTTAAAATTCCGGAAAATTATATAAATACCCGAATATGATAACAAATTTTTTTGTGTGCACTTACCTGAAACATTTGGTTTTCCTATGGCCAAAAGCGGGACGGTCGTCTATCCCGATCTACATGCCACCACCTTTGGATAACAAGCCCATTATCACGACATTAACTGCATTTCCGTATGTTTTCTTTACGCTCACGTACACGTTTGCCGCAACATTTGCCAATGTGATGTTTTCCAGGGGATTTCCCTCCTCATTTAGCAGACAGATAAATGGGTCGGGCGGAGGAGAGCGCAAACGCAGCAATATTGATGTTCTAGATCAATGGGACAGAATTGGGAAGAGCGCCGGGAATTTATTTTATTTAATTAATCTATTGTTTAGTTTAAATAGGCATTTCTTGGAAATGTTGGGCACATGCTTTTGATCGTCTAAGCTTGGAATTAAAATAATTCTATCAATTATCCACTATGTTTTAATATGCTGCGCAATATATAATGATGAGATTTAATGCAATTTATTGATAAACATTATTTTAAAAACCTTTCTCCCTAAAATTATACAATCGGCTCAATCTAATAGGTTTATTCTACAATGAACTACTGCTATATACTTTTTTACTTTTGTATTTCACTTCAAGTGTACTTACTCTATTTGCAAACAACACGTCACTATCGCTCATCTAGATATATAACAAGTGCCCTCAACACCGTGAAACGTTTTATTAATTAACGCAACGCAAATAACTTGACTTATAATTACAAAACAAAACGCATATACTTTAAAAACGGGATGTGACACCAAGAGTTAAAAATATCACATCAAAATATTAACATAGCAGATGCACTTGATCCTACACCGTATCGACAACAAACTAATGAGCTTGATAATTTTTATTGTAACATCCAGTATACAAAATCAAACAAGAGAATAAAATACAAACTATTCTTTCAAGTTTTGAGGTTTAAGTAGTTTCAAATAACTTTAAAGTCGGTAATAAAATTAGGTACGGAGTTTTGATAAGGAAGACCAGAGATAGTTTGGACATTTTTTTATTTATTTTATTTATTTTCATAATTTCAGTACAAATATTTTTTTCGTAGTGCTTAAAATTATCCTTCAGGTCTATTTACTTATAATATAAACTTCCCAAGAGTGTTTTTTCAGAAGGAATTCAGGGATAGTTTGCGCACCACTAGGGGTAGGTAAGGACATGTACCTAAGGGCACACAAACAATCATAAAAATCGTTTTAATTTTACATTTTCCTAATACAAAAGTTGAAAACTATGTTAAAATAAGTCACTGTAGGCAGAATCCTGATAAATTAACGTCCTTTCTCCCAAAGAATTTTCTCCCCTTATGGAGGATGTTATTTTTGAAAATTTTTATTTCCAACAAGAAGTTTTCGGTGGCCATCTAATCAGATTATCAACTTGTTCTGAAGCTCCAGGTGCTGCTCTAGCTATCACACACTGTACACAAACACAGAGGAAAAAATTGCCATTGGCACAAATTATGCCCACCAACAACATTTTTAACATAAACAATAAATTAAGATTAGTGTATTTTTCTTCAACCAACCTAAAGAGGTTCACACTAGTTCACATTTTATTACAAGACGCATAATAGAATATTTTCTTTTTTGAGTATAAGATTAAATTAAATTTCTTATCTACAATATTCCTTAACTTATTTATTGTTGAATCAATTAGAATTTGTATAAGATTAGTCTATAACCAAATTTTGGTCCTTTGTACATAAGAAGTAATTTATGAGTATGAAAAAGCAGAAATGAGGCGGCAAAACAATTAAAAATCGCGCTGATTTGGCCAGCCTTACACCCACCTCGCGTTTTCGCCAGTTGGCGGCACTGCTTCGACGATGAAAAGCGCCTTCCCGTGCCGAAATATCGGACTAGCGCAGCTCGTCTCGTTTTGCTCCCTCCAAGACACAGAGTCTTTGGGTCTGTCATAACGAGTCGACCTGTTGGCCTTGTGTGTACCCATCCCAATCGCATAAGTGCAATAGTGCAGATCACCGGTTTAACATCTAGTTTAATGCAAGTATTCGTTTTTAGTTCTATTAACCCTTAAATAACGTGTAATCGGCGAAATTAACGCCTTCAAATACCACCCTGGTATGGCGACATCTCGATTTTATGTGTTTTTTTATACCCTAGAATATGAACGTGCAGGGTTGCGATTGATTTTCTCTGCAAGTTGGTTTTATTTTCAATTCTAGCGCATCGGAATCCGGTCCGAGATGTCCGCCGATCATTTATTCTTCATTGATGTTTATTTTACTTCCATAAAAGCGCTAAAAATAGTTTTATCGGTTTACCATCCCAAGTGTTGAACCCACAAGCGCATTGGATCAGCGTTATCGAGTCTACCTTAAAACGATAATAGAATGACTTGTGGAAAATTATCGACGACCACGAAATATTAGACGTTTCTAGCACTGATTTTTCTTCAGCAACAAGTAATGGCACTCCCATGGCCAAATCGGCATGACAGTGGAAATTGCATGCAATCAATCTATGTCCACCATCTTGTTTCAATTGTTAACGAAAAAAAATTACGTGGGTATGCAGTGCAAGGCCCACCATTTGGGAATAATGAATATTGATGGTGAAGATTGAAGTGTCTGGAATCGTCATCCAATCGAAATGAACTGTAGTCGCACAAATAAAGTATGCCAGCATATATGAATAAATTTGAATATTTATACTTACATTTCTGCTGGCACTATTCTTTATCTGTTGGGATAGGTTATTTTCTTGTGTTTACCATTGTATACAAATTAAATGACTTGTTTGAGGTCTTGGTCCACCTGATAAGATTGGTAGTCAACTACAGTTCAATTATAATAACTTGTTTATACAAGAACTTTTTACAGTGCGATCTTTGCATGATGTTACTGATCCCATTGGCAAATAAAAAAATAGTTTTCTGTATATTACGATTCATTGGTTTCGTGGGAGTAGCCCTTTTAGCGCCCCTTTCAGATTTTTGCGAAAATGCATTAACATAAATGAAAAATAGACATAAAAGAGAGAGAAAATAAAATGACAAAAGCACACTTACTATACATGTTTCTATTTTGATCTATTGTATTAATATTCTTAATAGGTCTACAAAACCACAAAAAAACTTATATAGATTACACCTAGGTCTGTTATAAACATTTTACAACTTATCACCAAAGAAGGATACAATGTGACCTTTTCAATTACTCAGTTATCAAGGAAAGATTGGCATAAAAATTGTATTTCATTTCAATTGTGAAAATGCGTAATAAAGTGAGTTGTCTGTCGAAAAGGTCACATCTCTTCATTATATTTTTTCATTAGCGTACTCTTACATCATCCTATACCTTGTCAATTGCAGGACTTGAAATGGAGTTTTTATTGTTTTTCTAGCAGTCGGGATTCAATGAAATACACAGAATCCATATTCTAGGTCATTTCCTTGGCAGATATAAATTTTTGATGTTTGTTCTGACATTACCTAACTGTTCAAAAATGAAATCCTCTCTATTTTAAACTACATACTCAATCTATTGTGTAAACTTCTGTAATTACATTGGTTGGTTTCACTTTTTAGTACTGTTTTCTTGTCTTTAATAAAACTACCAGGTGGAAAATTCAAGGTCACATAATCACAATTTTTGAAATCACTGGACCCTTGGTCAGTTTCCTTTCAAAATCCTGTTCAGTTGAGGGGTCACAGTATGGTACAAAAGGTATCTTTTAAATTATGTAAAGATTACTGGCATATATATTTACAGGGAGGCCATCATGAGATAAATATGAAGTTTGGTTTAATCTGCTCTCTGCGTTTGGACAATGAAATTTACATTAGGTCTATATGAAATTCTTATGTAATTCACCATGTTCAATTAGTTCACACAGTTTTATAAATAATTTTTTATTAACCCAAAATAGTATTCAAATGATTCGTAATAAAACTGATTGAAATTCATTAGTCCATTGTTTCAATCCCTAGACTACCTAATTTTGCAGGGGTTATGAACTTTGTGCAGTAATTAGGTTGAGGTAATTTATTCCTTATCGTACTTTGTTCTCTCCTCATTTCCACTAAATGGAATTTAAATTGACATAAATAAATTGTCTAACTACATGTAATAGATAACTTGATGGTGTGGTGTCCCCGTTAAAAATAGAAATACAATTACATTGGCTTTTTAATGTCGTTTTGTAAATATGGTACAGTTAATGTAGAATATACATTGTAAAGTGACGAGTTATATTTTATATCACTTATACATACACTGGTACGTAGCATACAGTTTAATGTAATAAAAAGACTACTTTAATGGATTATCAGTTGTATAATGATTGGTTCACTATAGTGAGACTATTTTAATTGTGGTTGAACGTTAATTGATAACAGTTTATAATAGAAGCCTATTTCTTAATTGTAAACAGCTCGCAACATGGCGGACAGGCTTGACATCCTCATCTTAGGAGCCACTGGCTTCACAGGAATGCATTGCATTCCGTATGTTTCCAAGTTCTGCAAAACTGACGGGCGTGACTTGACATGGGGCGTGGCAGGACGTTCCGAGGGCCGGCTTAAAGATGCTCTGGAGAGAATGGGCAGAAAAATTGGTAGCTAATTCTTTCTCGATTTCTACATGATTCCAAATGACTTCTTTCAGAATCTGATCTGTCGCAAGTGCCAATCGTGCTATGCGACATTCAAGATGATGAGTCGCTGTTAAAGATGGCTCAAAGAGCTAAAGTTTTGATAAACTGCTGCGGACCATTTAGATTTTTGGGGGAAGCTGTCATTAAGGCGTGCATTGAAGCTGGGACTCATCATGTGGATGTAAGTGGTGAACCGCAATTCATCGAAACCATTCAGCTCAAATACGACGAACTGGCTCGAGAGAAAGGTAAGCTGTTGTTTATATCGTTTTAATATATTGGAAGAGCTTCAACGGATATTGTATCAAGCTAGACTTCAAATGAACCTAACCAAAAGAAAAATAATAAATTGTGAACTAATACTCTTCACAAAGCGATCTTCACATTGGATAGGAGGTATTGGTCACTTTTTTGGTGGGCGTACAAACTCATGACTGGTGACAGACACACACAAAAGTGTAATCAGCAATGAAAAATAAAGTGCAGACTACCATCAGACTACCTCCAACTATAGAAGAAACATACAATATTAAACTTTCTTTAAAATAAAATGAAATAAACCGAGATTATAAACCAAAACAAACTTAATTGAGAGGTGTGGACGTTAAGATATAGCAGTAGAAAGATGAGAAAAGATCGGTATCACAGCTGGCTCTTTAATTATACACAATTGTTTCATGTGCTTATATGTGTATTATGTACTTTTGAAAGAACATTCACTGATTTGTATAACCACTTTCAACGCCTCCTCAGAGTCTTTTCGCCTAATAACTTTACAATGTGACACTTCATCCTATATGTAGCTCGGCAAATTGTAAATAAAATATAATTTATATGTTGTAAATTCTAGGGGTGTACATTGTGAGTGCTTGTGGCCTGGACAGCATCCCTTCAGACTTGGGCGCTGTTTATGTCCAGAAACAGTTTGAAGGTGTCTTAAATTCCATTGTTACTTACTTGGAAGTAGGAGGAGAGAATTACTCTGGACCAGTCGTTAATTATGGCACTTGGGCATCTCTGGTTTACAGTGCAGCTCATATAAATGAACTGAAAGATCTGAGAAGGAAACTGTTTCCTGAGAAATTGCCTTCCTTTGTACCAAAGCTAAAGAGAATGTAAGATATTAACTAATATAGTAAGAGTTGTATGATCTTCCACCTTTGTCATTAGGAATATGCCTGCAAAATCCAAAATCACTGGTGGCTGGACTCTGCCTTTCCTAGGTGCTGATCGTTCCATCATGGCAAGAACCCAGCGCTATTTCTATGAGAAATGCGACAAACGTCCAGTGCAAATTGACACTTTATTTGTTGTCAAGTCATTCATCCAAATGTTTGTCTTGTTGTTTATTGGTGCCATGATTGGGATTTTCACCAAGTTCAAGTTTGGACAAAAACTGTTGCTTAACGTATGTAATCAAATAGGACTGTAACAATATGTATTACATTCAGTATTTTCCAGTACCCAGCACTCTTCTCATTTGGTATGTTTGGCAAGGAAGAACCTTCAGAGGAGGCTATCGAAAAGGCTTGGTTCAAAATTACTATTTATGGAGAGGGTTGGAAGGAAAAACTTGCTAACAAGGATGACCAGTATTCTTATCCTCCAGATAAGTGCATTATAGGTGTGGTGAAGGGAAAGAATCCTGGCTATGGGTCCACTTGCATATGCCTAACAGGAGCTGCGCTTATGCTGTTGACTGAAAAAGACAAATTGCCCGAGAATGGAAAGTAAGTTTTTCTTTCGTACATTTATATAAAAATATCCTGATGTGGTCATGGTACTACCGATTATTGTTGTTGTTTTTAGGGGTGGGGTTTACACTCCAGGGGTGGCGTTTGCCAATACATCTCTTGTTGATTTTCTTAACAACAATGAGGTTACTTTTGAGATAGTTACTCAGAAAGATTTGTAAAATGTGACATATTCGTCACTTATAATCCAAAATATTTATGCATTTAATTTTGTACTTTTTTAATTATTTTTATAGACTTGTATTTACTTTGAATTGACCTTTTTGATTAAATATAGGAGACGATTTAAAGACTATTTCAGATGGCACATGATATCCTTGTTTAATGTTTAACATCAATAATATTCAACTTGTAAATGAGATTTCAACTAATTATGTAAATAATTTGTTCTAAATATTGAAAATATTTCAGAAGTATTAAAAATTTAATATCTAAGAAGAATAATGTGATTTAAGGACCAGGTGTACATACTTTCGAATTTCAGATTCAATTTACTCTATGGTTCTTTTAAAATGATATGATGACCTAAGTTCTTTAACTTTCGCTTACGTAGGAATAATTAAATGTAAATAAAGTTGTTATTGCTGGAAATACTTCTAATTGGTTTGTTTAGACAATACACTTCCATAAGCACACAAAGTGAAATGTATATAAACTATTAGCTTTATTGTTTATTGACTATTTTCTAAAGGTTATATTGGTTTTAACAAACTGACAGACCACTGGGCTATCAAACATCTAACCTAGGCACTCGCGGCCTTGTAAAATATATCAAATGTTCAGAAATATGATTAGAAAGCACTCGTACTTTATGCTTAAGAAAGTTATAAAAAAAGTTTATTTTTGGTTTGTATTTTTATTATTTTAAAGTGATTTGATGAAGTACTTTCATATTGATTCACATATTCCCCAATATTAGCCTTATTCCTGGTGTTTTATAGGTTAAATTAACTTTGGTGCTGTAAACTAGTGATATAAAATAATTGAATGTAAATAAAATAACTATATTGAGCATATTTTCTATACTTATAATTTTAGAATGAGTTGCTAGAGATAAAAGTCCTATTTAATTTCTAAATGGGTTAAGGATTACCACTTTTAGTTTGAAATTTTTTGTTTTGCCAAAGTACTTAACTCCTATTATCCAGAATGACGCTTCACCTAATTGTAAATAAAATAATAACTAGATTTACCATATTTTGTAGGCTTATAATTTTAAAACGTTTAGCAGAATATAAAAATATTCTTTCCATTTTGAATAGGTTAAGAAAAGCCATTTTTAGTTCGATTTTCTTTAAGTGCTATAATTTATTTGACAAAGTACTTAAACTCAGCCTCAAAAAGTTTTCTAAAATGTAAATAAAATATATCTTTATTCACCTTGTGTGAATTTTAAAAATTAAGAGAAATTTTGCTTCATACTTATTTAAGCAAGTCTTTAACAAATGCCCACATTACTGTAAATAAAAGATTGGCTATACTGAAAACATTTTTATAACTATTATTTTGCAGTGAAAAATATATATGAAAATAATCTTCCATGCCATTTCTAACTGTTTTTAGTAAGACTACTCTTGTTACTTAAGGTGCTGTAAATTTGATTGTTTCCATTGTTGATAAAATCTAACCACGTGTGTGGGTCATGTTTGCTATACTTCGATATTATAAAATTTAGTTACTTAGTCAGATTCAACATTCATATTTTTACCATTCTTTATATATCGTTAAAAAATCGAAAAATTTCGTACGAATTAATTTTAATCGTGTGAATAAAATTATGTAAATATTCTGTTTTGTAATATTACTTTAATCCAATACTCATAGTTTACACATATTTGATTAAATTCGCGAAGTACAGAACTCTTGATCAAATGTTAAACAGCAAACATAATCCATGATAAAGGCCTCACATATGAAATTTAGTATTAGTTTATTCTGTCTTTAGTGGTCAGGCATTGGTGTTAAACATTAAATATTAGTGTAGTAATCATAAAACTGTTTTGTTTGATTTTCGTTGACTGATTATAGTCTGAGTTGTGCTTTATAATGTTATAATTTATGTTAATTTTGGCATAACACAGATTTAGAGTAAGTTAATTGTAATTAATAAAAGTACTAATTGTTTATTTCTAACGTGACTCTCATGATAGGCTAAGTGGTATTAACTGTATGAATTATAAATACCTTGTAAGCATTTAATGTTCATGATATTTATTGGATATGTATACTATTCATGAATAAATTTATACTGCAAATCTGGATGGTTTCATGTTAAATAAAACTAAAATATTATCATAAAGATTATATTAACACAACAGAATTACAAATATTGTTAGTAAAAAGGAATGTTACTTTTGGGGCATGCAACATGTTTGTTTTTGATATAAAAAAAAGGCGGCAATACAACTCGCGAATTGCTCGAGATATCAGACTCGGTGCCATTTTAAAAATTTGTTGTGTTTGACTTGCTAAAATTACCCTTAAAGTAGCATTCATTTTACTTCATAAATGTTCACTACATAATCAACTTAGTGTAAGATACCAACTACCAATATTAAAAATATAAATGCTGGTTCCATTATTACATGTATGAGATTTTTTTGGAAGCCTTCCTATTTTTTATTCTAAAACAGAAAAACTAAATCAATTACTATAATGTTGTATAGATAATTAACTGTGATTTTTACACTAATACTTTAAACAGTCTTCAAAAGCAAGTGAAAAAATAAAGAGAAAAAGTCAAACGGAAAGGTTACTTCTTCTTTTTAATCTGAAAAAAAAAATGCAAAATAAAACAGAACAAAATATTCATGCTTGAAATAAAATGTTTGAGAATTAACGAAACCATTCAAGTTAACATACCTTCTCTTTGTGTTTGGGACCATGAGACTCGGAATTTGAAGGATGGGTTTTGGTCGATGACCTTTCCTGCTCCAACAATTTGTAAAGCCGGGCTACTTCCTCACCCAACTCTTCTTTTATGGCCCTCAGTTTTTCTAGTTCAAGCAAAACTGCAGCTTTGTCTTTCACTACAAATATGAAAATAAATTATATACTCTTTTCTACTGATTGCATAGAAACTGGAAACAACGTGTCTATTTGACAATTAGTGAAATGAGCCTAAGTATTATGTGTTAGTGGGTATTTTATTATTTCATTACTTAGCTTTAAGTTATTGATCCAATAGATACATTGCCATATAAATTAGCATCAGGAGCTATGCATATCAAAAAAGGCACCAATTTTAAAATAACCTGTGTAAAATTATACAATTAAACATTTTTTCAGCTACACACAGCCTCTCTACTTAACATGTATTCCAATATAATCTTCGCATCAGTATAATGTTCAAAATATTTCAAGATACTGTTTACTTACTCTCTCCTTGGCTTAGCATACCACACAAAGTCTTATTCCTCGTTTTTACTTGAGCAATCTCATTTTTTGCTTCCTCTAGTTCTTTTTTGAGCTGTTCATTTACTTCTGTTAGCTTCTTCATTTTCTCCTAAAACCACGTCAAATCGTGGCCTAGTCACTTTCCAATAAATCTCATACCTGATACTGAGTTAGAGTGATCACCTCTTCAATGTTGGTATTTCTTTCGCGAAGCGTTTCTTCGAACTGCTCCTTCTGCAGTTCCTCCTTGGCAGTAATAATAACATCTTCGAAGAAGTCACACTCGGTCGTTTCCTCAAATTTATCTTAAAAGAGTTCACAAGATAACACCTTAAAATTAATTATACATATATCTGTACCTTTATCAGAATCTGCTTTATTATTGCTGTCCAGGAATTGATCCAACGGTATCGGTTTGGGCTTTTTCTTTTTGGCCTTCTCTTGAGGTGGAGACACTGAATTTTTCTTCTGATTTTCAAATTCTAGTTTGGACTGAAGAATAGCGCAACGTAAATCCTGTTCGAAATTCTCATTTACAAACTCGTCGTCCTTCCTCTTCCATTCCTCCCACTGTTTCACCTCTTGATGATGTTTAGACTTTGTCTTCTTAACCGCAGTCTTGGAGGTGCAGTTACCATTGCTCACAGGATTCTTCAAGTGAGTTAATAAGATAATCACAAGCAAAATAATCAATGAATTGAAATTTGGTCAACATAATGGTTGAAGTTCCTTTGAATTCGGATTGATTTAATAATTAATAATATTTGAGTCAATATTAACATACATTATATGGACAAACTGCAGTTGGAACTTGCAAAAGCTGTTATTCTAATTAATTTATGCTTGTACATTGTGTAACTTCAAAATAGAATGGAGAAATAGGATATAGGAAGAACAGACCTTCAAATTGAACAGATACCACTGTATATCGCCTAAACAGAAGAATTTTTTAAAAGCAGTGATATGCAAAGAAAACATATTAGACTGCAGCTCGTAGTACAACTTTCTTATTTGGATAAAAAAGTAAATTAAATAAACATACGCATTGAAAAATATTTTTCTTATACATTTGAAAAATGTTGTTTACATGAATGAAACCCTGGTTTATAAATTTTAATACAAACACAAGTGTTTAAAATATATCTATCAGCAGACACCATATCTCAATGTATTAAAATCAAAATTGGCCTAATGAAGGCTTACATTGCCATCTTTAAATTTAAAAAATAGATTTGAGTGTAATCAATTGAAAAATTAAAAGTTTACTTTCAGCTAAGATACTTTCAGATTTGGATTGAATGCTTGTAACTTCTACCTAAAAAAAAAAAAACTAGATACAAAAGATATGCTAATTGAAATCCCAAACAATTTTAGGGATTTGTAATTAATATAAAAGGGCAATGCAACACCAAAAAATATCACATATAGGAATAAACAATTTAACATACCAAAATATATTGTCAATGCCTTTTCAACATATTTTCAGAGGCGAGTGTGAAGTTAGCCACATCAACAAATTTAAAAAATTCAAAATATAACTCGCTGAACATTCAATTTGTTTCATAAATAACTATCAAAATTATTTTTGTTGTTATTACATGTTTTTTCGTGCGGTTAATGATTTAGAAATTTTCAGATAACAAATTAAAGTACGACAAACTTTAGTAATCAATCTAGTAGACATTCATATTTCACTCCTGTTCCCACCTCCCTCTGGTGTAGGTGGATATTTCTTTTCGAAAATAATTGACCACCAATTGAATAATGAATTGATGAAAAATACAACTATTGGTGATGTTTCCGAAATAAATCAAATTTTTAATCAGGCGTCTTTTCTATTAGGTCGAATTTATAACTCCTCCCCTATTACCCAATGTTATAATATTCTATTATAATGTTCCAAGTAGTATATTACTGCTCTGCACTGCATAACTTGCATAGTTAAGAAGAAATGAATCTGCATTTCTTTTATACTTATATATTATATATAGAAAAGAAATTTTAGCACTGATTATTGGCATAGAATAATATATTTTTCACCCAAGATATTCTGTTAGGCAAAAATCTTTCTGTTATTAATATTCTAGCTCAGAACCTCCAAAGAACGTTTTACAATGTTATTGAACATTTTAAATGCATAGACATTGTGTTGTCAGATTACCTGTTTGCTGCCATTAGATTTTTTCGCCCGACTGGTTTTCTCAACCACATTGGTTTTGATTAACTTGGAATTGCTGTTGGCATCTGATCTCTTTCTGCTAGACTTGCTTGTGACTGGACGGAACTCATCATCTTCGATCTTGAGGCAAGAGAAGCGTGATGGAACTGATATTCCATGCATGTCTATGAAAAATGTATATATACAATGTGTAGATACGTTTTAGTAAATGTCTATTACAGCCCCTACTCGTGTTTTGCACTTTTTTGCGCGCACGTGATTAAAACGCTCATGAGACCCAGAAATAACATCCACGGCACAAATATTCAATTACATTCGAAATGAGATGAAGTTTTGCATCCGAATCACGTGATTTTTGGCAGCGGATTTTCTGACTTCATTGATAAATTTGTGTTGTGGACGACGCGTTTTTGTCAAAATGAACGGCATATTACGTTTAGAAACGAGAAAGAATAGGTGGGAAACCCAGACGTAAGTTGTGTTTACTTAACTCGACCAAGAGGGAGTGATTTGGACAGCAGATTTTCTGACTTTATTCTAGACAAATATTAAATATGTGTTCACCTTACTCAACAAAAAGGAGATATTTGGACGGCGGTTTTTTGACTTAACTGGTGAATTTGTGTTGTGGACGACGCGTTTTAGCCGAAATAAACGGCATATTATGTTTAAAAACGAGAAAAAAATCGACACCCAGACGTACGTGTTTATATTAGTCAATGGAGGATGGCTTATTCTTCTGTTAAAAAGTCATCTTAAGGACGTTTATTACGCTGAAACAGCCACTTTAGGGTTCCTCTATTGGACCTACCCCATAATTTGTAACGTCAAAATTCATTTTGTGTTCAAGCCGTTTCCGAGAAACAGTAGATTCCAGAGTAATATTATACTGAAATAGTCTCTCCTGAACGCGACGAGATATCGATATGATTCGAGCGGCATATTTTGTTGCCAATTTGTTACTGACATGTGATGCCAGAATTAAATTTCTTTTAAATTATTACCCAATAAAAAGTTGCTATTGCCCCATAAGCTGTTATTTTAACGTCGAATTTGAGTATTCTACAGAAACGGGAATTTTTGCCTTTAGTTCCAAAATGAAAAGTAAAGTATAAGTTAACCACAGATTCTCCAAAATCTCCAAAAAGCTCCAAAATTATTGATTACCTCCCTACCTGCCACACAATAATGCCTTTCGTTACGTATTTTACTGTTGTTTAAAATCAAAGTACAGAGCGATTAAATGCCAATAGAACATTTCTCAGAAGCACTATGAATTTGCTGACTGTTGCAATTAAAAGAGAGAGAAGGTTCACTCCCGAAACATATCAAAATGCTCGGAAAGAGATAGAAATAAAAACAAATGGGGGAAGTACCAAACAATCTTATGCTGGACTTTATAACTTTATAACTTAAGACTTCTAATTCACTTGTTAACATTACATTAAATTGATTTCAGGGCAAATATTGCTCATTAAATCTTTCAAAGTATATGGCACTAACACCGCCCATTGAAAAGTTAACATACAATAACGAAGCGTTCTAATCGCACACTCACCTAAAATGTTTGGAAGAGCCGAACACTTCTAACAATGTCAAAATTTGTTGAAAAACAATAACCACTAATCACAAACCGACTACCAAGATCAAAATGGTCAATGGCCAGCCGGAATGTATGGGTAGGCAACCAATCCAATCTAAATAAGCAAAATTCATGGAACATAACTTGCAAAGAGCAGAAAAATCAAAATTAATTTATTTAGCTCGAAAAGAAGTCTTTGCCCATACCAATTTCCTCATAAATAAGTCGATTTTGGACTTTCAAAATTCCGATGGCAATTGTTTTACTCAACGTTGTGTCTTGGAATGCCACAAATGTGAAAAATGATTGCTTTTTTTCAAAAAAAAAAACTAGATGTGCACGTGAGTGTCGCGAAGAATCGCGCTACGGACTTTACTTTCGCTGAATTGCGAATTTGTGACCCACGGGCCTCTTTAAAACGTAAAAATGAGATTACTTCCACAATACTTCTACACACACAATTCAAAAGCCCTCGTCTTCTTCAAAAGATGCCCGTCTGATACCTTTGGTCGTCGTCGGCATTGTTGAATGCCCAGATCTCAGGCTGCTTATGCCAGATTCATGTAAGCCTTAGGCACACCACAACTCTTGAAGGGGTTGTGACACCCAACCTGTAGACCATCCTTGTGGCGACTGGATATCCAGGGATGGAAGTGCCCCTAAGTATACACTCGCCCGACGCGAGAAGTCATTTCCACCGAGCAATCCAAACCAGTCCCGATCTTACGCATAGGCTGGGTTCTGATTCTCTCTCGCTTCTTTGGTGGCCGCCGTTGTCCCGCCTCCTATTCCGCCCTCCTTGTCGGATCGAAACCGGTGCAGGTCGTTAGCGGCCCGTGCTTTTCCCTTTCTTCTTTCGAGACCCTCCCCCTCCTGGAGGAGCCTAAAAGGGGAGGGTACCAGGCCCCCACCAACAATTAGGCCTACTGGCTCTCTACCGGAGACATCAGCTGCTCTGTTGTTGCTGTAGCTTTCGAGGTGACCTATATGCATTGGTGTGTGATGAGATCCTCTCTAGGATGGTATGAGGTGAATCCTGGCTACTGTGTGATGAAGTGAGGTCTCTCGTTCTTTACATCTCTTTGATGTGAGGTGAAGTCTTTCTGCTAGGTCATGAGGTGAGGCCTCTGTTCGATGTGTTGGCTTGCTACCCGTTTGTAGTTCTCGTGGGGCCCCGTTCCCCTCGACCGTACTGTTCCTGTTTTCCGCTGTTGTTCTACTCGGATTGTAGGACTTTGGTTGTCTATTCCTGCATTCCTTCCATCGATTGTCGCCTTGTCCTGTACGACTTCAGTACAGGGATTAGATTCACCCTCTTATTCATAAACGTTACATGACTTCAAAATGGATTTTAGCTTCAAATGCGTTTAAAATATGTTTTACTAAGGTTTATAGTATTTTGTTTAACGTATCTTTAACACAAACACCAATAACGTTCCAATAACTTTTTCAAAAAAATCAAAGTCAAGAAACGTGCCTTTCCCTGGTGTATCATTATAGATTAGAGGTCGCTGATTACAATGCGCCTAGTTTAGTGGCGATCGGACGAGAATCAACGGAGATACAGGCAGTTAAAGATTTTGAAAAAGTTCCACGACCCCCCCTGTGAACTTTTTCAAAAAAACAAAAGTCAAGAAACGTGATTTTCGTTGGTGTATCCTTATAGATTAAAGGTCGCTGATTACAATGCGCTTAGTTTCGTGGCGATCGGACGAGAATTAACGGAGATACAGGCAGTTAAAGATTTTGAAAAAGTTCCACGACCCCCCTGTGAACTTTTTCAAAAGAACGAAAATCAAGAAACGTGATTTTCATGTATTTTAAGCTAAAATCCAAAAGGTAAATGGCGTTTATGACTAACAGTTAATATTTTAGCTAACCCTTTATCAAATAAGATACACGGGATCATCGCATTATGAAAATATCCGACTCACCAATATTTGTTCATTGAAAGATACAGAAGATGCCTATCGCCAACACTAGGCAATTAGTTTTTGAGTTATTCGAATTCTTAGTTTTTCAAATGTGAATACTTTGGACACTAACCTTTCGGTAACAATAAAAAGCATCTTTTTTTAGCAAATATATTGAACTAAATAACAGAAATTTACACGTTCTCAGGTGGAAACCGTTCAAACTATAAAAAAACGAACTAATTCATTACAAAAATCTTCGCTCAACATTCGAAACTCAGTCACTCAGGATTCACACCCAAATTTAGAAGTTTTCCCAAATTAATTTAGCAAAACAAAACTGCAAGTTGCAATTATTAATTAGGGAAATAAACGGCTGATGGCTAACACGGAACAATTTACGCCTGTAACAACCGTGTGATTTACACTAAAAATTTTGTACAATAATGCGAGCTAATGCTTATCTCTTCTCTTCTTTCTTTTCTTTGGAATCTTCGGCTTGTTGCTCCTCGCTACTGCTGCTGCTGCTCTGGCCTTCACGTTCAGCAGCCATCTGAAATCATATAAATGAGTATCTTTCGAGATATTTAACCAAAATGAAAAGTACCTTTTTGTATGCCATTTCGAATAATTTAAGGGAAGATTGCTGCAGCGTGCTTGTAGTTTTTCTGATTTCTTCAGGGTCAATCTCGTCTTTCTTGCTTAACATCTCCCTGACTTTGGCTATCTCCTCCTTTAACTTATCACATTCTTCCTTCGGTAACTGATCTTTGTACTCTTCCATCTTAGTCTCAGTATCGTGGACGATTCCTAAAATTAAATAAGTGTAAATACACCCAAAGAGGAATAGTTCAAAGTAAGAATTTTTCAATGCATAGGGCACTTAATATTTGGCCATTTAATATTCAGCATATCTCCTCGACTAGAAAAATCAAAATTTCATTACACATATTTTAAACGGTAGATAACTTCTCACCTTCAGCCTGATTCACAGCTTCAACACGGTCTCTGTTGATCTTATCTTGTTGAGCGTATTGCTCGGCGTTCTTAACCATATTCTCAATCTCATCCTTGCTCAGACCTCCAGATGATTGAATGACGATTTGTTGTTCCTTTCCGGTGCCCTTATCTCTAGCAGAGACGTGGACAATGCCATTAGCGTCAATGTCGAAGGTAACTTCGATCTGGGGTACCCCTCGAGGTGCTGGAGGAATTCCAATGAGGGAGAATTGACCAAGAAGTTTGTTATTCGCCGCCATTTCACGTTCTCCTTGGTATACTTTGATTTCTACCTGGGTTTGACCATCAGCTGCAGTCGAGAAGACCTGGGACTTCTTCGTGGGAATGGTGGTATTCCTAAGAAAATAATAATTTATTATTTATTTATTTATATTTATTTATATTGCAAATTTATTTATATTGATAAATCTACTAAGGGGAAGTACATAGCTACTAAAGATAGTAATTGATGAAATATGAAGGGTAACATCAGGCCGAGCGGAGCAGCTGAGTACAATGTGCTGTACTGCAACAAAGCTACTTGAAACTGGGGGGAGGGGGGTAGGACATCTCTTTGGACAGCCATTACTGAGAAATTTTACTGTATTATCTTCCCTGAAACTTTCAATAATACCTAGTAATAAGTCTTGTAAAAACGCCTCCCAAGGTCTCGATACCAAGCGACAATGGCGTCACATCTAACAGAAGCACGTCAGTTACATCTCCAGCAAGAACTCCCCCTTGTACGGCAGCTCCAACAGCAACAGCTTCATCAGGATTAACAGAACGGCTTGGTTGTTTGCCAAAGATGTCCTGAACAGTCGACTGAACCTTTGGCATTCTGGTCATACCACCTACCAGCAAGATTTCTCCAACGTCAGCCTTGGATACCTGAAAATGAATGACAATTGTAATGTTACTTCCTCATAAAATCACAAAAATTAAATAAGTCAATGTTACATTCCATTAAGTGACATTAAAAAAATGAATATAACAAAAAAATAAGAAATAATTACTTCAGCATCCTTCAATGCTTTCTGACATGGGGAGACAGTTCTTTTGATCAGTTCCCCCACCAAACTTTCAAATTTCGACCGCGACAGTTTAAGATTCATGTGTTTAGGGCCTGCTGCATCCATGGTCAGATAAGGGAGGTTGATGTCAGTTTGAACTGACGAAGAAAGTTCAATTTTCGCTTTCTCTGCAGCTTCCTTCAGGCGTTGCATGGCCATAGGATCTTTGGTGACATCAATGCCTTGTTCCTTCTTAAATTCAGTAACCAGGTAGTTAACCAAAGCATTATCAAAATCTTCTCCACCAAGGAACGTATCTCCATTTGTAGACTTTACTTCAAAAACACCTTTCTGGATTTCCAAGATGGAGATATCGAAGGTACCACCTCCCAGATCATATACTGCAATACTAACACATACGTTAAAACACGTTAATACTCAAAAGATTCAACTTACATCTTGTCTTCCATTTTATCCATTCCATAAGCTAATGCAGCAGCTGTAGGCTCATTTATAACTCTCAGGACATTCAAACCAGCGATCTGTCCTGCATCTTTGGTAGCTTGACGCTGTGAATCGTTGAAGTAAGCCGGGACAGTAATAACTGCATTCTTCACTTTGGTGTTTAAGTACGACTCGGCAGTTTCCTTCATCTTAATGAGGACAAAAGCACCAATCTGACTTGGGGAATACATCTTGCCATCACTTCCCTGAACCCAGGCATCTCCGTTTGACGCTTTCACAATTTTGTAAGACAAAGTTTTCCTTAAAACATTAAAGGGTAACATTCATATAAAAATATATACCTTCCAGTAAATAAAGACATTTATGTTATAAAACTTGTTTCTTTGAATTGGTGACCATAAAAAAATATATTGTCAACACCAAATGAATGCTTCACAAGAAAAATACTCTATCTTAGGGTAATCATACAAAAAACATCCAAGAACTTCTGCAGTTACATGTGTTGGTATGAATATTTATTGATTTTAATTATAATTTTAGTATATATTTACAATATACATTTTTGTAAATATTTCTACCACATATTGTTTTTGTGGTTAAAATTTTATAATAGATCTCTTAAGTAAAAACATTAATTCAACTAATTTCTGATTACTTACATATCCTTTTTGACTTCTTCATCTTCAAATCTTCTACCGATCAGACGCTTTGTGGCATAGAAAGTATTAGCAGAGTTGGTGACCGCCTGGCGTTTCGCAGGCATACCAACTAAGCGCTCTCCATCCTTGGTGAAAGCAACAACTGAAGGGGTTGTACGGGAGCCTTCGGCGTTCTCGATGACTTTGGCCTGTTTTCCTTCCATTATTGCGACACAGGAATTGGTAGTTCCCAAATCGATTCCGATGACTGCACCCTTAACACCCTCAGATCTGAATAAAGTAGTAATTTTTTAGATAAAACATTTGACAAAATTATGGATCAGGTAGCGCTATGGCTTTATAAAATCTTGTCATTAAATAGATCGAGCTTGATGGAATTTTAAATGTTATTGCTTAATCCCTACAGAAAACAATACCACGTATCTAGTTACTTTTAGTTTTAGGGAATATAAAAATGTCATACCCATTTTAGGTTTATATTCACATAAAACCTGTGTTTATAACTGTAAATTCTACTTGGCTGTACTATAAACATCTAGAACATTGAATCAGCAGAAAGTATTGTTATGTGTTATAGTACATAAGAGTGCCAAAGACCTACAAAAGCAGTACATGATCTAGTATCTTCTCTTGTTAGTGCTGACAAAAATATGCATATAACATCTAATAGGATAAGATTCCAACTACTTCCGCAGAACATTCAAGTTATCCAATTGAGTAGCGAGCATAAGCAGTAATGTAACTGTAGTGCAGAGGCAGTGTAATTAGAATGGTAAGTATTCATAATTTATAAAGTCACCCCATTCACAACAGAGTTAGTGTATTCGGTCAAACAACTCTTTGGAATGTTTAAATGGAAAAAGATTCAACATCATCGGATTTCTCTGATTGGAACTTGTATGCTCCATGAATATTAAGTGACAGAAAGAAATACCGAAAGTTAGCGAGCTTTTACACCACCACTACCTTTTCACAAATAACTCAATGTGAACACTAGTTATCTTACACAGAAATAACTTTTTAGAATACCACTGCGTTACATCTACAACTGTACTACTGCTGTTGTGAATGAAACATAAGAATACTTACTTAAATCTGTTAATGGAATCATACTTAGGTCCAGAGTAGTGCGATAGGACGGAGGGCTGTAAATGAAATTCCAATTTTAGCACATTGTGTAAACCTAACCATACTTTTAGAGATAAAAGAAATTTCGACATTTTGAAGTATAATGGTTACAAAGGAGCTTTACATGCTGAACTCAATATGTGCGTTCGAAGGAACGGTTACATAACATACAGATCGAGCTCTTGGACTGATTATTTAAAGGAAAAATCTCGTTACAGTTCACGCCATGGTAGACTTACCCTTTGCAAGAAATTGCCATAATTCCTCTTCCCTGCAATCTCGCAACTCACTTTGGAGCAATCCAATGCTTTGCGACTCAAAGCGCGTGCGGCGGCTAGCATTTTCCCTAACTTTTCTGCAATTTTCCGGGATCACTTCTGACTTCACGTGCAAATATGACGAAGAGAACCAAAAGAACGGCGGACCGGTAAATGCTTCTAACCCCGCGACGCGGCGACGGAGCCACTGTCGGCCAATCAGAGAGAAGTTCTAGAATGTGCGACAATGGCGGGCGTTACGAATTAAATGTTTAAAGTTTATAATTTAATAGTAATTGGTAATTATCTAAAAACCAATGTAACTAGGATTAGTTGCAAAATTTATGTCAACTGTTATATGCCATCGTAACACTTTATGGACGTTTAGGAATATTTGTTGAAGTATGACGTGCTCTATTCTTAACAGTTGTTAGTGCGCTAGCGCTCGACTTTGTACGTGTGTGTAGAAATGTTTCATCACAGGAGTTGTTTTAAATGCAATGCAAATGAACTTTGATCTTCTCATTTAACGTAAGCTATCTGCCATAATTCCTCTTGAAATCATTAACTGGTTCCCAAAATATTTCAGGGCTTATAGTCGTATAGATTTACCTGTACCTAATTGTCTATAACCTATAAAAAGAGCAAAACAAATGTTAAAAAGTAAGAAGGATACTTGGTCCACCTGGATCAGGACTTATGAGGAAATGAAGAATAAACATGATGAAACTTTTGGCCTTATCGATGAAGGTGTTCGCTTGGAACAGGACCTCAAACCCAAAGAGGTAAGTGAAACGTTTATTTACTTCTGGTCTATTCAGTTGTACTGCAGCCCAAAACAGTCTTCGTCGCCCTCCTTACTGCCTCCACTCGACAGCTATATACCCCATTACTTTTTGGAGCTTCGAAGGGTCTCTGCTCCTTCCACTAATGGATGGAGTGACATGGAGAACGCAATGATTTGGGGAACTCTTTCTGAGAAGCCTTCCTTGCTTAGCTTCCCCATTTGTCTTGTATATTACTTTCTCACATTCTGATTATATGTCTAGTCCATTGCAGTGTTTGGATTTTAAGGTCCTAAGTAGTTTGGTGAATATTATAGTTTTTTCTTATCTACTATATTTTCTATAAGTTTTTACTATAGAGATATTTCACTTGTCAGCAACTTAATCAGGGGCTTAATGAAATATTTAGTATAAAAACGTAGAAATAAGTAGAATTACAATGAGACTAGTAGTCTCAACACATGAACTTTTCTCATTTGTAACCCTTTTGTTTTCGAGTAAAAAATGGTTACATATTTTCTTAAACTATGTCTATTAGCCACTCTCGTTTTGTACCTTTGAGTGACTTAAGCATCTGAAACTCTTCACACCTTTTAATTGAAAAACTGATTGAGATAAAAATCCCTGTTCATTTCTGCCAAATACCAATACTTATTTAGTCAGTTCAATTCATAATTTTAGAAATACAAAACTGAAGCAATAATGTTTCTCTTTCAGGCCTTAGACAAGTACAAGACAGCTATAACAATTATCGATGAGATCTTTGCAATTCCAGTTGAATGTCCTGATAATCCAGATTCCACTTGGAAAGAAACCTGCAGCATGATTCAGAAGTTAAAGAGAACTCGAGCCGAAGTCATGCTTCGAATAACAAAAATCCAGCAATCTCCAAACTTTGTTCATGAAGTGTCTGAAGAAGATCCTCCATCTTATGATGAAGCTGTAGCATCATCGCCATCAGAAGATGAAGCACCGAGAACTTATCAAGATCTAGCCACTGCTCTAAAGGAATTAAGGGTTGAACTCAGCCAGATTGAAGAAGAACTTATTTATTCTCATGATAATGTTAGGGTGTACTTTATCTCACCGAATGGAGAAGTTTTATCTACAGTGGAACCTGAAACATTGAAAATTTTTGTTGTTAATGGTATCCACCTCGATCAAACACAATTTTCGAAAATCACTGGTTAATACTATTTTTTAGATCCTCAACCAAATGTACCTAAAGCAATTTTGCAAATAGGAACATTCGTATATCCTTTGGTGCCTGGAGTTTCTCCATGTTACCGCACCAATTATGGAGCCTTTATATTACCAGATCTAAGTTCATCTGTACCTGGTATGTAAATAGATCAGACTTCATTAAGATAAACTAATATTAATATATTAGGTTCTTCTGTGGGGATCATATTACCCTCTGATGCTGATAAGGATGTTTTTGATATGCTTGAAAATATTCTTTATGGCATTATCAGGGAAGATACCACTAAAGACATAGAGAGGTATGAGCAACATATGGAAGTAGAGCCACCTGAAGATTATAGTACAAATGTTTCTAATCGTATTGTAGATGGTAAGTAAATATTGAATTACAGAAGTTTAAACTTTGTATTACAAGATGATACTTGAATTTGAAAAATCGGATCATATGATTTTGCTGTTACAATTTTAATTACTTGTGTTTTGTTTAGGAGCACTATTTCTATCTCAAAACCTGATTAGGGGTGCTATGAAAGCCAGTGAGTTCTTAAACAGAACAACTCCAAAGCTCATCAACGGAATGCCGGGGGCGCAAAGCCCTGCAGAAGTTCCAGCAGGTCTTTCACACACCATGAAAATTGCTGAGAAAACAACCAACACCGCAGCGACTGTCACTGGCTTTCTAGGTAAGTTGACATTTCTCCAACATTTTCTCAACTTACTTAAACACATCTTTTAGCTGAAAAAGTAGGACATGCCACTGTGAAATTAGGGCAATTTTTGGCACCTCACATTCAAAAGCAAGGAACCAAACTTTTAACTAGTGGATTTAAAATGTCGGAAGAAGAAGCTTCCAATAAGATGAAAAATATCTTGACTGTAACCGCTGGAGCTGTAGAAGGATTTTCCACTGTGTATGCTGGCTTAGAAACTTCTGCTATTATATTGGGGAAGAATTTGAAAGACAATACTGTAAAAATAGTGCAACATAGGTAAGTGTAATGTTAACAAATTTAAACATTTTAGTTTTGATCCTGATTTTCCACTTGCAAATTGTTTGACTCTGTGTGTAGTTCTGAGTGGGCTACAGTAAGAAGTCGGCAACTCTGATATTTATAATCATATTTTAGTTGTGCAACTAAACACACTAATAAAATTGTTACTTACTCAGATGTGAAGGGCACAAGTTTACACCTACATATCTTAGGTACATCTGTATTTGAGCTCAATACATGAACCCAAACAATAAGTTAGATGTCTTCAGCTTTATACTTGGCTTTATATGTAGATAAATAGTAAGAGAGATGAATGAATGCAGCATGGGTGGAGAGACAGACAGAAAGACAAACATATAGATACACACATAAATGAATTATTTGAATTTGGCAGACACATATTATACACATGATAACTGATACTTTTGTATACACATATCCACAACAAACTTCGTTACAGAAGTCAGTTTCTGTTGGTCGTTTTGACTAAATTTATCCTTCGTCTGAGTATTAGTGGGAGCGAGTTTAAAAGTTCACTTTCCAAATAGTATTCTTACATATCTTAGAAGTCCATCTTCTTAAATGTTTCTTGCAGATATGGTCAACCTGCGAGTACTTTAACCGATGACACTCTGTCAACTGTGGGCAATGTTTATACCATCGCGCACCATTCTAAGGTTCTAACACCTAAAGGTTTAGCGAAACGTAGCGTAAAGGATGCAGGCAAAGCGGTAATTCATGGCTATACTTGTTCTTACCGGGCAAGCACCTCTTACCAAAAAATGTTAAATGAAGGTAAATCAAAGGACTCTGAAAATTCAAGCGAATGATGAAGAATCAGAAACTGAAAATGTCAACAAAAAGGGCTAGATGTTATTAACTGTAAAGTTGCCTGTTTTTTATCATTGGTAAAGAGTTAAAAGTAATGTCAAATATATTTTCATCTGATATTATTTAATTGATTAGGTGATGGTGACTGCTTTACGTTATGAGTGTTTTTAAAAATATTATTTTTTTAATCACAGTGAAAGAACTTATAAATTTATGAACTATTTGCCGTCCTCCTTATATTTCTATAATTCATTGTTATAAAAGTCACTTCATATATATCCATTCGGTCATATTCATATTACTTATAATCTATGCGTGGTATCATTAAAAAAAAAATAAGTTGTTTATTTTTTTCCAGAACACAACACATTAATTAAATTCTCAGTTTTATATTTTTTTAAGGTTCATTTCTATTTAAGGTATTTGGTATTATTGAGGTTGTTGCATAAAATAAATAGAATCTCTATATGAAGTCTTTTATTTTCTAGTAATGGAATTTTAAGATAGAATATTAAATAATTAATAGAATAATTAGTAGTAAAACGCAATCTTTTCATAACAGAATTAATTAAATTACTATTATAGTTTCTTCTAAATATTAAGTAGTGTATTCAATTAAAAAATTCTGGTTTCCAGTTATAATGGGCATCAACACTTGTGCAGAGTATTTCGCTCAATGCAGCACTCTGATATAAATAGTAATTACTTATATTTCGAACAGGTTTTTGAAATTATCAAGAATTTATCCAAAGTATTGAAAGAGAACATTTCACTAACAGTATCACAGTTTTCCTAAATATTCATCAGAGTATTCGCTAATTATTTCTGTTATCCAGTTGTAATGAGCATGAACATTTGTGTAGAGAGTGTTTTGCTCAATGTAACACTCTATATGTGAACCATGTTGGGCCAAACTGCTTATGCCGTATACGAAATAACTCTGATTCTGTTTAACCAGGAATCCGCTCCCACTAAAGCCTCTACAACCAATCTTGCCACCTAAAAGTACATAATTTTTAGGCAAAGTGGGGTTGTTGATACATTACCTAGCTAATCACCTAAATTACTTCCTGCACAGAATTTATCATGTACGAAATATCTGTTGGCAAAGTCGCTAGGAAGTTCTCGCATGCATATTTGCTTGTCTTTGTATTGAACATGCGCTTTTTGGACTGTCTCAGAAAGCTTGTCATTTGCCATCCCCCAGCCTGCCACCTGAAAGTTAATTAGGGGTTGATAAAATGAAACATTAGATGTTTTCAATACCTACCTCTCCAGTAGTATTTGCAGATAATAACATAGAATTCAAGCCTATGATGCATGCAGGTTGGACCCATTTTGAAAGGACTAATTTAGTTTTAGTGATTAAAAAGGCTATGTCTGATGCATAGTTCAGTACGATTCCTTTATAGCTCGGGTGTAATATAATTTTTTCAATCTAAAAAATAAATCATTAATGGGTTAAAATATGGAGATAGGTAAAAATGTTTCTTACATTTGAATACTGTGCATAGATATCCCGGTTATCATTAAAACCTACATAACGTTTCCCTGCGCCTACTTTGTACTTGCTGGGGGGGTTTGCCTTACCATCTTCATTTGAAACAGCATGTGCAGCTTGAATTAAGAGTGAAGTCTTTACAACAGTTGTTAGATATCAGATTATATCAAAAAACCGATTAAACATTTTTCAATGTGCTATTGAAACAACTCACAACATATCCCTTACCTGTTAGTATTATTCTTGGAGATAACATTGTTCCAACGGCAATATAGACGAATTTGTTTTCTTCTTCCTTGTAGAGTGCAACAACCCAAGGAAACTCGTCATTTATCTCGCCATTTTCATCTTCAATACCAAGTGGTACAGCTGTGATAGGTTTGGTCCCACAAACTAAAAACGGATTTGATGAACATTACGATTATTTTAAATTAATATAACATCCAAATCTTTATTCATATTTAAACAACATATTGATCAGCTAGCTGACCTGGGTTGCATCGAGGCGGTGGATAGTCCCATGATCCCTGGGAGCAGAGTCTTTTATTGTTTGTATCAGAGAGCATATGGTAACTGGCACATTGAAATACAGCCTGGGTGCCATCGATAGCTGTACTACAGGGTACTCCATTGTTTCCCTTGCTAAAGCACTCTACTTTCATATTATCAGTTCCAAACAAAGTAACGCATGGTCTAAAACTAAGTGGGGTAAGATGGTTAACAAATAATTATTCATTTTTTTAAGAAATGAAGTGATAAATTTGAGACTTCTGATACTTGGTATTCTTACTTCCTTACCGAACACACTCCGGGGTTGCCCCATTCCAACCATTCTCAGTGCAAACTGTGGAAATACTTTTTGTTGTAAGCGTATAACCATCATCACACGTAAACTTCAATAATGTATTAACACCGACCTGTTCGCCTGGTCCGCCAACTGACCAGTATCCATTTTGTGGATATTCGGGTAATGTGCAAGACCTATGTGAAAGTTCTAAATTAAGAGATTTTCTTAATCAACTATTAAACAAATTTACACATTTTTGTTACGGTACTACATGTTGTCCTCAACGAATTTTACTTTTTCAATGAGTACACTGTTTTCGATCATTTAAATTATATGAAAACTTACCCCGATTTCGCTTGCTCGCTAAGCGAGGCATTTGACATACCTAAAATACGATGTTTCTTTGTTACATGTTCGTTTTTAACCCAAACTTGCACTTACATAAAATAACGGTACAACATAAGTATTTAACCACCATGAAGTAATTTAAATTCATCGCAATTCTCGGTTTATTTGGAGTTTTGAAGGTATTAGTATAAGTTGTAGTATCAATTTCTTTCGGCTTTTAACTCGTTTGCGAGTCAGAAACTGGTAGTATTCATCCACGCTACTTATCGCGGTGTGACCCCAGATAACTGGATTTACGAATAATAAATAATGCATGGGGATTGCCCACTTTTATTCGATATTTTGCTATGTAATATGAAAGATACTTGCCAAAGACACAGTTTTACCAAACCAAATTTAGGGGAGGGAGGGGAGTGAGGCATTCAAAATTGAATATACAGAGGCATGGTACTATAAAGTAATTACTCCCTGATTGTGATATAAATAGCAACTACGTATATCCCAAACAGGTTTGTTAATGATTCGCGATATGTTTGTCGTTCATGCGTTTCGTTGTATTTTAATGTCGCACATAAAAATAAGATTGAAAAATTAAAATTTAGTAAATATGCCTTCCAAAGCCTACGGCTGTGTTCTTCAAATTATGGATGTGTTGGAAGTTTAAAATGTGTGCTATTTGAAATCATCAAGGATTGGTCTACATACCTTCTATTCTATGAAATCCAAGTAAATTCGTTAATGGTCATATTCCTTACTCATATCAAGACCTTTCACCGAAAGTTCAAATTCTCCGGTCAATCCAATACTTAAAGGGGTTACAAAATCTGTTGATTCCATTCTGGTCATCAGATCTTCTCTAAATGAACAAGAAGCAATGTTTTCTCAACAGAGCCTAGATTTTTTTTACGTTACGATAGACGTATTAAAACAATATTTTTGTAAGAAATTTTATTCGTTTATTATCACAGTTTTATCAGTGTCAATTTGCATATCTAGCAGTAATTTCCTCGAGCATATCATAATGCTCTATAACATTCGTGTAGAGAGCGCTGAGTTGAATATCACACCCTTCTTGCGTTTTATGGGACAAACTAACTATGCCATATACAAAATATCTGTAGTTCCTTCCTTGGACCACAAAGCCGCTCCCGCTGTCACCTTTGCACACAGCAATACCTGAAAATACAGTGTTATTTAGAGGCAGTATTAACAGATCATTCAGCTTACTTTTATTGAAATGTCCGGCACAAATTTTGTCATAACCGAAATACTTGTTGCTCCATTCTGTAGGAAGCTCTCTTCTACAGGTTGCATCGTCTTTGTAAAAGATTTCTACTTCTTGAAGAGTGTCAGCCGGTTTACCACCTGCCACTGTATATCCCCAACCTGCCACCTTCAAATAATTTTGTTATGAAGAAATGTAACTTTGCATTCCTTGAATGCTTTTTTTTAGTACTTACTGTTCCAGCAGTGTTTGAAGGTAGTTTCATAGTGTTTGAGTTCAAGCCTACATAACAAACAGGTTGGACAACTTTCGAATAAGCCAGTTTATCTTTAGTGATTAAAAATGCTATATCTGATGCGAAGCGTTGGTCGTCTCCTCTGTATTTTGGATGCACTATTATTTCTTCAATCTGAAAAGTAAATATGAAGTACATTTACACCTGCAGTTTCATACTTCTTACATCCGAGTATTGCGCCTCTGTGTCCCTATTGTCCAGATATTTGTTGAAATATTTACCTACAGCTATCTTAAATGCACTTAATGGCAAAGCGACTTCACCATTATTGTTTGCAACACAATGCGCAGCTGTAATCAAAAGTAAAATCAACTAACGGATATAAATTCGGTATATTAGAAATTATTTAATTCCGCATTTAATGATTATAATAAATTAATTGTTTATATACGACATGAAAACATATATCTGTTTTTTGGTTCACCATATCACATATAATGATTATTAAAAGAATGTATTGTTGCACATTTAGGTACTAAAAAAAGCCTTTACCTGTAAGTATGACCCTTTGAGTCAACATTGTTCCACCACAGGCATTTACATATTCTCCTTTAAGTAACACGAAGAGGGCTGTAACCCAAGGATAATTACCTCTTTCAACTTTTTTCCCATTAACAATAAGCGGTTCAGCTGAGACATGTTTTTCCCCACAGACTAAAAATGAAAATAAATTAGCAATTGGTTCAGTTCCTTATGATCCTTTATTATTTGAGAACTACAGTAATATGGATGTTTTTATATGGACAAAATAAAAGTCAAAGAAATAAAAATGCATTAACAATATAATTTGTTTATATATTTCAACCATATTTAGGAACAAGTTATTACATTATACACAAATAACTATGATTTATATGTTCTTTGAATTTGAGTAGGAACTATCGGTTTTCTTTAAAAATTTTAAATAAATAAATATAAATAAATACTCTTATCTAAAGCTCTATTCTACTTTCATTTTTAAAACTCTTGAAAAAACTCGCTGGTTTTTATTAATTTCAGTGGAATCACTCAAATGACATTATAGGAAAATGCAATTAGGTGGGCCATTTGTTAAACAATGATAAAGGATTAAAGTCTTCAAACAGAAGAATTAGTCACTAACTTTTTGTTAGTGTTTTTGTTTTAATCTATCTTCGATGGACATGGGATATGACAGCAATAAAATAATTTAACAAATACTGAGAATAGTCGTAGACTATTTTGGCAAGCTCATCTTTATATTATAATGTTATTATTTGTTATAAACGAAAGTTTACAGTTTTGCACATTTCAATAATAAATCTTTAATAAACTTAATTACTGTAAGATCCTATTTTGGATCTATAGGATAAAAAACTGTATTTCTATCAGTACTACCATTTGTTGAAGAAAATACATAGCTCCCATCTGAGATCTGCACCGTACTATTTTGTTTAAATTTACAAAACGGATTATTGGCAATACTACAGTCGGGATACACATTAATATTTACATTAACAATTACAATTGGCTGACCTGGTTTACATTGAGGCGGTGGATTGTCCCAGGTGCCTCTGAAGCAGTACCTTCTGTTGCTATCATCTACAGACTCGTAATATGTCGCACACTCAAAAGTAGCTGTGGCCCCATCAATAGCATCCTTGCAAGGTATCTCATTCTTTTTATTGTCATAGCACATTACTTTAACAGTGTCGCTCGAGAAAAGAGGATCACATAATTCTGAAATGAGTACAGGAGTGTTCAAATATATGCTAGAAAATAAGTTAATTTAGTAATGTAATGAAGGTGAAATATTACTATTGGTGATTCAGAGTTTCTGTTTTAAAATTTACGTTCTTTAGTATTAAAAAAACACCATACGAAAGTTGAATCCCAATACCAGACCATAAGTGAAGTCATGGGATAAAAAGTAAATGTATGAGAAAATGTGAATTTCCGATAAGGTATGTTAGAATGAAGTTCGAGAAGGAAGAGGAGTAGAGGGGGATGATTTATTAGGCATTAAAATTAAAACAAGATATGAAATGAATTTTACAACTCATCTGTTTCTGACGAACGTTTACGCATATTTTCTGTATTCATATTTTCATTTTAACCGCTTGGAACCTTCTTTGGATTTTTTTAAATAGTTTAAGTAATCGTGATTAGACCATGGTCCAATACGTGAAAAACTTACTTGCACACTGGGGAAAGTTTCTCGTCCAACCATTCTCTGAACACAGTATGTAGTAACTTTCGGTTGTTACCTTGTAGTTGTCATTACATGAGAACATCAATAAGGTTTGATTGGTCACACGTTGTCCTGGTGCTTTCACAAAACCACCTACAATTGACCAGTTTCCATTGGCAGGGTGAGGAGGTAAAGTACATAGCCCTCTATATAGATTATACAGAATTAATAAAATATATAACCTGGTTTAAAAAAGTTTACTTACGGCCCAGAATCAGGTGCAGGGGTAACAGGGGGAACTGTCACAGAGCCGCCATCGCAACCCTCCTCATCCGAATTGTCAGCACAGTCTTTAACTCCATCACATTTGGCATATCCATTAACGCATGCACCATAGTTGCATTTGAAGGTGTAGCCAGGACATTGAATATTGAGACAGGTTGCCTTAGTTTCATCCGATTTGTCATGACAGTTATGTACCCCATCACATTTATTATCCAATGGAATACACTGGCCGGAATTGCACTCAAACTGATCAGATCTAAAACAAAAATGCCACTTATAAATATTTTATTTCTTATTGGCATTTCTGACTTACTTGCAATTACTGCCTCCGCTCGGTGCAACCTGTGTATCTATACAATTTGTTTCATCAGAATTATCCCGGCAGTCTTTCTTGCCATCACATTTTTTAACGGTATCGATACATGCACCATATTCACAAGTGAAAAGATAACCTGGACAACTATTAAAAAGAAATTGTTATATATCTTGAGAATAAAACCAGGTGGATATTACCTGATGTCTTTGCAATCTTGAAATTCATCACTGCCATCTCTACAGTCTACATTTCCGTCACATCTTAAGTCTTCAGATATGCATTCTTTTGTAGAAGAACACAAAAATCTTTAAAAAAAACTGATTTGTTACGCGAGGACTGAAGGTTAACAAATCTCATTTATTAGACCAGACCAATGGCAATCAGACAATAATATCATTAGTCTTGACCTTCTATAAATGTTCACCGTGTTGTGGTAATTTCTTTCAATGTACAAACACGACACGCTTAATAAACACTGTTGTAAAGATCATTCTTCATGGAAACTCACCCATTGCATTCTTGTCTTTTAATCCTTGTAAAATTTGAGTTAGTAATTGAGTAACTGCTAACGGAAAAGATATTAAGCGAACCTAAAAACACTTATTATAAAAACACATAATTTGCAATTTAAACCTAGGCAGATAACTATACTTACATATTAAAATAAAGCTGCAGAAAAGGTACAATCTAGCAAAATTTAAAGACAAGCTCATCATAATGATCACTTTAAATGCAGATTTTCGTTTCTCTCGCTGTGAAACGTCCTAACTACCAACTAGTTTTGCGAGTCCGAAACTGGTAGTATACATTCTCACTACTTATCTCTGGTGTGACCCGTCGATAACTGGAATTTACGAATTACGATACCTATATGTATGTATGTGGGGATTACCCACTCTTTGTGTATATATTTAGGTAATGGGAAAGAGCTCGAGGTGGTATTACGGTAATGATCATGTTGTTATTTTCAGCATTAAATTATTATCATTACAAGAAAAAGGTTTTTTCAATGACGAGCTGTGAAAAATGAAATTACAAATATATAGGAAATCACGTTACGTTTACTTCACATTGCAAAATACCCAACAATTAATTCTTTTTAAAATAGAATATAAAATCAAATAAAACCGATTTAAATCATTAATAATGTTTTAATCGCACCAAACCAATTTATAGCTGTGTTTTCTATCATTGGCTTTTGATCGTATTATCTATAAATACATAGTGTATAAATACACATACATAGTGAATAGTGTCATAATATTATTTTTTTGGTAAATTATAATATATGGTCAAAAAACACTGATTGGCGAGTTAAGAACATATTTATTATAATCTTGAAATGCCACTTTCCATTTTTTTTAAGTAGTTTTATAGGATAATTTCATTTTGAAAAATACATAAATTTTTTGAACTGAGCTTGAATGATTCATATAATATTACTGGGGTCTGGTGCAAACTTTTGCTGTTGGAAACTCCCCAGGACCTGCATGTCTTCTTCGGGAATAACAAAGTCCAGCTGAAGATTTTCCTCCAAGTGATTTTTGGACGTAGCCTTAGGAATAATTGCTATGTTCTGCTGAATACCCCAACGCAATAGTACCTGTAATATTATATTTTTATTTTTTGGTGAGTTTTGATTAACATTGAAGTCTTACTTGTGCTGGTGATTTCCCCAATTTCTTCGCAATTTCTAGAACTTTGGGATTTTTTAACAATTCATTATTACCGGAGCCTAATGGTGAGTATGCTTCGAGGAGGATGCCTTGTTCATTACACAACTGTTTTATTTCTTCAGGATGATACAAGGGATGCCATTCAAACTAATAAGAAACATGATTGAAAAATTCAGTAGTTCAATAAATTAAGTAATACCAACTTGATTTACAGCAGGTTTAATACCGTGGTCGTTCTGCAACAGTTCCTTAAGATGACGGACGTGATAATTAGACACCCCTATGTTCCTAGCCAACCGATTTTTAGTCGCATTTACCAGATGTTGCCAACTTTTATCCCTTTTAACCGAGTAATCTTGTGTAAGATTACCCCTAAATGGGCCCGGCCAGTGAATTAAATAAAGGTCCACATAATCCATTTGAAGTCTTTTCAAGGAGTCTTCCAAAGCGCCGTAAGCTCCATCGCCAAGGTCATTAGGTTCTTTCAACAAATTTAAAAGTTCATAACAATGATTGTTGTTAACAGTTGTTTACTTACGTAATTTTGTAGTAATAAAAATGTCCTCTCTCGTTAAATTGTATTTTGGAAGAAGTTCTTTCAAAGCTGATCCAATGCCTTCTTCGTTATGGTAGGCAGATGCAGTGTCTAAAATTAGATTTCGTTAAATCTACCCTAATTATTGTTTAACCGATTCAGAGCTAAAATTTTAAGATGACTGTTGCATTCAACACAGCTATGCACATTTTAAAACTGGGAATGACCTTTATTGACATAATTATTGTATGTAGATACATTAGTATGATCAACTTATTAAACCATAAATATTTATTAATACACTGTGAAATAAGTATCAAGTCACATAACATTAAAATGACCTTAAATGATAAAGTTATTTTTGTCTAGACTATTTCAGAAATCAGTGAAAATTTTAAAGCAAATCAATTGAACCCATCAGAACTCACCTATGTGGCGGTAGCCAGCAGCAAGGCTCAGATCTAATATCTCTTTAATTTCCGAATTGCTTATTCGAAAAGTACCCACTGAAAAAATATGATATACGTATTACCATAAAATATAAGTACTATACTTATACTTTCTTTTCGTTTTGATTAAATTATTTAGGTTGAGAATGACTAATTTACTCACATCCAATCAGCGGCATTAAGTCGCCAGAAAACAACTTGAACTTTTTGTCCCTTGCCAGTACTTCTTCTTGATGACTCGGAATAAGTTGCAAGGAAAATAGAAAAAGGATAAAAATATTTGTTGCGAACATCTCGAAGGATTACAGACACACTGAATCCGAAGAGTTCCAGCGTAGTATTTATATTAGATAACATTACAGTTTCAAGGTTGTACGTTTAATCGTGCAGCGGCGTGGTCAAAAGTGAAGAAATGAGAAATGTGCAGAAATAACTATTTGCTGACACATTTGCTGACACACCCACAAACTATCTTTAGTTTTTAAATTTTTCTTCAATTATTCAACAGGTACTATTTCAATGACCGGCACAAGCTAACTTTTTCACTTATGAAGTAATATAACCCATGTTCAAGAAATAACATGCTCATATTTTTGTAACTGGCCTACATGAAGCAAACTTCATTGCTTATACTCCTGTAATTTACACATTTGTATTTTCATATGGCTCATTTCTAATTGTCTCCTCAAGGGCTATAAATACTTATCCCAGAAATCATGTCTCCTGGATGATCTAGAAGTCAGCTGCACTTCCTAATAGTGGTACGTTTTTGTTTAACGCCGTACCGCTGGTGTTAAGATCTGAACTTCGTATAACCTTTTCAAGTGTTTAGTGACCTTACTCAAGGCCGTATTTTTTTTAAACGAGTCTTGAATAGATTCACGTCACCTTAACTTTGCTCTTCAGTTTAATCGGTGATGTAATCGATTGAGAATCATTCCAAAGAGTAATAAATGTTTTATCTCAACAATGAAAACGGTCAGAGAGGGTGTAAAGTCTAATAAAATCAAGACTGAAATTTGACAAATTTTTAACTTTTCCTGGTATCAGCCGAGAATTAATATATGGTATCATAGTAGGCTAGGCACAAGTGTCATGTAGTTTTCGTTGCTATGGAAACTGAATGCTTTTGTTTCAGACAGTATTAATTTTTGTTTTTAAGCTTTCCATCACAGTCATCATTCTACTTTTAGTCAACATGTCGGCCGGTTTCAAAATTGTAGCTAAATTGCTAAAAAAAGCCCGTAAGCCTCTACATTTTATTATTTATGCCCCTTGGTGCTGTTTATATAAATGCGCAAATGAAGGATACACAGACTACGAAGAATTACTGAGGGTACTGCAGGCTGAAGAACTCAAACCAGAGATTCATGGAGAGCCATTTTACTACCTACCTGATTTTCTCCTTTACGAGAATTTTGAGTAAGTACAAGTTTATAAATTAGAGTAAAGTGATCAGGAAAAGTAAATTCATTATATTTCTAAACTTTCCCTATACTCCCATACCTATTGACTGTCTACTGTTGCGGTTAGTCCAATCTTCCAAATTTTTACCAAAATTTCTGAACAAAAGGCTACAGGCCTTCTGATTTAGTCGCTTAAACTTCTAGGTGGAATTTTTCAGGTTCCTCAGCCAGGAAGACATCGATGAAAAAGCTGTTGTCAAAACTGACTATAGAGCTGGACCTGTAGGACCCCATAGGGCACACGACAATATTCTAGATCGCCTTATTTTACCCAATTTTAAGTAAGTACAGAGGGCTTCAGCCTGGAGTTTGTTGGAGGATAAAAGTTAATTCTTTTTCGAACATAGATGATGCCACTCACTGTGTGTATGCTAATGGTTTCAACGTAAACAATGACGTGAAATACAATATCGTGTTGTATTATTTTATAATATCTTCATACATACGTTTCCTATAAAGACGAACTTCTATAAGTTTACAGTATATTCAAAAATGGTATTTGTCAATTAACACTACAATCAAAACATAATTTAAAATAGGAAGTGGTCCCGTTTATTACCACATTTTGTCCTGGGGCAAACTAACATATAACTAGCTACTGCAACATTGACTGGTATGTATGTAGATCAAGGAAATTCACCGAAGCAAATTAAAATCTATTTATTTCTAAAGAAGTTGTCAGTGCTATACTGATTTTCAAGTACTATAGGTTAGAGTACATATTTCTTCTGTTATGCTTGTTATTTTTCTTCAGAAACGAATGCATGGAGCTTATCTACAACCATAGAGAATTTACGAATAGGACCAGCGCCTTCCTGCAGAAGATCATAAAGTTCCAGTGCTCCCTCACTGACAGCGACCCTAATCTTACTCAGGTAAATATAAAAGAAATAAGATGGATCACAATTAATCGAGCTATCGCAAATCCGCTTGAAGCAGAGATCCTAAAAATTTCTTTCACTAATCTTCTAAAACTCAGGTGCCCCTGAAGTGAAAGTTAAATGTGACAGCAATTCTCTATTCTTAGATAGTTGATTATAAAATGTACAAGTCGCAAGTTACTACAGATAGCAATAACAATGGGTTTCTGTTTGAATCTTGGTTATCTTTATTTTCAGGTACCAACAATGTACACAACCTGTGCGACAAAGGATCTAGTCAAGGAGCCGATATCAAAAAATTCTTCGTGCAAATATGCAGTACAACCAAGTGAATATAATTCCAATCACTGTAGTTACCAGGAAATGTCTTCTCTAGTCGATTTTTATTTTCAATGTAATGTGGTTTCGAAACTGTGTAAACTTCTAGATGACTGTATATATTTTAGGCAATAGGTATTGTAATAACCTGAAACCTGAAACTGCGGAGTTGATTTCAAAGTTTAATGGCAGCTCTATACTGGGATTTAAACCAACAGTACATGGAGAGCAGTTTTGCTTTGAGCCTGCTGGTTTCGCCACAAAAACCGAAGTAAGTTGTTTCATTTTTCAATTATTACATTTTTCTTTTCTCCTAATCTCTATTAATGTAAAGTCTGTTTGGCCTTTCGTGTATCCTTCATCTCCACTTCATTGTACAAGTGCTAACATCCTCAGCCTTTGTTCTGTTTCTTATTTTTATTATTATTATTGGAAGTTAACATAGGCATGATAGGATGCACATATTTAATTTGTGGAGATTCATTTTCAGGTCAAATTTTTCTTATGCAGAAATAAGTGATTTTAATAATATCACGACACCATGTGTGCTTGTTTAATACTATATACTAAAATGTTATTTTCAGACCAATAATTTCATTCGTCATATCCCAGGATTCTATGTTGTGTCCTGTAGTTCTTCTTCGGATGACTCTTGGACAAAAGAACCTGCTGTTGTGGTACTCAGCGATAGCACTTTCAGACATTATATATACCAAGAGAACGTTGTGGTGGTGATGTTTTACGCACCTTGGTGCCCCCACTGTCATGACATGAGACCTGTGTTCATGGAAGTTGCCAGAGAACTGAAAGCCGAGGGTTGGGATTCCTCTGCTGCCATTATCGATTGCAGCGTTAACTATGGCATAGCTGATAAATATGACATTACTGCATTCCCGACAATTAAGCTATTTAAATTTGGAAGGTATGTAACAGATTTTTCTGGGAAGAGGTCAAAAGAGGAATTAAAGAAGTTTGCCATCCAATACACCAGGAAGAAGCGCTAACTTTTTATCTTTAAAATTTTCAAATTCGACTGAAATAATGGGCGTGTTACATAAGATCTAGCTTGTCCTAAACTTTAACAATATATTAATTATAAAATTTTGAGCGCTTTTTATTTTTGAAATACATGAATACCCAAATTTCCTGTTCTGTGTACCGAGTCTTCTGTAGAATATTGACCAAGACCATGTTTCTTACTGATTAAGTAATTTGTGCATTAAAAAACTTGGTTACTAAAAATATTAATATATAAGAGGAACACGAAATGCATCGCACCATGCACTCCATCTGTGGGCTGATAGTGAAAGTAAATGTAGTCGTTCCGATTTGTGTGGGAATTTTAAAGCTTACTACTTTTAAATATTATGTTCCTATACTGATCATCCGTAAAAAGGAAAAAGCTCCCTATTTGGTAAAAACCTAGCGTTCTGTTCATAATTCTTTTTGGGAATATTGAATATTTTTCAATACCTACATACATATTTAACATTCATGGGGTGCAAATTCACTTCCCATAAACAAATCCTTATCAATAGGTAATCCAAAAAGGAAGAAAATACGAAGTCTTAACTGACGCACCCTCAAGAAACTTACCAGTAGAGCTGAGTTCAACTAGTAACCAATAAACTTTTAGGATTGCTTAATTGAATTACTTTAATAATATTTTCGATGTGAACGAATGAAAGAAAATGGGTTCAACTGTGATCGCTTTTGTTCCTCTTTGTTAATATATTCCTAGACATGTCTTAGGTTCCAATTCCTATTTTTTAGCAGATCTGCCCCTATTCGCTGTGCCAATCTTTATTATTTCATTAGTTCTATGCTTCTCATTATAATCTCTCCTATTTATTTAACACTATAATCTTACACCTTATTTTTAGTCTGCTCTTCAATTTAACTCTTTTTAATCAATCGTTTTAATTTAATGAAAGCAACACGTGCTTTCAAAACACTCCAGCGCTCCTGTTCGGTGCTTCCAGTTTTGATAAACGAAAAGCAAAATTTCACAGTGAAAATAACTCGTAAACAGTATACAGATACTTTGTGTTTTGTCAGTTACTTGGCTCTTTTCTGTCATTTTTCTATAGTAATTATTACAATTTTATCTTCTTGTCAATATTTTTTCAACAAACTTGTCTGAAATAGTTTTTCGTAATGTTTTTTGTATGGGCACGTCATCTACTTATTAATGTTCTAAAATATTTTAGCTGCCTTTTCTTCCTCAGTAATCGTGTCCCTAACGTATTAGGGACACCGATTTTTCATTTCTTCGTAACTACGTACCTTCTCTTTTCTTGCGTATAAAATATTATCATCCTGCGTTCTTATTTTGGTTCCTTGAATATCGAGTTTTTTAAAACAATTACAAGTTATTTCGATAAATAATGTTTGGATTTGAATTCACAAAAATCCATTGGCCCCCGATATCTATTCTTAGAAAAAAAGGCCTTAGGATCAGTGTCGATCTCAGTGTGATAAACAATTACGTTGTTCAAAAACAATTACGAAAATCATCTCACTAATTAACTGCAAATATATTCGAAGAACGATAAACGATAAAGCTAAATGATAATCGTTGGCCGCGCACCGTCAACATCATTTCTCGACAACAAAATCTACCACTCGGTGCCTCTTCCCAGTTGGTGTGTTATCTGTCCATAATATGTTTGCTCTTCCTCTGTGTTAAAATACAGTACAAAATAAATAGAGTGCAGTTGAGTGATTGGTAGTTTCAGCGGCCTGAAGTCAAGGAAGAGAAGGAAAATGGTGGTAACGGGTTTTCGAGTAAGTACCTTTTTCTGAAAAGATGTCATAATATCAACGAAATTAAGGGAAAATCCATTTTTAAAGTCTCCATAAATTATTTTTATTTAAATCATTTTCTGATACTTTGCTCACTGTCATATATAGGTGGGTGTATTCAATGTAACTAACCACATATAAAATTACAAAACACACATTATTTTCACACTTATCTGTGCTCATGTTAATAATTATACGATCCTTTAATAAGCAACCACAAATATTATAGGTTTTTAAGTGGCATTGTTAAGTTTGATTTAAACCAAACGCTTTTTACCAAATTTTTTTACAATCATATACATACGTATACCTAAGGAAAATTTCTATTACGTTCATACTTTTATTATACGCAATACGAGTATCCCTTTTTAATGAGAACATCATTTACTGCTTAAAAATGCAATCCCCAAAATATTTAAATGAACTTAGAGTGTACAAAACTTTGCAGAGGTCCTACTCGTACATCCGATAATCTCATTTCAATCATTTGGTACCAGTTACAGAGAAGGCGTTGTGCTCGTCATATCAGCGACCCCTGACCGTCTTATCATACGTTTGCTAGATACCCAAACTTACGTTTTATATTATGATTTAATATGTAGAATGTTACATTTTTTGTATGTATGACTACAAATTTTGAAACCGAACCTATGTCGACATCTGAAATTTTTTTTTCAATTTGAAATGTAAACATATGCAATCCCATAATTTAGCAACAGTAGCAAATGAGCAGTAGAAAGTAATTTTCAAACCATGTTCGCAATTGTAGTTTGTGCAAGGATGTTTTCGGAAAAAAATCTATGACCTTTTAGAGTTACAAAATAGCAACAAATTTAACTGCCAGGACGTAATCGATATTCTTTATCATCTCGATTTGTTTTGCTCTAAATAAAAAATTGTTTGTTTTATGGAATATCCATCGCGTCATTTCCCCTTCTCATCACGTGTACCATATGGTTAGAAATTTATTTTGCATTGTGACCGAATATTTGAATTTCTTAACGTGACTTTGGTATAGAATTAAAAACTTGAACGAGAATGGTATTTTAAGTAAAGTACGTTTTTGCACTTTTCCTTAACATGCACTACGACATTTTAAATGTGAGCCTGCTTTACTGTCGTACTAATTATTATAAATTATGTTGCTCTTGCTCAGGGCTAACGAATGAGGCTTTAACTACTTACGTGTATCACGAATAGAAATTAGATAAGCGGCAACATAGAGCTGCTGTCGTCTGAGCAATAACCATTTAGGTCGAAGAGAGAGATATGAAGCATAATTTTTTATGCAGGAAATAACAATTGAATAGTCATAACTAACCTAAATATTTTTAAACGTAATATTGCTTTTAATTTTGAAAAGAAATAAATTGAAATGTACTTTATTTAACTCTTGTCCTCAGTTTAGCTACCTATTTGGTAACGGTTCTGCTGATTATAAAGCTTGTGTGCTTTGTTTTCACATTTTTCACAATCATACTACGCTAAATAAATTTTAATTTCACACGTTATTACAAAAGATAAGAAATCCAGCAAATGCTTTACACGAGAGGTATAGCGCAGTGTTTTATTTAATTTTCTGATATCCTGTGATACAATCATCCGCTACAAATTCGGTGTAAGTGTTTTGTGAAAAGTGCAATGTCCCCTTGATAAATACCAAGTAGGTAGCAAATGGATAACGTGAGTTAATCTTACAAGTACCTATTGTATAAAATTCTACAATGTATTTTTATTCCAGGTTGCAATAACCGCTTGGGTCTTCGTTTTTGCCACCCTCACCGAATCTCTAATAGTTAGCCCCCTGGATATTATGAAATGTTCCTACGGGGAAAGAGGTTCCTTGACAGCAACGTGTGTCAATGCCAACGCAAGTTACTTTAGGACTACTCCCTATAGATTCGACCAACTAGACGAAACTCTCCGGTGTGTTAATTGCTCCTTGAAAATTTTAGAGACTGCCACTTTCGATATCTCTGGAAACCAGATAAGAAACCTGGATTTGAGAAGCAGCCAGATCGAGAGCATGAAAGAGAAAGCTTTCGTGGGGTTAATATTTTTGGAAAAACTCATACTAAGTTACAATAACATCAGATCAGTTTACCCTGGAACTTTTAACGGGGTGCAAAAAATCAGGATCATCGATTTATCTCATAATAAAATCAACATATTATCCGACGATGGATTCTTGGAATTGTTGAACCTAGAAGTGCTCAACTTGGAGTATAACGAAATCCAAACCATATCAAACCATGCACTTAACGGATTAGCTAAGCTTACTATACTCAACCTTGCATCCAACGCTATTAGAGAAATAAAAGATATCTTCTTCCAAAACAATTCGTTATCAGCATTGAACCTGGCCAATAACAACATTGCGACATTAAAAGGCCCTGAATTCACCAACCTAACGTTACTATTGAGCTTGGATCTATCGCACAACAAGATCAGCAATCCGCTCATGGAAATGCCAAATCAGAACAACTTGAAGGAACTTTTGCTACACCACAACAACATCGATATGATGTCGGCGAATTTCTTAAAAGGTCTATTTAACCTAGAAAATTTAGATCTCAGTTTCAACCACATACAAGAACTCCAGCAGAAAGTGTTACAAAATCTCCACCACTTAGCGAACCTAAACTTGTCTTATAATAACTTAAATGTGATCCAAACCGGTGCCTTCTCTGGACTGCCTCAACTGGAGTTTCTCAACGTTTCAAATAACCACATCAGAGAGATCCAGATAACAGGAGTGTTCTCCTTGCACAGTCTCCACACTTTGGACTTATCTAACAACAGCTTAAAAGACTTGGATTACATTCGCTTGATCTCGAGGCTGCCGAGACTTTCCTACCTGAAACTGGATAACAACGAACTACCCTGCGACCTGGAGGACGAAATGTCAGCTTACTTTCAAGAAGACAACTTCAAATTCGTATTGTACGAGCCCGTGCTGGGCGCTATTAAGTGTGTCGACTCCCCCGTCAAGAAGTCGAAAATCGTGGTGGACACCCTCCTCATGGAAGAATCTTCATCTCAAGGGATTAGCGGTGCCCAGATCACGGTTTTCCTTCTTATCAGTATACAGTTTGCATGTATCGCATTCTTGTTGTTCCTTCAGTACCGAGCTTATACGAACAGCCGGTTCTCTAGCTATTCCAATAGGACGTCCTCCTCAGCAAATTTGGTTGCGCCGGACAACGAAAATAGAGAAGTAGGAGAGTTCTTGAGGGAGTAACAGAAGTTAAAACGTTTTATTGGCATCTTCTGAACTTATACAACCAAAATTTTAAAACTGTTTCATAATATTTGAAAGTTTAATATTTCATTTTAAGTAAGAGAGTGTTTTCGATAAATGTTTGTTGAATATTTTTCAACATGTTAACAAAAATATTTAAACTTTTTTATCATCTACGTATAACATAAAATTAACATATAACTGATATATATATATATATATGTTAATTTTAAATTTTAATCGTTCTCTAATGTGTAATTAGAATTTTATTGTTACGTTAAAAATCTTATCAAAACGTTAATCCACATTTAGTTGAATAAAATGTAAGCATGTTGGGATCTTGTTTTATAACTGACTCTTGTAAATGTAAAAATGTAAATTATGTTGTAATAAATTATTAAATTCTATTATCTATTTTATTGAATTAAATAGCAAGTTATACTCTTAACAATGTGTGGTTATTAGGATACCCATAAACCTATTTCATTAGGATATGATTTTTACAATTTTTCAATTCCTTTCAAATAGAGCAATTTATAATCACGACAAAAACACCATATCAATGCACATAGATTTTATGAAAAATTGTTGTCATTAGCAATCTTTTAGATATGACTGAATCAAAAATCTAAATTTTGAAACTGTTTTTTTTTTTAATGTATTCCAAGAATGTTGTGAAGTCAATTTTATTTTAATAACGTCAAAACGTCAAGTAGTACATCTTCTTCTGTAAATTATAATAATCGATGACAATGTATTACGAAAGTATTATCGATATTGGTGCCTCTGAGGGGACATAAAGATAAAAAGGGATATAGGAAGAAGGGATATTAGATCCCATTTTATCTTTATTTCAAGCGAATATGCCCCGATGCAAATTCGATGAATGGCTTTATAGTTAGTGCTAGTGGTTATTTTCAAGACACAAAGATATTTTCTTTTGTGCTATAAATAGAATAAACCAGTTAGTGTATAAACGTATTTGGGATACGGGCTTTACAAAACCGTGTACGTTTAAAATAAATACATTTAAGCAACATTTCAATTTAGTACCTACATAAATCTCTAATATATAAGAGCTCAGCTTTAAGAATTCTATGACGCTTTTAGTATAATATTACATATAAAGCTTTTGGTTGTGGTCGTCAAAAAAAGAAAGTTTACTTATGAGCTTGAAACATGTATCTAATTTTTTACTTTGTAGGTCTCTATATTCGTATTGCTGACGACCCTCTTGCTGACAACGGCAGGGGTGCCGATGGAATGCAAATATGGTCCCAGGGGTTCCCTAACTGTATTCTGCACCAACGCTACTGCTGAGTTCTTCAAGGCTTCACGATATAGATACGACCATTTAGACGAGACGCTGAAATGTACGAACTGCACCCTGACTACCATCGAGATGGGGACTTTCGACCTATCCTTAAACCAAATCAAGACCGTCGACATCAGGAACAGCAAGATCCAGTATATTAAGCCCAAGGCGTTCATTGGGCTGATTTTCATGAAAAAATTACTGCTGTCTTACAACCCGATATCTGAGATCTCTCCAGGTGCTTTCATCGGTATAAGAAAACTGAAATACCTCGAGATGGAGAGTGCGGTGTCTCATATAGCTCCGTTAACGTTCCAAGAATTAAACTCACTTGAAGTTCTTATTCTAAGAAACAACAATTTGGTTACATTGTTACCTGGGTCGTTTATTGGTTTAATTAACTTACAAGTCTTGGATTTGAGTAATAACCGTTTAGAACACTTGGACATCAGTTTAAATCCACTCGAGAACCTGTTATCTTTAGATCTGACCAATAACAATTTGAAAGTCATCAAAGGCTACGAGTTCTCCCATCTCAAAAAAGTCTTATCCATCAAATTGGAAAACAACTATATCAAACATTTCGCCCTCAACTTGGATTTGCCTAACAACCTTAGGATTTTAAATCTCGCTTCAAATCTTCTGAATGCAAAGTTGATATATACTGAAACTTTCCTAAACCTCAGCAACCTGGAGGAGCTGAACTTTAGTTATAATTCATTCACGAGCATCCCTCCCAAGTTCTTTCAAGGATTATACAACTTGAGGATCATCAATTTCTTTAACAACAGATTAAATACCTTCTCCACTGGAAGTTTTTCGGGTCTACCACATTTGAGTATGTTGAACTTATCCCACAATAACTTGGAATCAGCTGAAGTGACCGGTAAACTAATTTTACCGAGCCTTTACAGTCTCGATCTGTCCAACAACAACATCAAAAATTTCGATTACATCAGCATGATAGCCAGGCTGCCTAAGCTAAGTTACATCAATCTCGTGAACAACAATTTGCCCTGCCACATTACCAGCGCAATGGAAGTTCTTTTCAAAAACGACGGCATCGAATTTGCTATCAGTACATTTGGCAGCTGGAAGGATTGCGTCAATAAAACGACGACTTCAGAAGACGCATTACAAGAGGCGTCAGATAAATTTCGGCAACAGCACGAGGATAACACCGCGATTGTTTGGATGTGGATCTTAATATCTGCGATCTTCGTTTTACTGGGTGTTTCGTTTTATGTACAGTTTTTTGTTTTGGGCTTGAATACCCTCGAAAACGTAAGTTGGCAAAGCTAATATTTATTCTAAAGTTGAAATACTCATTGTAACAAAAACTACTCACTGAACCACGATGTTAGTTTCAAATTTTTATTGGGTTGGTATATTAAGATATTTATAATTTGAAATACAGATAGTAATAAAACAGAAAAAAATTTCCGCTTCCTTTGTCCACTATAGTTGAAAAATATAATTCCCCTTGGCTGCGCTACACTGCGTGGTACACTCTTAAAAGTTAATTATTTCAGAAGTATAGTAAGTGACATTCATCGATTTAAATTTTGCCTACTAAGGTTCGTTTAAATCTTCAATGACCATTAGATTAAGTAAATACTTATTTTATTTTAAACTTAAATAAAATTTACTTTAATCTGAAAAGTGGGATATGGAAAAACCCAAAAAATTTCCCTTTGTGACGCAATCCACGGTCCTATTGTATAACGCTATAATATACAACCTAATCGCGTCATAGTAGTGATTTAGTATGTCGTATTCCAAACATTCCATTGGATGATCTAAACGTAAATCGCTCTGGAGGAAGTAGGAAGGTAAGTTTATCAATTTTATTTTTATTACCGTCTGTAGTATTTCAACTTATTGATGTCATCTTAAATTTTTAACTTATAATTGTGCCTAATGTTCGTGTTTATCTCGTAATAATTCAATAGAAATCAATTGGAAATCTACGGTTTGTGCGAACAAACGATTTACACGAAACTTTTAGCATTTAAAATCGTTTCACTGCTGCGACAAACATTTATTAGTACCACACTGATCATGAATAATATTTTACAATGCAAGAGGAATGTAAACCTCTCTTAAGATAATGCATATTGATGCCCAGAATAATTCATTATTCAGCATCGATCTGCGTTAAGTATACTAATAGTCTTTCAAGTAATTCACGTTTAACTGCGTTGAATAGACCACCAAAGTATTTTATTTGCAATAATTGAGATTCGATTTACAACAGATGAAACGGAATTCGCCACGTCGCCGCTTTGATATAGTAATCCAGGTACTTCTTAGGAATTGAAATTTTATTTTACGTCTCGTGTTAAGAACGAATGCTTAAATTTTTCATTTTCTAACCCATTAGTGTCACAGAAATGTAATACCGGCACGTATACCATACAACTGGAAACGAACCCAAGAAAGAAACCAGGCTCCCTTTCTGCGTTTATACGTACATACTTTCCAAATCCATTTGCGCCGCAAGTGCTATCGATCCCTTTTTAAAGTTTACAACGCACGTTTTTTGCATTGTCTTTTAATTGCAGGAGGCCCTTTTTACCATATAAAACATGCTTCCGATGCGGATCCGGCTCACACGCATTTCGCTCAGAAATGAATATCACTGGATGCACGATAATACAGAGACAAAGCTTAGACTCGAAAAGTTGTTTTGTTCCCTTTAATGGTGTTCGGGTTTAATAAAAGTAATAAAATTTGAAATTATTTTCCTTTTTCCGATGCTTTGTTCCACTAGCTTTCATTATTTCTGTAAATTTATTGAAAAGACAGAATCGGATATTGACACGACAATTATTATTGTGACTGCATTTAAATATCATCGAATTTCATAATTAATAGCAGGCCGACTATTGAAAGAGAAACACAATAATTAGGTGATAGTCTATCCATTATCCTTTCTGTTTAATTTAATTTTATCTTTGGAAAAATATTTCATGAAATATTCCATCTGTATTTTTCGAACAGAAAATTGCATAAGCATTTGTAGCATTTTGAACGTAAATAAAACAGCAAACAAGTGCTCAGAATAGAAATGCGTGACATGCCTCGGTTTGCATATAAAATAAACCTCTCGTGAAAATACTACGAGAAATGTAACGGTTTATTAAAAACTAAACTTATCAAAAGTCATTGATAACAATTTTTCGTTGTACCGCGGTATTTTACATCCCGATTTCTCCACCATAAATATGCGTATTCGTCATTAACGACAATACAAAGTCATTCACCAAAGATACCCAATTACATTTTCTTGTTGTTTTTAACGTTTCTGTATTTTTGCTAAGATCTCATCTGTGTATTTAATAAACTACTCGGTAGGATTAAATTTTAAAATATTTAAATATAAAATAAAAGGATTGCATGCGGGTTTAAGAAAGCAGCACTGATTAGATCAACTGTAAAGTATAACGCTATAGCATTAAATAAGAAAATACGTGAAAAGGGAAAATAAGGCATGGACTCTAGTTCTTTGTGTTAATTTAATTGTAACCAACGTCGTGTATTGGTTATCCGCATTTTATGGTTCTTTGGAGGAATTGCATGATTTACTACTCGACAGTTTTTAAAGAACAAACCGGCGGTTGATGTGCCAATTATAATTACAAAGCGAATTTATTTGCCAAATAGATGTTTACCGCTGAGCAATTTGTCGCTCACCCTCCCACTTGTTTCTCAGTTAAATACATTTGATACTAACAGATTATAAACTAAGTAGATCGTATTTAAAGCTTTTCCGAGACAGATGGACTTTGTTCAATCCTTAGAAGTTCAATTATAACTTTTTAACATCGTCAAGTTTTTTATACGAAAAAATCAAAAACTTACGTTTTATCGAAATCAACTTCTAAGTTTAGAGTTTTCAGAAAAACAATCAGTATCCACCTTCTGCAAGAAATTTTAATATTGGGGGCTTAATTCATAAAATTTCGGCATGTGGCATTTCGGCTTTGAAATAACATTTGCAACAATTAAACCCTCTCAGTGCGATAAGTAATTAAAAATTCAATCCAATAAGCTTCTCCTAAAATCCACAAACCCTTTGGCTTTTTTTATACTCAACTGACAATCACAGCAAATAGGAATATTGTAAGCTTAACTTAGATCGACTCAGATTGACTTAGTTTAAGTTAGTTAATCCAGTTTTTAGTCGTTGCGATTCTTGACTACCCTAGTATCGAATCGATCTGAATAATTTGTTATTGGAAAATTATTCCGCGTTCACCCATGTTTTCCTTATGCATTTCTATATATTATCCGTACCGAGATAATTAAAGTTTGCTAAGAGGGTATTTTGAGACCTTCTTTTGAATAACTCTACACTCATGTATTGATGCTATTCAAGCAATGTTGAATGTTTTTCGCTGAGTAACAAGGGCGTTAGGGGATTTAATATACGCACATTTAACCTTACAATGCAAAATTATTTTAGTCAATCCACTAAATGTTGAAATGTTACCAATGGAAATTTTTTCGCCAAAGTTTTCTAAGTATTTCGGGTAATTGATTGATTTACATAGGTATAGCTTTTTTGGTTTATAGATTTTACCTTTATTTTAAATAATATTTGCTTTTATTATCTTACAATTACGTGGTTGCTGGTTGAAAACATTTTAAGGTATGTTTAAAGTTTTCCAAAAATAACTTCGTATTATAATATGGTGGTTTATATATCGCACTTATTTCTAAATCACCGACTCCGACTCCTGACTACCTCAGCTATTCCAGATTTTTCTAATTATTTTTAATTGTAATCTCATCATAATTTTATTACAATCTTTACAATCTATTTACAATGTTTCACGCAATAGCAGAAGATGGCCCCTAACAATTCATTCATTCACATCGAATTTGTAAAGAGAATAATATATATAAAGAAAAAATGAACAGTCGAGATTATTTGAAAAAATATATTTTAAATTGGAAATATATTTTACATTATATATAATGCAATATATATATACAGGGTGTCTCGTGAAGAAGAGAATGTAAATCAAAGGTACATATCTGCTATAAAAATATACCCATTATAAAATTCCTACAGTTTCCGAGATATTTTTTTGATAACATTGAATTTTTGCCCTCTCAGTACTTTTTTCTGTGCTGTCGGTACAATTTTGCAACTTTTTTAATTCATTTTTTCAGTAAAATATTGTTGAATGATTGTTTCTAACTTCTACATAAAAAAATACTACAAACATTTGAGAAATATTTTAATAGAAGTTTTGAAGTTAGATTTTTGTCTAGCCCATCGTAATGGAAACAAAATGTACTGAGTTGCTGCTGCACATTACATCAATATATTGCCTATTCTATGATGATTTCGAAATGGTATAAAGCAAGTGATTTTCATCTTAAAAAAAAAGATAATAATACTTTTATCAAAATGGGGGCGTTTCCGATAAAATTTAGTGTAATTTTTTTTAATCTTTGATTATGAATTACCTAGTGCCAAATTTCCATATTTTACATGAGGAAATATTAGTTGTGTAATTATTTTCCTCAACAATTAACATTATTCATTACTTCCTTTAGACTTGCATTTGTTTCGCCTACCGAATTGGATATTATTTAAATGAAGTGTAATGGAAGTTTCGGCGCTCTTTTGAACTCCTGTGTTTATCATTTTGCACGTTATTTTGCTAAAAATTGTGGAAGTAAACGTTCCCTATACGTCGCCGGAAGCTGATGTGCATTTAATTTAACTTATCCCCACCGGTGGATGAGAGGAGGAGGTGAAATTTGGTGGACTCCTCATTCACCAGACCTCAATCCTTTTGACCTTTATTATTGCTGTTACTTAAAGGACAAAATGTAGTCAAAACCCATAAGCGATGAAGTTGAATTGTGGGAATTCATCTGAAGTGCTGCAGCGGAATTGTAAGAGATGAATTTGAGGACAGTGAATAGTTTTCCCAGCAAGGCCTGTATATGCGAAGAAGGTTGCCATATTGAATATATACAATGATTGTAAATAATTTTAAAGTCATTTAAAATATTAGTAGCCCAAAATAAATAACATCACAAGAAAATGAATTTTTAGGAAAAAGATATTTACGACTGCGATGAAGAATAAAACTCAGATAGAACTCACAGCCTCCCTCTAAAATGTTTGGAGTTTTATTTGTGGAGAAGTTAGAAACAATCATTCAACAATATTTTACTGAAAAAATGAATTAAAAGTTTGTAAAATTGTACCAACAGCACAAAAAACATTACTTAAAGGGCAAAAATTCGATGTTTTTACAAAAAAAATGTAACTCCAAAACGGTGGAACATTTACAATGGTGATTTTTTATGGCAGGTAGGGTAAGCCTTTGGTCTACATTCTCCATAAGTTTGACGTGGCCTTTACGGGTTGCCCTAGGGATATTTTGAGAGTTATTTACCATGTTATGTCGTACCCTACCATAGGTTAGTGATTTTTTTTACCACACGATCGAAGGGTTAAGTATGTGATGTTAATATGAATTTTCCAAAAGTGGTTCAATGTATGCAATTTTCCTCTGCATGTAGAAAATAGAGTTTCTCGAAGGAAATGTTCTCAGCGTAAAAACGTGAATTTTCATGATCACTACAAATCCGAAGAGCGCATTCAGTGTTACTTCTGGAAGATACAGCATACGGTAAAAATGAAGATTCAAAACGGCTAGTCGAATTTTGGATAAAACGCCCTGTATATATGTATAGGTATGTTGGTGTGTGTCGGTGTTGTTTTTCGGCGTCCGTCGTGCGCAATCGCCGCTGCCTGCCATTACAGCGAGCCGCCTCGGCGGATCAAAGCCAACGTTGATTGGTCGGCACCGACAGAGACGTAGAGAGCGCGCTCAGGCCCGCCAGTCGGCGTCTCAGTTGACGTGTTGTTGGTGAACTCTGAACAGTCGATGCACGTGCTGCCTCCGATCAACATCGAAGGCATTTCTCTCTCTTTCTCTCGTTTTCTCTCTCACTCTCTCGACTTCGACGACGGGTTTTCTGAACATAACACATACACACCACACACACACTCGCTCGGTGTCGCTCACCGTCTCTAGTCTCTCGTTTTGCGAATTGTGATTTTGTGCCGCCGCCGTCGTACCCGTGAGTACGTCTTTTCTCTCTCCTCTTCTCTTTTACTCGGCCGTTTAAACTAGTCGCGGTTTTGTGTGACACACGAGTAATGCTGCCGCCGACATGGTCCGAATGCCGTAACCAATAGTGGGATGTAGTGTGATCTAGCTGGCTGTGATGCCGCTTTATCGTGATTTCAAGTGAACCATGCCACACGTCTCGTCCAGTGGCGGAGATGATCTCGGCAGCACCGATGAGGTTAAGGTGTTCAAGGACGAGGGCGACGGGGAGGACGAGAAGAGGTCCTCTGAGAACCTCACCGAGGAAAAGAGCAGTCTTATCGACCTCACCGAGTCGGAGGTAGGGGCACTTAACGTATCTCATATGTACCAACCACTCACTTGTCCCATTAAACTCATCAAATCCTCCCATCCCATCATCTATCTCCTATCTTACGATCCTTCCGTTGGATCGCCTGCCGACGGATACCAGTCCTCTTCCGACCCCTCTTACCTACAATGTCATCATATCTGTTAAATTTGTGTAAAATGGTATTATGGTCAAGATGTGCTTAGTAGTATTTGACAGGACTTGGCATTACTAAGCGTAATCTGGAAACGTTGTGTGATCGAAACCCTTGGTCGCCTCATGCGTTTTTCTGTGTTAAATAATTCATAATTTTTGAAGGATTGTTGATTGTTGCTTCATACCGTATTGTTTGGTGAAGCAGGACTCACAGGCCGGTTGTTAATGTAACGTTTCCTTTTGGGTGATGTGATTTTATGTTTTTCACATACAAACTTATAAAAATAAGCGATTGGAGTAACTCGGACTCGCATTCGAAATGAGAGATTTGAACTACTGATACAACTATGCAGTTAATAAGGTGTTTCCACTGATACGGGTTCTGGTTTCTTGCTTATATTGTCTTTCACACAGCATGAAACTTCACATTTAATTGAAATTCCTCTCAATGGAAATCTGCATTGAGGAAAATACAACAAATGTATTGTTTTGAAATACACATAACTCTCGAAGTGTAGAAATATATTGTTAAAGTGATTAATATGGACTCCAATTTTTTTTTTACACAAGAAAATACAAAATAATCGGATATCTTCCCGATTCGACAATAGAAATAAATTGGAAGGAAGGGAAATGTCTTCAGTTCTACCAAAATGCACTTACCGACACTTGTTTCTAAGAAACTGTATTTTTCTTTTGCGATAACCATCACCTCTGAACTGTTGGTGCAAATTTTGTTGTTTAGTAAAGTTACAAGTTCATTAAATAGGTGCAAGTTCATTGTAACGATAACATTTCATCATTATGGTGTTTTACCCGTGGACTAAAAGTATGGTTTTGGCAGTGGCGTATCTACGGGTGCGTCATACGTGCGAATCACACGAAAAGCCCCAGGAATCATCTGGAGCTCAGTAAAATTTTCGAACACATGCCCGCTACCTTAAACTTTTAAAATATTTCTCCGTTATGATTCGAACATTCTAGTCATTCAGGTATTCGAAATCAAAACGAAAAAGCCCACTTGAGGCCATTTACAACAATCTTTCGCAAAACTTCTTTGTCAAGCACTTTTCGTCATTTGAAGTTCTAGATTAGCTTCTAAAATTGGTATTTTCTGATGGTAGTCCAGAACACAAAGGTGAAGCGAAGATACGGGAACTGTCTAATATCGGCAGGGTTAAACACCATTCATAGATGGCGCATTAATGCACCGAAAGATGTGTATGTATTCCGTGTTTATATGCTGTATATGTTCCAAGTTATAGTTTCAAGCATAATATACTCAAAAAAAAACCAACACTGCTAAATAAACTTTGATCAGATTAGATTTTTTGTTGGTTTAACAATTCAATAAATTTCCCTCCTAGCCTCGAAGTTTTTAATGTGTAGAAGTAAAATAAAAGCATTTGAAATTTCCATAAACTTTCTAAATTCGATTTCAAACCCATTCTGACGTTTCATATTTCTAATGGAAATCTGATTTATCAACATAATTCAGATTTTCTATTGTTTCAATAGTATTTCCTCCCTTTTTTCACTGTGTATAGTTGCTAAAGATGACTATTAGCTACGAAATATGTTCAACTTTGAATTATAAGATCGCTTGAAAACATTGATTCATTTAGTGGAGCACCTTCGAGTTTTTTCTTCTCTGACATTTGTATTTTAGACTCTTCCTAACATATCAGTTTGAAATGAAGTTGTTTGCTTCTTCTATAAACCGTTTTCTGTGGAGGCGGTTTTGGGTGGTGTAGATTCCAGAATAACCTTTGGACTCCTGCACCTAGCCTCATGAAACTTACTTACTCGGAGAATTAAAATAGAAACATTTCAAATTTCAGTTCAATTCAATTTTAATCCCATTGTGGCGTTCCAAACTTCTAGAGTGATTCAGATTATCTGCTGTTTAAAATTTTAACGAGAAAACTTCCAGAATCTATCTGAGACCATTTAGGAGAATCTAGATTTCTTCTGTTGTTCCTGCTGACGGAAGCAATTCGAAACCTGCATAAACTTTCTAAATTGGATTTTAAGGCACTTTCAACAATTTAAAGTATCTTTATTTTAGAGTTATAAACATTTAAAAATGAAATGAAGTTGTTTGCAGCTTTTGTGATCCTTCTAGATTCCATTTTAAAACCGTTCCAGCTTTCCAATATTCTGAAGAAACCTCTAGAGATTTTTCGTTATGATTCTAACTTATAGTATTTGAAATAAAAACGAGAGCGCTTCTGAATTCTACTTTAGGCCACATAGAAAAACGTGGGTGTTTTCTATTGGTTTTCGAGAATGTAAAATTTTGAAGTTTCCCGAAACCATACCAAACCAACCAAACTGTTGGCAGCTTAGCGTTATAAAAGAGCCATGAATTTTAAATTTAAAACTATATTGGCTTTTCAAAATGCGGAGGAGACAAATGGCTTATTTACCAATGCACCATGTGTGCAAAGCACGGTGTCCCTTTCCGAAGGAGGACCATAAATATTTTGTTTGGTTTGAGTTGCTGCTTTGGTACGCCACTGGTTTAGGATTTTCTGGCCCTTCTTGCTTAAATTTCGTGCAACGTGAAATTAAAAAAAATTGTCAAAATTATTCTCGATTTGGCATAAAGGTAAATTTAAAATTCCACAAAACATGTAATTACATAAATTTTCGAATTACTCTCGATCTGTCAATAGGGATGAATTTGAAATGATAGAATAACAATACCCTTCAAATCGACCAAAATTTCATAACCTGCACAAATATATTATAAATTTGCATTGAATTAAAATTTGTTACCTAAGTTGATAGTCTAATTTTGTAATCGATATTTTGAAATATTGGATTATATGATTTGTTATGGAAACATGGAACGAAGAGAATGTAAAATGCAAACCTTTTGGCTCGAAATTGATTGAAAATTTTGCTGTCGTTTTTCAGTTACATTAAAAACAATAATTATAAATATTTCCACAACACTTAAAAGGACAATAAAGAAAAATCATGTTCTTGTAATGAAAAACTTTCCAAACAACCCATATAAAATTGTGTATTTTCTTTTGTTGCGGAGTTAATTCAAAATGTACTAGCAATAGTAAAACCTTTTAACCTACCGAGGTTATATTTAATTAAAAATTGTATCTCGACCCTATGTGAATGGTAAGATATCCCATTGAACAAAGATCAAAGCAAGAAACATGTCAATTGCTTCCAATGCATCGATTGCTCTTGAAAGATTGCTGGTTGAATATTCATAAGTAACACAAATGTAATTGTAAAACATCAAAGAACTCTGTCACGGCCATGGCCATTGGAAATAGTTGCATTCTGTAGAAAACATGCCGCATAGTTTCACTTATAAACTCCCACTGCTATAATTGTAATTACTCGAATACGTTCTAAAATTGTCTGTCTGGAGCGACCAACACTGAATTTGTATCAAATGTTAACGGTTCTTAAAGAAACAGCACGAATCTCAAATTACAGATGTTCAGAAATGTCGTGGACGGTCAACGCAATACACTTGTCGTACTTACATGAATTAACAAGACAGTAAGAAATTTTTAATTTCCTCTCCGGTTTATTATCAATCGTATTAACTGATAATTTCAAAAATATAATCTTTTTTTCGCCACCTGTCGACCTGGAATTTTTTTTATCAACATATATATCGTCAGAAATATGAAATGTAAAGAAAATAAAATATCTACGATCAAAGAAATAATCATGCATCGCCAATTTGGAAAAAATGTAAAGTAATTGGAAAATAGATAATGTTCGACTTTTCCACCGTTGTCTGTTATTAGAAGAAAAGTGGAAATACAATAATGAATAATGGGCTCCGGTCAAGTCACGTCGCCAGGCTAGGAGGGAGAGGGGTAAAATTACAGGCATTCGCAAACTGCGAAAAATATCGAAATAGTGTAAAATAATGGAGTTTGTTACTGATGCATGTGTTTTTTGTTGAATATACACTTCATAAGCTATTTCGCAACACAGATGTTTAACTATGAATGCAATGTAACGCAATCAAATCTGTCCAATCGGGAGAGGATTTCACAGTGGCATTTTATCGAATCCTCGTATCGAATCCTCGAATCGAATCGAATCCAAATTACGATGCTATTTAGGCATTAATTCCAAAATTAATAAGCTACTTGACTAGGTGACCGCTTACCCCATTTCAACTGCTTGGACATATCAGACGCAAACAAGAGTTGCATGTCGAAAAAGACTCTTCGTTGGGTTCCTTGCAATTTAACTACTGCAAAAGGTTGAGCGTGCGAGAATCAGTCAACATCTCTTAAGTTATTTAATGACGGTGGTTACCGTGTTATTTTTGAAATTATAACAGGTGGTGAAATATACACTTTTTATGATCCGCTGACACGTCAAGAAAATAGAGTAGAAAATTTTAGTGGTTATCATCGCGGAATGCTCATCCACGCAACATTTGCTTTGTTTTTATGTAAAAGACGACTGCAGAAATTGCTTCAGGAGCTACATGTGCAGAGTAATTGGCGGATCGTGCAAAATTTTAATAAGGGTAACAATGTTGCTTTTGTCTAACATAGCTTGTTTGTGACAACCAAACTAAGGATCGATTTTTAATGTGAAATTTAAAGCTTTCGCAGCAATTTCATGAGGCTGTAGTCGTACTAAATGCGTAATTGATTGCTGCTACAATAAATTATCAAAACCCGAGAAAATTGTTTTTGACAACTGTAAAACGGTCCGTCACCAAAAGCTGTCAAATGTGGAGCTGTTGAAAAAAAATGTGTTGCCATATTGTAATCTCGCATGCTTAATGTTTTATCTATGAGAGAAATACCTATTGTTCTTAACGTCTCCACTTCCCAGGTAAAAACTTCATTGGTTTCCAAGCAATATTTAGTTATTATTCAATTTTTGTCCATTCAAAATTTTGTCGCCCGTACTTTGGAATTTATCACAGTGATTCACCATTCAAAACAGAACGCATACTGCCAAATACGAAAAGAGACTGGTCTAACAAGCATTTGTTACCTTGGAAAAAGGTAATCTTGTACCCTTTTTATATACCTAGTAATTTTCCTGGCCAAAATTTGGATCCAAAGTAGCGATTTGGCTTTTTTGGTTTCGTGAAATGACGCATGTATCTGCCTTCCGTTAAAAATTCCATCAGCAGCACTCGTCTATTGTCCTGCGACATAATGCAGATATTGCCACCACAGCGTATTGTGAGAAAAAAGTAATAAATTCAGCTCTTCACAATCTCTAATCCACCGTAAACTCACCGTTTCAAGCATTTACATTCGGACCCAACGCAAGAATGAGGTAGTGCGAATAGCCAAACGAAACAAATGGTATCATAATAATACCAGCGAGATGCATGAAAGGAAACCGAACGTTACACGCGCATTACAGTGCAATTAAATCCAAGTCAGTACAATGAAGTACCGAAATAACCCTACACAAACGGCAATAAAACCTGCAGTCACCTAATGGGTGTGAAATGTCGACGGTCACACATGAAACGGAAGTTGCGTTGGAGACTTTGAATAAAAAGATTCCTGGAAGTGGGCACGAGAGAGCCAAAGAAGAGCCAGCCGTGGCGATACAGTCATTCACTCGTTTCGAAATGGTATAAAAAGTCCTCATCTTTCTTTTTTAATAGTCGATACGTTTAAACAAAACAACAATGCTGGACAAAATCCCGCTTTGCCCACATTTTCCCCTTTCACAATTTGTTCCCCTTACGTGCGGTCCTCTGCAGGTTAACATTTTTAGATTTGTGACCCATCAACGTAGTACTTTTTTCATGTCTTCATTGTTACCAGTATATAAAAATTACACAGTAGGCATTTTTTTACTTAAATACAATACTTTTCGAACACAATACCTCCAGGCGCTATTATTCCGGCAAATTACCAACTTCAAATCGTATTTCGTGATTTAGAGATGGAACTTTGATAACTCAATGAATATAAAACTTAATTTTTCCATTTTTGCTAGTCGCAAGGTACGTTTGTTTTCCTCATCAGCTGAATGTTACGAGCTACAGTGTCGAAATAACATTTAATGAATGACCATTGACCAATGTACGTACCACATTTCAAAAAACTGGTCAAAATTCCATCATTTTTCAAATGAAATTTTTTCATTTGTTTCAATCAAAAAATCCATGGAAATACGTTAAAATTTTCAGATGTGGCGAAAACCTACGTTAGACAAAATTAAATTAACTAGATACCTAATTTCAATTCGAATCTGCCTTTCCTCCGTATTAGAATAGTATGGATATAAATTTAATCTTGATATTTTGAACGAGAAACTGAATTGTTTGTGTTTTGTTATTCGTCTATTCTTATCTAAACGTCAATACGCTATTTAATCTCATTAAAATTTTACACACTTGCATAATTTCATATTCTTAAGAACTCTTGTTGATGAAATTTCCCAATTTATTCAATTTATTCCGAAGAAAAATCATCTCAGGCGCTTATTGATAAAGTTTTACTTAGGTTTTGATTATTTACGAAATCAATTAGACGAAATAGTTTCTATTTTGCAATTATTGAGAGTGATTTAGAATTCACATCATAAACTTCGAGACTTTACGTCCTAAAAAGCCAGTAAAGTAGAAATGCTGAAAATGACCATGTGCTCATCGGATTACCTTCTTATATAATTTCATCTTCTCAAAATTATTGCCTAATAAAAGTATGTATTGTAAATGTAAATTCGGAAACAACTTCTGAAATTCTAAAACGTTGAATAGACATTAGTATAAACTCCAATTGTGGTAATATTAAGACAGACATGTTATTAAAGTGTGATAAATATTTGCCAATGGTATAAATTTTCAAATCTTAACTTCACTTAACAAGTTAACTACAGCCATGGTCCAAATCTTAAATATTTTACAATGGCAATTTTTTAAATATCGTCAAAGATATCCGACACCCCTATATCTAGAATACCATGCGTCTAGGTCACCATGCGTTTATGGACACCAGATGAGATCAAAAACATCTCGTAAGATGGAACGCAGTAAGTTCTGTACCAAGTTCTGGAGATTCTATGGTCAAAGTAGCCAAATATTACACAAAAGCCAATAACCGAACATTTACAGACATTTTTAAATGCAGAACATCATAGAGGATATTCCACAATAATAGTCTCAAATCAGTACCTTTGTATTCACTTCTAGCATTGCCTTCCCGAAACCTGTGATAAATCTCACTTGTGTAATGTAATTTTATGCAATATTTGTCAGGTATTTAGGGACACTTCTCTACTTTATGGCTGAAATAATATTGAAATGAAATAATAAATAATTAAATGCGTTCTTTATATCTGTAGTTATGAACGAACCCCATTTGAATTTAAAAATTGACAACATACGGCGAAGCATACACTAGATATTCGTCTTCTAAACGCAAACTAGAAATCCAGCAGACCCTTTGATTGCTCTAAAGGTTCCTCAATTGATAATTCTTTCATATAACTTACCTAAAGAAATTCACAAACAGATAGGTCTGTATGCAGATCGCGCATCTACGTTCTTGCCTTTCCAAATTAAGTGTTTTCTGGCGTTTTTCCAGTTCTTTGAGAAGCCCAGGAGTAGTTCATTACGGACATCAAGTACATATCAGGAATAACTGTAGACTTCTACTACAACCTCTGGAAGAATTTTGTGCGGACCTGGAGCACGTCGAAATTTTGACCGTGCCTTTCTTTAGGGATCGAGTGGATATTTATTTTTGTTTTACAATTTGCAACCCGATTCATATCCCAATTCTGAACAGAAGAAAGACACATGATTTAGCTAATTACAATTTCTGCTCACTGTGAATATTGTAATTTTTTTGATATCTAATATATTTAGGTAAGATTTGAAATGCATCTCCCCGTAAATTTTCATTTATTTCATTAGATCTGCAGTCGACCAAGATGAATTTTGTGTTTATTAGGTTTAATTTAAATTTTTCTATATTAAAAAAGTATTCACTAAATGTATTTATTTTGCTGTTATGTATATGGCAGTTGCGTTCGCAAGTTCGATGTTACACAGCAATTCAAAAATTGTCTTTGTGAGAGAAGAACATCAGTCAAAATGTCTTTGATATTAATCAGTGACGTATGTATGTACTTAAATAGCTAATTGGCCAATTAAAATTTAAGTCTCAATTCGGGAATTTATGGCATGTGCATGTAACACGTCCTGTTTTATTAAAATTTCGTAAAATTAAAATTATTGCATACAATTATCTTCATGGTATAATTCGAATTTTTGGTAGCCCCCTCGAAACCAGTTTCGATTGGCAGGTGCTTAGGGGCGGACGGAGATTATTTGTTGGACTACGTTCTTAGGATTACATTTAACTTTAAATGATAGTCACCAATAAATTTGAAATGTCCTGTTAATCCGATAAACCTTCGTTGATGCCTAATAATAAGTCATATAAATTCGGTAGAGGTTTTTACCTGGGACATAACTAAATTTCACATTTACGATTTGACAATAATTTATATATTCTTTTGAAAATGTCAATGTCAGCCTTTTTTTACCTAACTTTATTACCACAGGAGTATTCAACGTTGGGACGTTTAGGAAAAGTCTACGAACGCGCATTAAAACTACACTAAAGTCAATTTATGTGCACGTTTTCATTATTTCAGTTGAATCTATGGACTATTTAAATTCGGAGATTGTCAAAACTTGTGAGTAAGTCAATCTGTTTATATAATATTACGTTCCATTAACATGCAGCCTAGTATTTTATAGCCAAGAAAATAGCCTCTGGCTGCGAAGTTCTAAATTCCATAAATAGTAATTAATACACAAATGTTTACTGTATGACAACACGTATTGTTTGCAGACGGACCGAATTGCTACGAAAATTTGCTGATTTCCTTTATGATCTGTTCAAATTACATTATAAAAGTTGATGAGACAAGAATTTTTTAATGTGTTGTGCTAACTTAAATTTGATATCATCTGTGTGAAAGGTGTACCAAAAAACGGTTCCATCGGATGATCAGTGTCGGTATTATAAAAACAATTTTTTTGAGTACCTGATTTAAATGTTATCTTAAATATTATTGTAGCTACAGGCATTGAATTGAATTTATTTGTGATAAATCATGTACCATGACAAGTTTTTTTTTATTTGGTTCGCAATAATTATGTTGGGTTATTTATGCAATTACCGTAAAGTACAGGGTGTCTCTTAGGGCGCGCCTGTTACGAATGTTAAAAATGAAACCAACTGTAGTATAGACATAGTATAGTATAGGTACATACATTTTGGTTGCACAAGAGGGAATAACTTTCCGTTTCGGTTTTGTTCTTTCCGTTCTCAATGAAGAAATAAAACGGAAGGAATCGAAATCAATAGATTTTCTCGATGTCATATCATTTTTGCAAATTAAATACCAATTATGGTAAAATCCACAGTAAATTTCTACGGTTAGGGCTTCCAACAAAATTCTCCCATTGTTTATGGCACGACCCTCCTCCTGTCTATTCTTCTCGTACCGGAAGTGGTGCTAAAATCTCAATTTCCCCCCTAATTATTTCCGTTGTATAAGGTGCAGTTGCCCTACTCCAAATTTTCTTGGCGTTCGTTTTTTGTCGTGCGGGATGTATGGCTTCTCATCGCGTCTGTGCACATATGCATACCAACCTCGGCGGTTTTTCTAATTTTGATTTTTGTGTTTTGGTTTTAGTTTAGTTTCTCGGTTGTTGTTTTACCGCATCGCGACCGCTCCACTCCCACATGAGCGTCTACGTTCAGAATTCTAATGTCGAATTTGTTACCTTAGTTTCGACGTGAACCTTTTTCCGTTACAAACTCGCTTTTACAAGTAGTTTGTTATCTTACCCAATCTTCAGTGTTTAAAAAACTTTTCAGATGCTTGCCATTCACCTCTAGTTTTTATTTTGAAATTCCAACTGTGGAATAGTGTATATAAATCTATCTTTTACGAACTTGCTATTGAAAAACATTTATTGTAAGTACGATATCTGGCGCATGTTCAAAATAATATTTATTTTCCAAGAATAAGTTTATAAATAAAAAAAAAATTAATTGGAGAAATATGGTCTAAATATTTTATGTACAGTTTTAAAATCACGTTTTTTTCGCAATGTGTAGCGCTTTCTGTCCATTTCATCAAGGGATACCGTAAAGAACCATTCAGGACGCACGTATTTAAGACTTCTTTAAAGTATTTTTAAGTGAATAACCTAAATGTCTTGAGACGAATTATATGACCATTATTTTTATGTATCGCAAGCTGAAGCTTACTCGACTCTTCTATAAATATCTTGTTTATAGGAAAAATCTGGAGGAGGAAGTTACAACTCTAATACCAAAAATGTGCAGCGGCCAGAACACAGCCCCGTCTTCGGTACGTATTAGAAATTTTCCAAAATTTAGTTCGTAACTATGTGGAGTCAAACGAAAAAAACTTTATTTTTGTTTATTTCTTTTTTTAGGCAAGGTCGAACCTTCACCACACACATCATCCTTCAATATGGGATACCTCGTTTCTCCCTACAGTTACGCTAACGGAGCAGGTGGAGCCATCCCCGTATCTATGGTGAGTGCCTATTTTTGTAGAATAATTCGGTTTTGGTTTGGGGTGCGACAAGATAAAATATTCAGGGACTTCAAATATTCGTCGAAGGTGAATATTTTGAAAGAATTAGAGGTTCGAACATTTTATTCATTTATTTATTGTTGAATGTGTTTGAAAAATTATGATTCTTTTGCTGAATTGAAGTGTTGAAAAATATGTTTAATGCACACATTTTTAAATAATCCCTCAAAACCACCAGGAGAACCGGGTTGTCGGGTGAAATCCTCTGTATGTTTATTTGCTGTACAATTACGTATGTAATACGAGACAAGGTTCTTGCACCATTAAAAACCCATTGTCGTCTTCTGAAATATTAAGTAGAAGGTTAAGTCAGAATACTTTGTTGTCAATTATTTACATACTAGCACAGTCCAACTACAGTAAGTAGTTCAAATGTTCGTGGGTCATCCAGGAAAAATCGAGAAAATGCGTTCATATCGTTTTCGATATTTTCACCATCATGTCTGATTTTTTTAAATTTCGTCGCCTCTTTTTAATATGGCCGATAACATGTACGTTGGTGAAAACAATTCAAATGCTATATTTTTTTCAACTTTAATAACCATAATCACAATAGGTCCGACACTGTTAAAAATATTGTTTGTGTTTTATACTACTTTTGATCTAGGTGCAGTATTGCCGCTGTCACATGAGTAAATTAAAGTAAAAATGAGTAGGCGATTGCTTGTGAACAGTACTTACATCCAAAATTTTGGTTTGCTTACTAAAACATTAAAATCCGCAGAAATGCGGACTAATACCTGAGAATATTTCAAGTTACGAGTAATAAAACTCACTGTCCTTACTTCGGATTAGGAAAAATTCTGTCTATTTTTTATTAATTATTTTAGTAACTATTTTACCTGAAGATAAACAATTTGCAGCAAAGTGTGCATAAAAATGTGTAATTCAACGTAAGGAGATTATCCTCGATTATTAAAAATTTTGCGAGATTGTACGCTGACTTTATTTTGAGTCGCCAACTTAGCTTGTATGATTTCATTGGAAGTTCTACCGACAAATAATTTTCATATTTCGTAACTATTCTTAAGCACGATTCATTAAGCCCTATTTCTGATAACGTGGGTGTGTGTTGAGGAATTATGCGAGCAAATCATTGAGCAGTTTGATTGTGTTATAAATTTACTTTCAAAATATTTACAAAATATTATGTGAAAATATTTCGTCCTGGATTTGCTCGCCATCAAATTTTGGAACTCTTCTTTTTCACTCCTGTTGAAATACAGGCTGAACTCAGTTTAAAATTTTACCTTCAGATGTTAAGAGTATAGTTACATTGACATTCTGAAAATATTTTTAAAGAGGAGCCGCCTACCCTGTAGTTACGCCAGTGGTCCACATGAGGTCGTCAATATTTTTCTACTTAGAGAATCTTCACCGTTTATTCCATTGCTAAAATTGTTCAATCCAAAGATTCCTTGGCATTCCTCTTTGTCAGAAAGTTCTCGAAATGCATGTGGATGAAATATAGAATATTTCATTTTACGGATTTAAAGTCATGCGCTTTAAACACTCTGATATCTAAGGCTGGATCTGCTGAAAGGGTGATTGAAGGGTAGATTGTCGCATATTCTCCCTGGTTATTGTAATATTGTAACGTGGTATTAGTAAAATTATTATGTAGAATTATATTGACTACATGGGTAATTCTTAGAGCGCTCAAAATTTCGTATGTCTCGCAAAACAAGTGAAGGGCCGTTACTAATGTAACAGATATGTATTTAAGGTCGAAGTAACATTTTAAAACAAGTGTTTATCTAAAAAATGGTTGTTATGTTTATCAGAAACGAACGTGTAGTCAGTTAAAAAAATTCGTTTTACTTTATGTGTTATTAAAATTCATCAAGAAATCCGGTGATGGTGCTGACTATATTACGTAGGATGCGACTGCAGTAAATCTTTGCTTTTTTTGTTTTGAACTTGAATGAAAGGGCACACTAATATTAATGCATATTAGTGTATCATATTATGAATTTTAATGTTAGGATATATGGATGTGGGAACTCAATTACAGTAAAAATGTTTTATGTGTTGTTTCAGCCGTTATCTATGTAAATGCAAAAAACAACGAAGTTTTTCTTATTAACCAACATAATTTAAAACATTTTGTTGTGATTTGCAGCTAAGGGAACGCAGTAATTGTAACGAAATTCGCCTTTCGTTTTGTTACAGTATTTGAAAAAAATCATCTGGTACAAGTAAGGGACATTAATTTTGTCACTTGAGTAAAACTGGAGAGGAAAAGGCCGTGATATATAAATTAATTTTGGAACGGATTATAAATCTGCCGTATTTCAGTCACAATCGAACCATTATTCTCACACAAATCAGTTTTCATTTTATGGTAATTAAAAACTTCGTTTTTTACGACGAACGAGTCCGTGCTATTTTAAGATAGTCGTTAGTGGTGTTTCTGCACATGAATTTTTTATGGTAGTGAACATATCAGTTTATGGCTTCGGTATCGGTATCGGTAATTAAAATAAGATGAGTTTACCTTGAATCTTCAATTAAAATTTACTGTGAAACACTTCTACGATTTTGTAGTATATGTACATATGTGATTAGAGAAAGTCTTAATTTTCTTGTACTGTGCGATTACTTGAATGTTATTGCGTGCTTTGTTATTTGGTGATTAGTTAATACTGAGCTTCAAATCGAAGCAGAATTCAAAGAATCGCACGATATAATAATTATTTCATTGTTTAAAATTCTTCATTTTGTAATGTGGTCAATTTTTAATATGCATCGACAAAAGTTCGAACGGCTGCTTTCTTAAACTAATTTTAGCGATACATCTTTCATTCTCACATTATTTATTTTAACATAAAGAAAAGTGTGTGGAATATCACATAATGCAATCGATTATTAATAGATATGGATTTTCATGAACCCCAAACACCAAAAATTTGTTTTGACTCTACGCAAAAATCCAAAATTCATACTGACCCAATCATCTTCTTGTGCTTATTGTCAGATTATTTTAATTAACCACATCTGGTGTTATAAAGTTTCACGAGTACAATAGGAAATTGTGAGGTAGATGTATTTATTACCTCTGGAATTCATGAACTTTAGTAATATTGGAATCTTGAGGTTAGTGAATGTTGAATGTAGAATTTTTCTCGTGCTTGTGTAAAAATCGCCAGTTTTGCACGTACAACTACATGGAATAAATTTTTCATATCAAAAGTTTGAAACCTATCAAGATAGTAGTGATTATTATGTTAACACTTCTATAAATGATGGCCTCTATGCCTCAGATTATTTTGGCTAATTTTACGCAGAGCAGAATCTTATAACAAAGTTCCATCTGTCTGAGAAAACTTGGAAAAAAGTCGTCATTACAAGACAACCACTTGTTATATGCATCAAATAGTGTTTGATATGTGATGGCTATGTCAAGTATGCATTGGTTTTTGTGTGGATTTTCTCTTTAAAACATGAAACGTTTTTGCGTTTCTTTCATGAAACATTCATTATGTAATCGTCAGTACTAACACCTTGAATGTTGGGCCATCCTTTAATCAAAATCTTTGAATTACAGAAGTAATTTTGGATTTCCTATGGAGTTAGAGTTTGAAGAATCAGATCTTCAAATTCAGTTTCCTGAACTAGCGAAGCTTGCTATTGCTTAGTGCGAATAGTAGTTTTTAGTTCGTTAGGTTCTGCCCATATGCCTTCAGTATTCGAATCTTCTTAGAAGATGATATCTTCGATGAAATCTCTATCGGTCTCGTTTGCATTAAAGAAGGTATGGCATCGTGTAAAATTTTTTATTAAACTCAAGTTCTACGTTTCGGTGGAATTCTCAAAAAGTGTTCTTTTTGTGTGAAAATCGTATTTTCCTAAAACGTGTAGTGCGCCGCCTATGCCCGTTCCGTTCTTAACGTACTTAGGTCGATGAGTGGCTGATGGTACATCATTTGAAAAGCGTTGTTGGAGTTGGGAACCAGGGGTCGCATTCCGACGATCATTGTGCACGAAAAACTTGTTAGGTGCTTTATCCCTGGCAAGTGGAACAGAGAGAGGCAGGTAGTTAAACAGTGAGGTGCGGGCCACATCATCATTCCAATCATTCAGTAATTATTGCCTTGTTAGAAATCTGATGTATATGCTCATCTCGGTCCGGGCAAATCTAGTTTTTTCCGTGTGGTTTTTGGTCCGGCTATAGTATTATCTTTTAGAGAAAGGAAATTGTATGCCTGCCTAGACAAATATACAGTGCGTGGCGATTTTCGAGGCTGTCGTAACTACATACTAAATCTCACGTTGGATGTGCTCGACAATTTTAGTACTTTGTAAAATATTGTTTGGTGCTTTGGTCAACTTTAGTTTGAATATTCTTGTCTTCATCATTTTGCACCTGTTTCAAACAATGGTCGCTAAAGGTGACATTAATTGCGTCATGCAATTTCGCCTCTTTTAAACCTCCCCTATTGCCACTATTCATCATGTCGTCGTGATCCGTCCTCTTAGGTACGTCATTATTTTCAAACCTGAAGTTGTATGTAATTTATTGTTGAAAATATTCAAACCTTCAATTTAATTCTGTCTACCACCCAACTTAAAAGTTTTGAATTCGAAAAACGACAAGGAGCCGAAAAGGTGTACTTCTATCAACGCTCTTCAGAGAAGAGAAACTAATAACTAGTCGTAAATGTAACGTTAAAAACCCTTACACAAGCTGCCGAGGAAAAGCCACCGAAGGTAATTGAGATGATGGGTTAGACCGTTGTAAGGGTTAAGGCTCGATGTATTATGGCCTTTTCGAGCAAAGTAGCTGTAGAGTATAGTGTGAGCTGTTTATGGTTCATCGAAATTTATACGACAAAACTTCCACGTTTCTACACTTATGTCACGCTATTAACTGATATTGCAATAATTTACAAGCGAAAGGAGAGTAATGGATCTTATTTTCTTATGAAGAAAATGCGTTTTACTAGCTCATACTCATATTTAAAAGCACAGATTTATTGAATCCCGTTTAAAATATTACTTTCATAATTTACAATCGTATGCAGATTACAGGCTAACAGTTAAATTACCCAAATCAACTGTGAACCCGATAATTAGGAAATAATTAATTTTTTAAAACTGCGAGAAAGATAGCCAACTTGATCCACCGTATGCGCTCGTGATTCTCAATTTATTACTCGAAAAATAAGCAATTTGCGTGTAGTTTCAGAACTAATTGAAACTTTATCAAACTGAGCAGAAGGCGAAATGACGCTAATTACTAAACAAGATAACAAGGTTGTGTTTTTATTAATAACTCCTAAAACTAATGTTATTGTTTACTGGGAAAATTACAACAAGAAATGGATCAAAGCAAGCCGTTTAATTCTCAACCATAATTAATTGCGTAAAAATAATACAAATACTGCTCGACATTCTTAACTAGATTTTGTTTTATATAAGTTTAAACTCTTGAAATTAATGTTGCTATTCCATCCTATCTACTTACGATCTGTGGAATTTGACTTTCTGTTTGGCCATTAGGAGGATTCATGTCAAGCTTTAGATTGTCCATCATCTTCCTACATTGTGAAATGTGATGGAAATCTTCCTGACGTGTGTTCTTGAATACCTTCTCCCTAGAAGTTATACAATAGACTTTAAATAAGTTTTATGCCGGATGTTCCTAAAATGCTAACTATACCCAATGACCGAACGGCACAGTTGTTGAGTACTAATTTTTCATAAACTTTATACCTATCAAGGTGACATGAATAATGTTCACGAGTAAATTCAGAAGTTTAAAACTGCTGGTTAGTAAAAAACGAAACAAAAATAACAGTAGCAAATGATATGTTGTAAACTGTAATGTACGGGCGTATCAGAGGCAGGTGATGACAACAGTAGGTCCTTAAAAGGTTGCTGTGTTACGTAAATAATAATAGTAATAAGGTGAAAAGGAGGTGAGAAACGAAAACTGTTATTAAAAATGTATAAAAAAAGTATTTATAAGTGTCATCGATGTATAACATAAATACTAATAACTCGTAGGTAAAAAAATTGAACTGTAGTTAATTAAAATACTGCATACTGCATAGGTAGAAACTGAAAAATGAAAAGCGTGACAGGACCTCTAGAGGTACAAGTGGGGAGATGATGTACCACCAATTTGAAAATTCCTCTTCAAGAGAAATTAGGGCATAAATAATTATTATAACCAAAATACTTCAGAAGTCATCAGTGTGACGATAATTTAACGTTACTTTATCTCTGTCATTTCTTTTCTCCCAGTTGACGTTAACCACCTCACACGTAAGAAATTCTTTGGTTTAGTCAGAAGTTAAAACAGAGGGAATGTTAAATGTGTCGTAATCAGCTACTGTTTTTACTCTAGACACAATCAATTACATGTAAACCGCAAACAGATCGACCCCTATATCGAGCTAATGAGCATCACCATCCGACATTATTAATTAACATCGACGCAGTTGTCCTCTCGACGCGCCAGGCCTAAAAACAACAACACAGTCGACAGAGGGAGAAAGAGATAGACAGATGGGAAGAAGAAGGAGGGAGAAGAGAAGAACATGGCAACGCAGCCCAGTACATCGAAGAAGATTCTCTCTTTCTGTCTTTTCAATCTTAGGGCCGAAACGGCGATGAGTACTAATTCCAGCAGCTCAACGAACTCCTGATACGTATACAAACAAAATATTATCGAAGGCAGTGCTGGTCCACCAGAGGAAATAATAAACAAGAGCCGTTCGAGAGAACAAAACACAGTCTTAGCTAAAACAAAAATGTTCGAAGGAGCAACACACAGAACTGGTTGTGTAAATTAATTTTGGTAAAGGCATTCTCTGCTTCTTTCTCTTTCTCTCTTTTGTTTCTTTTCGAGGAAGAAGAAGGAAGATGGACGTAGAATGTGTATGGGAACGGTTTACCTGAGGTGGTGATCTGCATACTGAAAGATTCACCTTCGTGAAAATTATTATAATTATTTATTTTCCTTTTTACCGTTGCTCTGTTGTTGCTGTTAAAGTACACAGATGATTAACACATGGTTCGATTGTCTTTTCTCAGATAATAATCGTCCGTCTCATTATGGGCAATTTTCTCCATGAAATTTTTCAACAGGTTTATCGAAAATTACTTCGGCTACGCACTGCTCCTATGAAATATCGCAGGGAATGTATAGGGATTGTGGAAGGACTTTAATTCGACAAATGACTTATTAGATCGTGCTCAGTTACACACCTCACGACATTTTTTTAAATATTATGTTCAGTCCAGCAGTTGAATTTTAAATTCGATTCTGGAATCACTGAAGGTTTGAAGGATTCAACCGTGCTGCTAATAAGTGTGAACAAAGGGATAAGGTGTTAATAGAGAGATATTTCAAGTGTAGAGAATGTTTTAAAGTAATATGGACAACGTTATTTTGACCTTTTAGCTTGCGCAGTTGTATTTTGAATTACAGTGTACCTTAATCAGAAAAGTATCGGACTTTGCTTGTGTCCACTTACGGTAAAGGAGTATTTTAACCCTAACCAAGTTCGGATGGAATTACGTAGAACCTTAGAATCAAGTTTTCTATCACTGGATTAAAAACTTATTAAGGGACATATCACAAAATGCAGCTGTGTACTGGTAAATGTCCAATAACGTCGACTTTATTTTCATGGATGTCTTCTAATTTCAATCTGGAAATACCAGGTAATTATAAAAAACGCAAATTAATGAATCATCCTTAGGAATAATTACGGATTATGAAAAATTTATGAGGGTAGTCTTTAAACCTCACGATTACGAAATTCTAGGAACTCCGTGTTATCTATACCGCAAATCGTTTCCAGCGTAAGCAACTCGTACGGAACTTAAACTGACCTTTTGGCACGTACGACTCCAGATATGGCTACTTGGTAAAAATTACTTTCATCTCATGTCGACGAACTAGTATGTTGTTGTAATTCTGTACAGTCATGAGATTACGTAATCAGTAATCACCTCAATTAAACATCACTTGCAATAATAACTCTTTTAATTGAATCTATATTTTTCCGTGGCGCTTATCACGGTTGGAATCTTATTTATGCGCCTAAAAAATATCATTTTGGTGCCTTAACAAATGTATACTTTCTTTCACGCTATGGTAACGTGGACAGTAACAAAAACATATCTTTGCCGTGGTCCACCAGCGGTATCTTTTTACAGCGCCTGCCATGCCGCCAATTGGGGTTCTCTGAAATTGTATAAGTAATACATTTTTTACAATGTGTAATATAATATAATCACCCATTTGTCCTCGCGTTACTCCAAAAAAAAATTCAACCGGAATCTAAATGGCGCCATGCATAGTATAGACGCCGTCGGCATGCGCTGTAAAGAGAGACGCCGTCGGCATACTCCGTAAAGAGCGACGCTGTCGGCATGCGCCGTAAAGAGCGACGCCGTCGGCATGCGCCGTAGCGTCGCTGCCGGTGAACGAGGACAAAGGAGAATTTTTTTACTGTCTGTAACTCTAGCCTGAAACAAACTATACCACCAGTGAATTAAAACTTCTCACACAACAGTCAGACCAAAATATCTTACATCAACGTAGTTTCGCTAAGGATATCTCTGTGGATGTAATTGTCAGTAGGTTTGAGAATTTTTTAATTTCCAAGTATTTACAAACAACCCAAGTTTTATTGAGTGCAAAATTTTATTTCATTGGCTAAAAACGTCTTCAGATTTAACAATTTTCCGTGCGCAGGTCCAATTTTATGAGTAGTCAGTCCTGACTTATGATAACACTATGATTATTTCAAAATAGTACGGTAACTACGTTCTTTCTTTTGTTATATTAAGACGTACGTGAGAGCCAACTAGTCCAACATTTGAATTCCGTGATACAAATATATCTTTGAACAAATTTTAAAGCTTTTGTGGGGCATAGTTGTTTACACTAAAATGAAGAGACAACTTTTTTCAAAGTAGGAATCTTTGAATTACTGCCAGAAATTGAAAAGTTTGGAGGTGTTCCGAATATTTGAGTTCACGACCTTACGAGGGGATACGAAGTCAAGTTGATCTGATCAATTAAAGTATTTGTTAATCGGTTCAATACTCTCGAATAATAACATCGCGACGTTCGGTATACTTCAGCGTGAAAATACGAAACTAAATCGAAACATCGCGTTTGATTTTTAGTTCAGCAGTTGATTAAAACGTAAAGTACATATTTTTAACTAAAGTCAGTTGTAAAATATTTCTAAATATCTTTATCCACCGTTTTTAGTCTAGTGTAAGCAAAGCATTGTTTCAGATAAACTGAGAGCGCAATATGTTTTATGTTGCTTACGCACTGAAAACGGTTGATAATTTTTAAGGGAAAAAGGTCCACCTCTGCAAATTTCAAGCAGATATTCGAAGTGAGAGGTCTTATCTGTGTTGAAGGACGAGAAACAGATTGTAACAGTGCTTAAGGATGTTTATTTGCCGCACAGGCGCCAAATTCAAAGTGTAGTTTCCTATTTACTGTACGAGATATTTTCGTGGTTCAGGCGATTTGTTCGGTGGAATGTATTTTATTATTTTAGTACGTAAACAAACATTTGTAAACACTGTAAAAACGAAAGTAAACGATTGTTGAACCGCTGAGTTAGTAAATACATGTCTAGAATTGTAGTCAAAATTTGTAAAATATTTGGATCGATGGGATTTCGAAACGCTTAAGGAGTGGGAATGGTTTTTCATGATTTACCTTGTGGTTCAAGAAGGCTTACTGATAAAAATAGAATAATAATAATAAACAGAAAATGGTTGTCACAAAAGAACCAGAACATGAAACCAAACATGAGTTATAAATCTATTAAATCATAAGTTGCCTTGTATAAAGATTGCAGTTATAGAATAGCGATTGTTGATGGGGTACGTGTACTATGATCAGGTTGACTAGTGTTAAAGCGGCAAATTTAAAGCGGAGGCAGATTATGAGGGTAATTTTTTTTGTAAACCCAGTTTCCCAATAGGTAGGAAATAGGGAAAACATTCAGTCACAAAAAGGTGGGGATATGAATATTGAAAAAGACTTCCTAGCATCCTACTGCAAAATGAAATTATTTTTTCTCAGTGAATTAAAGCTGAATATCATCGAAATAAACTGATTAAATGTCATCCCGAAGTGGGTCATTGTGAAAAACGGGCTTTCTTAGATTAAAAATGGGGAAAAAATTGAAGATAAACAGAACTGATTTTTTTGTCATCGGCCGAATAAAAATGAAACACGTGTATCGCCATAATTTGTTAAAAACGATATAAAACAGCTTAATGAATGAATGAACGTAAAGATCGTTGACAGATGTCAAAGATGTAAACACCGAATGCGAAACGCCTCCTCCAATCTCGTTGAGCGGCAAGCACCATTTTTACTGTTCATATCCGATCTCCGTCGAAGCTTATGTAAATGAATCACAAACTTCAAAAAGATAACAAATAAATAATAAAAATTCCTTAATAGCATGTCGGGAGCGTTCATAAGCCGGGCGTAAGACAAGAATGCATATACAATTGGGTTCTTAGATGCACTCTGATCGAGGTCATTCGTAACAAGGCTCGTGGGCCGCGTTGCCGTTTGTGGTGCGGGTGCGTAACCCTGCGAAATCCGACAACTGCGCATCCCGCGGTTAAGGCGGACCGGCGCGGCAGCGCTTCTCTCCTTTCGCCTTTCCCTCTCATCTTCTTCATTCTCTTCTCTTTTCTTCACTTCTTCTCTCTTGTTAGCTGGGCCGTTTTTGGTCGGAATTTTGATGAATAAGTACACGGTGATCCATTATGATTTTCCACACCTCGTCGAGGCGTTTCATTAGATCCATGCTTTAAAATCAATAATTTTATTTAAGGGCCTCGCTGCTGCCAAGCCACTCCACTAAAACACAACCAAAAAAGTTATTCTGATTACCATAAATTATTCTTTTTACTCGGGTTATCGTGGTTTACAATTTTTGGTTCAGTTCGACCAGGTATAAATGATGAATTTTTCTAAGGTACAGTTAGTTCATAATTCAGCGAGAATTATGAAAATAATTGTAGGAAAATAATTCATTTTGTTTTATCCTAAACAAGCTACCGGATTTTTGTGTTTTCAGAAAAAAATTTACGTTTTTTATTTGTTTACCATGTTGTTTGAAATCCGCACGCCAGCAATATTGTTCTCATTTCCATTTACAGAATAACTAAGCACTAGTGTGGGTATTATCAGTCAAATTTGAATCGTTTCTTGTACTGGCAAGGAGAAACGTGTATACAAAAAATTAAATTTACTTCGCTTTTACGGATTTCCATGTCGCCCAGTGTATTAGTGCCGTTCGATAAGACGTGTCACTTATCCCTTACCAGAAATTTCAATTTATAACGATTGTCGCTGTCAGATTTAGTCTTTAGCGGGCGAACATGTGTCATTTTGAAGCGCGTTGTAACGTATTTAAGACCGATTAAATTTTCGCTATTGACCAGAAAGCATTAAATTATTTGCGGCCAACCACGAAACTGCACAACGTGAATTTCATTTGTAGTAAATTTTTAATTATGATAACAAAGGTAAACTGATACGCAGCGATAATAGAACCCTTTTTGATATTTGTATGATGAGATCTCGATTGTTTGCAGTCGGTGTTCCGATTGATTTTTTCCCATAAGCTTGGCCGGTTTAATTTCAGGCCCAAAGCAGTTAATTAAACTTTGACCCTTTCATTGTTCTGTAGGGCGTGTGGAATCCGTTAAAATTGGACCGAGTAATACAGTAATTCGGCGGAAAATCCAAAATGCCCGTTACGTTATTTATGATGGCCTTGCGTAGCTTTCGCATATTTAAACCCCGATTTTGACGAGTTATTTCTACAATTTACAAAACCTTTTTCCTCTAAAATGACTTTAATCTATAAAGCTGAAAGGTGTCACAATTTTCGAAATTTCAGAAGTTCTGAGATAGTTCGGAACCTGAAATTCGACGCACCTATAGCTTAGACATGTGTACGTCCGGCGACATTTAAAAAACCCTGAAATTTCACCGAAATATTACATTGAGGCAGTTTCATCGCATTTTAATAGTGTTGAGAAATATCGCAAAAACACCATTTTACTAATAAATAATATGGGGCGACGTTTCTTCGAAAACGCTGACAATAATAAACGGTGTTAAATGCGTTAACCATCCATCGTGTGATTACTCATTACTTATTGAAAGTCATGTCAGTTTGATTTTATCAGATGACAGACTCTGTTAATACTTCCCTTGATAGAGGTAAAAGGGAGTTAATTTTATTTAACATTGTCTAAAAAACCAGAAATTTTGAAACTTATTACTCCGAAAAATATTATAACTCCGAATTTCCTTTTCCGAGGGGGTAAGAAGTAGGGATGAAAATTATTTTTGTGGATATTATTCGGAGGCGCTACTCGATTAATCAGAAACTTTGTTAAATAGCTTGAAACTGGAAATTTAGTACTATTATAGATTGGGCTGCCAGATGGCTTCGAAAAATCCAATTAACCCAATTTTCACTTTTTGAGGGGGTAGAAAAAAGGGGTGAGATCAGCCCAGTCTCCGAGCGAGCCCTGTAATCGCCGAGTATTTATGAAAAACTAATGCAATCGTGCAGAAATTAATCATTATGCACGTTTGGAGTTCGTACCGGTGCTGATTATTTTTCTGCATTGTAAGTAGAAAAATTAGTTTCGGCTGCCCAGTACTGTGAGGACCCACGTCCTTCCATTTTCGTGATTTTGTCACATTTCATCTTTACGATACTGGTTCGTATTATCCTTAACGATTATTTGAACTTCGTTTTTTAACACTAACCAATATTTACTCTTCCGACGTTTTCAAACGTAAATAGTAGTACAGGTTGGTATTAAATTTCTTCTGCCGGCTTCTACCGTCCTCGGGAAATGGAAACGAATTAACAAGCAGGTGCTCGTACGATGATAATAGGCAACTATTTAACGAGTCCGCGGGAAAAGAGAAAGAGGGAGAGGCCAAGTGATTTCACGGGTTTAGTCAAAATCTCTCATCTGAACAAAAGCAAAAGTTACACTAAGATTCTTACGCCGTTAGCAGCTGAGAATCGGACACCAAAGGAGGAGGTAGGCTTGGCAAGACGAGTTTTTTGCGGGGTTTGATTTATAGCACTTTTATAGGGATTTCATTAAATATACATTGTTGGTTATGCAGACGCCATCTCGCCCCACTCGCGTTTTTAATAAATGGGTAATATTAATTTTTATCGATGGTTTGCTCCGAAATCTGCTAAGCTTCTTTGAATTTTTGGATCAATGACTTATTGTCGGTTACGGTCGAGTGGCCATCGTGCCACCGCTTGTGGTAGGTACCCTTTGCTAATAAGACGTTTTCGGGCCGACTTTAATAGACTGAACTTCCGCAGCACATTTGGGGAGTATTTAATTCGATTCGACGTTTACTATTTACTACACTTTCGAATTTTTACCCTTAGACGCTCGATTTGGTCATTGAACTTTCCACCACGCACGACGTTTACGTTTCTTGAATTCCGCTTTAGGTGAATTAAATGTGTCGGTTAATCTAGGCCCCTTAGGTTGCGCCTCTGAAATTTTTAATCAGATAAAGTACGCGTACCACACGCTCAGAACGGATGAAGTCGTTATCGTCTAAACCTTTATCATTATGTATTTTTCTAACACAAAACGCGTGAACTGGTTTTACGAGGTTGTTTCCCCATATTTTTGTTTCATTTTTTCAGAACATGACTGTAAGGTAGAAATCGATATTCGTCAATAAACTTGGTTATGGCTTTCGTGATTAGTTTTGTTATCGTTGAACTGGATGGTCGGCATACGTGATTTTTCAAACGAAAGTCACATATTGGTTTACTAGTTTCTGTTTTACGAGTTATTTACGTTCGTAAACTTTTCCTTAGCGCAGGAGGCACTACGTATGTGTACGTACGTATCTTACTAAACATGCCTAATCAGTAGTAAAGCTCTTTTATTTCTTGACATCGTGATACTGTGTGATCGTTTCCGGAACGTGACTTTTTCTCACCTCATGACATTTTGGTTCATCCATGAACTACAGTTATTATGATTTCTATTTGCAATTTGAAATAGCGCATTGTAGCTAAGTACCAGTTGCTCTTTGTACCTAGTAATAATGTACATTTCAGTTAAAGCCACCAAAACTTATTACCTACAAATCATAATAATCAGCTCAAACAAGATCAAATGCCCTCATAACTACCCAGTTTTAAGTGTGTTGTTGGATGTGATATTTTTGTCTGTTCTAAGGAGATTAAAGTGACAATAAATATTTTTCAAAAAATGCGGATTTTCCGCTAGGAACGTTTAAAATGTACGGTTGGAATTTGGCAGAGTCATCTTTGTTGTCTGGGGCGATTCCGTCTCTGCCTGACTGCCAGCTCTGGTGCTCTTTGGCTTCGTTCCAAAAGTGTCGGAGCGCAAAGAATTTCAATCTGCGTCCGGCATGAAAGAGCAAGCCGTTTCCATACGCCCGAAAATCGAAAGAGGTGATGAAGATGACGATGGAAACCTAAGGCCCAAATCTCGCTTTACGTTCAGTATCTGGTCCCTTTCAATTCAACTTAACGTCAATCGTATACCGTACAATACACGGACGGCATAAATGTGTGAATGCGCTCGTTAAAGTTTTAGTGAGAGATTTCAACGGACACTGACCGGAGGACGGACGGTGAAGATTGGGCCTTACGAGTCCAAGCGCTGGGGCTTCACGATTTTCTTCAATAACTACAATTTTATCACGTCATGTGAGGGTTCATCATCATCATCATCATCATTCGCCTTCTCGACGGTGATGAGATTTCGAATTCTCTTTTTTTTTTTATTGTTATTTTTATCTTCGTTTTTTCTTTCTTTCTCTCGCAATGACTGCTTCTATCAGTTGGATGTTTTACCTTTATTTGCTTTGCGATTGAATCGTGAGATAATCTCGGGATTGTTCGTATTTCTACTTCAGTTTCTATATAGATTTGAAATTGAATCAGCTGCGTCTCGCTCGATATGAAAAAATGGCGGTTTAGAAATGGATCGTCGATCACTATTATCGTGACTTAAAAAACAATTGAAAGAATTGGATTACCGTGGACTTGTATAAAAATGTCAAAATTTACTTATTCGATAGGTTACGCATGGAATCTCATTATGCTGACCTAAACATTTAAAAAATATAATGTATCATTAGCAATATTCAGCCGCAATTAACATATGCACATACACGTTTATTATCAATCTGACCGCCATCTACAATCAGAGAAAAAAGTATTAGTAATCACCAGAATAAGCAAGCCCCAAATATGAAACATTAATTAGTACAATAACTACGCTTTAAAACTGTAACGCTATTGTAAACAAAAATTACATATGAAACATAGAAATTTCATTGGGATTGAGCTTGAGATTCATTGAGATGAAAAATAGGGGTGAAAGTTTTGTTAGTTTTATCCGAGTAGTTCAAAACTTTAAACTTGGCACACTGATAGAGACTATCAAATTGCTCTTTCTCCCTCTAACAATAACAATCAAAATCTGATCAATTTGATTTCTCGTACCTTCATCATTTAAGAACCATATATGTTTACGGATGTATTTATGATAAAACATCGTTGGTGTAAAAAGGAGATTATTTGATATTCATAATCCACCACACGGAGTCCATTGTCTTAGCATTCTTTTGTGTAGAATAAATTTACTATGGTGGGACTAAAAACTGCTGCTCTATTTTGACAGTGAAGGCTCCTAGCAGAATTATTATATATTGTTTTAGTAACCCAGCAAAAGTTATTTTTTCAAAATGTTATAGAATTTATCTTTAGCTAAATTATCTTTTTCATCTATAGAAGCGTGTACTAAGAATTTCATGTTTTCCTTTTCAATCTTATATTGCACTATCGCCCAAAACCCTAATAGACTAATATAAATTGATGCACAAACCTATACGGTTTGTCTTTCTTCATTATACTTTTCTTCGGTGATTGTTATTGGTAACATTCTGTGCGTACGATTAGCCTATTCGGAATTATTTTTAACAAACTTAATGTAACTCTTTTAGAATGCCTGGAAATATATGTATATCCATGCAAGATATTCTAAATTTAAGTATGAATATTGTGGTGTACGAATATTTTCTCCCTTAACGTACGTGGCATGAATGTATCATCGTATCATCTTGAATGAAAATAGCTCGTTTAAATTCATTATGAAACCTTGCCTATTAATACTTGTAATTACGTGCGCCATTAAAAGTGGCAAGTATTGCATGGATCACGCGTTAATCTAGAATGCTATGGAAAAAATCTGATCACATACTTTAATCCGGGTCTCGATAAGATAGGAATTAAAGTGCAAACGAGAAAATACGCAAACCGAGAAATCGTAGAAATTAACTATAGATGTAATTTTCTCTCCAAAAGTCTGGAAACGTAGCGCTTTAAAAAAATATGAATTAAAAACAGTAACAGTTGTGTGACCAGTACATAACGACAGTATTTTACTTAAAAAGCGGTCTAGAATCAGATCCCACAAAGAACCCAGACTTGGTCCCATAGTGAATCAGAAGTCTAAATGGAAGCATCCCCATGATCGAATCTACGTGTAGTTGGAACTGCTGGCAAGTAGACAGGTTGAAAATGAACCGCAAAAGCGTCTGTTATGGCCTGTGGCAAGGTGGCCGCACAACAGGAATGCACGTGTTGTTCTTCATGCTGTCATTAATCATAATTAATCACTTATCATTAATGTTGCACATGTAGTGTCCTCGTCAAACACGTAATCAGTATTATAATATCTAACGATTCAAGATGTTGAAATAAGTTTTCATATACAAAGTCGGGACGAGATGGGGGAATATAAACAGTAATTATTATAATTATTTTAGCACCTAAACACTCATAAACATAATAGCTCCACATTAAAGTTATTGAGTTGAGTTGTAGTAATTATTTCAGAAGTTATATTCGATCTGATGGCAGGTATACCACAACCCACTAGAGCTATTCTTCCTGAATACTTAAAAGGAAAAAGTTTGAAATGAAGTTGGTAAGGTTTTGCCCATGTTGCAGTTAGCAAAACATCTAGTTCTTCACAAAGTAGAATATTAAATTACTCGGTTGTCTTCAAGTTCCTTGAACATCACCCAACCTGCCATGTTGACCTATTTGAACAATACCATCTCTATAGTGCAAGACCTTTTCTTCATAAGGCGTTTTAACGATTAAGCGATTCAAAAACTACATGCTTTTTTAGTCTGGGCTACAAGTTTTTAGATATGAAGACCTTTACACAGCCAGGAAAGTTGCTTAGTACTAGCTGGACAATTTTCGGGTTGATGAGATTAAAAAATTGTTTTTGTACAAATGCGTTATGTATCCCATAAATAAGTCACTAATCCTCACTAACACGGTTTGTTCCCATGAAATTCACGGGAAAATCCCATGGAAAGCTTATCTGACCTAATAAGGACGTGTTAAGTGTGATCCGAGGACATTCTAGGGGAATGCCTTCTATTTTAAGAAATTTTTATGTAAATTTTCTGTTTTTTATTGAGCGTTTTACGTATATCATCAGAATTTCATTTGAAAATTCTAACATAGAAATTCTCTGCCCCGTCAGTGGTAAACTGAATTTCCAGACAATCGGAAAAGTTTGTGAGCTCTCGTAAAATTAATGTGCCGACGCGTGGCCCGTTTATTAGATTAATGCCGTAGTTTAACCGAAGGCTTATTCGGGCACTCCACTTGTTTCATCGACAATTTGAAACTGTCTGATTGAAGAAGGCAAATCCAAAAGTATTTATTATTGAAACATGAAATTTGAGAACTGGAAGGTGCTTGCCTTTAATGCTCAGAGTTTCAAAACGACATTAGCATTTGTAATTTCATTTGCTTCGCGTTCGGTTTAGTGATGTCGCCGTCATTGAGTCCGACCTGTATACATCGCGGCGGCCGTAAAAACCAGATCTTCCAAAAAAACTACACATAACCTCGAGATAGTATCTCGAAACTGTTGAAATAGCTGCGGTCATACCTCCAACGAATACGTCCCAAAATAGACAGATTCTACTCGATGTCTGCGGGTGTTAAAACAACTTACGTATACAAATAAAATTCTTCTATAAACAGAGAAAATCCGGTATCGAATAGCGTAGAACAGCTTTTTAGATCACAGTATTAGTAGTAGCAACACAACCAAAAAAACTGACAGGAACACGGCAAAACAGCAATTTCAGGTCGAGAGCTCAAATTTTTAGTCGAACTTTAATAGTGTTTGTTTTTCTGTATATTTACATTGCCGGGTGAAATTCTATAATGAACACCATTAGAGGATAATAAGGTTTAATTACAAGTTAAACCTTTCTGACAAATCATCGTCGGATAAATAATTTATAGCTGAATAAATTAAGCGGTAATAAGGTTAATCGTCGAATTAACATTTTTATTGTTGTAAATTTATTAAACTAATTTATCTACCTCAAGGAATGCGATATTTATATTGGGAGTGAATTGGATATTCAACCATCTACAATAATTATAACACTGTTTGTATTGATCTTTCATTTATTATTTATCTGTTAATTTAATACACGTTACTCCTAAAACAAAATCGAACTTTTCGTTGCCTTAGTTGTATAAGGAATACACATTGTTACAAATCTAAACTACTATTTTTGTACTAGCTCGGATTTACCTAATGATATGGATGGGCCTTATGCAAAATTCAAGAGTTTGCTTAGTATTCTATTACATATTTCGTATTTTCAACGGAAAACCAGTTATACGTTCTCCTAACGATACGAGTTACAAAGTACTACATCAATTAACTTTAATAAAGGTACTGTGCTTTAAGTCAGTTTACTTATGTATGATTAAAATCGTATTACGACAATTCCGAGCGTCATTATAGTTTTTGATGATCCTATTTAATAGTCGTATTGGACTAGGAACCACTATTAAATGGGTGTAAAGTAGGTCTCATCCACAAATTCTAAAAAATTAAAACACATTTCAATAGTAATCCAATTTATTTCGTAGATAATCATCAAAAATTGTATTTATGGTTATTAATGAATTAAGCAGATGCCAAACATTTGTTATCGAAAACGTTTCCCCTTCTTTCTTCGTGGGTAGTGAAAGTAGAGGTGAAATATAAACAATCTAGATTAATTGATAAAATTGGTCACACTATTTTTTATGGATTCATTCAATATTAATCACTCCACATTAAAAATTTAATTAATTTCGTAAATAGACATCAGAAATTGTGTTTCTCACATGATAACCAATAATATTGTCTGAAAATATTCGCCCTATACCTCCGAGCTTGATGGAAATGGGGCGAAATATGTATATTTTCAATTTTTGGTAGTTTGCACTGTTTTTTTTTTTCCATAAATTTTTAAATAAACCGTTTGCCACATGTGGTGCAAAATTACATTCAGAGGGTGTAATTAGGGCTGACAAGTTATAAATTCGACCAAGTTGAAAACACACCTGGTTAAAAATTCATTTATAAAACATAGAAGTCTGATAAACACTCCTATTTGCAGCACCCGAGGTGGTGGGGGTAATATTCCACAATGATAGTTATTTAGCATCCACTTAATCAATTGATCACGATTCATAGAATTTTTGATGATTATTTTCAAAACGAATTGAATTTTTAATGAGGTGTGTTCCATTTTTTGCCAACTTTTTACTCCCATATTGTTAATTCACTTATAACTACAAACTATCCAACTATCGGGTATATCTCTATCAATTTTTTGGTAACGACAATCCCAAAATCGATTAATCTAATCTAAGAAATGTCGATCAGATATATACGTCATTCATTTATGTTCATTAGCGTTATCTTATCGATACAGTTTTCAAAATCAGAGAGTGTGAAAAAATAGGGAATTTTATTAAACAGCTTAGTTACTATCCAAGTTACTGGCACAGTTATAAATAACTTTTTTAATTTAGATAACACTTTAATTTATCGAATCAACAGAAATGTAGCAGTCAAACTTGTGTTATTAAGCGACCTGAGAGATAGCAATGCAATAGGATGGAGGAAGTAATTAGGCACGTTATAATCCAAACTAGAAAATCCCTTCGGCAAACTGAGGGACCTGGTAACTTGTTAAATTGAAATTTTTTAGAAAGCGTGTACATTTACAATCCGGATCAGCGACTAATTTCATTTTTAATTCCTTTATCTCAAGTCTTTCGTACTTTTAGTGGTTTAAGCTTGAAAAGAAAATAGTTTTGTTATTTGTCGAATAAGTACAGATTCTAAATATTTAGTAATTGCCATTCTCATATAGAACGTCGTAAACAACGGGTGGTTTTTCTATTCGAACGGTTTTCCAGAATGACTTCCTTGAAATATTTATTACCAGTATTTTGGCTATCGGTCTTTCCTATGTAGACAGAGGGTCATTAGGTATCGACAGGGGGAGAGTAACTTACCTACCACACAACAAAGAACCCCTAACTGAAGACGTGCGGGTTGCGTTTTCGATGTTCCGACCATTTCCGATCAACTGGCATCGAGTTGGAACGTTTAATCAGGATTAACATTTTAAAAATGAGAATACCGTCTGATCTTAATTGCAGGTGACACTAAATCTACTTTTCATAACATTTCAACGACCTTGCTATGTCCTTGGTTGAATAACTCTTTTCAGATGCTAATGGACCTGTGTAGGTAGAAGTAAATTAAGCTTAAACGGAATCCATGGCGTTTTAACAGTTCTAATTCAACAGTACGTACCTAATTACAGATTTTTTTTATATATTGAAGTCCCTGTCTCATTATTATTTTATGGGACGTTCGAAGTATCCAAAGGCAAAAGCCAAAAAAAAGACAGACCAGCATTTAAGATCCTGTCGGTGAGTGTGAGTCAGTTCTTAAACAAGTTTGATGTTATCGGGTTAGTTAATGGCATACAATCGTTGAGTATCGAACACGGCCGAGGTCGTGAGACCAAAGACATAAATTTGAGGCTCTAAATCTTCTTCGAAATGAGACGAAGAAGAAGAAATTAGTCCGGCGATATCCGGTCATGGGAAAAATTGTTAATCGATTAACGTGGGTCCAGTTTCGATTTTGAAGGCGTACACCAAAACAATTCTTTAGGATTATTTGTTGATTAATCACCGGTGCTTTGTTAGTACACGGTTCAGTACCCTTCGAATACATTATCTAATAAAATGTCCCCATCTACAAAATCTCTTTTGTTAATGTTGCTCGTATATCATTGTGCTCCTCGGATAAAATTTAACGAAATTACGATGAGCGCGAATCATACGCAGACCCACCACTTAGAAGGCAACTGTGCTGTGCAGACCATTACACCAGCACACTTGTTGCTAGCCATTAAAATCGTGAACCAAGCTCGTCTCGAGATGCACTTTCTTTAATACGTTTATAAATATGATTCGAATTGCACGAAAGAGCAGTCACAATATAATTCTACTGACGTTTTTACTTGGAGCTTTCGAGAATCCACGAATGAAACAAAAAGTATATAGACATGAAGTATAAAGCAGAAAATTGACACTATTCGACACAAAAGCACCTGGATTCGAATAGAATAAATGGAGAAGGATGGACGAAAACTCGATAACTCGCAATTTTTGTCGGTTAAAACGCTACGACATAATTTTGTGCGTGTAGTTTCTGCACATCATCAGACCAATAATAGTATTCCACCGTGCGGATTCCTTAAGAAACTAGTCAGCAATGCAGATGAATATCAAGTTGTGTATTAACATTCATTGTTTCCTGTAACAAACGCTAATGTGATGTAGAAATAGGAATGTATAAAGAATCAACTAAAGCGTGATAAAGAATTTTAAAAAGAAACGTTTTAGTGGATTTTAAAATGCACCCTCAGTTCACATAAAATATAATACAATAATTTGGCTAATGATACACTCCATTTGATTGCTTTTCGGCTCATTCGACAAAACTCACCTTCTCGAAAACAAATTTTTCACTCATTCAAAAAATATACAGTGCGCACAGAAGATAATTGTGATAGGATGTGGGATTTTTCGGAAAAACTTCAGGACAGTCATGTTTTTTTAATGCATATTTTCCTGTCGAATGGCTCTTAGATGCTATTTTTCATTTGTTTGGGTAAATTTGGGCCTCTGATTTCAAAAATGTGTATTTTTTGAATTAAAATCGATCTACCGAGATTATTGCGAAAGGACACTGTTCTCGTTGTTACAAATTTTTGTTCGAGACTGTAATATTTTTTGTAGACGAATGGTTCAAGGTAGTTGAACTCTTGTAAATAAAAATCTTATACAAATGCATTTACGCCATTCTGACATAAATATAAAACTTGCATCTCGTTATAATTACTTATAGAAGCCAATTCTGTATTTATCACTATCATGGGAGGACTGAAAATGTAATAAAACTCTTGCAAAGTTATTTGATGTCTGTAATAAGCACTATACGATATACCTAAGTAAAAAACTATATCAAAAGCGTATCTCCGCTCAAATCTCGACGATTTCCGGATTGGAATAAGTTTTAAAACATTTTTAACAAGCATCACCCTTTTAATCCTTTTTAGCTTTAATCTTTGCTCTCTTATGACTATTTCATTTCACACTACTAATTCGCCTTTTAAACTGGAAACTGACTGAACTTTCCCATTTAGAAAGAGTTCGCCATTCGAAATAGAAGGCATACAATATGCAGCATACAATTAACTGGCAGAAATGACTTCTCATTGAAAACTGTGCTGTGCAAGGGCGAAAAGTAAACACTATTTAAAAAAGGTATGAACTGTAATTGTGTAGTGCGTTTGAAAATGAAAACGGTGTCGCCGGTGTTATTTTGCGTACAATAAAAACATACAATTTAGGCAACCTCTACCCTCTCGGATATATTTGCTATTAGACATATTTCAATTTTTTTCAAAAGGACTGAATTGCTAAGGAAGGACGAAAGTTCGTTAACTTTTCACTTTTCAGAGTATACCATTTAAAAACTTGTTATACAGATTAACTAGATGAATTAATTAAATACTAATGAGGTCTTTCACAAAGTTGAATTTTGATTTTATATCGTCAACTATAAGGATGTTTTAACCTTTAAGAATAGTACAGCTATTACAACTACTTTAACTGTATCCTGTGTTTGAACGCCTGAACGAATAAATCACGTGTTTATATTAATGCCCCCACATACCCCGATTGTTTCCCGACTCCAAAATAAACACTAGCTTATGTATACATGTGAGAATAAAAGGAGAAATATTATTACTAGCTGATGAGAAGGACCGATAGGAAATGTAAGTCTTTAATAAAAAGGTTTTTACGATTTTCGCATCGGAGACCACTTTTGAAAAGGCTATCGTTGTAACGAAACAGCTGTCAAATTTTTAAACAAAACTTGGTGTGAACGTCGTAAAAATTCTATTTTTATTAAAACTATAAAAATATTGAATATTTAACACGTTCTCAACGACCAGGGAAAGACGAAAACATTCGTTCCCGGTGTTTTAAAATTTGGGTGAAATGTTTTTAGAACTGCTATAAAGTGAAAATTCAGTAGAAACCAGTAAAATATGATAGTTTAGGGAATAATAAATTAGAGAGAAGTTTTTCGCTTGGGATTGATATTGAAAAGCTAATCGAAACATGAAAAGGTCGAAACAAAAGCACCCGTACTCTGCAGGCGTTTTTCTAAATTATATTCACTCACAGTCCATTACAAAAATATTTGAACAATACCATACGTTACATACAATTACAAAATAAAGGCTGTTTTGTAAAATATTTCAATTTTTATATTTTCTCCAGTCAGATATCCTTGTTATTTATTTACGTTACATATATCCTGGCAAATACCATCTAAAAACAATTGTGTTTACAAAATATTATTAATAATTCCCGAGACTACAGGTATATGGTGTTACAAAAATATTCCAACGTTTAAGAAAACAAAAAGGCGATAAGAGGTATTAAAAAAAGGTGAAAGTACCACCAAAATGATATTTGTTTTAGTCGTCCTGTAATAGTTTAATTGAAAAGACTGCCAGTATAACACAATTGCAAAGAAATTTGTTGTACCAATAATGTTTGAAAATACTTGCCTTCGTTATGACAATAATTTGTGCATCATTTTAAAATATTTTGGACTTTGAATCAAGTATTCGCGATGTGAATAATATAAAATTGCCATGCAATGCCACTATAATATTAAATTTTAGAGATAGAGGAGGTTTTAGAAACCCCTTAAAAACCAGAGATTTCTTTTAATTTATCTTGTAACCGCCCATGAATTACCTGTAACAAAAGAAATGTTAGCTTGGCTCTAAGACTATTTGAGATTTCACTGTGGAAAAGAAAAACCGTTTAGAAAAAACCGGACCACGTTGAATTTAAGGACGAGTACCCTGGGAGATATAATAAAGAGGTATAAATGATAACAGAGTCTTTCATTTACAACAGGCAGGTCGCTCTAGATTGTTGAAAAGAGATTTATATAGGCAAAGTGAAAGAAAATCTAAAAATCAGCGCTGCTAAACTGCAAATAAAATTTGAAAACGTACTGGGTATTTTAAACGACTTCCGTTGTTAATTATCCCGATTTTCTGATTTTTTATTGTACAGGATAATTTGTGAATATTATTTAATAATTAAAATTGCATTTCGGAAGGGACTGAATATTTGCAAATAATGTATTTATTCTGTCAAAAGATTGTCATTCCCACTCATAATACTTAATTAGCCTAGATATCCGAGTATTTTTGTGATTGATGTACATACTTGAATCCATTTGATTTTTCCAACTAATTCTTCTTTCTACTAAACACACATACTTATTCTAACATACCCTAACAACTAACATCAAGTGACTGTACTCTGTGAGTACAGCGTGGTGGAACTCAGAAAAATATATCATTAGACTTCTAATCTGTTTTGACTGCTGAGAAGCAAATAGCAGAACTTTTTTCCACTTGTTGGTGTGACAAATTTTGTACAATGTTTTAACCATTTCAAAATTACGTATGTCATTCAAGCATTTTCACGTGTGAACCTACTGATCCTATTGTTGCACCATCCATACGTTCTTGCTTCGTAATCTTCCTGCGGAAGTTTAAGCTGGTGATGATACAAATGATCTAGGTGTGTTTTTGCAGTAGACAGTGTGACAGTTAAATGATGACCATCTTCAGTACTTGTCAGCAATGTACAACCTGTTTCCTGTCTTTCATGGCATATTCTGCAAATCGTTATACTCAAAATTATCTTCTTTTAAAACTCTAGAGTTCCAGATAATTTTAAATTTGTTCTCTATTAAAAGCTCAGGCTCTTGCTTCTGGAGTAGACTCGTGGATTCTAAAACTAGTAGATGGAATGAGAAAAGCTTTGAGGAATATCTTTGGATCCTTAGATCTTGACTGAATATCATTATAAATTGTAGGTTATAGGTTATATGCCAGGTGCTATAGCTTGCTTAGAGCGCTGTTAACTGCCCCTAGGCACAAAAAGAAGTTAGTATTCTTTTGACTGTTCCGTCACATATAAATTTCGAGACGATGCATCCGTAAGACTTTTCATACCGATTAGTTTGATGTTATCGTCCTACGCTCAGTTTTTTGGCAAGGATTATCCTTGCCCTTGCCACGATGCCATTACTGCCAATTTCGAAAAATAATTTAGGAATCAACAATGTGCCGTCTCATCCAGTACGCCTCTGGTATACTTCCCCCATTAATTTTAAACAGACATACATTTTTTTTATTATAGTATTGCGTTTAATTTCTTTAAATAATATTTTACAGATAGAGTAATAATAGAGATTATTGAAATTTGTTTCTGTCAAATTATGACAAAATGGCATATAAGTGCAGTAACTGGTAATACTCTACGTAGGTTGTGAAGGAGTATACATTGTACGTTTTGTACTGAAATTATATATTTCACATTATAAAAGTTGTAATAACTCTGCAGCTTCACTTTTTAAACATAATGACACGTTAAAAGTACGTATAATTTATCCCATATTCAATATAGTCAGATATAATAATAAAGTGTAGTGATATTAATAGTAGTCTTGAAGTCTATTTTATGAAAGTTTATAAATAACATTAATAACGAGATTTTAACGTCAGCAACGTTAATAATTCCATTTATTAGTTAAAAAGAGGAAGGAGGTTTGTTGGATTAAAGGTTATTTCAATGCAACCCTGGACCCAGTTTAGAAATTAAAACTGAACTAAAGCCAAATATTTTTTCGATGGTTCACTGTACTGTAATTACAAATTGAGCGTCAGGTTCAGTTTATAAACGAAACGTGGCTCGCTCCTTGGCCTTACAAGGACGTGAGGACACGTGAGTTCCTCTCCGGAGCAATTTCTGTTTGTCCGGGCAATTTTCCGTAATTCCGACTGTGACCGCATAACACGTCATTAAGGCAATTATTTAAGAACGCCTGCACCATATATTATTATTTAATTGTCGGTCTATTCCCCCCGAACCAATCAGCATAATAATAATTCCATTGAGAAATAGGCTCCTCCTGGGCCGGCGGTGTTGAAATGACCTTCGGACGAAAATCTACCTGGCTCGGCTTTCTTAAGAGCCGTCGTTATTTTCACCTTAGGGGCCCTACACACTTCCGTTTGTTTATGCAGCATCGTTGGAACGAATTCCTTCGAAGAATGGGTGTTATTAGGACGAGAACCAGATTTCTTCGGTCCTTAGAGTTTTAAAATTGCGTGTTGTGTGTGTCATTACGGACGTGATAAATGGCTCCTTTTCACCAGCTTTTTTTACAAAATGACTTTTTTAAAAGAAATACTTATACAAACACCAATACGACATTTCAAACACTATACTCGAATATTACTCAGTCGTCATAAATTCGGTACAGGGAACCTTTTATTGCATGAAGGTTATTATTATACTACGCCGTTCATAAACGGTTATTGCCTATGAGCAATTAAAACAACCGGTAATGAGCAGCCCGATGTAACAAAAGCGGATCGTCTTAAAAACAGGTCGTTAAGAGAACATTTGAAACAGTTAATGCTTTGAACATCATTGTCACAAAAATAATCTTTTCTCGTTAAACCGTACACTCGTTAAATGTATGTATGTATGTATGTATGTATGTATGTACGTATGTACAAATATAAATACACACGTATTACGCGATTTACACGTGTAAACAATATTAGTTACAGAAAAAAATCCTAAAATAGATTAAAATCCGTTGCAAAACTGAAAGACTTACTTTTTTGAAAATCACCATTTAACAAATATCATCAAAGCGAATATCTTCAGTTACTTATATAATTTATCTAAGACCTCTGTCCTCTTCATTTATCAAAATATGCCCTCACTGTTAAAAGTTCTCTGTAGGACTTGAAATTTTTAATTAAAATCTCATTATCTTAAAGCTTTCAAAGAAATATATCGAGGAATGTTATTTTAATTAAAAATAAAAGTATTTGTGAATGACACGTTTAATTTATAAAAATTCACTTGACTCCGATGAAAGAAATCGGATCTTATTGTATTGACACTTGGTGCACACCGAAGGTAAACTCCCCCTATAATAACCTTTGAAAGGTACAGGTGGGGAATTCAGATTATTCCTCTATAGGTAGAAAAGGACGAGGGGCTTTGTGCTGACAAAATCGTGACATTTTTCCTACAACATGCATTTTCGCATTTTTCTCACGGCTATTATTCAAAAACAACTTGAAACGCCTCTCTTAAAAAACTCTTATGAACACAAATACGAGATGAAGGCGTTTTTTAAGAGTGCAGGAGCAGGGAAAGGAGTGTAGGTAAAAAATTCGACAATGGCACTGATATAACACAAAAAAATGAGCAAAAAAAGTTTATAATACAGTTTAACCAACGTTCCCGAAAAATCGAATCGGAGGGTAACATCGCGTTTTGTACGGGGTGTTTCTGACATCCTTACATCGAATTTAACCGCCAACAAAACTTAAAAAACTCGAAATTTAATACATATCTAGTTAATATAAACCAATGTAACACCACGTAATTGCATCATTGAGAAACTACTCCTCAGAAGAACAAAGGAACCAAAACACCAGAAGCACGGCAAGAAAACTTCATAACTTTAGGTTTCGCTCAAAACTACTCTTAGCAGCCTGTTTATATTAGTTTTCGTAGCACGATTCCCTCCGACGTTAGGGCCTTTAGAATGACTGTCATACCAAATAGCAAAGCAGTTTCATGAAATTATGAAAGGGTTAACAACCTCAGAATGATCTGCAATAATACGGGAAACTCTGAATTCTACAAATGAATTTCTTTAATGAAAAGTCGCACACCCATCTCTTTTTATTTAAACACAACGAAAATGGAAGGCAACCTTTCAACTACATTTTAACATCAATTTTCCGCAGTGCGTTCGATAACACACATCTTAGGTTAATGCTTTAGGCGAAGGCACTCTGTTTTGACACTTGGGTAATTAGAATAATTATAGCGAAAATACGTGCACGTGTATTTGTTGCATTTTTTAAAATCAGAATAATAGACTGAGAAAAGCTACTTAGGAAGCTGGTAGAGACGTAATGTTTAATAATTAACACCTTGATTTCAACAACAATTGGTCGTAACTTTTTTATGTGTTCGTCTAGTAGTGAAAATGTTAATTTTATTTTCATCGCTGTATTATTAATTTAATTTTAATTTGCAATTAAAATATTTATTATGTACATAGATGTAACGATTCAATGTCAGAGGCGTTTAATTAGTTTCTTTTGATTTTATTATTTCCTGCGTTTTAATGTTGTGCAGTTCTACTGTCAATATAAATCTTGGATATCAAATTACTTTTTCATGTCCTCCTACCATAAAGGAATACGATTGTTGATTCTACTCGTGCTTTTTTTGAAGGAAAAATGAAAAATCAAGGATTGGTTATAGAAATGTTTTTGTTGTGCTATATTAGAAACTGAAAATTTACAGGCTTTCAACGGAAAAAACTGCTGAAGCCCCAAGAATCGTAAATGTACATCGAGAATTATGACAGATTTTATCAAACAAATTGCCTTAATAATTGGGTTTTCCTATTTAAATGTCCTTTTACAAAAATATCTGATTGTTTCAGTTGATACTTAAATTACTGATAATAGATCAGATACCCAATCATATATGATAATTCATGTACGGTTTGTACAATTGATTTCAAGAGCTGTGAAGTCTGAATTGACAACTCACTTTTGTAACACATCGTTGATCTATGATTTAATTGTTTTACTTCTTTTGCATTTTTACTAGGTTGATAATTTTGTTGTCATTTTGGAAATCTGTGAACTTGGGTTACTTAGAGGTGATCGAGTATTACATAGTTTTTTGTACGAACTAAGAAATCGAAATATAAATCTAGTCTTTTATCACTATCGTCTTAATCATCTATTGATGACGTAAAAATATTGCAAACCTTTGCTGTAAAGGGGTTGTTTTGGCGGCCTGAAGAAGTGGCTTATCTGTTGTGTATTGCTTGGAAAGCAACAATTTTACCTCGTAGGTATACAATAACGGTTTTCCTATAATAGCAAATATTAATATGTAATATTTAGTCGTTTTCCGGAATTTAATTAGGTGTGCGGTGATAATATTTGCCTAATGTTAAAGAGCAATTTTGCCTTTTCGGGAAGAAAAATAACCCCAGAGTCGATTGCAGCGTCCGAAGGATGTTAAACGGATTATTTATATCCCGACGGCGAATATTAATTTACACGAGTCCATAAAATTCGTCAAGCAAACCATACGAACGTGTAAAAACCACCATCATTATGAACGGCTAACAACCGTCTGATAAATAATCATCCCAGTTAATCCCAAACCGGTCTTTTCTCATATCTTCCGATGGCCCATTGACTGGTTTCTTCTTCTCATCCTCCTCTCTTCTTCTGCAACTCCTCTGTAGCTGCTGCTTGCTGCCATGCTGTATTGTGACACCAAAGTAAGTAAAAGCTCGTTCGCTTGGACTTCTAAGAGATAAGAATTGAATTTTTTACAGGCGTATGCGCGGTCTAATTAAGGACGTTGATTTGTAAGTTTTCGACTAGTTTTTGTCGTCTCGCCACAGTGGGCTCTTCATTCTAAAGATTCGTCAGAACGAGAAAAGAATTAAAGGGTCATTGCAAGCATGCCATGCTTTGCGTAAACATGCTTCTTTTTAAGTGTTCACCTGTTACTCTTTCATTGAATCAGTTATTACCAGGTTTGTTCGGAAAGAAATCGACATTTATTTATAGAAGAGAAAATCTGGCAATTTATTTTTTAATTGAAATTACCTAAATTTAAGGACCCTTCTTTTGGCAGAGCCCGTACACGATTTACCACACTTACCGTTATGTATTTATGAATATGAATGCATAAGAGGCGCGTGTTCACAGTTGACTGACGGACCCTAAAAGATAACCTCATAACAATCATAAATATTATCATCATCTATATCTCTCCCCTATTGGAAAAGTTACCCCTCTTCAATATCATAACTGTGTTATTGTGCAGGATAAGTGCATATTTGGTTACAGCTAATACGCCAATTTGTACTATTCATTTCTAATTGGTTGGGTAAATTTTTTTATTCAGCTGTTTCTCCCCCCTGGGTGTTATTTTTTGGATGAAGGGTGAACAGGTACATAATCTCTTAAAGAGTAATAAATATGTATTTTATTCCCAGCATCAAAAATAGTCGTAGAGGATTTTTTAATGATTCTTTTATTTGAATAAAGCTGAAGTCTTCATTTATGGTTCGTGTGTCTTCAGAAACACGATTTGATTATATATGATAGATATCAGTTTTCTCAAAATCGTTTGGTGACTTAAGAGCGATAATGTGTCAGCTATTAATTTCAGAGCTTTATTCGTATTCAAAGGTTGGGCAGTTATTTCAAGCGAGATGGTATCAACACGTGAAGGATAATAAAAGTCGTTTTAAATAGTTAATAAAATAATTGTTATGCGGTCAGCAATGTTTCGTTTTAGGATGGGCGTATTAAATGGTTTTATACGATTGATAGCAATCATCTAAACTTGAAACAATACGAAGTGACTTTTCAAAATTTGGTACATAAAAAAAAACAAAAACCACGAATTTCCGTTGGTATTTAATTGATTGGGCGTTACGTTTATGAAAATTCCCCCCCTGGTAAATTAGTAATCGATGCTAGTATGTAATACACCACCAGTTTATCAACAATCACAGTGTGGGATAGGTTGACAAATATTATTAACCAGTTAATATAACGTGAATGTAGCATCATTTTGTGTAATCATCATAATTTTGTGGTTCTTCAACTTAATTCCACGTTTTATGTCTATGTAAATACACTGACGAGTTAAATGGGCAATTACGATTTTTTATTGTATTTTCAAGCCTTGTAGTATTTCCGTTTTGATGCTCGTCAGTTTATCGACACCGCGATTCATTCATTAAAATCAATCAATTCGTCATTTCATTTTTGTTTGAATAATAGGCCGTGTTTTTTTCTTTCGGTTACGTAAAAGCCACTTGAATAATCTGCATGAATTAACACTTAATATTTCGTTTATAACTTAGTTTTGTGTATCCTCCGAACCAATTATATTTATAGATATGCTCAATTAAGACGTAATCTCACACCTGAAACGTAAATACTAAAGTGCTGATTGCGTGCCGATTTAACAAGGTACGGTGTCGATAGACATTGTAGCACTTACAAATTATAAACAAATTGACGTTTAACCAAAACAAGAATTATTTTGATAGTGTCCACGTCACTCTCTTAAATTTCGAGGCAACCTAAGAGTTGCGGTTGTTCCAATTAAAGAGACGTTTAATTGATTAATCATTAAAGATCTGTAAGTAGATTAAGTTGTTACATTTTAAATTGAAACCCCCACCTCCTCCATTTTTCATCTTTAGATTTTACGTTCCATGCAACTAAAACGAAATTTCATGTATATTCATTTTTTAATTTTAAAATTATTTCGGCAAGACAGGATTAAAGAAATAAAATGACGGACATCATAGCAAGCTAATTCTTTATGTAAATATTGTCTCATTAATTTCCGCCCATTGTGAACTATCAAGCTAAATAAATATTTAATGAGGCAAACATTACCGGGTAATTTAATGATGATGAGAAAAAGATTAATAACTTTCAACGTTCCCTTTGGCTTTTCGATGTTACCTCGTGAAATATTTAACACGGTCCCCCCCAATTTTATTACTTGCGTTTACTGAGTTTTTACTACAATTGCAAGGTCGACTTCAATATTTTATTAGATGATTGATGAAAATCAAAGCGCTTTCAGTTTTGGAAACGGAAAACCGTAAAACGCATCATTAATATGTATTAAGGAAAGGTTTATTCTTATTAATGTTTAGCGTTACATAATAAATCGACTTTTTTATTTGGCCAGCTATCAATTCGGAAGCTTAATTGAATTAAGTGATTACAACTGCACTAAAAAATTAATAAAAACTTTAATACTTGATAGGTTGTCGCTGAGCAATAAATTTTATAGTAAAAGCAATATGGAAATGTACAACAATTATTTATGTACGTAGTTAGTAAAATTATTTAACTGCAAACATTGTAGTTTTTAGTTGCCTTGAATCATTGATTGATTCCTTGGTTGTTACAAACTTTATTATTATTATTGTAATTACATATTTCTTAAGGTATTTTAAACTATTTTGACATTTGCATATCAAGCACTTGGGAGTTTCTCAGACTTTTGGTCAAATTATTCCACCAAGTTATTTTTAAGTGTATGTGTTCCTTTACTGCTCTATAACACTTCGTGCTCATCTCTCATTGGCTTATTGATGAATTCTGCAGTCTGAACCTCATAGGAAGAAGGTACATTAAAATCAAGGCCGGACAAGCATGCGCATTGAAAATGAGGATAGTTCAGTAAGTGTGGTTTGGCGGTAATTCAAATTTAATCCGTACTCAGTTAAATAATTATTCAGGTATTGATGTCTGAACAATATCGATATCAAGTTACTTCTTTGTGATATTGATTACTGTGAACTAGTTGAGCCGTTTTTTAATCATGTTTAAAATATATTTATATATGGCAGTGTTCTAAATAATGAATAACGCGATATATATTTAAAACTGTGTCACTCTCCTGAGTTTTTGCCTCTCTAAGAAAGCTCTAAATAGTAAATAGGTAAAAATGCCACATATGCTGAAGCATATTTATTTGTCAAGGGCCTCCCAGCTTTATTAGTATACGTTAGAACTTCAAAATATAATTACACACATTAAAAATATATTTATATGGGATAAGGGATATTCTTCTTCGTTTCATTCTATTGTGGTATCACTACTACAATTAAAAAAAGTGTTGAATGTAAGGGGGCACAACATCGAGATAATTTACTGTTTTACTCTTCTTTGCAGGAAGATATTTTTGAGTATCCATCTCAGTTTCTTTATCATCTGTCTGGTTTAGCGAACTTTCCTAATTGCTCCTTGAATTTTACCTAAAAAATCATTCATCTAAATTGACTAACTAAAGTTTGAGACGTACGCTTTAAACTTCTCTTTTACGCATCTAATTTTTCTGGTGCTTGCTGTATATATTTTTCAACAAACTTCACTACTTATTCTTCGTTTTGTAATTTGATAACTGAGTTCGCCCCTAGGGTGTACGCTGCATCGTCTATAGCACATTAGTACTCGTTCACTCCTCACATTGCACTCACTTGCTTGCACAATGTATTTGTCGCTACATATTGTGGATAGTAACACGTGTAGTGATATTTACAAACTTGCTTCATATTCATATTTCTATTATAAATATGAATATTCTCAGGTTTTATTTAAAAACGACCATTTTTTGTGTTCATTATTGCCTTCACTTTATTTTTAATGATTCTGTTTTGTATGAAATTACCATTTTACTGTAGTCACTAATGTAGTCCCATAAGAAATCGTCCCAGGGAGCGATTAAATGCAACCAGCGAGTGCTAAGCGTTCAATGGGTTTTTGCTATATCAGAAGGCAACGATAAATAGATTAAAATAATAGAAGCTAAATAGTCACATTGTTACAAATGATGAAAAAATTAAGATCCAAATATTGTATCCCATTCATAAACTCACAGGGGAAACACAGAGGTCCTAACATTCATACAGGGACCCTAAACATATGTCCGTATGATACGTGGCATCAATTTATATGAAAAAATACGAGTCGATTGTATTTTCTGTGTATTCAGTTTTTAATCTTTTTGAGTTGATTTGAGAAAATTTACTAAGCATCGATATGAGAATTTTTCCATACGTACAAAATATTAATGGCAAATGTAAGGTCGGCTTTAATATTTCATTAAATGTTGTATGCATCAGGCTACGCGGCACGTCCCTAGGGTTATTTAGCACTGTGACACCACTAATATGCAGGTAGCGACGACACAGGGACGGGGATCAAAGAGAATCCGTGATGGGAATCTCTCGAGGTGCTGCCCTTTGACTAAATGTATTTTTGTCATCTGCATTCGGAAAAAATCTAGAGTGGATACATTGGAGTCCCGGCGTCCCTCTTCTGGAAAATTTAATGAACAACCTAAAAGAGATAAATCTACCATTTTTACTCTGCGGACAAATGTATATATTTTTTCGGCAATATTTCTATATTGGTGAATTAGAATACTCCACTGAAAGAATAATAGAGGGGAAGAAAATCCGTATCAGTGAAAGCATATTGGTAATCTGCTTGGCAAACCGAACTCAGGATATTGGTAAGAATGGTAAACTCCTCAATCGGATTTTATATTTCAAACGTTTTCCCGTAAATACACGAAGTACACAAAGTTCGTTATCAGAATTTCGATCACGTGACTCGATCTCTAATGTTTAAGTTTAAAAGATTTGTCGTTTTCACGAACGCCAATTATGTCGAAAGTTTAAAGAGTGGAATACAGTAAAGTATAGCCTAGTAAAAAGACATAATGATTAGATGATGCGTTAAACTGACGCTAATTAAAGGAAAAGAGGGAGGTGAAATAGGAAAGGAGTAATGGAGGAGAAATATGTCATTAAAAGAGAAGCAGGAGCGAAGGCCGAACGGGCAATTAGTAAAAACGATGTGCAGATGAAAAGATGACGAGAAAAAGGTATCATTAGAGGGGCAAGTGTCATTATTTTAATAATCACTTCCATACGTTTCAACCACAAATCCTCGTTAACCCGTTCGTGGACGGTGTGTGCATGAATTAAAGAAACGTTTCGGTCGTCGATCGTTGAATAATTAAAACCTGTCCACCACGAACGCAGCTCATTCTTAATCTAGCATTAATTGCCACACTATTACCGGCGGTCCGCTGCTGCATTATTTATCAATGCTCACGACAAAAATAGAACATGTAACATATTACTCGTCCTCCCAACTGACAATTACGAGAACACACATCCTTTCAGGGAAACTACATGCCTAATTAATTTTCGAAACAGCACTGTCTTGCCAACGACCGTAGAGAACACGACCATTAAATCTGACCAGAAGTAGGGTAAGGAAGACGATAGACAACTCTAACTACTTTATAAATCTGTGCTCACCTTTCTTGACCAATTATCTAATGACGCTAATGTACAGCCTCTATATTCTCTTACTGTTCGTTACTTGCCAAAAATTTTATCCTATGATGCAACAGCTTTAAGCAAGTCGAAAATTGGGAGAATTGGAATTTAAACCATATTTTAAATCTGTCGTAATATGATGACGCAATTATTTAAAAAGTCTATCAACGTTAAACGCATGGCGATAAACTTCTATGATTTACTTGTTCATCTTGTATATTAATTAGGTGTCCCATAAATAGTGAGGGTTTCAAATTGCATTGATTGGTTGCGCCCTAGCAATTAACAACGTACAGCAGCGTAGGTGTCATTGGATTCATAAATAATGCTCTCTTATGGTTTATTGAAATTTATTACCTGTTTGGGTACGTAAATGAGTTTTCGAAATAATGTTTTAAGGGTCTTCATTAGATATGTTATGCGAATATAAAGCCGACAGGATACTGTTGTATTTTTACAAATGGCAGAACTTTCCAGTACAACCTCGTGCACCGAATATCGAAAGCAATTCCTTAGCTTAATTAATAGCCATTAAGTTAAAAACACGAAACAATTGTCGTTTTAAGTATTCTCGACTTGTAGGACTCGATTGGGATTCATAAAATCACTTGTCCATTTCTCTGCTGAGATAATGTTATGTGTGAACAAACACAGGATGTAAATTTTATATGATCCCGCGGCGCATTTAAAAGATAAAGTATTGCACGGCGACCACGGTTAAGGACATAATGGCTCGCATTCCACCTCATTCACGGAACCGGACAAATTTCATAAAAACTAGTCGCTTACGTGCAGCAAAGAAATCCTTATTTCACTAACTGAAAGAGCTACGGCTCTTATTAGTGTCTGGCCGCAAAAAAAAATTCATTCTGGACGCATGGTTACTTACTGATTAGCTAATTTTTATCTTGCCGTCTCAAGCTCCAGTTTCCATTACGCATATGTTGACTGGACTAAAAAATTGTTGGTACGATAATGTGACCCAGAAAGGTTCTCACACCCCATATAAAGTAATTCGTGATACAATACGTTTTTTGTCGATCGGTTTACACATTTTATATACCTTTCCAGTTTTATTTCAGGTTAATTAATCGCATTTCAAAATCTTATACTCGTGCCGCTGCGTTGGATAGAGATGATATGGTCTGGTGAAGATCAGCGGTGAAAATACAATTTATTAATCTGATATGTAATTGGTTCTCAGAAATACAGCAGTAAAATCTAATATCGAATCGATACTTTCTGAAATATAACTAATCGTTTCAAAAATTAATTTGTTTACTGTACTTTTTCGTGCCTGGATTTTTCTGCAGTTTCTCTGCCTAGTACAAAGCCGAGATCCACTCTCCAATGAATGGAGAGAAACTTTGGACACATTAAAAAATATTTCATGAGTTTGTTACTGGTCATCATTTTCCCAGATTGGTCTTCACTGCAGCAGTTTCAGTTCTCTTCCCATGTTTATCCTATCTATCCTCTGTTTATTATGTCAAATTCTGTGGGAAGAAGTTTATGGACCCTTGTCTTGATAAGTTGAAATTCGAGGGAAATTTATTGTTAGTACTTAAACATTGCTTTCATACAGACACTAAAACTATATTCAGTAATGAAGCCAACTTCATATGTGCGTAGGCAACTTTCTCACTATCAGAGTTCGTTCCAGTCCAGTGTTTACTGTTGCGTAACCAGGATAATTGTTTGCGACCGATTCCTCTCTTGCCTTTAATTTTCGCGTGAAGTGGAGAATCACTTGAGGTCCCAGTAGTATGTGATCCTGGTTTTCTATACCACACATAACACATAACTATTCTGTACCTGATTTCAAAGGAAAGGTGGTGATTACAATGCGAGATTTTATTTCCATAGATTTCATTGCTTATTTAAGATTGTTTCAAGATATTTACATGTCCTAACTTACTCTGTAGATTCGCCTTCAATATGTATTCTTGCTTTGGTAAACGATTTCTGATAACCACTAGGTCGTTTGTTTTAGAAGTAATACTCTTCAGCTCACTTTTTATACCTATATGGTTTATTTTGTTCAAGAGCAGTTGGAGGTCTCGTTATCAGTATTGATGACAGTTACATCAGCATACCGTACATTGATACTTTAATCCCGCATTCTAAAATCTTCTAACGTTTCAGAAAATATATTTTCCACATATAGGTTAAATAGTTCCGATAACAAGATGCATCCTTGATGAACCCCTCTGAGTATATATTCAAAATCTTTTCAATGATACGAGTGCTCGATGTGGGATAAAAGTTGTTTTAAAAAAGTTAATAGGAGATAAATAAACTAGACTTGACCAGAAAGGCGACGTTCGCCAAAAATGTCGACAAACTGACAGTAAACCTAATGTGAAGAAAACATTGTCATTATCATAATGATATGCTTTAGTTTTTTTATTGTAATCATACTTCTTTAACATAAAGATACGGATCCAATACCACTCTAAGATAAACGAATTACGTTATAAAGATCCTTATATATCTTAAAAATACCCACTTTTCTTTTTGTATTTAAATATGTCTACGATTAAATGAGAGCCAGTGGTGTAATGACTCTCAGTAGACCCCATATCAAAATTTCTTCGTATTGTCCGTATTGTCCGTTTTTCAACGCACGAATTTATTAAATTATCCATGGCTGAAGAAAATTTTAGTCTTTAAAGTCCATCGAAACTATTGCTAAATCCGATAGCCGTTCTTATCGCATAGACCTGTTGGGATAATTTTTATTCTTGCAGTTTAGAAAAAATCCTTTCAGCTCTTTACAATTGTAAAGGGAAGACGTTAAAAAATAAACACGCAATTATAAATTCTCGAAACTGCAAGCAAGGTTTTTGAAATTTATCATTAATAGGTGCTCAAGTTCTTTAATTGCAAGAATTTTAGATTTAAACAACTTTTTAAAGCAATTAATTGATCACCGAGAGCAGATGTTCCGCCACTACCGTAGTTATTAGCTAGTTTTACATCTTTCGTTTTCATTACTTCATTTGAAAAAACTTTAGAGGGTTTATCCGGTTGTAAAACTTTGAATATGTTACTCAGATCAACGAAGTTTTAAATTTTTTGTTTAGTATGAGAAATTGATACATTTAAACATTACTAGTATACATTTATTCTTAATTATGATACCGGATCTGAAATTCCCCCATCCTCTGATAACTCGTCAAAAAACTTTTCGTGTTGCTTCGTCTTTTATTTTTAAAATAGGTGTTGCATCCTGCCGTTTTGCTAGATCATTGCATTCGCTTAGCAAACCTTTAAATGGATTTTTGATGATTTATCATAAATTTAAAAACATCGTGTGAACAATCCTAGGACTTTGCGCGTTTAAAACATTGTTACCAAAGATTTAAACGCCATGATCGCGTTCAAAAATTCCTAACTAATCTGTACAGATGTCAACCGTCAGTCTCGCTGCAATATGCAGTCAACCGGGAATTACATTAAATATTTCGTGCACATCTGGAAGCCAGGGGTCAAATGATTCTAGTTAAGGTGTACTACTTAAAAACATTACATATTTATGCATGGACTCCAGAAGTCCACCACATTTTTTAAAAAGGTTTTCAACAGATGACCACTGGACTTCCTTTCAAAGAGAATTATTAGTTCGAATGGAGTATTGGAATCACTTCATTATGCATTCACAAGGGCCCTTCTATGAGAAAGATTTTTTAAATGTTTGCTTACAATATAGGTCTTCATGAACTGGATAGTCCAGAATCGTTAATACTTCAATAATCATCGGTGAGTTATATTTTCTAGAAAAATGTATCTGATTCACTGATTAGTCCCTGGGGCAAAAGTGCTTAAGTCCTTGACGATGTTAACCCAAATTTCCCAGAGTTCTTTCGCTTTTAAACCTGTAACGAAAATTCGCTGTAATATATATGCGTGTATGGGGTCGGGATTGATATTCGCCGGCACAAAAGCAGTTCGCAGCATTATTTGACTTGCTGATCGATATACGAAACGTCGTAAACACTGTCATTCTGCTAACGGCAATCTAAGAGCATTTTCTCATATATAATTCATGTGGTACTTGGGATCGACATTTGGATTTTTTTCGAGGAACGTCTGGTGAATTTCATTGAGCTAATCGGTGAAATCGAGGGATCGGAACGGAGGTGTGTGAGAGCGTTTGCATCGACAATGGAATTCGGTTTTACGTGTCATTTTGCGAAAATAATTTTCGGTCTCGTAGCGGCACTTTTTTCAACCACGATCACTAATGACGAACGCCTTGCCTTATCTCCTCTTTTGATAAGTTCTGTGTTTGATAATACTTTTTTCAGTGTAGAAAAATAAACTTCACGTAACTGAACCCTTTTCACAACGAGCGCCCATAAATTTATTCGGTACACAGTATTAAGTAAGTTTCCGTCCTCGGCTCCTTTGTGTTCTTTAATTTCACTAAGAATTTTTTTACGAAAACTTAATCCTGGTGGTGTAGCACTCGATTACGTAACCTTTAGGCACTTCTGCTTCTTTAAAAGATAAAATTTATGGTGATTTTGTGTTTTCATGGTAAACATTAATTATTCTGTACCTTAAGAGTTTGTGTATGTATGTTATGAGAAGAACCTACAGCGAGTAATAAAGTACGTAATCGCACGAGCTCCGCAAACAACGCTTTCAAAATTATATATTTAAATTTTCTTACTGTTTTTGGGTGACTTTCGGGTCGATTTTGTAATGAATGTAATTAGATGTGCTCCAATTACATACATGGAATAAAACGCACCTAATAAGGCAGCAAACAATAGGTAATAGTTCAGTTTGCCTAAGAATTGATGTGTGCATAATGTAAGCAGAAGCATTATCAAATGCAGTGAATACCTTTAAACACTCCATTGGTGAATATTTCTTTGAAACAATTGGTTGTATGACTAAAGACTATTTTAAGGCAGTAAAAATGTTGAAAACGGCAATTGCGACTTTCGAAATGGCAAAGGCAGCAAAAATCGATGGAAAATGGCACTTCAAAATATTAACAAAAAAAGATTCCTAAAGGTGTTTTCATCGTATATTAATCTAATACATGTTATTTACCTTTATTCATTTTTTTACAAGCTACACATACATATGATGTTTATTATACTATGTTAAAATTTACAATAATATATATTTCTAAATTTTTTTGGTGTAAAATGTGTATACGATCATTTAGAGTACATTTATATAATGCAGTACGTTCACCGTTTTATATAGGTGCATACTTAACTCTCCGGCGATGTTTTTGTCAGTTTGTGGCAAAACTTAATTGGGTTTTGATAAATGGTAAATTGACATTGCAAATTGAAATCATGCTTCTCATTTTGTTTCATGAAATTCCATCATTGTTAGTTTTAGAAATTGCTTTTCGTAAATATTCAGAATTAGTGGCATAGAATGCTACTGCTTCCTACCAACTAACCCAGCAAGTGACAACTGGTTATGGATGAAGTGTTAAATTACTTTTGTTTTACCACAGGTAATCTAGCGTATGCCCTTTTCCTCTTTTATAAAAAGCTTCTAGGTAATAACATTTAAAATTGGATGCACAGAATTAAATACCCATTATTGATTCATTTGCTTATTTTCTGAAACATTTTTCACACATTTTCTGCCAATCTGTGAAATCCATGAGCCATATAGGTGACATGAAATATTGTTGAGAAAAACACTGCTAGCGTTTTACCTTGTGAGGAGCAACATGAGCAATAGCTATATTATCTGTTAATAAAATGGTTTTGTAAATAAAGACTATTATTTGATTTACGATATTTTGCATCACATGCATCATGCATGCATGTACATGCATCACAGAATTAATTAAGTACTTATCTTGAAATGCGAGTTGTATATTTCGTTAACGGATCTGGCCTGGCAATTGTGGAGCGTGGTTTGCTTCAATAAGATATAAACTGACCTTTAGAATATGTAGATTCATACATATTTTGTGAGGCTACTTGCATGTGGTTTTATAATGTGTCTCAAAATAATTTGTGTATAATGAAGTGATTATCCATATTTTTCTGTAAATTCACATTTTCCCCCACACATTACATAAAAGAAATTCACCTTTCTTTGTTAAAACTCCCCATTTTATTATATGAAGCAATTCATAATCGCCTTTTAAGAGTAATTCATAATTTTTCCTTTGACATATTGTGTATTGCTTTTACTAAGTTCAAACTCAAACTAACTAACACAAAATGCTGTAGATTTAAGCAGTGCCTTTTCTTGGGAAATCTACCTAAGATTGTCACTTAGAACGGCATATATAATTGGGTGAGCATGGATCAACTTGCATGTAACTCGTTTTTTAAAGAGTAAAATGTCGAATATTTTCATAAAATAATTACAATAACGCCCAAAACTGCAATAACGTCTCAAAATGGCATTAATAATGGTAAACTAACGCAATTTTCCGTAAAATCCGGTCGTTAATCATGAGACTAGTGGATAAAGGGCTATTTTCCTACTTGTGACAAAATGTCAATTTACTCACGAGTACCTCAAATAGTAAAACCATTCATATTTGTATCCACATTTGTGATTTCTGCATTACACAACTGCCAGCTCCTGAGTGAGAACCGTCGAACCCATTAAAAAACTTAATCTCTCAACTGCTTTCAAATTGGAAATTTTACTCATAACTGTACATTAACATGCTATTATAAATATAAACCACCCCGAAACAACTCAATGATATATATTTAAGGTCTATACGGTCTAAAGTGTGACCACAATAAAAATTGATTTTTATGGAAAAGATGTCCTGGTCGTCTTACATCACTGAAGTTTTAGTAAACGAATCTTCAAAGTGAAATCAATTTTGTACTTGTGTTTCTGAAACCATAACCATTTTGAAGATCGATAAGTTTTCGCATAGCTCCAAAATTATACTTAAAGGGGGATGATGACAGCGTTAATCCCGTGTAAATGGGTCGATTACTAGCCACAATGGGGCACAGAATAGAGTCATTTAATAACCCGTCTAACAATTTGACACCCCACAGGATCAAGCTCGAGGAATAATAGCATGTGGTCCATTTCTGCAATCCCTTTTATATCGCATTAAATATTTTTTTTATAACGATGAACATGCCGTAAAAAAGGGTTATCATCCGATATTGTTCTCAGGGCACTAAGTTTATTGATCATTTCGTAATGTATGGTTTAAACACTGTTTGGAGGACGTCGAGAAAAAATTCCTGTAATGGATAAACGGTTGAATGGTTAATCGTCACGGCTGTCTTACTGGGAATTCTTAATTAGCTTATAATACACATTATAATTATAGACACCGAATCTCCCTCCGTTTCTCGTACCGGAAACTGCTGCTATTACTTTTTTCATTTTGTTTTAAGAGAGAAAGAAAGAGATGAAAGAAAAACCGAGTTATACTGCGCATATGTGACATAAAAAGCGAGAGAAGGAGAGAGTATTACTCGTTTTTTCTTACTAAGTCTTGTTCTTTTATATTCGAGAATAGAGTGGGTATATTCGCTTCATAATATTATTAATGATGAGTGTTACAGGTACTTTCGCATGATAGGTTAAAATTCCTTCAAATGAATCGTTGTTACGAACGTTTATTTTTTTTGCCATGCGACAGCTTTTACTTCGATCCAATCTAATTGCATTACTCTAAGTATATACGGCAAATAAAATTCCATATTTCGTTCTTGTGATTATTTTCCGTTTCAATACTATTTATATTGAAAGTAAACGTAAACGTCACTACAATTACAATTTATGGTATTCTATATTCTATCAGATTTTATATGCGTGAAGATTGCACATCGAACGACACTGAAGGGAACATTCTGTCGAAAAAGCGTCGGAATATCGAACGTAAATATTTCAAAGCTCGTGATTCTTTGCTGATTTTCTTACCACTCGTGAGCTTTCTACGATAAGCTGCTTTTAAGTCAAGAAGCTTACGAAGTGTCGTAATAGTGGTAACAGCAGCAGACCAAATCCTCGTTATTGGCACAATTTGCCAGACAAATGCATAAGTGACGTTGAAATATTTAAGGACTTACCTTCGACTGTCTCGCCTCGCCACTCAAATTACATCCAAAATGTATGATGCACTCTGAATGCGACAACGCATCCGATTGATTTTGTTTTCCCAACAACAAAAAAATTAATAAGAATCTTATTTACCCTTGAAAAACACCAAACGTACATACCCTAAGTGACAGACCAGGAAGTATAAATCTGAATATCTTTTAGCGTTTTGTAAAATTTTATCAGTTCCAAAGCTTGAATAATAAATCTATTCTCGCCCCGATTATACCCAATTTTATCAAAAGAAATGTGCCGTTGTGGAGATACATGCCACACAAACGCTATCTATGCACATAAAGTTGGGTTATCACAGACCGCTGGGCAACAGAAAAAGAGTTAAATTGCATTGCGATACTCTCGTTACTAGTTCATTTTTTAGTTACAGATTGATACCATCCTTTTAATTGAGGACGACGACAAAACAAACATCGTTGTTTTGCATGTTAATTATATTTTATTTGACCGTTACGAGCATAATGAGGCATGAAACAAGAAGTCTAGTATTGAATTGAAACGACCAGAACTGAGTTAAGATCCGACGACGAAAGCAGGAAAACATTTACCGGATAGGACCATTTTTACTCCAGATAATCCAATGCCATGAATGAAAACAATATGTATTGAGTCATGTGACGAATCGAACTGTATTTGTATTCTAATTGAAAATTGAAATTTGCGCGAGTAATACGCCGATTAATAATATGCTCTAATTACACGAAACTCATAGTTTGCTGGATTTATCTATTACGATACTTCTGTTGCATTACCAATCATATGGGATTGGGAGTTGCAAAGAATAAATTAATTAGTTTTATAAAGCGTGCGCGCGTAAGTTTATTTATAGCATAGAGTCCAGGACCTACAAATTATTGATTTGATTCACAGTATGTTTAACACTTCCCGATTCGTTTAACAAGATTGATCATAAAGTTGGGGAATTATTAATTTAATGAAGGCAGTAAACATAAATTGTCACTTGTCAGTAAAGGATTGGAATTAAATGATTGGATTTATCAGATCTTTGAATCATACCTATTTTTTGTGATGAATTAAATTTTAGGGTTTGATTGTATCGCCCGCGAGCAAATATAAAGTCTTATTAAGTTCCTGGACAAAAGGGAAGCATCCATGTATATGTGTAGTTTTCAATACAATAATATTTTAAAATAATACAAATTCAAAAATTAATTTCTAGTTCAAAAAACAGGTGCACAACATCATTTCTTAGTGATCCTTGTAGTATCCTTAGTAAAATTCTAGAAACAAAAATAAGTCGAGATTTTCATCTACAGGAAACCAACAAAATTAAATAAACTATATTTTTAAAAAATATACCATAGTGCTGATTTTCGTCGGGTAGTGTATTTCGATATGTGCCTGTTGTATGGACCAATATTTCATTTTTAGCACCTATCACTTTCCGTGGGTAATTTTCTAGTAATTTATTACATCATTTGGAACTTGAGAGGTTTGTCGGTGTGACATAACTCTTTTCAAAACAATCGGTTTATCTAGTTTCACTCCATACTAGGCATACCATAGTTGCAAGAATGAAATGGCACAGTCAGCAAAAGTTGGAGTTTTCGTGAAATAAATGTTTCTTAGAAGATAATGGAATCTTCTGGTTATTAACAAAGCGCTTTCTTTGTAATCATGCAAAGAATCTCAGTAATTCCCTTCGATCGTTGCCCCTGCATGAAAATTTTGAAACTGGCGCAGTCTTGATTACCGACTATACTTTTAAGTTATTGTTAACTGGCATAATTTGCTTTATTCCCACACTCTTCATAATCAAAAGAAGCCCGTATATCACAACGTACATCATCATCATCATCTTCTTCTTATTCTTCGTCGTCATTATCGTCATACAAGGGTAAGTCCAAAACGTTATATAGGTAACGACCTGTGCGTGAGTGAGTAGAGTATGGGATCGGTCAAGGTTAACAAGCCCATTGAAGAAGAGCACATCGTATGTATGATGTCACTTCAGGCCCTATATCGTGGTTACAAAAGGGTTACAAAAATCAAGTCTTTTGTAAATTGGCGGATTGAAAATGTTAAAGTTGCTTTGCACATTTGCCTATTAAAAAAGAATGTGAGAAGGTTACGGATGTGAGATCATATTAGACGTACAGTGGAACTGAAATGTGACGTAATGCATCATGTATGAAGAAATGTAATGGAATTATTAATGTTGTACCTAAACAACTTTAAAGTCCTTTTTGTTTAATTTATTCCTCATTGGTCTTTATAACTTCAAGCTGCATTTTTTACAATTTTCTTTTATTTTCGATTTTGAATTTTACTTTTCACGGGAGCAAGAAAATCGTGATCGTGCCGCTACTGGAAATTTATGTCTTCTACGCCTTTAAAAGATATAAGTGTAGTTAATAATCGTAATGAAGAAAAGGCACGCGATTTCTCGCCGCCATTCCCATCACGATGTTGTGTTGTTACTAACAATTATTTGCCACATCCGATATTCTATATGTATATGTTTTCATTTTTTCTAATAACGCAGTCTGCACCGGATTCAAACAGAAGCAACAATTTTTCCACGGTAATGATAGTTTACAATGAATGATTCTGATTTTTATGAATCATGCAACGGCCAGCCGAAGGGTTTTTACTGGCTTAGTATAAAATGATAACGAATCAAGTTGTAACCGTATAATGATTACGTAATTCCCTATGTGTATCGCAAAAAAATTAAATATCTTTTGTGCGTTGTAATGTGGAAATAATGTTTGTTGCATTATGAAAGACGGTTCAATATGTTTCAGATATTATTTAATAATAAATGTCATTAGCTCATCATACGGCACAGAAAGTTTAATAATTAATCCTAATAGAGAAAAATTATAAACGTCCTGAAAGCCAGTAAAAGACAAGTTAATTCTATCCAAATTTTTTCTGTCAGTTAAAGGTTTTGAAAAATATCCAAAGAGGAGGGGTCTACCTAAATACTAATACTGAACGTCCATACGAGGTGTATGGACAAATACGTTGAACGTAAATTTTTACTTCTTACCTTTAACTTCGCTTTTCTTTTCGCACTTCTGCTCCTAACGATATATAAGGAAAATCGCCCAATTGTCGCCTATCACTTAACGACAGTTTTAACAAGTCTTTTTTAAACGGCAGATTAAAAATCATAAATATTTTTTCACTAGACACGATAAAAGTTTGAATGACCGAAATAATCAATTTGTAAATCAAAACTGGCTTTCAATAATTATCCAGCAGTAATTTGCTAATGAACTCGTACGAGCTTTTATTTTATAAGCATTCAGAGAATATTAATTATAGCTATGTTTAATCATATAAGCATTCAGAGAATATTAATTAAAGCTATGTTTAATCACAAACTTATTGAAGTTATAAAGCTTTTGAATCGCGTGGAACGTATTCCAAGTACTGCACTAACTTCTAACTACTCTGCTGTGGCCACTATACTCTAGTGTATTTCTAAGTATTAGGTACTTTGTATTCTAAGTCTGCTTTTCTCTGAGACATCGTAAAATTTTATAACCTAGTTTAAGTAGAAATATAAATACATCACTACGCTACAAAATAATGACAGGCGTGTAGTAAGAATATGCATTTTACTTAAGTAGGTTTTAAATCCGTGCTCAAAACGATTTATAATACACAAATGTTGCCAAGCCAAAGAATCGATTTTATTTTAAATTACTTGGAAAAAGTATGATATGGGTTTATCGCACCCTCAATCAAAAGCAAATCTTCAGAAATGAAAGAAAGTTATTGTGAACATGACTTATTTAATCTTCATAAGTATACAGTTAGTGGCAAATCTTTTGCATGTACTTTGCGATGAACGTTTGTAGACATGACTTTTATTTAATCTGATGAGTGCATATTTGTAATGTCATATGCTGAGCACATTAGAACTTACCAACATGTCCTTTACATACCCATATCGTTTCTCCAAGAGTATATTTCTAATGATGCACCTTTTGTATGTTACATTACAACTACTGGAAGCAATTTTAAATCTTACATTGTGTCCTCCGTGAACATACAGTTGTAGAAACAGTCTCTTGTGGACATGACATTTATTTAATCATATATTTGTAAAGCTACAAGTTTAAACAATTCTCTATTTATAATAATAATAATAATCGCCTTTGTTGGTACCACATTTATAATGTAGGTTACAATTGAGGGGGCGAAGTCTAGCTCAAGCTATTCACACTTAACCCCCAATGACCTCTCCAACGACTGGATGACTATAATTTTTTTTTTGATTTAATAATTTGGCGAAGTTTTCAATAATCACTTCTTATCCTCAATTAAATTGTTTAAAAGTGAAATTAACGTGGAGTGCGCGCTTCGTACACGCAGTTCTAGGGTTCGTGGAATCTGTCTTTCATTTAATAATGATAAATATGAGGAAGAACCAGAGTTATATTGATATATAATGTGCTACTTGCATATACTTCATGTCCAGTTTGTTTGTACTTACACATATACCTAAAGTACATAATCCTGTACAGTTAAAAGGACACTGAAAATAGCTAGAAATAGAGGATACATCAAAGCTCCCTCGAAGAAATTTTCTGTGCAATCCAGTGAGTGGTACATGCCTGGAATTCGTTAAAAGAAGAAATCATCTTAAATGTGTCTTACTTTTTTTGTAGTAATATCTCCAGAAAAAGTAACTTGTCATTTGTTTCCGTTTCTATGGTAAATTTTATCGTTGGTTCTTTTTTGTACCATGTGAACATATGGCTATGACATTCTAGCTAGTGAAGAGCAGCAGTACAATTAGTTAACCATTTTGTTTATTTATTCCTACGCCATACTTTCGAACACTTTCTTATCGAAATTTTATTCATAATTAAATGGTGGAAATTTCATACCCTTGCTTCAGTCTATTTTTTTTTCAATCTCTTTATAATTAATCACGTGATCAAGACGAATCGTTTCATTGGTAGAGATAACTTTGACATTTATGAGTGCTGAAACAGAAGTTGATCATTTTAAAAATCGTTGAAGGAAATACTAAAGCCTATTCTAAGTTTAAATATTGATCTGATCGAATTATTTTCCAGATAGTTATTGATTTTGCACGCTCTTATAAAATTTACGACTAATGTGTATTGTCGTCCATTCAATTAATCTTAAAACTCATATCCAAAGTTTAAGCGACGTAAGATCTAAAATTTACCAACCACTACTTGGTTCACCCTTTTGACATTGTGAGGTGGCATGAAATAGAGAGTTGATAACTATTTATGTAAAAAACAGTTATGAAAGAAAAGTTCTTTTGAATTTGTGTAAGATGGAGGCAAAATTTTCTCTTGGGTTTCAACATCATATAAAACAATATGAGAAGGTTGCCTCATTCACAGTGTTTCTGGTCAATGTGTAAATAACGAATGGTGGGTATTCACCATTCTTTCTGATCATTGTGTGGTTAGTCCTGGTTAGTTGACCGAGCTGTACGTTTCTGTTTATATATCTTTTATGCGAGTATTGATAAAACTTTCAGGCGTAGAAAAATTAGTTCGAGGGCCTCGATTTTTAAATCGTAGGATTTGTGCGCAGCCTTTTACGGCTCGTGCGCCTAAATTGTATACTCTTTAGTTTTGTAATTGTGCTCCTGTGTGGTATTTTAAAAAAACATTTTCCGTACGCTCTCGAGCGAAATGTTTTTTCTCGACACGAATCGGATGTAGCGTATAAACGTAACTCGACGGCATTAAACTGAACAGCAGAGCTATTAGAAATCGCGTGCCTCTTCTTCATTATAATTATTAGCTAACGCCTTGGTGTTTCGCTTGGGTGGTGTGGCATCGAGTGTGATGATAGGGACACACAACGAAACAACGCTACAAAACGCCCGGCACAATGCAGGTATTTACTAACCGAATTAATCCTGCTGTCGGCACTTTTGAATCGCGCTAATCACATAATTATCGGTTTGTTTTCTGTTTACATGTGTGTTAACCAACAGCTTTAATTGACATCTTATCGTTTTCCGCGGCTTTCATCTTCACCGACTGAAATTATATATTTAGCGGTTTGAAATAACTATCCATCACACTCTCTCGCACACACACACAAACGCTGTTGACCGGGCTTTTAGTCCCACGCTTTTCATATTTGTTTACATTGGAAGACCGGTTGAACACCGGATGGACTACAAGATGGAACTGTCAAATTGGTTACATTTAAAGAAAAAGCTCCGTAGAAGTAGATTCAAGAAAATAAGAGTATATTTATTTTAGACCGAAGGAAAATATACCACGTTTTATCCGCTTTTCCCTGGTTTACAGCGAGTATCTGAAAACTGATAAGAAATAGAGCTGGCAGGATAACATGGTGATGGAATATGGTGTGTATAAAACTCAGTGGTACAAACTTTTTAAACTTTTTATCCCTCAACACAACTGTATTTCGGTTTGAGAATCTAGATGTATACGTATTGAACTCGGTGATATTAAAATAAAAATACTATTTCAATTTTTGACATAAACCAATTTTTACTTAGCTTTGCTCAGGGTAGTATTCGCGTTTCTACTTTTTCTTCCAGTGTATTAACTGATATATGTGGTGCATTTTTTTTAAAGTTTTACTCAGTTTTAATTATAAATTCTTATACAAATTTCACTTCTGATTAATTTTTACGAAGGAATATCAAATTTATTAAACATATAGTATCTTTTTTTCTAAAAATAACACGAACGTGATCGAAAAATTGTTCTCTCAAAATAATGGCCTCATATCTCTTAAGACTTCCCTTTATATCTAAGATTGTATGGCATTTTTAAAAGAGTTTCCTGCAGTTATAACGGAACAAACATAATAACCGTTGCCATACATACGGCTTGCTTCCAGATAAAACAGAAAATTCATTAGAGGTAGATGTCAATTTCGTCTTATAAAGAATTGTATTGCAAAGTGGAATCCAGAGTAATGTAAAAGAGGAAGCTTTCTACGTGTAAAAATAACGGCTTGAAAGTTTCATTTTAATAAGTGCATTTGTGTCGCCGAGAACACGAAAATGTAACAAATGTGTGTAGCAGCTTTTTGGAGTTGGCTAATTATAATTCAGTTAACGATGGTCCCGCTAAATTCACTTCATCGCACGTCAGGGTCTTGACCGGGTTGTAAGATATTTACTTGTGTTAATTTCTGATTTTGTTGAGTTAAAACCAAAAATTACAATACAAAGGTTCACTCAAGTGGTGACTAAAAGTGATTAAATACTATCGGTGAGTACATTTAGATCATCAATACAACAGCAGTTAATTGCATATTTATGAATTAAAGGATATTAGAAATAATTTCTTCTGCTAAAGGCTAGGGCTTTACCAAACCCAGACGATACTGACATTTGCACTAGTCTCATCCTCGTTCTCGCCGATAACTAAAGTTTTTCCATTTTTCTGGTGAAGTCCATTCCTCAAAGATGCAGACCGCAAGTCACACGAGTTAATCTCAAAGTCGACACGCCATTGCATTGAAACGCTTCTATGTCAGTTTGATTATTTTTTAAAATAAACCATCTTTCGGGTCTCTTGGAACCATTTTCAGTCCAATCTAGTGGCTTTTTGACCCCCTCCTGGTGAGGAGATACTACTTCTAAGTAAAATGATACGATTTTAACTATAAGGTAAATTTTATTTGTTTTACTTTTTACTAATATACGTTTTGTGATAATTAGCAGATTGATTGAAGATGGGTGCAAGGGATCCGAAACATGTTACATTTTAATATAAAATAAGGCCGACTCTATATGTGTTTCCGTGTAATGTGTCGACTTTGAGGTTAATTCGTGTAAATTTCCCCCTCTCGACTCTGTCATGTGGAGAGAAAAAAATTGCTCTCTTCCTTTGATTTTTGATTTTTCCATAAAAAATAAGGAAACCAGAAAATAATTGGCGATATGTCCTTATGAGGCACGTGTCTTTATTTTCCCATTAGAAATGATTCCAAACTTTCTACGGTAAAAAGGCTTTCTATCGGTATCGTGAAGCCGTACTGATTCTTATAGAAAATGAGATGTATAATAGATGATGCCCTAGACTAAAGGAACTTAAAAATTTAAAACTGAAGTTGATAATTGAACAAGAAAATAAAATTGAAATGTTGTAACTTGTTATTTCAGAGAATAATCAGATCAACAGGATGAAAACCACGAGGAATCGAAAAAAATGAGGCAATAATTAAAAAGACATCTGCAAATATAACTTTAACATTACAGTAAGTGCAATTAAAGGTGTTAACGCAAATAAAAGCATTCCAATATTGATGAAATTCCTGAAACGAAAATATTTGTAGATAGAATTTGTAGCCAATTAAGTTAATGTAACGAATCGCAACATTTGAAGGGAAAAAGAAGTGCCTCGAAAGAAAAACACACCGTCTCAACATTGCCATATGATATTTTCAAATTTATCGCTGAAAATTGTGGTATCATGTCTGTACTGCATTTTAAAGACACTAGATACAGTTTTCCAAACTGAAATTTAGTAGGGTAAATCATATTTATGATTTTACCAAGTAGTTGTGTAATCAATGCATTTCATAGATTCACTGGATTTGCCCTTAAGGACGTTAAGTTTAAGAAGTGATCAGTTTAGTTCTGGCACTAATCATCAGTATATGTCGCAATGTCGCGTATTGCATTCTGATGAGTTATAAAATTGAACACATTCTCCTTTGTTAATATATTCCGCTTGATGATTGTATGCGAATGTACGTATGCATATTTCGTGAGAAATTGTCGTGAAATACGAGCGAAGTTGATAGTTTGATATTTTTGTGTGACGAAAATCCTCAAACCGATCATTATAATGTCAGATCGGCTGTCCAGTCGATTTCCCTTCCAATTATTGAGGAAAAGGCCGAAAACATGAACTTGCTCAAAAACGTGACGTGATATAAGGTGAGTGTAATAGGTCTAAAATGGTAGGGAAGACGGTTGAGCACACGATTGCATTCTTTTTGATTACTCATACGTGACCAAAAATGATCCAGCGGGCGTACGTAATAAGGTACTCGAAATCGTTTTCCAACACGGAATGTTTTTGTTTGTTGCTTACATTAGGTATTAACGTCTGGTGCGACAAAACGTTTATCATTTCCAAGGCCGTATTCGTTTCCCTCTTCGGCCTGGGTGTTGTCCGGTGTTTGAATGCAATGCGGTGGGAGCCAACACAACACTCGACGTGTTTATACTTCAAAGAATATTCATATATCTTATGCCGTCCAGGTATGGTATATACCTGTTGTTCCCCCATCATTTTAATTAAAACGCGTCTTCCATATCGACGAGTCATTAACGAACCTATTTGCTCCACCGTCTGTTCAGATTTCCTACAAATAAACAAAAAAATTTAATATGACAAACCTCAATCCCAACACTGCTCAAAAGATGTGTTTATAAATTAAACAATGGTTGACAGCTCCTCTTTACGAACTTGTCCGATAATGTATTCTTTTAAAGAACGTCCACTTTATTCATCTTTTAATATATTCCTACCTCTCCCGCATAAAAATGGAATAACTTACGAAACTAAATACATCAACGGCAGTACATTTGTAGAAATAGTGGTTTGTGTATACCTACCTGCCCCGTTGTAATGAATTCCGTTTCCCAAGTCTATCCTAGTTTATCTCTTTCTCTCTCTCTCCGTTGATGGATATACACCATTTACTACCACTACTACAACACAGGACCATTTCTTAGTTCTCGGAAGGACTAGTCAAACAAAAGGAAACAAAAGTTAGAAAACCAGCCCCATGCGGACCTACCAAATTCGTGTTACCTAACAGTGCTGATTTTTGGACTCCAATAAGCTTTTATGGCTGTTTGGAGGTTTTTTCGAACTGGGCTTTTATGATTATGAGCGACCATAAATTATTGGGTAAATAAGTGATTCGAAGGTGGGACGTTTAAAAAACTTTTATTGGTTTTCCAAAATTTAAATGAGGTAAATTTAAAAGTTTATTAGTGAATAAAATTAAGCTAAAACCTTGTAGACGCGTAGACCGAAACCGATAAAAGCTTTAGTGATTTTGTTTGCGTGTTAACTTCACGAGATTTTTAAGGTCCATATATTAAAAAAACTGAAAATGTATAAAATTTGTTAGGGCCAAGCATAAAATTCCACTTTGAAAGATTTTATACAACCTTTTTATTATAATTAAAAATCTTAATGTTCCCTCGACTGCTGAGAAAGTCTTACAACTTTGCAGCTAATATCAAGACGTACTTTACCAGAGCTATCCAGAAAACCAAAGGTATTGTGAACCCTCAACTTTTCATTTATTTTAGCCTTTTAGTAAATATTTATTAATAATCGTTTGCTGGTCGTGATACACGACGAATTTTTTCACTTGTAAGACGGTATACCTGGATTTCACAACTGTCGATTAAAATTCATCTCACGAAATACAAAATTCCGTTTTTAAAACTTAACAATGATACCTAATGCATAGAATTATCTAACAAAGAGACATTTGCTGCTGAATCACTACGCACCGTTTAATAAATTCACTATCGATCTGGCCAATAAACAATATTACGTATGTACGACAAGTTGCAAAGTTTGCCTGCACTCGAGGTTGATTCCCTTCATTCACAATTCAAATAAGATTATTTTTGCCGTTTTATTTAAGACTTATCCGACACCTACTTACCACTCTCGAGCGCTACTGTGTGGGAGTTTGGCAACGCAGAAACAACACATTGTATTTCGTTATTGTTTTTTATTTCGGGGGAAAATAAGATACGAATAAGGATCTTTTGAATTGTTATTTATTGTTAGTCTATTCACGATTCATGGAATATTCAGGGAGGCCTAAGTTATTCCAGCTTTATATAGAAGGTTCAGTAAAATACACAGTCGTATTAAATTGCAAATGGTGTCTTAGAAAATATTGAATTAATCAAAGATAACAGAAGTATGAGCACCTACGAATGTAGTATGGTAAGCTTCATGTGTTCAAATTTATATCTTCCTAACGAAGCTGTCCGACATGTAACACCTACGCAATGAGCTATGTGACTATATGAAAAATAATGTAATTATCGATCTCCGTAGAAATTATTGGTTTTAAAGGCGATTTTTATTGATCTGGCTAGAAAACAGTGGATTATTTATCCAAAAACCCTATATTCTAGATTGGGTCCAGAATTCTGGATAAGGTGAATTTGTGATGAGGTCACACATTAGTTAATGTCTGTCAACGATTGCCATATCTTTGCACCCCTCGGCGTCGTGCGATTTTGAAACTGCTATTTATTATAATATCGAGTGATAATCGTGGTACTTCACGTTTTTCATGGTACGTCTTTGGATTTTATTTGACCGTGAAAAGCAGATTCGTAATCGCCGACAGCGGAAACCTACCCAAAGTTGATGCCATTACGATCGGAGATTTCTTTAAAAATAGCCCCAATTTTTGCTGCTGAGCTTAGAAATGCAAAAATAACAATATGACTTGAATAATGGGGCCCGTTTATTAAGGATTTTTAATATAAATTTCGCTTTATATGACGTTCTTGCGACAAATGAGCGAAATGTTGATATCCTCATGTCTATAAAAATACCGTAGCCAATTCGTATCTCAAGATTCTAACCTAAAGATGAGAAATTTAATTTTGGGACATAACAGAGCAGTGAGTTAAAAACAGGGAATGAAAGGTACTTTTATAGCAGAACTTATGCGCCTTTCGTCATTAATTAATTTGTAATGAAATATGGAACAAAGATCCTTATGATACCTCCACGTGTTTCTCTGTGGGTACGGCAGCTGAAGATTTAAACTGGAGCAACCATGGTTTACGGGGAACAGTTGCAGCGATATTTTTTTGTATAATAAATCAGTAGTTAATTAGCAATGAAAATTTGGTCAGGTTAGAGGTGCTTAGAGGAGATTACTAGGCGCCAGATTGCAACTTTTAATCCGAGCAGATTCTTCGCTGTCTTAGATACAAGCAAACTCCCAACTTTATGGCCACTGGGATCGGTTAATTTGCAGCTGCTTTGAAATCTACTGTCGACAACTGTGGATGCTAAAATTTGTTAATAGCAGCACGATTAAGGTTTTTTTTGTTAAATTTTTCTTGTATGTGGTTTTGTGAATCTTCAATATGCCACTTTTCTTCACATTTTTCGTCATGCTATCATTGTCCTCGTGAACTTTTAATGAATCCCATTAGTAACTCGCTGTTCGTCCTGCAACAATTTGCTTGGTTTCGACAACACCAGCAGTTATTGCGTAGGGATTGCATTCATTCGTACATTTTTCTTCGTCAGAAGTTAAATGGTTTCCAGAAAAACCTGTGGATAAGTTACTTAATCTTTTCTTCTTGAAAAAATAAATATTAGTCTGGATTATCACAATCCTTTGAATAGGAATATTTTTTCCATTTATCAATACATCTCAATAAGCACAGATTACTTAACTATTAACAATAGGACCCAAAGATATAGAAACGATTCGGCAACAAACCACACCAATACATGTAGAACGGATTTGTAACCTCAGAACTCCCTATTTTGCTGAATAACAAATGACATTAGGTCCTACAGAACACATGATGCAGTTTCTTATATATACGTTGCACACCTCTGGGAAACTGGTACCCTGTGAGCTGTGCAGTCAAATAACAGATGACGTGTCTCTGTTATACGGATCAATTATTATAGATATCACCTAAATTGTTGCTCATTTCAATTCTATCGATATGAAAGCAGTTATACGTTTCAATAAATTTCTTGAATAATTCCTATTGTTATGAAGTGACTCTTACAGAATAGACCGTAGTGAATGAAGTATTCAAAATTTCAATTCATTTTAATGTGGAATAAAACTTGCTGATTAGTGCTGGGGCGCACCGTTGATAAATATCCCCAATTTACAGAGAATAATCCTAATTTTCCACCGAATTAACTCCTCGATCTTTACATTCGACCAGTCGCTTTTTCTCCGGCGAAAACAAAAAGCCTTCATTAAAAGTTCCAGAGAGCGCCATCTAATTACGGTATGAATTTTCCACAAGTTTTTCTACTTCACAAGCCGCTGACATCGAAGCGGACGATAAAAAAACCATGAGCTCGTAAAGTAATGGGACCAAATTAAAAGATATGACATGATATGAAGCAATTGTAATGACAATGAAAAGGATAAAATTAGAGATTTCTTTGCGTAAATCACAGAGAAGGAGTTAAAGAGATCCATACGCCATTTCCCGCACTCATAAATAACGACTACCGCTCAATATGGTATCGGTTACTTCGTTTGTATGTGTTTGTTGTGTTCCTTACATCCTCTCTGGACTTCCAGTTTACGTTCTTTCACAATTTTGTCTTAATTGGCGGCGAGTATAAAACATTATAGTGTCCGCGGATCTAGAATAACTGTAACGAAAAGTAGGTAGGCTTAAAATTTTGGCCGTATTCGGAGGCATTTGTAATTAATTCCTTTCACTCTATACGCGGCTTTTTTATTCATCTTTTTTTGTCGAGGTGACGGCAGAACCCGTTTGATGAACTCTCGTCTTATGAAAGAAAAAAATTAAATTTTTTGACGTTTTGCAGATAAGATTGCTTAAAAGTCCAACTAGTAGTTATTACTTTCACTGTAATTGACTTTGTGGCTGTTTAGTGTCGGTTGCGATTAATCAGCAGGGATCTTTGCTTAAAATTTTAATGAAACTCTTTTGGTCCCTCCTCATTACCGTCGGGAATTTAAATCAAATTCCCGAGTATGATCGAAATTTTACACTCGTCCTGTTCAAATCGTCCTAAGGGGTATCCAGGAGGTAAGCCCATTAGAAGAAGAAAATGACGAGTGATCGATAAGGGAGTCGCAAAAGTTCCCGGAAATGGAATTACCGCAAGTTGGATGATTAAATTGGCAACGGTGAGTGATTTGTGCGCCTTCCACAGCCAATTTGTCGATCATTTTTCCGTTCCGGTCGAGAGGAGCTCGTTCTGGATAAAAACGGAAGAATTGCCCCCAACCCGCGAAATATCATCTGGAATGAGGTCAATTTTGCGTCGCTCTCGACGATTCGACTGAAGCCTTCTCGATGATTGGTGAGACGTGGAACGAATGGCAAAAATATCCAAGCGACGAATTGCAACAACCAGCACGTTTCTTCTAATGTTATGGCTCCACAAAGTTTTATAACTCGAGACGAACTGGAGGAAAGTACGACTTCACCTTCGAAGGCCACTAGATTCTTTTAAACTTTCCTGTAGCCAATAGCCGTACACCTGGCAAAATTTTACGACCAACAAATTACCAGGGCATCCTCTTCCAAACACAACGACACTCCCAGTTATTGCTGACTTCTACGAAGTTTTGAAATATAATACGAACGGAGTAGACCTTAAAAGGTCACGAAATTCTTTCGAGGACGATGATGTTGTTGTGAACGAGGATTATTTGCGCACAAGTTGCAACCTTTCAAGAATAATTGTACAAGAAATCACGTTTTGAAGTTGCAGTTTTTGCAGTTATGGAATTTATGGTTAAACTTCCTCACGCTAATTCCAGCAGAAGACGCCATTGAAAAGAATTTGTGATCGACGGGAATTTGCCCACACACTTTCGGAATTTCAACCAAGCAATATAGAGAGATGTTCGACAATCGTTGTCTAATACAAATTATCTTAATTATACTTTCACGTCAAATCCAGACAATTAAATAAATTTACAATATGTGTTAATTCGGGATTTGTTCGAGTGTTAACACAAGTGATTTCTCCTGTGCTCTATTTCATACACTATTTTATTTTTGGGGCGATTTTCCATGTACCTTAGTTGCTGATGGAAACAAGCTCTTCGGAACGTTTCTCTTGAAAATGAAGCCTAATAAAAGACTTGGGATGATCTTTGAATCGAAACCGTTCGCTTGAATTTTTTAATGCACGAGATTGGTGTAAGACTGATTTTTCTTTGATATACTATGAATAGCTCTTTATCAACGATGTAGTGGTTTAAATTTTTCTTTTATTCATCGCTCAAAATTATCAGTTTTACTTATAGTAAATGGCCTTCATAATAATTCAATAGAGTTTCTGTTTTCTGATGAATCTTTGCCTCTATTTCACTTACTTCTACCGTGTGTTCCCTCTAAACGATGGCTCATTAACCGACAGGCGAGCGTACTCCTTTGTAGTATACTTTGTTGATTTCATTGAGAATTTCGTCTTAGTCCATCCTCATTGCTCCCGGATTTTTTATTTTTTAGCTTCGCTTTGTTTTCTTTCCTTTATCTGCTCCCTTTGCTGTTGCTATTTTCGCCGTTTTGGGCATTTATTTTTAGTTCAAATTATTTAGTTTTCTAATCATCTCTGATCTTCATCTCTGATTTCTATTGGGCACAGTTTTCTGTACCCCAGTTGTATCCTCATTTACTTGCTGAGAGGTCTCATCCATTACGGCAATGAAAAGTGGAAGGTTTAAAATGCTCTCCTACGTTACTCCTCCTTCCATAATATATCTATTTTACCGTCTTCTATCATTTTGTACGATGCCTGTTGTGGCTACTTTTCTAATTCCGGATCTAAATACTGTTCAAAGTTTTCTCCAAAACTACAGTGAACCATATAATTTACAATATGTTGTTGTTATACTCTCTGATATCTGCATCACTACGAATACCTATCGTTTCGAGTTAGTTGTTTTGATTTTGTCCAAATTTTAATACATACGCAATTGTTTAATGGATATCTTGTTGTAACGCCATTTTTGTTTTATACAGAACTTTAATATGTCGGCACGTCGCTAAGATATTAGTTTGTATATTATTGTTAAATAAATTTTATAATATCCTGCCACCTACCCCGTTAAAACAGAATACAGAAAACTTCATTAACTAAATTATTAATTACCTCGGCTAGAAACAAGGTAAATGAATTATTGTTGTATTAATTGATTCTCTATAGAATTTCTAATTTCCGAAACCAGGAAGGTAGAGTGAAGATTGTGGGGATCGTGAATACACGGGCGACAAATTATTTCGATTAACTTACGATATCCGTTGGCCTTTTGTTGCCATGATTGATACTCCTTTCTGACAGTGATTAATAATGTTCAAAAATAGTTTATTCGCAGGGAATAATATTTCATTCGAAATGTGAATAAGGTAAACTACTGCCTACCATCGATCACCAAATATTTATAATTTCGTAATTATTAATCAAACTGTCAAATGGGGCGTTTTTTGTGTCGCTTTCGTCGAACATCGCCTTCCAACCAACAGGTTTTCTAAGACTCTTTTGTACTTAATTGTAACAAAGTCAATATATTCACTTGTTGATTGAACCGATCATATTGAGGGATCGGTTTAATTTCGTAGCGAAATATTCACACTCGACTAACTATTTCCGTATACCTAATACGTTTTTCATCGTAAAAGTTACGGAACCGTATAGGTAGTTATTAGTTATTTTAGGTAGCCTACCTTCTTTACCCAAGAAAGTAAACATCCGAAGTACAAACCACTTATTTTGAGAACAAGGATAAAATAACCGTACAAATTATTTTCGATGAGTGACTCAAAGCCAACTCCAAGATTCTTAAAATTATAACACGCCGCATCAGATGGGGCGAGACGGGCAGACTCTTCAACAATTTTTTAAATGATTTCTGACACGGCAGTAATAAAGCACAACTAATAAAACACTTGAAAATTTGGTTAGTAACTATCAGTAAGTAATCGCTGCGGTTTCACTGGTATTAAATTTATTTAAGAAAAAGTAAATTTAGTGTTAACGAACGTCGCCTCAAGTGTTTGTGGTATTCGAAAGATAAATTATTTTACGATTCGAAATGTAACGATAAAAAAGTTCAACAAAGTTAGGATTACCATAAATTATTTAGTTGTGCCCCGTTTTACCCTACTGCTGTCAAGTCGACCAAACGAGTTCCTAATTCTAGACGTCAGCATTCCTCTGGCCATAATTATGTTAATCTCCATGTTGTCAGTTCGTAGACTGAAGACGATTATCTTCATTGAGGTTAAAAACATTCCCTAGTCACTCAAATTTTGCGATAAAGCTCAGATAGAACGGTTTAGTGCTTGGAGGATATTTAAGTTCCATCGTTTTTAATGTATTTCTCAAATTTACCTACTTAAAGTGACTGACGTCTTTTGGGCCTGGAATGATGGTCGTGGCCACCCACATTCGGGCCATGTTTAGGTAACAAAAGCAACGGCATAGGCGACCCACAGGGGGTAGAAATCACATCACCTTTGTCTAGGGGGATGGTGGACAAAACTATGAATGCTGTCAAAATCTACAATTTCTAATTCCGTGAAATTCTGTTACGTCCCGAAACTAATTTTAAATGTATCTGTGTAATGATCGCCCTTAGGGAGAATTGAAACAATTGTTGATCTACGAAGGAGTCATTTTTGTCGAGTTTGTTTGAAATGCCTGCACTTTTCCAGGCGCCAGAGTGTGTTTTTTTGTGGTTCAAACTTAAGCATATTAGAGGATTATTCGCGAGAGGGAAAATTACAAGGGATCTTTTTCACGAACTTCCTTTCTAATTCGTTTATTTTTTGTGTTGTGGCGACGTTGGTGGTAACGCTAATTTGCAAAAGCAAAAATAGCAGAGGAAAATATAATTCCACACCCTAACGAAGCCGAGTGGAAGAATTTAGACGATTTTGCGTGTCACCAAAGAAGAAATCTCTGATATCGGATTATATCCCGCCAGAAGCCGTATTTTTTCGCTCGGGAAAGAATTCCCCGTTAAAACTCCCCTATGCGCTCGCTTCGTTCTCGTCGTTTGGTTTTCTTTCCCGCAAAATCCATTTCTAATCTTTCCCAAGTGTTTAAATCGTCGTCTTTTACTAGCGTGGCGGGATCATTTTACTAATTGCTATTCGATGCGAAAGTCTCCATGATAAGATTTATTTCGCGGGGGTGACTCTCGCGACAAATCTCTCCTTGAACGACTTCCGATCGGTTTCTCACTTGAAAACATTTCTACCACTGCGATTTACTCATAATCTTATCGATAATCGTCAGCACTTACAATATATGGTGCTTTTCGTTTAAAATTGACCAGAACTTTCGTTTTTGTATTTCTTCAAAAATCCTAAAGTTTCAAATTCCACTATTTTTGAATCAATACGTGATCAACAAGGGGTGAGCAAATTCAGTTTACATTTTTTGCATGTTTTTCTAGATATGATAAATTTTCGCACTTTCTTAAGTCGGATGTGTGCTTTTTGTATTTTTTACAACTGTTTTTCAAAAATCGAAGACAAACTGTTAAAACATGAAGAATATATTACGCCTCCGTTGAAAATTGTAACAACAGAATTTACATAATGTAAGTAGACATGCTTGGTGATCGCCATAAATAAATTTCTTTGAATACTAATGCTTGTATAGTTCTTGGTCCTGCGTTGAAATACGCTCATGATACACTTGAACGTGAAGTGCATTTTTTAGTCATATATTTACAGATAGGAGGCAAGCGGTTCTCTGTAATAATTTTCTAATTAAAACTGCTATTTTATCAAAAAATGTCCAAACATCGCACGAGAATTATTGTAATTGGCAGTTTAATTTTACTTGTGTCTACATATTTTCTTTCACTATATTTTTAAATGTTCATTACTTAAAGTATGTGGATGTTTAAATTGTTGACGCATTTATATTTTATATATTTTTTGCCTTTTAAAGTTATCATTGCATTTTTTCCAAGATTTAAAGTGCATTTTTACCCGCCCTTTAGTGATCAGCAAATACTGATTTAACCAACCATGATTTAGAAAATTCAGTCATTTAGAGTAATATTCGTGCTCGGTATTGTCGCTATTTATTATTTGTTTTAATAGAACGTTAAAGCACCAGTGCAATGTTAATCATTAAGGAACGATGAACGAGGATCGCTTCATATTCCTATGCAACCTTAAAAATGTCAGAATCCCATTATACACATCGAGTTATAATCGTTTCCTTTCCTTAAGGGAGGTTGTGGGGTTCCTAGAGGACACTTTTCTTATCTTAATTGGGGTGTGTTTGTCTTTGTGGTCTTCAGAAGTGTACGTAAAATTTTTTGGGCCTTAGCTCTGGTAAGTGTAAAAACGTAGACAGTTTTATACAATTTATCTTTCTCCAAGTGTCATGGGATGGTATTGACACTGTGTGCAGGCCACACACATTACTGTAAAGTCTTATTAATAAATTTTAAACATGGAAAGTAAAGATTGTACTATTTTGTAAAAAGGCACTGCAGTTGGTTGTGTATCCTAAAAGAAAGAATCCTTAACATTGAGTTAATCCTTAAATTATGGAAAGATTATGCGTTTGTGAAAAGCAAGTATCTGTGAATAGTTTATTAAAACACTTATTATGCAATTGTATCAAAGTAGGTCCAAAACGCAACAAATTTTTCGAAAATAGTAAAGCTAACGTCGAAAATTCCGATTTTAACGTGGTCATTGGATAAATTAATAATTAATTTTGCATTTCAAATGTCACTATCAAATTGGCAATGTAAAACAAAACATTATTAACAGTTTCAGTGCCGGTGAAGGTACTGACTTTCGGAATAGTTGTTTCTGTTACAAAGTCCGAAGAACTTTTCTCCAAATTTACAGTTATTACAAGTATTACATAGAAAGTAACCTGTCGTAAATTGTTTCACTATTGTATTGCAAAATTTTACTATAATTTCCCAAAGGGTTAAAATTTAACACATAAATCTTTCGGGAAATCTTGACTAAAACCTACTTCACATCGCTGTGTTAAATCTAGATTTTTCAGTTCGGTGGTAAATTTTATCAAAAGTAGACAAGTTTGAAAATCGATTAAGAGATCGAATGGAAAATATTAATACACAACAGAGTACCTATTAAAGGTTTCTGTTGTTGGGATTTAAATTGCCAAATCTCTGTATAAAGTCTCTATAGTCCAGAAATTTCAGTTGCTTAGCAAAAAGCATTAATTTTATTAAGAATTCATTTTTTTTCCGTTCTTGTTTAGAAAACGCGCTACACGGAAAAAAACTGTTGAATAAATTATTCCCACAAGCAGGTGGTACATTAACATTACTGTTGTTATATTTCAGAACATTTACATGACAATTCCTTCCTCTCAAGCATCGTTTCTGAAATGAAAGAAACCCAAACGACACTGTATATTTAGAAATACTAATAAAATTAAATAAATTAAGCTTTTTTTGTCGGATGAGGACTATCTGAATATTTTTACAGAAAGCTAAAAATACCGAACGAGTTCACCGATATATATTTAAACCAACATTTATGGGCGGATTTTAAAAATTTGTTTTCCTGCGGTGATTCTGGACTTTATAAACTACACAGTTTCTTTGTTAACATTTGATGTGCATCGTAAGTTGATCGGTACGTCCGCCTTTGATGAAGTAGATCCGAAATGCGCACGGTAGAAGTGTTAAAAAGAGGCAGAAGAGCAGAAGCCAAAAAAACTTGTCACGTCACGCTCGCGCAGCCTCTATGTACACAATAAACCAAAATTCAAATATTTAAACAACCCATAACGACATACTCACAAAAGTTTTTCACCTTGCCTCCTTTGAGGGAATTCTTCAGGTTGCTCTTCTTGTGCAAACATGTGGGCATCCGAGGGTGAAACGACCTCTAGAAAAACGGCATCGTGGTCGACTTGCTAACAATACGATTGACCAGTAAAAGATTCAAGGGTGCGAGTGATTCGATAGTGTACAAATTTGTACGGGTCATTAGACACCGGACCGATCTTGATGTCGAAATGACCTGAGGTACCCTCATCGTGCCAGTTTCCGGGCAAATAATATCCTTTTTCTGTGCGAGGGCCTCTGGTTAATTTCGCCCCTCTTATATTGACAGATAATTGATTTAACCACTTCAACCCTATAAATGATATAAATACTCCATTATCGTTTTTCAGCTTTGTAGAAATTGTAAAGCAACAATCAGTTATCACTTAAGGTAAATTCAGAAAAATTGTAAAAGTCATTAGCGTAACATCTAGTAAAATTCCTTTAAACACCTTTAATTAATCTATTAATAACAAAATTATTGCAGGGGATATTTTTCCATACTAATTAAAACAATAATATGCTAACAGATATGCAGTAGCAAAACAGGTAATGATTATTATTCAACTGTATGTACTAATCTGACTGAAATTCTTATATTAGATTTAAATCTTAACATAAGAAAAAATCAGTGTAAATGACAGGATGATTTATTAGTGGAAGCCCATCTTTGAGTATTGACTTTGATAACGGTTATTACTTTTTCCATTTACGTTAAATGTTAACTTATTTTTGGGCGCAGAATTTATTACGCTCTACCCTTCATTTTTTTTGTATTTTTGAGTTATGATATAATTGTTATAACATTGTAAAATTATACGAAATACAATTGTTCGCTATTACACATTCATTAAGAACTGTTTTAAGTAATTATTGTAATATTAGAAGTACGTACAAAGTTCCTCGAATTTTCAGTCTTCACTATTGTCACATTATTATTTTGATTCTATATAAGCAATTGTAATCAACAAAGGAAGGACGGAGTTACATACACACTCGATATTTAATGCATCGTGTGATGTAAAAAGGTACCATATTATGTAGTGATTCAGTAAAACATATGGCTTTATAGTATCTAATGTGCTGGCAAATGGATTTCTAGTCTTTTAAATTCAAAGTTGGCATAGTAGTCAGCGATTAAATCGAAATAGCTGTCGAATGTTCACCAAAATCTAATATTGCGTGCAATGGAATTCCAATTGTATCCAATAAAATCGAAATATGACAGCCTACTTTAATTAAAAATTAATTGCTGGCATGAAAGTTCCAATCGGAAAACATGTAAATTGGAAAGGCATTTTTGTTTGGTTTCCAAAGATATTCCCAGTTAGTCATTACGTTGTTTAACGAAATGATAGAAAGGCAATATCCGTGGTAATGTGTGCATCAAACGTATATTCTTCAATTAAATTTCATTGGTTTAAAATCTTCGTTTAAACAAACTCGTAAGGTACTCCAAAGCTTGTATACGCATTTACACTATAGTAACCGTACTTCGTTAGTACCACTGAATAAGTTAATATATCCTTTTGTTTTATTTTTCAGGTAGGTATAACTACATAATCCACCAGCGGCTATTATTATGGAATACGTAAGTACGTCGTTCATTTCTTATCGCATTTTGTATTCCCTTTGGTCGATCAGAACAAAGATTTTTTTCAATAAATATTTCATAGGGAAACAAAGGCTCAAAAACTGCCGCCCCACGAATTTAAATTGTTCAGTGGGAACGTACTGAAATTTTCATTCTCTTAAGCACGGCGGATCGTTAAAAATGTGTAACTACGTACGTATTGCATTCGGTGAGAGGCAATGAGTTCTTGCATCAGGCGATTTGTTGGGAGATATATCGCTTGAAGCGTAAGTGGTTTTTCAAATTTTCTCGAAAATTTTGATTGTTCAAGCAGGAATCACACGTTTGCCGTTATATACGTGTATGTGTGTGGATGGTATTAAAATAACCTATCGAGGCGATCAAACTACCTACTGAAAATAACCTATCGGAGAAGTAGGTACACATGCACATATTACCGAGGGGAGATTATTCACGGGCTCGTTCACCGGAACGTATTCGAATAACCGAAAGCAATTTTGATTTGAAATTTACGCAGGTGCTATTTTCGCATGTGATCCGTCTTTTAAAAATATTTCTAATTCCGCAGCACGTTCAGTTACATCAGATGTCGCCATTGAGCGCGTGTTACGGCACGTTTTTACGACACTTTAGAAGACTATTTTAATGATTTATGACTACAGTGAAAGTCCGGAACGCATTCTGCAAATGCATCGGTGTTCTTGAAATTTATCACTATCATGAGGTCTTTAGTTCAAATCATATTTGGGCTGTAGTCATCGGGATGTTTTTTTGCGGTCAGAGTGGATCAATTTCTACTCATAGTTGCTGAAATGCCACAAAATCAGTCAGCAAACAGTATTTCATCAAAATCCAAATCAAATCCAATCAAACTCCAATCAAGTCCACAAACTAATCACACTATGTCATTGAATCTGACTAAATTGTGGATTTTTGTATCCTAATCGCAGCAAACTAATAGTATTGTCCAATTAATTCCACGTGCGCTGACACTCGGGAATTTTTGGATCTTAGTCGAAAACCAAGGGGTGATGGGTTTAATGGGTAAATTAGTGTATTTAAAAGAGCTTCAGGTCTACTGCAAACTCATATACGACATTCTCCTAAAAACTTTTCACGAGAAGATTCTTACACTAATTCTCTTTAGTTGGTGTTAGTCCCAAAGCAGAAAAACACTGTCCAATGTAGTTACTAACAAAATTTTTGATTCGCCTGAGTATCCGTAGATGCAATAGTGGCGCTAAGTGTCCAGATCGTTTAGGAGTTTCATAATTCACTAGTACTATTTATATTTAAGTTTCTTTGAGTTGCATAAGACTAATAGTTTAGAATGTAATATCGGAAATTTAAAACATTCTGAATATTTTAGTCAAATGAATCAAAGACCTCTTCAGAAGTGTTCTGTAGAAGCGTAAAAGTAGCTGAATGTGTGTGAGTCCAAAAATGATTAAATTTTTCTCTTTTAGAAGAAACTATGGACTTAAATTCACGAATATTTTATGTACAAATAGTGCGCTTGATAAGTTTCTTTTACTTCAGCCTGTAGCCCCCTTTACTCTCCCGCTATCACTGCACCATAACTAAAATTTGTCACATGTGAAGTTTCGTCCAATATAATGGCGTTAAAATAGGCTTCTATTTCAGTTTTAATTTTTTTGATACGCGCTTATTGTTCTTAAATTAGTTAATAAATTAGTCCTTAAAAATTGATCCAGGAGGTTCCAACAATTAATAACTGAAATTACACATAGCATGTACACTGCTGACAAAATTCTCTTCAAATCCGAAAAAGGACTTTTGAATTCCCAATGAGAAATGATCGAGTAATATTAAAGAAACAAATTAATTACTATTTTTGTTGAATTTATCGTAGATAAGCCCTGGGAGAACTTTTTAACAGATTTCTAAAATACTAATCGAGTGTTACAAGTCATTCATCTCTCACAAACCTACTACGATGAATGATAAATTTTTGTACAAATATTCAAAAATAATTGTTGAATATTGAAAATTTTTCAACTAAAAAATTGTCGTATTTGACCTTAGTTCAGGTGTTTGCGTCATTTGAAGAAAAATTTTACCGTACAACTTTTTTATTAATAGATAACTTTAAAAAGTCATTACGGCTTGCTCTAGTTATGTCAATGAACAAAACCAACGAAATAAAAAAGATTAAAGTTTAGTCCATGCATTTGTTCATGGGTTAAACAATTTATAAGGCTTGTGAACAAAGCAAATATCGAGGGCGAATATGAAAGTTTCCGACTAACGTAGTAGAAAGATTAGGGGAAGGTTCGATGTTGTCGAGCACAAGCAGAGACCGTATAATAGAAATCGGTGGAGTACTGCAGGTGACACGGGGAGCTTTGTAGTAGTTGAATCTAATACGTATTCAATTATAATTATTTATTTCGCTTTTGTAATTTCCAACAAATTGTAAACTATTATTAATATTTAGGTATTTTTTCAAAAAAGGTGATTTGTAGAATTTTTTCAGAAACTCTGGTCTGTTTTTAAATTTGAAGCTGGTTCAATTAGTTTCAGCTTTACTCTTGAGAGTTTTTACATGTGTTAGTGCTTTCGAAACATTAAATAACATTCGATATTCAAACATTGTTTACAATAATACGACAAATGAGATTTTGGAGGCATTTTATGTTTGTTGGCCATCATGAAAATTAACTAAAACCTTCAAGAAAACCTGCGTTTCGAAATTTCCAACGGTTGTTTTGGCCCCCTTGATCAAAAATTTAATAATTGATCTGCAAACGTCTTTACATACACTCCTGCTCAAGAGTTTTCGAATTTGCCGTAATTCTATTAACCTTTTCTGGGGTTTAAGAAATTGCAGAAGAACGTATTTTTACGTCTTTTTTTCAACCGGTTGCGTTTATTCACAAATAGAGTAAAACTGAATCGTCCGGTTGAAAAAAGAAGGGAGCAATTGGCAAACCTGGATCCGAATAAAATGGTGGAATTCTAAATCTAACAGCAATACATACGACAAATTCAAACTCCTTTTGCTTCAGTGTAAAAACGGAACGTGGTATAAACAGGTCGCATCAAGCGCTCGACCCGAAACAACTCTCGTGAAAAAACTCCAGAATTCTTTACAATATATCTAAGAGGTTTTAAAGTCTTCTCTTGAGAAAGAGGAGAGATCCGATCCTTTCTGCCTTCAGACCGATAGAATTTCATTATGCGAAAGCAATAACGAATAACTCGGGCCATTCTCGAGCGATCGCATGCATAATATTCTTTAGTCGAGAGAACCTTCGAATGGACATCCCCTCAACGCAGAGAGAAAAAGAAAAACCGATACGGGCGACTACTCTTCTCGGGAAAGATTTTCCAGCTTTTTTTTAATGGCTTCGATCGTCGTCGGTTGCCCGACGGTATGGATAGCCATGACGACGTTGCTCTCGTTGCTGCCAAGGTAACCAACAAAACTGAATTCTAAATAAACGAACCTGAAATGTGGATGACGAAAGAATCCGATCGTAACGTTAGGATCTTACGTCTTCTCTCGATATCATAACCAATAACGCACACTTTAATAAATCTCTTGATATTTCAGAAAACATCCAATCTCGAAATCCGTTCCACGATAGCGAGATGATCGTTTATTCGATATTGGGAAATCTCACAGGGCTTCACGATACCAAGAGGATACATCGGTCTCGTCTCTATCTCGTAACGAGACCGAGGCGAGAGTCCTCAAAAATTGCTGACACCGTGATAAAACTAAATCGACCCTTATCAACTCTCGTGGTCTCATTGGAATTTATTCCTTTTTCATGTATTCAAATGTTATACCTAATTTAGCGTTGAAAGCACCACTGATTTCACAGGCCTTTTAACCAAGTTAAAATAATTTTTCAACTAGAATGGATGCATACCCATCAAATTGTAACCTACAGTCAAACGTAGCCCCCAGATTACTCGTACTTTCAACAGTGTGTAAAGGCGTACGTTCGATTGTAACCTTAGATACTGTGTAATTTTGTTTTCGAAAATTGATGTAAGTCACAAAATTTACACTTTGAAACAGTAAGTTTTAAGTTATGCCATACAACAGCCTGAAATCAGTAGCAAATAGATGTCTCTTCAGACTGTCTGTGGTTAAATGAAAAATAGTTGCATGTCATCCACATTTGCTTGTATGGGACAAATTTTCTGTGTTCGCAAATGAATCGCACCGAATGTGACATTAGAGAAAGTAAAAGCTGTATTACTGAGAACAACTCTTTAAAATCTGTTTTTCAAGCGCGACTCCAAGGTTTAGAAAAATTCAATGAAATAAGAGTGTGCTTCACCCAAATCAGTCGCTCTTATTATGTTAAATTCAGTGTCGGCGGAAATGAGGCAGAAACTAGAGCAACTCTCGGTATTGTCTTGGTCTCGTAAAACCCTAGAAACAACTACCAATGTTTGTTTCAATTTGTTGCCGTCCATATTAAAAGTTTCCAATGCCATGCAGCGAATTAATTTCCTTAAATTTTCCCGGTGACCAAGGGAACCCTACGTTGAAACTAGTTTTCCCTGATGATGATTTATGCGGTTCGACTACACCAAATCCAGTTTAACTTGCTATTCTACTCTTCAACTAACAAATAAATTTCCAAAGGTAACCCCGCTCTGATTCAATACATTATTTACCTCAGTAACCAAGAAACGGAGCAGCTTCTCTAACAATCGAGCCTTTGATTTGCAATTGTAAAACTGTGCTTTCTTGGTTTTAACCCACACTGCGGTTATTGTCGAAACAAAATGAATCATGTCTCGGTAAGAACGTCCGCGCACAGCTATAATTTAATCATTCACGGTTCATTCATTTTAACGCAAATTGCAGGAGAGTAACGTCCACCTCTTACGTCATCAAATAGTTCATGAAAAGCAGAAAGTACAAGGTTTGCGATTGTTAACCTAATGTTTTGTACCTTTCTGATCCGATTGGCAGAAACAAAGGAAAATTTAGTTTTCACAGTTAATTTATGACATGCAAACAGGACTGGTAAAAAGTTTTGTGGCTTCTTAAATTCACTTTGGAACGACTGTACCAAGTGACAAGTGAAAGAAACTCGATGAATTGCTGAATTGTGCATCAGTTGAGGAATGTATCTCATTTCAACCTTGACTATAGTAATCCTTCCTTCAACATACTTCGTAATCCACTAAGAAAACTTTCAAATACTGAAAATTTGCAATCTGGATACTGTAGACGAAATTATCCAAGAAAATTTATTGGGCTATAAGTTCAGCTATCGAAAAGGTAAATCAATCCGAGACGATTGTTGCGCGATTTATTGCGGCGTGGATAGCAACCGGAATTGATTGTGCGCATAAATTTTTTTCACATTTGCTAAAAACTTGCCTTGGCATTAACCAGAAATGTTTATAATAAATACTTTTCCGAGATCAGTGTTACTATTGTCTTGGATACCTCGTTCGGGTGTTTAGCGTAAATCTCGTCTTAGAAAAATTTGAATCACCCGAATTTTTCCGCCTCTTTCCTTTTCTCCCCATACCTTAAACGAATTTCTCCTTCTTTGAACCGAGCGTAGAACCCCAAAAATTCACTGATTAAAAATCATTGCTGAGTGATAAAAATAACCGCTGTTGAAAAAGCTTCTGAAAGTTATTTGTTTAGCTAACAAATTCGTTGCTTCCATTGATTTCATTTCAGTCGCTTTGATCATTGTAGTTTATTTAGCGCATTTGAAATTTATGTTTAGAGTTAAATACGACAAACGTGAGTTTCGTAGGAAATTTCGACGATGTAATTAAATAACGGGTGTTGAACGTTTTACGGTTAAAAACAAATTGTCTGGGTACATTGAAGACGCGACGGTACAGGTTTCGCCTTTTCTTAAGCGACTTATAATAAGTTATATTAATAAATTGGACGGTTCTTGGGCGATCAACCGCAGAATCGTATTTTCCACGTTGAACTTTTTTTTACCTATACTTAATGTGGAGGTTGGCACTTCCTGCCAATTTACTCTACCCACCAGCGGTTAAAAGATAAATATTTTTTAACGATTCGGTTAGCAAAACTTAGAGGTATACATAAATTCTCAGAAAGGAAGTGAGGCAAGTTGTAATGAGAGGTTTTTTACGAGGCTGAAATGAGCACTTTGAAGGGACGTTTGACGCTAAGCGGACGCCACAAACACCCATAACTTTCAAACAAAAATTCTTACCGTATAAAAGTATATTTTTAAAATTTTACGAGAAATTTGATATGGGTTGCCCGGTTTCACCAAACAACGAGCTGGTGTGTTCCATATGATCTCGCTTTTGTTTTCTAGTTGCGTTAGAAATCCCTCCACAATGGTTCGCTGTTTAGCTTCACGCCTGCTTTGGTCATTTTTTCAGTTTATTTCAGGTTTTGACAAAATTGAGAGAAATGTAACCTTATTAGAATCCTCAGCAAGACGAGATATCATTAATTCAGCTTGTGGAGGGGTGGTTTTTGTATTTAATAATGGGAAACTGTTTTGATGGCAATACTAGTGAATTTAGCCGGTGGTCATAAGAAAAATATACTTTCGTTGTCCTTTTTTCCACCTTGTCACAATCTGAAATTTGGGATTATTAGTTTTTTCAGAACCGTTTGAGTAAATAAATGTATAATTTATATATATTTCACTCCCATCGCAAAGGAAATTCGAGGTTTTTCAATTTGTTGGAGCAATTCTGGCTTACACGATTCCCCTACAAAATTTAAAAGTTTTAACTATTCGAGAAGCACCCCAGAGTAATATCGACTAAAATAATTTTTCTCCCTTTTTCCACAGTTAGAAAGTGAAATTTCCGCAATCATTTTTGTGAGGATTTGATATTATTTATTAATTGAAACCTGATATCAAACATACGAAAGTTAATTACACTGAACTTCTCTAAATGAAAACATTAATAACGGGTTTAATTGTAATTCCATTACTCAATAAACTTATTAACCTAATTGACTCGAAGTTAAAGCTCGATTGTCTCTCGAACGTCGGTCGCCCTATAATATTCAATTTCTTTATAATCTTCTAATAATAATGGTAGTTTATTATCCTATGGCAGAAATTAAACAAAATATATATTCTACTTATTAGAGGAGGATAGCCTTATGTAAAGCACTAAATCAGAGGTGCATTAGGTATAGAAGCACAGAGATGAAAATTTTGTAATCTGAGCACAATATTCAATATCAATGGAGATTGGCAATGTTGTCATAGGCAGTACATAGAAAGTAAGGCACACACAAGTATTATGCCTTGGTACATGAAAGACCAATCTACCCAGTAGATTAGAATCACAAAGGGTTTTCCATCCCGTCGATAATTGAAATTGGAAGTTTTTTTGAGCCACTCGGGGGAGTAAGGTATTCCTCAGAACAATACCTACCAAAAAACTTTTAGCCCTTTTTTCACTCTGTCGGAAGGGATAAACAGTATTTCCTTCTTGGAGCTGCTATACTATAAGCCTGCAAAGTATAAGGTTTGTAGCTATTTGGGCACTGTTTAAGAAATTCCCTTCCGCGGTCTATTCCCCCGATGAGGTAAATTCGGAATTTTTGAGTAGTTCACTACTCGAATCTTTCATCACTACTAATGTTTATGATTGTCGGCGTTTTCTGAGCCGATAAAGAAAGATAAAGGAAGCCTCATTGTACATTTACTCACTCAGAAAAGATTATAAAATGTATTTTTGTGCGATATAACGATTACAACGAAGACAGTAAGCATTACCGTCTCATTTTAATACGTATTATAATTTCGTATAGCGTATGCGAGAAATTTTATCATACATAAAGCGAACTTACGATCAAACGCCTTAGAAAAAGGCAATACGCCTAATTCTACCCCGCACTTTTACTATCTGCAATCGTCGTTAGATGCTTAGTTCCCTGCCTATTTGTCTTATTCTACGACTTGCTGCATTCAATTCGCCTGATAGTAAGTACCACTATACAAAGAGTACCTTTTCTTTGATGCCGTACGTTATTTTGTGAACGTTAGAATGCCACTTTACAATTTCGATACGGGAAGGACAAGGAGACAATTGCGTAGAGAACCGAGCGAGTTGCAATTGCAAATAAGTAAAGGACGAAAAAAGTGCACTTGAAATCTTAAAAAAATGTGCATTAAATCGCGAAGAAAATTAAAATATGCAGTGTCCATCAAAAAGGGCAAAAATACGTTTAATTGTTTTTTAAAAAAATCTTGTCAGTTTTATTTTTCTTAAATATAAATACTTTTATAACGCATTATATTCTTACATTTTTAAAAGAAATTGTATTTCCAGATTTTCCAGGAAAGATTTTTTGGTGTTGGAATTATGATTTATTTATTCTTCATGTATTAACCTTTTGCCATATGTTTTTGGAAAATAGGTCTTGAAAGATCGATAATTTCCAAAATCTGTAAGAACATGCAAATTAAATTTTTTACCGCATTTTACAAATAAGAAACGGGCGAGGTGGAATTGTAACGCTTTTATCTGCGTTTAATCACACTATCGCATCTTCTCTTTCGCACTGTCTGTCGTTCACTCTATGTATGATCAAAGTTCTCGCATGCGATATATATCCATACTCTTCTTTGGCAATCACAAACTTGTATCTCGGTAGCCAGGTCGAATTTTCGGATTTTTTAAATTTCCTTGGCCGTGCATACACTTAAACTTGACGTTTGCCGACCATCATGTCCCTAGAGATTCTAGAACCTTCTTATATACTACATTTGATTGAAATTTGGCCAGTAGACCACATTTAAATGTGAGGCTTTGAATGTGTCTCTAAACACTCCTTAAATGTACTAAGCAGAGATTTATTTGTACCAAGTTGTATCATAGTTCACCTAAAAGTGTAACGGCTGATATGGTTGAAGAAAAACGGTGTCAGTTGAACCCAATACATCTAGATTGGAATTACTCAGCTAAGATGTCGTTTGTAGATCATTATCAAAAGATTTATTATTAGTATGACGTGAAACGTTCCTTGGCATACAATGATGAGACTGACATTTATTACTACCACGTCCTGTCAAACTTCTTGAAGGCATGGTCACGGTTTGGGCACGTGTTGCGTATGTGTAGTATCAGGTGGTTGGCAGTGTGCGATTTGGTAAAGGAAACCTGTGCCAGCTGCTCTCCAATAAATTTGGGCCGTAATAGCAAACTGAACCGAGGGTCAAAAGAAGAAGTGACTTTCTTCGCCCCGAAAAGGGAAAGACGTGAAAACAATTAGGCGAGAATCTCGTTAGGACCGGTTAATTTTATTTGAATGTGTGGGTTTTGATAATTATAGGTCGGAGCGGAAGCGGCGGACGGCCGGACGGACAGAACAACGAGATCGCCTCCCTTCGCTTCTCGTTGCCTCGTTGCCTTTGCAGACGAGATGAGATAGGGCCTCGGGCGCGCCTTCCCAGAAAATACGCCGACTAACGAGGTTGCGCGCACCCAACGAACAGACTTCAATGAACAGACACGCTTACTCTCCTTCTCTTTCTCTCTTTCTTCTCTTTTAGAAGATTCCAAGTCTGAACGCATACGTACAGAACACAAAGGGTATTTGTTATTTATTAATATCGGATCTGCCTCGTATTGCCTTTGTCAAATGATCCGCCTCAAACTAAGTGAGCTTCTCTAACCTTTTCGCTTTCGGGGTGTACCGACGATATTTACGTAAGCAGGTACTTAGTTTAGGTGTGCACCTAACAAAATCGAACAAGTTCTCTTGCTCTAACCGACTACCTTCATCTGCTTTCTCCCTTACCTTAATTCCTCCGTTCGAATCATATACGAGTCCTTCCTGATTTTACGCCAACTGGCGCTTCTAAGGATCTGGCGTCAAACAGATGAAAACTTCGACCAGTGCTCTGCATACCTTGGTCATACCTGCTGCCTTGATCAGGTGGAGGAAAAATAGTGAAAAATACTGATGTAGGGAATACAGTATGTAAGCCTGGCTTTCTATGTTTTGAATGATGTATCTATGTTTTTGATCACTCTTGTCACATTTATGTTTCAGCAACATGCTGTTTTTTACATTTGGACTACTATTTTTTAGCAGCCAATATGGAATTCGAGATGGAATGAGGGCATATTACATAAAAATGACGAAGAAAAATTTGTCAAAATCGTGTTGTTTATTTTAATAATGTGTACAAATCACAATAATAATTGTCTTTTTCCACGTGATACATCAAAAGTGGTGCAGGTAAATGGTTTAAAACAAATTTTTCAAAACTAATCACTCCATAAAACCAATTATTCGAAAACAAATTGTTCGAAACTAAATTGTTTGACCATATTTTATTTTCGACAAAAGCGGATTACGAACAACCATCTATAGTTGCACAAAATAAAAAGAATTTTGTTGCTATTGTTCTGCAAATAATTCAGTACTGTCATCGTTTTCTAACGACCATGCAATTTGGACAAAATATGTCAAATCTAAAAACCTACACTTCTACGAAAGTTCCTATCCATTCGTAATTAGGTTTCGTAAGAAATTCAAACATAATTTATCATCAAAGAACTTTCGAACAATTTATATTTGATTAATTTATCTCGGTACAACTTATTTCGAACAATTTACCTGGATAAGGAGTTCCTAAACTGTACGCCACAGCGCCTAACAACATTGTTGGTCGAAAAATCTATCATAAAGCTGAAGATAAATGCTCATCTTATCTCTTGTGTATTACCGTTTAAGACAAAGGCTTTTGTGCAGCAAAAGTATCATGGAAGATGCAAATGCTCAGTACTGTTTTGAGATGATTGAAAATTTTATAACAAAAAATGGTTTGGATTGAGAAAAGGGCATCGATGCATGTACTGATGGTGCTCAATCAATATCTTGCGTCAAAATCAATGAGTTCTCATTTGAAATACGTATTAGAACGTGCCGTAGGCGCAGTCCACTACATATAAACGAGGTCACTGAAAATCAAATTGTTCTAACAATTATGCATAGTCATGAGGCTGCACACACCCTTGATATTCTACTGCATTTGATGATGGCTTTTATTTGGAAATGTCTTATCCTGTGCATTCGAGTTACGTCAAGAAATTTACATTTTTCTGCTAGAAGATAATGCAAACCCAAGATTGCGCAACCAGACTCTGCTAAAACGCTTTAAATTTGTCTTTGCAGAGTAATAACGTGCATGTTTTAACACTTACGGAGAGGATTGCGGCGTTTTAGAAAAAACTGCAGTTGTGGATAACAAAAATTGATGAATGTAGTCATAAAGATTGAATACGCGGTATGTAATGCGATTATTGTTTCATAACACTTGTCCCCGTTTACGGAAAACCTTTCAAAGCTCATTCAATGGTTTTCAAAATACTTTTCTGAAGATGATCTTGAAAATTTTGCGTATATCCAAGATCTTTAGTATGTTTATGCCGGATTTTCAGTTAAAAGCTGTTATGAAGAGTAAATGTAGCTCAAAAATTAATGTGAAGCAAGAAATGAGAGTATCGTTATCAAATCAGATCCAGCGGCTTGAAAAAATGTGTGGAAATCATCAATGTCGACGCATACGTCGCATTGACCGATTTATCATTAAATATTTTACCTGTTGTTTGGAAAAAATTGCTTTAATTGCTATGCTTCATTATTGGCATTTCACATGTTTTTGACGAGGGCGCTGTGACATAACAATGTACTTGTAAGTGCGTCGTGAACTGACAGATTCATACACAAAGATTCAATAGAAACTGCTGCATGTTCATAATTTTTCGCTGTACAGTTCTACTAATCCCACCATCTATGAGTATTGGTAAATAGCTTTGAAACTTTGGATGGATCCCATCTTTTTCCAGTGTCTTGCATGTCTCAGTTAATGTACGTCTTTTCGTGGTCATTTTCAACAACTTGACTATAGTCGGTTTCTGGTGTCTGAGCATTTAATGCCTCGAGCGTTCGCAATAATCGCTCACTAAGCACACCGTCTTGCGGTTATTTTCCACGAATCGACCAAATCTGATGAAGGCAATTCTCCTCCTAATTGCTACATCGATGGTTTCTTGCCTGTGATAACATTTAATGCTCATAATGCTAGTAAGTGTCGTTTTCCAAGTATACCTAATTCTAGTTACGACGTTTCGTGGTATTTTCAACAAATCAATCCAGTCTGAAAATGACGTAAGTAAATCTTCTAATTTCTTTATCCATGGATATCTGGCCCGTGATTAGATTTGACCCCTCGAGCATACCTGCACAACTTTGTATGGATATCACATCTTGCAAATGTTGTACATCTAATAATGTACCCCAAGTTAGTTGCGCTCTGAGAGGGGAACGTAGGATCTCTAGCCTAAATTTCGATTTGGAAATACATTTGAACTGAGTTATTGACAAGTTCAGTTAAATGAAAGGGTGAAAACTTGTAAATTAGTTCAGAAAAGTATACAATACAACTACTATGACGGTAGCAAATTTACCATTATCACGTTCAATGGAGGATTCGTAGTAAACAGATTTTATAATTGTTGAAGGGTTTGTTTTGATATGCAAAATAAAAAGTATTAATAACTAGTTCTACGTTTTTAAGTAGACTAGAGTAGGCTAGACTATGTTTTTGAGAAGTCATATTCTCACCCTTTGACCTCCCAGCCTCAAGAACTCTCCATGTTCAAAGTCTGCCCTTGAGCGAAATTTCAGAGTTTGTGATCAAATTTGCATTTCTGTAAAATCTGTGAAGGATTGCGCGTATACTGGATGCCGGTAAATTTTTTAACCGTTCCGTGGTTCTATTAATTACTCACCTTTAACTCCACTCCCAAAGTTGGAGTGGTATAAACGCTAATGTTGATTCAAAATGTCAGCTTGTGCATACGAGTGCGTTGACGTCTCCTCTTTGTAATTTTCCTGAAGTTCTCTTCGATATTAACACTGAATATTTCAGTAACAACTAGTTTGACGAGCAAAGTATTAGAGTACTTTTATCGTTGGCGTTTGTTGATTTTTGAAATTATTAAAGTTGAATGTGTTTTAAATAATAATGAGTTTTAAAAAGTAATAATATTTGTAGTCTGGGAGTGACCGTAGTGTTAATTGGGTATGTAGCAAGTGATTAATTACATCGGAAGAATAAAATCTGGATCGTTCACGTGCTACGTTGTCGGCAAAGTGGTGTGTTCAAATCGATTAAACGATGGTCGTTATGAACTCGGAGCACTTTTTAATCGATACCCAATTATAGAATTTCAGCGTCGTCCATGCTTGATTAAACAAACACAATAATATGTAAAATGACGACGGCTGGGATAAAATGGCGATCCATCAGGCTTCGGCGACCTCAGCCTGCCTCTGGTCTTTTCTGCATCTCTCTCTACTTTACATCGAGTAGTCGTAATGAGGAGGAATGCCACAGCAGGCACGGCCACGGCCTCTCTCTTTGCCAGTTCAACGGGCAGAAATTGATAGGATAAATTCTGGCTACGAATTGGTCCCGGCCAAGCGTGAATTCTGTCTGGAACGAAACGAGATTCACGCGAATTATAAGAGAATTCGCAAGTGTATCGATTCGTTAACGCGCTCGTCAGGGAGAACGAACTGGGAAAAATTAAGTTTAGCAACGAAAAAAGCTTCTCACGATCGTTAAAAATTTTTAGAGCCCCAGAGATTTATCGCTCTCGGGCAACTTATCGCAGCAACTCGAGCAAGTCGGAGGCAAAATGAATTCGTGAGGTTTCCCGGCGTGCGGCTATAAAATTACGCCCGGTTTATGAATATTTTCGCCAACTGATTCGGGATGTCTTTAATATCCCTCGAAAAAGAAGGTGGTGATTAAACGGGATTAACGGCGTCTCCTTAAATAAACTTTTTGAAGTTTTAACTTCTAAGCTGCGGAAAGCCTACAGCAAAAGCAGTGATAGCAACAGAAACATACGATATACTGTGTAAACATCAGATATATAATATGTTGTATCATGTCAACGAGGAACGTAATCCAAACAAATAAAACGCACACAAAAAACACACATACGACAGATACATGCATGGGGGTCAAATACAGCCTACTAGAAGCATATACATACACGTACATACATGTAGAATGAGAAAGAGAGAGGAAACGTGCGCGTTCCAAAGTCCCCGTGTGTGACATCCCATATGTCGTTTCCTTTATGTCGCAGAGATTATCCGTAATTACGCTTTTTAAACATAGAGTAGGTCCATTGTCGCAATTGTGAGAATCGAAGGGGTGACCCATCTGAGTATCAGATAAGATAAACAAGGCGCAGCGGCGCATTTGAGACAACAATGACTTACCGGGTGCGCTGCCCAACTTGCAAATGTCATCTCGTTTAGTTCTCGAGGGTTTAATTTCAATCCGGAGAGCAGATATTAATGCCCGGCTTATCGGGGTCTGTCATCGGGAAATTAGAAGGAACAAATTGAAATTCGGGAACGTGGGAGTCTTTTGCACTTCCCTTTCGCTTTAAATTTCGCTAATGTTATCTGCATTTGAATATCGCTTATCTTGTAAGTTTTGAATCCAATCTGATCGACGTAAAATTACACATATGCTCCTACAAACGCTATGAATAACTATATATACTACGTTAAATTAAATAATGTTTACATGTGTGTTAAATTGAATTAAATATATATAAATAGTTTTGCAAACTTGAGATGGGATGCGCGGTGGACAAAAATTTAAATTCTAATGTCCACTCTCTGAGTACACTGACCTACCAAGAAAATGTTTAATAAATAAAGCTGATTTTAATGTATTTTTGCTTGCTGAACACGAACATGGTTTTGAGACGCACTTCTATTCCTTCTTTATTCCTAATATTATTCACTCGATAGTGACTATTTGAGTCGTAATTTTTACTAGCGATTAATCCAGTGCTGCAAAGGTGGTGGTGCACTGTGCTAGAACGGTGACATTTTGTGATTAACGTTAACATGAATTTTATTTTAGAGGTCATAGGCAAGCAGTGCAGTTGTAATTTTGTTCTTCTTCAGTTTTCTTCGTAAACAAATAACCGCGAAAATGTGTCAATACAGTGGATATCCCATAAATCTCGAACACACTTGTGAGGACTGCTTACTTACATTATTTTGGTAGTTCAGGATATACCATGGGCACCATAACTTCTTACAACTAGGTTTCAGTGATTCTTGGAGAGTGGTTGAATAGACATAAATGTGCAATGCCTCTTGTAACACCTATGGTTCGATGAGAACCAACTAATCATGTAAGTGACTGTTATTCCGACATGGCCCCTCCTCTTTCCATTAGTTCCTCAATGAAAATAAAAATAATACAATTCCACAATCTTTCTTTGGTCATTCTCCTTGTTCAATCTTCCAATATTTGATTAGTTCCTGAGCCCCAAAAATTGTAATTTTGAACCATCTAAGCTTTCAATTTTTCAAGGGAGGTGGATGTGTTTTACACATTGAAACTTGTTAAAGGGCATCTTCTCCTAATTAGAATTTACGACACTATCTAAAATAAATTGACAATTTGGATGTGATGTTATGTTCCAGACCGTATCCATATTTTTGTAAAGAATTTTTCAGGTGTAGCCAATTTTAAATAGATATGATATGCTCCTAGGCTCCATGAAACTATCCCATTTCTTAAAGAATAAAAGTGATTCGCTGTAAATTTTACCCACAAAAAGGGTAAAAATTTCGAAGCTCATCTTCAGTCAACGAAAAAAATAATGCTTTCAATCGTGAGTATCCGCACAATAGGTATATAAAAGTATTTTAAATTTACATATCAAACTACACAACGCGGGGTATCATCCCATCAATCATAAAGCGTCAACAGTGAATTATTACTGTACTATATTTCGCTTTTCTGAAATTACATTTGAACTGGCGATTTAATAAATTTTAATATATTTAACGGACATAGAGAATACCACTCACTGCGTGCCATTTTTGTTTAAATTAATTAAAAGCGTAACTTTTTGCTTTGTTACATTCCACCCTTCTATCTAATTACGTAAGTATTTTAGCTGGTGTTGTTTTAACTGTAACGGAAACTTAACTTCCATTTTTTGTTAATTTAATTTTCGTAATTCCGCCTGAAAAACTCCGAACTCCGTCGAGAAGTAAATTCATAATATCCGACCGGATGTCTTTTTTCTCCGTTTGCGAAGGGCAAGAGCACGACTTCAATAAAAGATTACTTGGGCGTAATGAAAAGGCACGATAGTTTCCAATGCTGCTGCGACTGCCAGATATTCTCTACTCCGTTTTCGACGAGTTTTTAATCATGTCGAACCCCACTGATGCAAATGTCGAAATTCCCCTTCTCATCATTGTACCTTGTTCGAATTGCGCAAATTGATTTCTGGAGGGACGACTGAACAGCCCTTCATTAATATTTGGGGTTGTATCGGTCACATGTATCTGATGAATATGTACTTAGAAATTATTATATCATAACCGGTGTATAGTCGACCATCGGTGCATTGGATATGCAGTAGAAATGACGAGTTTGTTTTACCCTGTGGTGATCGACTGGAGGATATGAATTGTTGGGGTTGAACCGAAGTCATATGCACAAGTGGTTCCTATAAATATATTTAATGCCTCAGTGAATATATTAAATTGATCGTTTAGTGCATACTCGAGATTTGCACTTATTTCGACTGGTTGGAGGCGATTTAAATAATTTTTAGACACAATATTTAGCAGAAATTAGAGTTAACTGCTCTTAAATGCGGACTTCTCGGAAAATCTACTATTCGTTTTTACTATCAATTAATCATAAACAGTGATAAACTTTTATAGGTACTTTATCTGTTTGAAATGGATTTTGATAAGGCTCCAAACTTTGTAATCGTCATGAAGAATTGTTTTGCAATAAAGAATTTTAACTAGAAGCTAATCAACACGCGGTGATCATAATGAACGCTAAAATATCTCTCTTTTTGTGCTTATGACAATGTCTAGGTATATCATACTTACAAGCATTTGACAATTCCACTGGGTAATTTCTATTTATGAATCGAACTACTGCTGTTGTCACAAATCTTCACTACAATCACTACAAAAAAAATCACATGGAGTACACTAAAAGTTAGGTGTGGAGGATTAGTTTGTAACAGTTTCAGACTCGAGTTGAATAAAAATAATAATAATACATACAAATTTGTACGCTATGTGTCTTATGACTAAGGAAAGGCATTTATCAGACTGCATAATTTGTGCTTAAACTCTATGAAACCATATATTGCCTGAAGTGAATGACACTTAGATAAAAACGTCTATTGACCGGTCTTAAAAATACTTTGGTTACTTCAGTTGATTTGTAAAGAGGTTTTAATGGGCTGAAACTTTCACCATAGGCATACCTAGGGAAATTTTCATCTAGCGCAATTGAGGCTTAAAAGAAGACAAGAAGTACAAATGAAACATATCTTAAATCATGTGCTTCCTGAGTAGAATAAAATGTAACAAAAAAACACATCGTAAGCAGGGCATAAAAATGAAACAATATCCTAAATGGCGCAAGCCTGGAAGACATTCAAGAAACATAAAATCACAAAAATTATTTTCGGATACTTGAATCCATCTAAATTGATCTCTCGCTTTTATGATTGTGGTATGTTGGAGGGAAGTATCTATTTCAACTGACAGTAGCCTTTAAAAGTTGTAAAAACATTTTGTATTTGTATTGGCAACATTGCAGTTCTATTAGGTTTGAGGTGAGCACTATTAAAAAAAGCGAAGTCATATCAAAACTATCTCAAAGTTTCTAATTGACTTTTTCTCCTAGAAATGTGTTACGTTTTGAGGGAAACACATATTTAATAGAAATTAAAAGATAGATACACTTGTGTAAGACATATTCTAGGAACTTCCACATATTCCAAACAACTTGGAAACTATTTTCCTAAAATTTCAGCAGTTTTAAGAGGAAACGTTAAAATTTTTTAGCTACCTCCTTTCTTGAATCAGCCTTATCGTTGTCGTTATCGTTGCCTTATCGGTGTCAATTGCTTCTTACGCTGGATAATTCGTTAAATCTAGGGCTTAGCATTGCTAGAAAAGAAGTTTGAAGATTCATTCTTGTTTTTGTGACTTATAGATATCATAAGGTAGTTCAGTCTACTTCAAAGACAAAGAGGAATTTGAACCACTCGAATCCTGACAGAGTGAAGCCGCGTTTTCAGGTGTTCATTCTATCGAATCTTCAATTCCTCATCAGAGATCACCTAAATTGATCCACAGTGTTACATACGTAACGATTTTTAAATAGCTTAGGTTGACTCTTAGAAGACGTTTACTTTTATTTTCAATCGGAGTGGTATTGTTTTCCGTCATTTCTATCTTCAGAATTTACATATACACTTTGAATATAAATATTTTAACGCTTACATATTTTGGAACTTCCAAAATTACGTGCATACGAGAGTAACGACGACAGCGATGTTTAATAAAACATGAATTCATCCCTACAAGCCCTACGTTTTCATTTGCATGGATGATTTAGCATGGTTGGACGCTCGTTAGGTGTAAATAACTGTTCGATAATAATAATATATGTACATGTGTCATAAATATTGTTACTTGAAGGGGTTACAACCTGCTTGGAATTATTAAGGGGTTCGCTATTACATGAGATAGTTTTTGTTAGAAAACAAATATGTAATTTACGAATGGTTATAAAACGCAAACAGTAATGATTATGTAAATATCAGCTGTAGTCACGGCTTGTGAGTAGAGAATCAAGTGAAATTCTACCATACACGAATAGAGACATAACGAAATGGAATTTTTTTAAATAAGTTAATTTTTACTTAATTCCAGTTGTTTATAGAAGTAAATATTTCTTACTGATTAACAACATGAGTTCAAAACATGTTTGACTTAAGTGAAAATATGCTAACAATGTAACAAACCCCTAGCGAATTAATTCAAAAAAATACAAAAAAATTTTGGTCGTTTTAAAGATTTGTTTTATATTAGCTTCATGCTTGCTTTGTGGTTGAACGTTTCTTCGCTCGATTTTTCAGTCTTTTCTTCGCATTTCAGGAAGTTTCCTCACATATAAACCAAAGTCTGAATACCTGAAATTGGTTTGTCTCTGGGTGTAGTTTTTCAGTTATTTCCAAATTACTGAATATTACTCCAAATTCCATGATTCCAAATTACTTGAAACCCTTTTTGTTATCAAACTTGAGGTAAATGAATTTCAATTTGAGCACAGCAAGAGGTGCAAGACGTTAATTGCATATATGTTTAACAGTCGTTTAAAGTAAGCATTTGAAAAATCGAAGGCTTGTCTTCACTTGTTTACAGTTCACGTTTCTAATTGGAAATATCCATTTTTAAAAAGTAAAGGACACCTTTCCTCGTGTCTATCGTTAATAAGGTAGCTTAAGCGTGACTCCTCTAGTCAACAACACGACGTGACACAAAGGTTTTATATCATGCTTTGAATATATTACAATCTTGGAATGGAGTTAAGGATGTTTAATTTTTAACTCAATATCTCTTATTAATTATTTCATGAAGTTTCATACTTAGTAGAATATCATTTCTTTTAAAAACTTCGATGTTTGAGGTAATATGTAACAACTGCTTTGAAAAAAATTGGTAATCGCAGTAAGCCTCGAGAATCTGGCGAGATTTAGTCAGCAACGTTTCTTAATCGGAAATTAAAATTGGTTCATGATTTTAGCGAAGGAAATTGGAAGGCGCTCCCTTCTTCCGAATAGCCTCCGCCGATTTACTGTAGCGTTGTGGTAAGCCATGATGTCATTTATAAACAGCCTGATGTATCATTATGCAAGAACAAAAAGATACGAACGTTATAAAAAGCGAACCTGGAGAAGAACGTAGCATTATTAGCATACATAGTTGATGTAATATGAACTTTTTATACGGAATCTGTTTTAATACCCCACAAAGGCTCACATGCAGCTTGTCGACTAGAATAAAATATAAACCCGATTACACAAGAGAAGCTTGACTGAGTCAATACAGTCGCTACCGACGACATGTTCAGTTTTAAGCCCACGACGACTACCGTTTTTGTGGATTGAAAAGCGCGATTCAATCTTTCAAGCACTTACTCACACACACTCTCTCACACACACACAGTTGCGTGAATCAGTTGGGCGGAGTGGCCTAATGCGCTAATTATTTCAACCACACCTCGACATTACACGCGATATCTCTATTACCCTGTTATTGCCTTTACACTCTAAACAACAACAGGTATCAATGTTCGCGTTCGCTCCGTACTGTTCTGACGTGTATAAGACGCTAGTGGGTGAAACGTTCTATGAAAGATTGATGCCGACATCGGATATTCTGCCAGCCACAAAAGTCTACGTACACCCAAATCGTTTAACTTGTTTAAATTTTTAATGTATTGCAGATTAATACTGAATTTGAATCTACTGGTCAAGGGCAATTGAACCCATATTGTTGAACATGGTAGATGTAATAAAATTAATATGGTAGAAAATTTCAATTACGTGATATTTTTCTACTTGTAATTTATGAATTGTCGTTCTTTCTTTTTGGCATTGACCTAACTGAATTTTCTGATGTATCTTAGATTCGTACTTTTTGAAATTCATTTTCTGAAGATTCCGTAGCATTATTTAACAGAAACGTAGCTTGGTGGTCAAAGCAATAGTAAAAGAGGAGATAAAATATTTATCTTAACTCGAATAAAGAAGAAGATATGGAAGAGTATGAGGAAGTAAGAAGGCAAGCAAAGATTTTAATTAAAAGAACTAAAGAATATCGGACAGAGTACAAAGATGTAAAAATGAATGGATACATTATAATGAGTTTAGTATAGTAGACTTGATTTCTTCCTTAAACAGCTTAATGATGGTAAACAATAAGGGTGAAAAATCCCTTCAGTACTTTTTAAAATCAATCACAAAATATTTTGGCCTTCACGAACATCCAAAATTGTTAATTTTTTTTCATTCTAACTAGTGATGTTTCGAATGTGTTCCTTAATGTATTTTTGATCAAAAATATGAATGATCCACCATGTCCTTTTTCGCCTTCGTCCTTTTTTAAATTTTTACTTCGGTGCATAAACAGACTTTCTTTATTTAATTGCTGTATACATCACAGCTTCTGTGATAGGGCTGTAATAAATTCTGTGAACTTGAAAATGTGTAAATTCATAAGTTCTAGCATAATTACGAACCTGAAATCTGACGCATGTTTAGTTTATGCACACAAACTACCATGGAGGTTTGAAAAACCCCAAAATTTCACCCCTGCACCGAGAGACATTGATTTTTATCACTTGGATCAGCCTAGGAGACAGAGGTATACATTTACGAAACTACACGATAAAATGAGACAGAGACGCTTACGGTTTCGCTTAGAACCTTACTCCGCTACTTAATACTTACCTAAGTTATCATTTTACGACGGATTCATCTCATCTCATCGAAGAACACATTGTGTTCATTTTTGTTTTAAGAACTATTCAGTTCCAAATTTTTCCCACCCAGAGGATTGGATTTTATTGAACAATGCCCGAAAATCTAAATAATAGTACGGTTACAGCTTTAGGCTGCAAGATGGCTCTAACCCCGAATTTTCATTTCCGAGGGGTTGAAATGTATTTTGTGTTGTTAAAAACTGGAAAATTGGTATGGTTATAAATTAGGCGCCCAGATGGTTCTGAAAAATTCAGCAACCCCAAATGTCTCTTTTTGCTTTCATTGATTTTTATCCCCAAGTATTTGCAGGAACGATTAGAAACTAATCTCTATACGGTTTTACCTTTGACGCTCAAATGACCCGAAAAAAGCTGAAAAGCAGGAATTTTCTTACCGAGGGTACAGTATGGGTTACAATTTATTTAACAGTTTCTGACTAGCTAGAAACCTTAAACTTTGTACCCGTGTAGGTTAAGGACGCCAAGTTCGTTCAGAAAAATGTTATAACTTTGAATTTGTTTTACCAAGAGAGTAAAAGGTAGGGGCGAAATTTATTTTTGTCGTTATTATTCTGAGGTACTCCTCGAGGAGTTATGAATTTTGAACTCTTCACGGGAATAGCTTAGGCCCCCGAGTGTCTCGCACAACCTTAAAACCTCAAAATGTTATTTACCGATGGGTAGAAAGTGTTACTAAATAATACTATATACTATAGCTATTTAGTAACAATAGTTACTAAATAGCTAGAAACTGAAAATTTGGTACAGTCATAGACTTTGCATCCAGGTTATCCAGAAAAATATGAAATTTCACTTTTTAAGGGGGTGCAAAAAGGGATGAAGTTATGTCGACGTACGAGCGAAGCCGTGCATCGCCTACTCTGTAATAAGTTTCAAATGTGTATAGATTTTATCGTTTGGGTACAAGTGGCGGCGTTCCTAAGGGCAGCTTTGCACTTTGGACGTGAAACAATCGTAGGTTTCGCCGTTTACTCTGGAATATCGTAAAGTTACCGCGCCTAGGGCCGTATATCATCGGCTCCGCATGAATAAGTAATAATTAAACGTTTTATAAATTAGTGTTAACTGCCGTGGCAGAAGTTTATATAATTATATCCGCTTGAAATTCGACAAAATATCCCAGTTTCGGGGCGAAAGCCGCGTCGCGTGAGTGTTCATCGTAAATAGTTTCGATGGACCGTCGGGGGCGGCTAATCTCGATGTTTACGTGTTCAAATACCTCCGAAATCAATTTTTATCCTGGATTTCCAATTTCAACGGTCTCGTCCCTTTCACTTGATCACCACCGACCGTTTCAATTTAGTGAGTTTCTAACTGTAGCCGATCTTACAAAGACGGTTAATATATGTAAATAAAATGTGCGAGTAGAAAGTGTGCTTTAATCGGGTAAACTATGCGCTTTTCGATCCCTTAAAAGTACTCATTTAACGATTTACTCATTTTTGTATTTTTATCGCTCAATATACGTAAAGTCCATAAAAAAATCAATTGAAGCTCGAGATAATTGGGCAAAGACATGAAAGATAGTTGTTCCGTATATTGTAAAAGTCTGTATTTGGTCAAAATAAAATAAAATCGCACAATGACAGCTCGCTAACAAGCGCACCGAGCAATTATCATTAACAGAAACAGTTTCTGTCGGGAGATAATTCCCCATCAGAGAGAAATAAAATCTGCTAAACCGTACGAGTACGATTTTAATTATTATTGGTTGTTACGTACCATTTAAGGATTTTTCAAATAACTACTGTGTGTCGGAATAATCGTTTTGGTCGCGTTAGTCTTCATCGCCAAATAAAAACGTACAAGACATGGCCTATAATTAACCGATAAGAGAGTGCATTAATCTAATGACGAACAACTAGAGATATGCTATAACGTTTTCTATCCGAGATTTAACGATTCTCTGAACGAAATAAAATGAAATTTATTATATTGTTGGAAAATGTCTTTTATAGATTGATACGTGTCGTAAACGTTAGCGATTGTGATATTTTATTTTATAAAATGTTTATGATCACCGTCATTGATAAATTAGTACAGGAAATTAACCCGATGTAATAATTGTTGTAGTGAATGAGTTAAACATGTGATTAGATAAGCTTCTAGTTTGTTCGGTTTTTGACTGGAAAAGTGTAAAAATGTACTTACATATACGGGGTGAAGCGTTTGCCTAATGTAAAGCGTGATTACTTCTTCGATTTCATATCGCCTGGGATACTCGGAATGGTTTCAGCAGGTTTTTCATTAACGCCAGAAAAGCCTGAACTGCAACAGCAGGGGTATCGGTTGTGGCGCGTGTTCGCTTACTTCGCTTTGCGTTAACGATACGTAACGAAATGTATAAATAAAAGTTCGGCGCTTCAAAGAGGCCAGATAAAGACAGACGTATAATTGGTCTAGTTTGCAGGGAGACAAATCAAAGGAGAACGCGCGTGACTAAATATATCGTCTTACTCGCTATTGTTCACAAACGTTCGCGCTCCTAGTTTCATTCTTGTTATAATATAAGGACAATAATAAAACTAGAGATTTAAATGCCATCCTGCACGATTCAACAAAAATACAGGTAGGAGTTCATAATTGGCAATTATCGATTAATTTCATCCACTTTAATAGTAATTGATGTGACATTTTTCAGCACCATTACGAATTTTCGTATTCTTATTCAACTTCATACATTTCTTGTTTGCTCACATCTGGCTGAAAGAACGTCATTTGCTAACGATCAGTTTTGAAAATAAAACTGCTTTATATTGACAAAAAACATTTACGAGCTATAATAATAGCATGAAAATATTGTGTCTGCACAGGCCCATTATAAACGGAAATGGAACTTGTTAAAATGGTATTGCTCCTTCGAGATGGTACTGGGTTTTTCTTATTTCAAATTTTTTTTTTTTTTACTGAAACTAGAAAATAGGCAAAAGTTGGAAGGTAATGAATAGGAACTTTATTTTTTTCTCAATGATGAGATACGTTCTTATTTGAAAAGGAAAAACTGGGTTTCAACAATAATTGATGAGGACTTTTCATTTATAAACTAAAAACATTATAACTAATAAAAAACTTTATAAACTAAAATAATGGATTTATAAAAAACAGTGTTACCAGTAAAATACGATCGAATTAAAATAATCTCTTTCGAATATTTTTCCTCCAAAATCCTGAGTAACTTCTTTCAGATCTAATTTATTACTCAATTTACCTCATTACGAAGATTTTAACATAATTCATAAGTAATTATAGTTGAGGAAAATATTTTTCGCTGGTAGCAGCAGTTATAGGTTGTTAGCAAAATTCTTAAAGCGATGCTTAAATTTGGCCCAATATTAAGGGAGGTAATGGGTTTAAAAACGTCAACTGGAGCTTTTCATAACGGAAAAACAATGTCTATTTCTTCAGCCAATTCTAGTGTTCGTATGATTGTAAAGATCAGAGGAATCGTTATCTGTTAAGAACACTTCCAGATATTTGCAATGTGAAGGTTGTTCATTTCCATACGTTTTTTTAAATTTCTGGACATTGTATAAAAACTTGTAGTAGTCATTATGACAGTTCAATAGGCTGAATCTTAGCTCTAATACACTTATATGAAATATAGTAAAGAAATAGAAAATATGAAAAATTTTGTTTTTTTAGATCCAACAATATGACGTAGTGTGTCATTTAATTGGTTAGCTATTTTTTCAATTTCGTAATGAAAGAGATAGCATTACGAAATTAGTCGTTTAGGATAAATCAAAATCATTGGATTGGAGTAGCTTACTAATCGGATTAATGTGATTCAAAATATTATAACAAATAACGTTCGAACATAAAAACCTAAATTGTTTTATTGTGATCATTAAACCACTGGCCTCATTTATAATTATATTATCTATTTCTACAGTGGAACATCGTGCATATTCTTTATTTCATACGTAGAGGTTTTAGGGAATCTATACGACTTTCCCAAAGAGTGTCGCTCAGTGGTTTCAATATAAGACTTTAAAGGTGTTTTCTTAATATGAGTTTGTCCTAACTCTGACCCGTCACATTTCTTAATTAGAGTAAAACTTTAGATAATCCCTTATCTATAGATCTTTCATAAGAAGAAAACCCAGGAAATGTTTGTTAATGTTGCATTCAAATCACGATTCTGGTTGATCAGTGGAAAGGTGCCTTATTACAAATGTCATTTGATCAACTTTACTCGCATCGGAAGTATAGTCAAGAATAACTGTTTATAACTCTAGGAACTTCTGTTATAATGTGATTTTGTTATGTAACAGTCCATTAAGTTCGTTCTGTTGTTTATTTAATATATGGTTCCTAATAATAATTATAATAATAAATACATAATTTAATATATTGTGTTCCTCCATTATTGGGTCCAATTTAGCTAGCAGTTGTGGTAATTTCAGGAAATTTCCGTTATTATATTCATGAAACTTGTCGCTTATCCCGAATGGCTAGTGAACTTTCATCAAACAATGTAATAACCAGACACTATGCATAAAATTATTTCATACCAATATTTAGTTTCAGAATTAATTAATCTTTGTGCAGCTGAATCTACTATCGAGTGACAATAAGGAAAAGAGAGTGCCTGAACCAAAATCCGTTGCATCAAAATTACTACAAGGTTTTTGAAAATGTCCACGAAAGTCATTATACCATTCGTTAGCTAATCTAAGAAAGAGGGCGGTAGTTGATAGCGAGTAGTCTATTCGTCCTCTTCGTCTGCCGGGAACTTCCCGTATGTCTTGTCGAGCAAAAATTGAAGTAACGTGCAAATATGCTTAAGAATGTTTGGGGAAGTAAGTACCATAAAAGAATTTAACGGCTTCAATGGTGCCTGCGTCCTGTTATGGGCCATGGCCATAGCTGGGATTTATGGGGATTTATCAATATCTTTTACGACTCACCCTGCCATAACAACGACGACGAATCCTTTTTGACCTGGGAAGTCCCTTCATTTTTCGCTAGAGAAGATGTACATACTCACGTATCTAAACTAACAGATGTATAGGTGATGTCATGTCTCTTCAATTGATAGATAGCAATTAATCCAATTGTTTTGGTTGTTATGTGTCCATTAATGCAAGCGCAACAATTTCCTGACGCTCTTCCATTTGATTTTGTTCACGAAGAAAGTTCGAATTTTTAGTAGATGGAAGTGGGAAGTGGGTTGGTTTTACTACATTTCAGTGTCGTAGAATTTGTTCATATCAGTAGAAAAAATTAATACATACTAATTTAGCCTTTTTATACATAATTAAATATATGGGAATGATTTTGGCGAATGCACCGGTGAGAGTCCAAAAGTTTCTGTTTTGACACTGGATGGAACACGAGATCGACCGTATTGTAAGTGAGTAAACATGCTCATTTGACGCTGAAATCTCTTTAGAACAAACACCTGGTGCCACACGCGTCGAAACGTTCGACAAGACTTTATTCACAGCAGTAGAAAACGTTATTACACGTTTAGACTCGCTATAAAGCTGTTATAGTGACTTAACATCGTCTCGTTGCACGCCATGAAGTCTAATGTAATTCAATATCATTTAGTGTTTCCTCGGACGAACGCACGAACGTCCAAACTCTCTTTTGGTACGGGAAGGAAATGAGATCGACTCAATTGTAAGTTAAACGCTCCAATTCGGAACACCGATATTCCCCTAAAACAACGTGTGATGCCACACACGTTACGAACTAAAACTGGAACCAAAATACGGTATGTTAATTATTTAGTCCCTTATACTTTCGCGTAAAAAATGTAGGTGTATGTCGATTTATGGGAGTCTGTGAAAGTCGTGTAGGTCGCAGGTCCGTCCACATGTGATAGGCCCACAGGTGTTGCATATTTTAAGCTAAACTATATGCGTTTAATTAGAGAGCCTCCCAATTAGTTTTCCTCAATGTCTAGTAGATTATATGTTTAGAAATTTACTTTATTTCATTGTTATCCTTAACAAGGTGTGGAAGTGTGAGTTTCAGCACATTTAGTTTAAGGTTATGTTACGTCGCGATAAGCAAAATAGTGTAACGGGACCCAAATGATTACAATTTGTTTAAAGGTTTCTTTAGGAGATGTTCATGATTGTATATCAAATTATGAACGAGTAAGCTTTTAAGACAGTACCGTTCTGTCCCAAATTAACGAGACACCGCAGTTAAATAAAAACATTTTTCAGGATCATTTGTATGAACAGTCGAATTTTTTAACGGCATAATGCTTTCATTCAAATTACAAAACAACATTCTTTCTGTTACAATTTGTTCGTTTTAAATCGCTCAATATCCAATTTATTCCCTTCATTTCTTTAAAGATAAACATTTGCAATATTACTCGGAAATTTTGTCACCCATTTATCTCATTTTTAATTGCTTTTAATTTTAGAATTGGAGGTATTTGTATTAAATAGCTCTAAGCGACTAAGTTGAACTCTCCATAAATATTTACTGCTTCAGGTAGATTAATTATTTTTAAAAACGTCGGACAGTAGATGAAAATGTAATAGCATTTATCACCAGTGAAAGATAAATATATTTAATCGATGTTGAAATTAAACTTAAAGAGAATTACTATTTGGCAGCGAAGTTCTTAAGTCTGGAATTTTCCGTTTTATTGTGCATCGCCTCCGGGCAATTTTAAAGGAATGTGTTACCTTTCATACAACCACCCCATGTAAGTGTTCCACATTCGCTAAAAAGGTTTCGTGAAATTTCCGCATCACTTAAAAGCTCACTCAAATCATCAGCATATTATAAACCGCTGTTTGGAGGAAAACTGCTTAGTAGCGTACGATTGGTGAAGTAATTTAAAAAAGGTCGTTATAAAGGGGTCCGCACGTACAAAAGTGGTTGCTAAGGTTATCAGCAACTACGGTAATGAATTCAGTTAAGTCATTAGGGTGTGCGAGTTAAATTCAACACTCGAGTTGAAGACTGGTTCTTTTAAAATATAACTGAGCACGCAAGCCACTCGAGAATGCGCTCTAATTAGAGCTGCCTTTGTTCTAATTCACGGTCGGATTTTTTTAGTTTTGTTCTCTGAAATTAGTGGGAGAGCCGCGTCGGTTATCATTTTGTGTTGCACTGAATACGGCACGCTTTTTAATTAGTACACCAACATCTGTGTTCTGTTTGTCACCCTGGAGAGAAATAAAAGATACGGACATGCCAACAGATCGGTCGACAGTCGGGTTTTTCAAATGACGCCCGGGCGCTCTAGTACTCCTCTTCCACTATCTCGCAGATTCTCCCCTCTAATTATTGCTCGGAATGATTACACGGAAAACGGCCGATGTAAAATAATCTTGACGAAAATTCATATTTCAACCGAGATTAAAAACACAATTTTACAAACGAGTGTGGAATAGTTACGTCGGGGAAAATCTTACAATATTTCTTACAGTTCATTTTATCTGAATGCATAATTACGATTTAGAACTTTTAACACATAACCCATTAAGAGTTATCACATACATTTTCATACTATGAAAACAAAGGATGCAGAAAACACGCATCCAGATTACCATTGCATTTACCATTATCGTTTAAATATTCATCGAATCTCCTCCACCATATTGGTTAAGTGTTAAGGACTAAAATCGCCGAAATGTATCTATTTTTAAATGTGCTGTACTGAGCTCAAACTTACCCTATGAAATTCACACATTTTCATGTTTCTATTCAAATCCGTTATCGTTATGAATGCCAATCTCAAAGTTATAACAATTTTACTTTCTCATATGCTTTTCTGGCCGTTGGAAAAATGTTTGCGTGCATATATGTGGTCGACTTTTTCTCAGGAACTATAAAAATTGAGAAGCTGAAACTTTGCATTTGGGCGTGGTCCGCTGAAAACTCGAAACCATGCTTTCTACTCTTGTCATTTCTGTGTTATTTCGAAAACTAGTTCTACGTTTTTTAAACTTAGTATATTTCATTTAATGTTTTATCCACATTGACTACATAATCGTTGTCCCGACTAAGAGTGTTTTGCCCTTGCGATTTTTTTAGTTTTTCTCAAATTTCTTTAAAACGGCGTTACATATTTTTGCTTAATTGTACAGCTGAACAACTACATTTGAAACATTCTTTTCTAAATCTGCCGTAAAGGACATTTTACTGATGGATGTTTATAATTTTTCACAATTTTTTCATAAACTGCTTGTGATTCAACTTTATTTGATACCTATAACTTCTACTTGAAACATTTTTTCCTAAAAGCTCTCTAAAGGGCACTTTACTCTTGAGAATTTCCTAGGAGCTCGTAAACTTGTGCACATAGAGCACGTGCCTCACATGAGAAAGTTCTGTAATGGAATTCATTTAATCCTTCAAACACCTAAAGGGGAAATTACATTTTACAAAGAGTTATTATCCTAAATTTCTTCCAGTATCTTGATTTACATATGGGTAGATCATTTTAGGGGTATGCTAAGTAACTGAGAAGTGCAACCATTTGCACCAGTCATGGTTAAAGTGTTGGTTACTCATAATCTTCAGTTAACACCAAGTTATTGTTGCAAAAATATACGAGTATTGTCTTACAATGTGTAAGTGATTATGTTAAGTTCAAGGTATCATTTAGGAATATTTTCATAATCATCCTAATTGTGTAATGGTAATGTATTTTAATTAATTAAAATAGTGTCTTACTTTAAATTTGTTGATTGGCGTGATAGATGAAATGAATGTGATGACGACAAGTAAGACATATCCCATGTGATTGCATCATGTACAGTGTTTCTATTGAAAATTATGAATGACTGACTTTCTGACCTTCTTTTACTCGAATGGATGGAGTGCAACTTGAAAATTAGCTACATGAAGCCTCGTTCCACATTTGTTTCCCTTCTGATCCATTTGTTAATCTCTCTTGACCACTAACGCACAATATCTCACCTTTTGACGCAACTTAAATTTCTGTCATAATTTCTACATTTAATAGAATGGTAGTTGAGTTAGTTTGTGAGGATGTTTCACACAGATATACCAGAGGTGCGTGATGTTGCTTACTTTCAGGAGAAGAGTTTATTGTTTTACCCAGGTCTGGTATGGCTGTTACTGTATATTTTTGTTTTTGAGACCGAAATTGAGAGTCTGAAAAGCAGTTGTTGATCGTTATAAACGCGGTGCCCTTTTAAATTATTGTTGAAATTATTGGTAACAGGTTAGAAATAATGCTCGCATCGTCACGTTTAAAGGTGGTGATAACTCTGGCGAGCTTTTGGATATTAGAAAATGTATTTGAAGTATAAAATTTAGTTAATGACTCTTTCGTTATATTTTTACACCATAGCAAATGTTCCCTTGAACTTGAAATCTGTGACCTGTTCCTTGAAATCTGTGACCTCGAGATTTGACCTTTTCGTTTTCTAATTTCGTCCCAATTCTAATATATATGTATGGAAAATTTATTTCCGCCGATGAAAACTGTATGTATTCTTATTTTGGCCCATCTTTGTACAAAACTCGTTATGAGGAGCGCGTGCGACGCCCCCAAAGAATTTGGCATACGGTGAATCGATTTGGGTCCTGTCCTCTCCCAGCCGTGTATTTTTAAGTTCGATCCGTTCCGCTTTATTTATATTTGCGTTCGCGGATGCATAAGTTCAATCAAAATTAACAGGGCTTCTCGTAATAACGAGAAGTATAAAATAAGGGCCGAGGAGCGACCGAATGGGAAATGCAACTCTTCGACCATGGAAAGATTATAAACGTAGTCGGAGAGTGTCTAAATGAGCACCGAGATGTTGTAATGGCGCCCACCCCCGAGTGCCGATATGATTTGGGGGGCGGTTTCCTTTGATCTCGCCGCCTCTCGCCACCCTCTCTCCCGCTCTTCGTTGCACATCTTCTATTTTGCAAGTGACTCATCAATTTAGTTCAGTTGCCCGCGTTCCCGTGTTGTTCATTTTTAATTTGGCATTCCGAATTCTGATGACACACGTACAGGCAACGTCCGACTAAATTTTAAAAGGAAGCGGTATAGCGAGACCCGCGGCTGATTAATTACTCCCGCGCACTATTCTCTCTGCAAACTAATGTAACGATATTAAAAGTGTTCGCTGAGAAAATGGGGAAATGGTCGGAAAATGCATTGCCCAGTTAGCTTGGAATGTGTATTGACTCAAAGAACGTTTGTTTCAACTTTCTTTCAGTCTTCTCTCAAAGCCTGCCATGAAATATATACGTAGATCAAATTGAAAGATGACCTTATACATTTTTCGTCGCCATCTTTATGGTTTCTTTCAATATTTCGGGAGACAAAGTACTTTTAGATAGCTGACTTCCAAGCTGAAGGATTGGCAAAATAGGTCCTTTGTAGTGACCAGCAAAGTCACTTGATCTGAATCCATTGGATTTCTCTAGTAGAAGATTCCCTGAAATCAATAATCATACTGTTTGGCACACCAGTAGATTCGCCATTACTCCAAAACATCCGTTCCGTGATTATTAACTAGTAACAGTTGTACCTTTACATAATTACATAATTAAATGCTGATTCAATGATTAAGGAAATTTCGAGAACCAAAAAGCAGAAGTGCTCGTTAACATAAAATCATCATTAAGATAAGGCATGGGAAAATACTAGGTGTGTCGACATGATGAATTACACAGATCTCCATGGTTTTGTTGTTGGTCAGCTGAGAGTAATAATTTTCTGCGTGGAATACGAATTTGAGCTCAGAATTGCCTCATCACACGAGGATGTTGGGATATTTGAGGTGATGTACCAGAAAAGTGTCCATTATGGCTATTTTTGAGGCTAATATAGGCTGGTATGGGCACAAAGTTTTCGCTATATATTCCATCATCTAGTACTACTGTACCACCGTACTGATGTTGATTTCAAAAGTCATGGCCATTGTAAGATGACATGTCGACCATATTTGATTCATTGTCGATGAGGTTTTCGAAAATCAACCTATTCGCGGCGAATTTGGTATACGGGGGCTCTCGAGGTCGCTGGTCACGAATCAGATTTCAAAAATTTAAGATGACCGATCCAATATGGCAGACGAGTATGTCCACAATTTTTCAATCTTATATACTCAAATAGTGGAAATAAAATCGGGAAGGTACTTACTTTTTGGGTTAAAATCGCTTAGAAGAGATCTTGGGCGTTCATTTTTTGTGAATTGAAAATAGTAACTTCCTTCAAAACTCACACGTTTGATTAAAGCATTGATTGGCAGTTTCTGGTTGATACGCGTTTCCTCCTATCAATTCTAGCTCTAAAACCCGGCATGTGAGTCGCTTTGCAAACTTTTTCATCCTTGTTTCGTACCGTCGTAGATGTAATATAAGGATTTGGCGAGGAAAAATATAATGGTCGACCAAACCTTTTTCTAACACTATAGCCCATTTCAGCATATTATTTACCACATCGGTGCAGTACTTTATTGTGCTTTGTTTTACAAACTTGCCTATGAAGTTTTCGATGTGTGCAGCAAAATTCCATCCATTTCTACTAAAAGCTTACATGCTGTAAGAATATTGCAGTTCTGGTAGTGAGGTACATAGTAACTGTGTTAGTTTGCTCAAAATGTCTATTATGCGACTGGAGAAGAAAATTGTAGACTTTGTTTTACACTTTATTATACATTCGTAATACTTGTAATCGCCATGTTTTGAAATTGTGTGAGCAATGCGATTTCGTCGTAAAATAATTTGTGTGGCTGTCGCGACACCTTTAAACGTCCCAAAAGTGTGTATTTTTAAAGTTAAGTAAATTACATTCCTGACATTCTGCCATGCCAATACTTTTGTCCACCACGGTAGTGTACGTGGCGAATTGAGTAAAGGTATTGCTTGCTACGCGTGGCATTCGCTCCCAACCACTTCGCTGCCAGTGTACGCCCCGTTTATAATTCACAGGTTTAATATTTCCCGAATCGGGTGAACAATTTGCGCTATGTGTAATATCGAGGGTATTTGAATTCCTTGGAGTCGTAACTATTTGGGCGGGGCGATCGCCTGGAATTTCATCAGTTTCAACGACCGGAAAGGGATTGCTTTTCCAATCCCCCCGTCCCAGTTTCCGTCTCTTTTATATACGGCCTATCCTCCCGTTTCCCTTCCCATCCCGTCTCTTTTTCTCCTCAACCCCGCGCCTACGCCTACGCTCGACCTCTGGATGGTCAGATCTAGTGTTCGTTCAAGTGTGCTCTAATTATCATTCATTTGATTAAAAACACTTCAAAGTGAAATTTTTTATTAAATATCTTGATGTGTAATTTAAGGGCTTTCATTTTTTTCTCATTCCTCTCTGTGCAGTTATAAAAACATTTTTCAATCTAACACGGGTCCAAAAATAGACTTTTCCTTTGATATCGTTAAATGCTTCAGACATTCAAATTTTTTTACATTCCCCGGTTCCGAAATATCGCTGGATCCATAGCAGAAGTAGTCTCGTTTGTATTCCCAAAGAAGCCCACGCTCTACCTCGTCACTAAAGCTAAGTTCAGACGAGTAAAAGTCCTACACGATTCGACCGCGCTGCCATAAACGCTTTCATGCGAAAATAAAGCCTTAGTCAAAATTTTTTGTCATAACGAGTGTCATGGACGGAGGTGGAATTTCGTACCCAAAGCACTGTTTGTTTTTGCAATTTTCTCTATATTTGTCCAGTTTTTCCATTACGACTATACCGTATGACAAAAAAAAATGAGTATTTAAACCGTCATTAGATGAAAATCCCAGAAAATTGTAATTGAAATAGTTAGAGACACAAAAATCATTATTAGTGATGTAATGTATTTTCAAGTTTGAAAACCTCCTAATTCTGAGTTGGTATTACCATTCTTAATTTAAGTACTAGCACCAGCTAATTGCATTTAAACACATATATTTAATTTATAAATTAAGAATGGTAGTGTTGAAGTGTCATACTAATAGCCAAACAATTTTGTTTCCTAAAAATTACAATATATATTATTAATCCTCGCTTAATGCTCCATGTAACCAGATGTTAAATTATTTGACAAGTCTTGCATACGCAAAATTAGAGTGCCTTTAGCCATCACTTTCGTGGATTTAGCAAGAGCTTTTGATACGGTCAATTCTGCTCAACAAGTTATATGAATATGATATTAGGGGCAATGCACATCGCATTATCAGTTTATATGCATGACAGAAAACAGTGTGAAAGAATTAACGACCATGTTTGCGCATATAATAGTGTAAATATGGGAGTACCTCAGGGTACAGTATCGGGATCTTTACTGTTTATACTGTATGTTAATGGTTTATTAACCAGTGTACAGGAGATATCATCGCTTTTACTGAGGACACTGTTGTTATAGCAATAGATAAGTTTTGGGACGAAGTAGAAACAAAAATGAATAGAAACCTAGCAAATATTGACAACAAATCTATTATCCTTAAATATTGATAATACACGAGGAACACGCTATAAACAAAAACTAAGTATGATATTTTCATTTCCAAAATGCAAGCTGGAACATTGAAGATGTTATATTACACTTCTAATACTACTGCTTTCTTTTATTTATTTATTTTTCACTAGAAATGTCCTGTTCCATCACTTCACCTTCTCGAATCGTCCACTGTTGGGACACCCAGTATGGAATGAACTAATAAATAAACAAAATATGAGTTGTATTCTACTAGGAAGCTGGTTCTATTTTCCCGAAGATCACGTATCACAAGACAAAATTATTAACGAACCCATTACGCATAAACTGCGTTCCTTTGAATCGTCCGATTCCAGCGTCATGCAAATAGCACGTGCGAGTAACGATCCTAAAGAGCGTTCTTCTTAATTAAAAGAAATTGAAACCCGCAGCTCCTACTGGGTGATCACAATGTAATATAGTCAAGTTTGAGAATAGTTCGTGTAACACAGATTTTGCAATGGTCGAGAATAGTGAAACCGATAGTGACGAACTTAGTAAATGTAAAGTTGGTAATGTTCTGTGTCGTTTTGTGGAATTATTTGTTACAAAGTTACAGAAAAGTACCAAACGTTGGACCGTACAATGAAGAAAATATTCTAGACGTTTTGTGAGAAATGATTCACACATCGTTACCATGCCTCCTACGAAGTACTTCCTGTCGACAGACCCTCAAGATTAGAATTCTGTCTGCGATCCATCGATGCTTTCAATGGTACCTAATGTCATGGTCATGGAAATCGTCATGTGTCACGTATCCAAACATGCAAGGAATTCACACTTTAAAAAATCACGAAAGAATTATTCCTTCAAAGTATCTAGAATTAGGACCAGGATTAATTTCGATTCGTGAAGTACCGTATAATTTTAGAACTCATGCTGATTAGACCAGTTTAATTTAATTAACTGAAAGCGCAGTTTGAAAAGTTATATCCCCGAATTAACATCAGAAAAAAGGTTTTTCTTTGTCTAAATGTAGCTTTATTCTAACGAATTGTTTTACTTAATATAGTAAATGAATATTGTTAATAAATTTTTAATGCGTTTAATGAAATAATAAGGGTATAAATGTCTAGAACAACGATTAATGGAAACGGAGACGCTTGTTCTAGACGTTTCAATCAGACGGCGTCATCTTCAGATTCTTGGGACAACTTTTGTAGTATTTTGTCGTTTCTTTATTTATCTTAATTTACTTCCTAATGAATCTTAAAGCTTAAAAAATTCAGTCAGATCCAGAGACGAGGACCTATCACAACCACAGTCTGTTGATTTTGGATTGCCAAAGGGAATTAAAAATATTTGAAAATTTTATTAAAATTGGCTATTCAATTTAAACAGTATTGTTAATTTTGAAACCTTCCCATGAAATAAAATTGATTCCTTGTTATACTTTCATAAGAAAGATACCATTTGGTTCGTATCAATACCATAAAAAAACGATTGAATGCGATAGAAAACAAAACATACGGTCACATGTCGACTTCCGGCTACATTTGTTTGACTGCTTTTATCAGAATTCCAGAATAAGTGTTCGGACCATTATCCCGATTGCCTTCTCTTTATATCCACTGATCTAATCCACTTAGATCCCCCAGATGAATCTTTTCATCATGTTTCTAAGCCTTAATCCCTCCTTCCAGATGGAGGAAGCGTTTTTACCACTGGACAATTATAATTTCTTTACAAATACAACGTGAAAAATTAGCCAAAAAGGAAACTTGGATGAAATTTAACTGGGAAATTAGTTAAGAACTTCATTTACTTTTGTGTATTAACTTCCTCTGCATTTAATGTTAACTTTTTAACACAACAAATTCTTTCATCAAACGCCGTTTCTTCTCGGTAATTTAAATTCCTCAAAGCTGAAAATATGAATTTTCACTTGCAGATACTCCTGAGCACGAGAGTATTTTGTTGGGCATAATTAATACATAGAAGGTAGTGAATTAGTCGTATCAGGTAGCCGGTATAGCCATGCTGTGGCGTTGCCAGGGGGTTTATATGAAAACTGTCAGTTGCAGATAGCTTTGAAGTTAACGTGCCCAGGGCGTTGTTAGCATTGTTTCTCTCCTCTTTATGGCGTCTCTCCCCGTTCGTTCGAATATTAGAGGTATTCACAGACGATTACTCGATCATATAGGGTGTTATTAAAATGTGTAACCTACACCAACTCCTAGTCAACTTTCAAACCGACGTTATAATAGAAGTCAGATTAGGAATCCGCTTTTCTTTCATTTTCATGAAACACACACACACAAATAATCCTCAAGTATCGAATATCTCGAATATTCCGTCCTACCTTAGGGATACTTTACGAGTGAACAAAAATGATTCAACATTCCTGTCTCCGATACTAACCTTCAAAAAGTGTATACGTATACATTACACATAAATAAAAACGGACAAAAAAGGCACTACTGCAGTTTTCGCATTTCTACCTTGTTCCTTGAAAACTACTCGAATACTTTTATATAACCAAGCAGCATGTCAGATGGATCCATTGTATGCAGATTAGATGCTCCTGCAGTTCTTTATTTTCTTTTCTTTTTTTGACCGAAATAATACGTCGGTCGGAAAGATATACGTTTGGGATACCTTGTTTTTTCTGTTATTGTAGTAGCTACCGAATGTCACTATAGGTACAAAATGAAACGAGAATTCTCACCGTCCGTTAAATCGATTATCTTTGATCCCCGTAACAAAAATACACCTTGCCCTTTCAAACTACTCCCATATTTACATACGGACACGTGGAAAGCTGAAGACAGTTTTTTAATCGTCAAATTCAATTATGAATAACTATCACAGTGACAACTAATGTAGTTCTTACCTTACCTTATTACTATCTCGATAATTGATTTCTCTCTAGTTTACTTGTTAATCGCATTTAAAACGTATTTACCGAATTAAGGGTAGGATGATAAGTAAATGCTGTTTTTGAAAACTGGAACTCTTTCTTGAGAATGCTCGGCAACCTCTGCTAACTTTTAAGTGCTAAATGAAAACTTCCGCAATCAGTACATTGCAGTATATCACATTAATGTTATAATTCCCCATGCGGGTTAACATCATTTTTCACATGGAATTTATAAGAAAGCGAATGAGCAGTTTCTATCCTAAATAGTGTCGAAACCGCGTGGAACTATTAGGTTGAATTGTCTAGAAATCAATCCGAAAAATACACAATTAACTGTTGTCAACAGAACCGATCTCATTTTTCCTATTGTGAATCTATCTGACGGTGGTTTTTTGACGAAACGTTCGTCCCATTTTTAAACTGGTTTACAAACGAAGAATTTAAGGCATTATACCAATCCGTAATCAAAGTCCGATAGAAAAGGCGTGGGACGTAATCCAAAGATGAAATGCTCTACACATGCAGTTTGCTCTTCGATTCATGGAGCTTTTGACAGTGAAATAAGGACATTTACTTCAACACTACATTGACTGTGGGCACTTATGAGTGTGGATTTTTGGGCTTTTCGTCGTAAAATGGATTTGAGATCGATTATTTGACATTGCCATTTAACATATTTGTTCATTTATTGAACAATTCACACCTAGTAGATATTACGAATAAGCTAAAACTGTTAGTGAAAATAAACCACAAATTACATTATGTATAGTAACCCCCTGTACTTCTCTTGTGTATCTATATGAGCGTGTGTATAATTCCTTACCAAATCTAAGAAGCGGAATATGGTAATGACTCGTATAGTAAAAATCGTAAAAAGTCGGTGTATAACACATAACACGCCGAAGCTGTATGTTAATGACTTTTTGAATTTCGAATAGAATGTTAATATTCTACTCGACGTGGATACATTTCCCATTAATCCTATGTCTATTTTAAAATAGGACAAATTGCTTTTTATGCATTCGAACAACTTAAATGCGATCGTTTCACGGCTAAATATGGTTCAAACTGCCTATTGCTGGGCTAAAAACGAACATTATATACGCACCTAACGCCGTATATATCGTAGATGTCATCATTAGAACAGCACTTACAAGTTCTGCGATATGTATCATTATAACGATGTGCCGTTGTACTATCAATAACATGTGCGAGCTACAATTGTCAATAATTATATGAATGGTGATCGGTGTAATTATTCGACCCTTTGAGACGATCACTTTAATAAAATGCTGGGAGAAAGGGGCAACACGAACGGCTTTTACCCAAAACTCCTCGTAAATATTATTTTTAACGTCCACTTCCGACGTAACTTTTATAAAAATAACAAATAACATTCTCGATTCTTTAATCTAAGTTCAGTCTTCGCCTATTGTTCCAAAAATGTTTGTCGAGAACGATACCTTTACCTAATTAGTAATGATTTAATTCCAATTACGTTACGGTCGCTGTGAATGAGACGATCAATATCGATAATAAGTGAATCGATAGATTTATATGATATTCCAACGGGAATTTTAGTAAAAGCATCTGCACCCTCGAACAAAATGTAATGAACGGCTTTAAATTTAAAACCCTTAACTTGTACAGTGCAGTACTATAAAGTAGAAAATAATTTCTTCATCACAGGCGGTTCAGGGCAAAGGCCATACATCAAGGAATACAGTGGTAAATGTTGTTTTTGAATTTTGAATTTTTAAATTTTAAATTAAAATCGGTACAATAAACTGATTTATAGATACATTCATTATAACTATATACACTATAAGGACCTATTATATGTGGTATTAACTGATTTTTACTCTTTTCCCAATATACTCTGCCGCAGTTTTAAATTTAACCGGTTTTCATTTCATTTTCAGCGTTGCTTATCGATCATTAAACCATTCAGTTTTTTTAAATTCGTAATTTTTAAAAACTGTGATCAGCTAACATTTATGTCTTTGCATTTTCTGAATATGACAAAGCGTCCTCTTTTGTATGTTGCACTTGACTCTAAAATACTATTCGCCCGCACATATAACTTCCTCTGTATATGCGAATATACATATATACATACTGAGCGCTGTAAATTATTATCCCCCTATTCCTTTTCCCCTTCATTTTACTAAAAGCACGTCGTGAAATCTTCATTATTCAGTGGGTAGAGGACACTGAGGACAGTTCATTGTGTGACACAATGATGCGTGTTTTATATATATAATATATAGATATAGATCCCCTGTTGACATAAGGTTAAGGCATTATATTGTGTTCATCAATACGGCCTTTTATCTTGCCATTTAATTCACCATGTTATTTGCTTTATCTCCCTCCATTTGTAAATATTATATTTTATTCGGGAGGTTATTTATCTACATCTCTCTCTCTCTCTCTCTCTCTCTCTCTCTCTCTCTCTCTCTCTCTCTCTCTCTCTCTCTCTCTCTGTCTCTCTCTCTTTCTCTCGGGGCATAGATTTATTGATTGCGAAAATTCATTTCCTTATCTCCTCGTTTTTTTTATTTTTCGATTAAAGTATATAACATATCAGATTATCTAGGCTTTTCCAAACGTACTGAGTGTCACCTTTCAGGATCATCTTATCAGCGTAAGCACTGTGTCAATTTTGATGTGACATGATTTTTCCATGTCTTTCCTATCGATATTTAATGCTGATTACGTTGCCCTTAAATAAAACTTCGAAAACATGTCAAGAAACCACTCGAAGTGAAGTTCGATCAAATTTCTAATCGCATTTAGGAAAAGTTTTCCAACGTATTGAGAGAATTTTGAGTTTTAAGGGGCTGTGTACATCTGATTTAATCTTTAAATTGCTGTTTTGTTAACGGAGAGGACAAACCTTTGCAAATAAAACAGGAGCACCTACGATAGTTCGAAATCCGATAATATCAACATTATCAGCGTTTTCGACGTATCGCGATTAAATCTTCTCTGAGTTCACCGGATAATCCTAATATTACCTTCTATTTAAACAAGTTTGCAGAATCTGTGTAACAGAATTTCCTTGGCACCCCTTATTTGCTCTAAGAATTGGAACTGGATACGCGCCTGGATTTGCGAATCCTTATGGATATTTTAGCTGCATTCGTTTGAAACTTGGCCTCATTGTTAGTTATAGTGGTTAAATCTTTCCTTACATGAAAAAGTTCAGTGGGGCTTCAAACTCATGTTAAAGGCGTGAAATTTTGCAATGTTAAATAAGTTGCTCAGACGTAAACTAAAATTCTGAAAAGAGAAATGCCAAAATCAGGAAGCCAATAAAATAAATAGTTTTATTTAAGTATTTTGGGTTTCTAGTATCCATCTGCAGTCGAAAAGAGGAAGTTAATATGCAGTCATTTCCTATTTTCTACTGAAGGTGAGTGTTAAACATCCGAAACATGTATTGTTGTGCTATGGAAGGAGTCTGCAAAATGAACCATTGTCTGTGTGATGATGCTTTAATAAATGTTATTTAAGAAATATTTAGACATCGCATTATTAGTATTTTCTTGACATTTTTCATGTTGTTTGCTTTTAAAAATGGCAGCAGGCACTTCATGCAGGTTTCGGTTCTTTTGGAGACACTTTCAATGGCATTATTTATATATCGAATTTATTCCACACGCAGTCTCATTTTAGCGAGATTTAGTGTCGTTACACAAATTGGATTCAAAAGTGACATCGAGTTTAAATTCAGGTGCTTTAAACAATTGCTGTCATCGCGTGATTGTCATCTCTAACATCATCCCGATAAGAAAATGACATTAACATGTATAATTCTTGAGAAATATTAGTCCTCTAGAGTAGTTGCTTCTGTTGGTTTCTTCAAAATTAAACTAATTTCCGTTCTTTGGATCGTATATACTCTGGATTTTTAACTGCGTTCAAGCCGGGAGGGTGTACAGGCCACTCCAACCTCATGATACGGAGCAAAGGTATTGGCTTGTTTTAAAGTGTAGAGTGGTGCAATATAAATGTTAAACAGTGTATGAACGGGGAATGGGAATATTTTATGTGTGCGCATTTTAAAAAACAAAATTGATTTTGGAGATTGGGAAGTTATTGTTGGTGCAGATCATCGCTGTGTATGAAAATCCGCATGAATATAGATTATAAAACAGATTGATTAATTTTTGGTGTGTCTTCACAGGCCATGGAAGGTACACAAAAGAGAAATAAGAAAATTCCGGACTCGCGCTCGATTTAGCTGAGTGATTAAAAAAGCAATTGCACAGGACGCAGCTGTATATGTATATCCGACTGGTTGTATAGGTATATACTATAGGGAGCAAAGCTGCCGCCGCCAACCTCCTTCAGAAAATTTGTGAATTTTTAAACGTGCCGGTGATTAGGTCTGCAGCCAACATAATCTTGCAGGGCGCTCTTTCCCCGTGCTTCCCTCAACCGCCCCCATTTTCCCTTTCGCGTCACCATAGCAACTACTTCAGGCAGGATATGGAAATTAACTGAATGCATGCCACCACATTTTACCGAGAGCTCGCTTCTCTCCGTTTTGGCATTCTCTCTCTCTCTCTCTTTTGCAATTATTCTACGTTTTCGAAGGGACAAAAGACGAGCGTATAATTTCGATTAACAATTTACTGCTTAGTGCCCTTTGAGAAAAAAACCAAAGGTGAAAAGTGCACCTTGTAATAAACACATTTTGTGTGGTATAAGATTTTTCTGTAAGTTCTTACTAAAACCTCGTCCAGTTTTATTTTAGTGTGCAAATTTTCAAGGCTTAAACATCAATTTGGATTTACGTTTTTAAATACAATAGTTAAATGACAGTTTTACAAAACGGTGGAAGCGTAGGGTAATTCATGAGAATGAGAATCATATATTCTCGATTTTTACTAAAACTTCATATAAGTTATAAGGATGACATTTTTTATTGCTGCCTTTTTGTGTCATCGTTTTGACGACGACAAGAAATTTTACGACCCACCGTTGTGCATATCCGTTAATTCTTTGTCGTAAATTGATCTTTCTCTCTCTCTCTCTCGCAACGTCGAGCTTCATTTGAATCTGAAGGGTACCTGGTGCTGGAAATACCTAATTTTGCAGTTACCTTCGGTGCGCTCTCGTCATGCCATTTGCATTTAAAACACGACGGTCTTCTTTTTTGTTCTCCACTTTTTCGCTAAATGCAAATGGCAATTGTAATGAAACCGTTGTCAAGCGACAACCAGCGATATAAAAAGGTCGTGAAATAAATTAAATTATGCTTAGTGTAGTTTTTGTCTGATATTCCTTCGCTCTATCATCGTTTACCAATACGGCTGTCGAGGATGATTAACGCAGCACTGATTTGCTAAGAAAATAATTATTACTGAACCGTGATATGGGAAAATCTATGCCGCTTCCACTAATCTGTTAACGGCCATATGTATTTTGTAATCCCATTTATGTTCTACGGGAATTGAATATCATATTAACAAATTTCCTTCATCAAAGATTCCACGTATGTTCAGGTTGATTGATATTTTAATACCTCACATCAACTCGTTTTATATTAGATACTTCAGATCTATTAATTTAAATAATAATCTAATGAGTAATGACGTTTAAAATATTTGAATACATTCAGTTCAAGTCCAAATTTTCCAATTTATATGCCATGTCATCTTTAGTAACGTCACTAATTCTGACAAACGTACCTTTATGTCCAAATTATGCGCATTATCTGATCCATCCATATGAATACATATTTATAATTAAATTCAATCTTGAGTGATAACGGATTTATTTAACAATTGTTAATTATCTGTGGCGTGATATGTAGAAAGGGTAATTTTCGAAATACGTCATGGGACATAGACGCTCTTAGATTTGGTAATTTCTTTTCCACAATATCTCTTGTCAGCTAACTGGTCCATAGTATAGGGAAATTCTTTAGCTTTTTGGTTTAATTCACCAAAAAGTTATTTTTAGTCTCTACATTGTTAGGAAATAATAATTTTTAATAATAATAAAATAAATAATTTAAAAATAATTAATAATAATTTTCAATAACTTTTAAGCGTTTGGTAAAGATTCTTAAGAAACTGAAGAAGTGCTTCAAAAATTGATTGTAACATTTACGAACATTGACAAGATTCTTTTTTGAAACCTGATGAGCCTGTCACATTTCTCAAGGATATTTGATTATTTGAGAGTAATCCATACTTTAACTGATCCTGCCATCGAGATTTTTGTTTTGGACGACTTTAAATAATCGATTCCTTGTAGGTATAAGAATGTATTTAATTCCATATTGTTTGACGGGATTAAAATGTCATTTTGAAAAAAATTGCCGAATTTGCGATTTTCTTTTAAATCGCTTGCTAGGAGATGTGGGAGGGTGGATTTAATGCGTGTCTAAATATGGAATAAATCGATCGACGTTAGAGGGATATATTCCATTTCAAAAATCTTTACAAATTCGCGACCATAGAAAAAGAAACCGTCGTCGATATAGAAATAACATCGTCCTCCAAATCTCCCCCGTTTAGAATACATATTCCCTTCGACTTCCAAATACAATGTAAATCGTGAGGAGGTAAAAAAACGAGAGGGGAAGAGTAGAGAAGGAAAGAAAAGAAAAGAAAGAACCCTCCCGATGCCTAAAACTCACTTTAGGGAAAATCGTAGCTTAGTGCGTTAAAAGATCAAATAGTAACGTGCCAAGTTGTTCTACACATGGGCGGGCTCCGGATCGGCGGCTTGGCTCCCCGGAACACCCGGAGAAGCATCGACCGGAGCCATTGGTCCAGCCGTTCCGGGCACATGCGTACACGCGATCCTCGCCTTTGATATTGAAATTGTTCCTTCTCGGATATTATGTTGTTTCCTTGTCGGAGGGAAACCTAATGCATTTTCTGATGGACTGTTTATTCTAACTTTAAGATCGGCGCTGCTTTGTGCTAACCGAGTTACCCGTTAATCCCTTGTTCATATTTTTAAAATAGAAGCACTTTTGTTTTTATTGTACTGGAAAGTAATAAATTTACAGCGCGATAGAACGGAACTTCTATCCTCCGAACGTTACGATACACATTTCCTGCTGCTCTTTTGTCGGAAGCGCCTTCTTAACGATCTAACAATTACACACGGATTGTTTTAAAAGGTTAACTATCTTATTACCGGAGATACACCATATCGAGAGTTATTGCTCCGTAAACACTACCGTTACGAACATCGTGAAGTTATTAAATCCGAAATAGCACATTTAAATCGTTCTGCCGCAGTTAATACCCCATCGGCGAACGTATTTATAACTTCGCAAATTGCGCTAGGAATTTTCGAAATGCGTCCTTGTCCGAGTAAATTAAAGTGACAAAGAGGGCCCTTTCGAGATTCGAGATTAGGTCTCGTCGCCGTTTGCATGAATAAACAGGAAACCTCGCCAAGATATAACGTGGAATCGAAGTAGAAATGAGCAGGCGGATGGCGAGGGAGGCGTGTAAATCACTGAAAATGTTTATTCATAATGCGATACACGTCTTCGAAATGTTTAAACCCGTGAGGGTGGAGACAATGTGAAGATGTTCGATGCGGAAAAAGATGCGACTGCCCTTCAAAAAATCTAATATGCAAAGTTGAAATTGTGGGTGTGTGTGTCTGTCGCAAACTTTGAAAATTTGTAACTTTAGGATGGCTAGGAATCCGATATTCAGCACCCGTACAGTTTAGACATACATGGCGATGAATATTCCACAAACTTCCAAATTTTCACCTAGGTTACCTGAGATACCGACGGATTTGACCAAAGGAGACAGGTAGATATCCAAGCCAGTGTATTAAATTGAGACGAAATAAGGTTTCTAAGGCGCGATTCCACTTGTTTTGCGTTACAAAATTATCACTTTATAATCCTTTCAGAGACGTTTCTTAGAAAACGCCGAAAATAGTAAACTGTTAAATTCGTTAACAACCTTCGTATGGTTGACACTTCAAGTGCCAATTTATGCCTATGAGACCAATGTGGACCCATGTTTATTGCTAGAATATTCTAATGATTTTTAGGTAGTAATAAAATTGAAAAGTTCAAAGAAGAAAAATGAAAACAGACTATAAAAAACAATATCCCCATTATTCTTACTATTAATACCTAAAAATTATCAGTTTCTAGCGCTTTGGGAAAATCTAAGGCTTTGTCATAGCTAATTGAACTTCATATTTTGAAAAGGAAAACCGTATGTTTCCATAACACAACGTTACGAACGACCCCAGGGTACCACCTAAGGGTTAATCATTCAGCTTCTTAGTGTACGTACATTCCAACTGCACGTCTCGAGTTCTGGGACTACTGGGGATTGTCGTCCTTATATAGCGATGCTGGTGTTGGTTAGCACCACGTCTTCTACCACCTTTTAGTATTCCTCTTACAGTATTAGTCTCTAGGCGTCGGTTTGCGAAAAGCCTGTTTTATTACTCGCGAAACAAAATACGACAAATTACTGCAATACTTTTGAATCTACGAGTAGTAATCCATGTTAGAGTGGCTAGTCACCCTATGAGAACAATAGTTTGTATTTTTCTAGGCCATTTTCGCCAATTCAATTAACACTATCTCGAGAATCATTGCGCACTTCATCTCCGCAACAATACATCCAATTTTCTAATCATCTTATTGTTAATCTTAACCCAGTTTTTGCAGTATATTGAAGACGCCTAAGTTGGCCTAATGCAAGTGTTAATGTCAATGAATTTTATCACATAGATTAACATTGAGTAATTTTTGGTTCCCAAGCACTTTCGTTATAATCATTTTAGATTGAAGCTTTAAAATGATTTTCTCGCAATTTGTTTTATCACGATTCTTAACAATATCTTCACAATATCGAGTTTCTTGTATGTGAATATGTGGGTACTATGCATATTATTCTAATTTAAAACCCTATACGTAATGAATACCTACGACATGAGAATAGTTTAATGTGTTGTAATTATAAGATTTGCGACATAACAGATGTTCAGACTAGTAACAGTTTTATTCTATCTATCGATCTACCTTATCGATCACCACGCTGACACAAATCGTATTTACTTTAAGAAAAAATTGAGTGATATGAAAATTTTTTCGTGCTGAACGGAAACGATTTTAACAATAGCCTTAAATATTTACAGAATGCCATTCATTTATCGATGTTTGTTTGTACTTTCTAATCTGATTTATTTGACGTAAGGCCCAACAAACTCGGTGGAAAGTGTCGGGTATTGTGTTCTGCGTGATAACCTCTCTGTTTGGCTTTACTATCGGATCGTTCTATTTTAACGAAAATGCTCGCCTATTTGGAATGCTCTTATCGAGATAATAAAATACGGTACTATTTAAATCTTCAGCATACTCTCGATAAATGCCACAAAAGGCTTTCTGATACTCCCCGGTTATCATTTTGCTGGGATATTGTATCTCGTTTATGCTTTTGAAACACAAAAGGAATGTGTCCACTGACTACAGATTGCAAGAGGATCGTTTTATCGTCGTTAAATAATATATTTACACCTGTTCAAGTAAATCTACGTTAAGAAAGAACGAATTTACTTTGTAGCCTAATCAGTCTGCTGCTTATCTCTCTTATATTCTTGGGTCGATATCTTAATGGCTTGTAGCAGTCGAAAAGTGCAATAAATCTTCTTTCCTTTTTATTTCAACGTGAAATATTGATACTTAATTTCCCATTTACTCTTGCACCACCGTTATAGTTTGGGTCTGGGAAATGTCATTCGCGAAATGGATGTTTGCATACGGCCAAGATAATGTTTGATCTCGATGTGATAGAGGAAATTAAAAGCAGACAGAAGAAAACACTCAAATTACAACACTTTTATTACCCAAGTAACATCGGACGGTTTACAATGTATTTATTTTACATTCTAATTAAAACTTTGGCTGTTCTCTTCGGAACAATTTTTACGCGCAAGATTTGTGATTCGAATCCTGTGCTTTAAGCCTCCGCTTTATTTTTTCCTACAATCAAGGATTAAAAGGGAGATGTCAGCAAGTTCCTTTAATACACGAAATAATGATTGCATAGAGAGCCCTTCATCGCATAGGAAGATAAACTACGAATCGATACACTCAAAACGTGCTCGAAAGGTACGCTCACATCTCTGCATGTGGGTGACCAATTAACAACCATATTAATTATTTTGTTTTAATTTGTACCACATATTAAAGCTTGTTTATTTTTCTAGGCAGGAAAAATGGGACTTGGCCCAACGACTCACATGCCTTTCTTCTGCCACAACGGTGACCCGCTGTCGCAACCACCACCAGCTCACATGGGTATCCCACCGTACCAGTTGGATGGTAAGGGAGCGGCATCCATGGGTACGTGCATCGTAATATTAGTTCCGTACTTCATTATGGATTCACTAATAGTTCACATGCGTCGTTGTTATGTTTGAAGTTCTAAACGATAGTAGGAACAATGACGATTGCAGAAAAATGTATTTTTAGGTGATTCATAATTTCGTCGGAATTAAAAAGTAAAAGAAGGTGTGACAATGGAAACAAAGAAAGTGTTTGCATATTTCGATTAGTTTCGTCGCAAAGATGGCTCGTGTGTATGTGTTCCGATTCATTGTTTTCAAGACATTTGCTCGCGTCATTGTTCTACGGGTAATAATCTCGAATCCTATGCTTAAACTTTTCCAGATTTATGAATTGCTGCACATTTTTACTTTTATCTGTGCACACTGCTACACAAGTACAAATTTTTGTGGACAGGTTCAAGCTCTACCGCAACATATTCACAATTCCACATATAATGAAATTTCGATTTTAATTTCGTGGCGGTTAAGTGCGATGTCGGGTTAAAAAATCGAACACCGACATGTTGCCAAAGGCGGTCAAAAATTTCTTGGGTTTTAGACAGGTAGCTACAAACAAGAGATTAAAGGTTATTATCAGTTTAGGGTAATTTTAAAGGCAGGTGCTCTTTCGTTCCAATCATTATCTTATTTGAACCTAAAAAGGTGTCTCATTTATTTTCTTAATTTTTATTTACTTAATGATCATAAAAAATGAAAATTATTCCAAACAGACTAAAAGATTCCAAATACCTCAAAAGTAAAACATCATAATTTTTACCATCAATGCTGTACGTTTTTCTAAAAGAATAATCCCAAAACCAAACGATCTAACCTAAGGCTTGTACATCTGTTCAAAAGATGTTAGTGTAAGTCGAATTAAAAGACAAATAATTTACTCGCTTTAAAAGTTTACAATTTTAGTGTCAGTCTAATATGCGATCTACACCTGGACTTTTGGTCTAATATGTGGTCTACAAATAAATTGTATGGCTTGTGGTCCGCAACCTACCAATTTTATTGATACAAAATTTCATTTCAGCTTAATCAAGTTTATTTCTGAGGAAAATCGTTAAAAATGGTGTGATTTTAAAGAAAACGAAGAATTTTTGACGTACCTACAGTTATTGAATAAGTTTTAAAAATGTTTTTTAGTTTTAAACAATGAACTAGACAGGAGATTAAAATTATCTGACTCTCTTACAGTACGTTATATTACTTTAGAATAAAAGACAATTCAGAAAGATAGTTAGAATTTAGAATAGACTAAAAATCGAACTGTTCGATACAAATGTTTACACTGTGTGCTGAAACATTACCAAGTAGACCTTTCGAAAGGAAAATTCAACGCTCATGCCCATCGTTCTTCCAGGGAATCATAAAAGTCTCGCATTTCACTTGCTAACTTTTCTAGATTTATTAATCACGCTGATTGTGATCGATACTAATGCCGGATCGGTATTCGGAATGATTACGAAATTTGATTACTAACGATTCTCGAATCCTTTCTTCCAGTTTTCCCTCTTGTCGTCTGTTCCGCATCACATGTCGGCATTACTAACGCATACGTTGCTCCAAATAGGACCGTAGAATAGGGATCCGGCTATTATTCTCAGCACGTGTCCATCTCGGCACTCATGTGGTTTTAATGACAAACCAAATACTTCATTCACAATTATAGTTCTGCTTCAGAACGGTTCGCGTACTTGCGACCCTATAAAATCCATGTAAGAACGAAATATACGATTTTTTGGGTGGTAGTTTAATGATGGAATGGGTGTCGGCTTAGGCTAAACAAAGGTGTTTGTAGACCAGTCGGCTGCTTCTATTTGATACTGTTTCGGGGTAGATTTTTCTTTCTAGTTCGCTCTCCTGTAACGAGTTATCCCTCTGATATAATTAACAAACAAAAATATGCACATTAATGATCTTGCAAAGGAGCACTTCAGCAGGCATCAATTGATATGTCGTTAATGTAACGAAAACATAAGTAAGAGAAAGATAAATTAGTTGGCAGGTATTGAAGTAGCTCCTATTATCCTAATTATTATCTTCGGTCGTTTGCATATCACGCGCTTCTTCAAAGGACTCACAGAGGTGTTTTCATAATTCGCAATTTGAATCCCCGTCTCTTTGAGAGACTGAATCTAATTTGCTCTCACCCTCAATACTACTGTTTCCTCGCCGTACCTCTGTAGAGAAAGTCCTCCGTTTCGTTGTTTCTTTTTTGCGCCATTGATAAATATACATGGTATCATTTTCCTTGAAATCGACGTGCTATTAAAGTAGCTTGTTAAATTAACTCGATTAATTGCCAACATTAAATCGCCTTTGCATTTTTTATGTATCTGCAGTTTTATTTGTACATGTACCCTTCAAGAATCATGAATTTAAAAATAAGTAGCGATTTAATTGTAGTTAATCTCGGAATAAATTATAACCTAATTCAACAATAGAGCGTAAACAAGATTAGTGGCATATAATGCGCGGGTGATACGGATAGAAATAAATACATACAAATTATTAACTCCTTATTTTTTGTATTCAAAAATATTAAACAACAAATTTTACTAAATGATAAATGTGTCAAAGGTCGCGTTGAGAAACAATTTATCTAACTGGCGCCAACATTAACTACTTAAAATCACTTATAATTTTGAGTTTGAGTGATTTATGTATTTCAGCTTTATTACAGGAAACTGAGGGAAAAAACGAAAACCTGGAAGCGGTATGATATTTTAAAAGCGACTGCAGGTTTACCGTAAGAATGTTTACTGATTTACGTCGTTCTCACCTAATATTATCTGTTGTTATTACGTTATATTTATGTAACAATTATTTATTTGTGTTCTCATGTAGAGATTTTTTTAAGCTATTAGCACAAAAGCAGCTGCTCGCATTTGTCGTGTTTGGTTTTCGAATATTTTAGCTTCGCCTTATCCAGCGAAAAATGAAATGACCTAAAGGATGTTTGATTAAGTAGGTACGATAAAAGAATTTAGTTGCTTCAAACGGTCGCAGATAGTGCATGGATTCACGATAGGGGTGACGATGGCCACTAATCATTTTTTACTTGAGAAATCATCATGCACTAAAACATTGATATATTAAAGCAGAACGAGGCTTTCAAGCATGTCGCTTTACAGTTTTTGCTAGAAGAGAACAGATCGCTGATTTTTGCGATTTTCCAGAGACACGAATTAGATTCTAAGTAACAGATCATGGATAAACTCATCTAGTTTTCAAACACAAATTTATGAATTTCTTTGTAACATCTTTAATCATCGATGAGAATTGAATATAACCAGGATTCCATATCACATATGTATACTCGAATTTTGATCTACCAATCTCCACATACATGGAAATGAAAGCTTGAATGTAATACAATTCCAGAATGGTAAAGCTGTGTGCGCGAGAGTGCGGAGTTCATGATATTGATATGACTGTGTTAAATGTTAGTGGGGAACAAAATAAAACTATTAACGTCTCTAAATTCGTGACGGTATCCGTTCTCTTCAATTTATCATCTATGATATGCTGTGATATATATGATATGCTGCTTGGTTTCGAACCAATCTGTATATTATCCAGCTCTTTAAATTGCGCAAGAAATGTACCATGTAAGATGGCAGCTCTACAAATTAGCGCCTGTTTTCTTTTACAGTAACGGTACTTCACTAACCTTTGAAACATCTCAGAAAACTCGTCATTAGGACATTTATTAGCTTAATGCAGTTAAGGGATTTAATAGTGTCTGAAAGAAAAACTCGTGAAATCTGTCGTCAGTGTGAGTTTCCAAACACCAGCACCTCACATTAACATTTTTAAAATAATTGAACGCCGTTTAAACGTGAAACGCGATAAATCGGAAATTATAAACGACCCACCTTTCGTTAACATTTACCCCGTTAAAATGATATATCGCCAATTAATGCGAACACCCCATACTGCGTCCGCGTCGTCATTAGAATGCCGGTCACGTGATCTGGTCCTTCAGCCTATGCGGCCGTGCCAGAGAATATGGCAATTATATTTTTAGTTGAGTGTAACAATGACAAAAACCGTTCTAATTAACAGAGCGAAGCCTCTCTATTTGGCACGTGGCGTGCGGCAAACCAGGTCCAATTTTCCTGGTGGTGGTCGACCGTGGGCAGATAATCGCGGGGGGTTTGAGGGCCAAGGTGTGGAAGGAAAAAAATCGGAGCAGGAGCGAACTCGTTCCGGGGGAAAAAACGAGAGATCCTCGTGTAGGCGGTTCGAAATTAGATACGTTATAATTCCGGATAAATATACTCGGCTTTGATTTCCCGTTAGAATTCCCGATTCCTTTGATTTCGAATTACTTCACGCCATTTATCGATCCAGTTATATAGTGGAGGTAGATATGATGAGATAACCGCAATTTTTTAAAGCTAATCTCCTGCATATTTCGATAATCCAGACCATCCACATATGAACGTTATCTGGAAAATAGATGCACACAAAGTGGTATAAAATTACTCTGAAATTTGCTTTTAACGCTCGATTTGTCTTATTTCAAATTCCATTTTGCAAACGATGCCGCGAAGACTATTTTATTTGAAGCGGTCTGGTTCGACGACATTTTTATTATAACCGTGATACGTATTAAAATATATTTTTATAAATAGACACGGTTCTTTTTGAGAGTTAAAAGCTTTTTGAACCGTCGAATCTTCGACTTGTAACTCTGTAACATTGCTCGCTATTTTGATTTCTGGTATTAAAACGTCCTTACCTCGTGATTCTATCAGTATGTTTAACGTATTTCATGCTTCGAGAAAAAGGTCCTTGGTCGAATTTCCTTTTGATAATTTTCTCGTTACCAGAATAGCGTAAACAAAGTGTAGAAGCTTTCTGCGTGTCAATTTATAAATCTGGGCAGGAAAAACAGTTGGCAAAAGACATTATTGTTCTGTGTACAAAACGTAACAATAAACAAACTTTGAAATGTCTGATTTATCGGAACAAGCGGGAAATGTATACTGGAAATCTTCATTTTTCACTAGCTTATTACTGATACTTTTTATAGTAATTTTAGATATTGGACAATAGGAATTTGTTGCATTATTTTGGGAAATCGTGAATAAAATGTGAACGTCTTTACGGTTTCACATAATTTTTGACATCCAACAGCCATATGTAACCAATATTATATCAAAATAACAATGGCCTGTATTCCTGATACTTAAATTAATACAGATTTTCACAACTTACGTATGGTAGCGCGTTAAACTGAACGCAAATTAAAGTAGTTAGCATGTATACAGACGGCAATAACAGAAAAAATGTTTGTAATATTTGTAAGAACTGTAAGAGTGAGAAGTTTTCGAAAATAGGTTTAGAACGAATTTTAACTAAACCCCAACTATGTATATTTCGTCAGGTACACCTTGCCATTTAAGTAACTCCACACAAAAGAATTGGACCATTAAACCAACAAATGAGCACGAACATGTACATCAATTTCACACATTCTGTTTATGCGCATCAGTGGAAGGTTGTCTAAAGACATTTGCAAATTACTTTTAAAAAATTCTAAGTACATTTCCCCCTTAGAATGTCATTATAAAAGTGTGGACCGATAAGGTAGCCATTCAGTATCCTAATAAACATTAATATTTCTTCTATAAGCAGTTTCCTAACTGAAGAAAAGTCCTAAATGCTAACATATCGATAGTAGATAATATTGAATAGTTGAGTTGCTATGGCCAGTTTCCTCAGAATTATTCAGTATTCCAAAAATTAATCACAGACTAATGAAAATGATTGGTTCGCGGAAAATATACATACTCATCTTATTGACTTGTTGAGAAAAATTCTCAAATCTGAAGTCAGCATCTGTATTGTTTTGTAACCACGTAGTTTAATCTAATCGTATTTTCTCTTTTTAAGGTCTCACAAGGCCTCCAATGTACCCCTTCTCTGCTGGCCAGTACCCTTACCCCATGCTTAGCCCGGAAATGTCACAGGTGGCGAGTTGGTAAGTCCGAATTTGGTCGTGATCGTTCGCATCGAGATTGGAAATGAAACTTTCAGGCACACACCGAGCATGTACCCCATATCACCGGGTGCCGGTTTCCGCAGTCCTTACCCCAGCGCTCTGCCGATCTCGACGAGCAGCTTACCCACCGATTTTTACCGATTCTCACCAACCGGACTGATTCAGCCTCATCCAGGATTATCGCCACATCCACCTCATCTTTCCACGCATCCTGCGATCGTCACGCCAGGACCTAAGCAAGAACTGCCCGATCTGAATCACAGGTAAGGATTGTTTAAACCGAAAATTGGGACAAAGAGCGAGAAGTTTTTATGATAAATGGTGTGGTAACGAAGATGGGTTCTAGAGGCACACGCATATTGATGCTAATCTGATGGCAAATGAAAATTGACTCTACCCACTTCTGTCACTCTCTTGCTATATTTTGCTGTTTGAGATGTTCATTTGCTTTTATCTTCGTTTATTATAAAATATCACTGTACAAGAGAGATTCCTCATAAATATGTTTTTATTCACAAAGTTATCAGGATGTGCGTCACCTTCTCATATGACAAGTGTGTGATTTATGAGTGAGCCCTGGGTTGTCAACTTTTACCTGCTTTCAGGGTTGACCGCAATATAATTGCATAGACCAAGAGTTACGAGACAGCTCTGTTTGCAAGTTTGGCGCCCAGTCTCAGCCTTTATTTACAATGCCGTTCAAATTTTAAAATGACTATACTGCTATCGACCAGTAAATGGTAGGCTAATCCGTTGCTGATGTGAAGAAAGCCAAAAAACTCACCTCCTCACTATCATATACTACAGAAATGTTCACACATCCCACAAAAGCATTCAAATAATTCGATATTCGTATTCACCAGTTGATGTCGATCAAAATAACGTTTACACATCATCACCAATGAAGTGAAAACTGTCAAAATATTTTGATTATTCACATATTTTTACCTACCCTTAAAATGTCTTTGTAAATATCTAAAAATTTACCGTTTTCCAACACATTTTTCATGCATGGTATAAGAAAAATACACGAACGACAGAATTACTTTATGCCGATAGATCGTTTGAATTGTAACTTGCAGAGCCAAACTGTCACACGGGTCGTTAATTCCGAACGGGTCATAATCAATTCGCTAATTAGCAGACATTGATTACATCATGTTACTGAAGACGCAATAATAAATTTATTAGTAAATGATATTGCCAATAAAATGGTCTGACAAACCGTAACTTTGTACGGATATTGTTTATTTTTTGAACATTAAGATAAGAAGGGCCATAAATCGCAATCTCGGCAAGCAGATACCTCGAGAAACAAACGCCGACAATTCGATACTTCTGTTGCTAGATTTTAAATTTAATAAATAAATTTAATAAAAAGCTATTAATACAATAGAGAGAAAGGAAGCTTTGTTTGTGCTTCGTAACTTTATTTTAAGAAATTTGAAGACTGTGGCCGTATTGAAATTTTGTACATAGATTTATCGCTATAGCTGTATAATTCTTATTGAAAATAGTTTGGTTCGTGTTCCCTATAGTTGATATAGTTTCGACATTGTTGTATCAATTAGCATCGAGGCGTACGGATAGAACGTAATTAAATCCCCATACTCTTCCACTGAGACAATCAAGAATAAAATATTCATATTTCGTACTATATATTGAAATAAAACTATCTGAGATCTTCGCTCTGAAAATTACGCATTTATGAAGGTGCAAATTATTTTGTCTTCCTCAAGAGAGAAATTGAGTGAAACTAGTGAGGTAGTGAGGAACCACGAGTGTTGTTAAAAATGTTAGGTTAATACAATTTTCTAAAATTAACTGGTAATTATACCTTCCGATTTTTTCGCAAGTCGGGAACTCTTGAATTTTTCCTTGATTTCTTCCCAACTCGGGACCTAAAGCTACAGATCATACATGTAGGAACTTTAGGAAGAGATTTCAAGAAATAACGCGAAGGTAAATTCTCTTCTCGGGAATTTTACTCGACATAAGTAATAGTAAGCTTTATCAAAAAGTGTTTGCATGGTTTAACGACTTCGTATACGTTGATGTGTACAGTTTTCCTTATATAATTTGTTATTGAAATAATAACACTAATAAAATATCTTCATTGAATAAGTATTGTGTTGTGTACAATACAAATGCCGTGCGAAGATTAGCAAAATTGCTACTCCACTTAACCGTAAATATCTCTACACGATTTAATATAAAAGAATATATTTTAGGATTATGACACAGATTTCAGTTTGCATTGCTGATACTACCAATTTATTCAGGTGTTTAAAAGTTACTGCTGTGCCAGAAAGTAACCTTCTAAGGCAGCTCGATATTGACTTGGAGGTAGTAATTTGTGTTCAGTAGGCAGGTTATTATATAATAATACATTGTAAGAAAAGGGCCTCTGAAACAATGATAGACGATATTTTGCCAACTCCATCAAACCAGTGTCCCTTAAATTGTCCTTTCGCACATCTTTTCCTAAAGATTAGCTTGGCTCTTAGATAAGTAGGACATATCTACTAGCTGCAGATTCCTGGGAACTTTTCTCATAACAGTAGCATTATCCTTTCATTGGGTAAAGGTTCCTAGATGAAATTCGCTTTACTTCTTGAAATCTCTGTCTGACGACTCTACATTTGTTACCTGTAAGTTTAGGACTTGTTTCCGAGTTGGAAAGAAAACTGGTAAAAATTCAAGTTCCCGAATTGGGAATCCACGTACCCGAAAGCACAGAGAATTAAGTGAAATAATTATGAAAGGTAATTCTGGACAGAATCTAGAAACATCATGGAAAGTGTTGCGAGAATAGATGCAGCAGAGTTTGAAGAGAAGTTAGAGACTGGGAACCAGGGCAACATATACGAGAAGAATCGCGAGGATTTACAGAAATTGGAAAATTTTATAAAAACTTCGGCCCCAGTTGTCAAACTGAAAACCGCGTAGAAAATGAGGTTAAAAGAACCTCTCATGTTATAATCAATCTTCTGAAGAGAATCCAAGTACCTCTTCTTGCGGTTGGAATGATGGCATGAATGGATCTGGAAGAACAGAGGAGGTCTCGGAAGGTCCCAAAAGTAGGGCCCTTTCGATTTGCGATCTCCATTTTTTCGCCATCGGAAAAAGGGCCAGGATCCGACGGCAGGTTGCCGACGCCGTCGCCGCCGTCGCCGCCGCCGCCGCCGCCGCCGCCCGGCATACGCAAAGCAAGTCAAAACCCTCCAGCTCGGCAAAATGAGATGCGGTTGCCTGGTAACGGCTGACCAATGGCCGCATTGCCAATATCCAATCTTGGATCTCATTTCTCGCATGGCCGCCCCCGATTCCGATTACCGCCAAGGCGGCAATTAGCACGTTGGCGATTTTTGATGCTGCCGACGCCACCGCCACTACCGCCGCCGCTTTGTGTGCATGGGTATTTTCGAAACACTTACCAAAAATAAGATTGGCCTGCTGGTATTAAACTTCAAGCACAATAAGGAACAAAATTCAAGCAAAAATAATTTATTTTTCCTTGTCCATTTGTTGAAAGCTCAAGAACAACTTATCGATCGATATAAAGCAGCATCAGCAGTGTAATTACTTTCTACGCTCAAATTTAAAAAAATTCTATGATCGTTTATAGAAAGATCCATCATGAGCAGCCGTCTAGTTTGTAAGATAGCCCTATATCTACTCATACTCTCAAATTCATTTAACTAAAAGATGATTTTTAGTAATGATGGTAGTGAATGGATCGTCACTTCGCCTATAGTTACACCAATATCCTCGTAGAAAATATGTACAACCAAGGTGCCATGGGGAATTAACATTATAAATCACGATTTTTGTATGCTTTGTCGCCCTTTCCATCCAACATGAATAACACAAATCAACATGAATTTTGTGTCAGAGGTTTAAGCATGAACTTACGATGGTTTATCAACATGAATTGTATCAAAGATATATTATCTTTTCATAAAAGCTTTTCCTTTTGTTACCAGAAGTGTCAATACTTAAGAAAATCTATTGTTTTAATCATTAATGTATTATCGAATTGAAACATATTTGTTTATTATTAAAAAAGTTTTGATGAACTTCGCTAGTCTTTCTGCTATGTTCATGAATATTTTCTCTTACTAAATGCCAGATAGCTCGCATCATATTTTCATTATATAGGCTTTGATAACAGCGTTCAAAGTCCATATTGTCTTGATGAAAACGTTCTCCTTGTACCTCTGAGCGTGCTCTCGTGTTAATCTTTAATTTATCTAAATGAATATTCAGCATATTTCAGAGACATTCTGCAATTTATCGTATTTTTAACTAGTTCTTGGAAGCCATTGCTTTGAAACTATTTTCTGATTATTAGTTAACAGTTTAGTAAATTGTTCAATTTATTTCATTTTTTAATTTATGACTCAACCGAGATTTCAGCACTAATTTTGCTTTCTGACAACGTGGGAAAAACTTCCTAGAAATTCGATAGTTTTAATTTCTTATCTAATGCCTTTACAAATTATTTCATTAGTCTTAACTTGAAGCGTAGAGGCAGCCTTATCACATTTTCAGGATGAGCAATGTGTTCACATTTAACGTTTTGTTATCGGTTATTATATAGCTCTGAGCATCATCATCAACTCTACAATTAATTAATTTATTTAAATTTGTTAAGAAATTTAATACTAAATTTGGCTCGAAATAGATTCGTTGTGTACATTTAATGCACGATAATTTTAGATACATTTTGGTACGTCGGTGCTGGAGATAAGGGGGTTCAAAACTTGATTCATCCCCATAAAAACATACAACCTTCTTCCATCGTTATTTCTAGGACATGTTTATAGATGATATTAACCATTTTAATGCGCTTTTTTCTATCAAGCCAGCCCCCTTCCACGATGAACCCTTAGCTACGGCCCTGATATGAGTGTGCAGGAATCCAAGAAAACTTGGTTTATAGTGTTAATTCCCTATGCGTCACTTCCAAAGTGCACACTGTATAACTTAAATCCAAGGTGTGGTGGCGACACATGGACTATATTTTTATAGCGTGGTTTTTCAGTATTAATATTCTTACTAATCTGACACATATTACTTGAAAACGAACTGTTAAATTTTGGTTGGAATTGTAAAATAATGAACTGTCTTTTTTGATGGTGTCACCTCCCGAAGTGTTTCAATTAAATCATCAAAACATTACACAAGCTAGCTAATTTGATTTTTTAACTGAAAAAATAGCTACTTTTTCGTATTTTCTAATTCAAGAAATGTTTTTACCATATTTTTCAAAAAGAATGTCTCTCTCTCTCTCTCTCGTAAAACTTTCGTGTGGAACTTCTCTCACTGTCTTAAAGTTAGTTATACATGACTCTCGAAACGTCAAATCATTTCCACTAACTAATTTACTCAATAAATTAAAACATTCCTCTTTACTAATCACACTTAATTAGGATAAATGAGAGTGTAGGTGTAACTCAAGGAAATGCGCTGGCGCGTCCATTTTTTAATATGACCGTCAGGGTTGCTGGAGAACAAAGACATTAAATCCACTAAATGCAGTCAATTTTCAGATTACAGTCATGGTGTCGACGTAATTAGATTGAGAACTTTTTGGAACAAAGAGATGTTGGTGTAAGATTTCGAAGTAGAAAGTGAAACTAGGAATGAGTGACGAAATGAAGTGTTAATAAATTTTCAGTTTTTTTTTGAATATTAAATTTGAAATGGACCAAATTCCAAATTTTCTCACTTCTTTCAACTTCTCTCGATATAATTACAAAGTTCAGAAAAGTTCTTTAGTGCCATGTATTTAAGCTAAATTTGTCAACCTTCCTGTTTTCCACCGAGGAGTTTAATTTCATTACGAATTGTTAGTGTCCGGTTGTCCATATGCGACCGGACGTAAAATATCCGGTTAGATGGAGAATCGAAACAAATTCTTTTTAATTTCTGCGCTAATTATCCAAGAACTATTCATTTATAATGCTAAAGGCTTGGCCTTTTTACAATTTTACGATTTCTTTTGAAAAGTGTTCTTTGAAATTAAACATGTAATTTTTATTTAGATATCGCCGTAATTAACGGTTCTTAGAACATTGGGCCTCATTATGATGAGGCCTTACATAAAATGTTGTAAAGACGAGTTTCGTTGAAACCGTTTTAAAAGTTGTAGTTTTTTAATTGTATAAAACTTCTTACGTTAAGTAAAGGAATTAGAAGAACATAAATCTTCAAAGTCGCTATTTCCATTCGTGTTTCTATCCAAATTAAGTTCTAAACTGTATTAGAAATCCTTCCTTGATGATAATTATTCAAAACCGCTTACCTGGGCAGAACCGCTGTAATCCATACTTTTCAATCCTCTAATGTTCTCTCATTTTTTATTTCAACACGTCGAGACAATCTCCAACTGAAAAACTAATTTACAACAATCGGTTAAGGCATCTTTAACTATGGCTATCAATTTTATTTTTGCTCTGCCCACTGCAATAATTTTAGATAAAAATTATGTTGATGGCATCCAAACGACTTTCTCTAAACCAGTTCCTTCATAAATGAGTTCATCTTTTATGTGGGCATAAACATTAAAATTATCTCCATTTTCTAATGAAATTCTCTTCTATAATTAAAAATATTTTAAGCGGTGTTATCGAATGAGAGCGCATAATCATCAATGTAGTGCGGCAGCATCTTCTTGCTCCATCTATTTTATCGATGGTGCAATTCATTTTTGTGGTTGTAGTGTTCATCTCCCCCCGAACGGAGCATTGAACCTAGCACATGCGGATCAATAAATGGCATTCATCCCCATTTTGTACACCCTCTAGAAACATATTTCAGGACCATGCTAGCGATGTAGATTTCTTCCCACTTGCTTATTTCTCTGCAGGTGTAATAGGTTTCTGTTTCACAACATACTTCGTACAAATCTAAATTATGAATAGCAAATATTTAATATAGCATTGCCCTTAGGTGTAATTTGACAGCGTTTGAAGATGTCGATACATATTCATATCTCTGACGTGGAAGGATTTCGTTTTGCATTTTTAAGCAAGATGCGGGACTCACGAATATTTTGGAATTAATGAATTGGTTTCGTTACTTTGTCACCTTCCTTTTGAACACCAAGCATCCTACGTTTAAATTATAATTTTAGAACGTTCCCAAATTTATTTCAACCTGCCAATTGCACAATTAATTTTTTTCAAAGATTTCCATCAGTTGTTCAATTTTATTTTCCATGTCCACAAAACAGTAATTTCGCGTAGTACGCCTCTTTTCTGAATACATATACATACATATAGTTTTTTTCCATCCAAAATAGCAAATACGGTTTTTCATTGTATGCATTAGTAATCAGACGTTTGTCAAATTGAGATCGAAAAATGTTAGATCAAGTCGACGTTAATTCGCTTAGGGATACTAAGATCGAAATGGTTGCATATTTCGATTTAGATACAACGTTGCGATTTTTCCTCACAAACATTTTACTTCATATTTATTTCGACCCGAAATTACGTTTATGAAGTGACGTGGGTGCCGGGGGCGAGGTGCAAGAGGATTCACTTGCATGCCCTGTTATGATAAAAAATACATAGAAAAAGATTGTGAAATAAAATATTTATTATCAAAGTCGCTGAATTAAAGCTGAAGGCGCCTAGGTTGTTGTCTAAATTGTTCAATACCTTATCGCTTTTCCTGGGAACTTGTGTTATCTGAAATTGACATTAAATACCTATCTATAATTATAAGAATGTTCTATTATTATTAGTTATAATTATGCACCATCCCTGAGAGGGCATTTATTTGGATTTAAGATGTTCTGAAATTATTCGTAATGAGAGCTGGTATTAATTGGATGAAATCAAGGTATTTAAATCATACCCAGTGCAAGGGTTGGTTTATTTAGGATCCGAAATCAGCTAAAAACCGACATATTTTTAGAATAATTTTGGGGTGTCGACCCTATGCTCACTTTTTACACCTTGCCTGTATTAATTTGTTCAAAACCCATCTTCAAATTTAAAATTTATCATGGACTCATACATATTTAATCAATTCTCATTGCTTTATGTTAATTTATTCAGAATTCTAAATCAGGTGAACCTAACCACACGTTTGTGGATTACCGTTGAGTTTTTCCAAATATGCTAGGTTAAGGTTTGATTGGTTAAAAAATGGCTCGAATATGTTGAATGAAAGAGTGGATTTTAAGTGGAATTAACCTAACTTTCGGCGAGAGAAACAAGTTTAAAATATATTCGTTTAGTGTAGGAGTAATGTATTGTTTGTACCTGTAGATTGTATGGTGTTTATATCGGCCTTGTCATTTTATTTTCTAAACTTTACGAATTCAATAAATAATGATTATCGTCACTTCGGTTTATTAATTTTTTATGTAAGAATTCGCAAAGATCTCCCCTAATTAAGTATCGGTAGGTAGGTAGATAGGTAAAAAAGCGAAGGTAAATCATGTCAGAATCAATCCATTAAAATGTGACTGCGTGACATTTAATAAGAGAGACTGGTAGCGCGCTATCCTTGTCGGACGCAAGCTATCCGATATAGCGTAGTGAACTCTTCCATTCCATACCTTATTAAATTGCACACAAATCTGTCGCTGGTGCAGCCAGTGTAATCAATCTTCGCGCAATTACAGATCTCTGTGTTATATTTAATGGCGATACTTGATTGGAAGTACGCGTCTCGCAGTCAATTTGTGTGTGGTTTCGCGTGTTCAGTCCTCGGCGGTCACGTGCTTTATCTTCGGCCCGTTTTCACCGAAACAAAGAGCTGCCTGCCTCGGCCATTTATATCGATTTTCCCGTGATGAACGGCGGTGCATAAAAAACTTGTTGATCGCGCGTCATGGAAGACCCAGTCATGGACGAACCGCTGAACCTGACGTTGAAAAAGATGCCCGTCGCCATAGTGGCACCTTTCTCCTTCAAAAATCGCGACATGCCCGAAGACCTATCCTTGAAAGACCAATGCCTGGACCTCCGCGTCAAGAAAAACCTGAATGTCAGCCATACCGATCAGCTGAGGGACTATTTATGCAAAAACCGCGAGCTCGCCAGCTCCTACGAGAAAAACATATTTAACGCCAGGAAAGAGGACAACTTTTCAATGATAAATGGTTTCGATAACGAATTCCTCGCTTTCGCATATTCGAACCCGTTCCGAGGGAATCATTTCGCCACTAAATCATTTTATCGTCACAGAGACGACACTAGTCCGCGTTCGAACAGGATTTTAAATAATCTGCTGGATAAAAAGGCGGACAACTCGTGTAAGTTCCCTGCAGGTTTTAACACACTGATTAAAAACGTCATGCAGAACGAAAAGTTTGAAAATGGACAGTTCGCTAACGGGTGAGACCATACTTAATCATCTTAAATTACATGTACTTTATCAAATTTATCCTTGTCGTATCCGACCGCATGCAATTTTAGACTAGAAATTACTTACTTTACCTCTCGTGCATTCTGCAGATTTACTCCCAATTAACAGAACCCTGTAATATTTCGATAATATGCATAAAACTCAATTTATTGCATTATACAGCGCAAACTTTATCCACTAATTAAAATTCAAAACTACTTATGGCCATAATATTTCATCAGACGTATCACTTGACATGCACACTGTCATACCTCTCAAATCTAAACAGAATTATTTTAACAGTGTTCATTTCATAAACTCGTTTATTGCACTCAGCTTCTCCGAGCTTTAGCTAATCGATGTTTTTAAACAAAATCCTAAACTACCCAGAAAATACGTTTAATATACACCATGTTTCTTGTGGGCTTCAAAATAAAAATGTGGGTTCTCGAAATGGGACCGATTTAAGCATATTTACCTACATAGAAAAATACATCCCTAAGGAGTTACACCTATTCAAAGATCGTCGGATACATTTTCAAGAAAATTGGAAAATCCTTTGTACTATTGTTTTTAAAACGTGAAATCTGCATTGGTTGTCGAAATTTTAATAAAAAGGAAACTGTAGCCCTGACCATCAGTATTTTCGCTACTTTTTTAATTTTGATTTCTTCATCTGATCTAGATATTTATACTCTTTATATCACTTCAGTTTTTTTTCCAATTTTAAGCCTCGACACATGATAACTAAAAAGAAACACCGGCAACTAATTTGAAAAAACGAAATGATCCTATTACTCTACAAATCTAATAATAATATAAATAAAACAACATGGGATATTGTTTCTTAACTCACCATAAGTAGCATTCACCAAATCAAGAATCTATCTCTTGAAATATAGTATCAGAGCCTTATGGTGTTGGAAATGAATTCAACTATTTCAAAACTTCCCAGAAACAATTTTCTTTTCCTTCTAAAGAAGATGAAAAACTTTTGTCTATAACATCCAATAATAGATGAGGAATATGATATCCAAAGATAGCATGTCCTTACAATGACTATGAATTCTATAATTTAATACATACGAAACTAAAGAATAAATTTTTCAAAGATTTTTGAGTACAGATTTTTTACTTTCTCATATGAGGTACTCATATAATGAAAAAGTATTGCTTTCGGGACGATTTTCGAAATTTGTGATAGAGGCTTCCTGCATCATTTTGCAGGACATTTTGAGATCCCCTCATTCAAAAGAATGTTTTTGGAAAAATGTGTGTATGCATCTATAATGTTTATTTGAAACATTGTTTTGTAGAACCGCCATGAAGTTACCCTTGTGGCTCTTCAGTTTTTCTCCTTTTTTTCCAAAACGACTTATTTTTTTGAGGTATCCACTGCACAAAAGAGGTTAATTAGGAGTATGAGAAGTGTACTAGGAATAGAAAGTTGTAGAGAAATCTTCAAAAATTTCTAATCTCATTCATTCTCAGGAAGATTTCATATTTTTATTTTGAAGCATCTAGGAAACAGCCTGTATAGTTTATTCATTGCATGAAAAGCATACAAACTTAAAAGGAAGTTATATATTTACTTACAATTAAAGTATATATATAAACTTAAATATATATATAAACTTGTCAAATGAAATGAATTTCATTCAGTTTATCAAATCGCATTATTTGTGTGATGTTTAGCTCTGCTACATTCAAATATTTCAACTGTAATTGCGTCTTGCTTGCTTATCTTAATAGAATCTCTCTAACATTTTGATAATACTGATAAACTTTATGCTTCACCAAGCAGCATGTTGTTCAAGACAAGATTTAAAACTATTAATAGTGGTAGTTGTACAATGTTACAGTTTCCTGAGTAGTAAAGTTATAAACATGTTGAATAAAACCTATACATGAAGCTTATATATGAAAGGTATATTCAATATATTGCGTTATAATTATTTTTCTTAACAGAATCTACTTTCTGTTGAAACCTAAATAGTATTCATTAACTTTTAATTTCAGGCTTTATACTGGAATTGTTTTACCAGACCTGTGTTATTAAACCAGATCCATTATTACATACAGTGTCAAGTTTACTGATGACATCATACGTAATCGCCTTTAAAATGTCCAATTTATCCAGTAGTTAACGATATGGCCATCTCTTTTGCATTTAAAGGAATCAAAACAAATTGAATATCTGAATGATCTACCAGATTTTTAGGTCGTTTTGTTTATTTGCTTTATTCTAACATTGATCAATAGTCCAAAATTCAAAATTATTGCTCCATTTTCCACTTTTGAACTTACATCTAGTGCAACTTGCTGTAGTAAATTTCTCTTCAAACCAGAATTTCATTTTTTTCAAAACGATCGCTTCAATAATTCTTAGTTCATCCAATAAGGTAGATTTTCTAAATAAACATTTAAATGACTATTTACTTTTTCAGAGAAATTTGTAGAATATTCTAAAGAAAAATAAGTAGATTATGATCTATTCAAAGTGGACAAGAAAAATCGCTATGTATCCAAGGATAAAATCTATGTCATTCAACATCAGCAACTTGCTGTTGCGCCATTTCTCTAACGTCAGATATTTTTTCCAGATCTCAGATGGACCACAAGACCAACATGGACACGAAAAATAATCAAGAGAGTAATGAAAAGAAGAAACCTCACATTAAAAAACCTTTGAATGCCTTCATGCTGTACATGAAAGAGATGAGAGCTAAAGTGGTGGCAGAGTGCACATTGAAAGAAAGCGCTGCAATCAACCAGATTTTAGGACGACGGGTAAGATAACTATTAAAGCGAAACGAATTAAAAGAGTACACACGTACGGTGTATGTCTGCTTATGAGAGTGTATGTGTGTGTGTGTGTGTATTTGTGAGGTTATTCGTGAATCAAAAAAATACGAGGTAAAATCAGATGGCGCAGTCGGTATGGTTTTCACAGTCCTCGCGAAAATTAGAACCCTTCAGTTCAACACGAAATACAAACTCCAAAGTTCAGATAAACAAACAATGGAAGTTCAAATGACAGACTTATCGATAGTTTGTAGTCAATCCAGTGGCAAAGTTTAGTTTGGAACATTTACATAATGGGTTTAATTAATAAAGAGCTTATTAATTTTAAGAGTAAATTGATAAGAAAGTTTTGCAACAGAATTTTGCCGGTGTATCTCCGGTAATAATGGCGATTTTATTATTATGTTCAATCACATTTGAGTAAGACGGAGATGGAAAACTTAAAAGTACAAAATAATACAAAAAATACTTTTAATTATTAAATACATTGTGATATTTTTTAAACTACTTAACTAAGCCATGGTATTCACCTGTCTAGAGAAATAAATAAAACCCCTGGTTAATAATTCAAAACAAGGTAATAATTTTTTAGAGGCTGCTCTCAACCTTTTGCTCCTCCTTCAAAATTTTCGTTCCTATGCGCCTCTTTAAAATTACTTAAAATTGACGAGTATGGGGGTACTTAATGGCTTGTGAAGAACGATCAGAGGATTTAGCAGTTTACTCGGATATTAAACGGATTCTTTCATCACACGCAGCGAATAGAACGGGGGAAATTGTTTTTATTTCTTAAATTTGAATATTTTTGTTTATTTCAAAAACGTTCTAATTTTGTACAATCATTTCTAATATTTTTGTCCAGTTTGAATCTTATAAAATTAGAGTACTCAGAGTAAAATCTTATTGTCTACATTTTGTTGATTTAATTAGGCATGTTTTATAGCTGTTTTATAGAGTTGTTAAACCTGTTATAATTTCGCAAATAAAATCCGATCTAGTTTTTTCCGAGCTAAAATCAAAGGAATCGTTTCCAGGGTTCGCATCGAATTAAAAGGTTTATTAAACTTTTGTTTGTATGTATGTTTTAAACTAGTATTTTTCTGTCGGAAACTGGCATCCATCCAAGCTAATTCATTCATGAATTTAAAGTTGCACCATCTGCTGTATCGTATGTTTCTTCTTGTTATCGGGTTTTTCGCAATAACCTTATGTAGCATCGCACATTTATAAGTGGAAGCTTATTGTTTAAGCGAGGGTTTGTTAAATCCAAATTAAATTACAATTTTTAGATTAAATTTGCTTTCCAAGTTTTCTATCACCGATTACCTCAAATGTGATAATAAATATTAATTAAGCGAAAATTAAATGACAACTCTAGAATTGTTGCATACCACAACCACACCTTTCATTAATAATATTTGTTCATAATTTGCCATGGATAAAACCGATTGAGAGTATCGCAAACAAAATTCGATTATAAACTATCGATGTGAAATGGTAATTGAAGTTTAGAGTGAGACATGATAGACAGTGTTGGAAGTGGAAACACACGTTAGATCTAAATTTATTCAAAATAAATTACCGAGTTAATCAATTGCAATACGTTATTCGAATTTCAATTTCGAATAACCTAAGGATAATATATATTCTGATATGTACTTATTACATTTCAAAATGGGTCGTCGAAAAGATTTGACACCGCTTCTGGTACACTTACCGGGAAATGGATCGTTTTAGGTAAAATTATATTCAGAATGACTGACTAACAGGAATGAAAATGACTATCGTATCGACAACGCCTTTGCAGCCACGTTGTGAACTCTACTTGTGGTTATGACACCCATGTTTCCCATACCCGTGGAACATGTAAAAATGAGAAGAATTGGGGTGCGGCAGATCGTAACCTTTTCGAAAATTATAATTTTTCTAAGTTCCATCCTACTAGAACTCATGAGGAAGAAGTATCACAGCGTCTGTAGACCGAATGGTTGACCTAAACGTACGGTAAGGGTAGATGACACGTTTCCACCCTTATAAAAGTGTTAAAGTAGATATTTTATCTTCTTCAAATCACCCTGACGAAACACTTTTCATACTTGACGCACCAAGAGCACATCTTTAGGAGTGATATTTTCAGTTTGGTCTTTTGATAGAGTGCGAACCTTTGAATTTCGTTCTTAGTAGATTTTGAGTTTTCAACTAAAAAAGTCCAGGACCACGAAACAATTTTCATACGTGACACACAGGAGTCCACACCATCACAAGTGATTGTTGAATTCGGTGTAGTCAACTGATACCGTGCGATCCTTTAAATATCGTATCTAGAAGGGTTTGAATTCTCTGATTACACAACACTCTGTCAAAAAACCGTCTCCTGCTAGACTCAAGATTTGACGGACCAGACATTAGGGCAGTTATAGTTGCTCATGCTGTATGTGTCGCAGGTGACTCGTCGAGTACGAAAAATGTGTTATCTCGGTCCTACAAGGTTGGGGGAAAGAGATAGAGACGTGATCCACTTCTAAGACAAGTCTAATCTAGTGAAGTCTATTCTAATTGTGAAAGTACATGAGCGTGTTGTGTTGGGCGTGAGTATAATGTTATGTGTGCATAGTGGCACTCATTGAGTCGCGAGGAGCAAGCCAAGTATTACGAGAAGGCGCGACAGGAGCGCCAATTGCACATGCAGCTGTACCCGGGCTGGAGCGCACGGGACAATTACGGTTACGGCACCAAGAAGAAGAAGCGAAAGAAAGAGCGAACACCGATCGAGTCGGGAGGTAGTTATGATTCGCGCACCCTAATCAATAGAGTGCTTTTTTACCATTTACCGTCAATGTGCACGGAAACCGAAGACCAACTGTTGTGACCAACGAAAGAGTTTTCAGATTTGGCAGTTAGTTAGGCAGTCAGTTTTCGGGCAGTTTTCGAGCACATGGCAATTACAGTGACTAACATAACTGCACTCATCAATTGATATAACTACTTTTTGGAGCTGTTTGGTTCCCATTGTTGTTAGGACCGGCTCCCCTAAAATCCGTTCAACCACTTTCTCGCATCGCCTGCATGATGATTGATGACTAACGATTAAACCAAAGAAATAACTTTTGTTGTCTTTTGGTTTCGCTCGAGAGACTGGTGCACGTCGGAAACGTAGTTGAACGGGTTTTGGTTCGTCGACGGGTTCTGACCGACGTGCATACTCTCGTGGGGGCAGAATGGGTCGGTAGCGGCCAAAAATTTTGTTTCAAACATGAGATGGGTTGTTTTCGATTCTCAACGGTCAGATAGAAAGAGATGTTAGGGGCGGCCGGCATGGCGATTCTTGCGCGGCTTCTTGGTGCCCTGCCGGTGCGAGACAATGCTTTGACTTTGTTCTGTTTAGTGGCACGCGCTGGGCCGCGAGGAGCAGGCCAAGTACTATGAGCTGGCCCGTCGCGAAAGGCAGCTGCACATGCAGCTCTACCCCGATTGGTCTTCACGCGCCAACGCCACTCGCGGCAAGAAGAGGAAGCGTAAACAAGATCCCATCGATGGAGGTAGTCTATACCTCGCAATTTACTAAATACTAGATCTATTCCATCTCTCATTCACTTGGTAGCTTTCTAAATTTTACTACACACTCATGCCCGAACCGGAAAATATAACGCACCGCGTCTGATCACCCTAACCCGCACCCTAAATCGGTACTTGACTTCCCGACCGACGTTTTTACCGTGCACAACCCACTTGGTAATATATACTTGTACACCTGAGACTCTCGAAAAATTAACGGCCCCGGGCAGGAGTCAAACCTACGGTTGACTCTACGAAACTCGTAGGTTAGAATCCTGCTGGTTTGCTTCAGTATCGGTAGGGGTAGCTGCTTCTGTTAGTTTTCGTTTACTTTCAAATTTTCTTACACTAGGGGCTCGATCTGGTGGGTGCCCTGCTGGAGCGAGATTATATTCGATATACCCATTACTTGCTGTTAGTACTATTAAACAAATGCCGCACACTGAAGTGAGTCGTGCTCTGATCACAGTCGGCAAAGGTAAGAAGAGAAGTTCCCTTTTTTATTTTATTTGCCGTCTTCTCATCGTCAACTTGACGTATCTCCTAACGAAAAACTGGGATCAACGATACAGTTCAGTATCGATAGTAGGGGTATTAGATAATATTAGACAATGTAAGAGATGTACAAATAAATAAACAAACAGAATACAAAGTATTTTAACCATAACTTCAAAACACTTCGACTGAATAACACATATTGCTAATAATTGTAACTGTTTTCATTCAATTTTATACAGTTATATCAAGTCGTATTTGATGTTTTTTTACTGTTATCAAATCTGTAAATGTGTAACAGCACCAGATATTTTCAACATGATTAAAAGTACCGCAACTCTTGTGTGTTTAGAAGATATTCTAAATTTGAGTCAAAGTTCATATAATCCAAACCACCAACAGTTATATTTATAAAGTTTTAAATCAAAGATAAACTAATTTAACTTCCAGTGATGTCTTTTACTTTCTTCGACTTAGGTTATTAACAGCAAGTAAATGTGAATTCGATTGAAATCCGCTTCTGCAGCGTACCACTTCAATGGCCCCTCAACGTTAAGTACCGATTAGGGTTATGAACGCACTATATTTCTTGCTCGGGTATACAAACAGGAGTACATACAAATAAAGATCATTTGTACTACTTCAGTATCTAACTCAACTAGGATTCTCCGTAATATATCCATGACCTTCACAACATTTCAATTCGTTACTATTGAAACGTTGAGAAGCCCCCTTAACCGTAATTCATGAGACCAGTGGAACAAATAAGCCTATCAGTGTGCCTACATGTATGTAGGTAGTTACTAGAGTATGTTTCATGACATAAATATTTGACCAAGTGAACGAATTGGATGTATTCAAGTAACTTGCGAGTCGTACACCTATTCTATTATTATCCATATATTGCATGTTTTGGGGTAAACGGTTTGGCCGGCCGGGACCTATTCTGCCAAGGGTCGAGTAGACCCCTTGTTGATTGGACCGACGTACTATGCACGTTTGTCAGAAGCATGCATGTCCCGCTCTTCCCTTCAGTAGATGTATAGACCCAAGCATGGCTGAATTTTATATTTTATTCTTATTTTTGTGTATTTATCATAGAGTCAGATAAGTACTGGTCGTTTTGTATCATGCATGTTTAACTTTTTTAAATAATAATAATATTTTATTATTCTGTGTTTGTTTATTAATAGAGCTGGTTCTCAACAACTTATAACAAAATCGGTTAAGAGAAAAATTGTCCATAATGCAGAAAACTGTTTCAAATTAAGCATTTATGTCATATTGTGAGTTACATACGCCACTTCCCACAAAACCTCTTAAATACTTTGTTAATTTCCTTCATTAGCGAAATAAAAAAAAAGATTCCGATTCATTCTTCATGTATCAAACAGCCGAGTTGTTTGTTCAAATACTTGCTCTTACTTGATAAATCCAACAACAAATATGTAATGTCTATACGAGTAATGTTTTAATTACATCTTCCCATGATCTCACACACTATATATAGAGACTCTTCGCTTTTCAGACTTCTTTATTTTGCTTAAAAGCGGCACTCCGAGTTTCTCCTAACTTTTTCGCTTTCTTCAAGAAATTATTACTTCAACAGTCTGAGCGTTATGTTAATTTTTAAAACAGTTTTCTGACCAGTGCAGTAGTGTAGTTCACTGATAACGACTTAACGAGAAAACGAAAACATGCAGTATTGTTAACGATCTACTATGTGTTATCTAGGGAACAGTATGAAGAAATGTAGGGCGAGGTACGGATTGGACCAGCAGAGTCAATGGTGCAAACCTTGCAGGTAGGTCTTTTCATTTTAGTAATTAGCAGTAAAAAAAGTACTATGCACGCCTTTTTGTTCCTTATTTTTGTGGGTGATGTTCCATTTCCGGCGTAATATATCTGTTTCTGAGAGAAGACTATTTCTTAATAATGATCGAAGACACAGATTTATTACGCGACATACGATATGGGTTCTAAGATAGAAGGTCTAACTAAAGCAATTAAATTAGTTGTTTAATTTGATAAAGGGGAGTGGTTTTGATGTAATAATGTTTAGAGCCCATGTTGTATTGGATGTTTCTTAATCTATGTGGAAAGACTTTTTATTATGTAATCTTTCTAGTGCAATTTATTTTTCGGGAGACACTATATATAAGGACATTCCAATTGTATGCAATTGAGAATCAGAAAATGTGTCTTCCCACAAAGACAAAAGGACAAATTTGGCTTAGTTTTTTGCACCGTACACTGCTGTTGAGTAGACAATTGTTTTACAAGTGCAATGGGGCTTAATACAGTCAAAAGATATATTTACCTCTGTAACAGACACATTTTCTGATTGACCATGCGAAATAGCTCGATTTCGATAGAATTTTATAATTAGGTGTACAAAAACTTCCCGTTTTTGATCTGTATTCGATTTATTTTGTGTGCTTTATTTGTTGGGTGATGATTTCATTTTTTCCAAGTGTTCTTTTCTGCATTTGCTTAGTTTGTATATTGATGTTTTTTTGGCCCCCTTGTACATCTAACGATTGTTTAGTCCTGAGAACAGCTCACATGGAGGCGGGACGTCATCGGTCCACGGGAATCTTTTGCACAGCACAGGAGGTGCTGCGACTACTCAATCACCTCAGGAACCCACTTATGTCAACCTCTAGCAACTCGTCGGTTAGTCAACAGCAGTGTTGGTGTTTCTATGTTAGATTATTATTTAGATCAGTTTTTTATTTGAATTTATTTTGACGTTTTTCCTTTTCGATCAATAACAGTTTTTATTTTTATTACTGAAACAATACCTTAATATTGTTATACGTGCGTGTTTGTATTGTAGTGAGATTTTATTTGGCAAATGCTTTACTTTCTTCCAATTTTCCACACTGACCTCGCTCGAACCAACCCCATCGTTCTGTTTACATTCGAATAATTTAGGACGTCCCCCACTCTGTTTACTAATAAACAATGTAAACTCTTATAACGGCTTAGTTAATAGTTAAATCAGAGCTCAAATCACCGCTGATTATCCAATTTCTTTCCGTGAGCGATTTCATATACTTTTGCATGAAACTATTAAGATCATGTTCAAATAATCATTTTGGTCGAACAGTTTTCTCCGGATAATACATTTCTGCCCTCGTAACTTTTGAAGACTTGAAAGCTCCATCCGTGATCGTTTCCTTTTTGTGTTTACTTGTCGTTTTGAAGAAGTTCTAATAATAAAGTTACACGGAATATTCCGGTCTAGGAATTTACACATTTTCTGTATTTATCTTTTGTTACCTGCTACTGGCCGTGTAGGAGTTTGCAAAACCTGCTATTCGCATATCTAATATCCAGTCTTCGGAAACAACTATTATTCGAGAAATACTCTCACAATTTCCAAGAACAAATCAGTGATTTCTTTTTATAATAGCACAAATTTGTATTACCCGCCTACGAGTGTTTATACGGTAATTTCGAATGATTTGTATAAACACAGCTTGAGGAGGAATATATGGTCAGTCTTGAACTGCGGTCCAGTTTTCGCCCTTATTTTTTTTATCTAATCCCTAGCTTGATACAAGAAAAGCTTTATACGGGGTGATTATAAGATCGTTTCAATGTACCTAGGTCGGACGTACAACAGGTCGTAAGGACGTAGGGTCTCGTAGGATTCAACAACTACTCAAAATGTATTTTTAATTATATTTTCTCCTCACGATTATGTAGGTATGGCCGTTATAGCTCGGTGGTTAACAATTGACCCTATGTCTCTTAGGACCTTCTCCATTTTGGAACACTTTTTCCAACCTTGGCACTCTATAAACAGATTTTCTCGTAGTATTGAACTCTCCCGCTGCTTTCATCTTTACAACACTGTAAAATTTCAAAAATCTTCTGGGTCGTTAAGTCTAAGGTACATAATGTTTGATTTCTATGGAGATCACATCGATTCGTTTAAAATGCCCATACAGAAAACAAAATTGTGTTTTGAAACATCACATCCACTTATCCTTAGATCTCATTTAAGGGCCTCGTACGACTGTGTATACAGGGTGGTTGCTGTATGGCGCACTAGGACGTTTGTATCAGTTCGAGGATGTTAAAGTAGTTGAAATGCTCTAAGGCGTTGCCGTTTCTTTAAGCAGTCAGTCTGAAAACACCACCCTTGGTGCTAATGAAAAAGAAAGTTCACTCTCGACTTACTTCAATTTTGAAAAAAATTGGATATTGAATACCAACATTTATTCAAAGGCCGATAATCTACACTTTGAACACTTTGTGAGGCGTGGTGTGATATAAAGATTGTACAATTTGTACGTAACATGCTTATTTATTTCATTTAGAAAAATTTACAATTCAGTAATTGATTTCAACAATGTACCTGGTTCGTTCCTTACGTCAAAAGTAACTGTGTTTTCGGACAGATGAACAGAATGGCATGTAAATCGAGTTTTCAAGGAAACAAGGCTTCAATATAACTTCTTCATACGCGCCATGCAGCGAACACCGTGTGTAGATCTGGTTCGCATTGGCTGTACCTGCAGGACCGTAGTTCATTAATTTCGAAATACAATATTACTTATCGTTTAGCGATTTTCCCATGTTTATGGAAGTCCCGTGTGGCATGAAGTTATACAATTTCCTCATTTGATTTTATTTTTAATAACCATTATTTTTTTTAACAGCCTTGCATGAACGATTCACACATCCGTCACTTGGCATGGTGTTATTTCTTATGATTTAGTTTTGATTATTGGTTTACGAACGTGTAGCCATTACTGTCATGTAACAAAGTTTGAAATATTTTCTAGACGAAAGAAGAAATGCATACGATACATGGAGGTCGGGGATGGTACCGACGGGAACCAATCGGACGACAATCTAGGGAGCTGTGGGAGCATGGGGGACGCTCACACCCCACCTGAAGACGACAACGAGAGCCTGAACCAGTCGATGTCGAGCCCGGGCGCACTTTCTGGCCTGAGCAGTCTTACAAGCCCCGGGGGAATGGTCCTTGCCAGTCCGTCGACGAGCGTCGCCAGCCCCTCGGTAAGCGTCGCGAGCCCTTATATGCTGCAGAGCCCCCTGACGCCTCATGAGTCGTTCGACGTGAAACTGCAGCCCCCTTCACACCATCATCAGCCTACCCGCAACCCAGTGGGCACCAACCCCCATGACATAAACAATCCCTTGAGTGTTAACCAGCTCACTGGGCAGTGCGTGAGAAATGATTCGTCTGATTCAAATGGCAACAAGGAGACTCGATCGATTATTAGTGTTACGTAGCCCCCAATATACCGAGCGCTAGCTGCGCGACTATGGATTCAAATAGTGCCGTGCTGCAGTACGTTTGATCTCATTAAACTGAAGTGCTGCGAGATTTTTTTACTATGTAATATAAATGTCATTTGCCAAATCACCTCCTATATATTATTATATAATGTACTGTTAATTTAGATTTTATACTTATATTTTTTTAAGTGAGAACTCGGATTTTTTTTATAACATGAGCAAGACTTTTGATTTTGTACTAACAGTTTTTTAATCGGCGCACACTAGTTCGCTCCGACAAATGACAAATTCTTATTCATCGGGCACATCATACTCTATTCACTTCCACCAAGCACATGTCACGCATATAAATCTATTCGATAAAATAACTCTGGTTATTAGTTCCTGCACATTAATAAAATTTCTAAAAAAATCACTAATTTTAAATCAAAGTAAGATTTCCTGAGATTCACTGAGACCACTTTTAACGTAAAAGTGTTCCGTATTGGCGTTTCAATACAAACCATGTGCGTATCCATGATTTATATTGAAACGCCAACATTGAACCTTTTAGGAACGTTTTTGGCGAAAACAATTTTACTCTTTCCATATTACAGGAACTGCAAATCAGAATTGAGTTATGTAACTTACCATTAACGATATGTGCAATACTGACTCATTAGTCAAATATTATTTGCGGTTGTAAAATCCCGTCAGTGTTGATCTGCTTTGCCTCAACGACTACACCAGCTCACATTTGATTAAGCAAACAAATGTTTAGGATGAAGAATACTTTAAAAACGATTGTATTCATAATTAGATTATATAGGACAGTGAAAATTCATTTGTGAGTAATTTGGAGGCGAATTAGTATTCACGCAGGATTTAGGTCTGGCTACAAGAGCAAACTAGTATGCAGCCAACTTAGTCAGTATCTATATACTTTGAAACAACTGCTGCATATTGGTATCTAACTGTCTCTGAATTAGTTTAGTGTTAATCACAATTTTTTTGAAAATTATTGAGAAATGAAACATTTTTTATTCAATGAATTAATTATTATTAATTGATTATTCATTTTTGTGATATATTCTAATATTAATAATAATTATTCTACTGCATAAAGCATATTTCTACTTGAAATATAACTGTATATTTGAGCAGAGTTCTGCAAAATTTGTTTAATGTTCTGTAATGATATAGTGAAAAAAGAAAGCATTATTTATAATCTACAATACAACTTACTCACGTTAAAAATAAATGTGATAATAATTTTACAAGCTACATTAATTCAACACAACACATCCTAGTTATACTTAGAATGTGTTAGAATTAATAAAGCTGAAGTTACGTGTACATATATGTAAACCTTGTTGGTCTCCAAGAATTAAACCTTTCGGGATATTTGTAACTTCTGCAGTCGCTTCTTAAACATATGACAAATATTGTTAACATGGTTGAAAAAATTGCAAATGATTCAGTAACTGAATCAATTTCAATATTTCAAAATGACGACAATCAACGTTACACTTTATATCTTGATACAAATGTCTCCCACAGGTTTTAAAACATTTTTTTTCTTGTAAGAACCTAATTTCTTTCCAATTTTTAAATTAGTTACCAATAGAACAGCAGCGGATCGATCAAACTGAAACATTACTCACTCATTTTTAGGTTACTACTCTAGTCTATTTATTTTATCACATTATCACCTTCTCGCATCACGTAATAACCGAAAATTTCTATTTTCCTCCCCCAGACGTTGTGTTCATAATCGTTTTTAATGATACTTTTAACAGTTTTGTTCATAACAAATTTACTACGTCATATTTGTTAACATGCTTTGCATAGAGCCTGAGATGAGACACAGGTACGTACATACATTGGTACTGTCAGAAATTCGACCAATAAATTCGTTACAAACAATTGACAGTGTCACAATTCAGTGATCTCTAAGTAAATTCTCCAATAAGATTTACTGCTCCTTACATGTAAACAATATTTTCAAAATTTATGCGGTACAGCATCAAAATTTGAAATTTATTTATTTGTGTGGGGAGGTAAACGTTTGAGAATACATTAGTGCAGTACCACTGTTTACTAAATTTAAATTTGAAATACCATAGATATTGTCTTATCTTTCTCTCTGAGCGATTCAGCAACTATCAACCCTAGCTCTACAATCTTGTAGCGTAAGAAGTAAATTTAAAAAAGGGCAAAAGTGCTAATCTTATTTAAGTATAATTTCGTTAAAGCTTTCCAAATTTTGTTTTTTTTTTTTTGTTTTCAATAACTAAGTGTATATTCCGATAATAGATAATGTAATTATGGTGTACATAAAAATGTTCAAATATTAAAATTTTTTTGAGCAATTTGTTAAAATTTGTCAGAATGTGTAATCGTTTAACATCTATCATGAGATGACTAAGAAGTATTTTATCACTGTTTGACTCTACATCACAATTTAATTATATTCGTCTAGTGCAATACTAAAATTGATATTGTCCAATGTCAAATTTTAGTGAGTTTAAAGATGTGTTTTGGTATCTATAATAATGTACCTATGCTTTTTATTTAAAAGGTGTCATCTATCTTATGGTAGGTTGTTATGGCAATTTTTACTGCAAAAGGATGTCATGTTGCAATATTTTCTTTTATTTGTAAGGATACTAAACAATCTCCTCCTATTGTTGTCATATGTACATATATAGAAATTTTCATATAAAACACAATGCAATTTTTTCCACCTATAAAAATGTATTCACATTCGATATTTTTATTTACCATAAAGTGAAACATGTGATATTTTGTACTAGGTATTAATATAAACATTATGTTTGGCTTCCCTCAGGATTTCGCATTTATTGGGTTTTTGTTAAGCAATCTTCATTGCTGAAACATTTTTTTTTGCAAAGTTACACTCTGCCACAAATTAAAAGTGTGCGATAGAAATTTGCAAGTCCTGAAAGAAAACTATATTGATTTAGATTTTTGTGAAAATCACTGGTAAAAGAAATGAAAACCTATTATATTATTTTAAATTGTTGATTATTGAAAATCATTTTATTTTATGTAACTTTCGCAATCGTATTTCCTTTTTGTTTTTTGGGTTTCAAAATGATTGCAATCGGAAAGAAAATGTTTCTGTAATGTTAATTTTACGGCGGAAATAATAAGACTGTCTAATTTTGTAAATTTAAAGATTGTATCCTATTATAAACAGATTAAATGTGCCATATTTCGCAAAGATACAGTTTTCGAAAAGACAGTCAAAATAGAATGTGACTGCTTAGGATTTATTAGATTACAATTTAAGTGTTGGTTCAGTGCAATGTGGATTTATGAGGAGAGAGCTTAATTTTTAGATGTGGCTAAGCAGATTTTGAGAAAATATCTCCCATCATAGGAATGGTAGAATTTCTTGTGATATTCAGATCATTTTTTATCAAATTTGAGTTTTGATGAGTTAAAAGGCAGTGGCTTACGGAATTAACAGGGTTTTAAATATAGATAGGTATCTGCTTTAACAAAAAAAGTTACTGTCTATTGAGAAAAAAATCACAAAATTCTTATTTCTTCTAGTTTTAATAAGTTTGATTCATATTTCAGAACTAAATGTCTTCCATACATTAAAACTGAAAACGTAAATCTATATTGTGTTCTAAGTTTGTCTTTGGTGTTAATTTTTGTGCCAAATATATTTATTTCTAAGATACTTAAAATGATTTTTAAAGGTATGAGGGACCTTGTTCGATCTACACTTGAATTTTATCATTTCCATGAGAACACATTTTCCAACTTATGTCTGCTAGCTCTATAATTTTGTCCTCTCCTGTGTTTTTGTACATTATACTAAGCATTTTGAATGCTTACCTTTTTATGTCCTGAATTGTAGATTAAATGATTATAAATATATACATAAAATTAGAAATATTTTAGATGGTAACAAAATTGTCTTGTAAGTAGCATCTGTTCGTAACACCGTTTAGGTAGAGTTGTTCAATATAATACAAAAACTGAGATATTCATATAACGTTTTATTTCATTTCTATGTACTCGCCTTTTGTATCAAAGAAGATATTAGAGGCTTAGAAGAATTGAAGATGAGGTATAGTTCCAATACCTCTTGAAGAACGGTGTTTCTTATGGATTGGGAAGTAAGAGTTGTTTAACTTTTAAAATTTTATTTTTGTTTTACAGAAAGAAAACCCCCGCATTATTTTGCCGATAACAGAACTATGCCGAGGCTTTGGCTGCACAAACACATCGTTATCAATACAATATCTGTGTGTATGAGCTTTAATCTTGGTGAAAATAATAATAATGGAATGCTCTACTAAGCTAACTTAGAATTCACCTAGAAACCACCTCTTAAAAGCAAAATATAAACTTTGTGTGATTGATACATTTATAGAAGTGTGTTTCAAAGTAAGACAATGATTTCTGTAGAATTTCCTAACTCTCACTGATATTAACCATTCATCATGAAGATACAACAAATTTTCTCTTAGAGTGACCTCAGGCATGCACCTAACTAAAACACAAAGCTATATAAATTACAATGTTACGAATCGCTTTACCTTAAAGTACATTGAAATTCCCTGTGGCGATAAATAAAAAAAAACAACAACACAAGCAAAGATCCTCTTTACCAAAAACAAATACATTCATTTCTTTGACTATTACATAGTATATATATATATATATATATAAAAAAAACTTAAGACTTTATCGAATGCAGAGAAAACTACTTTGTTCTAATAGCAAACTAAATATTTCATTCATCAAGACTTTTGTAAGTAACATGAATTCAGACAATATTCATTGTCTAAATTTGTATTTGTTACACTGAACTGAATTTTCTTTTTAACTTTCCCTACACTCGACTCTGACTAACCGATATTCTATCAGAGTATCATATATTTTAGCAGAAAAGGTAATAATAGAAAACCCATATCATATACATATATATGTGAAAAATAACGGTTGCACATATATTACCTACATAACTGCATCAACATCTAGTTCTTACTGCTCTTCGTCGCCTAATTCATGTTTAATTTTTGAGAAGTCGAACTCCTCCCCAGTGCCTCTCTTGAAGATGTCCAACACATCCAAGCAGGTGGTTTCGAAATGGGTAGTAGCATCATACGATTGGGATATGAATATTTGAGACTGGAGGCCATCATCAATTGGTTCATAATAATCGGAGATGGAAACGAATTTTTGGCGGATTGAGCCCAGCAGGTCCAGTCCAGGTTTGATTTCGCTCTCTGGGTGGTCTGATTCTACCGTTGTTGATACCATGGCAATGAACCACCCTACAGAAACAGGTAAATGGGTTTGGGTGAAAAATGAAAATCAGGTAGTAAGGTTTTGTGTAGGTGACGGATTTGAAGTAATAAAAGATTGGTTAGAACAGGAGCTCCAAATTGGTTTTGTACTAATTCCAGACTGGAATGCAACACAGTTTTGTTAGATGGAATGAGTTTAGTGCTCCCGTTTTGGCAAAATTAAAATGTAGGAGTTTACTAATCCAATAATATTAGCATGCCATTAATGTTTTAATAACTATCTGGTGTATGTTTTCCCAATGTCTATCCCACAAGTCCTCATTTATGAAGTTGAAGCTCAAACTTATAACCGAGATGAAATACCCTTAATTGTGTTAATTATGGAATGTTTTCAGAAAATTTAAAGGTAGGGCTATAGGCGAAGACTAAGGCAAAACCATTACTAAACAGCTAAAAGAACCAGAAATCAGAATAACGCAAAACATCGTTAATAGTATCAGAGTTATCATTTTAAACCACTGAGTCCATTTCCACAACTCCTACTATTACCAAACTAAAATCACAAATAACTATTCCTCACCTTTTGCTGCGACCTGATGAGTGTAACTCACTAGAGAAACATAGATGTCAGAGCTGCGCCCGACCTGCTTCTGTGGTATGATGATCTGCGTAGACAATGCATCCTTGGTATTAGGAATGGGATGATCCATTAGGCAAATGCACCGGATGACCTTTCCACGCTTCTGGACTCGCTCTGGTACATAGGTCGGGTCGCAATACACCTGCTTGCACTTGGCGATTTCATTGCCTGAACGTACCCCCAATACTCGGCCACCCTCCTCCATGACGATCTCGTCGATCGGCTTGTCTAACATGTAAGTGCCACCGTAGATAGCAGATAATCTGGCGAAACCTAAATTAAGAGTTCAACAGGAAATGAATTAGTTGAAATATGATATTTGTTAATAACATGGGTACAACTGTTTCCAGCGGAAATGTAACTAAAATATTTAAACAGTTCAAGTAATTTATGTTGAATAGCACTGATTGCCAGATACCGAAGTATTCATATCGTATGGTAATAAAAGTAAGATAGTAACAGAATGGTAAGTTCTTTACCTATCTTTATCTATACCCCATCTTTACTCATTTTACTAGCTTTACACATTGTTATAGGCACACATACATGTCGACATCAACTTGTACAGACCATTGGATTTTAAAGGATTTTTATTCAGTACACAACTCATTTTATTAATAATTTGAAGTATCTTGTTTTGAAACCGTTGTGTATATTGTAAATTGTTATTATAATACTGTTAAATAATGCATAATAGATCATTAATAGAACTTCTCTTTTCATCAATTTAAATAGATTAAAAAATACATAAATTAGATATTTTATTTTTTTACAAATTGTTTCAATATGTTCATCCCATTTTAAACTTCGGCCAAAAATAACTATATTTGCAACTTTCAACTTGACTAATAGATTTTGCTCTCATTTTAAGACCTGAATTAATCAGAATACAATCATTTCTAAACGGCACATACACAGTTTTGTCTACATTTGATACGTTTGTTCAATGCAAGCCACATACTAACTTTTGGCAATAATCTATTCATTTTCTGTTCAACTTCAAGCCATGTTTTTTCTATCTGGAGTTCTCTATAAGAATGACATCCAAAAAAAGTTCAGTTACCCTTGTTAACACAATTCTGCAATTGGTCTTTGGTTATGATTCTTACTTTGTCTCTTGTTAACGTTGATTAACAATAATGTTTTTGTCCCAGACCCTTTGATTTGAACTGTTAACAAACAGTAAAACTGGAGTATTGTGACTCCCCTCATGGCATCATATTTAAAAATATTTACATTTAACACTGTTGGATTTCTCATTACCTATGCAATACTGCAATATTTTACAAATGAACCGAAATCAAAAACCTACCTTGTGGCAGTTCTCCCAAACCATACATGGGATATAAATATGGGGACTTTCCATATCTTGCTAAAGAATCAGAGTACAATTTGATGCGGTTGATTGTCTCAAGCGCCGGCCTATTGAGATAGTCATCGTCTCTGTGCAAAGCTAAAGCATGACCAGTGAAGTCCTGAGTATTTTTATCGAGCCCGAATTTCTCATACAGCGCTTGCATGTTCTGAGTATTCGGATCGAAATCTTTCCAGCTCCTCGGATCCTCCTGGCTGAAATCCTGCACGTAAATCAGGAAATTGCGGAAACGCCTTTTCTCAAACATGCCCATTAGATCGGATGCCAGGGCCTCTTTCTGATCTACCGGCACCTGAAAAATATTTTTAATAAACACTCAAGGTTTATAATATTAAATTTATTTTATAAACAAATTGTCTTTGTGATATATCTTATATATAAGACATAGTACTTCATACCAGGCAAGCATGCCTAACTACATACTGTCTTGTAATTTTATAAGGTAGACACAATATGCATGAAAACTGAACTGATAACACAATTTAAACATATTCACAAGTATGTTGTTCTGCAAGAATAATTTTACTTTTATCATTGAATACTTCCGCTTGAATAAATCAGACAAGCAATCAAATTTATTGGTGTTTCTTAAAATAAATCAAGATAATCAGTTGAAATATATCATAGTAATAAGCAATTGTATTTTAGCTTTTGGACAAGCAAAGGCTCCAAAAGAAAACTAAACAATTCCTAAGGAGCAAAGTACCTTAAATGAGTCGGTGTCTCTCAATATAATTCCTAATTTACTTTTAACATTGGAAATTAGATGTTAATCAGGATAGTAAAATACATGACCATTGAATTAAGAACAAGGAAACAGAGAAAGACGATGTAAATTAAAAATGTTGCTTTCATTAATGAATTTTTCCACTAATCAATCTCATTCCCGCAGGCTTCAATGGTTTTTGAAGTTGTAGAGAAGCCTCCTTATGACACAAATTGTTATATGCAAGGTTTCGAATTTATTAAATAGATTAAACTGTATTTATAAAACATTGGTACAATGTAAAGCAACAAAGATTGCAGAAAAAAGCTCAATGACTGTTACAGAATTAATGTTCCGAATGGATGAACACACAAAGTGACTTCCAACTGTTTCACACGTCGGCGACACAGATCCCCAATCAGGGTACTCACCTTAGCGATCTTGCCGCCCTTGTAGACGTAGCTCCCTTCTACAGATTTGAATTCTAAATACCTAGTCACGCCTGTGTGAATAAGCAGTTTGACCAGGGAGCCGTTGGCCATCAGAAACTTGGGGATCAGGTCGACGTTCCAATCCTTCCCGCGACCATACGATTCGTCTGGGGCGGGGGCGCCGAACTTCGCGAAGAGCTCTTCTAAGGGGCAAATCGAAGCCGATTCACCACCATAGTACTTGTTTCGATCTACGTGCAAAACTTTCTTGCCGGATACGGAGAGCATGCCGCTAAGGATGCACTCCTTCAGCCCGGTACCCAACACGATCGCGTCGTACTCTTCATCCATTTTGAATGACTTGTGATATAGTTAATTACCGGAGAGGATACTGTACCGATTAACGGCCCACTTTGTCTTGTAAGAAAAATGATACGTCAGTAACCAGAGTGGAACTCATGGAATGTGGATCGCGCAGAACGCGAGAAAGCGTTGTGATTGCCAACCTCGAAGGCGAAAATCTAACGATTCAAGTTGTTTTTCAAATAACGATTTAAACGTAACAAAAAGAATCATCAAATCTTATTAAACAAATCACACAAACACATTATATCATCTCGAAATCGCACATATCTATAACACATAAACAAAACTATTCAAACCATTTACTTGAATGAATTTCGACCTTCGAATGATTTGTAAAAGGTTAGAGAACTATCATCGTAGTCCACGGCACATACAGTGCGATTTTTTGATTGTATTACGGTTTAATCAAACGTCTTTTTCAAACCAAATTCTTCAGTTCTATTTTCGACTTTCCAACGTTGGTACTCAGTGGATGAAGGAGAGCCAACGATCCCTCGAAACAATGTTGCCAAGAATCGTAATCCGAAAACCCCCATGGAGATTTGAAAATACTACCCTGTCAGAATCATCCGATTTTCACCACATAAATGGCTATTAATGATCACTGGGGTAACAACAAAATTACATTTTATAAATAATTCCAATTTTCTATAAAGTAAAAATTGAGCAACTATACTGAATAACGAAGCTCGTCGTAATATTGAAACACCACATTACACACAGAACGTTATACCTGCATAATTTATAACAAATCTAGAAATGACGAAGATAATAACCAGAGAATAAAAACAAGGCCACGGTGATAAGTAAGCTCATTACTAGTCCTCATACTAATCGTGTCAGTATGAATCATGTAAAGGTGGTGAACACAGAACTAGTCTTGCTTCTTCAGGTTTGTTACAGCTAGTAATTTTCCAAAACGGATCCTCCCTGAATATTTCATAAAATAAGGCAGTAATAAAAAAGTCTGGAAACAAAATTTTTATCGAAAAGGAAAAATCTAACGTATCATTGAGATGCGTGCCACTCACCCCCTCACTCCTACACACCACCTCTCAGAATTCTTAAATGGAATGACCTACCTTGCCATACCTCACTGCATAAGCAATTTCATCAGGAATTCAGGTATGTAATTTTCAAGTCTGATGATTTTTTGTGCAATAGAACTCCAAAACTTTTAAAAAATCAGCCTGTATAGAAGTACATAACGTATGCTTCCATCTGCACATTGTGTTTACAGTAGATACCATTGAGCAATATTTAAAAATCTACCCCCAAGTGAACCACAACAGTCTCTTCTTTTGCCAATTCATTTGCTTTGTTTAGAGTAAATATTTATTTTTACTTGCTGTTACCACTTAGATATTTTGTAATTATCAACGGAGCTCTGGGGTTTTTACTCGCGGTAATGGCTTCAAGTCAAAAATCCAGACTAAAGAAAGTTGTTTATAGACACCCCAATACAGACATTTTAATAACATCATTTTTTTGGTCTTCACCAGACCAAAGGAAGACGTAAATAAGGCAGAGGGTATGTATGGTGCCTGGGCAGCAATCTATGATTTATATCATTTAATCAAGATTAAATGAAACAGTGGACAAGATAAGAAGTAACATATAATTATTATTTTTTGCTTCATTGGTTTATATACTGCTATTATTTGCTGGCTCGCAGTCAAAAGAAATCTCACTTTGCGACTTCTGAATACCTACTAATTTCTCAGTGAATTGGGGAATAGGGGATATATTTATAAAAAAGTATTCCATGAAGTACTTCTAAATAATGCTACTCCTTTACGTTTCCCATGTCAGTTTGTTCCTCAGATGTAAATATTTAATATGCTGTCTAAAAATTCCCGGCCGATAGTTCCAATACCAATATAAATTTCCATTAAAACAATTCATTAAATCCTTAAAAGCTTCATATTTTCCCTTAACCCTAATAAATCCAGCGTAGCACCGGTAAGTGTGACTGTAACAGCATTGCCTAGATGGGAAACTAAGAAGATAATTCGGTATGAGATACGGATTTAAACAAATAGATCAACTGCCAATATTACTGTTGAACATATCACAAGAACCACTCATAAGGAAACGAAGAAACATTAAAATGGTCGACTGAAGCTTTACGTTGTAGTTAGACTTTCAATTGATCAATCAGAGTTAGAAGAAAATGCAATAAGCTGATTCGAGCGTTCTCATTGTAACACTCGATACAGATGTGCAATTCATATTTCTTATGTTCCATCTGGCCGATTGGGGTCATTTATACGAGGGTTCGTTGCACGAAGTGTCACAAATAAATACTGTGGTATTGGTAAAATGGTATAGAAAGTGTGTATTTAATCATAGACTAATTAAGAGACTGACTGCTAGTCCGTAACCTTCTCTGTTTCCCCTGGGGGGATTTGGATACCTTCTGTTTTGTTACACGTGGAGAGTGGTCACGTGATATATATGTCCTACCTATTAGAAGGAAAGAGTAACATTGCTTATATCGTTTCTCTCTGCACAGTGACAAAGAGAAGATTGCAGACAAGCAGACAACCTTTTAACAAAGTATTTTATGTGCCAAAAAAGTAAGGTTAAGGTTATATCCGATTTCATAATGTTTTGAATAGTCTAGCAACAGTGTTAGCCAAGTATCATTGATGACTTGTTTAGATTACCCGTAGAAATGCATGTTTTGTATTTTCATAATGTTCCACTCAACCGTCCGTGTTTCTGCGTAAAAATGTTCGGTACGGCAACGGCGACAGCCAGGTTGATTGACATGCCCGGCGTGATTTGTGCGACGAGTGCGCAAGATCGTCACGTTGGCCAAGGAAAAAGAAAGGGAGAGCAGCAGGAAGTGTTACTCGAAAGTGTGGCTAGTCGGTGTGTTGTCGTATGTGGACGTTCGTCAGGCGCGTAAAGTACGAGTGAAGTTCTGGCGTTGTTTTCAACCGAGGGTCGAGGGAGCGGATCATGCACGTGCGTAAATAAAGCCCTGGGAGTTATGAGAAGGAAAGGTACGTAGACAAGCCCTTGGGGGTCTAGAACACATGGAGATCGAATCGTGGTAAACCCCATGGTGAGCCTCGGTAAACACCACCGTGTTTTCATACCTTGTAACAATTTGATAGCTTCATAACACACTTACACGCTCGCCAGTACACACACCACACATTATATAAATCTGAATTTATTCTGCAGACAAGTTTGAGTTATGTGAAAGTTGCTTCCTACCTTATAATGTGTTAATATTTAAAAAAAAAATCAAGTTACGACGCCTCCTGCTGAAACATTTTCTCTTCTGTGTGTTACATAAAAGGCAGCGAACTGAGAAGAGAGAAGTTTCGATCAAAACAAAACCGTTGAAATTCAAAATAGAACTTTAAATCCGTGAATCACAATCAGCTGGCAGCTTTCATGCCTTCACATTCTGTATGTTATTGAAGCTCACGGTTAGGGGGGTTGTCATTAACGTCTTCAGCTATTTTTGGAGCATATGTTCAGGACACCTACTTATAGATTAATCTCAAGTAATCGACGTAGTTTAAAAGGAACAATTAAGAGAAACGATCTGGGATTTTGTATTGCGGTTTAGTTTCAATCTTTCACAATCGAAATTTTCATAACAATCCCAAGAAAAGCTCCTTTTATGCGGCCAGGCACAGTATTATCACATCACATTGAAGCATGCAATTTTACGAATATCTGGTTTAAATAAACTATTAAACCGCGAAGTGTTTGGGCTACAACATCAGTGACTTGAAAAATCTCGAAGACCACATGTTGCTAAGCGCAATTAGCTTAGTACCTATGACTTAATGGGGTATATAAATAAAAAATAACGTAGGTTCATATTTACTTACTCTATTTGTTTTACTTATGAATACCTATTATGTGATTGTCTGTTATCACAGTTATCTCAAAAAAGACATTTTTCAGAAACACTATCTTTTCCAGGTGTGATGTAAAATCAATAAAGGAGTTTTTTTACTCCGGGAAATTATTCACCTACGCTTACATTACCTCTCATTACATCATACAAAAGTAAATTACTGAAAATTAAAAATACAATTTTTATAATCACAAGAAAACCGTCCCGACAAGCTAATTTAGGTAAATAGGTTGTAGATGAGACATAACAACTTACCACAATGTTTCAAATTAATATCAGGATTAATTGTGTAATGTATTCAATAATACAGTAACAAATATCCTTAACCTTTTTATGAATGTTATTTATATACATTTTCTTCATTTTTTTTAATTTAAATACTATAACTTTAAGTGCTTTATACATTTTAAATGTTCTATACATATGTACCAATATTAATAGTTAAATAGCCCAATTCAAGTCAAATTCTCAATTTCATATTTTGGAAATGCCGCAATTGTTTATCCAAATTTCATCATTTTTGGGAATTAAATCTCCTCAAGTTTTCTCAACTACTTTTAACTATATAAAAAAAATATTCGATGAACAAAGTTAACAAACGCAGTAAAAGCGTTTCCAGAGATTTCAAAACATGCGGTTACCTCAAAAAGAGCACGGTATAAATTAAATGAAATCGATAATCAATTCAATTAAATGAACACGTAACACCTGCAAAGTATGGATCAAATATCTTTACAATTTTCAAAGAAATCGATAAACGGGCAATTAGATGGGCTTTGAAGGGTATTGATAGAACAGTTAATATTTGCGAATGAAACATCATAATTCGTCCCACTTAATCTGCACTCATGAGGTTGATTGTATCATTTAGCAGCTTTTTGTATACGAGGCGATTGTACAAAATAAAAACGGTTGGTAGTAGTTCCTACTGCTATTGCAATTATGTTGTAATAACAACTAATGTGGCACATTTCAGTTTTTTCCGAATCCTTAAATATTTCAAAAGTATCATTCGTCGCCCATATTTAAATCCATTATTATTTTACAATGCTAGGTTGTACTTCTGGAGGCTTGTTTCCTCCAAGCCATTTTATTTCTATAAATAGAAAATTGTTATCTGAACAAAACCTCTCGAAATCAATCAGATAGTCAAATGTCTTGTTAAGCAATTTTTGTGAATCATATTTGAAGCTAGAAATCCGATTCGATGTCTTTCATTAATCTTTTGTGATTAACTTCGATCTCGAATAGAAATGAACTCTTGGAACAAAACAATTTCTCTACAAAGGTCAAAGTAACTGCTTAAAATTATTGAACCGACCATTATTTACATTTACGTGCACTGTGCGTAAACAACAAAATTATTTCTATGCAGAAGTTTTAGTCAGTTGCAAACTGTGCCTTTTTATTGAACCGCGGAATCTTGTCGATTTTTAGAATTTATGTATTATTGTTCATTAAGTAAGAAATGCATAAAATAAAATAATAAAGTCGATGCTTTGTTCTTGTTGAAATGTGAAATATTTCCGAGCAGTTCAGAAATATTTCTTATCTTGAAGTGGTTGACATTTGTATTGATATCGTCTCACCCTTTTAACCACTTCGAAAGCCAGTGTTTCTTGTTTCCAAGAGCTAAACTGGTTTTAGTATTAACACTTCGTGTTTTGAGTACTGTATGTGGGTTACTCCAGTTTTTGGTTTGAGATTGAAACTAATACAGATTTTAATTTTTATGCACCTTCCATTGACAAGTGTATTCTCGTCATATAAAACCAAGAACATGGCGCTTCTAAAGGTGCTTATCGGAGGTATAAGCGAAGAAAAACCTTGTCTGGAAATTTCCGATTTCCGCATTCTGATTATCCCTCATGAATTTTAGCGTAGCATCCAAACGCCGAGTTAAAATATTTTCAGGGACTAAATCCATATTTCATCTTCTTCCAGTTACCATAAAATGTCGACCTTCAGCAACGGCGAAACTCCAAGTGCCTCAGCTGCGCCCGCGGAGCCGGCGTCCGCGTCCGCCGGCGTCGGCAAGCAGCAGTGCTCCACGTACACCTTCCCGGACTCGGCCCGTTCGCCGGACGTCCGCGGACACCTCCGGAGCATCAGCCACGGCGGCGGGACGTCCCTCGGGGCGGCCTCCAGCGGGAACTCCTCGCTGGGAGCGAGCAACTCGGCGGGCACGGTAGTCGGGAGATCCGCCCTGAAGGGCGGACGGGGCCATCAGCGGGCCTTCTCCCAGGGGCAGATCGTCGACGTCGGGAGCGGGCCCGCGAAGCCGGGCCACAGCCGGGTCGGCTCCAAGACCGACTTCATACTACCCCCGGGCCATAAGGAGGGAGAGAACGCGTTTGTCGGGGCGGCGCCGAGGGCCTCGGCGAAGGGGCACTCCAGGCAAGCCTCCAGGTCAGTTCCAATAACTTTTCTTCTCGACTTCACTTATAGGGGTTGCGATAGTAGGTCTCGTGGTCTCATGTTGTGATTCCTTGTGTCTAAAGCCCACCAGACACGATGAATTATTTTGGTGGGTGATTGCATGGAAAAAAGGCATGGAGAGTCGGCTATCAACTGATATCAATTGATAGAGAACTATCAAAAACCACGGTTTATTTATATTTGATCGTACTCCTAACCTTTCTCCCACTTTGACAGGCCGACAACGTCAAAGCGCCGACGCTGTGGCCGTCGTAACAAAATGCTCGTTGTTCATTGGCCGGCCTTCAAATTCATCGAGAAAAAATGCAGCAAAATAAGCACATGCTCTATTCACGGAAATGTGCAGCGATTTCCCATTGTAAGGTCATTTTCCCCATGCCTTTTCCCAAGGGCGTCGCCAAGGGGGGGCAGGGAGGGGCAGCTGCCCCCCCCTAGGGATTCTAAAAAAGTTGCCAAATATAATGCAACCAAAGTCCTAAGTATTTGAGTTGATTTGCTTGAAGTTCAAGCCTTGAACATTGGACTCTGTACTGTCACAGAATACCTACAATTCATACCTACTTTACCTACAATTCATACCTACTTTTCTCATTCATAGAGAATGAGAAAAGTATGAATTGTAGTATGTAAAGTCAACTTGCCCCCCCTGCGCCATCGGCTGGCGACGCCCTTGCCTTTTCCCATGCCTTTTCCCATGCAATCGACCACCAAAAGCTGCATCGTGTCTGGTGCGCTTAAGCTATTATCCGTTAGTTTGCGACTAAGAGCTGGCCACTCTCATTATAAATATAAATCCCCGTACGGGTGTAGTGTTTGCCGAAAGAATTTCCCTAACGAAAAACAAGTTTCACTAGGGATTTCATGTTGTGGCATTTACTTTTCTTGGTCCACCAAGTAGTAACACCAAGAGAATCCACGATTTAAGTACTATTTTAAATTTCCATAACAGTGATTGAGTTTAGAATAATAATATAGTGGATTGATTATTTCATTAAATTGTTTAATCAATTAATTAATTGTTTATATAGCTTCGTCCTGCGCACGATTTCGGATCCTGAACTGAAATGTTTCAGTGCCAAATAATAAAATGTCTATAATTTGAACTTAATGAAGAAAAATAACCGTTATCTTTTTTGTTTTATTGTTTGCAGGGGACTGTCCTTTTCATGGAAATACAATTATATAGGTACCTGCCTCAATGTTTCATCTATATTCGTTATTTGATGTTAAAGGTCCATTTCACAAAATTCCTCGTCATCCCAATCAGATGAGTCTCCGGTCCCTATCGAATAAACTCAAGATTCCACAGTTTCGTCTTTTTCCAATTTTTCCAATTTTCGCTGGTCACATTGGACAATGATGTTAGGAGTTTATCCTTTTCTACCATAACTGAGTACCCACTTATAAAGTTAATCATATACCTACACAATATATACCATTGGATTTCCACGTTACACTGTGGTATGTGATTTAACACCTATGGTTTATCATCATTTTATTGTTGGGACCCATAATTTGAGTTGTCAGCCGCAAACGGACGGACTCTAGTTGAAAGCGCACTTGATTAAAGATATAATTTACTTCCTCAAAATAATATTAATCGTAATCAATTCTTTATTAAGAGGCCAATCAAAAAATCCCCTATATTTTATGATCATCTATAACTTTTCAATGATGGAATATCTTGAATTGAATTACATTCAGTATCTATAAGAGCACTCCTATATTTCAATTTGTTAAGTTGTCAATTTAAGTTGTTATTATTGATAAACTAAAAGATAAGTCAGGTTTTTCTATCTCTTTCCTTATTTCAAGGATTATCGTTTGCAGAAACGTTTGAGTGAAATTTCAAATTCAAATGTTCATGCAAGGTTATCCCCATGTGTTTCTATCGTTCATAAAGAACTCATGTCTCAAGGATGTACAGTTAATGATTCAAAAGAAGGTTAATCGTGCCCCGCCGGAGACTCAGGTTTTAAATGCCGCATGAAGAAAACGGTCCATTTTTATTTGATGATACAATGTTAGATTAGAAAATAGATCTGTTGGGAGTCCAGAATAACCAAAAAGTTTCCTGAATTATTTATTCAAAATATGTACGCTAATTGAAGTAACTTGGTCGACAGCCAGCCATTTTAAGTTAACCATGCCATGTTAATAGCCATCGTATTATTCGAAAACGAATAATTGGATGGGCTTAGAATTTAGTAAGTTACTTTATTTCAAGACCGCCTCCTTGTTTACGGCGTTCATTCCGATAGCGTCACTTTTTCAACAATGCCTAATTAGCAGTTTGGATTACGTGGTTTTTAATGATTATGCTAATCAGCAATTCGACAAAATTGAACGCGACATATAGCATTTTTCAGGTAAAAGCTAAAAATATGACCTCACAAAGTAAATTGCAATGCTACACATGTAAATCTCTGATCGATTTGTTCTTTGTTTTACAGGGGCATTATTAGCATCCAGTTCCTACCTTGTTTTTCGGTCTCTTTTATATTATTACAAGTGAGATAAATGTGCCCCAGTAATTCTAGCGAAAAGCAGTAACCGAGTTTTACTTTGAAGTTTAAACGTAAATAGGTAAAACCTTTACGTGACCGCATTTAGAGAACCATTATAACTGTCGTATGTGAAATAAAGGAAATGAAAGACGTACTTTTGAGTTTTAGGTAGGCGCTTATAAATAGAAAATGCACGGGTTTGCAATAACACTTGACGGGTTTTTCGGCGAGTTTAATTGTCGATTTCCTGAACCAAAAATAAAATTGTATTTTTCTCGGAATGAGAAACGCTTTCCTCTATTTCCGCTGTTGATTACTTGTAGGCATATTAGTAGAAACCGGGCTGTAAAAATAGCAGAAACGTATTGAAAGTTTAGCGAAAAGACAAGGTAAATTTATTTCAGACAAGTTAGTCTAACTTTAACAATTTAGTACGAGAAACAAGTAATCTACAAATCTGAACATCTAGTTTTATGTTGTACATATGATAACTATTTATTTCTCCTGAATACATGGGTAGTGTATGTTTTTTTATGTTTGGCAATAACATTTGTCGCATGTAATTCATACCCCGACAAATTTGCTACGCCAAGGGAGCAAGAATTTTATCGAACTTCCATCTACATCTTCTCTTATAGTATACCTATAACAATATACCTTCTCTAGCGAAATATGAAATGACTTCTCAGCTCGAAAGGATTAGTGGCCTTTGACACCGTAGAGGTCGTAAAAGATATCGGCAAGTCCCTACAAATTCCAGCTTCCCCGGCTCGTAACAGGTAACAGGCTCAATTCAAAGTAGGTAAATTCTTTTATGGTACTTACTTGCCCAAACATCATTAAGGACCGTTGTATATCGTTCCATTTTTCGTTGGATAAGTTGTACAATAACAGGTTAACTCGTTTATAAAATGTTTTATGAGGAAGAATGGTAATTAACAATTTAATTGAAAAAAATTCGTCTCCCTAGCGGTTTTGTCTTAATGACTGCAGAATAACTCTGTACAAAACAATGTTAAGTATTAGGATTGGTTTATATAGAACTGGTTACAAAATGGTGTTGGTCTGATTACGAAATTTGCAATAATATAGCCTTAAAACGGTATAATACGTCATTTTTTAAAGTTGATGTAAAAATGGCAATCTTTACAAATCATTTCCGAAATGAAATTTTTAAAGTTTCCAATATTAATTTATAATACCCATCGAAGTTGATCGAATGAAAACTCTGTTCAGGAATTTTAAATCAAAATGAAAGTTCCTAAATTGTCGGTGTGTTACGTTTTAATCATAATTATTTTTTACTTAGATTTACTTAAACTCTTCCTGAGTTTTGTGCCTACTTTCAGAGTATTTTGAACAAGGGCAAATAAAGCATAAGAAAATCAGTGAACATAAAAGTAACTAAAAACAAAAAAGTTGAAGTTTCACCTACATATTTTTACGGATCATATATTACACTTTCTTTACAAAGGAATGCGTTTCATTGTCCGAGTTTATAAACTTTCAGTATCGATTTTAATTATCACAGTACGCGTAGACACATAAAATAATGAAAGCTACACATTTATGAGTTGTAAAAATTATCTATAATATTTGATCTAAATTTACAATCGCTGTAATGATTATATGTCCCCAAAGGTAATGGCTGTTTTTTGACATTTTTAATATTAATGCTGGCATAAAGTATTTTTCAACCAACTTCTGTTGTTCCAGATCAGAGTCCATATACACTCTTCGGCGGACGGCCCCACCTTCGTTATGGCAGCGTTTGTTGTGTGCCTTGATGTTCCGTTCTCCAAAGAACGAACAGGAAGAACGTTATCGTATAGTCGTACCGAACCACATAGTGCCTCCAAAGACGCCCCGTAAAGAGCACCCGAATGGTAGACGTCCCGACAATAGGATTAGGACTACAAAATATACCTTACTTTCGTTTCTCCCTAGAAACTTGCTCGAACAGTTTCACCGCGTCGCGAATTTGTACTTCATATTCATCGTTCTACTCAATTGGGTACCAGCCATAAATGCGTTTGGCAAAGAAATCGCCATGATACCTGTGTTGTTCGTACTCGGTGTGACCGCCGTTAAGGATCTGTTCGAGGATAGGAGAAGACACGCCAGCGACAAGAGGATCAACAATTCGACGTGTCGCATATACAACAGGTAAGGCGGAACAATTATTATAAAAGGAAGCCCCTTTGAATTTCGTCAATGACCTTTATTCTCTTCTCCCCTCATTCCTCTTCAGTCTATCCAAAATTTTGATAATCGACGAGTTTTCCGTCTGCTGCTTGGACTTTCATGCTTATTAAGCTGCAGTTTGATGTTTTCGCCACAGCAATCCTGGCATAATTTGTACTGCCAAAGTTGATTTCGTAGCTCTGTGCGTTCCCGAGAAACGATGGCTGCTGAAGCCCACTCTTGACCCACTGAATATGTTGAATTCTTTGAGCCAGTAAATTTTGGAACTATTTTGTATATTGCATGTTTCAAAAACTGCTCTTTTTTCACAAAAGTTACCCACCATGTTCCATAAGTGGCCATTTGATAATTATCTTTTCCCAAAATTAATGGTTATTGCAGCCAAGTCTTAATCTGCAGTAGCCACACTCCATGTGTCTGAAACCGCTTGAAAATTCTTTTGGGTGCATATGGCATCTTTGAACTTTATTTGCCACCCACATGGAAGAGAAAAATCGAAAAAAAATGGTTTAATTCTCAAACCAAAATGTACAAAGTTTGAGGCAGATCATTGGAGGGGTTATATTAAAAGGGGTTAACAATTTCTGTTTTTTTTTTTAATCTTTTTTAGTAACAAGGGTATATACTTTTACACTTTTACATTAATGTGGAAGGCACATTATTTTTCGCGAAGCCACAAAAGAATTGCTAGTATATACGTATAAAAATGTAATATTCTTATCCACTTTTGTCCGTAAACTCTAAGCAGTGGTGGATTCGACCGGTAGTAATCGTTTAAAAGGCGTAATTGTTTATGCAATGGTGAAATAATTTTGTTTTTGAAATTCTAACTATTGGATTGTATTTCGTCAACTTTGAATACTAAGCGGTTTGTGTTCGAAACTACCGATATTTTTAGAAAAAAAGAGACTCAAAAAACGAAAAAAACCCGTTTTAATGAAATTGTTTAAAAGCGGGATATAAAACAGCATCCGAAGAATCGTTGTAAATAAATAGAATACGGCTTCGACAAGGAACACCAATAAATGTAGGCGATAAAATAATGTTTGAAAATAGAAAAATCACGATTCACCTTCAAAATAAAATTTTAATTTTCAAAATCGGCCCAAAAGTTTTCGAGACATTAAAAAAACAGCTTTTTTCCAAGATTTATACTTAGACTTCGCGAAATGCGGCTTATGCTGAATAAAAAATGCAATGTTCAAAAACCATTGCATATTTCGGAACAACTGCTGTTTTCTAAGTTTTCTTTGGAATAGCAGATAAACAGTTGAACCGATTTTAATACAACTACGCATTTCCTCACAAAAATGTTTATAACGCATTTGTACAAATCCATGATCTTTAGCGCCAAGTCAGCCTTTTTTAAGGCTGGGTTACTGTTCTTGTCTTAAAATCTATGATTGTTAAGCTAATTCCATTAGACTGTTAACAGACGTTAGACTTTCACACCTAACTGAATGGTCCTCGATAAATAGGGAAGATGCCATTTACGTCAATTGTGTAGAAATGTGTCAGCTGGAAAGTAGTTTGGATGCTCTTTCGGACTAATCCTAGATATTTTTAAAAATAACCTGCTTATAATTTAAAAAATAAATAAATAGATGTAGCTTTAAAATTATAGAAAGAAAAGCAGATTTATTATTAAAAGTAGGAAAGTTTAGAATTCTCGTACAATCTGGTTGAAGGTTTCGATGATATGCCTATTAATCGATTTAAACAAATATTTTAAATTGGTATAATCAAGGGCGTCTAAAGCGATTGAACGTACTGACTGTTCGTTAAAGATAGTGTAGCGTGTTAATTGTGTTTAAATTGAAAATAATATTAATTTATTGGAATATATTCGACAGTAGTTGTACTTACTTCATTAAGCAAACGATACACGTGACCTTGCATTCCGAAATTTTGAGAATTTGATAACTGAAAACTTTGTACCATTTCTACGTTGACGTAAATGGCATTTTTCTCCAGTGCGTCGGAATTTATCTCTTGGCCGTTCATGATAGCAATTCTGAAAGGTTTTTAGCGATAACATGATTATTGTAAGCGAAAAGTTAACGGTAAAGCTTTAACCGGACCGACCGTATGCCGTTTCTCATATACTGGGAAGAGTGGGAACATTAACTGCTGTAACCGACGATTGGAGTTTTAATTTGACCAGAGATGCCGTATATTTAACATGGGAACGTGCACTTTTAATAGCTGTCGGGTTAACTTTTCTAAGGCGAAGTTTAAATCTTAAGCAAAAACTTGTCTGTCAATTGCTATTGAGTTCTGTAGCGAATTTTAAACGCGGAAAAACTCGTCTTTGTATTTAATGCGTTGAAGAAAACGGAAAGTGTCGTTCAGTGTAACATTGCTACATGAAATTATTCAAAATATAAAAATATTCGCTTTCTATTAGTCTGACCTACTAAAGAAAAGTTATATGAAGATCTCATTTTTTATCATTATCATGTCGTATCACTTGGAATACGTTATGCTTATCATAATAATTTACCTTTCGATTATTAATTAACGTTGTCGCGTGTTTGGCCAGGGGATTCCCCTGGTAATATAGTGGACACGTTTGAAACATGCCCGGAGCATTTCCCGTTAAGAGTTTCTCTGTGTCGTGCCGGTAACAATCGCCCGACACTCGGGAGAATTTCATTGCACACATTAAACAACGGTACAAACAAACCGCACATGAATCATGAATTAGTACAAAAATCAAACAATGATAAACATTCGAGGCGAGGTCAAGGACGGCCGGACAAATTTGCCGTTATCACGTCGATTATGAGGGCAGGTTACTCAGCTCGTGAGTATTTGTTCCACTAATGGTTTCTTGAAGTTTACTTAAAGAAGAAAAATATTAAGTTAAGGTGTTTGGTGCTTTTGGTGGCAGACATCGAGTAAATATTGGTGATTCACGCTCTAATTTTATCGTAATCGGTGATAAAAACGTACATCTGTACATTGAATTTGGAGCAGAAATACGAAATTCTCTGGTCTGATACAAATATTCAAATACAGCAGTCAGCTTCAGCTTTATCTTATCAATATCCCACCATAAAATACAGAAAACGCTCACCGACGTTGAGGTGTGGGTTATCAAATTAATGTTTGTCAAATTTTTACAACGGCCATAAATAAATATATCGACTTTTGGCGAATTCCTATCATCGAAACTTGCGAAATGTTTCTCAACAATTCTCTCTGGCAATTTGTTTTTTTGCGGCTATTCATAATTTAAGTGGCCGGTAGAAAGTATGCAAATAGTTGTAAGCCTGGAAATTATATAATGGAAGAGGATACTTCTGTTTGCAACGCTGTCAGGCCAACTTAACCGATTCAAATCAGGGTCAACTAGTTTTTGATTGGATCAAATAGCACACATGCATACACATGTCCATAACTTTCACCATTATATCCTTTTAATAAAAACAAGTGGTGCTTCGATACCATCATTAATTGTAAGGCAGGGTTTAGGAACCGATGTTCGAAACTTATTATAAGTGGAAATCGCACCCCTATGGCTGCTCAGCGATTTACACTTTATAATAACTGACTTCAAATCAGTGTTTAAGACTTTCAAATAACCGTACTGCATAGCGTAAGCTGTTTTAAAATGATACCTGCAAAGCATTCTGATATATCGAATTCACTGATATCAAAATAAAAGTTTGACTTACACACTGATTTTCATGGTATTGTCGATAAAAATCATCTATTATTTTTATCATTATTAAATTTATTTGAAGTCCTGATTTAATAAGTTGGAAAACTGATCATTTCTAACTACCTTCCTGTCATTAGTAAAGTCACCCCTAACTCTATAGGACCTTTATTAAACCAAAAAAGGTAAGAGCTTTTGCAATGACATGATTGTGTTTTAATTATACAGTATCGGGAATTTTTTACATGCACTGTCTCCCCAACACAAAAATATTTGTGACGACACAAAAACGTTTGAGAAAATTTTGCCATTGCAGTTCACTTTTGAAACTCTAGAGTGAGGTTATTGGTTTGATTGATTGATAACAAAAAATTTGCTGCAAACGAATTTAAGCCAGCTATTTTTTGTCTACATTTTTGCTTCTGTGGCAGTTTTTTCGCTTTTTAGAACGTTTAAACATACAGAAATACTGTTTTTCTTAAGAAACCCTAATCTGTCGAGTTGTAAAGGAAAGAGGAAGATTTAAGTTTATGACTAATGAAAATTGTTAAGAACAAAACGTTGTATGCTTCACGAATATTTTGTGCGCGTGAAAAGACCATTTTCGAAATAAAATATTGCTTCAAACTAAAAAGAAAAATGATGACCGGTAACAATATATAATTATTCTGGGGAATCTAATATTAATCATTGATAAAGTAAGTCTGTTACGTTTTCCATTTAAATGACCAAATAACCAAAATAAAAATCGAATTTACTTCCTTTTTGCGTTGTAATTCATTTTTCAATCTTTTTTAATATCCAGATCCCTTTATGTACCTCTATATTGGCTAAAAGTCGGTCTTTAAATTATGAGATAAAATTATGGTAAGTCGATTCCAAATATAATTTCCTCTTACTCTCATCGATTTCGTTCGAGTCGTATTTAGAATTTTTCAGCGTGTCAGATATACTCGCACAATTGGAAAATTCACATCGATAAATCAATGGAAATCTGGTTGATTAATCGACACACATATGTTCGTGTTTGTATAGGATTGGGCTCTAAATTGACATTCACACACATACCTGGATCGATTACCGCATTCATAAGCTTCATATATCACAGTTCGACAAATTCGATCGCTAATTAAGGAGAGGCGTGGAAATAAATCCGTCGGAAACCACGCTGATTCCGTGATTTGAGGAAATTTATTAATACAGTATTTCATCAGTTCCTCCTTTATGGGAATGTTACGGTGTTAAAGTTCACGTGTTAACCTAATTTCATTGCGACCTTGTTTCCTTCGATTTTGATTTTCCATGAATTTTTAAGCTGCTTGTATTGTTCCTGATTCCCATATCTTTTTCTTTCCTCGTAAATTTAATCTAGTTCTTATGTCTTCTATTTGAAATCTTTTATACATTCTCTAGCAAAAAATGAAATGACTTCTCAACTCAAACGTTAGAATAGACAGTACGGAATAAACAAGCGTAAAGGAAGGTACCTACTCACTCTCAGAAGTAAACTCTGTACTCAACAAAAATATAGAAATGTGCACCATTTCTGTTTTTTGCCGCTTCCTTATCGTTTTGTTTTTGAAAAGTCATCTTTTGACCCATTCTACCTCGAATCTAATGTAATAGAATATGAATTATTGACTTGCGGTCAAAGAAATCTCTTGATTCTCGTTCACCTTTAAGCATATATCGCGATTCAGTGCTGACATTTCAATGGATTCATTCTCGTTATTAAGTTTCAATAATTCCGTAGTTTTTAGATATACCAACGTGAAATTGAATAGATAACGAACGAAACCGGGCAAAGTTTTGTTACATTCTAATATAAAATTTATCGAAATATACAACATGTAAAGCACTGATGTGTGTGGGAGGTGCAGAGGCTTACATGTCTCTTGATATGATTTCGTGATAGCTGAAGCGTCCTTCAACCTTATACGGATACTTTTAACTCGAGGGAATTGCCATTAAGAATTAATGCGAGAAATCAAATATTTAAGTGCACGTGACTTCACATTATGTACTGCACACGTGGAAATGTTGAATTATTTTCGATACTTTACTTCCTCTTTCATCTTCTTTGTGTGCGTTCCAAACATGTTTTCTGGCGAGCAAAATATGTACAAGTATGAAATTCAATATCATGAAATTTAATACAAAATTTTATTACGTGTAACGTTGCAAAAAACAACTCACTAGACGTGAGCAGACAGCACGACCAAATTTTTAAAGCCCGCCCATGCGACATTGTTTTATTGAAACATTAATATAAGTTTTGAGAAATGTAGTTACATCATGTGTGCCTTTGGGAACCGATAAATATTCTTGGGTGAATTTTGGTCTCTCAGGTAGAATATAGAATTGAACATTGCGAAAAGTGGCTTTAACATCAATTTCTTGTCAAATCAGACGGTTGATTTGATCAAGTAATTGTTTTTATCGAATTATTTGCAATGAAAAAGCTTTATTATTTGACTAGACGGCTCTGAGATGAGTTTATAATTATGCTTGACATCAATGACATAATTTGTCATTGAAATTTCCTTTAAATGCAATCCGACGAATTAAATATATAGGGAATTCTAACTTGCTGAACTAATTTTAAGTAATGTTTGCCTATCGGATACACTCAATTAATATTTTTTATAGCAAATATATCTATATTAAATATAACGCATGTTCATAGTTTTAATAATTTCCGAAATTATAGCTACCACCACAACAATATGGTGAATGCGCGATACGTTGACACTCTTGAGGTATTTTTTCACTGTAGAGCAACGTTTGCTCTAAATTTTCTTTAAAACGAGTTCTGATATCTTAATCAAATCAGGTAAATGACGGTAGTTTACGAAGTCGAACACAGTAACTACGAACCCTTGCTTCATAGGGGATGTAATATTTATAAATAGAGCTATAAAGCTGGATGGGCTTCAGTCACATCTGTCGTAGAGGTTCTACGGGAGGGAAATATTTGTAGGAAATGATTCGCTGTGTCATGCAAAAACAATTTCATTCTATCCTATAGTAATTTTACAGAATTTTTTCTGGTGTACTTGAAGAGTTATTTTAAGTACAAAGTTTTGACGCACGAACGAAATTTTTCAGATAAAGTCATTTACGTGTAATTAATGTATTTTGTTGGCATTTTAATTTGGTTTGATTAACCTTGAAGTTAAGGGTTTTAATTAATTACTGGACGACACAATTTTGTGTGTGGACTATGGATTTTTCAGCTATGCACTTTTTCGATTAATGATTTATCGCGGAAAGACAAAAATGAATTACAAAGGTTACCTTCGAAACTTTAATGTTGTTTTTCCTTACATTACAGTAAATCGTTTCATAGTGGATATGTATTTTTTATCTCTTCCGTGAAATTGACTTGTTTGCGATATTATTTCTAAGTAATAAATCAATTTGTGATATTTTACTACGTATCTGATGTTTTTTGCATTTAATGAAAATATTTTTTGGCGATACGTAATGGGTTCTTGCTCATTCGGTCGACTTCTGACTATGCTCGATAACCTTCAATAAGATTATGGACAATTGGAAAAAAGAGTGGCTTGGATCGCGTGCGAATTGTGTCACTTGTTAAATCAGAATTATACATGTGCGAGTTTTTGAAGTCTTAAACCTTTGTAAATAACAGTTGTTGCATACGGTGTAACAAGCCGGCAGTGCTTACTTTCCACGCCATCTAAGACAGTAATCGTCCTCGACCGCATTGAAGATCGAGTATAGTACAGGCCACAGGGTCAGATTTGTAACCATAAGAAATACCGTAATAAGAAACGTGTCTCCATAATAAAGTGTTTTTTTTTTAGTATTAGTATCTTTGTATTGAAATACTTCGTTACAGTTAGTATTTATCCTCAGATACTACACATAATTAGATACGTACATATAAAAATAACTATTGCTATTTGTAGAGCGTTACATTATCTGATAACTATACTTATCCGTAAATCATAGGATTACCTAACAAAATTATCATTATAATTTTTAGAAGGCAAATGTGTTGAATCAGTAAAGCGAATTCTTTCAGGTTTCCGAGTGCAAGTTATGAGCTGTTGCCACATAGTTGTCCTAAACATGTTTTGATGCTAAGAATTTATATTTACATAATACCTTTGCATAAGGTGATATCAGGATGCGATAAAATAAATTTGATAAAATTCGCTTGTTTCATCATGGGAAGTACACGTCACTCATGTTTGAAGTAGATAATTCAAACAAAAAGCGATTACGTTATGATGATTTTACTTTCTCCAAAATATGGAAAAGTAAACGAATGATTTGTTATGTTTCCATTATTTCCAGCAAATACACAATCGTACGAATAAATACACCTGGGCTTATAGATGGAACCAAACAATACCTGTATCGTCTATAGGCAAATATTTATATATTTACATTTGAAATTACGAAGCAGTATAATGGAATGATACAAAAAAATTGTGAGACTTTATAATTGACGCTTGGATACTACATATATACAGGGTGTGTCGCACCCGAAGAAGGCACCCTAAAAACCGACACGGCTCGTTAGCATTCAAGGGGGCCAAAATATGACGATTTATTACAACTTACCTCTAAACCAATCTTCACTTTTTGAAAGAAAACAATATCTTTGCAATCCTTTAACTTAGGCGTGTCAGATTTGGCATAGCGTTTAAGTGCACTGCATGTCGTTAATTTACGAATGAGAAAAATTTCATTGAAACATCGCAAGGGGACAATCGGGGGTAAACCTCTCCTCAAAAATTTTACACAACTTTTTATTTGTCTGCTTATTTAAAGAATTTACAATTTCACCTTATACGAAAACGAATTTTAAAACTTTTTTTACTCGCGTTATGATTTAGAAAAATATGTAGTTTTCAAGAAAAATTGGATTAACCGAAGAGTACAAAGTGTGAAGTAGAAAGGCTTCAAAATGGCAATAGCAGGTCATGAATATTTGGTGGTCAAGTCGGATAAATAATTATTAAATCGTTTTTCAAATGTCTGGATAATTTTCTTTCGGTGAACAAGTAGTGTTGTTTAGTATTAGATTTCTGTGAAGGAAAATGGTAAAGGAATAGCGAATGAAATTTACTAATCATGTGGTTCCCCATAGAGAAACGTTCGTCAATGTCGAAAGAAGGGTTCGAGAAACTGGGAGGTTTTAGTAACACCCAAGAACGTCCTAATATGCTCGAAGTACCAAACGAAAAATTTATTTTGCAGACAAGTGAGAATAACCCGCAAGTTAGTACAAGTGGATGGGAGAACCATAAACAGAATAATTAGACGTAATTTACTGTATCCATATCATTTTCCAAAGTACAAAAATTACTACCTCAATATTTTATTCGGCGAACGACTTGTCGCTTCATTTTAAATCAGAATATTAATATTCCAAGGAATTATGTAGTAAGTGTACTACTTATAAATCGTGAGATGCTTACATAATCCTTTGTCTTTGATTATTTCTTACCAACCTGCTATGATTTTCTAATTGTCAAGATCGTGGAAAAGTGTTAAAATTGTGTTATAGTACATGATTTTGCAAGCGGAATAATACATACATAACTTCTTGTTAAACTGTATTTGTCGACAAAACTGCGATCAAACGAAAAACATATTGAAAAAATTTTAATATTATAAACAACTTTTATGACAACATGAAACATTGATTAACAAAAGTTTTTTCGCACAAATTTATATAGCACGGCCTATATTAAACTGATAATAATTAATTGAGTTCAAAATACCATAGTATGTTGAACCGTAACCATAACATATACGGTTGAATTTTTTTTCAATTTTTAAGTTTCCATTTTAACACAGCCTCAATAGTTCTGTAAGATCTGGGATCATAATAATTATGACGACAATTTCGAAGCAATACAATTAGTAACTAGAATATTTTTAGCATGTTGGAAATTTTATAAGGTGACAGTATTTCAGAAGTATTATTCTATCAATATTTCCAGTTGTGGGTTCCAAAATTTCACATACTAACACTGTTTACAGAACTTTTATTGGAGTTTTATATTCTAAGTAATTTTGACTTCTTGTTTCAAAAGTTCATTTTGATTCCAGTGAAGCTTGTCGATACAAAAAAGTCTTATGGAAGGAAGTAAGAGTCGGAGACCTGATACATCTATCGAACAACGAAGTCGTACCTGCTGACATCCTGCTCCTTCGATCCAGCGATCCGAGTGGCCTGTGTTACATTGATACTGGCCACCTCGATGGCGAGACTAATCTTAAACAGAGACAAGTAGCAAGAGGTTTTATTGAGAAAGTAAAAAAGAATTATTCCGAAGTTTGGGTAAATATTTTCATTCCTCGTTATTTTTAGCAACATATTTTCGAGCCAAGTAAATTTCGAAGCACCATCGAAGTGGAGGCGCCAACAACGAAAATTTATAGGTTTCATGGTGCCATAGTCCATCAATCTGGCGGGAGGGTTCCTGTTGGTACCGAAAATTTGCTGTTGAGGGAATGCCTGTTGAAAAACACGGATTATGTAGAAGGGATCGTAGTATATGCAGGTAAACCATTGCAAATCCTACAGGAAAATATAACTACACTATAATATAAAACGGGTTTGTGCACATTTTCAATATTTAACTATTCCAGGTCATGAGACTAAAGCCATGTTGAATAATGGCGGCCCGAGATACAAAAGATCCTCTCTAGAGAAGCAGATGAACCAAGACGTCATATGGTGTGTTTTCATTTTGATATTTCTGTGTGTGGTCGGAGCAATTGGATGTAAATTATGGTTGAGTTCCTATGACAATCTGACAGAACCGTTTCAAGAAAACGATTCTACCACTGAAGCATTTTTAGCGTTTTGGACGTTTATTATAATTTTACAGGTATTAACTTACATACTTGATATTTTATTGTTTTTACTTCTTTGCCATTTCAGATTATGATCCCCTTGTCTTTGTATGTAACACTAGAAATGTGTAAAATCATCCAAGTCTATCATATCCACCATAATATTGATCTCTACGATTCCGCAATGGATAAAAGGACTGAATGCCGTGCCTTAAACATCACAGAAGAACTCGGTCAAATACAATACATATTTTCTGATAAAACAGGTACTCTTACTGAAAATCGAATGATATTCAGGAAATGCGCTATCGCTGGGATAGATTACAATCATCCCGTCCATGAAAGTGAAGAAAACAATGGGAAATCGACTACTCTAAGTTTTGTAGTTAATGAAGAACTTTTAAGCGACCTAGAGCAAGAAGGAAAAGTAACAGAGCAAATTTACAGTTCAAGAGCTGTGCATTCAGCTCGGATCCAAGAGTTCCTTTTATTGTTGGCCATCTGCAATACAGTAGTGTGTTCACAACATCCACATTATGATATCATGAATGCGAGTGGTAAGTAACTACAGTTCTTATTAAAACTTTATTTTTGAATTTTAAATCCTTAGGTGTCATCGAACAACCAATGTTGAATTCTAACGATCAACAACAAACAGAGGAGCGTCTAAATATGTCATCTAATACTGCCAAAGATAGATATACAAGGCTAGAAGAGTCTCGTTCAGTTACTCCATCACCGCCACTTAATACCTATCTGCTAGATTTCAAAAAGAATAATTCTAATCTTTCACAAATTGATTCTGTTGGACATTCAAGTATTTCCGAATCATTAGAAAACTCAACAGGGGTAACGTCGAAAAACCACCGCCCAAAACTGCTCAATATACCACCTATAAATTTCCTAAAGAAAGGGAACAATCTAACTGATGAACAAAAAACAAAAATATCTCACACTTCAACTTTTGAATTGAAACCAATATTTGAAGCAGAGAGTCCTGATGAGTTGGCATTAGTTGATGCAGCATATAGTTATGGGACTCGATTGCTGAAACGCACACCTACATCTGTTGCAATAGAATCTTTACATGAGGGAAAGGTAGTTTATGATATTCTGAACGTTCTTCCATTTGATTCTACTAGGAAAAGAATGAGTGTAATTGTAAAGCACCCATTGACCAAACAGATAGTTTTGTATTGTAAAGGTATGCCAGAAAAACGGAATTCATAGTACAATGCACGCTTAAATATCATTTGTGTTTTAGGTGCTGATACGTCAGTGCTTTCGCAACTGACTCCAGTGGAAGATGATTCTGAACAAAAAATGATTATAACAAAAACTCAGCAATACCTTAATACATACGCCAAAGAAGGCTTGAGAGTATTAGTGATGGCTAAGAGGATTTTAACACAACATCAATATGATGAGTGGTCTAGGAAACACAGGGAACTTGAACTCTCAACAGATAACATCGAGAGAAGATTAAGAGAGAGTTACACACATTTAGAATGTAATTTAACATTATTAGGAACTACAGGTAAAGTTTTCTTTTTGTCGTACAAGAGAAAAGTTTTCTTTGAAAACTAAATTTTATTTACAGGTATTGAAGATCGACTTCAAGATGGAGTCCCAGAAACTCTTAGTGCTCTTATTTCTGCTGGTATTGTGGTGTGGGTATTAACAGGCGATAAACCTGAGACTGCTATTAATATAGCTTATTCCGCCAAATTATTCTCCCCTCAAATGGAAATTTTAAAATTAATGGCGCGGTCTAAGGAAGCTGCTGAACGAACTATTTATTGTTATTTGGCAGAAGTGGAGCGAAATGCAACAGAAAGTTCTCCAACTGGACCCTCTACATCTGCAGACACTAGCTTTGATTCCTACCATGCTGTTCAGAGGAACAAAAGTCGCGCATTGGTGATTGATGGTAAAACATTGACTTTCGTCCTTGACAAAAGAGCCAACCTAACTAAACCTTTTTTGAAACTGACAACTTATTGTAACTCGGTGCTTTGTTGTCGAGCTACTCCATTGCAGAAGGCTTATATAGTAAAAGTTGTAAAGGAAGAGTTGAAGAAAATTACGTTGGCCATTGGGGATGGTGCCAATGACGTATCAATGATTCAAACGGCAGATGTCGGAATTGGGATTTCTGGCCAGGAAGGTATGCAGGCTGTTATGGCTGCTGATTTTGCTCTTTCGAGGTTTAAATACCTGGAGAGGTTCCTACTGGTACATGGTCATTGGAGCTATGATAGACTTGCCAGGATGGTTTTATACTTTTTTTACAAAAATGCCGTAAGTAAAGATAAATCTATCAAATTTCAAATTAAAATACTTAATAGATAATTCACATGTACCTCTAAGGTAACTTATGGTTTATTACAGGCGTTTGTGTTCCTGTGTTTCTGGTACCAATTATACTGTGGGTTCTCAGGCACAGTTATGATCGATCAAATGTATCTTATGCTCTACAACTTGCTCTTCACTTCCTTGCCACCTGTCGCAATAGGTAAAAGACTTCTTTATCATTAAAATATTTTAACAATATCTTTTTCAGGCGTTTATGATCGTGATGCTCCTGCTGAAGTTCTTATAGAAAACCCTTATTTATACAAGCAAGGACGTTTAGCCAAAGTTTATAGATCATACTCATTTTGGTTGACCATGTTGGATGCGTTATATCAAAGTACCTGTATTTTTTTTATTTGCCAGCAAGCTTATTTAGACACAGATGTAGACGTTTTCGAATTTGGAACAGCTGCTACTACAGCTTGCATGTTTGTTATGTTATTACATGCTTCTATTGAAATGAGATCTTGGGTAAGCTTTGAAAGCACCTGTAACAGTGATATTATTTTAACGTTATATCCTTTTTTCAGACCATCCTTCATCTAATTTCTATTTTATTTTCAATAGGAGCATTTTACCTCTATTCTTTGGTATATAACACATACTGTGTAAACTGCTTTGGTTTACCAAGTACCTATTGGACCATACAAATTGCAATGTCCAGACCAACTTATTGGCTTGCTACATTACTTTCATGCGTGATAGCTCTTCTACCAAGGTAAACTTCCCAAAAAATAATTTTCAACAATTTTGCTTATTTATTCTCTGTTTCCAGGCTACTATATAGGGTAACAAAGACTGTTTTAATGCCAGATGAAGTTACTAGAGCTATGGTGTCCAAACAAAAGTCAGCTAGAAGAGGTGAGAAGTTTTTGGTAACTTGGTCAAGGTCCACATCAACATCCTCTATATGCAGGTATCATGCAGTGTATCGGTTTATACACTACACTGCTTTACTTTTTCAGCACGCTAATTCACTACTGAGGTTTTAACAGCTTTGTAGCTAATTAACATAAAATGATACAGTTTTTACGAAGTTGTCCCATAATGATAGGTGTATTGAAAATGTAGTAGATAATTACGTTTTTCAGGATCATACACTGATGTCTCTTGTACTAGCTAGATATTATATTGTGGTGTTTATTATGATTTAAATATGTTACTACTATATATTGGCACCTTAAATTTATCCAGTCACAACACCAAAATAAAATATTTGGATGACAAAACACATTACTTTAATAGAAGTTGTTTAAAAGTACTTTCCTAATATTTCATTGTTATTTTCTTTCAGAACCACCAATCAGAGGTCTACGAATAATGCTCTGACAGTGATTGGTTAAGTAACTGAAGTGACCTTTCATTGTTAATCGTTAGAAAACGGCTCCCTTGCATTTCTAAAGGCTGTGATCCCTAACTCGAAGGGACCAATTTAGTTACTTGTTTTAGTATTTATATTTTTTATTAATTTACTTTTAAGTGTAAATGCAACAATTACGTGTTAGGTATGTGTGCCTTGTGCCATTTCCATTTAATGAGTCCTTATTAATACTTAGGAAAAGTTAAACCTAGTGTGCATTCAAGTTAGAATGAACAGTAGAAAACTATCATACTTTTTATTTATAAAATGAAGCTCATTTGATTTGTGTACTATTTTAAAATTTTTGATTGAAGAAATTCACAAGAATACTTTTTTTATTTTACTTTTACACGAGCTTTAGTAGCAAGTAGATTTTATTTTAATAATAACGTACTAAGTGGAAACAAATTCTTTTTGCTTTTTTTTACAAGTAAACTATAATCAGTATATTTTGTCAGTTTGTATGTAATTGTCAATTTATATATATATATCTATATTACGCCTTAATATGAATCCTTTTAATAGACTGTGTGATTTATTAGATTTATAAACTTGTTGATTTTTAGAAAATTTAATGAGAACTGTGCTAAAGGTAATATATAAATTTTTAAATATATTGAAATTGTGAAGATCCAGTATTAAACGAATTTATTTCTGTAATCTTTTTATATCCACCATCTATCATTCCCTATCCTACATTGTTCGATTTTTTTTTTAAGTAGAAAAACCGTGGATCTGGTCCAATCTGATCCGGTTGTATCAAATCGAAATTACAAACTAAAATTAGTAAAAGACGTTTTCAATTTGAGCTGAATTATATTTAAAATATTGGTCAAATACAACATTTTGTAAATTAACAAATTTAAATTCTATTGTAATATAAAGTAATGCTATATAAATGTAATAAAGTAATGCTATAACTTAAATTCTAAGTAATATAAAGTAATGCAGGCATAGTTATATTACAAATCGATTTTTAATACAAAACTTCACCAATTTGGGTCGATTTATGTGTAGCTGAGCCAAATAAGCAAGGCGGCATAAATCAAACAAAATACCAGCGAAGTTTACACTTCCAATTAGATTTGGATGAATATACATATAACTTCATAACTAATTAGCCTTCTCATTCTTAATTAATACTGATATCTAAATGGCAAGTGTTCGAATTGTGGTTAATTAGTGAAGTTTTATTATAACACTGGTCAAATCTTTGGATACATTTACATGCCTCCTTTCGTGTATTAAATGGTGTTTTTTTTTTAACTCTTGCAAGTAATTTCATTATGATTGTATTTTTGCAATCAATGTAAAACGCATCTGAGCCTTTTACATATAAACATTTAAATAACCTACCCTTAAATGTAGTTGGACCACACTATATTTGCTAAAAATTATAAGTTGTATTTACAGTAAGAATAAAAAGGGTAAGAACAAAAGAGGAACTTTTTTAAGAAATGAAAACAGTGTACTGCTTTCAAATAGGAACAATTGATAAAGACTACATTAGATTTTTAAGTCCCTTTTACAACATTAATGTCGGTTGGTCCCCTAGTGCAAATTTTTGATGTTTGGTGGGACAACAAGATATGTAGAAAATTGTTTATGATAATATTTAATTCTCCAACTTTGAATTTTACTAAACAAATTTAAAAAATCACATAACCTGGGTTACTCAGTTTTAATTTTCACCAGGTATGATATATGTGCACAATTAATAAGTACAAGTAATTTTTTATTGTGAAATAATTCAGTCCTAAAGTATACTGTTGAAATTTCCAGTCTTGTAGTTCAAAATTGAAATACACTTAGTCACAAATCTTTCTGAAATTGCTGTAAAGTTATTTCAATGGAACGTTTACCAGCCAGCATTCCATGCCTTTCCATTTTGTTCCAAATTGTTGCCATTAATAGAAAGAATACTACTAATACTGTTAGGATAATTCTCAAAACATTGAAAATGATTGGATAGCCAAAGGGCGAGTGAAATACAAAAGTTAATACTAGCAAAACAGAAAATAACACTGTGAACAGTAGATAGAAAACCTGATGTATAATTAATCTATCTAAAGCCTCATTTAATATACGTAAGGAGTTTTGGAGGACGCATTTTGTGTCTTCCGTGTCTTTGCTTAAGTTTGGAGGTACTTTCTTATTGATGACCAGAGTTGCTGCTACAGCCTCGTGATCAGAATAACTATAGGAGCAATTGGGGACACGTTCCGGTAGAGGTAAACTATAATTTTTAAGTTCTACGTGCAATTTAGAACCTGGATGGTACATTATATAATCAATTCTTTTACCAGGGATTTTCTTCTTCACAAAATGAGTCGGGGTGTAACTGTTTCTAAGACTCTCACACGTGGCAGTGTGCTCCACTGGAAGGTTCACTGCTCCTGAAAATGCATCCACCAGATCTGGCACATTTAACATAATCCTGAAAAAATAAAACCAGTAAAGTGATATTCGATAGAAACATTTTTAAATAGTCGTATAAAGTAATATGTTAAGCTACAGATTCCATTTAATTGAAGTTCATCTTTGTCGTAATATAAACTTTTAAATGAGGCTACATAGACTAACTGAACATTAGATTGTATTTTTTTTTTAATATCTTATGGGAAAGGCTTACAAACGATAGAACCTGTGCCAATTATTATTTTTTAATACCTGTAGGCAAGATCACCAGGTTCTGTATTTAAATCGCCAGCTATCACTGCTAAATCACAATTGCCTGAGGTGAGCTTAATAAATTGAGCAGTGTCATAAGCTTGTAAGATACGGTGAGCTTCATATTCATCACTATTTCTATTGTACTCGGCATGTAACTGAAATTAACAAGTGTTAATCTATTCACTAGAATAATCTATAATTCTTACATGAGCAGAATAAATGTTTACAATAAACTTATTAACAAGTAGTTTACACAGCCCGACTCCTTTTCCACCAAACCAATCACCATGGTGAAGTTTGTGGAAATAGCCATTGAGAGACCATTGGTGGAAAAATGCTTCTTGGATAGGATGTTTGGAGAATATGCATACTCCTGAACCCGTCACACCACTAGAAATGTACAAGATGAGTCATATATATAATTAGCTTTTTAATGATACTTGACCTGAAATGATTATAAATAAATAATTACAATACCATATCTGCTCCCACTCACAATCAATACTCTACCCTTAATGTGGTCATGATATATAATTTATAAATCTGGATAATGTTTAAAAAAAAGTTGAATTCAATGTACAAATGTAAATGCAGGTGGAAAAAAGTACCTGTAAAAGTAATGTGAATGTGGTAAAACATCCTTCACAGTATTTTGGATCAAAACAAAGTCATCATTCGTCCATACTTCTTGAAGGCAAACAACATCGTATTGACTGTTAGCTAATACATTCGCTATAGCTTTCACCCGGTTTCTTCTATCTTTGGATACAACAGCAATGCCCCTAAACAAACAGTGAACATAATTTATATGAAATAATAACAATATAGTGGTGTTACTAGGTTCAATTAAAACTATATAAATTTACACCTGTCTTATTTTTTCTAGGCTTCATTCTAAATGTTTGCATGGTAACTAATCTCTATTACAATGAGTAGATTACTTGATAAATAAGTTCTTATCAAAATTACTGCATAACATGTAAAATTTCATCCTTAACCAACTGTAAGGGATAATTTGTACAGCTAAACGTAGCATAACGTAGCTCTCGGGGGAGCCTGTAACCCCTAGAGAGCGCGTCCCCCAGGTGGCGGATAGGGGAATGCCCTAATCGTTCCGAAAGGAACGACGGGTAGGTGGGAAATAAAATACCACCCGCGGACCAACAGGTGGGGTAGATACAAATCCGTAGCCGAAGAGAAGGCAATGTATCTAGGAGACGGAACTCCGATATAAAACCCTGGTCCTCCAGGTTGGGGGTTGAGGCATCGGGCCAACCCCTCGATACTCGGAAAAAAGCGAAAGGTTAAAAATTTCGATAAACCGCCTCGGAATCAGGACAGAGCAAAACTGATATGACAAATGCAACGGAAAAGGATAATGAAATTGGCTACGTGGAATATACAGGGCTTGAGGACAAAACAATCAGAAGTCTTTCAGGAACTTAGGAAGATGAATATCGATATTTGTGTGTTATCAGAGACCAAAAAGAAAGGAAAAGGCAATGAAAACATTGGAGAATACGTTCACTTCTATAGCGGGGTACGAAAGGACACTAGAGCAAAGAGAGGAGTAGGAATAGCCGTTCATAAAGACATGAAAAAATACGTCAAAAGCTGGGAAGAAATAGACGAACAAATAATGACCTTAGAGATTGTTAAAAATAGCCGTCATATTGTAATAATTGGAGTTTACGCTCCAAGCGATGATGCAGTGTCAGTAATAAAAGATCAATTCTATGACAAACTTATACAGTTGGTATCAAACATCAAAAGAGATAAAGAGATACTTATTTTAGGAGACTTAAATGCAAGGACAGGTACCGAAAACAACAGCAAAATAGTAGGTAAATACGGTGAACCCGTCATAAATGAAAATGGTATGCGACTAAGGGAAATGTGCGAAACTACATCAATGAAAATAATGAACGGCTTTTTCCCGCATAAGGATATTCATAAGTTTACGTGGGTGCAGGCAACAAAAAATTTGAGGTCAATCATAGATTATGTAATACAGCAACAACGCTCACAATTAAACATAACAGATGTAAGAGTGTACCGGGGATTAGAATGTGGTTCCGACCACCATATAGTGGTGGCAAAGGTAGTAGTGGATTACAGAAGAATAAGAAAGGAAGAAAAAACACAAGACCAACAAAGTAAAATAAATGAAAGTAAATATAATCTCGATAGTCTTAAACAAGAATCAAGTCAATTCCTCTATAAACTAAGGCTTGCCAACAAGCTACAAAACATGGAGACGGAAAATATGAACGCAGAACAGTTATACGGACAAATAAAGGAACGTATACAGCAAGCGGCCAACGAAGCTCTAGGGTACCAAGAGACACAGAATAGTAAAAATCCGGATTGGTATACAAAGGAAATAAACGAGCTGGTACAAAAGAAAAAGAAAGCGTATAGTATTTACCTAAACTCACATAAAGCAGAAGACAGAAAGGTACTGGAATAGACAAGTGAAAAAAGAAGTTATAAAAAGTAAAAATGTAACATGGGAAAAGAAATGCGAAGAGATTGATAGATACATGGGAGGAACAAAGGTGGCAATGGCATGGAAAACAATAAGAAATATGAGAAAGGAAGAAAAACAACAAAATAAATTTAATATAATAGGCATAAGTGAATGGGAGAAGCACTATAAAGAACTATTCACGGAAAAGAGACCAGAATTCCGATTACAATATAAGGAGATTCTTATTGATAACCAAGAAGTAAATGAGTTAGCAGTAGACGAAATTCGGAAAGCCTTGGAAGAGTCAAAAAATGGAAAGGCGGCAGGGCCTGGAAACATTCCCATTGAGTTAGTGAAAAATGGACCAGTGATATTACATGAAGTGGTAACAAAGCTATTTAATATGTGTCTGATGAACGGGGACGCAATCCCAGAAGATTGGAATATAGCACATATAACATCAATATATAAGAAAGGGGATAAGAAAAATTGTAACAATTATCGTGGCATCAGTGTAACTAGCTCAATGGGAAGGTTGTACGGCAGAGTATTGAAAAATAGAATTGAAAAACATACGATAGAAATAGAGGAACAGAATGGGTTTCGTGCAGGACGATCATGTATTGATAATACATTTGTTCTACAACAAGCCACCCATCTTGTATTTATCGATCTTGAAAAGGCCTACGATACGGTACCTTTGCAAAAACTGTTGGAAATCTTGACGAAATCTGACCTTAGTAATGTCTATGTTCGAGCTATTCAAAACATATACAAAAACTCGAAAAGTGCAGCCAAGGTAGGAAGCACCTTATCGAAGCCATTCTTGCATTCGAAAGGTCTAAGACAAGGATGTAGCCTATCTCCAACCCTATTTAAAATATACATCCAAGAAGCTCTGAGTAATTGGAGAGCCAAAACTGCAAGAATGGGGATTAAGATGGAAGATGCATACCTAACAACTCTATTTTTCGCGGACGACCAAGTTGTTATAGCTGCAGACGAGGACGATGCAGATTATATGCTGAGAAAGTTGGATGACGAATATGCTAAATGGGGTTTACATATGAATATGTCAAAAACAGAATACCTGACGGTAGGAAGCAATGATGGAGACCCCGACCTGCAAATAAATAGGATTAGACGGTGTAGACAGTACAAATACCTAGGAAGCATAATTTCGGAAGATGGAACAACAAAAGCAGATATAAAAAATAGAGTGCAACAAGGAAAAAGAGCTACACGAATTCTAAACTCATTACTGTGGTCAGATAAAATTAACCTTAACACCAAATTGACAATCTACAGAGTTATAGTGGAGCCTATTTTAACATATGGATGCAAATGTTGGCAACTTACCGAGAGACAAGAGAAAACAATCGAGGCAGTAGAAATGGACTACCTGAGAAGATCTTGCAGAATATCCAGAATAGAACACATTCGAAATGAAAATATACGACGAGGAACAGGTCGAGTATATACAACTGCGGAGAGAATACAAACGACCCAGCTGCTCTGGTACGGACATGTTATGAGGATGGAACAGGACAGATGGCCAAAAAAGGCAGTAATGTATCAACCGCAGAATAGAAGAAGACGAGGAAGACCTTCAAGGTCCTGGAAGGATGGGATAGAACAGACCATGAAAGACAGGGCTATCCAGGAAAACGAGTGGTCAGACAGAAGAGTATGGCGTACGAAATGCGGGATGCGGCAAAGGAAGCTCTAGGACCCCCGCTATGTATATATAAACGTAGCATAAATATTGAATATATTTATGTTTCAGTGTTACACTTAAACAATATTAACATGCTAAAACTAGGGCTACCAAAACTACATCTATATTACAAAGAAAAACATAGGAGTTTCTGACTTCTCATTGTACTCGACATATTTAATGTTACTCACCAGCAGTTCAGTGTGAATATTTTAAATTCAAGATCCATGGTTTTTAAATTGTTAAATGAATTTCGAAAATCTTCAAGTTTTATACGTTATTTAAAACAAATAATTAATCTCAACCGAAACCAACCGTACATTACAACAGCATAGCATTTATGTATAGAGTGTTCAATGCATTTCAGTACATGTGGTAATGTTCACAAGACCAAAAATTGGACAGGTCATCAAACGAAGAATCGTACAAAACGTGGTAAGATGAGCCGTTGTACAAGCATGTCGATTTGTATATAAACTTTGCATAACCAAGTCGGTTGATTATTAGAAAGCTTAACATCCCGGTAAAGAAAGTTACGAGATGTTTATTTCTATAACGAAAATAGGCGTAGAATATCTATCAGTATTTTTAGTATTTCTGTGGTACTGTGTGGTGATTAAGTGTTTTATTCTTTCGCGGTTTCCTGTCGCCGTAAAATGTAACGTACCATGATAAAATTCTTTTTTGTAATATTGCTTGAATGCTGATATTAGATCTTTGTAAATTGTGTTAAATATCTGTTAGGTGCATACTGCTTTATATCACAAAATTCGTGATGACTAGGTACTCTTCTTGCTTATCTTACTTCTTCATCTAGTGAGCCACGTTTATTTCCAGAGAAAATATCGAATTGGGAAACGTAACCCCACACAATATAAAGCAACTCAAGCGACTGAATAGTGTAGTCTTTCCGGTATCTTATAACGACAAATTTTATAAAGATGTGCTCGAAGCTGGCGAATTGGCGAAGTTAGCTTACTACAACGATATTGTGGTAGGAGCGGTGTGCTGCAGAATAGATACTTCAGAGAAGTCAAGGAGGTTATATATAATGACTCTGGGTTGCCTCTATCCATATCGTAGACTCGGGATAGGGACTATGATGGTTCAACACGTGCTAAACTATGTTGAACAAGATGGGAACTTCGATAGTATATTTTTGTAAGTGTTGTAAAGCATTCTCCAATTTTTTTTGGTATGAAAATCACTATTACTAACTAGCTTTTGCTCACAATTTTATCCATGCAGGATTCAAAAATCTACTTTCAATCAGAGGTACTTCTGTTTAACACTATGTTTTTCGTTGCTAGAATAACATCACGATTCGCAAGAAATTTACAAAATTTCATGTGTATGAAATGTGTGTGTGTGTGTGTGTGTGTGTGTGTGTAATTCACAAGTATCACATTGAAGAGTAGATTACAGGTCTGCTGATAGCTGTAGAATCTTTCGGATATGGAAATTATCGTGTTTGATAAGGCAACAACAGAACTGATGATGTACTTGTAATTAGTTGATTGTTCATATCTGGTGGAAGATGGTTTTTCCTTGTAGCCTTGGATTCAGTGGAACATCCATGACCGAAAGAAAGATTCACGACCAGTACATATCTCATGATATTTGAGAAGAGGACAGAATAGTTGGCCTTGTGATTCTATGTACTACGAACCCACATTTTCATTTACAGACAGGGGTGATGCTTGGAATTTACACCATATATCTTGAATTTTACTTACTTAAGCTACACAACAGAAATGATTTAATCATACTACATAGATCATCTGTGGTTAATTGTGGTGTGGAACTTGTTTGAATAATCATCTTGGTGGTGAACATACTACTGTTTATTTTTATTTGTGCTACATTTCTTTCGATTTTTTTATTGTTCACACATTACATTACATATAAAATTTGCGTTTCTGCTTCCAGCCTTACAGAATAAATATAGGCTTTACACTTCTTCCGCTTTTACCGTCTCAGCATTTTCAATGCTTTTGTCGCTTTATCTATTCTTATATCCACTTTACGACTCAATTCACATTTGTTGAATTGTACATATATTGCATTTTATTACTAATACTCTCTTTATAACACCTTTCCTACTCTCCTCAGCCCTTGTATGACAAAGTAGAAGAGTTTTAAATCAAAATTAAACCTGAATTATTGTGTGTTTTATGTAGAACACAATACATATGGTATTGAAATGTGTTTAACGATAATTAAGATATCTGTATTCCTATTAGGGGTTTATTCTCTCAGATTGTATTATCATGCCATATCTCCAGTGAGTAATAACAGGGGGAAGGTTTATTACAGTTTTTATGATTATCTTGGTAAATAAATAATAAGATACAAGTAGAATATGATACAAGTGAAAAACTAAATTTTCTACATTTAAACTATGTTTATTTATACAGGACGTAAAGTTGACTCTTTTAATGCAGTTATGTTCAATCAATCAGTACATGATAACGGTTTCAAAATATTGCGACCCTGTTTTTCATGTTTATTTAGCTGCTTCTTGGGCTAATATAAGTTATTAAGCTCCTGGGAAATTACATCTCTTTACATCTTCTAATTTGAATGTAGTATTTGTTTTCGCTACTTTATCTTTTACTTGTGCCCATATTAACTCTATAGGGTTCAGTTGGCAATGGTAAATGAAGTACAGTTATCCCTTGTTCTTTGGCCACTTCAACAATTATATGTTTTAACTATTGTATTGTTAAGTATGATCTATTTCCTTTTTAGCCAATTAATTATCTCTTCCATTTGTCAAACAAAATTTGGTAATTTTTCCCATAAACAACTGAATAGTAACTGGCATTATTCATTACTATGACTAAATCATGTAGTATGTAAGTTAACATTTGAACGAAATATTCCTCAAACACCAGTTCGCAGTCATTACCTCATGATAATTTTAGCCAAATTTTGAGGTAAATTCTAATAAACCATTATTTACAAAACCATTTTAATCACCAATGTGTGTAAATCTTCATTCATTCATTATTAGAATAAAGAAATAAACTATGGCGAATGGCCGTTTCAACAAAATCCTCGATTTCTATTGTTTTCTTCCAGTATGTTTTTTTGGCTCGAACACTCCTTTCTTGAGTTTTTCTTTCTTTCAGAAAGCGGTAAATTGTTACTTCCCCAACTCCTGTCATTTTTTGAACAAATTGCAATGATTTCCTGAACAGTAATGTTTGGAGTATTATGAACCAACCCCTCATACACGTTCAATATAATGGTCTTTTCCCATATGGAATATGGAGTTTTACTTCCAAGTTTTCTCGGGGTAAAAATTGACGTTGCCATTGTGGAATACAAATTGCACATTACTAGCGTCAAAATATAGAACAATTACACTGATAGAAATATCACAACATATCTCTCAAACCACAAGGCTGGATATTTTTAATATTTAGACCTATTTAATTGCTTATATAAAGATACATGGGGTACCTGTGAAATAAATTATAATTGTTAGAGGAATGCGTTATAATGATGACAATATTAATAGGCATTGTTAATTTTTGAAAAAAAAATAGACCTAAATATTTATATAGGTATTTACAATGTTTCAACAATTTTGCATATTTGCTTAATGAGATGCTGCGCCTATGGTTTATTGCTAATAAGAGTATAAGGGCGAAGATTCGCTCTATCAAGAATTTTGTAATGGAATATAAATCTTGAGAATTTCCTAAAAGTTTGTGTGAACTTATATGCACATATGAAAAAGTTACATGATCGTTTACAGAGAAATTTAGTCATCAAATGGTGAATGCGCATTTACGTACCATGTCAAAAGTTCCATAAAACTTTTGTAGGTAGTAGCACGCTGCCCATCACCGTGAATGTGCTTTTACCCGCAGTTACTTTGATTTTTAGACAACAAATAACAGAAGAAATCCAAAATTGAACAGAATTTGAACTTACATATTACGATTTCTAGCCTAAAGTGTTACCATTAGCTTTGCTGATGTGAATTGGTCTTCAAATCAAAGTAGTTTTGTATTTGTTTAATGTGGTGTTAATTTACTAACACAACACTTATGGCATTCGCGAGAATGGGAATTTTGTTTTTTGCATATCTTGGAATCATCGCATTTTACCGGCAAATTGAGTAACCATTGAAAGAATTCGCCAATAACTGCAACTTACTGAATGTGAAGCAGTCGATAACAGCCAGATTATGAAAAGAAATACATTAATTGATCCGTTTGAGCTGTTATATTATTGCCATTGCTTCTTGTTACCAAAAAAAAAAAGGTTTTTTTCAAGTAAAAATCAGAAAATGGGAAAGGGATGCAAAAAATGGATATTTTTGCTTATATGTAGCTGACATGCATAATGCTTGCAAAATAGTCCAGGTAACTTAAGGTACGTTATCAAACTCTGTGAATACATCAAATAGTTTTGAAATTTTTTGCGTAGCTATGTGAAGGTTTATGTTTCCAGGCACGTTCAAGTCAACAACGAAGGAGCCATAGATTTTTACAAGAAATTCGGTTTTGAAATAGTTGAAACGAAAGAGCACTACTACAAGAGGATAGAGCCTGCTGACGCTCACGTGCTGCAGAAAACATTACGCAAAAAGACCCTGGTTAACGGAGAGATTTAATAGCAGAAATGTGGGATTACTAAAATTATTTATTAACCATTTTGTTATATGAAGTTGTTTTCCATTCTTTGTACATAAATCATACCAATGTTGAAGTTTTTTCAAGATCGTGATTTGAATAAATTCACTTACAAAATGACTATTATTCTCGTTTGACTTTGTGTTTTTTAGAAAATGTTATTAATAAATTGCTTGTCAAGTTTCACAATTTTTTTAACTTTTCTTTGTACTTGGGTGTACTCTCCAGTTCCCCCCATTCTAATGAGAAATGTTTTATTTATCTACTGTACATGTAGTGCATTATCTTTCTGACAATTTTTTAAGTGATCTGCCATTACTATTTTTAAGCGTCCCCACGACATCCCGCCACTATCCTATCGGTGATACTTTATTAAATACCGAAAAGTGTTTATCAACGTTGTGTAAATTAAAAATAAATAAATTGAGTAAAAATTGTACATCAATTGTTAATCAATTTTGTGTTTGATTTCTAAATTTTGTCTAGTAGGCTCGGACTTTTTCGTCCTTACAAAACATAGAGTGTAGCTTGATCGAGTGCTGTGATGCTGTAAAGTTCTGCGATAACAAGCAACTCTCTATGTTTTGGAAAAAAATATAAAAGTCTAACTAGGCGTGAAATTTAAGGAATCCGTGTGAAATGTAACAAAAAGTGATTGAATTAAATTTTCAGCTAATGGAACAATGAAGAAGTGGGAACACATGGTAGTTATTCACAACAGTATTTTAGCAGCCTATGAGACATCGCCATGCTATACTCGCGTGAAAAACAAAATAGATGACTCGGGTACATCAGTATTGTTGAATGAATCACATCAATACACGAGGAGTGAAGACTGTAAGTGAATTTTAGCAAAAGTATAAAATGTTTTGAAAGTAATGGAACGTAGGCAAATAGCCTCATAATGGGACATTCCTTTGGTTGGAATAGATTCATAAATTTCAAACCACTTTACTGTATCTAAAAATTACAAGTATAAATAATTAAAATGGAGCCTAAACGTGAAGAACAAATATACAGTCAATATTGTTTATCACTTATGGGTTTGATTAGATAAAAGCAAGGTACCATCGATATGCTAGTCATCAAACGCATTAAGTATAGTGATCTGGGACAACGCTTTTATTCTTGGACAAAAAAATTTCATTCATTGGACTTAAACCAAATATATTAACCCAGATGTTTTTTTTTTACTTTTTAGTGCAACTGAAATTAAAAGCGCTTCTTAGGCTTTTGTCTAGATGGAGGTATGACCCTCAGACCCTGACCTCTCTCTCACTTTATAAGTTTGTTAATGGTACAATTTGTTTTAGAGTTTTCTTAGCTATAAAACAGCAGGGTTAAATTATTTTTGAACCCAGAGAAAAGTCATATATGGTTAATGTGTTTGGTGTGTTTCGTGTTTCCCTAAATTGTTATAAATGATTAAGTGGTTGTATTGTAAGTTACAAAAATCATCTCGAGTCTTCAATAGCCTTTCGAAAACGTGTTTTCAAAAGGTAATGTATTTTGAACGAACGAGGGAATCAAATCAAGCCAAATGGTTAGTAAATTATTTCTCTATAAATTGAATCGCCAAACTTAGTCGCAATGAATCGATTTCTATTTCTTTCTTTACAGCTCATAAAGGATTTTCTCATCATTTCTTTGATTTTTCAATTTACAAACGATATCCAGAGGTTCTGTGTGGTTACAACTATAACAAAAAAAATCTTGTCCTGTCGAATGCTGTCGCAGTTGGTGTGTTCTGTGGCGTGACCCATGTTTCTCCTTTGATTAAATTTTAATTTTTGGTTGGATTGTTTGTAGAGGAAAAAAGCTCTTAAAATGCAAAGCAACAAGAAAGACCTTACAGACACCGAACGAAAACTATTCCAAGCAATTGAAGAGAACAACATCGTTCTGCTGAAAGCATTAATAACAGATGTGGAAAATGTGAACATTGTGGATGAGAACTTCATGTCTCCATTGCAGCATGCTGCTTATAAGGGAAACAAGGAAATGGTTCAGATTCTGTTAGACAGGGTAACGACCATTACACTTACAAGCTTTTAAATTGTTTACCAATAATTTTAAATTACTGTACTATCATGATATGAATCAACATATTTTTATGAGTGTCATTTACTTTTATTTAATCTATTGTATTATTTTAGGGAGCCGATGTGAATTTTTGTGAACATCAACACAACTACACTGCTCTGCATTTTGCTGGCCTCTCAGGGAACATTGACGTGTGTTTTGCATTGTTGCTTTCGGGTGCTCGTACTCATGACACCAATACTGTGGGGAGGACGGCGGCCCAGATGGCTGCCTTCGTCGGGCATCACAGCTGCGTGGCAATCATCAACAATTATGTTCCTAGGGCCGAAGTGGATTATTACACGGAAGTCAAGAAGAAACAAACTGAACCGATTCTACCTCCTTTCTTAGCTGAAAGCTTTCATAAGTTCATCATGCAGGTAAATGTGCATCCCGTTAAGGTAATTTTAAATATACAGAATTTTGTGGGACTCTCAGACCACTTAAAGGAAACTAAAAAAGTCTTAGAACTGATGTGTGAGAAGGAAATGAAGTCGGGAGCCGAAGCAAATGAAGTTCTGAGTTTTAAGTTTCATTACTTAAGTTATGTCGTAGGGGAAATCGATACGGCCAAAGAAAGACAGAATAATTCTAAAAAAGATGAGACTGAAGATGATAAAAAACTGGACATCACTGAATTACTAACCAGAAAACTGTTAAAACCTGGAAAGGATGGTAGTCTGGAATTCATGGATGGTTTTCTCAGGGAGTGTATTAGAGGATTCCCGTACCGTGATAGTACATTGTTCAGACAGATGGTAGCTAGTCTGGCTGGTAAAGACCCACCTTCAGCTCTTTCAGTTATCTGCTCAGCGATCAATGGACAACGAGGGTTTATCGATAACACTTCTGTCTGTAACACATGTGGTGAGGAAAAACCTGCCAAGAAATGTTCAAAGTGTAAGGTTGTGCAATATTGTGATAGAAACTGCCAGAGATTACACTGGCACTGGCACAAAAAAGCATGCAGTAGACTGAGTCAGGGAGTCATTGAGGATGTCCAAGCACAAATGCCCAGACCTGACCCAAATGAAGTCTCAGAGGATATACAAAACCTTATTATTAACAACTAAATGTGTTAAGCATTCTAGTAATAAGACCATATAAAATATGGGAATATATTATAAAATTGCAAGATGTATTGGCGACTGTTATTGTATTCTCTATTGTAGTTCACTTTCAATTTTTTTTATGTACCTAACATTGAGGTTGTATAGAATTTGTTCTTACAATATCAAATTTTGAATAAAAGTTTCTCACAGTGTAACTTGTTCTTGAGGATATGTATTCCTGGACCTAATTTTTCGTTTTCTCGGCAATGAGAAAGCTGAGCTCTGCTCGCTCGTTATTGCTATGTTTTTTCTATTTTACTTTTATCATTATTTTAATAATATAACAATAGTCCAGATACATATTTCATTTTAATAAATGTAAGTTTGGCTGCCTACGCACTGCATGCATTATAGATTTACAGTTTATTGAAGCTCCCTGTAACTCGATTTTTAGAGGTTAAACCGAACGAATGTCAACGTCAGTTGTCCAATGACCCGTTCTCCTCAGGGACACTATTTCTAATTTCAGTCTTGTGGTACCTTTTTTGCGGAAACGACCGGCATTTCTCTGGACAAAATACTCCTAAAAACGCTACTCTAAGGAACTCAACAACTTAATCGCAATGCAGTCGTCACTTTGGAAAATCGCTTCTAACTCTTTGAAGGTGAGTATCCGCTTCTTTTTGAATCCTCTGAACTCCCTTTATGTTATATAATCTACAGTTTAGTTATAAAACACTGTTTAATTGTGGAAATCAAATTTTCATATATGTTTCCAGATATTGGAAGTTTAATGGTCTCCTCAATCTGGGGAAGGTCACCCTTATGCTCTTTGTAGAAGGCAGTTTTTAAATACTGGACTTTCTTTTTCAGCCCAATGTAAGGCAGCATAAATGGGCATTGAGCAGTTTACATAAAAGACTCTATTCGTCTGGTGAAGAGGCTGATCTTGTAGTTATTGGTTCTGGACCTGGTGGGTATGTTGCATCTATCAAAGCTGCTCAACTTGGAATGAAGGTGAGTTTACAGCATAATGAATTCAGTGTTTGCCTTACAAATTGTATAAATAATTGCCAAAAGTTTGAAATTAGAGTTCATGTAATACATTTTTGTTACATTTAGTTTTGCATGTATGAGGTTCATGCCATAGTGAAAGAAATGATCACCAAAGATGTGATAGGCTCCATCGGATTAAATGACTATTTTCTGTGTAAACCACATTTCCCTGTATGACCTCAGCCTTATCAGAGACCTTACTAATCTGTATTTACCATTTTTGTATACAAATGACATTTATTTTTTAAATTAAGCATAAATGAGGTAAATAATTTGTTTGCACAGAAATCAGTATTAGTATTAAGCAATTATATAATTTTACCACACTTTAGTTAGTTAAATTTTGTTAACAATTTTAATTGGGAACATTAATGAATGAACATGAGTAACTGATAATATTATAGTATCTCATTAGCCCATATTTGTAAAAATTATTTCTAAATATGTTACTAGGTTAGGTTATTCTGATTGCAATCTTACTGTTGCAAATGACATTGAATTGAGAATTACAGAAATAAAAAGCAAATTACTAAAACATAATGTTTTATTTCTTTTTAGACAGTTTGTATTGAGAAAAATGCTACCCTGGGCGGTACTTGCCTCAATGTAGGTTGCATTCCCTCCAAAGCCTTACTCAACAACTCTCATTATTATCACATGGCTCACTCAGGGGATTTGTCGGATAGAGGGATTGAAAGTGAGTATGAACATCTAATAATAAGTTTAACTCTAAATCAATAGTATTATTCAAACTAAGCTGATTTGTTTTCATCATACCAGCTGAAGGAGTACGACTAAATTTGGATAAACTTATGACACAGAAATCGAAAGCTGTATCATCTTTAACTGGTGGTATTGCTCAGCTGTTCAAGAAAAATAAGATTACGTTAATAAGTGGCCATGGAAAAATCACGGGTGTTAATCAAGTTACAGCTTCAAAGGAAGATGGTTCCACAGAAGTAGTTAATACGAAAAACATTTTGATCGCTACTGGATCCGAAGTAACTCCATTTCCAGGAATTGAAGTAATAGGAGGCCTTGGAAAAATAATATTTGAAAATCTAAATGTCTAAATTTTAGATCGATGAGGATGTTATTGTGTCTTCTACTGGTGCATTGTCATTAAAAGAAGTCCCTAAAAGACTAATAGTTATTGGAGCTGGAGTTATAGGTGTTGAACTGGTAATATTTTGTATACTTTGACTTGTACAAAATTAATTTAACTGGTGTTTATTTTAAGGGATCAGTGTGGTCTCGTTTAGGATCTGATGTTACTGCAGTTGAATTCCTTCCTTCAATCGGTGGTGTAGGTATTGATAATGAAATCGCAAAGAGTTTCCAGAAAATTCTTACAAAGCAGGGTCTCAATTTCAAGCTGAACACCAAAGTTACTGGAGCTGAGAAGTCTGGTGGGGTTATCAAAGTCAGCATTGAGGATGCTAAAAATCCTGATAAGAAAGAAGTTGTAAGTTGGATAGTTTCAATGTGAACAATGAATATATTTTCAATACAATTTTAGCTCGAATGTGAGGTGCTGCTGGTATGCGTAGGCAGAAGACCATACACTGAAAACCTTGGCTTAGAAGAATTGGGGATTGAAAAGGATCAGAGGGGTAGGATTCCCGTGAATTCAGTATTCCAGACAGTTATTCCTAACATTTATGCAATTGGAGATTGCATTCATGGACCCATGTTGGCTCACAAGGCTGAAGATGAAGGTAACGTTCTTTATAATTTACAGTGAAGTAGAATTTGTATCAGTGTTTCTTTTTCTTAAGAAGTCACTAGCATTAATGGTCAGTTGGAAATGCCTAACTGCAGGACATTTTCAATTGTAAATAAAAAATATGTAGCAGATTGGAATAGATTATTATGTCATGTTGGGTACTTTCTTTTGCTTCAAAACAGGTCAGAAACCCATGAAGAAAATGTCCGTAAGTTAGTTAGGAAGTTATTGTCATTGAGCTCAAATTTATCACCTTTACGAGAATCAAAGAAAAATGTTGAAAATTATACCTCTAGTTTAAAATGTGTTATTGTTGAAAAATTTCTAAATATATTTTTTTTTATTACGATAACTGTTCGTTTTCTTTGTTTCAGGCATTGTCTGTGTAGAAGGCATCATGGGTGGACCGGTGCACATTGACTACAACTGCGTTCCCTCAGTAATATATACACATCCTGAAGTTGCGTGGGTCGGTAGATCAGAAGAAGACCTGAAAGGTGAGGGTGTCGACTACAAGATTGGCAAATTTCCTTTCTTGGCGAACTCGAGAGCAAAGACGAACAACGAGACCGACGGTTTCGTGAAGGTCCTCTCTGATAAGGCGACCGATAGAATCCTAGGAACGCATATCATAGGTCCTAATGCAGGTGAGCTTATAAACGAGGCAGTCCTAGCGCAGGAATACGGTGCCTCTGCTGAGGATGTTGCCAGAGTGTGTCATGCCCATCCTACTGTCGCTGAGGCTCTAAGAGAGGCGAATCTGGCTGCATACTTCGGCAAAGCCATTAATTTTTAAGTTTGGAAGCAATATTGTTAATTTTTATTACCTAATTTTATGTATATAAATGGTTTTTGATCCAAAAACTGTCAGATAATTCTAGTTGTAAATTGGATTATTATAAGTAATTTATTAATTTCATTTTTTTTATAAATAATCGTTTTTTAAACCTTTTATGGTCAGAAATAGTAATAAGTTAAATAACTTGCTTAGGTATCCATTACATAGGCCATATCATGGAGAGCGCATCCTGAATTTGAAGTAATAGGCTGTTTTATACTTGTATACATAAAAAATTCAACCTTTTATTTCTATCATTAGAAAATCAACCTCTTTTATCCTCTCAAATTTTGAGGATCTAAAATGACCAGGAAGTCGAAAAGCAGTCCATCCGTCGTCGAGTTCGTAAATTTTTCATGTCTGGAAGCGGTCGAAAATCCGTTTGAATCCCGCATCCTTGTACCAGGAAAACAGAAGTTACAAAGAGGTCTTCAAGTAGTAGGTTGCGTGCATGCAGAGGTGATGTTACAATTAGTTAATGAAATAGTAGGGTTTCAACTTGGTCGTAACCCTCAAATTGACTAATTGTTCCAACACAGCGAGGTTTCCTTTGCGAAATTATTGATGTTTACTCCATTTCATTACAGTTACCATTAATTATAGTTCAGCGTCATATAGAGTTCGAATTATTGAAGTTATATTTATTGTCCTGGTAGTTGCTTGTCATTAAACGGTCAGGGCCGTTGCGACCCAACGAGCTGAAGTTCAAAAGGGTGACCGCCATCTAGTATGCGGTTTCTATATTAATCATCATTCGAAGGACGTATTACGCATTATTAGTTCGAGTTTGGTTAAGATCAGTTCAATATAGCTTCTCGTTTTATGTATTCCTGATATCGACTGTGTCCGATTTGAGAGAAAGTGGAGACTGCAACTAGTCAAAGGTAAAAGAACATTTAATTAGCAATGTTAAATTTGACACTGGAAACGTTTTTCGAAAATTTTGGGTAGAATGAAATAAATAGCCACCAAATAAATAAACTTCGATGTGTAATTATAACCTATAACGTTACATTTTAGTTGTTTATTATTGTATTTTATTTAAAGTCTGCATGATAAGCATGAGGTACAACATATTAGAAGGTTTGTCTTGAAATTTACAGGTACACTTTCTTTAACTTGAAAGATGGTAACTTCCTCCATGCGATTTTTGAAACATGAGACTATTTAAGACTTCATAAATTTGATAGTAAATGCCATGGGGGGATTGTGGAGATTCAGCCCACTCTCAGGTTTTTAAAAATTTTGGTAGCAAATGAAAAGGAATGATGCACTGATTTCGTTCATAAATCATTTACTTTTCAAAATATCAATTTAGGAAAAACGTGGCGTCGTGTTTCAAAATCATCTCACATCTACTTTAGTATATTTAGTAATAAAGGACAATTTAGTGTAGGGAAGCACGGTTTCTTACAAAATTAGATAGGCAAACAGATACAACTGAGCTATCGTAGACAGGTTTGCAATTATCTTCCATAATACGAATTCTAAATGTGCTGCAGCCGTAGTGGGTGTTTTTTGGAATCCAAAGCTTTTCTGTCACTTACTGGGTAGGTAGGCCCTTACGTATTCTATAAGTGGAAGCATACCATGTGCCTTTTTTGGCAGATATTTTGAACTGTTAAGGATAAAATATTCAATTCAAAGTAACTTTCTAGTAATTCATTATCCCATTTGCATCGAAGAGCCATCCTATTAGATCGACCCTCCATAGCTACAAAATCTAGTGCACACAAACACCTTATTATAAATTAGACAGTAAATACATTTAAGCTTCTATTTTTCGATAATTTCAATTGTGACATGTGTTTTAAAAGTTGCTGCTGAATTGGAGGACAACTATGAGATAAGTAGTAAGTGTTGAAGCAAAGCTGAGGACGATTGCCTTGTTGATTTCAATTTGTCCCGTTAAATTGAAAGAAGGGGCGTAGAATTGCGAGTGTTCAGCTAACTCGAGAAGTTCTTCACGTATAGAGCAGTCTATAGCGAACTTTTCCTCCATGTCGAAGCACAGTCTTGTTATTTTCTTGCTTTCAGATGAGGTCGAATCACACGAATAGATTAGGTAGAAAGTGAAGCTCTGCAAAAGAAATTCCAAGAATATACGAGGTGTGAAATGAAACAAAGTTTGTAAATGTAATTATCAAGGTGAGAAAAATTGATCTTTTCATCATACAAAGTGGCGTATTATTAGTTATTCCATCCTGTTGGCTTAAATTTTATTTAAAACGCAAATTGTATCTTGTAGCCACATATCAAGTAGAAAATATTGAAATTCAATAGAGCGGCCAAAGAGAAGCAAAAAGAACGTGCTTTATCTTCGTCACTACCATCACCGCGATCTTCATTATTAACAGCCATGAGGATATTTTTGAAAATAAAATTGCTATACTCGACTTACAACTTCTGTTTTATATGGAAATAGCAGGGAACTCAAATGAATATACGTATTAATGCAATGTTTGTTATTTGTTATGTTATTTGTTATTATTATTTGTTATATTATTTGTTATGCTATTTTCATATATTTTTACTTTTAACGACTCCTGCACGAGTGCAATACTTACGGACTTTCACACAATTTCCGAATTATTTCTCGTTAAAGTTAATGTAAAAATACCGATGGTTTACTCACCAGAATAACCAGTAGTTCTAAAGTATTGGATTCGATATCGTAGTAGTTGTGTATGGCTGAATTGAGCATATCTAACACGTCTACCAGTGTGTACAACATAAGAAAAACGATATATGTGCCGTACAAATTACTAATATCTTTAACGGAGTCTGAAAGTAGCCTGACCCACAACTTTATCGTTTTTAAATGTCTGACCGTGTCTCTCTCAATTGAGTCATTCGTGAATTTATACTCAATTGCGGTGTGCAGCTTTTCCTTCAACATGCATTGCAGATTAAGATATTTAGTTTTTATTATGTGAATCGCCATGTTCATAGATAAACTTATGTACAGCCATTGAAACTGAAAGGTTATTTAAATCTGCATTTATTTTAAATGAAACGTTAATTACCTAACTTACCTCGTTAATAGAGTAACAGGAGTACCATGCAGAATAAGACAGGGTCGAATTTTCTTGCCATAATGATCTACTGAAATCTACAAGTACATTGACAACTTCCATGAGGTGAAATAAAATAAATGCAATAAGATCATATCTATACTTATATTTCACGTAATCTAAAGACTCGTGGATTTTCAGTAAGCTTTTCATGCACTTCTTCCATTGTTTATATTTACAGAACTGTACAAATATCATAACAAAAGGCATAAAAGTATAACTGTAGTCGGCTGGTAACTGGATGAGGAATAGGGCGGCAAGGGGCTCACCTGTGTCGTATTCATTTTTCAAACGAAAATTCACTCCAATAATTGCTATTAAATTATTTATAAAAAATAAGCCCAAGAAAAAGTTACTCAAATTCCTTTTGTGCAGTTTTTTCGTAGTAAAATTAAAAATCGGCGCCATGCCTAAAATGGAGCAACCTGCATACGCCCAGCGATAATATCGCAATTCTTTCATGCTGCACAGTAACAGGGATATTACGGAAAAATTTGAGAAAGAAGTAATATAGCCTTAATCGGAATTTAATGAAGTTAATTGCTTAAAGTTCTAAAAGTTTCGTGTCAATAATAGACTATAGATTCTATAGTAATAAAATGACAATTTAACGATCACTTAGTGTCCCTGTTTACCTTTCATTACTTTTCAAAAATTCATAAACTATTTGTCTTGAAACTACGACATAATTAACTGAGGTGTCTCGCATCTGAAGTACAAGAAAGCTATTTTATACCCATTTGTTTTAATTTCGACTTGATATCAGTTTTCGATTATTCGTCACATCATTTCTGTCTCATTATTAGATATGCCCTAATCAATATTTACTAAATTTGAAAATTTTGGTGAATTCACTTGGTTTCTGGCGAAGTCGCCGGGCGGTCTCCAAAAGTAAGAATCTTGTTTTATTGAGTCCTATTCGGCGCCATCTAATGGAAAATGGTAAGAAAATGAGTTTACACCCACTTGTTTTCGATTACCGGCTCAGCACTTTCATTTTGCCATTAAATATAGGCTTATCAACAAATCGTTGGTTTTGGTGAATTCACTTGGTTTCTGGCGAAGCCGCCAGGAACATTTTAAAATGGTAATCTTTAATATAATTGACTTGTTTAGCGCCATCTAACGAAAAATGGCTAGGCTAAGCGCTCGCGACTACTAGCCAACCTGTCATTGGTGCCCTCTAAGGGGTAGGTTCTAAACTAAGCTAAGGATCTCGGGATTATGAATAATTTTCTACGACTAGTTCGAAACAGCTTGAAGAAAATAGTCTAGATGGCACCGTCGGTGAATCATTTCGATTACTCTGCGATGCTAACCTAACCTAACTTAACCTTAACTATGATTCTTGCAATTAATGTAACGTACAATACAAGGTAATGGCCTCATCCCGATTTCAGTTTGTGTCAAATTGTAAGTGTTTTAGGGGTAAAGTAAACGATCTATTTCACATAAGGTTATGTCATTACTGTTAACCTATTGTTATCACAAATATTAGGTATTGTCACGATTTTGACTCCTTATTTTAAAGGTGTATTACTGAACGCAAAACTTTAATTATGAAGGGGATTATGATAGCGATCATGCTTCGAGAGATGATGATGATGGAGGTGACTTTCGGGAAAGCAGGTCTGAAAAAGAGGACAATGTAGAGGTCAACCGTGAGGAGGACGAAGTAGAGCATACAGATATTCCATATGAATATCCTTTACTAATTCCACCAGAAGACGATGGGTACAGGTGATGCAGTTGCCTATGTGAGCAGTTATGTCCTAAAAGTCAGTTACAACTTCCAAAATGTATGGCGTGCAGCTATAACTTAGGTAATCTCAAGTTATTAATTCAGTCAGTGGTTGCAAGTGTTGTAGTACTTAAACTAGTCACTAATTATGGTTTAAAACCATGTATATAAAGTCTCTTGGATCTTTTACAGGATGTTCGTGGCCTGACAAATAATGCGGGACTCTTGTACCCAGATATTTCATGTGTATACTTCACTAATTTCACCAGAAGATGATGGGTACAGGTGATGCAGTTGCCTTTCAGTCAGTTACAATTTCCAAAATATATGGCCAGGCCTATAACTTAGGTAATCCCAAATTATTAATTTCATCTGTGGTTGCATATGCTGTGGCATTTAAACTAGTCATTATTTATGATTTGAAAAAAAAAATATATATATATATATAAAGTTTCTTGATCGTTTACAGGATGTTCCTGGCCTGACATATGATGGAGGACTCTCATACGCAGATATTCCATATGAATCCTTTACTAATTCCACCAGAAGACGATGGGTACAGGTGATACATTTGCCTATGTGACCAGTTATGTCCTATAAGTTAGTTACAAGGAGGTGTTTCCTACAGATTAGTCGATTAGGTGCTGTTTAGTTCCATGGGGAGATAAGCTTAGAGGCCCAGGGAAGGAGAACACATTGTCTTCAGCCGTCATGATCAACATGGACTAGGTAGAGGACTGGTAAAGAGACTATTTCTTTTATATTCTATACTTATGTGTACTATCAAGGGATTTATTCTTGTCTTAGATTTTAAACTCCCAGAATTTGAAGTTGCCTAGAGGAATTTTTAGTACAATATTTGTAATTAAAACTTTTTTGAAGTTTTCAAGAATCTATGTAGGTTTGGTAAAGCCTTTCAAGTTTCTTTCAATTCAGGCATTTGGACACGTCACTTGGAGTAAATTTTTGAATTTCCAGGAACTTTCATAAAACTACTTTTATATAAATGAAGTATGGTTGGGATTTAATAAGACCCTATTGAGATTTTATAAAGGTTTTCAGGTTGCTTTAGATTCTATAATTTCAAAAAGTCGCCTAAAGCGATTTTATGCTTTCCCGGTTCTATTAGTGCTAAGTTTATATTGAGAATGAAAGATTTTTGACTAATCTTTCAGGTTTTTGGTCCAAAATTTCGAACAGTCTCCTTGGGAGAGTTTTAGACTTAAATGCACTTTCCTGGAACTGAATTCCTAGTAAAATCTTTTTTGGTTGGATTCAGCAAGACACCTTTTAGCTCCTGTAGAGCCTTGTTTAGGTTTTTCTGAATTCAAACATATTGGAAAATCTCACAGGTATTTCTCGGATTCACTAATGTCTTTTCGGGATCTAAATTTAGACAAGAGCATTTGGTTTGTATTCAGTATTCAGGTTCTTATGATTTTGCTAAATTTTAAAATGTCACGTGAAACTTTTCAAAACTTCACTGATGCTAAATTTGTGTTAAAACTGTTTGATTTGAATTTAACAAAATATTTTTAATGTTCTGTACAGTTGATCAGGTGCCCTTCCAATGTATGATGTTTAGAAATCACTTATGTGCCATTTTCATATGTTTAAAGAAGTTTTTGCAGAATATGTTACTCAATTTTATTGTATGAATTTAATAATTTGTGGAAGATATATGAAATATGCAAGTTGTAGTAATCGTTTCCAATAACACTGGTCTTTGGGCTTTTGGATCCAGTTTCCTGCAGTTCTCTGTAGGTCATATATCCATTCAGTGGGAGGTCTTCCTTTACTCATGTATACCTTTTATCGAGGTCCCCACTTCAACAGCATTTTAATTCATCTATTGTCTTGTGTTCTAGCTAATGTTTTCTTATAGACTAGAAAAGTCACAACTCCTTGTAGTGTTCCTCACTTGCTCTAAAATACAACACATTTTCAGATTTTAATATTATTTGTTCGTCATCATTGATTTCTACTATGTTCCATTTAATAAATGTCAGCTGTTCTTTCAGTTCTCCTCTTTCTGGTGATGCTTGTAGTTGTAAGTTGTACTGTTCCATTCTCTTCCATTATGGTTTAATCTTTTTGCACAAATCTGAAATCTTTTTGAGTGGACACTTCCTCTAATCATATGTCAGTTGTATTTACAATAACCTTAGCAACAGTCTCATACTAATACGAAATAGAAAGATTAGTACTTGTACTTCACTCTTAACTTTTGTTGTAACACATTACACATATTATTTAACTTTATTAGACTGTACATAAAGTTGTTAATGTATTGACATCGGTTTTGATTATTTGTTTTGTAATTGCAGGAATTGTCACAAAGCAGTCAAAGAATTTGAGAATGACCATCATATCCACTACTGAGAATGAAGCAACAAAGAAGATTTGGAATTTCGAACCAGATTTGGCATGGAATGACACAAAGAAACATCTGCTAACTTATGGTATGGATTCAATAACTTTTTTTTTATAAAGTCTATGGGTTTAAAACCCAAAAATTTTTAGGTTTCATTAGAGCTAAATTTAAATTCAGAACTATATTTGGACTAGACAAGGTTCTATTAGAATTTTCTAAACCTTTTGTTTACTGTTTGTTGTTTGTATCTGTTCATTTTACTTCATTATTTCGGTGTATCCATTCAATACACTTCGGCTCTTCTTCCAGTTCTACTTTTTCTGGTGTTGCTAATGTCCAATTCTTTTGTTTACAGATATATATATATATATATATATATTCAGTGATATATATATATATATATATATATATATATATATATATATATATATATATATATATATATATATATCGGTCGTTGACGTTGGTACCTGAGGAACACTCCGGGTAATCGTAGCACCTTCTGCCCGTCTACCTGTCCAACTGCAAACCATAGTTAAGCGTCTTCGTACTGCTGGAGACTGCCTTCTTTCTAACGTTGTAGCCAGGAGGGGATAGTTGCCCATTTTCTCACTACTCTGGTCAGTGCGGATGCTTAGGAAGTGTGGAATACATACACATCTCTGTTATTTATATGTATTATATATTTTTTATATAAATGTATGTTTTAAATAAAAATAAAAGCAATATTTGTTGTATTCTTTACGAACCCTACCCCCACAAGTTTGAATTTGCCGCCAAGAGAGCGAAATTCAATCGTAGTATCAAGGTCAGTCATCCGACCAATCAGGGCTCACCTGTCATTCTGTCATCGGCGTTTTTAATTTGGCGGGAAATACCTCCACACCTCTCTTGCTATAAGTTAACCTCTCGCTACTCCTGTTATCCTGGTACCAAATTTCGGATTTTATAAGCACATTTTGCCCGATTCGAAATGTGAATTTGTGAAAATTCATGTATAAAATCAGAAATTTGGTACCAGGATAACAGGAGTAGCGAGAGGTTAGCTTGTAGCAAGAGAGGTGTGGAGATATTTCCCGCCAAATTAAGGAACGCCGATAACAGAATGACAGGTGAGCCCTGATTGGTCAGACGAGTGACCTTGAAACTATGACTGAATTTCGTTCTCTTGGCGGCAAATTCAAATTTAAATTTATGGGATCAGGTTCAAAAATATAAAACTATTATTTTTAACTTTATTTAAAACACACTTTTATATAAATAACAGTCATGTATATGTATTTATTCAAACGTCAGTTGATCCATTTATATTTTACTACAAGGATTTAATAAGATTACACGTAGTTTCATTTAAATTGTTCTCTTATGATTCAAATAATACAAGTTCACATCGGTTCTTATATTACAGTCAGTTGTTATTGGATTCTTTTTTGCAATAAACAATCCGATCAAAGAAAGTGAGCTTTACAGATACAGAGATCGATTTTACAATTTATACAAATATTAGATTTTCTGCCATTTATGTAAACTTTTACAATCTAAACAAACAATGAAATTTCTTAATAAAAAATTTTGGTTACATGGAAATGAAATGTTCGTTATTAAAAGAAGAAAAGCTACAATTGAGTCATTATTCAAGTTGTAGCAATATACAAAGTTATACAAAATATATGAAATTGCAATATACAAATATAAAATTACACACAATTATACCGATAGTCAAGTAAAACCATGGAGAAAATACATGAATATCAGACATAGATCACTTGAAAATTAAACTTATTAATTACAATTGAAACTTTCTCAACAAACAAATTAGTTGATTGAAAATCTGGCATATTCGTTCAAATTTCTGCATCTTGATGGCGACTGAGGCTGCTTCGGTGTAGTTCCAGGAATGGCTACACTTATGTACTGTGTATACGTCTGCTCTGCAATGGACTTCTGTTTAGTCCACAGAAGAGGCTTACTGCTGTGAAATAAAGAAAGCTAATGTATAAATAGCCATACCAATTTAAATGAAATTTCAAAAAATGTTATGTTACATGTAATATCACATATGATTCAAAGAAAACTCTGATGGAAGACAGTAAGGCAGGTGTGCTGCCGTTAATTTAATTTTAGTAGTTAGAAGCTCATGCTATGACTCAAAAACTTCCTTAATTGTAATGAATGTAATGCATTGTAATTGAATTTAATGTAACTTACACATTATTCATCATCAGGTCTAAGTGATCTACAGACAATAACGCTCGCTTATAGCAAATCTCTTTGTCTTCATTGTCGCAGTCTGGAAAATAAAATATTTTGCTCACAGTAGATGTTCGTACGAGGGCTCAGAACAATACCAGTCCAAAGATTCTAAAAATAAGAGAGAAATGATTCAACACTTTAAATAACAGTTTTAAAACTTTTTACCGTCTCAAGTGGTATATCACAGATGAGTATATCTTAATAACTTAAACGTAAATGCCATCCTAAATAAATTCTTACATTTGTGGCATTAGAAAATCATCCCTATTCTTCGCCACTGGAATTTTGAAAATATATAATTGACTGATTCGAATTATTGCTATATCTATTATTAATTAATTTACCTAGAGACACTGTGTGGTCATTTTGATGTGAAAACATGAAATAAATTTTACAGTTAGATCTATTAAAAAATTTGATCACGCTGAAGAAGTTGAATCAGTCAACAATTTTACTTTATTGTTTGTTTTACAATGCCAGTGCCAGTACGGGCAAATGACTTAATAATTTTTGTTTCAATAAATTATGGAAAGCTCACTGTGATCTTCGGCGTTTGTATCCAGGATATCCAGAATATGTTGTCATTAATGAGCCTCCTCTGTAACAATAAAGAAACTATGATTAGAATAAACATAATTCAGTTATTATCTTGAGAAAAATAGTATTAAGAATTTTGGTGCAATATATTTATACTGATTACTAACTTTTGCATTGTTATAAAAGTTAAAATTTTGCTTTTAATATATTCCTTTAGGAAGTATAAAGGTATAATTTAATTAAGATAAATATGTAAAAGTATATTTGAGTAAAAATATGCAGATACAGCTTCACTTATTCTGTTTCTTTTGGTAGACCAATTATAAAATTAACAATACCCCTCAAACATAATGTAGGATTTATAATATTACTATTTCTTGTTCTTGATAGGACATGACTTCACTCCTTTAAATTCAACACAAAGGCACTAATATAGCACAATTTTGTTGATTTACGCTTAAAAATGACAATTTTTGAGATTTCATTCTATTTTCTTTAGCATGAATGACATGTACACTTCATTTCTAAAGGCTGTGATTCCTAACTCGAAGGGGCCAATTTAGTTACTTTGTTTTTACTGTATAATATTTCTGCAGCTACATAATGCTGACGACTTTAATATACTGGGGGTGGCTAGTTGGGCTATCCCCTTGCCACTGTAATATACTATGCTTTGCACGATATGGAATGGAAAGGTGTTTGGAGGTCGTCTTGACTGTTTCTTCAACTCCTTCATTGGGCGCATATGTGTTTATCATATGTCATAGTATAGAATTTGCATTTAATTCGTAGTTTATATACTCCTTCTTTTCCAGTCGAGAAACTTTGTATACATTATGAAGTCACCTTGTTGTTCCGATCCATTGTATAGAAACGTGAAATTTCTTTTATTTCTTTTTCTTTTATTCTTTGTCCCAAGAAATACATATCCTTTATTCGTTCATTTCGTTTCTACATATTCGATATCATTTTCGAGAATGCAGTTTGGAATTCTCCAAGTTTTCTCTCGGGTAGCGAAATATTCCTCAGGAAACAACTACTAATCTTGTAAAGAAATGCGATTAGTGTGAAAAAGAAATTAATATTTAGAATAATCTCAATCATTTTATGGTTTATGTAATTTTTTTGACCCCTTGGGAGTGTTTTTCGTTTCACAAACTAATTTCATATTCCCTTGCGTAAACCTGTCTGAATACACACGTACAAGAGTCAATTTAAGAAGTGATAAAAGTTTTTAAGAGCACATAAATGTTCATAAGCGACGAATGACAAATTGTTTGTTCCAGCAGGCCGCAAGATCTCACTCTTGTGTTTTCAGGTAGCAATTTCTCGTCATAGGGATGATTAAATTAATCAAATGTGTTATAGGCGTTATGACCCGTAGATTGGCTGTAGAAAGAATAGGTAGGTTGGACTCGGATGTGTTAGTTTAAACTTAAACAAATGTAATATTTTTTTATCGCATGTTGTGTGATTGTAGTTGAATTAATCATAATGACAGCAAACTAATTTTCCATTTTAAAGCACACGAACTTAAAAACAAAGCGTTCCAGTTTTACCCTCTACCTACTTGTGTTTACCTAAAAATTATCTACTTGCGTTAATCAAGAATGACCCGTTCTTAGCATCTCGTAAAAAAAGGAAACGTTAAAATTTAGAAAACGTAACATTTTTACGGCTGTTATTATATACCTACACGATCATTTGAACAATTTGACAGTAACACAAGTAGCTAATAACGATTTACAAAGAATAGGGGCCTTAAAGACCTTGTATAGTTAACAAATAGGATAAACCATTTTAAAGTTATCACCATTGTCAAACAATGAGATTCAGTGACCACGACGTATACGTTTTTTATATCACGGGAGATTCGAATATGTGTTGACGTTCTTGTGAATGATTTATTCGTATTGCTCAAATTATTTTTCAAGTTCTATAAACATAGGAAGAAAATAAATGAGGAGTTTCTTCCAAATGAGGACATCCAAACTACACAATTTCTTCTGGGATTTTTGGACCTTCGAGCCAATTTACTTGTAAGTAATGTCGAGCTTATCACAGATTCGTTGAATTATGGCCGAAAGATTTCAATCAGTTTATTTGTCAAATTTCGGTAATGGCATTATTTTCTTAAGAAACGTATTGATAATTGTGCGATTATATTGTAGTGATAATTGTGCGATTATATTTTAGTAATAAAGTTTGACGTCAAAATTATATAATATGATAAATGAAGCGAGACTCTGAGAGATTAATAAGTACGTTTAATTTTTTCTTTTATTTAAACAGGTGATATCGTTTTAAAGCGCCTTTTATTGCTGTTTGATAATAATTAGTTGAATTTACGTCTTTCAAACTGTTTGTTTTGAAAATTAAATTAAACGTAGAAGTTTTAAAATATGCATACATTTATGTTTTTAGGTAAAAATGAACGTCGTTCCAACAACGATTTTTAAAGGAATCATTAAATAGTTTGATATTTTCGAAAGCCCTTAGATTGCCTTTGTTAATAATAAGAGCAACATTATGATATTACAGAATTTCAGTAAACTGCAGGGAGAGACACATGTCACGTAAATCTATGATAGTCGCACTTTTATTCTCATATTTCAACGATTTTTAAAGGAACCATTAAATTGTTTGATATTTTCGAAAGCCCATAGATTGCCTTTGTTAATAATAAGAGCAACATTATGATATTACAGAATTTCAGTAAACTGCAGTAGGGAGAGACACGACATGTCACGTAAATCTACGATAGTCGCACTTTTATTCTCATATTTTAACGATTTTTAAAGGAACTATTGAATTGTTTGATATTTTCGAAAGCCCATAGATTGCCTTTGTTAATAATAAGAGCAACATTATGATATTACAGAATTTCAGTAAACTGCAGTAGGGAGAGACACGACATGTCACGTAAATCTACGATAGTCGTACTTTTATTCTCATATTTCAACGATTTTTAAAGGAATCATTAAATAGTTTGATATTTTCGAAAGCTCATAGATTGCCTTTGTTAATAATAAGAGCAACATTATGATATTACAGAATTTCAGTAAACTGCAGTAGGGAGAGACACGACATGTCACGTAAATCCACGATAGTCGCACTTTTATTCTCATATTTCAACGATTTTTAAAGGAATCATTAAATAGTTTGATATTTTCGAAAGCCCCTAGATTGCCTTTGTTAATAATAAGAGCAACATTATGATATTACAGAACTTCAGTAAACTGCAGTAGGGAGAGACACGACATGTCACGTAAATCCACGATAGTCGCACTTTTATTCTCATATTTCAACGATTTTTAAAGGAATCATTAAATAGTTTGATATTTTCGAAAGCTCATAGATTGCCTTTGTTAATAATAAGAGCAACATTATGATATTACAGAATTTCAGTAAACTGCAGTAGGGAGAGACACGACATGTCACGTAAATCTACGATAGTCGCACTTTTATTCTCATATTTCAACGATTTTTAAAGGAATCATTAAATAGTTTGATATTTTCGAAAGCTCATAGATTGCCTTTGTTAATAATAAGAGCAACATTATGATATTACAGAATTTCAGTAAACTGCAGTAGGGAGAGACACGACATGTCACGTAAATCTACGATAGTCGCACTTTTATTCTCATATTTCAACGATTTTTAAAGGAATCATTAAATAGTTTGATATTTTCGAAAGCTCATAGATTGCCTTTGTTAATAATAAGAGCAACATTATGATATTACAGAATTTCAGTAAACTGCAGTAGGGAGAGACACGACATGTCACGTAAATCTACGATAGTCGCACTTTTATTCTCATATTTCAACGATTTTTAAAGGAATCATTAAATAGTTTGATATTTTCGAAAGCTCATAGATTGCCTTTGTTAATAATAAGAGCAACATTATGATATTACAGAATTTCAGTAAACTGCAGTAGGGAGAGACACGACATGTCACGTAAATCTACGATAGTCGCACTTTTATTCTCATATTTCAACGATTTTTAAAGGAACCATTAAATTGTTTGATATTTTCGAAAGTCCATAGATTGCCTTTGTTAATAATAAGAGCAACATTATGATATTACAGAATTTCAGTAAACTGCAGTAGGGAGAGACACGACATGTCACGTAAATCCACGATAGTCGCACTTTTATTCTCATATTTCAACGATTTTTAAAGGAACCATTAAATAGTTTGATATTTTCGAAAGCTCATAGATTGCCTTTGTTAATAATAAGAGCAACATTATGATATTACAGAATTTCAGTAAACTGCAGTAGGAAGAGGCACGACATGTCACGTAAATCTACGATAGTCGTACTTTTATTCTCATATTTCAACGATTTTTAAAGGAATCATTAAATAGTTTGATATTTTCGAAAGCTCATAGATTGCCTTTGTTAATAATAAGAGCAACATTATGATATTACAGAATTTCAGTAAACTGCAGTAGGGAGAGACACGACATGTCACGTAAATCTACGATAGTCGCACTTTTATTCTCATATTTCAACGATTTTTAAAGGAATCATTAAATAGTTTGATATTTTCGAAAGCTCATAGATTGCCTTTGTTAATAATAAGAGCAACATTATGATATTACAGAATTTCAGTAAACTGCAGTAGGGAGAGACACGACATGTCACGTAAATCTACGATAGTCGCACTTTTATTCTCATATTTCAACGATTTTTAAAGGAACCATTAAATTGTTTGATATTTTCGAAAGTCCATAGATTGCCTTTGTTAATAATAAGAGCAACATTATGATATTACAGAATTTCAGTAAACTGCAGTAGGGAGAGACACGACATGTCACGTAAATCCACGATAGTCGCACTTTTATTCTCATATTTCAACGATTTTTAAAGGAATCATTAAATAGTTTGATATTTTCGAAAGCCCCTAGATTGCCTTTGTTAATAATAAGAGCAGCATTATGATATTACAGAATTTCAGTAAACTGCAGTAGGAAGAGGCACGACATGTCACGTAAATCTACGATAGTCGTACTTTTATTCTCATATTTCAACGATTTTTAAAGGAATCATTAAATAGTTTGATATTTTCGAAAGCTCATAGATTGCCTTTGTTAATAATAAGAGCAACATTATGATATTACAGAATTTCAGTTAACTGCAGTAGGGAGAGACACGACATGTCACGTAAATCTAGGATAGTCGCAGTTTTATTCTCATATTTCAACGATTTTTAAAGGAACCATTAAATTGTTTGATATTTTCGAAAGTCCATAGATTGCCTTTGTTAATAATAAGAGCAACATTATGATATTACAGAATTTCAGTAAACTGCAGTAGGGAGAGACACGACATGTCACGTAAATCTACGATAGTCGCACTTTTATTCTCATATTTCAACGATTTTTAAAGGAATCATTAAATAGTTTGATATTTTCGAAAGCTCATAGATTGCCTTTGTTAATAATAAGAGCAACATTATGATATTACAGAATTTCAGTAAACTGCAGTAGGGAGAGGCACGACATGTCACGTAAATCTAGGATAGTCGCAGTTTTATTCTCATATTTCAACGATTTTTAAAGGAATCATTAAATAGTTTGATATTTTCGAAAGCTCATAGATTGCCTTTGTTAATAATAAGAGCAACATTATGATATTACAGAATTTCAGTAAACTGCAGTAGGGAGAGGCACGACATGTCACGTAAATCTACGATAGTCGTACTTTTATTCTCATATTTCAACGATTTTTAAAGGAATCATTAAATAGTTTGATATTTTCGAAAGCTCATAGATTGCCTTTGTTAATAATAAGAGCAACATTATGATATTACAGAATTTCAGTTAACTGCAGTAGGGAGAGACACGACATGTCACGTAAATCTAGGATAGTCGCAGTTTTATTCTCATATTTCAACGATTTTTAAAGGAACCATTAAATTGTTTGATATTTTCGAAAGTCCATAGATTGCCTTTGTTAATAATAAGAGCAACATTATGATATTACAGAATTTCAGTAAACTGCAGTAGGGAGAGACACGACATGTCACGTAAATCCACGATAGTCGCACTTTTATTCTCATATTTCAACGATTTTTAAAGGAATCATTAAATAGTTTGATATTTTCGAAAGCCCCTAGATTGCCTTTGTTAATAATAAGAGCAACATTATGATATTACAGAATTTCAGTAAACTGCAGTAGGGAGAGACACGACATGTCACGTAAATCCACGATAGTCGTACTTTTATTCTCATATTTCAACGATTTTTAAAGGAATCATTAAATAGTTTGATATTTTCGAAAGCTCATAGATTGCCTTTGTTAATAATAAGAGCAACATTATGATATTACAGAATTTCAGTTAACTGCAGTAGGGAGAGACACGACATGTCACGTAAATCTAGGATAGTCGCAGTTTTATTCTCATATTTCAACGATTTTTAAAGGAACCATTAAATTGTTTGATATTTTCGAAAGTCCATAGATTGCCTTTGTTAATAATAAGAGCAACATTATGATATTACAGAATTTCAGTAAACTGCAGTAGGGAGAGACACGACATGTCACGTAAATCCACGATAGTCGCACTTTTATTCTCATATTTCAACGATTTTTAAAGGAATCATTAAATAGTTTGATATTTTCGAAAGCCCCTATATTGCCTTTGTTAATAATAAGAGCAACATTATGATATTACAGAATTTCAGTAAACTGCAGTAGGGAGAGACACGACATGTCACGTAAATCCACGATAGTCGCACTTTTATTCTCATATTTCAACGATTTTTAAAGGAATCATTAAATAGTTTGATATTTTCGAAAGCCCCTAGATTGCCTTTGTTAATAATAAGAGCAACATTATGATATTACAGAATTTCAGTAAACTGCAGTAGGGAGAGACACGACATGTCACGTAAATCTACGATAGTCGCACTTTTATTCTCATATTTCAACGATTTTTAAAGGAATCATTAAATAGTTTGATATTATTAGTTGATTATTATTAGTTTGATATTATTATTATCAATATTAGATATTATTAGTTTGATATTAAATAGTTGAATTAAAACGTTTAAATTTTAAAATAAATAATTTAAAAAGAATTTTCGGTATACTCCGGTTTATTATTATTTTTATTTATTTTTATTTTTTATTATTATTATTATTTTTATTTTTATTTATTATTATTTAGTTTATTTATTATTATTATTTATTACGGTTTATTATTATTATTATTATTATTTATTACGGTTTATTATTATTATTATTAGATATTAGGTATTATTAGTTTGATATTAAATAGTTGAATTAAAACGTTTAAATTTTGAAATAAATAATTTAAAAAGAATTTTCGGCATACTCCGGTGACACATTTCTGTCTGGACTTGAAACTTCTATAGAAATGCAAGTTTCGGTTAAAAAGTTACACAAGGCTTCTTCTGAAAATTGATCAAATAATTAGTTGCGATGAACGCTTAGTAATCCTTAATTAGTCGAAGCCGCCAAAGCCGAACACCAGTCATTTCCATTAAAATTTACTGATACGCAGTGTATTCGATTAAGTTAAACGTCATAATCGACGTTTAAACCGTAGTAGTCGAAACAAGAACAATATTGTGAAATTTTGAACAAGACATAATTAAGTAGTCTTACTTGGTTTATTGTACTGCTTGATAAACGTAAACGCTATGCTAACTAATAAAGGTTTATATTCTATTTCTCACTTGTATGGCAATTCAACAAAACCTTTTACAATTACCATAAAATTATTATTATGCCGTGTTAAAAATTCACGCCTCATGGTATTCCGTGAATAAAATTGGATATTTTAGTTTTTAAATATGCAGCAATGGACAGTTTCTGACACTACGACTCTAAACAAAAGGAATAAAGGAAAGAAGCAATCTTCGAAAAGAGAGGCTTAAAAAATAATAGCAGTCAACAGAAATCGTTAAAGTAACCAAAATTCCATCTAAAACCAAAAGAAACAACGAAAGTGTTCCAAAAACCTAAAGGAGACAGACAAACACAATAAAATTGGTATAAAATCGTTCCACTAAAAAATTTATGCACCACAAAACTACATCAACCAACAAAAATTGCTAAAAAAATAAACAGTGTACATACTTTCTTAATACTCCTTTCCTTCAATCTTTTGTCTGTGGTAACAACTTCTCTTGCAATTTCCTCTTGTCTCAACTGCTCCATTGGTTTCCCTCATCCACGTTTTTGTTAGTTTTCCTGTATTCCTTTTTCTTCTTTGTTATTTTTACTTAGAATATACCCTGTGTTATCCTACAGTCTTCAGGAATGTTATTTTTGTCGCACGAACACTTTATAAAGTGTTCCAAAAACCTAAAGGAGACAGACAAAAACAATAAAATTGGTATAAAATCGTTCCACTGTAAAAAATTTATGCACCACAAAACTACATCAACCAACAAAAATTGCTAAAAAAATAAACAATGTACATACTTTAGTAATACTCCTCTTTTTGCTAGGAGTAATACATGTGGAGTTCTTCTATAGTCTTTCAATCTTTTGCCTGTGGTAACATCATCTCTTGCAATTTCTTCTTGTCTCAACTGCTCCATTGGTTTCCCTCATCCACGTTTTTTGTTAGTTTTCCTCTTTCTTCTTTGTTATTTTTACTTCGAATATACCCTGTGTTACCCTACAGTTTTTAGGAATGTTATTTTTGTCGCACGAGATTTATTTCAATGTATCTATGTTGTTCCCTATGATTCTGAGGGTGGAAACGACCACCTTCTTCAATACTTGTACTCTTCGTTCCTTATGTACTTCTTTATTTCTTAGAAATGTTTTTTATTCGTTATTCAAGAATTTTCCAGTGTGTGCTGTTCTTTATGTGATTTTATTTATTTTTTCGTTCAATAAAATTGTTACTAGGTAGGCTCATAGGAAACAATGTCGATGGAAAAAATTTAAAATATCGGAATAGTCTATTAAAGAAATGACATTACAGAAAATGTCATGAAATTAAAGAAAAACTATATAAATTAACTTTTATTATTATTAACACTACGCGGTGATTTAATTAATAATTAAGAGAGTTGGGTATATATTTTTAAATAAAATGAATCAAGGAATGTTACTACTACATACTCTCAATGTTACTACTACATATACTAATGATACTATTTTTTGCAGTTTATTCGATTTATAAAACTTTTATCAAAAGAAAGTCATAAAATATATTTGTTAAAACGTTAAATGTCAGAAGCTGCAATTTCTGCATTCAGAACGTCTTTATTAACATGCAATTTAGCATCGTAATTCTCATTAATTCTCAGGTGAGAAGCTTTCAAAGTATTTACTAACAATTATAAAACAAAGTTTTTTAAATATGGTTAATTTCAAGAGCTCAAAAGTTTCCGAATTTGATCTCTTCAAAAATTAATACTTAGACTTGAGTAAGTCACATATACATTTAATTAGGATAAATTGAGTAAGATCAAGCAAATTATTTCAATACAACTTTGTAACATAAAAAAATCTTGTGCCTTAAAGGAATGTTGGTAAATAAATAAATAAAATAAATCACTTCATTAGAGAACAAGTATTAAGTAACTTACATGTGAGCTGAATTTTTAGATTACATTTGCAAACATAGATTTCTCCTCACTGCAGAGTAATTAAAGTTTTAATCGTCCTTGTATAAAGCGTGAACTTTAACCTTCAATGAAAGAACACACCAACAAATTTCATTTTTTTATAAATACGTATGTAACATTAAAAAATTAACAGTGAAACGCCTATGTCTGATCAATGACATGAAAGGTAATATTTTTTAAGTATACTAATAAAAGGAAATTAGGTCTTTTCAGAAAAAAAAACCCTAAGCCGTTCTGTAATGTACGACATACTTAAGCTCAAAAATATCATAAGTACAGATTTAACACAGATTAAGAGAGTAATTAATAAAGATCCAGTTTGAAATCCAACGCATGTCTGTTTACACTTTAATCAACAAGTTAACAACACATTGTTTGAAATGGTATATAAACTTTGTGAGGTTTTTAATATTTAGTTTTGCTGTGGAGGCCATCTTGGTACTCTGCAGTGGTGTTTCTACACTACATCTCTGAACACTACCAGTAAGTTTTATTTACATTTAAAATTTGTGGCTTGGTTATAGGATAATACACTTTATAGGCCAGTGGTTTTGAAGCCAATAATTTCTTTTCTTTGTTCAAAGCTGTAATTTAAAACGACTTAGAAAATACATTAAAATTGTAGGTTCCTTCACTTGCAATGATTGAAATTCTCACGATTGAAATTTTATAAACAATCTTAAATCACAACCATATACGTACATTTACACTGCATGGCTGTTCTTGTTTACGTATTTAGTTCACTCAACTAATTTTCACTTCACAAACCTAACAAAATAACTGATATCCATCCATTACGCCCGCCATTATAATAATCTGTGCATTTTCGATTAAAAACATCAGAATTTCACCGGAATCGAGTGCTTTGCCCTAGATTTAGATTAAATCATACGTATATTTTGATAAGAATGACGTATGAAGTATTACTTGTTCGCAAATTAACGGTTGAAATTACTTCAAGATCTACAATTATGGCGGACAAATTCACAATGTATGTCATATTAATTTTTAGTGGTATTTACACAACACCTACGTTATAATGTGCAAATATACAACGTACGTGTACAACACGCTCTGTATAACGTGCCAGTCTCTTGTAGAAATCTGTTGAAATTTATACGTGGAATACTTTTGAAATAAAATTGAAATTATTGTGGAAATGTAGTTGTAAAAAAAGAAAATCCTACTACAGTTTCCAAAAAAATACATTTTTCCTCTAGTCATTGTCGCTAAATACAGTGTTTAACATCAATGTTGCTTTTTCTAAAAGACCAGGTGTATTCACACATGTTATTTGAGACGAATTAAACGTGACTAAAAAGATCGTGAGATTTGATGAATTTTAAAAATTGTTAATCAAGCATTAAATTAGCACTTTATATTCAGTAAAAGTTTTTCCTAATCCAAAAATGGTTCCATCAAAATAATATACTTGTTTAATAACATAAATAACTTAATTTCATAATTCATGTAATCCAAAATGTGAACTATTATACATTTCAAATGTGTGTTGTGTTCCCTAGCACAAAACCGAGGAAGCGAAAAATATATATGAATCATATGTGTCTACTAAAGCCTAAAGTCATAGCAGTTAATTCTTGGATGTTTTTTTAATTACGAACATTACGAATTACATAATTACGAAATTGGCATAGGCAAACAGATTGTCGAAAATCTGCCTTTGTGGCAAAATAAATTTTTGAAAATCCATATTGGGCAATTTCAAGATATTATTGCAATATGTTATGGGAAAAATTGAATTTTTGAAAAATGTATGGTTTGAAAAACTGAATAGACCGAGGATTAAAAGCTATACTTGTGAAATATTAATCATTTGCTCACTGTACCCTCTTGGATATTTCGGCAACATATCGAAATTGGACGTTAGCATTCTACAGTCATTTTGTTACACTCGAGTGCCCTTATGTTCAAAATCAATTTCCAGTCTGCCCTAATAAGTTCAAATAAAGAATCTGGGCTCCAGTTATGCCTCATTTTATTCGGCCACTCATTAGTAAAGAATTATGGCAACAACTGATTTCATTGCCTGCAAAATTATCAGTAAAATTTTTTTACAAAACAACGTTTTTGCAAACGTTACACTTACATAAAACGTACTCATAGGAAAAACTTTCCTGCGTTCGTTATTTTTCTAGTTTATCAGTTTGCAACAACAGTAAGAAGTATAATGAACATAAATATCAGGATTGAATTAAAAGAAATTGAAGTGGTGTTTAACAATATTTCCCCCTACTTATGAATGATTGGATACTGCAGTTAGAATTGTGAAATGTATGATGAATGTATCGTCATGAGTCATGTCGTTCAAAAGAGCAAAATCGGTTAAAACAATGAATTTCACATGTACCATGTACATGTTTCCATTAAAAAACAATATATTAATCACCTTCAACTTTAGAATTCAGTAGAAAAAAATTAAATTTTTTTTCAATAAGTCATAGTTATAAATTACTTTCGAGGCACAAATTGGTGGTGATATTGTTAATTATGTGATACGAGTTATCAACTTTTTCTATTGCACGTTAACTGCATTTTAAATAATTTTATTATTGCTTTTATCTTATGATGTCCTTGTAATTCATTACATTCTCGTTTTGATTTTTCTTATGTAGATAAGGATATATCCTACTTTGTTCTACAACGGCATCTTCTTTATCTATTTGGAGGCATTCGCTCGTAGGATTAAAATTATTGAATGCATCTATTTAATCTAAATAAACAAAAAAGAGGATATTAATGAGATTACTTCCTTCCAGTTAAACCTCTAGAGGAGATCTGTAAATAACGTACCAGTGAAATTTTATTTTACGCCATTTAAACTGAATCATTCAACTTTTACCAGGAATTTCCATACTTTATAACCTTATTTTTACATTATCGAAGTCGTAATTATTTAATTTTTTCATTGAAATGTGTGTAATAATCTGTGAAAATTTCATGAACAAAAAATTAACATGTCGAAAAATGTAAATTACCGTCTAAAAGCATTAAAACGTCATTATAAATCGACTAATCATTCTAACAAACGACTTCTATACAACTCGAATCTAACTTGGTCTCGAGCCCACTGTTATGATTTTGTTTTTCTACTATTTTTGAAATAAATTATTTTTTGGTACTTCCCAGTGACAAAATCAGCGACGGAACTCCGCCTAGCCCGCCTAATTTCCCATTAAAGATATGGCTTTTGTTAATTCATTAGAATAATTTGTACCATTCGGTAGATGATACATTTGAACCGACTACATTTCACTCCGCTCTTTGTATACGTCATTAGATTGTAAATAAGCCATTATATTCTATCAATAAAAAACTAGGACATCATGTTAACAATAAAATAGGCAAAATCCATGAAATTGCTGAAGGAGTGCTACAGTGCACGTATGCTCACTGTTTTTGAATCACTGCAATTATTAATGATAACCGAACCTTTCTACTGTGTCATTCCACTAAATTTATTTTTTCTACGTTATCAAAAGGAATATTATAGAGTTTATGCATCACAATGCAATATTATTATTCATATGTGTTTCATAATGTTTTCAATTGCAATTTTTCTTTGTTTCATCAAAATTTGTTCTATGAAACATTAAATAAACTCGAATAAATTCGCATATCATAATACGAAAATAAACCAAAATAGGATTGATTTTTTCCATTGGCCATTTAGATACTGTCATCACATGTCATAATTATTAAGAAAATTAAATTTATAATCTTGAAAATTGACATGAAGCTGTAAAAATCGATTTTGCACAACTATAGATGTTTAAAAATGAAGGTAATTTACAATTACAAATTTCTTTGGTACTAAAAAATTTGTATTTCGAAAAAGTACTAAATATAGTTTAGTGTCCGATGGTCTCAGTTATGGACGATTCTTCTAAATTCGAAATTTCATGAATTCTTATGTAATAAATACCCTTAAAACGCCGCTTTTACGTATTTCTGACTAAAAAAGACATTATAAATTTAAAATGTTTTTGTTCGTTATATCTATAGTTACAGTTAATCCTGGGACACATTGTGTGTAATATTCTTAATTATCCTTGTTTAAAATCTACTTAAAGCTACTGTACCGTTTAAGAGAATATCGTAACTAGATTGATCTCGATATTGTTTTGTACCAAAGTACATGACAATTTATAGGACGTTTGCCCAATCAGGTTAAATTCTAAAATGACGATGTCCTCTTTTTTGTTGAATTGATTGTTATTGTATGTAACAACTGTTAAAATTAATCAACGCAACGCTATATTTGTTTTTGATTGAAGAGTAGACATTACACTACTTGAAAAAATAAGATGCAGTTCTTAGTTTTACTTACCTAACTGTCAATGTTACGTTTAGTTTTTCAGACTTTTGCCCCCAGATTGGGCACGTGAAAAATTGTTCAAAGTTTAATATTTTTGGGTACGTACATATGGCAACTGATATGTATAAGGCCCAACTAAAGTTGGATCTAAAACTTTACATTTACAACAGTATTACATATTTTAACCGCACGAAATTCATTTCAGAAATTTAACGTTTAGTTTAAAGTTAAAAGTTACAATTTTCTTCGAAACGATGTTAATAACTGGTATAGTGTATTCCTTTTCTTCTTCATCTTAATATGACATAATGTAAGCTGAAGTCGAGTTTAGATCGAATTTTTCCACTCCTTGTCTTATTTTAATGCACCGAGTGTTTCTAAGCTACTTTCATTTTTTGATTTTACAGTGTGTTTCTGACATATTTTCTGTGTCTTCATTCTAAATGAGATACATATTGAGTGTAGTTCTTTTGCTTGTTCGATTGTTCTTTTTATTCCTTTTCTGGGTATATTAACGTAATAGGATGGGTTTGTTTTTACTTCGTAAAGACAGTTTCCCCTAGTTTTCCACTGTTGTCGTAATTTATTTTCTATTATTTTCGTGTGTATTTTAAATAACGCGATGGAAGCAAAGCGCTATGTAATCTTCTCAATTAGGTTTGCTTTCTTTTTATATATTGGTAGTATTATATATTTGTCCATATTTATTTGATATCATTTTTCCTATTTACTTTTTTGTAAACTGTGATATTATCCATTTTTTTAATACTACTTCACTCCATTCCATCAGTTGTGGTCTTATATTGTCCCTTCCTGCTGCTTTGCCTGTTTTTGGCTGCTTAATCCTTGCTCTATTTCTTCTTGTAATATTTTTGTTTTCATAATTTGGTTTTAATCGGTAGTTTTGTTCATTTGGCTTTGTTTCCTCTTAAATTCATTTATGATTTCTTCTAGTTCTGTTTTAAGAGTATTTGCTTTGAACGGTGTTCCACATTTGTTCGTAAATATCCTTAATATTTTCCAAAATTTGCATTTATTCGCAACAATTTCTCGTATTCTACTTGTTTTCAAAATTTTTTCCAACGTTTATTTCCGCATTCTTCACCTCTCGCTTTGTTTGGTCCCTTTTTGGTGTGCATTTATTTAGTTTTATCTTCTATTTTTCCTATGGATCTAAGATATATCTTCTCATACGAAGCCGAAACAAAATATTCATCTTTTATGGTTTCATCCTGTTTATCTTTCTGATTGTTAGCCCACTCGTGGACTGTAAAATGTTTAAATTTTGACTTGTCCCTTCAAAAACAGCAATCCTATGTAACCGTAAACATTTTTAGAACCGGCAACAATAAATTAAGTTGATTATTTTCTGACGTCGAGCACTTCTAACAAAACATCCACTGTAAACCCTTTTGTTAAAATTTGATGGGTCTTCACTTAACTATTGATATTTTCCTATAGGCACGTGCTGGGCGATGTAAATGAAACTAGCAAAATTTTAGTTGTCAACAACTCCTTTCAGTTATTTTTTAATCAAGAGAATGACTGATGGCTCAGAATCACACTGAACGAAGTAATTGGTCAATTACAAATCAGAGTTGTACGTGCTTATCCTGAGTCAGAAAGACTAGTCCAGGGGAGGCTAAATTGTGACGACGACGACAAAGTTAAATTAGCTCGATTTAAAAGATTGAGTAATCAAACGGAGTTTTCTGTAACAGTAACCATACCATCCAAACGGCTGGATTCATATCAGTCTTAAATACTGAGTATACCTCGATCAAATTAACATCGTCATTAAATTAATAACGATATGTCAGTCGTTTTAAATCGGCCTATGACAGATACTAATTAAGTGAATAACCAAGGAGTAATTAATTACGCGGAATAATTTTAACTTATCAAGCTTATTTTATATCAGTTCAATCTGAGTGAGCATGGAATTGAGGAGGACAAAGTCATTTACTTTTTAATAATTGGACGTAGATATTCTGATCATTTTGAAACCCTTGGGGTAAAAAGTTATCAATATACAAATTTTAAAATGTTTACACAAGTATAGACATCTTTTCCTCTATGCAATATAAATACAGCAGATTTTTATTTCAAATACTAGTTTAAACATTTATTTCAAACTTTAACGATTGTTACGGTGAATGAATTCATGAAACAAAAAAAGATTTGCTACCTTCAATTATTAACATATGAACGCAAATTGTGATTAAAAATAAATGAAGTTAAGGTGTAACAGATTTTACTATCTTCCCTAGAGATCAACAGTGTTCAAGAATTAAAATCATTTTATGTAATAATATGAATTGTTAAATATGATTGCAAACCTTGATTTAAAAGCTTTAAAACTTATAGAAATTATTAGTATGGTGCCTCAAAAGTAACTACCGTAAAAAACCAAAGGTTTCTGAAGGTATTAGAAGGCTGTTCCCAAAACTTCCACTTTTTAGCTTTAGCTTATTTCCGAAAACCCTTCAATCCATTCTCCAATCAATGGCTTATTCCTGTAAGGTGTTTGCTGACAATGGATATAACAAGCTGCTAGCGAGCTTTTGCTCTTGAGCGACCGATCTGTAACCTCTAACTTTTTTGTTCAAAACGAGTCTGGATTTTAAAAATTTTCGAAATAACTTCGTTTTCATGTGCTTTTGCTAACCGTATTCTACCCGTAAGGTATGACACCCTTTACACTTTTTCGCTTCGTCCCACCCTTTATCCTTTGAAACCTTACACCAGTTCAATTCTAGTATGCGAGTTATATAATCGACCCCACGCTTTTTTTTACCCCATGGTCTCCATCCTGTAATCCATTATCTTCCTGACGTGGTCAGCCCACTCCCAATTTAATCGTATTATTATATGCAGTGTATCATAAACCTCTTATTTATTCATTCGTCTTATGAAACTATAATGTTACTCCAAGGAGTTGTACTTTATTGCCCGTTGATTTACTTAATTTATTTACTAAGGCTTCATAACTCATGTTACAACTCACTCCAGAAGGTTCCAGAAGTATTTTGCTTTAAACTCTATCTTTCTGAAAGTAGCCCTTGTGAGCTTAAGTCTGGTGCTTATTTCAAGGACTTCATTTTTCTTTCCTAGCATTATTGTTTACCACAAATATGTATATTTTAACATTTGATCCATCCTTTCAGTCTCGATGCATCTCTTGTCATTTATTTGATTTGTGATGTATCTGGCATTGATAAAATTTATATGGAGTCTCACTTGTGATTATGCTGTTTCCTTGAGGGTAGTTCTTATGTGTCATTTGTAAAAGTAACGATATCAGATGGTACAGTTTTTCTCCTATTATATTCATACCTCACACATTCCAATCTACATCCTTTATTGCATATTGTAAAGCAGTGGTAGAAATCTTAGTTGATCATAGATTCGTTTTATGATGCTCCCTAGACATTTTACAAAGAACGACATTAAAGTTGTATCCAACGTTTTGTGGTAGTTCAGATTTTTCATATACCTATGAGATACGTTATACGGTACTTCTTTCGTCTATAGTCTATAGTTGTTTAGGTCTTGAGGAACTTCGTTTTAGTGTAACATTTCTCTAGTCAAAAAGTAATATGAACAACTATTGAATAGTTTTATTCTGCATTATGTGCCTGATTTCATTATTACTGCTATGACAAACCTTAACTTCTCAATTTTAATAGGTGGATATGTCTTCAGAATTTACATTTATTTGTTATTCTTCGATCTCTATGTACGCTTTTAAACTTTTTGTTTAAAAAAGTTTTCTAAAAAATTATTTGTTCATTTTCATTATATTTTTCCCAATTTTCACCGTGTGCCCTTCCATCTTCGATCCCACAATCATCGTTTGAGCTATTTTAATGCTTTGTTGTATGACGCCATCTTTTGTCATGATTTTGTAGTATTCCACATGCATATATTAATTCATCTGGGCTTAGTTTATCCTATTTCTCTGATCTAACAGTTTGGAGTTTCTCCGTCAACCAGTTTTTGGTTATCTTCTTTATTGATATCGATTCTGCATTGGTATTTTCTATTATGTCTGTCTTTCTTACTTTTGCCACCGCTATTCACATTTTACTCTGCTTTTATTTGCCGTTTTCATATTTGTTATTATGTTAGCCTTCCAGGGACAGCACACAGTCTATTTGATTTTTGTTTTTCCATCAGGACAAGCGACGTCCATGGAATCTGCTCTTGTCACAGTTCCTTTATTGTTTCAAAAAATTAGCCAGCATTGCTCTTTGATTCCTTTTTCGCGGCGCGTGAGTTTCAAACATACTGTTCGCGTTGTTTCTACTTTTCTATTTTTCAGTAGAACTCCTATCTTATGCAAGTTTTTAATATTACATGATTATGATTATAGTGGTCATAGGAACGCAATTATTTAATATTTTCCACTTTTTCCCGGATTTTGTTAATATAGCACAGATTTTTGGGCTACAAGTGTAGAGTATTGTATCAAAAAGATCAGAAATCATTCCCTGTTTCCGATCGCTTTGCTTATGCTCGAAATATAAACATAAATACGTAAGGTTTAGTTAGTGAATTGGAATAAAGCTAGTTTTACATGAACCTGGAACTGGAAGTATATGATAATGGACAACGAGCATATATTAATGTTATAATTTTTGGGGAAATATACTCTGATTCAACAGTTTACCCAACTTATATTCCCAATTTCATTGATGCTAATTAGAAAGATTAACGAAGTAATCGAAACGAGAAACGTAATGATTTCTGCGAATTTTTTGAAAAACAAATTCTTTTCTAAAACTTCAAAACTCTGCATTGTTGTTTATTATATAACACGTTTATTATTAAATTTATAATTAGTTGCGGTTTACTCATTATAAAAACAACAATGGTTTCTGTTTATATTTTAGCAGTTTATATATACATTGGTTTAAATTGTAACAATAATATTATGACTTGGAGTAAAAGGAGCGACACTGAAAGTTTTCTGAATTAATAATCATATTAAATATTCAAATCGTTTTATTATATACGTATTACTCACTAAATGGCACTAAACATAAGTAAACAGATTAAACGTGTTCGTATCCCTGACTCGATTGTGTAGTTTTTAAAATTTTTATAACTAATAGTGATGGCCTAGTGAATTTTCTAAATTAACACATGTAAATATAATTCTCTCATGGACGTGTAAATGAAATAATTTGTTTTTACCTATTATTACTACTTGTTTCCATTAACAAAGAAAAAAAATCTTATAAACACTCTGTATTTCAACAAGTTTCATTAGAGCTTTTCAAGTTGCGTATATTTATTTACCACTATCGCTGTACAACATATGCAAAATAATTAAAACTATCTACGCGAATCTATTCATCAAATTAAAAGTTCATCATGCGTATTTATGTAACCACTATTAATTTTTTTCTCTCACAATGGATGAACGCGTATTAATTGTTTGTTTATTTATACAAAACACATACGAAACCTTATAAACGAACACGCCATGGCATAGTGTCTACTGGAAGTTATTACCTGCATAAAAAATATGAAGGTAATTTGAGACTTTTTGCATCTAAATATTGCCAAGTGATTGCCATCATTTGTTCTTCGTTCTAAGCGCGTAATTTCCTTTTAACGTACTATTTTCTCCAGGTCTTTCCCTATTTGGTTTTTGTACCCAAAGATATACTCGTATTTTTAAACGGTATTGGAAGAATAACTTTTTAAGGTGAAAACTTGTTAACATTTTGTGTTAAAAATGAAGAATAACGAAAGAAATTATTTATTATTTCATTTGTGATAACATTAAATTTAGATTATTTTAAAGTTTACCGGAGAAAGAATGAATTGTTTCACATTTTTTTTTGTATGATGAAATTACAGAAAGAATTTATTAACTTGCTTTATGGCAAGTTTTATTTATTATTGAAATTGATTTTCTGTTAGGTACTAAATTTGAAATATTATTTGGCGATAAATTTAACATAAAAATTAATTTTTACATGAAAAACGTGCTTTATTTTGTCTTTAAAACGTTTTGTTTTTGGTATAGCTTCAATTTAATTTATAGATTAAGTGGGTGTCACACCCACGCTTAATTTTTTTAATAAAAAATGTGAGAACTTTATGTTAATATTGATTTTACGATTTTGATTACGATTTCATATCCAAACTGTGGGATTAAGCGGATACTGACCGGTTCAAAAAATCTTTTACAAAAAAAAATATAAACAACAGCAACAATAGCTATTTGATGTCACCAAAAGAGAGCGTAGTGAACCGAAACTTTCTGAAAGTTATTCCATAAAGAGAACAAATAGATTTAATCACAGAATAGAATTATCTAAGTTAAACTAATCAATTAATATTCTTTGTGAGGATACGAATTAAAATGTAAATAATAATTACAAATAAGCATTATCGTCGTACACGAGATAGTTTGAGTGAAATAATTGTTAGAACGAGTCCTCGTGGGAGAAAAATCAAGGTGGAAGGAGCGTAAAGACATAACGGGTTTATTCGTTAAAAAACGAATGAGTGCATACGTCAAAACGATCATTAAGCCCTATTCGTCAAAAAAAAGTTATGGAGGTGGTATAAACAAATGACAATAGTACCATATAGGATATTCATACCATTGAACTAACCAACAGTTGCAACCAGTCAGTCAACAAGCTTTGGCGAAAGGTGTTGTATCAGATTTGTTCTTAATTTCGCTCTCGCGGTTTTTTTACTTTTAAATCGACTTCATAAAACATTCGGTTTTTAATCCGGCTTTTACGGCATGTGATTTTACTGCGACCATTCTACCTGCGTCGTTAAACACCGTCGGTTTTTTGGGGGAATTTTCTTCGGTTTTCATGACGTAAGTACACAAATTTTGGTATATTTTTTTTGTAAAACGGAAAATGTAATACACAATTTTCTTTTTATAATCTACTTTGCTACTCTAAATATAACTATCGAGTTATTTTTCAATTAGTACCTCTACACGTTTAGCTAGTAACTTAGTGTTGTTTGCTAATGTTTTGTTTTGATGGTTTTTTGATAACGATCGTATGGCGGTCGTAATAATATAACAAAAATGTTTTTAAATTTACTTCATGGAAGCATTACATTTCTTATCTGTTTGTAACATTATCGAACCTAACAACAAAACAAGGTATATTCCAATATTCCAAATATTTAATCGATTTTAAGGTTGCTTAAGCGAAATAACAAATTAAATTATAATTGGTATTGTTGTTATATTTTGTGGTTAAAATATTATTAGAAATACTGGTTTAACCCAAAATGATATTAGCATAATTAAATTACAAATTTTACTCATTGATTTTTGTTAAAATCGCACAAGTTCAAACGAGACGTTCACGTATTGAAAAGAGTTATATCGGTTAGCTCGTTATTCTGTTGTTGCTCGGATTTTTAAATTTGTAACTAAAAATAGTACACGAAGATGCTGTAAATGTTAAGAGCGACTTTTCGTTAAACGATATCGGTGAGACCTAACTATTGAAAAGCAGGCAAGTTTTGTGTTCAGTACTTTGTAATAACTCCTTCGAATTAATAATGCCCATATATTTGCGCTTTTACCTGTAGATATATGCTATTTTTATATTTGCTTATATAAAACTAACTTAGTAGCCTTTGGTTAAAAAACTTGTAAAGTCCTTTTTCGAAAATCCTCGCTCTTATTATTTTATTATTGTTGTTGTTGTTAAAGAATATTTAGCGTCATTTTCGACTTGGTAAGAGAAGTCGCGAACTTTTTGGCGGTCATTTTATCAAGACGAACGGTTATGGTCATAACATGATTTATCTTCATTTAAGATCATTATCCTAAATTTGTATTTGACCTAGAACTAAAATGTACGCCTATTAGCATTTTGTTAAATCGCACATAAACGTAACGAATTATAAGTGTAACCACAATAATTAATTCAACGATAAATCTTAATTAATTACAAAAATTACTAACCGAAGGATGAAGAACGTATAACATTCAAGTGTGTGAAAAATTTACAAATATGAAGGTTCAAATGGAAACTTCAACACGACATTTTCCCGTTATAGGTGTCAACAGCAGCGTAGCTTTTACTTGTAACATGACATTTCCACACATTTTTCTTCATATCAGGAAAAACTGGTAGTTTATTATTTTTTTAACGTGTGCTTTGTGGTAAATACTAAAATTGCGTATTTTGAAATAAGCAGATGCTACTGTAGAGCGAATTTTAAAATAGTAAATTTCAAATAGTAACGTAAATAGATCAAATATTTGTCAATTATTCGTGCTATGTAATTAAATGTTAAATAGAAGGTTAGTGTTCGTAGTGTGGTGAGGTTTCCAATCCGAATTCTCGGATATCCGATTATCCGGGTAATCGAACTAATTTTAACTATTCGATTATCTGAGTAATTTTAAGTTGTATTTATTACATCGCCGATCTGCATACCAATCGGACGATGATAAACTGCACCGAAAACCACTCTACTGGCTTATCAGATTACGGTACTGGAGAGATTATGCAGTTCCTAACCGACCTTAACAAGTAACCAACAAACCCCGAGGAAGAAATATAGTTATTAAAACCTTAAATAGATGCAGTAATAACTAGAACGATCTCATTTTAAAGAGATCATCTGTTAAGGGAGTGTATTAAATATTGAAGCTAACTTGCAGGGTATATGAGCATTATTACTTTATTAGGGCAATGCATGCACTGCATAAAATGCATCTCTAGCGCGGTAGAAAACACTACATGTGGATGAACTGGAAAAAATGTTCATTCCCTTAAAACTTCGTGTAAAAATCACTTCAGAATATATTTCGGTTAAAATTTACTTACTAACATACTTCATTAAAATCCTCCAGTTAAATTCTTAACTAGAGGAACCTTCTTAACGAGGATAAGCTCAGCAAACTGGGCTTTTTAATGCTTTAAAGTAACACCTCATTGCTCAGAATTTTATATTAAATGAAAAATGATGTTAGTTTAAAATCATTAGTACAAGCTTTAAAATTTAGTATATAGATGCATAAATACTTGACAGTAAGCAAATTAAATGAGAGACTTTAATGAAATATCAAACATTTCTAAGAAAAATCCCGATATCCGAATAATCTAGTGTATATATATTCGATATTCAGATAACTATTGGGGTGGGATAATTAAAAATCTTAGTAGTATGAGTTTTGTGATAATCGGAGATACTCAATGTGGGGACTTTTCAGGGTATTGATTTAAAAGACATAAATTCAGACAACAAATAACAGAAAAGTTTCAGTATCACGTAGGACTTGAACCTAAATTACTAGGTTTTTAGCCAAAAGTATTAACATTTACATCACCAATAATCTGGGGACACAAACTGTAATAAACATCTAGTTATTATTAACTTAGCGATAGTTTGGAATGGTCATAACAGTGTAAAGATGTAGATTCAAATCCTTTTCTGTCTGTCCATATTCTAACTGTCCTACCCAACTTAATATATTACTGGTAGATTTAATTGCATCTGTATGGTCTTTATTGGCCCAGTATTTGGCATCATTTTTTTTTGTTACACGATCTTTTCTCCTAAAGCTATATGTCAGGCTTTTACCTGCTTTGCTCTTCAATTGTGTTACTGCTCATGCCATTTTAACTGGTCGTGTATTTTTTCATCTATGAAGATGTCCTTATTAAGTAAATCGATTTCGGTATTGGATGTTCTGCAGGTATCTGTTAGTTCTAATGCTGTTCGGTGTTTCAAAATTTCTAAGCCCTGAAGACGTGTTCATCTGCTCAATTGATTACATTATTGGTAGATCTGTGCCAATAATTCACCACTAGTGGTTGACCTGAGACGAGACAAACCCAGAAATGGCAAGGTCTTGTCTTGGCCTCGAATAATCTTGAAATAAGTAAATTACTTTTTCCTGACTTCGAGAAGATATCAAAATTTGATCCAAAAATTTCAAAATTTTCTTTAATTGACGGGACACCATGTCGTGTTCGTTTTCCTATCTTGTCGAATTCTAAAACTGTTGTAAATGGCTTTATATATGTTGATCGTTTTTCTCCTTGAGCATCATTTTTGTTTATTAATAAAACTAATAGGTACCTTACTGTGTTTAGGTCATATTTGCAACTTTTGTCTTTTTTACAATGAGATATTCAATATTATCTCTATTCTAGTCTGCTTTAACTTTGTAAATTTTCTATTTTACTTCTTGTCGGATGTTAACCGCCTATATCTTGTATTTTTTAACACATTTGAGAGTCAAAAAACGTTGAAAAAGAATTGACTTCTAAGCCATCAAGTTAAAAGTAACAATCAAGCTTAATTTATCAGCATAGAATATAATCGAAATGTTCCAATCGTTATTTTTAATAGCAGCCTTGTTCAAAAAGAAATCAACTTGAATGAAGTATTGGGGCTGATGATAGGTTATAGATTTAAAAACCTGAAACTTACAGCTATTGACAAATAAACGAGATTGTGCGATGTACGTAAGTGTAGATATATAGATTGCAGTTTATTTTTGAAAATAAGTTGGCAGTGTTTCCCATTCGATGCATTATATTTGACCTTAACCTTAAGCTGTCATGCACGAAAATATGGAACGGAATTAATATTGAATACGTACTTGCAATACAACTATTAACCATATATCGACTACCTTATATTTTTCAATTGCGATAATAATAATTTTGCACGGCGGATTTTTAATTTACATATCGAAATTTAATTTACTATCGAAAAATCAAGTTATGTTAATAATTGGTAAACATATGCTAAGTAAACAGTTCTTTTGGTTCCCGGTATGTATTATTATTTTGGATTTTTTATCCACGAAAAACGTCACTGTGCAAATGGCTGATTCATAAACAATTTCAAAAATCAATTGTTAATGTATCAATACTTTTTAATTTAACAAGTTACACAAAAAATAAGTCATTCAATCAAATAAAAATGTATCAAAATATGACCACCGTCTTTGAGCACTTGAATTTTATTGTAGAATAATTTCTAAGCATATCGATTACTTGAAATGCGGTTATTTCTTATTTAGAATATGTTAAATCGCTCTCTAAATATGTTGGGTAATAAAAGCCGTTATTTATTATACGTCACGCAAATAGGGAGCTCTGAGAATACGGGTATTCAAGAGCTTTTGTTCTTTAAGCCTGTTTGAGATTAAAATTATTTGAACGCTCGATACACACATATTTACGTAAGATACCGCTGATCTTTTGAACGACCCAAGAACGTATTGATGCATTATTTTAGTAGCAGTTAAAGTTATTGGTGACAGAAAACTTTTTGCTGTGATGATAATAACGTTATGGATATAGCTAAATATATTGTTAAAGAGAAATATAAACTGTTTGTCGGAAGTAATATAAGTATTATTTCTTCTAACAAATATTTTATTAGTAATTACCACAGTTCAAAGAAAACGATTTAATAAGCTAGATATGTGGGCGTCTTATATTGTTATTTAACAATAATGTGGATTAATTGTCGTTAGAACTGGACAGCGAACAAAACAAAATGTAATATCATTCGATATTCGTAGTAAAGCTTTAACCTTAGATATGTATAATTAGCAATTAATTGGACTTCAGTGTGATATAAGCACGAAGACGGTTGGTCTAGGTCATTTACAAGCTCTATTTAACCTAATTATGTACCTATCAATAACGAAAAAACAAACGGTGTTCGGACACTCATTTTTGGATATTAAAAAGTGACGTGTTAAAATTCCTGAGGTAAAAACTGCCATAAACACTGGGTGGCCTCGTGATTGACTTTTATTTAGTAGAGGAAGACACTGATATGCCATTGCACTCTTACCTACTCACTGTTCTTGACAAATGTGGGCATTTCATTGACAAATCAAGGTAAGGTTAATAAAATTGATGTCTGATATTGGATTTAACAGTGCTTTACGGTCAAAATATCGTTTTAATAATTTTAATTTTCGAGTTGGACTGGTTTGTTCGTGGTTAAACATCAACGGCTAACTTGCCATTTACGAATCGCAGAACGTTTCTTAACATAAGTGATTTTAAACCTTTTCAGTTATAAAAATAACTTTTCACTGCATATGGTTCATGTTTCGGGATAGTACAACCACCTACCCTCTAACTGAAGATGCCAATACTTCCCAATATGTAGTAATTTGTCAAATTTTAGGTTATTTGGCCCTTCCGCGTTCCCTCAAGCAAAAAGAAATGAAATACTTTGAATTTAAACAAATCAAATTAGGTATTTGTTTTTAAGAAGACCCAAAATCTCCTTACACTTCTACAACTAATTAGAAATCGGCCATCGTTGTAATTGTTTCTGTTAGTTTCGTTAAAATGGGATATTAATTCTTGTTTTGGTGTAATGATAGATGGTACGATTACATCTGTTACTGATGAATAATAACTTAATTCCATAGCAAAAATAGTAAAGTACTCAAAACTGTCAATCACTGGCGTCTCTTCCAACAAAATACGACAAATGTTTCATCGATTTTCTTTATTTTGTAGGAATTTCAGCTTTCTGTGCCTAAAAACTGATCTATAAATTCAAAATTAGTAATTTCTTCATTGTAAATGTCTTCTTAAAAACTAAAATACTATTGTAAGTCACACCGATAAAAAAGATAAACTATAAACCCTGTCATTACTTTGTGAAATTTACATTTTCTGCCCAAACGCAACCTAAATTACGTTCGATATCATGACACAAGTTTTTGAACCACATATTTTCGAAGTTTTCATGCCTATAAGGATTGTTTACGGCTTCATTCAATCAAGTCAGTAATTTAAAAACACACAGTGTCGGATTGGCCCACTGACCAAATATTTTTCACATTATCCTTATGCTTTTCCAACTTTACAACGGTGATAGGTGAGTTTATTTTACTCTGTCACACAAACATAGCCTACAATAACGGAACCAAACTGCGAAGTTGCCCGGTGGGTCAAATTCGCTAGTCCTACACTGAAAATACAAATGGGAATATTAATTAAAGTAGGAAATGTCAGATTGGATTCGTGACGCGTCGTCCTATTGTTGGTGTAATTTATTATTAATACTCCTTTCTTCAAACAACAGAGTTAAGTTTAACAAAAGGAATGAAACTAAATGTGTTGGATATTAAACAAAATTGTAACGTGTAGTGTACCTGTACCTTATTAATTTTGATCATCTATTCACGTAATATCTATGAAACACATACAACATTTTTGTATCGTTAATATATTAGAAGCCGATTCAAAATTACAATCGAATTCGTGTTATCAAGAGTCAGTGTCAACGATCGTTTAAAAAAAGTGTCCAAGGATAAAATAAGATAGTTGTTTACTTTGATTGCTCAAATCCTGATAGTCTCTTGTATGATGCAGTTAAAATTATATTTATTGTTTCGATTTTGTTACATTTTGAGATCATGTATGTGGCAACCTAGTCAGCTTTTAATTTCCAAAAAACAAGTCTGATCAAAATATTAGAGTAATGGGCTGAATAAATAAAAGCTGCAACCGGTTTGGGTTTACGTCACCTGAAAAATTACCTAACGCCGATTAATAATAAGAATGTACGTATGTTGGAAGTCTTGAGTAGTCTTTAGGCAGATTTTTCAAGATATCCTTCAAACATTTTAATTTGACTAAAGTTATGCTTAAATATGTTTTTCTCGATAGTTTATGTGTAATATTTTCAATGGGCTTCATGCTTATTTCCAGTGGCTTTTTGCAAACAAACAAAAAATAAAGAGAATTATCAATACTTAAAAACATCAACTTCTTTCAATGTTCGTATATAAGTGAAAGAGCGAATACAGAACCATTCAAGTAAATTGACATCAATTAATAAATAATTAGAAAACACTGAAAACAATGTATTTGGTAAATTAATGACAATTAGTCACAGCTAATTAGTCTTGCTTAAATTTTATCTCCAATTAAATGAAGGCAAAGGCATGCGTGCTAATGGATAAATAAAATTCACTCGTGTTATCGTATTTAAAGAAGTACTTTAGGAAAAGTTTTTGCTCGTATTCAATTTGCAAAGTGCATGCATCACATAAACTGCATTAGGATAAATTAGTTAAATCGACCTCTTTCTAAACAATGAGTAAATATTCCTTACTTATATCATTAAACGTGATAAGAAGATATTGTCCTCTGTTCCGCCGCTGATGAAGAAATTACACGAATCATTTATTTTTATGCACTTGTTTTCTTCTCAATGAAATGATCTTGAAAACCACAACAATTTACTATCATATATAGACATACAGAGGTTGATTTAAATGTACTAGAGGTGGACTAAGTAGTTATTCAATTACTGCAATGAAGCATTACCACCTTGTGGAATGACCATTGTTTGTATTCAATTGTCGTCGACAATCCTTAGGAAAAGTTACACTCAAATGAAACTGTCTATCGCAAAAATAGTTTCGACAAAAATAAAAAAGTATATTGGCAAACCAGTGTTTTAAAGGTAAACGAAACATTAGGAATTTACTCAGTAAGTTTAAAATAGATATAGTCTTAATTGTGCTCATTTAAATTTAAACATATTTTCGATTCAGCTTAAACACATTTTCTACTACTTTTCCATAAATTTGCCACCTTTCATTTTTTTAATTCATGAATCATTAAACACATGTAGGAAGGATAACGATAGATATTTAGATTTAAGGTACAAATAAACTTTACCACCATAACATTTTTGTATGTGCATTCGTTTACTTATACCATATACTCATATACACCATAATCAAATGATAGATGAAACCTACGTTTCTTCAGTAATAATTGCAATTAATTCATATGTATAGTACGTACGCACTATATAATTTACTCTTATATTTACCTACAAAGTACAACTGTTCAAAGCTCTAAATTGTATTGTATACATGCGCCTGTAAATACTACAAAATTTATCATTTACTTACATTTGCTTTTATGTTTCATTTATTATCGTTTTTACACCGCGCGAAACCTGATCTGAATAAAAATCATATAACATGCAGTGTAAAATTAAAATTATTCCAGGTATGCTGAGCCATAATTTTGACGAGTGAAATAATAAATGAATTGGCATTCATACATAGAGGTGATAATTGTATACATTACTCATGATGAAAATATAAGACTTAAACACAGTAATAAATGATCGTTGGTTGAAATTTCGTTGCATCCACGAATTCTGTTTAAATGAAAGACCTTACAAAACAACACAAAATTTTCTGATGAACGCACATGCGTATTGAGAGATTGTTTAAATTTCATTTTTGGTAGGCCACCACTTTTTTGGCTTACACAACGTTGGGTGTTATTTATTGTAAAATATTTACAGAACCGGGAGTAATTGTCGCGCATGCTCTCCTGCGTGTTTAATTTAATTTTAACTTTTTATAGTGTCTGGAAATATTTTTCTTGGTCCAGCTTTATGATTTAGCGTACTCCAATTAATAATTGCTTATATAAATCACTACGAAATAGTAACAGTCATTTTTTACCAACCCGTTTAGAGGTTTCTCCTTTTAACACTTCTGGAAATGGTATATACACATGTACATATAGGCAATTCTTTTTATAAGACAGTTGACTAAATTAACTGAAAACTGAATTGGAAAAAATACTTATTTAAAAGGTTGGGAGTACTTTTACTGTTACTGTTTACTGTTAAATATAATTATTTCGAATATTGTCACCATTATAGAACAGCTAGTAATATGAAACTGTATACCACACTATAAAATTATTAGATGACTACAATGTAAAAAGACCATACATTTTTTAAGCGTGGGACTCTAAAACATGGCTTACATCCGCTTGGCATCGGCAAAGTTTGTGCTGAGTTATAAATACATAATTAAAGTGCCTATAATATTTTTTTTCATTAGGCACAATATTTAGTCACATGAAGATGATTTCCGTAAATTGATGTCATCAATATTCCCTTGGTATACGAATCATGGAAATTTAATCTTTCACCCACCTGACTTCTCACTTTTGTGATATTTCACATTTGAAATCCTTACATCTTTATAAATACTGACCGCTTCAATTGCAGGTTCGATATTTTTTACACACGTATCATGTGTGAAAAAAAATTTAATTAATTATTTTCTGCATTATTAACTATTGAAACAACAGACAATGCAGACCCACAGAATTGTTACCAACGTTTACAAAGCAAATAAATTATAACCTTTAAGTTGATTTTTCAGATTCTTTTCTTCGCTCTTTCCTTCCAATCCTTGATCCTTGTTTTTCCAGATCGCCAATGATACTATTTACCCATCTTTTCCTACATCTATCGTTCTTATTTTGAACACCATTTTTGTCTTATTATTTCTATTCATTCTTTCAAGATGATCTACAACTTTTCTCTTATTGGTAGATTTCTTCTATTTCGTTGCTAGTTCTTGTCCTTCAGCTTTCAAGCACTTTTTTCCTTAGCAATTTGTTCACAGTATTTTCCGCTCCAATTTGTCCTTACCACATCCTTATTAGTTATATATAGCATTATTTTTCGTTTTCCTAGAAAAGTATTTGGAAAGCATCAGCGCTCTCAGGTTTTTACATTTATGAATATCTCTTGAAATTGTGTTTATAGTATTTCTGACTCTCATCGTATCTTAGATAAACAAAGCTCCTTACTTTCTTTAAATTAAGGACACTTAACGTAGAGGGCGCTATCCTGAGGATTGTTACAGGAAGATACCACAACTATATTAATTCTACATTTAACTGAACCATCCAATTGAGTAGCTTTCAAGTCTTAAATTAACATAACTAACTTCTTTGCTGGCCTGTAGGACTCCTCAAAACAGATTTCAAGGTGGATGATGTAACTTTGATTTGGAAAGGTATGAAATATTTGTAGAGCTACAAATTTATATGAAAAACAATTTTATGTATCATTTCTATAAAAATTGCCTCACCATAAAAAACAATATATGAAGTAAATAAAATATGTTTCTAAGAACAATCTGAAGCCATATTACTTATATGAACTATATACGTACACAGATTAGTTCCGTGTACAATTACTTCTGGATTTTATTCTTTCAGTGAAACTTAAAAAAAACAAACTTTTAACATTTATATTTACATAGGAATGCATCTAGATGTAGAATTTTTCTCCGAAATAAAAAATATTACTGCCATAACCTTGCCACTTGTATTATTGTAACTATTTTATTTTGATACATGTTTAAATTATTACCAAATAGTTCCATATTAAAATAGGTAACTTTTTATTGCGAAATTATTCTAGTGAAACATTTTATTTCCGTGTAGTTTCTGGGAGTAAACGACGCATTTATAATTTATTTTTACCTCACTATTAATTATATTAACCGCCATGAAACAATTAAAAGCTTCATCCAAGCAAAGTAATGCATTCATATTTAAAGTACCTATATTCCCAAACGATTGTTAAGATGTTAAAATTTTCGAAGCGAAGTAAACGAACACGTAGGACAGTGAAAATTATTTTAAAAAAATCATCTAAATGTTCATAACTGATATTAATGTAACGTAACACCAACAGACTTTAACAAAAAAATTAATCAAGAAAGAATGCAATGTGTTTTTTTCAATACCACATGTGTTACAACAATGAAAAACCATGACATAGCTATCGCAATGATACATTGAATTTTAGTGGAGAAACAATAACAACAGTTTATGGAAACCCTCTTTTGTAGCATCCTCAAACAATATCTGATCACTTGTTACACGGTTTTACGTTATCACTTGTTATGGTCCGGTTCAAATACCTGAACTTTTAAGTTATTTCTGGATGAAGAGAGCTCGAAATGAACCAACAAAAACAACAGGGTAAAACATAAATTTAGTTACATACAGAGTTGAAAAGTTTATAAAAACGTGCGCAAATTTTAATATAGGATAGCACAAACCGGAAATCAGTAAAAAAAGAAGGTCAGATCTGCAATTATATATATACATAAAAATGGAACCAAAAATTAATCACAGGGATAATTACATGATCTTCTAATATTATACTTTTACAAAGATGTGTATGAGATTCAACAAGAAAAGAAAATATCTCTGATACGTGCAAATAATAAAACTGTTTTAAAGGTCGCCTAATTGTATTGAAGGTTTTAATTAAACAACCGGTTAGAGAAGAAAATAAAGAAACAAATTGGAGTTCGTGTAAAAAACACTAAGAAAATGTCTTGGAAGAGAACAAACATTTGTTGTAAACATCCAACGGTTTGCCTGTACAAGAATAAAAATAGATTTGAATAAGTTACTCTTACTTGAAAAAACCTAGTTGGAACAGAAACCAATATAATAACGGAAATTGAAATTACAGCTTCGAGTAAAATTTTAGAATTGTATTGATTTCGTCCTCCCCAAGTATACAGTAAAATACTTTCTTTCTATGACAGTTTAGATTTTGCTCTTTATTCGGTTTGTCTTCAGACTATATCAGTTTACCTGTAACTATCCTGTTGACATATATCAATTACCCACCTAACAATCTCTAGATGGATATCAACAAAGACTAGCAATCAAGCCTTCCAGTATTCTGGCAAATTGACTTTTATGTTGAAATGGTTTTTTCACATCTCTTGCCGGAGTCGGTCTTGGGCTTTCCTGGTAATTCTAATTATGACTTTGCTGATTATTCTATCAATATATTACACATTTGTTTTGTTTCAGAGCTCAAGTCAAAACCCCTTCCCGCTGCCCCCATTGAAAGCCGCCCCCTGGTAACCAATTAACCACTTTTTCGTTGCAACAACAAAACAAAAACTTCGCCTATATCATAGAATGGTAGAAGGTGTACCACCTAAACAACACAAGCTAGAGAGTGATGTAAAAGACGATCGACTACCAAACGGCGTCGGATCAAAGGATCTTGAACTAGGCTTCATCACTCCAAAAGAAGCCTATAAAGTCCTGGGTGATGCCGATAAGAACAACGATAAAGCTGATTTCGAAAAAGCTATAGAACTTACCAAGTAAGTATTTAAAAGCGCTGTTGAATGTCCCCCATTCTGTTTTGATTAGTTTTTTATTAGATTTTGCATTTAATATCAAGCAATCTCTTTAATTGACATTAAAATCAAACATACATTAGCGTTCTTGTAGAAATTATGAACATTAAAAATTTGGGCGTCTCCCTCTACCACTGTAGAGTAGAGAATGACAGTACTTGCCTGATCATCACACCTACCGCTTTATTTCCAATTACTACATTTGAACTTTCTAGCAAATGACAATTTGTACGAAAGACAGAACTTTACTCTCATTTTCTGTGAAGTAAGGTTTGAAAGGATTCAATTTTCGAATTCACAAGTTAAGAAAGTATTGGATTTTGTTAGTAACAGTTATATATTTTTGATCCAAATATTGACCCTAATCTTTTCCTCTCCATTAACCTTTGTTCCTCGCTATGTATCTTCGTTAGTTTCATACGCTGTGCTTGGTTTTCTTATTTGTTATTATAGTTTCATGTGTCTTCATCTTACTTCTTACTTATCATCACTAGTACTGTTTCTATTCTTTGCTGTTATTATTCTGTGTATACTACTATTTGTCCCCTTCTCTTGAAGGCAGATTAATGAGGATTTCCGATAAAGTATTCTTTTGTCTCCTTTATTTCTAAAAATTGTATTGATAAGGTATCATATAATGTTTAATATTAATAATACATAATGTAAACATTTCTACTTATAGGTTCCTTTAAAATCGAAAAGTAAGTGAACCGTATAGTTGTACTCGCTACTTCATGATCTATTTCAGTTGAAAAGAGTGATCTATTTGGATTTCTGCCTGAACACACCACTTTTGTGTTAAACATATAAAACTATCTGGTTTCAAACTCCTAATTAATTTCTTCTAGGTTCTGAATTTTCGGTATTTATATGCTCTCTATTCCCACATTTCCTTGTAGCTTGGTTGCTTATGTGGGTTTGGATAGGCAATTTGAAACATACCCTTTTAAATTGTATATTCTGATGAAATTGATATTTAACAGGTATGGAAAGTTTCACTACCTTCTACTAGCAGTATGCGGCTTCGTGAGCACCTCGGAAGAGATGGACGTCATCTCGATGTCGTTCATCCTTCCATCGGCCCAATGCGACTTAAACCTGAACACGCAGAGCAAGGGTTGGCTGAACTCCATCATCTTCATTGGGATGATGGCAGGTGCCTACTCTTGGGGTTCCGTTGCTGACTCGCTGGGTCGTAAGAAAGTGCTTATAGTGAGTTCCTTCATGAACGCTCTATGTATTGTCTGCTCGAGCTTCTGTCAATCATATGAGCTGTTCATGTTCTTCAGATTTTTAAATGGGGCGGCGTAAGTACCTTAACCTATCACGTTTAGTTTGATTAAAACCGTTGATGATTTACAGATTAGGGGGCAGCGGACCGGTTATATGGTCCTACTTCGCAGAATTTCAACCTAAATCCAAGAGAGGATCTATGCTTTCGTTCATGGCAGCCTTTTGGACTTTGGGAAATCTTTTTGTGGCCGGTCTTGCATGGTTGATAATCCGTGAGGACATTGGCTTCAGAACAGAATATTTCGTATATAACTCATGGAGAATTTTCCTCTTGATTTGTGCATTACCTTCATTCATCGTGGCAGTATTACTTTTCTTTTTACCAGAAAGTCCTAAATTCTTACTAATACAAGGAAGGCCAGAAGAAGCATTAACAATTTTCAAACATATATACCATATTAACACTGGCAACGATGCAGAAGACTATCCTGTTAAACATCTTATATTCGATGATGCCCATACCATCGAAGAAAAAGAAAAGATTTTAAAAAGAGGAAAATTCCTAAATATGTTTGTCGAGATAATAGAAAACAGTAGACAGCTTTTTACTTCACCTATTTTAAGGTACACTGTCATTTCTATCACCATCAACTTCACTTTTCATATTGGGTAAGTCACAACAAATATTTACTTATAAAATACTTGTATATGTAAGATCCTTGAATTCTGAATCTGTAGCTGTAAAAGATTATTCAAATTTCCGCATCTGTCTTTCTCCAGATCTTCCTTATTTCTTCTTCTAGGTGTTTCGGTGTTTATTACTGATACTAAAGATCCTTTTTGTTTTAAATTCACATTAGCTGTTCAGTGCTGGAATCGAAAATTCATTCAAGAATTATTAATTTACACTCTGGCTTTCACTGCATAACTGACGTGAATTCAAAATTCGTTCTTTCCTTTCAGTTACTATGGTTTAATGATGTGGTTCCCAGAACTTTTCAACAGGTTCGATGAATATGCTAAATATCATAACAGCACTGAAGCATATGTTTGCCAAGTTACTGATTTCGTTGTGAATAAAGGAAGCCAAGTAGAAGGAGGACATTGTTCTGACGAGATCGGTGAATCGGTATTTATGGAATCGTTGATCACTGTCGCAGCTGCTTTTCCCAGCAACATCATTGCAGTTTTGTTCATGGATAGATTGGGTAGAAAATTCTTTTTAGGTAATGAGTATATCATTTTTGTAGTTAGAGAAATATTAATTATATTTTACTGTTACAGTATTCAGTACCATCTCAGCAGGGTTATGTTCAGGTTTCTTGTCCTTGGTCTACACTAAAACTCAAAATTTGATTGCATCTGCAATGTTCAGTGGAGTAATTTCGTGTGGTAATGCTGCTCTGGATTGCCTCATCACGGAAATTTTCCCGACCAATCTCAGGTAAAAACAAAACCAAAAACGTTTATGACTTATCTTTTCATGTTTTTAGCATTTTGGTATATTTTATGTTAAAATAAATTAAAAATCAATCTGTATCTCGTTTTAGGGCTACTGGTATTGCTGTTTCTATGGTGGCTGCCCGTTTAGGTGGTATAATAGGAAACATAGTAATAGCTACCCTTCTGGACTTATACTGCCCTGCTCCTACATTCATTGTAGCTGGATTACTAATAGGCGGTGGCTTGCTCTGCCTATTTTTGCCAAATACAACTCGTACACCACTATCTTAATTTCGTTTTTGTATTACCATGTATGTATATTTTAATAATTATTTGTTATTTGCTATATGTTTCCCGATAATTGAGAGTTGCCATTGTTCGTAAGTTAGCATTGTTCCTGTATTAAGTTATTAAAAACGGAAATATATGGCAGAGTTATCGTTTATTAAATTTAATTTCATGAAACATTAAGTTTTAATGGTATATTTTTAAGTCGACCATAGTTTATATTCCACATGTTTATCATACATTTAAATGTAGTAAATTAGTATTAATAAAGTTCGAAGTTGAAGCATTTCATTATGTTTATTTTTGCAGCGACCTTCTATTAATCTATGTGGTGGTCATTCTAGTGACTACGAAATTACTGAATTTTAAGTAAAATAAAAACAATTTTATTTGATACGCACCAATCACTGAATAGACAGTTAAGTAGATTAAAAGACAAAAAGCATTCATACAATTTGCAAGTTCCAACAGTTTTAAAACAACTTTTAAGCAACTTATATTTCACTAAAATGGGTCATTTTACTTATAACCAACAAAGATTGCTAATTGACTTCTATTGTCATCTTTAGTACTCCTTCCAAGATTAATTCAAAGCATGTTTGAATTTTTTCAATTAGTTTTGTCTTCCTATCATCAATTTCAATTTTTAAGTCTAACTCACTAGCAACTAAGAGCTGTCATTATTTTATTACTTGGAATAGATGCCGCTAAAACATAAATTTTATTTGCATAAGACACTTACTTGAAAAGTTTTAGTTTCCTCAGAAAGTGTCCCTATAATTTTTTTATACAGCGTAGATCAGATTTCAACCGCTTTCTTGAATTATCCATGTTTCACGTAAAAGGTAAGTGATAATAATAATAGGGTAAAATTTAAACAGATCTTTGTTAAAATACAAAATATGAAACTCTTACCTAAAGCAACAGGACTCAGGAACGTAAATCACAGCTCTTTTGCAAACACGGCTTACTGAATCAGTGGGTGCAGTTCTCCATATCTAGTCCATGAAGCGATTCGATCTTGATAAACATCCACCCAACGAAAAATGGGAACCTGTAATTCAATGCCGGTTGGAATATTAGCCCTCGAAGTAGTTGTGCCGCGGGTTCCTTCAAGAACATAAAAGCATTTGAGCTTTCCAAAAAATGATAAAATATTTAGATTCAGGTGTTAGAATGGGGCAAAACTATGTTAATTTGGTTAAAATCTACTAGAAATTTTGTAAAATAGTGAATCATTTATTTTCGGGATTAATTTTATTTGTAATTTGATTAAAAATCAATAACAGTATTTTCCGATCTTTTTTTAAATGGTAACACCAATAAAATGAATCTAGAATGCAAATGCAGAGTTTAAATTACTACTACTGTACATCTAAAAAAAAAGAGATTATTTAATAAATGTATTTTATTGTTAAATGCTACCAAAATGATCTACATTTAAAAGTTTATTCATTAAAAATAGAAACAATGGTGTTTGAAATTGATGATTTGACATGGTGTATGCACAATTTTATTACTTTAAAATTTTATCATAACAACTAAATTAAGAAAATTACCATTATTGTGCTGTGGGGTAATAATTCATAATTTATGATTATTCTAGTACGACATGTTATCAACTTTCCACAGAATAACGATCAAATCTTATGAGCTACACTGAAATTATGAAAACAGTAATAATCTATTGGTATCATGTTTTATAAATTAATATTATCTGGGAAAAGTTTACAACATATAAATTAAAATAATATATACATAAATGAGACCAGTGTTATGATTCAACTTAAGATTACTAATGCAATGACTAACTGCTATTGCACCAACTAATTACTAAAGTTACAAATAAATATAATTTTTTCCTGCACTGTAAGGCAATTCTAATATTGGACATAAACCTATTTCTATAAGCAATCTGTTCAGGTTAAGTCATTAACATTGGCAGTAGACGTACAGAATATTTATAAAATAAGAACAATGATATTTTAGAATATCCACTCACATATACTGAAAACTATTCAATAACACATCTACTCTTGGTGTTTATATACAGGCTCGCCTAACTTTAATCGATTCAGCAACTATACCTTTCACTAAACAAGGTAGTCACAAAATAATCTGATCTGCTTTACTTTTACTTCATGTTTAGAAGCAAATGTATATGTACATATGTACGCGTACCCAATCGCATTTTGGTTATTTTGTAGATTAGATTTGTTAAGAACATATTATTAAGTTAAGTTCGACTGCATTCTTTTAATGAAACGATTTATGTAATATTTCAGCCGTTACAATATCATTCCATTCATCAAACTATAACAAGTAGCTATGTCAATACGTACTTAAGTAACTGATAGAAGTAGAAAAAATTGCGACTGGAAGAAGTTTTATTTATATTATATATTTTCAGTTGTCAACTTCTTTCAAAATTCATTACACTGCTGCCTGTAAAATATCTACGAATTACAGATGAATTTCTCCATAATGACATTTGTGGGACTTCATCATTTTGATGTTGTAACAAGAGGGAATGCAGGTTTAGGTTTTGCAGAAATAATTTTATGGGATGGTAATTATAGTGAATGCCATTATAAAGATGTTCAATTGTACTTTTACTAACAATTTGATTTTGAAAATATTATTAACATAACTTTGTGGAAGTGAATTGTGATCTCTGAATAATTACTAACAAACGAAATTTCAGTTCTTTAAATTAGTATTGCTGAAAATTTAGAAACAGCTCATCCAATGTTTATTCACAACACAAGTATTAGTGTATTCATTTGGTAATTCATATCATTAGGCACAAATTATTGCAAGTCAAGATTTAGAATTTCATGCAGACAGCTATAATGTATTATAGTAATGTATAACATCTGAACTTCTCAATTATAAACACTTTGTTTTACAACAGCAATATCGATAAGTTCACAAGTAAATAGGCGCACAAAATGGTGATTTTTACTGATTCCCTTGGGCAACACGCCAAACGGACTCTAGCGGATCTTGACATACATTCTAGTTTTGGGCCAATATTAAATTTTAAAGGTTACTAGAAAATCACATTTGCAATACGACACCAAATGTTACTCTTCATAATAATTTTTGAGTTCGGTAAATTTACAATGATATAACATTGAGGATAAAAATCAAGCACACCAGAATTAACACTATTCTCTATGTAAATTTAAATATGTATGTATTTAGTAGAATGATATGTTAAAATTAACATCATTTATATAACAACTCTGTAATGATTGTATTGTCCATTACTAAAACATTATAAAATATAGTAATACAGGGATGTAAGACACATTTTGAAAATGAGGTTAGCGTTAATATAATGTTTAACAGTAGTCATGATTAAAAAATATTTGTTTTTCAAAGGTTTTCATCTAAACGAAAAAGATAAATATGTACAACAACCCTGCATAGTCATATTCTTCACTTACTAGCGACATACCTACAAGTGAAGAATATTATATAGAATAGTATTATAGCATATAATTGAGAGTACTTTAATCCTGATTTATCTGTTTTAGGTGGAATGTACAATTAAAAAGAAAAAATAGTTTTTATGTACACACGTATATACATCAAATAAAATAAAAAATTTAGTGAGAGGAGGTATATGATTCGTTAACTATTATGATGAAAATTAAGTTAATAGTTACGTATTTCAGGCTTAATAGTAGTTCGAAAAGTACACATTATATTAAACTATGATTGACTTGAGACGATTCTATACTAAACAATTTAATATAATTTTGGTTCATTTCTAATTTATTTTCCGTTCAACTGTCAAATGATTGTTTTTTCTATAAAAACCGCTACCAGAAGAAGATTGATTTCTCGTTTAAACTGAACAACCCATGCAACTATTCTATTCAGGATAACATATACAGTTTTGAATGTTATATTTAATCAAGACAAGATATTTTGGGTCTAATTGATTCATGAACGAAGAATAAACGAAATTATGAAACTAGCAATTCAAAAAATGTTTATTGGAAAATGGTAAAAAATGTTATTCCATTTAACTCTCTAAATAATAACAACTTTGCAGTAATGCACACATCCATTGTTTTAATTGTGTTGTTATTTTGTGAAAGATGGAAGTGGACATGAAAATTTACATATTTTATTTCAAATAGTAATTAATCTTTTTATTGGTAGCAGTTTATTGAATTCCTAAAAAAAACATACTACTTTTTGTGGATTACTACTTTGTAATCAAGTTTCAAAACTAATTGTAATCATGTTATGTCCTTTTTCAAGGTAATAAAACTTGCTGGTACTTAATGCTACCTTAATCGAATTGAAGATTTACTGGCAGTACTAATCCTGGTAAAATCATATCAACTCTTTTTTTTTTAATTTTAGAAAATTATATTAAAAAGAATTGAGGTATGTAGTTGTATATACAAGTTCACGCCCACATTGTCACCCTTTGTATGAAATATTTTATACAAGAATTTTTCTTAGACCCTGCATAACACTAAAAATAAATTTTATATGACGCATGAAACAGACCCTTGTCAAGAGAATAATACTACAAACCCATAAGAATGAAATTAAAAAAATTACAGTACATGAAGTAAAATATAAAAAATATAAAATAAAGTAAATTAGCCCATTTTCATACTTATACATGCTATTCTGCTAATCATAAATTAAGGTTAGGTGCTTAGGTGTGGGACTACAAAATAAATTACTTTCAAACTACAGGGGCTTACACATTCCTTGTAAATGAATGAAACGAAATCATGACTAGCTGACAATATTTCAAAACATTTCAAAAAAAAACTAAAAATTGTTCCATTGTCACCTCAGCTTCTTCAGAGTTCATTCAAAAATTTGTTTGTGGAAACAAAATTACACTTTATTTTCAAAAAGAAAATCACAGTGATGAATTAAAAGAGCGATCTGCTGAATGGTGCGACTTAGTTTTTTAATGAGTAGCAAAATAAAAAATATAAAAAACAAATTACCAATTATACAAAAGTAGAGCATTGCGACAAAAATTGGCAATGTATCCATCATATAACTTTCTCATAAGAGGCACGTACTATCTATAAATTATAAACTTCCTAAAAACTTTCAGGAAATTCTGGACAGTAAAGTGCTTGTTAGGGAAATTTTAAAATAAAACGATTCAAATGAAAGTTGTGAGTATTCGATATATATATTATATATATATATATAATATATATATATATATAATATATATATATATATATATATGTCCAGTTGCGAAGATAAAAATAAATCAATAAAGCTGTTTTGGAAATGAAGAAAAACTAAACATTCTGAAGAGTAAAGTGCAATTTGGGGCAATTTTAGAAAAAAAAGGTATTGTAGGTATTAAACAGCAAAGTTAAATTATGCAATTTGCAATAAATCACTATGGCTGCTTTTAAAAAAATTAATAAAAACTGAAAATGTTCAATAGCAAAGTGACCCCTAGGGCGGTTATAGAAAAAAATGTTTCAAAAAAAATTATAGGCATTTACAGTACATTACAGTACTTCAGGTGTTAAGTTATCAAAAATATGTAAAGCCGTTTTGAGGAACATTCAGAAAAATTGAAAATTTACAAGAGCAAAAGGGCCCTTCAAAGAAAGTAGGTAATAAACGATTATAGTAGTTCCCGATTTTGACTAACATCACATGGATTCAAGTTATCAGCAAAACAAGCCCAAATATAAAGTAATAGCTTTTCACTATTTACAGTTTTTTAGACACACACGCGCACACACACAAACAATTTTCAAAAATCATGTTTTTCAGGCTCTCAAATTTCAAAAATCAACCAGTAAACAATTCTTCCTCATTATATGAGTACCTCAGATGAGAAAGTAAAACGTTGATACACAATGATTTTTAAATTAACAAGAATTTTTAATGTTTTAAAATAACAAATAATAACTGCAATTTACCCACAAATAATATTGCTATTTTTTTCGTTTCATCAAATCTGCTTAGAGATTAAATACCCACTGCCATTTATTTGCTACTTAATATTTGCTACATTAATGATTAATGTTTTGAATGGTTTTAAGTTCTAATATTGAAGAAACTCATAAATGTTAAATAACATCAACAATTATTTGACTTTACATCTTAATTTCTGCACCTATATTTTCAGAAAAAACTAGCAACTGAACAATATTGGTTGGTTTGTTGTTGAAAACGAATCAGAGTTTAATCTAAATAAGCTAAGATGGTCTAAATGTGTTGGATATCTCACTGAAAATTTGGTAAAATAACAGTATGTGATTCACTATAATGCAAACAATGGCATGGAAAATATTACAAGTATTATTCATATTATATTTTTGTTAGTAAAACTTCAAAATTATTCTAAGATGAATTTTGAGAAGCTAAATAGCTACATTATTTTGTAAAAAATTATACACCTAAAAATAAATTAATTTTTAATATAATCATATTTTATACAAAATAAACACAGCTAAAATAAAATTGAATAAAATTTTTATAAGATGAGTCCCACTTCATTGCAAAAGTAGTTAATATGTATCATTTCATAAAAAGTTCAATTAAAACAATAACAAAAATGATATTCAGTTCTACACGATACAATTTTATTGTTTTTTAAATCGATGTAAATTACATATTGAGGTTTTGATTGAATTACTCGATTATTGTGAATTCAAATTAAATCGACATGTCATTTTGCCAAGAATAGATAAATATGCAAATAAACGGAAAATTTCATTTTCTTTGGCATCCATTATATATTAAATTTGATTAATGACCAAACCAAACCAATTCAATATCAATTTCAAAATTTTTTGGACGGACTGAAGGTACTGCATTTCAATAACTATTTGATTTCACAACAATTTTGTTTCATCCATGAGAGACAGGAATGGATCAATTTAGCCCCCCTCCCCTTATAAGACAATTGCATGCCAGGTATTTAAAAGTGCACTTTTAACAGTTAATGAACTAATTTCTGAAATATAAATTAACATGTTAAATATTTTTGTTTGTATCACAAAAGTACACGCTTTTATGCCATCATATGACTGCCTCCGTGAATAAAAAGAATGCAATGCTTCAATTACAAAAAAAATTTATACACTGGCGAGCAATTCTCCAGTAACTCGTCTAATAAATTAATTTAAACATCTGAGGTAAGTTAGAATAAACAACACTGAAGTAAAAAAGAACAAACTGCCATGATTAAGTATTTCGGAAATACAAGCTCGCTGTCTTAAAAAACCCTGTATAAAACTCAAAGTACAAAGTCATTGTAATGGATGTGTGTTAATGAACCCCGGGACAGATTGACCAACAAAATAAACTATAAAAATGCAAAACAATCAAAATTATATAAATAACATTTGAAGCACATCACATACAACTCTAAATGAGAAAATCCTCTGGTGAATGGGGAAGTCAAATTGAGCGAGCTGTTTTTAGCAAATGATAGCCGACGTTATAACTCCATATCTTCAGCTTCGTTTTCAGAAAAATCTGACATACTAGATTCACTATCAGAACTCACATTCTCCTGGCCTCTTAGAGCTTCTTCCGTTGCATACTTCCTTACATACTCTAAAAAAATTCATTATGCTTTAAAACTAAGATTATTTGAAAACTTTCATATTTCACTTAAAATTAAAAATCATTTATACACTACTGTGTGCTGAAAATATTCAATAATGACTACATAAAATAAAACAATAATTTTGTATTTTTAACCCAAACAGCCCAAAACGTCTTAAAGATATATTATCCATTCTACATCTGGAAACTTAAACACTTAAAATGGATATCTCCACATGCAGAAGTCTTGGAGACAAAATGTTTTAATATATTTAAAATGTTATACATAAGATGATGCACTCCGATGGCCACTGTTGGACCAAGAATCGGATTGTAACCAATTTTGGTGTTGAGAATGGTCAACACAACTTGAACATAAAACGCACGATTATGAAGTAAATACGTTGACTGCGCAATCAAAAGTTAAGATATTACAATTCAGAAATGAGTTGATTTTACTTTAGCTTCAACTCTTTATTCGTTTACGAAAAATTTTCCCAAACACTATTTCGTCTTCCTTGAAATAGATAATTTGAAGTCGGTCAATATAATAGGACTATAACCTTGACAGATTAAAAGAATTCAGAAAATTTATATTTTAGCAAAAGTTAGTAAGTCATTTCTGTAATGAGTCAAATGTCTGTACTTCTATTAAATTTTTTCAAACCACATTTAAAATATTGATGAATTAATATACTTGTGTATAGAAATTCTACTAGTAACAGTAATAGAGTATTTTGGAGAATTAGTTGAAATTCAGGAACTTTGGAGATAGTCAGTGTGAGAATCAGAAACGAAATAGCAACAGGGTTAAAATCCATAAAAAAGGAATTGCTCGAGGTCAAATGATCATGAAAGAAATACATTCGTATGAAATGATCTCTTCACTTAGCCATATAGAAGTAAAAATGGAACACACAAAATAAACAATGCTAAAATTGTACCTACCATTTGGGAGAAACAAAACTATACTAAACTGTAAGAATATAAGCCGTAATGTAAGAATGTAAACTGTAATGTAATGTGATAAAACAAAATTAAAGATAAAAGAAGAAAACGACAAATAAAAATCACCTCATAAGATGACTTCCAACAAGCCTCGAGTGTAAGCTAAAACAAGATGCTAATCACATTGATGACAATGATGTATTAAGCTTTTAGAAACAGATGTAGGGTAGATATATTTTTTCTACAACCTATCACTTTTTCATATACTTCATCTCTGTTTGCACCCTCCTAATTTATCTTTTGACGATTTTCTGATCTAATTCTCCTCTACCACAGATTTCTTCAAGTCCAAGAACCTCAAACAACAACCCATCGCCATATGTAAATTTTTACCATCCGAGTCACTAGTGGAGTTCATTTTCAGACTATTAGGATATGGTTTAAACAGGTTCTTCATGCTCGACGTTTCATTGAGGTCATCTAATACGAGGTAACACTAGATAGTCATCGAGATCTACTACAATGCATACCATCAATTGATTCTTTGGTTTGAGTGTCTAGTCTATTTCTATAGAGGATATTCGCCTTTAATTTGCTCTACTATTCAATTACCTGGTCAATGCAATAGATACAACACAGGTAAATCCATTAAAAGTAAATAACGAAAATAACATGAGCACCATACCGCAACAGGTAGTTGAATAACAAAATACATATTGGCAAACAAGCCACATTTACACAGACTAGATAATCAAACCAAAGAAGTAGTTGATGGTACACACTGTAATAGGCTCCTATGACCAATACCGCACCACTCTTGAAGATGTCCACTAGAATAGTAGACGAAACGACGAGTATGAAGAACCTGTATGGACTCCAGCATAGTAGCTCAGAAATCAGCTCTAATCATAGTACATCAATCATTTTTGAGACACAAAGAATTAAAGATTATAAAAGTCCCTGATACTTATTTTCATTAAAAATTTAATATTGATAACATATGTAATAAAAAAAAAAAAAAGTTTATATTAAGCGTAATTATGTCCTTATAAAGTCAAATAAGGACATTGTCTTTAGGGTATTATCTTTTTGTAATATGTGACTTCTTTAAGGCGTTTTAGATACGTAGTCGGCGTCACTGTGTATACATACACCTTATATCAGACATCTTGAAGATGTCTTTGTGTTGTCTGGGAATATAAAGTTGGAAAAAAATATCATTAAACCAAAAATAACTTTTAATACTTACCCGATACTTTTTTCTTGTATTCTTCCGGTTTATGTAAATACATGGCAGCCGCATCTCCATTTAACGGATCAATAGGGTTTGGGTAAGTTAACAATTGGGGCAGAAAAGATTCAAAAATATTGGATAAATCTGCAAATAAAATGCATTAAGTAGAATATTCAAGGAGTGTTTAAACTCATCACTATATCAATCAACCATCACAGCAATTCCAAATAACCGATTCGAATGAAACGCACTTCTAAGGTAGTAGAGTAGTAAGTAGTCCAGGTACTTCTAATGAGAAGTATTTCTAATAATAGTTTAGAGGTTAAAAAGTCTAATAAAGAATTTTGGATCCTTCTCGTAATTCGTAAAATAAAAAATTTCACTAGGCTCAGCTTTTTTCCGACTTACCTCCCGATGATTTCGCCTACAGAAATCGAAAATTTTCATAGCAAATAATAGAGGTATATCACATCATAAAGTAGTTTCACAATTCTTTAATGGCCAAATGATTAATTAGCTCTCAATAACATATAAAATCATACAACTTATTGTTCCGTAATAAACATCAACAATTGTTACACTACGTTATATGCCACTAATAGCTTTTTATCATAAAATAATCAACCATATGTGTTGTAAACACTTTCTATCCGAATTATAGGTTTGATGATTAGAAAATTCATTCTTAATTTTTTTTAATTTTAATTTAATTTTGTTATTAGTTTCTCTGTATAATGTTCTATTAGCCACTACATGTTTTAACATGATGACAGTTGAAATCGTAACATTTTAGAGAAGGACAAAAAAATTGGAACATTATTATAAACTTTAAACAATATTAACCTTAATCAGACATGGCAATAAGAAGCATTCACAACTTAGTCACAATCAATTATGGAAATTTTGAGTCAATTATGGTTTTATTAGAAAAAACATGAAAATATGACAAGGAAGACAATGTACATTGGAAAAGAAATTATTTTCGAACAATAAAAGGGTGTTAAATAAAAACTGTATACAAGTGAAGGAATGAAGAGCTTTTATTTTGGTATGCCACCAACTGATTAACATTACCTCTCATCAAACATTTAATGAGTGGTATTCTATTGATCTGAATTCACATCTTGGAAAAAAAGCCAGTGTAAACAAAGAAAAGAAATAAATGCACTGTATAAAAACCCTGCACCAAAAAATACAAGAGAAACAATCTTACAAAGAGATTTAAGGTTGAAAAAGTTCTTGGCTGTTGTGTTTCCCCAATTTCGTTTAAAATCGATTTAGACCAAACATTTTCATGCCATGAAATTTGCTATGCTGATAAATCATAACGTTCAAGATTATGATGACATACAACATTCGAGAAGAGAACTAATTGAAAATCAAATACATGTGCCAATCTTGTAAGATGCACAATTCAGAAGGCACTGCACTAACTATAAATATTTAAGAATGAAAAAAGGAATAGGAACGGAATAGAATCTTACACATCTCAAAGCAAACCAAATTTATATTCACTATTATCAAAAGCATAATCGTGTAGACAATCAATATAAATTACTGTTTGACTTACCTCCATTAAAAATAAAAGTTTAATACCACATCTTAACAGACAGACTACATTTTCTTCATACATGGTAATAGTATAATACTGGGAACAATGCTACAGTATCACCAATGAGTATAGATGCATATAGAGGTGCAGGTTAATGGGGACAATGTCCTTCCTGCGGAGTGTATACAAATAAGGCTTGTTACCCAGTCACTAGTGGCGCTGATATATCAATTTTGAGCACGTCGTATATCCAAATTATAGATCGTTAGGTACAAATGCACGTGGTCGAATGGTAACATGCTGGATTATCAATCTGATAATCCCAGAATCAATCATTCCTACCAATAATTTTTTCTGTACTTTATTAGTATTATATTTTTATTTATTGATTTTTTTTGTAAGTAGTAATGTTATAAATTATCAGCAGACGCTACATCGCTTTAGGTAATTTAGGCAATGAAAAAAATTTAAAGGTATGTGTGGTACTCGATCCCAAACATCAGGTTGGTAGTCCAACTCTTTACCACTCAACCATACATATGTATGTAACTAAAGAATCAAAGTTTGTATATAAGCTGAACCTAAATTAATACATTAGCGCAATTAGTGATGGTAACAATCCTTGTTGTAGCAGTAGTAAACAAAGGATATTTATTTTCTAAGGTGTGCCCCTCTATATGCATCTCTACTCATTGGTATCATTGTCTACTACATAGACCTCACGATCTATAATTGTCAGTGGCCATTCTCGGGTCACACAACTATATTTTTATACATAATATATAGAATTATTTTAAATACTTACCATAGAGTGCTGTCCAAGCTTGATTAATGACATCCAAGCATACAGTTCCGGATACTTCATCAATGTTGGGATGATAAACTCGATTCATAAATCCGATACTCGGAGATTTGAATGGGTAGTGTTCAGGAAGATGTACCCTTACTTTCCAAACTCCACCTTCATAAGGGGCTGCAAAAACAATATTTATCCGAATAAATAAAAAAAAGTAAATGAAGATTTACTTCCTCTGGGTCCATAGAATTTCACACAAAACTCGTTCAGTCCACCTAAAATCGTAACTTCATGTTTGCTTTCAATACTATAATATTAATTAAGGAAAATTCAACATATTGTTGACAATCAGCTGTGCAATGAATAAAAATAGAACAGTTATTTTAACTTCTCTTTTGACTTTGTTACACACTAATTTGTCAAATGAAAATAACGGAGAAAGGAAATTTGTCGAATGCAAGCACAATCAGCTGATGAGTAAGGACACTTATTGTTTACATTACTATTCGAATACAACAAAGGATACAGTTTAATAACATCCGTGTCCATACGTCTTTTCCCAGCACTCGGCGACGACATGTTTAGTGTGTCATAAAAAAATTACCATGAATCCGTTGCGACTATGGTCTACACGGACTCACACGCGAACGAAACCACCTCAAATGAACAAATGGCTGAAAACAAAATCGAGCAAACATCCGACGATCTACTCGAGCATTAACCAACCAACCAACCGTTTACGTTTACTAACATTTCCGTCATTCCTGTCAAATATACGCATGAAACGGCACATTCGCCCGACAGCTACGGGCGCTCACGAACGGTCGGACGGAAAGTGAAAGTACGAACTTTATGGTTCATGGCCTTTGGCTGGAGATTCAAATAGTAACGGTTCTCTCTAAAAATTTGCAGAATTACTTTAACACACGAATTTCGTTGCATTTCGGATACTTTGTCAACCCATTTTTGAAAAATCTGTAAAAAATCTAAATTTATTATGTAATGTAACCAAAGCTTATTTGTATTCCTAAAGTACTTTTTACATTAAACTTTTGAAGCTCAACATTTTCATTAATTTCATTGGAAGAATATAAATTTATACCATATTATAAGTTCTCGGAATAAAAAAATGAGAGCGATTGGGCCGCTAAATTAGCCACCAGCAAACTTTTCAAATTTTCCTTAATTTATTCTTTCAGATGTTGATAACTCCAGAAATTTATATCACATCATCGACAAGGCCTAACAATGCGTACTTATTGGGGATAACGTATAATTTGACTATCGTGACATTAAGCAGAAAAGGATTAGGTGCGTAATTTACAGATTTCAATTTTAGCTTACTTCAAACCAGTTTAAATTTATAACAAAATAAAATACACTACAGATATATTGTATCATAGAGCGATGGATGCATCTGTACGCAGCCTGGCATGCAAAAACACAAAACGTTAGATTTTTAAGGTTTTCCACAATCAAATTCCTATTTATAAATACTTTACATACATACGTTTTTTCTTGAAAGAATTTTCAACAGTTTTTCGTTATACAATCGAAAATATTTAGGAACCAAGCCCATTGAATACAATGAGAAAGAAAATAACTACGAATTTCAGCACATCTATGAGAAAAAATTAATTGCATTATATATAATAACTTTTATGAAAGTTGGCTGGCAGAAAGCTGCACATGGAGGCATTATTAACATGTCGATTTTTAAACAGTCCTGTTGACACTCAGAAGATGTATCTAAATTCTTCAAATACTCCACTTGAACTTGTGAACCTGATGAAGTATAAATCAAATTACAGCATTTTAATAATAAGAGCAAAACTTTATTAAACCCATCTAAGTAATCTACAATACATAAATGATTCATTAAAATTTCTGGATCAATCAAATGAATTAAACTTAAAGTAAATACAAACTTGTCACCAAAGTACTTCAAACATTTATACTTTAAATATAAAACTAAATATATACTTTACTACTACCTAGTACTAGACTAGTACTAAACTAAATATATACTTTAAATAATATAAAAAATAAAAGTTTGTTCAAATTTATATTAATATTAGTAACAAGTTTTATTTAAATTATTCTATATACTACGTAACCGATACATCAAATGTCCTAGGGGCAGTCAAACTGGGTTCATCTGATCCGCATTTTCAGTGGTCTCATAACCACTATCAAATCCTGATTGGTTATTTTCTTGTTCATCGTCTTCATCGTCTTCATCATCCGAGTCAATGCCATACTCCGCTTCAACATTCTGGCATATATGGCGATTAAAATTATGCATATTTCTATACGTGGCTCGACAATTTGCGCAACTGAATAGTGGTAGCACAATGATCTGTAATAAATTCAACCTAGATGAAGTTCACAAAAAAGTAAAACATTAGCTTTATTAACAGTGTATAGTATACATAATTGTATGCTAATTTAGTTCAATACAATGAAATGAAAAATTTATCGAAAATAAGCAACTTGTAAGCATACACTCTGAGTTAGTACGGCACAGAGTGACAATCTGGAGTGTGAAGCCTTAAGAGATAGTTAATGAGAGACGTTAACAAAACCCATAACAAATAATTCGCTCCAAAAGAAAATACCTAAAATTGACCGAAAAGATAGAACTCTTAGAATCATTACAATTAGATGCGAACGTACCTATACAATTACCCAGAAAATGTGGAATTGATAAATCGATAATCACTTCAATTAAAACCAAAAGACTAAAGACGTTAATATACATTGATAGTATGCTGGTCTCAGTAACAAAAAAAAAAAACAAAACTCAGTGTTTGGCAGGACGCACACCAGGAAATATAAGATTTTAAGTATAATGTAATGAAATGTTCTCCCTTCTGCTGTCAAAGAAAAAGAAGCAAAAAGTGGTGTGGAGTTTAATGCTTTGTTAACCATCTACTGTTTAATAAAAGAATATTTACAAATTTTTACAATAACAACTACAATTTTCAATTACAATTATTTTCATGTATCTCTTAAGATTTAGCCAGTGTTAGCCTTGAGCGTAGGAAAACAGTTTTTCAGTTTTTTTTTTTGACAAAGCACGTCATAGTTGAGCCATTTTGTATAAAATATTTACAAATACATACACAAACGCTTTTCGATTATCGCTCTTTCTATTAATCAGAACCCTATGAAAATTAGTTGCGTGGTTTAGGACTGGAGAATCACTAGATTTTAGTGGAGAAACAGACAAAGGCTATGTATCAGGTAACACTTCCTCCGTGACGTGTCGTGATCATATATTAATAGTAGACCAGGAAAGGTATAGGCCAGCCTGTATGAAAAGATGTAATGCCGAATAAAAATTTTCAACACCGAGATCGAGTTCCAATTAAAAATATTAATCCAAGAGCGTAGGCTTTCACGGCCGAAGTCACTAGAAGCAATGAATTACAGGCTGTTAGGCGATGGTCGAATCAGGATCTTCATACGCGACATTTCGTATTTCTGTGGTGGACATCATCAGGAGAGGTGCGATAGTGGTCAACTGCAGTTGATGGTAAGCACTGTAATAGATTGCTGAGACCACTACTGCACTGCTCCTGAAGATCCACCACAGAAATGGATGAAACGTCGGCTATGAAGAACCTGATTTGACAACGGCCTAACAGCCCAGAGTTCATCGCCTCCTCCAAAAATATTAACTTGAAATTGTGATACTAAACATGACAACAAATAGGTAATGGCTGTCCTTCTACTTTACCAGGAACATGCCACTAAACAGGCAAAGCAATTATTTAAGTTCATGATCCATTGTCACATTATAAAGCATGACCACCAACAAAACAAAAAAGTTATCAAACGAATTTTTTTAATCTATACATGTCCACAATCAATTTAACAATGGAAGGGAAATCCTTTTTTCTATGCTTTATGCTTCTTTCTTTGTCTAACTACACAAAGGCAAATAATCCATGTCCATATATGTAAGATATGGATGAAAAAACAAGAAAACAGTAAAATAAAAGGGTACTTTACATTAGCTGTGGAAAATTCGATTATTGGCATCTCATCAGGAGCATCCAAATCGAAAGTGAATTCACGTTCCTCGACCATGCCATTCCCTGCATTCACGGTTAGCACCATGGAAATAGTCCTTCCTTGCATTAATGCCATTCTTCCTTGAAATAAGGTCTCCAATTGCAGAAACAATTTAACAGTTGGTGACTTCTTTGAATCGCTGTAACAATGAACCAGGTGCCAACAAAACACTAACTGTCATTCACTGATCATTCATTAAGAATCATGAAGTCCATGGACCAGATTGGAGTTTATGATCCAGCTCAATGAAAGTTCTAAACCGTTGCAAACAGATTTAAACCAATGAAATGTTATGGTCTTATTCATAAATGCATATTAACGTTAAAATGGATTTAGAAAAATGCGTTTAGAATGTGTTTCACGGATGTACTACAGCTTTTTTCCATGTATTTTTAACATGGAGACGCTATAGTTACCTTAGTGAAACACTCTAAACGCATTTTAAGCTAAAACTTATTTTAGCGTTAAAATGCGTTTATGAATAAGAGGGTAAGGATTTAATTGAGTGAATTCAGTAGTTCAGCAACAAGAAAAGGAAACCTTCTATTAAATAAGAATAATGAAAACTGTTCATTACATGGTTGGAACGAACTTGAACAGAATAGCATTGATCACAAACAAATCATCTTAATCTAAACAATGTCTATAGCATCAAATTTTATACTTTCTCATATGAGGTATTCATAAGAAAGTATTGTAATTGGGTCGATTTTCGGAATTTTATATTATTGGCTTTTCTGGATGTTCTGTGGTACAATGGGTACAAAGAACAAGTTTTTGAAGAATGTCTGTGTATGTATGTGGTCGACTTTTTCTTAGAAATCGTAATTAGTGAAAAGCTGAAACTTTCCATTTGGGCTCAGTCTTCTGAAAACTCGAACCCATGTGATTCTTGTTAAAATCGGTTAAGGGTAAGGGACATTTTACTATTGCCATTTTTTGTGACCTAGAAAACCAGTCTCGCGCTTTTATTTAAATTTTATATATTTAATCTACTGTTTAATCCCTATCGACGCCATGGTTATGCGAAATCTTCTCTGAAGGGCATTTTACTCTTGTTGATTGTCAGTTTTTCTCAATTTTTTCCAAAACGGCCAATCTTACTATACTTTATATCTCAGCAAATACAGTAAATGCTCACAATTTTTATTTGAAACACTTTTTTCTAAAGGGGCTCTAAAGGACGCTTTACTTTGAACAATGTTAAACTTTTTCAAACTTCCTCTAAAACAACTCCTTATTAACTTTAAACTTCGCATCCTGACTCACATCTCTGAACGTTTATATGAAAAATGCTTACTTCTACTCATATGAAATCTTTGCCAAAACTCTGACCAAACATGAAAAAGTTTCAGAGTAGAGGATGATAGGAGGAGAATAATAAGTCAATTTTTCAATGTCAACAGAAGATTAATATCTGATGAAGTATTGCCTCTAACATGATTTCATGTGTGAATGATATGACAGTTTTATGTTGTGCAGATATTTAGATGGAACTATTGTACATATTCCTATTTTAAGAAGTAATTGGTTATGACAGCTTAGGGTCTCTCTTAATGCATTTAAAGCAGTATCCATGACTTTTGCCAATTATAAAAATTCGAGACTGCGTGATTTAAAGATTAAAATAAATGATGATGCTTACAAAGAGTCACAAATGTTAGGTACCTTGGAGTGGTTATTACTATAGCTTAATCGTACTATAACCTGAGATGAAAAGGGCATGTGCAGCAAATTGTTAAGAAAGACAGATATTTGTTTTACGTATTTGTATGATATCAGCAGTTGGAAGCAGAAAACAAAAGTGAGGAAAAAGTGTGAACAAATTATTTTTAAAGCAATTTGCATATTATATTCATAGGGACTAGCAAAAGAGTGTGTCATGGTCATTGAATGTTTTTCGAAAGGGCAAGGAAAAACACCCACTGCACAAATATTTAGTTGCACTCAAAGTGAGGTAAAATTTTACCTCTGAATCTACTTCGGAGAAGAGAACTGCCGACTTGAGATTTGTTTACACTACCGAGCCAATGGTAAATGGATCTAAAGATATCTTCTAATGAGAATTCATATTTAGGGAGAGGTTTTATACAGTGAAAACATAAATATCATGAAGTGAGACTTTGACACATTAAATTCTTCAAATTGCTAGATAACCTGATCATTAGCAAAAATATGCATTTGCACCAAAATGGATGTACATAAGAATGCTAAACAATATCCATAGTGTATGTTAGTATAAATAATATTGCTATATTCGAGAAGTACCTAAATTAAGCAATGACTAAAAATATTTGTTTTTGAAAACATACCTCACTTCCAATCTGGCCACCCTTCGATCACCACCATGGTTTGGAGGGAGAGCAGGGTCCAACATGTCTGGTTTGCAGAGGATTCGATCCCTAAAAGTTTAAACAGGTACCTATATGCAGCAGTGTCGTCACGATATACACACAATAAATGAAGAAGTATATACTTACCTCATGTGAAGGAAATATAATTTCCATTCCTACTTCACATTTCATTCAATAATTCCCACGTTGTTCCTAAAACAATAAGTTAATTTTCTCTGTCATTGTATATACGAGGGTAACTTAAGAATATTTAAAACAAATTTTGTAAGAGTATCAGATCTATTTCAATAATTACGAGTTAGGATGATTTCATTGTGAAATAAGATTGGTTAAAAAAAATAAAAGTAAAATGGTGCTAACGATGTGCGAAAAAGTTATCGATTTTGTCCAGTGTAAACATGTTTAAAAGAAGAATTAAAATTTGAAATGAATAAAAATTTCCATGGATTTATAGTATAAACACATACCTACCCAATTTTCAGGTCATTTTTGAAAATGCTTCATGTCCATCTTCAGTTTTTTTTTTATTTTAATTTGGAACTTACTAAATGGTTCTTTTTCTGCATCGCCGCACCCACTGCCGAATTTAAATTGTATGATGAAACTGCCGGTTTGAGAAAAGCGTACAAACTTTGCGCATTTTTCTTTCATTTTCGTAAATAAAAGAATAAACCAACGCGTTAAACTAAATATCACCTCGCTCCAGCACTTCCTTCGATTATTTTATTACTGACGTGACGTTGCTGCCAGGACACGTTTTAATAATCTATTGATTTACCATAAGGTCCAATATCGCAGATTTAGTTAAACGTCCTAAACCAATTTGATCTTAATGCTCACTAGTATTTAAGTTTATATCGTCCGTTTTAAAAATTAGATTTTTATGTGGTCGCCTTTATAACGATTTTAGTTCGCCATCTCTAGGTGGGTAGCGACTATAAACACTAGAAAGATCCCAAATTCATCAGACACACAACTCATCAGTGGTATTATCATTACATTTTTTTGAAAACCCGAATAATTGTCTGGCTCGCGTTAAGATTTTTCTCTATATGTTTTTCTATATATATATTTCTACTGTAATATACTGGGTGTTTGGTAAACATGCGGAAAAATTTAAGGAATTACTCAATATTTTATTCTTTGATGACTTTTGAAAAACAGCTCCATTAAAAGATACTGGGTGAAAAAAATTTGCCACAACCATTTTCGATATTTGTTAAAATAATTAATGTAAATAAAAGTATGTAGCACGGCAATGGGTTTAGCAAGTATAAAATAAAAATTTACAATGAGTTGTTATCTTGTATCGGTCGCGTTTATTTATGTAACAAGAAATGTAATGTGGTTTATACACGATGGTGCACCACCACATTTTAGTTTGGTTGGTTGGGAATTTTTAACAGCAACATACGGAGATCGCTGGATTGGTCGAGATGGACCACACGTGTGGCCTGTTTGATTCCCGGACCTAAACCCCTAGATTATTTCTTATGGGGTTATCTAAAGTCAATAGCTTATGCTGCTCCAGTGGAAAATTTGGACTACTTGCGAAATCGCACAATTGCTGGGTGTAACTCATTAGAAACGAACCTGGTGTGTTTGAAAAGTTCGGTAGTCAATTATGAGAAGATTGGATGCTTGTATCAAAACTGGAGGAAGTTATTTTGATCGTTTATTGTGGATTAAGTAGCTTAACATGTATTTCTTCATAATAAAATGTTGTTATCCCTGTATCTTCGAAATGTAGCGGTTTTTCAAAAATCATCAAAGAATAAAATATTCTTAGAATAGTCCAAGGAATAAGCCCTTAAATTTTTCCACATATTTACCAAACACCGTATATATTCTTTAGCATGCATAATCTAATCTTAACAGTAGTACTTGAATACGTTATGATATTATGAGGCCCTAACTTTTACATTGAGGCTTATAGTAGATACTAAAAAATATATTAACACGTTGTATATACATATTATACATGTTATATACATATATTACGTAATATATTTTATGATACTATCGACAAGTTTAAAAATATCGGAAATTAATAAATTTGTGTGCTGATGCTGCATTACCACAAGATGCTTTATTGAACTTCATAATGTAACCATTTTTATAAACTCATTTAATTTTGCTATGCGAATTTATCAATCTAATATGTTTTGAGCAACTATGTAACCATATGTAACTATAAACCAGTTTAGATTCCTGTGTTATTTATTGCCTAATTAGTAATTGCGTATTTAAATTTAATAACAATAATGACAAGTTGCTACGTACTGTGCTTCTCGCAAAATCAAAGTGAAATCATGAAATCAATATTTCAATTTACCTAACGTTTCTGTTTATCATGTATCAGTTCTTCTCTTAGGCTAGTTAAAGAGAATTGAAATGTTGAACTATCAAGTTATATAATCCATAGGGATTCAGTTTTCAAACATTTATTTAAATTTGACAGTAAGATTCAGAATCAACTTCTTTGTAATTAGAAAAATTTAATGTCAATAAATTAACTGATTTTTGAACCATTTTGAACCAGTGTGCTGCGACTACTCAGATATACATAAAATTGGTGCATTTCGATTTAGTCCAAAATCTGTAGTTGGGTGTTTGATTCGAAACCTAACAGTTTGATTCAAAAAGAGTCGTTTTACAGGAGTTGATAATTTTACTTTTATAAAACAAGCAGTTTTTGAGTTGTTTTGAACTAATTTGCAACTATCCCGAGGAACCCAAAATTAAGACATTTCTTGAGTTTGAGGGAATGAACATTACAATATATTATGTAAGATATAATGAAGTCTGTATGACATGCATGTTCAGATCTTGTTGCGTTTTCCAAGCTACACAAAATCGTCACTTAAAGACGTCTTTACTTAACTGTGTAAGTCAGTGTGATTTCAGTGGACCGAATTACTTACCTTGAAAACATCACTTAACCTTATGTAATCGGACAAGTTTCACTTCATTTTCGTAAAATCTTTGAAAATAACTACCGAAATTCCAAATTATAAGACCCACTTGGTTTAGCGCGAACAGTGGCCAAGGTGTCACGACTTTCTCATACTGCACTCTGCCTGGCGCCTGCTTCCTGCACCGTTGATGAAGTCGTAAAAGTGGATGATAAAACACATCATAAAATGGTTACAAAAAAGAAGGCATTAACACAGGAAGGGTTCCGAGAACAATCGTTAAAAAATATATAAAACGTGGCTATGCAAATTCAGTAAAATAATACCTCGAAGTCCAGATGGTCTAGAGAAGGTTTCTTTTATATTTGACCCACATTCAATACTCAGAAGGAATTTCTTTTCCTCGGAACACTTGTAGATGTAAATAACACTGCAAGAAGTAGACCCAATATAGAGGTTGATTGAATTACACAACTGACGCCAATTTTTCGTTAGGCTGATGATTACACCGACTTGTTTAAATTTAGTTGTCATAAATGAATGAGATTTAACAAAATTGAAAGGTATCATGAATTAGATGATAGGCCAAGGTAAGAAGCAATATACTCACTAACATACAAAATTCTGCCTCAAAACAGAGGTTTTCCCTCAGAGATGAACTAATAATATCAGAATTTAAACTTGTCGATGGTATTTTTACGTTTAGGTCTGACTGAAACCATTTTGTTTCAAGATAATTAAAACATTAATTCATTAAAAAATATTGATACTTTATATGGAATCGTGGAATCTTTAGTACAATTTGTTCACTGGACGTTTACTTAGGCCATGTTTGTATAAAGGATTTAGGGGTGGTATTTATATGTATGAATTAATATATACCATTCATATTTATTGTAGAAAATAACTTTTCAGCTTACTTACAGCTTAGAAATTCTCTTAAATGAAAGAGGCGATGTGGTGACAGCACGACGGTGAATCTCTCACTTTGCCCTGTACGTTACTGAAACTGCTTTTCGTGAAAGATGGATCGGGTAAAATGATATAATATATTTGACTTGCCGTTTCCCAGATATAACATATGGGTTTATTTTAGAATACTTAAAAGAACTGATTTATTGTACATAGTAAAATGGTATAGACTATCTACACAATAAAATAAGAGCAGAGTGACAAAATATTATTTTCTAAATAATTAGAGCAGCATGCACCAGAAGTATTTTAAGGAGATTTGAGTGTTGTACTTTGTACATTTCAACATTACCTATCTGATTGTTGTACTAAATTTGCTTATGATTTTTAATGTTGTACATGGCTGTGTTAGAAACTTGATGATCTCTAAAAGTGTTCGATTTCATTTGGTACGAGCCCTACAGCCCTTTCCAACAAATAAGAAGAATACCAGATTTCCAGATTTCTGGAATGTGGCTGTTAGATTTTTGAAGTATTTTAGCTTTTAGGGTTAAAACTGAAAAGTCTGAAATGCCCATAAACCTTCCAGATACAATTTTAAATGTTATTCCAAAATTCTGAAGCAATCTCTAGAGTTTTTCTTCAGCATAACTCAGACTTCCTATTGTTTGAAATTATAGCGAGAGCTTGTAGAACTTATCTAAGATCATATAGGAAAGTTGAAATTTATTTACTGTGAAACTCTGAGAATGAAACAATTTTAAACTTGCATAAAGCTTCTAGATTTCAGTTTTAAATTTTTTTTAATCATTTAAAATTCTAAAGGAATCTCTAGAGTTCTTCAGCATTTTTTAATGTTTGAAATTGTAACGAGACCGCTTCTAGAAGCTATCCGAGACCAATTATTACTTTACATAAATTTTCTTTGGTCCTCGGAGAATAAAGCAAACTGAATATTCCATAAACCTTCTAGGTTTGGTTTTGAAGCACCCTCGGTAGTTCACAATTCTAGATTAACGTATTGATCTTTACTTTAAATTAGTTTTAACATTTAAAACAGAGATAAAATCATTTGGAACTTTCGTAACACAGTAGGAATTCTCTTGGGCGCAATATTGGATGTTGAACTTCTGGAGTATTGCTTGTAGATTGTCAAAGTTTTCTAACGTTTCGAAATGACATTGAAACTTCAATATGCCTTTCAGATTTCAATTTTAAACCCATTCTGGTCGTCCATAATTCTAAATGAACCTTTAGAGGCATTATTTAGCATCATTTAGACTTTCATTTGCTTGAAATTATGTCGAAAACGGTTTTAGATCCTATCGGAAACCATTGAGGAAAATATAGATTCATATTGTGGGCCTCGCAGAGTTCAATTGGAAATTTGCATAAACTTCTTAGATTAATTTCTAAGACATTTTCGGTAGTTTAAAATGTTAGAAAACGTCTGGGGCTTCATTTTAGTGGTTCAAAGTTTAAAATCAATGGGAAATTACTTGAAATATCCGATAAGTATCTGGATTTTTCTTGGCGACAATGAGTTATTGAGATATGAGATAGAAGGTGAATATTTTTTCTAGACTTGAAATTTTTCAAAATTGCAGGTCCTCGTTTCCTACCTATAAATTTAAATGATAAATTTGAAGTATTTCAAGTCGTATACTTGGTTGCATATCGTCAGAGATTGAGGAGGCGTAAAAGCGAAGGAGAGAAGGTGTGTTCACGGATGAAAATAAATTAAAAAATATAAAAAAAACAAGATTATTATAGTAGCATTTAATTTTCAAGTCGCAACGTTTAAAATAACTTAAGGTTGAAATCGCTGGCCTGCATCGGTTAAGCTGAAGTAAGCACGTAGATAGGCAGATAGTTGACTTTTCGGGACGCAGCCGAACTTTTTCACTCTGGCGTTAAAGTTGTAACTTAGTTTAATGTAGAGAGAGGCATATACTATACTCGCACTTGTTTCACTTGTTTGCCATACGGAGGAGGATCGGTTTATTTTCGGATGCGTCAGGTTATACGAACTTCGGATCGGCACTTCTATACAAAATAAAGGCGGTTAACACTGTTGTGAATACTTCCGAAGTGTCCCTATTCCGATTTTTTCACCGATTATTGTTTCGCTGCGGTCGCGAACGGTTTTGTGTTCGGATCTTTAACGTATCACTGTTCAAATTTCGGTTGTGTTTTGATGTGAGGATTTCTCATATATTACCGGTCAAATTATTCGAAATGGACGAGAACGAGCAGGAAACGAAGTCTCCTATCAAACGATTGGGCTCTACTAGAAAACTCTTAGTTGTTAACAGTGAGTACCCTATAAGATTATTATTTCGACATCTTCACCAGTGTATCTGTTTATTTGTTAATAGTCACTTTTGTTCCTTTCTTTATATTTGAGATAACGTTAATTTGAAATGTCCACCACGACATTTCGCATTTTAGCACTTACACTTTTATTATTGCTAAAGAAACTTTCATATTTTCGTAATAAATAATGGAACCGTCTTGACGTTTCGGTCTTGCAATCATCCTTACTCGGATGTAGGGAAATGCGAAAATTGCAGTGATTTCATATCTTTAATAGAGGAAATCCTGAATGTGCTACTGATAACACAAATAATTCCTTGGCTATTTTATTAAATTGCTTATTAGGTGTATTTTTAAAAATTTTTTCAAGCAAAATTTTCTAATCATTCATGTTTTTCTTGGATATCACCACTACTAAAATTATTGCTCTGATATAAATTATGTGGGTCTATAATAATGTTGTATCTATTCGAAGGTACTTAATACAAATCGTTTATTAATTATAAATTCTTTAAAACCGTTATTACTTCGTTAAATTTTACCCTTAACAAGTTTTTCCAAACATTCAGATGCGGAAATGTTGAAGAAATATGCTGAAAATGCGATAATTGTGGTTACAACTGGTTAAACCATAAAAATGTTAAGAAATGCGGTACACAATTGTACTTACATTTCTCTCCAACAAAATTTTACGATTATATTTTAAAATAATAAGTATCATCCAGACGTGTGTCATTCCATGGTGACCCAAAGATAAAGAAAACCACATTAATACAGCTTCGAAAGAATTTACAGATATTTATTCACTTTCTTTTTTGTTAGAAAGAAATATTGCTGGTACTTACTGATCAAATTCAATATTTGGTGAAAAATGCCTTAGGCATAATTGTTATATATCTTTTAAATTTTTAAAATTTTCCGATGTCAGTTTTCTTGTGCATTATACATTGCACACAAAAATGTCGCATACTTGGCTTAATAACACAGTTTTTTGTCCCAAAGAAATAAGTGGTCATTGATGACATCACATTTTTGTTAATATATATTGATATGATAGTTTGTAGATTGTAGCAAATAAACACAACAAAAATTGTTTTTTTGTTTCAAATTGATTTTATTGTTTCAAGTTGTCGGAAACATACGTGGTCTGGTCAATTGTGTATTGTCACAAAATTTAAACTCCTAATGATAATCTGTTCTTATTCGATTTATATTTTTGTTTTCTTGTCTTGGTCAAAAACATTCCATTAGTCGCGTAAAACAGTTTCAGATTCTTGATGATTGGAAGGATTCCATGTTGTTGTAACCTTCGATTTAGTAAATCCCAAACACTTTCTATATGGTACAAATCAATTATTCCAGCATCCACGAAATATCATTGTTCCCATGGACATGTTCTTGTAGTACTTATGTCTTTCGTTCCTATTAGCTGTTAATTTCCTTTTGCCTTATGAGCTTCTAAAGAAATTCCCATCCTACACTTTGCATTGTTGGGAGTTTTATCTGATTTTGAAAATTGAAACGTCCAATTAAAAAAGTTCCACAAAACTTCTGAATTAGATTTTAAGCTACTTTCAGTGATTTGGAGTTCTAGAGGAACCTCTGGATTTTGTAATCTAGACTTTCTAACGTTCAAAATTGAAATGAAATTGTTTGGAACTTCTGTTAACTTAGATTTAATATTAAAGTTCTTTCTAACCTTCCAGACTTCTCAAGGGACCTATAGAGTTTTGTTCAGAACGACTTAAAACTTGAGTCGAGTATTTGAAATCAAAATTAATACACTTCTAGAATATACTTGAGGCCATTTATAAAATCTGGATGTAATCTATAGTCGTTTGGAGAATGTAAACATGTAAAACGTGCTTAAACCTCCTAGATTAGATGTTAAGCCCATTTTGGCGGTTTAAAGTTATAAAAGAACCAGTAACTTTTATCCTAGATTCTTTGTAGCGTTTAAAATTAAGGTGACAATATTTGAAACGTCTGAAAGCCTTTTAGATTTGATTTTGAGGCATCTTTTGTGCTTTGTTTTCAGAAGAACTTCTGTAATCTATCTCGTGTATACCTGTTTAAGCTGTTCTGAGTTTAACGTTAGAATGACAAATTTTAAACATTCCAAAGGGGATCCAGGGGCGCATGGCAAGTTGATATTTTGCTTGATTAGGGGCCCGGCAAAATTTTCGAACAAAGGTTGATATGTTGTGACGCCTCTGCAAATATTTAACTGCATGTTTACTGTATTTGCAATGATAAAGAACATTTGAGGAGTTAAGTAAGTTTCAGCCAACCATCCATCGAAATAGAATGCGTCTTTATCGTTTCGATGTTTATGTCATTTCTGTAGTCATAAAAAAAGTCTTTGAAACTTTCCCCGCCTATTAACTGAAGTATATTTACGACATTCAGTGAGTTTCGGCCCGATGCCTGGCAAATTCTGAAATAAGCCACGTGTTTTACATGAACATTCAGAACTTATGCTTTACATTTTTTAAAATTTGTAAAACTATCCCACAACATCGATTCAAGTGAAACTACAAACACCTTTTAACCAAAGTACATTTAAGAAGTTAAATAAGAATCGTTTATTTCCGTTTCGGTACCTATATTTCTTGTCATTTTCAAAATTTTATAAGAATTTAACTGCAGCTCTAATTTTAATGAACTTCTATGCAGATATTATCTAAAAATCACGTTTCACAGTTAAATCACGGTGATGGTGAATCATCACAATGGTCTTTTCTATGGCCCTGGTACAGAGGTTGGAATAGACACTTGCATTGTGTCGATGTTTGTGTGAATGATTCATGTGCTTTTAAGAAGTCAGAAATTTCTTTCAGGCTTAAATTTTGGGTTAGATGGACTTCACATACATGTGTTGTGAGCTCTGTAAATATTTTGATTTTGGAGCTGTCTTCTGATACGCAGTGCTGTTGGTCGTCAGAAGGATCATCAGCTGGATTTCACCAGTTTCATTTAATGCAAAAATTCTAGTTACTTCGTAAGGGTTGTGCATTTTTCGTTATTTTTTTTTTAAACAGTGGAAGGCATTTGTTACCATCTGATTTTTTGTTGTGTGATGAGACTACATACAGGCGATATAAACATTACAGGGCTGTTTCAATCATTATATGACGATTTTACATTATACGATAGTTTTGTGCGAAATGTATTTGAATTTCGTAATACAAAACAATCATTTACAGATAATAAATTTTTAATCTTTGGACTATCACAAGATTAAGGAGATTGTATCCATATAATGTATGTACGTACGTAGTTTGTATGTAGATAAATTACGGAAAATTGTGATTATATGAATTTCTTTTCGTACAATATTTTTGACTTTTCTTTGATACTTATTTCCCTTAAAAGTATCATTTTCTCATCAACTTTTTCTCCTCCGTTTGGCTTCTTCAAGAAAGAAAGCACATAAGTTCTCCACATAAGATACCTTAGTGTTATTGTACAAAAAATATATTAACTGGAAAATTTCCTTGGATAATTTCTTCTTTGACAATTTTGTAAGATTTTACGGCTTTACTTACTTCCTATTATACATAATAAAGTTTTTTTCGTCGCATTCATAAAGCTGCAATTTCATTCGCTTGCTATTACATTCATTTTTTAATTAAAAAAAAAAAAACATACAAATTCATAGAATACCGAATTTTCCTATTGATTAAAGTAAGTAAATTTACTCAAAAGTTTGTTAAAACAGTTATGGGTTTCAAATTTCTCCAATTTTTTTTAACTTCAAACATGAAATCATGATTTTTAAAAATTGGAACATTACTCGCACGTGAAGGAATGCTTATTGCAAAAATTACCGGGATTTCATATTTGTTTAAGCGGCAATGCTGACAATAGAACTTTTTCAGTGTTTAAATTTGCGTTAAAACCGTAAACATGAGTGCCTATAATTTTCAAATTTCCTTCAAACAAAATTTCATAAATTATCATTAGGCTGATGAATGGAATAAACATGTACGGATAGGATCAATCATTTAACGGTATGGGAGGAGATTTGTAGATTTATTGTTGAGATATTCTAAAGCCACAGTCAAAATGTAGCGCGAGTTGAAATCATAAAGTGCGTACTCCTTCTTACTGGCATTTTTTTTATTAAATATTGTTTTATAATATTTTTTACACAAATTTATAGTATTTGTACAAATAGTTTTCAAATAGTTGCATTCACGAAGTTCTTTTATTTTACTTTTTAGGCATCCTTAAATTTTAGCTAGTGATTTATGTTTGCCTACAATGCCTACAAGGTGCATAAACAAATAATATGATACATCTTTAAATAGTTTATTGATGTAACGTAATGATGGAATTTTCAAAAAATTCAATTATTGACTAATAAATTAATTAATCTTCAGATAAATTTGCATTTCATCACACCATTTCGAGTTTTGCCGATGTGATGAGAAATCATCCATGTTTCAACTAATATGTCAATTAATATTTGATCAATGATGTTTTGTAAAGAGGCAACTTCCGTTAATTCATTCATTGATAGTTTTATTTGAATATTAAAATATTTGAAGTGGGATGGAAATTAAATTATATTTGGACTTTCCATTTGAGACGGTAAATTTTTTTTTGCTTTCTAGTGAAAGAAGAGTAAATGTTGAATAATATGAAGTGCCGATAATTACCAAATAATCTGTTATTTATACAGTCTATAAAATATAAAAAATAAGTTGTACCCATAATAAATAAGGCAACAAGTAAATTTTTACAATTCATTTATAATTGAGTAAAGCTAAAGAGTGAGAATATGTAAATATTTCCGCTGGGAGGAAATAAAATTTATTTTTTCCTGATTATTATTCTTTACCTTTAGCGTGCTTCTTATTATGGTTGGATTTTTTCCATAGCACTTGCGGAAAAGAGAATTTATTTAAACATGCCGTCTGTATATCCTATTCACGAAGAGAAACGTGAATCGATTGGCAATGTGTATCCCCCGACCAAGCGATAATGAAAGCCATTTAAAACATGTTAATAAATTGATAGGTACAAGTATATATTGTACATATATTGTTTCTTTTGTATCGAATATCGGTGAAAAAGTACAGATTTTCGCGCTAATATCGAACTAACGATTTAGATGACTAATCTCTATAACATTTTTCATGGACACTCCTTGTTTGCGTTTTCGAAGGGAAGGGAAATTCATGTCCCTCGTGGAACCGGAACTAGTTGATATAACTTGCATTTATATTCACTGCTGGGAAACAGGAGTATTATATCGATTCAGTTGGCTTGGAAATGTCAAATGTTGTGAAGAGTTTTAAGTATACTAATATTGACATTTCGGCGTATTACCGATAAGATTATGTATTTGGCACATAATTTTAAAAACTCATATCTTACTTTTACATTTGCTCTTGCTGCGTAAACCAAAATCTCACTTATCGTTTGTACTATAGCTATGTAGTAAGTTTGTGTACTTTGCTAACATTAGAATACTTGAGACAAGCAGTACTGAATTCCTTACTAAATTCCATATGATAAAATAAATAACATTTTCTAAAGTAAAGGCAAAAAACATAATTTCTTTCTTTGCTACAATATCATGTTCAAATTGATTTTTTAGCGGGGTGTAGCCTTTAATAATCTACCGTGTTTCAGCCTATTTATTGGAAATTGTTTTATTTTGTAATTAATTTCCTGTTCAATACATCAGAGGAATTTACTGCTAAATTGAATTTTACAAATCAGCGGAACAGTTAATGTTTATTTTTATTTCTTTTGTTCTGGTACCTATTATAACTTTTTCAGATATTAACCTAGATGAAATCTATTCAAACAGAACAAACTTCTTTATGGCGTCTACTTCAGACTTACATCTTACATCTTAAAGACGTCCTGAAAGTCCTTAAAACCCCTATAAGACGTGAAAATAACGTCTTCTGCGTAAATTTTATGGAAAAATAAGACGTTCAGTTAACATCTTTTTGGCTCAATCAAGGCAATAAACAAGCAATATCATCTGAATCCTATTAATTCCGTGATGTTTCTTGCTAGGGCTTTGATCACCTTGTATCTGTCTAACTAAAGGATGTTACGTTAGGTTTGTGCCACTTCGCTACTTTTAAGATGCTCTGCACACCTTAAAAGGTACCATGATTTCCATGGTCCTTGCTCCGCATATAGTTCTCCTTTAGGCTCTTAGGCAGGTTACATGCCCCCAGGAAAGAGGATGGGTAGTAAAACCGCTTGATTATGGTAGCCGTAGCACCATTATGCATTTCACTTTTCAAGTTACTGTGGCTTTTCTACATGCCCACCTACATTTTTCCACTAACCCCTCTAAGGCCCTCAAATAGAGAGGCTGATTGGTCTGAAATTTTTTTAGTGTAGGTTTGAATACGTAAGCAATGCAGGAATGTACCTTTGGGCAATACTGATCATTATTATTCTAGTTAGAAACTCCAAAAGTTTATTAACCCTTTCTGCAGCATGATGGAGTATATTCCATTTAGTCCAGGTGTATAATGGTTGCATGGCTACAGCCCATTTCACTCCATTTGCCTTTATTACGTCTGATGCAGTTTTCCAATTTTTAGGCTTGTATTCTGTCGGAATGGTTTTGCTTAGATTTTTCCATCCATTTCCTCACAATATTCCTTCCAGCTTTCCGTCTTGGTTACATTTACATTATAAAATTACTTATATCTAACGCAGTACATTATGTCATTGCACTTTCCAAAATAGTTTTACGATAGAGGCAGAAAAATGGTCATGTGAAGTGGTATTTTCCATACACAAATCCGAAATAATTACAAATTATATTTATATTGCGAAAGTAAATATTTTGTTATGTAGTAAAAATATGTAAAGGTAATGTACATATATGTGTACATCCAACCGCGAAGCACCGAATATTCCGAGAAAAAGTTGAGATATGAACCGCCTTAATTATTCATTAGCACAAATTGTGAAAGAATGATTTGACGAAAATATTTGACCCGTTTCAAGATCTTCATCAGAAAGCTTCATTAACTTTAATTGATAATAAAAATCGGTTACCCCACTCTTATTATTTAGAAACCTTTGCTAAAAATGAAACGATTCTTGGAAATGATCAACAGAAATACATCCATGTATGTATGTAAGTATGTATGTATGTATATCCTTGACAATAATTACAACAATTATTTACGTTCGCATTTAATATGATCATTTTGATTTTATAAACAGCTGAACATTGTTTAGGAGAATTTTCAAGTAAGATGTCTCAACCATTCTGACTTGCTTAGACATAATCAAAACAGGAGTTTTAAATTTAGATTTGAATGTTCTCACAATTTACTTTACGAGATCTATTACGTGTCGTGGGAAAACAGTAATGCAAAAGTTAATCTTTTTAAGCAACCTTCTCCACGAATTTATAATTGCTATCGATTACAATGCTTTATATTCTTAAAATGTTGTATCTAAGGACAAGTTTATATATTTTTAACCTAACTTTTCGAATAAAAACAAACATCCATAGCTGAATAGAAAAGTGTATTCTTGAAGGTACACACTTGATCAAGTATGTGTATTATGACTATTTTGTTTCTTAGTAGTTTTTTGGTGGTTTGGTGTGAATCGTATCTGGAAAGAAGAGATAAATTTGTTTTTTAACGCAAAAACTAAGCGTGTACTAATAAACATTAAATTGCCACGCCCAGTTTGTTTTTTACAACAGAATGAGCTACACCACTACTTTTTTGTTATACATATTTGTTTTTATACTCAAACAAAGAGAATAACAGAACAAATGGAAAACAGCAGGTGTTTATTGAACAAATGAATAGAAGCAAGTTTTCAATACAAACAGAATATAGTAATATGTAGGCGTGATATCGCAATCATTGATTAGGTACAGAAAATTTACGTTGATTTCACGTATAATTTTTTTTATTACGTCCTATGTTCAAAATAAATTAAGTGAGCAGTTTCTGAATTTAAGCGCTTGTAAAACGGCACCCGTAATTTTTTTATAAATAAACAAACCATAAAGAGGAACCAAATCTACAATAAATAATCGAATGTTATTGCTTTGCGAAAATAGATCAGTTTAATTTGTTTGCTATAATCAATTAATCAGTACTTTACATAAGCTTTTAGTCATATCAAGCCCACGTAAGAGAATGTATACAGAAGGTAAATTTTGGACCAGGTTCCCAAACTTTTTTTTAAGGGGGGAAATACTTCATAGGCGTTAAATGAGATAAAAGACCTCTCATAAGATGAAACTAACGAGGTTCTCCAACCTTGGGATGGATCGTTCATCTTTTCTGATACTATTGGACTACACACATCGCAACGGTCTATATCCATTGATCTGGACCGGGTAAACCCCTCAGAAGAGTTTGTTTTTGGCTTCACATAACATTTTTAAGTTTATGAGGTTTTATTTCCTTATTAAGTTGCTCAAATACTGCTACGAATTTCGCCTATACCAAATATCTTTCAAATATTCTTTTGCAGAAATTATTCCTGTAATGAATTTATTAATATGAATGTAAGCTTTGTTAGTCTTAATCACTAGATTTATAATGTTGCTTAGCGAAATAGTTGTGTTTAAAAGTAAATTAATATGGAGACGTTGAGTCGAGGACAGTCAAAAACGTGTTCGGCGTCATCCAATACGTGGTAACAATAGGGACACCATTTTATAAAATTGTATAATTTCATTGAAAATTTTCATTGTAACTTCTGACTTTTATCACATCAATTTTTCCTTTAAAAAATATTTTCGTATTTCCTTCACACTAAAAAATTGTCGATATTATCTATATTACATTGATAATTTAGAATGTCATTAACTTCAGGTTCACGACCTGCTTTGAATGAATTTTCATTTTTGTGATTTAAAAGGTGACATGCTTTCATTATATTCTTTTTTATATGTAGAGAACAGCATGCTATCGGATTAAAGGAAATATTTAAAATTAGCGAAGTTTTGACTTTCCAAAATTACATGCTCTACAATATGCATTTTAGTGGCCTGTATGACTGGTCCACAATTTGAACCTGATATTTTTTCAATAAAAAGATCATTCAAGTATCTCTTCAATTGGATTCAAGCCCACTTTGGTATTAAAGTTAATGCACCCAGACATGTTAAAAAACAGAACCATTGTTCGATTCAAGAGTACTTCTCGAAACTCGACACAATGTTACATGCCATACCGATTTAATGAACTCAATTAGCTACACTTTCCAATTAAACAAAGTAAATAATTACTTATTGTTAGACCTGAGGGTTAATCAGTCGAGATTTAAATACTTTTTACTTTTGTAGCAGTTTCACTACTAGATTTTCTAATTACTAGATTAGACCTTGAATGCTAATATTCAAGCACGCAGCGATGTATGTGTGTGGAATACCAGGCAGAGACAATATTTATTACACATATTATACGTACTAAACACCTAGAAGAAAAATAGCAGTGGTTCCATTTTACAAAAAGTAAATTATTATTTTTGTAATTTAAGCGCAGAATGTATGGCACGAGAGTGCTGTGTCAATCTGTACAAATTTTAATACCCGCTGAATAATTGAATCTAGTTCGCAATCAGAACAAATAATTACTACATATAAACTTGTCGAAGCGATTTCGCGAGGAAATTAGAAATTTAAATAATTCAATCCGATTACTGGATTCTCTTTATTCCATTATTTCGCTTTTAATTGAAAGTACCAAGTTGTAAATGCGATTATACATGTACACATAGTGCAGCAACTAAAATATATAAACTTTTTCTCATTTCGGCCAGAAATTGGACTAGAAATAGCAATTTCGAAGCGTCAGCATACAAGAGGAATTAAGAAGGAAATAATATAAGTACAGATTTTGCACAAAAGATTCGAAACTTTAAAAATGTTGACAAAGATGGAAATTATATCTTGAAGCTATATAGTCATGACGCATGGGTAACATGAGAAATCGTATAAATAGCAACCAAGCAGCTATTAGTAATGGTAAAATTAACCTTACGCGTTTAAATTCAAGGATCTAAATGACAAATTGCGTTAGTAGTGATAAAGACTGGGAAAACAATCCAGATCCATTTCTATACTCAAAGTGACAGATTTTATTTACACAATGCGTTGTATAGGAAAATAATGCAAGAACAAATGAAACAAATTTGTGTATGTTATGACGTATTTTAGGTAATCTCTGATGGAAAGTGCCAACCTAGTTGATAAATGTCGTGCCTATTCTTCTGGTATAAATTTATGTCTTATCTGTTCAAATTTGTAGGTGCTATGTGTGTATTATATCAACTGTATCTTGGCATGTACTTCGTATTTTGATTTTTAGTATATTCCTTTTCTTTTTTATCTTTGTTGGATATAAGTATTATAGTACCAGTTGCATATAATCAACATTGTCACAATATCCTGTACAATGTGATTTTTGTTGGAGAAACGCCCATAGGCTGTTGCAACCACGCTTTTTTGGTAGAGAGAAATAAAAACGTTACTCTTATGGTCCCGCCTCCTATGGGGCAAAAATGATTGATGGTATCATTTCTATTTAGCCTTTTCTCTAAAAGAAGACCCCCTATGCGTGTGCAGACCAAGTGCATCTATTAGGTTTGAGAGTAGAAACTCAAATTTCGAAACAATTCGGGTTCTTATGTCGTGTCAAGACTCGAAATGACGAATCAAACAAGCCAGGAACACAAATGTTTTATTAAACTTGAACTGAGTTTTCACCTAAGAATGAGGATGCTGAGGTGCTAGGTATTCATAAATAATTGCGTGAGCTGGGCTTTGGATCTTTCTATGGAAAAGTGAATTGAGATGTACACGTATAGGCGAATATTCCATATCATGGGTTGAGAGAAAAACCAACATCGATGTACTTGCCCGCGTGAACAAACAAAAATAGCTTCTCCTTGCCGTAAAAGTGAGAAAAATTCAGTGTGTTGGACATATTATGAGAGGGTAGAGATACGAGACCCTAAAACTAATAATAGAAGGGAAGATCGAAGGCAAGCGATCTGTGGGTAGACGTTAGAACTCTTGGCTCATTGACTCATGTGTACATCCGTTGAAATATTTCAGAAAGCGGGCTACAAGACCGCCATTGACATTTGAATCGCCAACTTTAAAATTCACTGTGGTTTTTACCTTTTCTGTGCAAAATAATGTATGTGTTTAATCTAACTACGTATGCTTCGTGATTGAAGATATCTGGTTTTTAGAATAGTATCGTGCGTCGTCATGCAGTTCGCAGGAATTAATTTTGTGGTTAAATCATACAAGGTTATGGTCTAATTTTCAGAATTCTTTGACAGTGTATTTGTATAAACCAATGTATTGATCGTGTGAAATATTTGATTATGGGTTGATTTAGTTTGGTTACTTCAAGTTTCTTCTCCTTTTTAACCATTAAAAAATTAAATAACACCGTTTAATTAGAATATAAAATTGAATCTGTTAGACAATTTATACTCTGACCTATATTTCAACTTCGATACAGAATCGACCTTTTCCAGGTGTACTTTGTCTAGTGAAGTGTGAACATGTCTATCGATTTAACATAATTTTCCAGCATGTAAGTTTCATTATACGCCACCATGTGTTTGCGTCTATTGGTAATGACACAAATGTAATTGCCCTGTCTGGTCGGTGTTTGCAATGATCTTTTAAGATTACAGAATATCGGAAGGTAAGTTGATAATTATTCACACTGTAGTGATACATTTTATAACGTTTTCTATCGTCGTTTACCTTTTCGCGTTTCGCTATGTGCTTATATAATTTCTTACCGTTTTCTGCAATTCTTGAACAACCTCTTGACGCATCTTTAAGTGGCCAGTGGAAGTGACACTAAGGCGCCAGACTTTTTTGACATAAAGTTGATATTCATATCAGCTTTAAATATTGTGAGCAGATGTTTAAAAGGAAAAGGTTTTTAGATACCATGTTAGCCAGCTAAAATCTACTGGAACTAAAAATAAAACATAAGAATCCTGTACGAACTTTCTTTAGTTCACGTATTATATAATGTTTAAAAAGTCGGTTAGAGTGAAGTCCATCTTTCATCGACACTCGAACCGAGTTTTTACATAAATCATTTACGCCGTTTTAAGTCAATCAAAATATACTCTGAATTCCACAAAATAAATCAGTCCGTAAATTTTTAAAAGGTTCCATCATTACAGTAATTGTTATTACCGTCTAAAACGTTTATGAAGGGACGCCACTTCAGTCGAGTCGAGTTTTAAAGAAATTTCCTTCTTCACCGAATACTACATTATGTTTCTGACAACTGATGGTATGAATAGTGCCATATGTGAATACCAATCACATTCTATTCATCCCATATACACCTATGTATGTGTCTATTCATGGAATATGATAATTTCAGAGGGCATTCAAATAGTGGTCGGTGTGTAAAACGCGTTTTATCTTTCAGTTAACTTCGCGAACAAAGAATTCGTTAATAAACTGTTTAATTCTTGTTCCTAGATTGATCGGAAATATTTTGAAATAAAATGAAAAGCCATGCAAGTAACGTGAAACCGTGTAGACGAGAATTCAAAGCAGATGTTACAGTCAAATATTTTGTCTCTTAAAGAACTCTTAATATATAATACAGCGCGTCACTCACATGTGACAGGCAAAAGATACATAAAGTTGCGGTTATTTTTAAACTGATACAAATACATTGGTTATTAGCTCTTGCAATTTCTGAATTCTGTAAATAAATCGAACGAGATTTTTTTAACATCTTGCAAGCCCAAATAAAGTCTTCATAATACTCTTGCATTTTCAGAATACAGTTTTCACCATATGTTGTTTCTTTTTTAAACTTTCGAACCCATTATCAAAATGAAGGAGGTACTTTTTGAAACTAAAACCCTCCCTCTTACACTGAAATAAGTTGTTGGGTTTTGACAGATAGTAATGAGTGCTTATTCTTTTTGATACTAAACTTATAAAAATGAAATGGTATACAATTTTCAAGGTTATCAGTGGTATGTTTTTCTGAAGTCTCTTTGAAAATTAAAACCTCTCCAGCAAAAGCTCGCATAAAATCTTAAAAATACTCAATAACATTTAAATTACTCATAACCCGTACTTTCAGACGCCAGTTATATCACGTGTTATTTCTTTTTTTAAACTTTGCAACACAACAATAAAATTAAAGACGAACTTTTGGAAATTACATTACTTCATGTTAAGCACTCGCAGTGTCGAGTTGGTTTCTACACTGAAATAAATAATAGCTGTGACAGATATCAATAGATAGCGTTTGATGTGAAATTCAAAAATTTTGTGAATATTTGAAACGGTATAAAGTTTCGAAGTTATACTGTGTACGTTGATTTTCCCCACGTCTCCCTAAAAGACAAAACTTCTGTAACATCTCGCAAGCTTACATAAAATTTTCAAAATGCTCAAAAGCTTTTAAATGATTCACTACTTGCCCGTCCCAAGTTTTCATCAGGTGTTCCTTTTCAAACTGTCCAAAATAATAATCACATTAAGAGCATACTTCAGGGAATTAATACACTTCATATTTGTAGCGGCAGATATTTTAAAAAGAGAAATTAAGTATTTTGTTGTTTTGCGGCATTTAGGAACGTAAATTCATTGTTTATGTAACTCCAAACCAATTACGGACAAAGACTCGAGACTTAATAAAGCCTATTATTTTATCAAGGCCCGAATAATGATGTCGGATTAAATAAGAGCGTATTGCACTAATGATAATCAACATGATATGTGAACAACAACATCTTCTATTTGCAACTATTCTATAAAAGCAACGCAGGTTGAAATTATGTTTTTTAGCAGATATTTATCCAGGCGATTTGTGTTTGTAAATGCTCAACTATTTTTGAAAGATGGGCAAAATGGGCTACTTTATACAAGATTTGTAACCACACGCCACAAATGTAGCCTTAACTAAAATCTCCAAACTTGAAGTTAATAAAGACTTAAGTACATTGTGATGTTGGAGCTACATAGATTTCAAGTATAACTCAGCTTGTTCAGTAAAATGAACATTTGAAATATGAATCAAAGTGTAAAATTATCCTAATATCTTTGTACATTTTGGTCAAATACTGGTTTAGGTCTTTTTCGGAAGCTTTAAGCTAACTTCATTCAACAAAACTTTCATTTAAACTGTCCTAGTGGCAATTAAATTCCCGTATTCCATTGGATTTAATCAAAATCAGCGGAACTTCGGATCTGATTTCAGTCAGAGCCGTGATGAAATTCAAGTCCAGTGACATCTGATGTCATTTGCTTCATTTTATATAATTGATCAAAGAACTTGTAACTATTAATATCAGTTAGTAACTAATATGCCAAAGGTACATGAAAAACGGATCTAATTCAACTTTAATTGCACACAACTGTTAATGCAGAATAAGTAGATAGGTATTCGGTGTCGATGGATAGGTAGCAGTCGTAATTGCCGCATATAGTTTTATAAGACTATAATCGTTTTTGCTCATTCATTACAATTACATGTCCATTTCGTCATTTATTAATAACGGTGAGTATTGATATATTCGTGTGATGTTTAAGTACAATTTTCATGGTTACTTCAATGAGGGAAGCACATGCCGTATGTTTATTACTTATCAACTAGTCTTTACATAAACCGTTGAAAAGTATATTTATTGATATCAATATTCATTTAAAATTTATGTCAGGCAACGACTTCAATCGATGGAATGAGTTTTATGGAAAAAGTGAAAATGGTTTATTCATTATTTATTATGTATTATAAAAAGACAGGCTTTACTTGCCCCATTTGTGTTCCAAATACGAATAACCCCATGTAGGTTATCAAACTTTATTGAAAAAAAAACCGCTTAATTTATGAAAAGTAATAAAAGACGTCGTGAATCAATAACTCACAATGGTTTTAATTGAAACTGGTACTAATTCCGACGTAACAAGTCGGCATGATACGATGTAAAGTAATTATTATGCACTTTTATGCTTTTATCATTTTATTATGTATTATGATTAAGATTTATTGCATAATAACATACGATGCCACGTTTACGATTTACAGCCTGTATTAAAAGCAAATCAAATAATTTATACATCCAAAATTTCACAATTTGTTGGTTTTCTAATAAAATCGCTATTAAATTGATTTATTAAAGAGGTGTTATAATTATGTTCAGGATTTGCATTTTTATTTTTCAGTTTAATACCTACAATAGTTTAGTATTATTTTGCTCATTAAATAGTTTATTGGACGAATTTAACGGTAATAACGAAAAATTCATTATCTTTATTATCATTATCATTATCATTATCTTTAGTAGCTTTAGATTATCGAATTTTAACATTTGAAGGGAGAAGTAATTTCTGTTGCTAATACTTCCATTGTCCAAAAATCTGAACGTACGTTACAATTACGTTTTTCTTATACAATCTTTCTGAAAGTTCAACTGTTATTTGAAAACCTCTTATTAAATATGTTTACAGAAGAGGTGGACCGTTTCATAAAGAATAATGAGCAATACGTCTTTTCGCCTGGGATCAGTAAAATTTATAAAACTCAGTCTTTAGTTAGCTAAAGTCGAAGGTTTGAAGTGTAGAGTTTGCTAATATTTAAAGTATTATGAATATTTATGGGCATTCATTATCAAAAAAATTTTGCAGGACATACTTTGACGTTAGTGATCCATGAATATTTCGTGTTAGATATTCTAAAAATATTATTTTTACCTTCGTTTCTCTGAATAATTAAATGTCTGTATTTTTATGAATTTTTATCAAAGCACATTTAAAATATGAAAAAATTGATAAACTTTGGCAAATACTTTGGAGAATCCTTTGATCTTTAAAATATTCTGTAAAATGTGTAATGGAGTTACCTACTTATTATCCCTGGGCATAGAAACAATGAGTATTAGATTTGAGATTTCTTTTTGGAATCACATCAAAACTCAATGTTCAGTTAAAATGCTTTAAAGGTTTGAAGCGTGAAGTAATTCCCATTGCTAATGTTGAGTCATGAGATATCTTTATACCCACCAATGTTTTGTTTTTGCAATTTATGTTGTATTCGGAGTTAGAAATATAAAGCTACACTTTGTTGTTGCAAGAAAGGAGGTTTTTTAAAACCACTTATGCGTAGATATACAATTTAGTCCGAGACTGAATGATGAGGGTCAGATTTGAGTTATTCATTTGGGGTAAGGCACATTTTGGATTTCATAATTTTTGACTGCAACCTGCTTACAGTTTTTTATTTTTTATTTTTTATGAAGCAGCAAGTGACTCCTAGAATGAGGTGAGACATGGAGAACTTTTATTGTTCTCTTAAACACTTTTCCCCCCCCTCTTGATCAAAGGCTAGACTGTTTATAAACAGATTGTTATGGTTTCAATGATTTTTCGCCATGCCTTCATCGCCATCTAGTGACTTTCTACCCGGAGCTATAGTTCAATGTGCCCGCAGAGAACTGTTTCCACGATACGATTCGGATTGATTAAAAAGCCCGCCGATTTACTAAGAGAATTTGCTGCATTGTCAGATATGACTGGTTTTCCTCAAAAGCGTAAAAAAACTTTCAAGTGCATAATGGCTGAAGTACTTCCGCAATAAAGCAGATGCGCCCTTATGCGAGCACATAAAAAAGCACCGTTCCGTGTAACGTGCTTATACATCGCAATGGCATAGAAAAAAAGACAATATGATCATAATTTATACAAAAATGTTTGGGTTGTTTATTATAGCTAGTTATTAGGTTTTCAAAAGATTGTTGGATTATTTGCTAAATTACACAAACCTAATTTATTTGTAATACACAAATCTTTTGTTTTGATTTAATCTTTTTTACCAAATTGAAGGAATAAACATTTTGCTGCTTAATATAATTCGAAAAGACTGAATTTTGCGTACTCTCCATACATTGTTTTTTCCTTAAATTTTGCATTGGCACCAACTTATACCGCCTTCGTAAATACAAGTTCCCTATTGCTAATGAGTATTGCTTAATTTACTTCATTACTATGCCCTTGGATATATAGACTAATAGATATAGAAACTAGATAATATAGACTCCTTGGTGTTGCCAAATCAAGAATTCACAAGTGATCAGTGAAGGCTGTACATTTAAGTTATTGCCGTTTATGGTAAAGCCATTATACATAGATTATGACCGCCAAGAATGGTTTTTCCATTGGTTATTTTTCAAATTTTTCAGATTTATTTACCCTAAGGAACGTGTCTGAATACCATATCGGTTTTATGTAACCATTTAAGTTAAGAAAACTTTTGAGGAACGTTTTTGAATACCACCCTGAAGTCTTTATAATTCTTATGCTTTAAATCTACAAACAAAAGTATCCCATTTAAGACTTCAGATGTGTTTTATTTGTATTAATATCGTTAGTTATAATATAATTCTATTTTGAAGTAACAAAGCACCATTTATAAATACATAAATATCATACTGTCGTGATATTTTCTCTGAACAAACGTTTACAGCTATGTGTCTTGAGAACTTCTGTAATAGTTCCTAGTATTCGTTTCTGGGCAAAAAAAACGGCGTGATATAGCAATAACCATTGTCTTTTTGTTAAAATTTTTAATATCCTTAAACATAAATTAAACGAGTGAAGTCTGTTGACCCCATAATCACAATGTGATTGCCTGGTCAATAAATCATCCAGGTGAAGATTTATTGTCAGTAAAATGATTTCTTTATTCGACATTAAAATCCCCAAGTACCTTTGTATGTTAAACCTTTTGTCGGTATTGATGTGTAATGAAAGTTTTCCAAACCATTTCGGCCCCAGATTTTCCAGAACTACGTTCCACCGAGTTTCCAGCTCTTTACACAAATCCATAACGACAGAAACTTATGAATATCCACCAAATAAGAAAAAGTGTAATAGACCAGCACAGAAAAAGTAGGAAAATTTTAAATAAAGACGCAAGTTGGCTTTAAGATACATAACAAGAAAAAGAAAGGAACATCGTTATGGAACAAGGAGATGCAAGAAGCAGTTATGAAGCAAAATATAAAATGAAAGGACGATCTAAGTAATAAGACACAAGTCATACATAAGAAAACCAAACAGTGAAGAAACTAAATAAAGAGCGTTAAAAGAATTTGACCAAAATTTGGCCTAAACAGAAACATGCAAAGATGATGGAGCAACTCACAAGCAAAGTATAAAACAAAGACCATGGATCATGAAGTTGAAAAATTGTGACAAAGTAGAACTTAAAAATGCCTTTTAGTAGATAATTACCCACAGCGAAGGAAACACGAATGATGAAATTAATGAAAATGATGAATAGCAGCGAATTGTTAAATAGTAATCAACATTTTACAAACGAAAGAAATACCGTATATAAAAGCTAAGTAGTCAAATTAAAAGAGAAACAAATTCAAAACAACAAAAATATTAACCCCCTGAGAATAGTTACAAGAAGAATTGCAGAACTCTACATTAATTCTATACAAAACATGCATAAAACAAACCGTCTAGTGTCGCTTTGACACATACAAAGAATAAACCACAGTCAAGGTATTACATATAAAAAGGTAAGGTAGTAGTAAAAGTAGCAGAGGAAGATTTGGAAAATAGTGGCACAAAAAAATAAATGGGTAAAAATAGAAATATAACTTGGACGGACCACGTAGAGCAAGGTAGAGGAAACAGCATGATTTCAACCCATGCTGTAGAAATACGAACGGACAGAAATAAGCAACGCTGAAAAGAGACATCTTGAAGTCAATAAAAGGTGTAACATATCATCAAAAAGTAGATAAGGAGAAAAAAGAATGGGATCACAATAGAATGTAATCTGAAAGACTGGCTAATATATGCAAAACTAGCTAACTACGAAGATATGAGGAGTTGCAAGCAAATAGGATCAATGTAGTCATGCAGGAAGAAAAAGTAAGAAGACCTCGCCACACAAGATTTTTTCCTCTAGAAAACTTTATCGAAACATCCCGTTGAGGTTTTATTGCATGAAATTAATGGTATTTTCGCCACACAATTTCTCAATTGGAAATGTTTTCATCTTCTTAGAATCGATTGCCTTCAAATAAATGCTTTAAATCTAATTATATTCCTGCCAGTTTCTTCAAACAAAACGCATTTGGCTAATGCGTTATGGTGACGAGACTAAACGCGCGCTTTATGGCGTAATTAGTGCCTTTGAAAATGCCGACTGTAACAATTGGCAAAAGGCTTAAGACTAATTTTAGTACACCGGAACTCAGGACATCGATATGTATTTATTACCACACTGCAATAATTAGGTTTTGCAGTTACGTGAGCTCTGTATTTTTAGTAATGAAAGATAATCAAAAAGCAAGGAAAGAACTAGGGAATATAATTACATCGGAAAATGTTAATTATGAGATTAAAGTTGAAACAACCCAAAAAACCCAAAAATTGTCGCAGGAATATATTACGAAAATATTTTTGGATAGAAAAACAAGAATGGACCTTCACAATTTTGAAATTCAAATTGATTAGCATAATAACACTGAAATCAGCTCACAAAATTAGTTTACCAAGATTCGTGATGTTTACACACAGACGCGTACAATCACGAATACCTGCTTTGTATCCTTGACTGATAAAAAGATTAGAAACTCATAAATTTCTTTTCCCCTACTCTTAAAATGTAAATTAGGTTAGTATTTCATTTATTCATGTTAAACCCTTTTTTTAAATTTATACAGTTAGGGAAATATGGTATAAATTTCATCTATGTAAAATATTATTATAGCTTAGATCCATACAAATAAGCTGGGTTTCTTTACTCGCCAAAAACAGGCCGTTTCAAAATATTGGGCGACTCCTTAATAGGGTGTTGACATAATCTTGACGAATTCGTCTTGTATCACGGAAGAGATAGTGACGGACCTTTCGAAGGATCCACAATCACCTGTTTGAATCAGGTAATGGTAGAAACGTCCGGCTTAAATAAATTCTAAAGTTATGTGTGGTATTAAGTCTTGTTTGTCAATTGATGTCAGTAAATGACTTAGTAGGACCCGAAGTTGCTTCGTTTGGTATAAAACGGTAAAAAAATTCTTGATCTTATTTGCCAATTTCCCAACTTCATTTTGAATCGCCATGAAAAATTTGCATCGGGAAATACACACAAAATTCAGGTAAAGGGTAAGTGCAATAGGAGGCAGCCACCGTTAAACTGTAATAAACATTGCGCTGTCGCATCTGTGTATACATCATATTTTCTTGGTCTCTAGGAACATCCCTAGTTATTTAAATGCTCGAACGGGGGTCCCTGGCTAAGCAGGTTACTCATAATTCTCTTCTCGTTTAAAACGTAGGAAAGTCTGTATTGCAAATAAATGGAATTATTTATTCGTATATATCCACTACATTTGTTTTTCAAAACTCTAAGTATTATTTGTAGAAACACATTCACTATAATGAATATTTCAAACATTACTTATATATACAAGACAGGCGAAGTTACCCATTAATTATTGTATACTTAGAAGAGCACAATGTAAAATGAGTTGCTCAAAAAATGTTGTAGTAAAGGCGATTTTTTTTGTTGTATTGTTTTTAATAAATAATCCAATACAGTAGTATATGAAAATTACATTCAAACCTCTTCGTATACGTGTACGTGTAAATGTGCTATGCTGTCGAGTATCAAAATTCAATCTTGACTTACATCGGTACTGCTCAATTTATACGCTTAAATATACGGGAAGTTAATCGATAATTACGAGTAACCCTCATGAAACTGTAGAAGGTTTTATTACATCTAGAGTCACTGAAATCGATCCCAATGTCATCTACCAATGTTAAATTGAGAATGTCCTTTGGAAACAAATCTGCGATGAGGTTAAATGTGTTTTAAGACAATAAAGAACATTACTTGTATTCCTAATACTCACTTTTCGAAATCGGGGTCGGTAAAGTTACATATTTCCTTAGTCTAAAATATTTTGTATGAGTCATTTGAACATTGTTTTGTAATGTCACTCAAATTATAACAGCAGCCATACTCATTCTCATGCAATTTATTACAATTTTTTCTACAAAATGTTCTGTGTGATCGCCTTTTGCAGATTTTATTTATAGTTTTGTTAATCTTTTGAGCCGAAATTGATTACAGTTGGTTTCGCAAAACGATGCCTATTATTGTAGCTTAAGCAATTGGACCCGATTTTCATTTCATTTTGTCTGTATTTTGTTAAATACATTTCAAAAATATCCCGTGGGAGTGCAGTTTAGTCGGGAGCCACAATATAAGCGTTGTATAATAAGGTCATAACATTTTGTTGTTGACTTGTTATTGCTTCCAAAGTGCCAATTTGTCGTGTTGAAATTGTAAGACACCCTATGACATAGGGCCTATGTGGTAGTTAGCATATTTTATGGGACTTACTCCATCACTTTTATCTACTTAAAGAAAATAAACTTATATGAAAAGTCTAAATATAAAAGTATGAAATGTATACAACAACTTTTCTTAGTAATATTTTCGACGGGTAAATCAGTCGCTGCTGTTTTACAAATTTTCATCATGTCTCTTCCGTCTCTTGAATGTCAATGACACTCAAGAAACAAAACTTAAAATCTTTTTATGGTTTACAGTGCGAAATAAAAGTTTGTGCTAATGGAAATATGTCTTTTCTGTTGGTTGTTTTGTAAAAACTTCCCAGCATGCAAACTAGGGTTTTTTTTCGCTAAATTAACATCATTTTCATCTTATTAGTCGAGAATTTATTATTAATTCTCGAGCTAATTATGTGTTACATTGTAAATACCTTTTGAATTGCTTTATGTTTCACAAGTCAATTTATTACGTGTTTAAAGCGATGTGTATTCATCATATGCAATTACTTTTACACTTTCTGACCGACCATCCTATGACACTACATATACCTATCAAACAGACATTATTAAATATTTTACTGACCAGTTTTTTGACTGCCAAAGAATTGTCATGAATCTGAAGTTTTGTGAAGTATATTTTTCAATAGGTTAATCCCTTAAGGTTTGAAATATAAAATCTCGTGAATTCTAGTGATGACTCAATAAAAGAACGGCTCGATTCTATGGTGCATTTGATATCGTTAAAATGCTTTTATTCAATTTAATGTTCATCTTAGCCATTTGCCGGGCGTTCTCTTCCGGTTTAATGGCAGCACCTGAAGCGCCCGTAAAACGCGAGATAAAGCGGAGGTGAAAATAAAACCCTTAATATAATTGAATTTAGATATTTACCGTCAACAGAAAACAAACAAAATTTATACGTGTAATGCTGTAGAAATATAAACTTCTAGTGCGCTATAATCTTCAAAATATTGGGTAGTTAAAGAATAATGACAAATTCAGCAATTGACGAGAATTTCTAGGAGGGTACGAGAAACTAACACGGAGGTTGCTTGGTATGAAAGATGGCAAATTAGGTATTTTACCGTCGTGCCATATTGCCGCGATTTTTTTATTTTAATCTTTCCGTTATTACCCCATGATTCATTACCGTTGTTAATTGGCATAATGTTTTTTATTGCTCGTCTTTTGTTTAGAAAACTGGAATTTAATCCACGGAATAATCTCGTTGATCTGTTACTGTCAATTACCGCTAGACCCATAAAATTTACCAATTGTTCGTCTACAGTTAGATTTGTATATTCGTGATCCTTCATAATTGTTACGTCTTCTTTGTCATTAATATCCATCTATTCCTTAGAGTTTGTGGTCATATTTCCATTGGTCGAGAATTATTACTTATTAGTAAAAGGCGGAAAAACACAGTTTGCATATTTTACATGTTTTCTTAGATTTTCGAAATTTTCGCATGTTTGTTTTTAGGGAAATGTGCATTTTTGCACTTTTTTCGACCGGTTTTCCAAAAATTTTAACGATTAGTATGCCTAATGTTAGTAGCGATCACCATAAATGAAAAGTAATACTAGTATAACTCATGCTTCGAATGTACTTAACGAGAGTATCCTATAACGACAACACGAGTAATAGCTTAATTAAAGATTACCCGGTTGTTTGCCGAAAATTAAGTTTAATTTGATGTGGACCTGACGTTATGCGGAGTTAAAGTGGGCGTCGAACATCTTTTCCCACACTATATTTTGAATGTTGATATTAAGAAAAGTATATGGATATATATATTTTTCTAATATATTTCGATGTGTCTTGAAGATTGCTCCCTTCGTCACAAATAATATAAGTAGGTATATATTATCCATATAAAATTTGAAATTGTATTTTTTTCAATTTTTGTCCAAAACCATGCATTTTTTAAGCATTTTTTGCATTTTAATACGCATTTTTTCAAGATTTCAAGTGCCTTTTTCTACCCTTTTTAATTATAACAGAATACCGTTTAAGTTCACAGTGAATTCTCTTTGAACGAGGTGAACAATCCTACTGGGATAATTCTATGGAATTATTTCTAAAGGATTATTCTTACAGGAACAGGTCATTCCTCTAGGAACAATACTATATAGGATTGTTCACATGGGATTCCCAATACTCTTAACACGCATAGAACAGCTCGTTCATTTCGAGTTTTTCAATATATTGTCAAATCACAGACGGGTAAACTACAAAACAATAAAGTCAGGTTATGCGGAATCACATTCATATTGCTTCTCATTAGGAGAACGATGTTCTCTTAATTGCATTGTTTAATAGTACAGTCAAATTGTAACTTGTGAGAATTCTCCATTAATTCTCATGAAATGACCAAATTAAATGGTCTCCCGATATGTTCATATTTCGTACCTTACAGGTATTTCTCCAGTGATTGGTTTTGGATTTTTAATTCCAGTTTTAACCCTTAAGTGGCTTCTTTCCCTCTTTTGGAAATATATGTAATATCAGCATCTTTTTTAATCATGGAGGACTTATAATCTACGCAAGCGTCCAAACTTTCGCAGACCTAATTTTTTCTACCAACATAGTATTTTCTGTACATACAGTTGGTAGATTTTACAGATTAATACTAATACTTCCAGTTATTAAGTTATATAGATTTATTTTCAATATTTCTGTGTCAAAAAACCATTTTGCGAAAGTGTTTGTATGCATAGGCTTCGAAGTTGGTACTGCATCCCTTCAAATTAGTGCCGGGAAAATGTTTTTCACTTTATTAATTATGAAACTTTCAAAGTCCATTTTGAATGTTTTTGATTCCAAAATGAATAGATTTATCTAAAGAAAATGCCACCAGCCACTGCTAGAACATGTCAGCCTGAGCAAAAAGTTATCTTTTCTACTATAAAGTTTGGCACAATCAAAACAGTTTAAATCACATAAAAATTTAGCGGTCATTAAACCATGTTCTAACGGGTATCCTTTCTAAATTTAGGTTCCTAGAATATCTCAACTTTTCAGCGAAAAGAGATTCCGAACTGATGTAGAATGAGGGTACAAGGTACCTGTTCGAGATTCCGAGAAGTTAGTTTTCTCGCCTGTTGAGCGTATCCAAATGAATGGGATCCTTTCTATATTTTATGGTCGTTTTACGATTTGTTTGTGTTTTTTGCGGTTTTTAAAATCGAGAAAGGGGGTTCGAAGAACCCAAGTTATTTTACGAGAATTATTTGAAGAATATTTCTCGGTAATCCTTTTAAATTCTTAAAACTCATTTATAGTTTCATGAATGTTCCAGTGAACACAATTGAGAATTATTAAGGGATGATTTTCTTTGGATTTTGTAATAATGATAAAAATAGTTGGTATCAAAATCAATTTGATTTTAACGATATAGTCAAAGCTAACATTGTTGGATTGCTAAATATTAAGACTTAAATTTATTTTTGCTAAAATTTTTATACCTTGTCATTTGCAGCGTCATAAGCATGTATACACAATTTATTTTAATAGCATGTTTACTGGGTGATGCATTCTTGTTGTCACATAGTGTATGTTGTGTACTTGTAAAATTAATATCACAAGTATAGGATTTTTCATCTGCTCATCCACCACTTATCGTATCGAAGCGGCAACAGAGTTACTTATTAACGTGATTTTCATATTATGTGGGGTTTATTAGTTGCCAAGAAATCCTAATACTGCGTGTACGAAGGCACGTATCTTGACGACTCGTTTGGACCAACCCAAAAAATGGGAAAAACAAAAACCGAGTTTGGCCCAAAAAAAGCAGGTACGTGGCCGTCGTATCCTGGCACGATCGTCCCATGTTAGTAGAGTGAAAAAGTTTTCAGCATTTCGGATAAAGTCGACGGCGGCACGGCAACACAGCGAATCTTCCCCTCCTGAATCCTGTTCATGTGGTTGTGCGGCAGTCTGCATGGTCCCCTTGTTCCTCGCTCACGCTTCTTGTGCTGGGCCCCCGGATTCGAATCGCTTCCTACGAGAGAAAGAGAGACACCACCTTCCTCTCTCACTTTTACTATCTCATTCCCTCTCTTTCTCTCTCTCGCTCCTTCACCATACTTACCATACTCACCGTACCCACCATCCTTGGCCGTGTGTCTGTAAGTGTGAGTGAGTGAGTGAGTGAGTGAATATGTGTGCGAGAGAGTTTTCTGAATGAGTTTGTGTGCGTTCTGTATATTTTTTCCATAGCCGATCTGTCACAAATTTTGAACCACCGACGAACGACCGTGCAGACTATATTTTCGTTTTTATTTTTAGAACTCACGTGCACCGGCTTTTGAAGTGTGCGTGTGCGTGCGTGTGTGTACGGTGTTTGTATCTGTGAATCCTGTTTTATTTACGGTTGTACTTCCGTTTTTCGGCGACGATCGGTTGACTTGATCCGTAGATGCGAATGAGAGACTTAACCTGATTTTTGACCCACCACCCGAATAATGTTCCAGTGCATTATTCAGCAGAGGAATGGCTGGATTCACCCCCCGAATTCCGAAAACAAAGACGTATTTCCAGGTATGAAATTTTTTGGTATAACTAGCTTCGCAGTGTTTACCTATTTGCCTTGCCCTGATTTGGAGGCTTTTGGGTTAAGTCCGTACAAGTTTTTATTCGTCTCTCACTAAATGCCCAAACAAACCTTTCTTCATTAACAAAGACACGAAGAGATGCATACGGGCTAAATATAAAATTTACCCATTAGTCACCCTCCAGACTAGGAATAAATCCGCTGCATACACTAAACTTTAAAAACCTCGAACTTCGGGAATTAAAAAGTTTGCGAGTGTACTTTATCAATCCTTTAACTTTGTTGCACATCTGTGCCCCATTTCCTTCCCATTATATGTGTAATTGTTGTGTGTTCGTAATAACACTGTACAGAAAGTTTTGCCATGCATTTCACATTTTGTCTGAAAAATGCTTTTTATACATCTACCTATACTTGCCATTTAGTGTAATGGATTTTTACCACAAAGTATTTTTAAAAATTGTCTGTTTTGACAAATCAGATTTGAAATATTTTTAATGCTAAATTTAAAAACCACCTTTGTTTGTATTAATTTCATTTTAAAAACTCCCTCAAATCACAATTCACGTTTATTTTTTTATATTTTCCAGTTAAAACACCATTAAAGTCCAATAAAAAATTTAATTGGGCAAATGGGCATGATTGATCATTTGATGCAAATTAATATTATATTAATATTATGATCATACATAAAAGTGTTATTTTTGGTTATTGGTTTGGCTTCATAATATACACGTATTCCATTCACAACTAATTTCACTCCATATTTTCTAGTTGAAATATAATAAAACTCAATGAAAAATCCATTGGGCAAATGGAAACGTTGATTGTTGAGGCAAATTGAGCAGAGTTAAACCATTATGTGCAATAATCTCCTATAAATTATTTTTTAAACAAATCTTTCAAATTGTACGATATCACTTTGTTGGAATTACAACAAATTTTTATACATATTTTTGTGTAATAGACGTGTATCCTCAAACGATTTTCAAAACTGTTTTTTTTTAAATATGTACCCCAAATCACAGGTATTTGTATTTTGTATTTTCCAGTGTAAATAAACATTTGATTCGATAAATGGTTCAATTATTCATTCAATGGTTCAATGGTCTGATTATTCATTGAGGTAAATTGAGCAGAATTAAGCTGTGCTCAATCTGCCTGAAATTATTTTCGAAACAAATCTTTAAAAGTTAAAGTTGTATATTTTTGCCTGATATATGCAGTACATTTTATTTGACACTAACCACTATTTTTTAACTTACCTTTCCAATCGTTTGCAATAAATTTACATTGAAACAATTTTAGTTTATTAAACTAGTTCAGACTAAACTAGGAAACCTTTTTAACATTCCATAGGCGTTTTCAGTACCATATTTTTATTTCCCTTAATTTCCTATTTCTAATTTTGAAGAATTATTTTTTTGATTCGGGCTCCCTCTGGCTAATTTTCCAATCACTTCAACCGTTTCACAAATCCAGCGACTTCGATGTGTTAAAGGCCGATATTCCTTAAACGCTCTACAGTTTTCCGAACAGCGTGACCCGCAGCCGGTTGGATTACATGGTCTATTAGTCTGTAGTATCTAAAATTGCTTATTTACGAAAGAAATGAAAATAATCAGTTTTAAAAAAGTCGAATAAGTTGGGTGCTTACAGAAAAATATAGAAAAGTGAATGGTGTAGCATGTGGAAATAAACACCACTGTATAATTCACTAATGAATCATACTACTGTTTGGAGTCTTCACTTTCATAATACACGTAGTAAATTTAATGTTTCTCAGTTGAACCGTTACTAACCACAAGTCGCAAGTGTAACATTAAAAAAACATAAATTTACCAAAGGTAAATTTGAGCGATCAAAATTTTTTTAGTGTGTGGAAAGGTCTCGATGTCTTCAAATTTGCCTACGGTTATACTTTTTGAGATAAGATTTGATATTTATTGTATTTAGGAAGTGACAGGGGCAATTTTCAGTGCCTTAACCGACTAGAACCGTTCTAAAAGATTTCTCTGCAATATAGTGATTTGTCTTAGACACTTCTAAGTATTCACAACTTAAAGTAGAAAACAATCAGTTTGCACTCTGCTTATCTTTTTTTTCAAGAAATTCTTCATTTTAATTGCTAGTACTCGTAGATGGGTGTTTCAGGACAAGATGTACTATTTTTTCACGACTACTACTATTCACGTTGCACACACCACGTAACACCAAGACAAGATAAGATCACTAAAGTATTTAATTTAAGGTTTTCTTAGTGTGATAATTGGTCAATAAATCATCGCAAAACCATATCAAGCCATACCTCCACCTGACCATAGTAGCAACTCATTGAATTTCTCCCTGTCAAAACTTGATTTAACTGCATGTCAGGTAAAGATTATAAATATATATTATTTGGGACAGGAAATAAGGATTAAGACATACCTGATTTTGTCACAACATTGCAATCAGCATTGAAACCTCGTGATCGAAAAACGTGTCAGCTTTTGCCTTGGAACCTCATGTGATGAGAAAACATGAAAAACCCGTCAAAATCCTCTAACATTTTCCCAAAAAAGAGCCTTTCGAATTAAATTTTAATCATTCCGTTTCTCAGTACAATTTGTAGTTCTAAATCTTATTGTTTAGTATTATGTAACCAAAAGCTGTTTAGCATATTTACCAAAAAAATTATGGCAGTTAGTTTTTTGTTGGTAAAGTATGTTGTTAATACATAACAACTCGACGGTCATTACATTTCTTAAAATAGCATTTTTATATGTACGTACAAAAATAATTTTCGATCTTCACGATATAATCAAACATATTTTTAATAGGTTAATACGAATATTTTCGTTATATTTAAGAAGTGCATTCTATTCACTCGAATCGACTGAAGAACTTTACACATTGTTATATCGAATATTGCAGAAGGCCTGTGAATTATTGGTATATGCATTAATGTTAAAATTGATTTTGTACTTCTAGTTAACGCGAAGGTTGCGATTATATCAGGTGCATTAACACTATCGTATCTGGAATGTCACGTTCTGCGGTTATTTGTTGTAAATAAAAGATCGGCTACCGTTCAAGATTTGTTCAATTTCTGTCGTGCCTTAAAACTGTTTTCTGAACGTTTAAAAGTTATGAAGACTTCCAAAATTCTTCCAAGTTTCATAACGGGATAAAAGAATTTTTTTGTGTGTGGAAAAATATTTTTAAACTAATTTCGCCATTGGTGGTTCGTCAATTCATTTTAACGTCAAAAGCAGTGACCGTGTTCCATTAAAAATTTTTAATTGAAAAATTAAAAAACTACTAAACTCGATAATGATATTCGTTAGACTGAAACTAATAACTTTGTTAATCGATTGCCGTTTGATTTTCCCTCGCAATTTGGTCCGTCGTGCCCGTGAAAAATTTTACCTGTTTTGAACTTGCTTTATCCCGCGATATGTGAGAATCGAGATTATTTTTAGTATAGCAATTTCAAAATCCATTTCGACGTCAAATGAGATTATCGAACATAAAAAATTAGCATGAAGATTTCCTCTTGGGTAATTTAAAGCGAGCGAAATACGACGGTAACTACAACGTAATTATTTAAAATAGAAGCAAGAGGTTTATAACTACATATCTTTAAGAAACGACTGTCAAGAGATATTTTTAAAGGCGGTAAAATTGAAAAATTACTTTACAATAACTGCAAGAAGCGACTTGTGACTGACTATAAGTGATTGAATCAACTCTCTGTTTTAGCTGTCTGTTGAAACAATAATTGTCCCAAACACGGTTCAAGAATGTTGAAAACTGTTTGAAGGTAATTAAATGTGATGATTTCTTCTTAAAGCAAACTTCATTCTAACAATAAAGCAATGCGGAACTTATGTTGTCAGTCAAGATATAATAGCACACTTCATAGCGGATTATACCTACGTCGATTCGGTATCAGTTAATTTACAGATCAAATGAAAACACAACATTTTAACCCTCGGTTAAAACGTAAGCTTGTTCTAAAGACCGTTCGCAACTGTTAGAAACTTCTAAAATAATTTAATTACGAAGAACATCAAAAACAGACCTAGTCTAGTATTAAATTAAATCAGTCTATAACGTACGCCACAATTAACTTATGACTTTTCCCACTGAGCATTTGCTATACGTAACCATATTTAGATATCCTTGATTCCTTTTTTTGATACACGTGAAATATCGTAACAGATTTGCTATCGGACTCTCAAATAATAATGCTTGTTCTATTCGGTTTGACTTTAAACAGAAGTTTATCCGTATAGTATTTATCGGTCTTCTTTCCGGTCGCACTGGTCTTTTTCATTTGTGTTCTTTTACGTTTTCAGAAGTGACAAAATAACCGCGTAATGGAAAAGTCCGTTCCTTGTAATGAATTTATTTGTGATAAGGGAATGAAGAGAAAAAGTTTTGATTATTGAACACGGAAAAATACTAAATGGTGCAGTGACTAATTGTTAATATTTACTGACTTAAAAATCACCCATCTCTCATGTAAATCTTACTATTAATATTTTTCATATGATGAATAAAAGACGTCTTCACCACTCATCGATGTAACAGTTTTTTTTACTCGTGACTGGTTTGGGCCTGAAAAAATGAGATTCAAAAAAATAATATTTTTAATTGCCCCGCTTTTATGGTAATTTTGAATTTAGGTTTCTGTTTTAAATTGGATATTAGAGTTTATCACAAAATTTTGTAATTGTCGTACGATCTCACGTTTGCGAGATACTATTGATAGTAATTTTTCTTAATAAAATGTTAGTTATCACAATCTATATGAACCCTTTGTTCTTGTAATTTGCCGTTAATTACCGATGTTATTTACTGCAGTTGTTTACAAAAACTCTTGGTTATATTCCAAGGCGTCGCTCAGTGTATTTCTGTACCTGCACACCAAAATAAAGTACATATTAATTTACAATATTTAAAGTTGGACATGTTCGTTCACGCGCTTCCAAAACAATATATCTCATATTAACTATGCGTTAATTAGTTTTTAATGACGCATTACTATTTTAGTGTTGCTGATTTTTTTAGTGTTGGTATCGAAAAACTAATTTTTGTAGTTATTTTTCGTTTGGAAAGTTGTTAAAATACACACGTTATAGTTTTCTCGATTATAAACTCAACGCTTTAGTAGGATTCATGGCAAAAGCATTTACTGTAGTGTTCGGTCTTTTAAATATACGAACTTCATAGTAAATTTCTATTTTGAAACTTATGAAGTCTACCTACAATACCGATTTATAAATTTTGTTGATATAATTCGACTAATTATGCGCTAAATTCTCATCATATTCATTTTATAGTCCACTTCCTCCGCAGATTAAAGTATACACGTAAATAGCCCAGATAGATGTGTTTATTTTTTTGTGCTTGATGTATATATACAGATACATACGTAATTGGCAAAATTTTATCTGAATTTAAGCCTGCAATGCATCCATTAGTCCAACCAAGAAGGCTTTTGCAGAAATTTATCGCTAATTTGTTATTCTTAAATGTTTACGAACGTGTACGAAGGGAGACAAGGGAGCAATTCAAGTCGTTATTGTCGTAAAGCTGCTGAATAGTTAATTGGGATAAATCCTCATCAAAGTTTAAAATTACGTGTCCACAGAATCCTTAAAAGTTTATCTGTTAACGTTGTGATTTAAACTTATGTCATTCAGTATTTATTATTTCAAATCTGTTTTGGAACTGTATGAAGAAATATGGACTATATAAAAGCTTACTGCATGCCGGTATGCAAATTATGTGATCCTAATGCGCTGGCCATTTGTACCGTAAGGGAACAACTGCCAATAACAGAAGACGAAATCTGTGTTGGAGAAAATATGCTTTTTACCCGCTATTCTAGACATTTTAAACATTATATTTTATAACCAAAATTTATTTTCATTTTGTGTATCACTTTCACTCTTGTCACACTTCCATTTCTTTCATGCTTACACGTTTATAAGTTCCTCTTTCAAAAAGGCTGTCAAAACAGTTGATAACAATAACATCCTATGTTATACATCTCATGTATATATAATCTACCTCCAGGAATTAACCAGATTTTTAAAAATTTGAGATTTTACCTTTTCATTTTTGTTAGAACGTCAAATGTGAAATTATTACAAAGAAAAATGAGTTTTCAGGTTATTAATCATAGTTTCACTTGTACGCGTGCACTTAGTCACGTCATTGTATGTGCGGGTATGTTTCTAATGTTTAAGCGAAAAATTGAGAAACAACAATGAGTTGTAAAGAGGCCTGTTAGTATTTATCGAAGCAAGCAAAGTATCTGGTGCAATACAAAGGTTCAGATAAACAGGTTGTCCAGTGAAACCGTCCAAGGAAGACTACCAACAATAAATTCTGTTGACAGCATAGATAATTTCTGCTACAGCTTTGACTTTCACTTTATGGTCGCTAGAACCTTATCAGTTGGCTTTACAGACAAGTCCACATTCCCCACAATCTCTCCAAAGAGTTTCAAACTGTGGTTGGGCTTGAACAAGCTCTGCTAAACTGGTGGCAGCAAATGGTTGTTGCTTTAATAGAATGCAAGCTAAATGGATTTGAAAAGAGACTATTTTTTATTGTAAAGCCTGAATTTCGCAAAAGGTTATTGGGAAAATACAATATTTGTAGGCACTTATTTATGATAATATTTTAATTTTCTAGTTTTCATGATTAAAAATGTGAATCAATATGGTTAAATTTCCCGCAAAAGTCCTAGTATCCATTTGGCCATATGTTCGGCTACCCTGGAAGCAAGTAACACAGGATAATGACATTTCTAATCAGGTGATTAATCCCTGGGGTTAACATTAATAACCACACCAACGGGTATTTATTAACTGTACTTAATACACTAGCACATTTCGCTTGGGCGAGGTTTCGCTTGGGCTATTATTGTACTAGTTCAAGTATATTAATATTTTTTTCTTAATTTTAGTTTTTCCTTGTATATCAACGTTAAGAAGAAATACCTATACAGGTATGCACATATTATTTTTTATTATTTATAGGAGTGACTTAAGGAAATTAAAAGTACACTGTATTTTCGTAGTTACAACAATATGTTTTGTATGGTTTATGTGCCACACATTTACATAGAATTGATATTGTTCTTCGGGTTCACGAACTTGAAAAATATTGCGTGGTTTATGTGACAAGAAACATTAGATAACGTAAAATATAAAATGGTATATCTTTGGTAATAAATTCATTACAGTGATTGCAGTCTCAAGATTACATGAATGAGTGCACTAATTAATAGCTATTGATATGAAATCGTTTCGAAGAAAGGTGTAAGGTCAAAGTTATCTATTTCCGGTAGCGGTTAAGTTGATAAACTAGTTTCTGTGTAAGAATAGAAACAATTTATTGGTTTTCGGCACCTTTTAAACATTCGACCTGAATGCGAGTTCGAGTCGGAGTGATACATTTGCAAAATTAAATTTTGCGGCCATTTTGTTTGCTTCACAGCCCTAAAAGCAACGTTCACTTGATTTAATTGAGAAAGTGTAGGTACGATACACTTCCTGCGTTAAAAATGCAATTGCGTCTATAATTGACTTTTTCCTCTCAACCACACTTAACACACTTAACGGTCACCATAGGACAACACCGTGTACTCTTGTTGAAGTCAGTTTAGAAACGTTACTTCAGTTTAGTTGAAATATTATCCTATTTAAGTAGTTCCTTGTTTCGTCCCTCTCTCTACTCGTTTTTCCTGCGCAAAATGCCATTTCCCCAGGGCCAGTCCCTTTTATTTAGCATTGCAGGCTAGTTGACCTCTACGACTATTTCTTGGGACTTTAATGAAAGAGATCAATCACCGAGTGCAGTTTGTGTATGGAACCGGCAACGCATCAATTTTATCACTATATTGCACTTGTTGTAGGTCACATAAACGAAATACTGAGTGTTCCTTATAACATATAATATTTCATGTAATAATACACAGCGTAGTTCTGAGCTTGCTCAGATAAATTTGAGGGATGATGATTTACCATAATTCGTGACTGGTGATGAAGAACAGTGCAGTAATAATTATTTAATGGTGGAGATATCAGTGAGATGTATGGTGAGATTAAAAAAAACATTCGTGCAAAATCATTTTTTTCCATTTTTAATCCAATTTTCAATCTCATCGGTTACTGTTTTTTTTAATCTATCACTATTTATTGTAAGCTTCCATTAAAACTCAAACTGTATCCACAAATACGTAACGTTTACTCCTTTGTCTAATGTAAGATATTGCTACGTTATCCAAATATAAATAAAGAGCGCACTATCAAAGGTGTCAAAATATTTATACTGCTATTATTATTGTTAATATCGTGATATGGATGCATTTATACAAATAGATATAATTAATAACTTTGTTAAAGCCGAAAACCTTAAAAATCTCGAAATTACTTCCATATTTTCAAAAATAATTTAGACTAACCTTTGTTATAGTGTGCTCTTCTACACAAAACAGAAATATTTTTCTAATGGTATCTCAGTTGCATTATTTACAATAGATTTACCAACAGTCAGGTAGGATCTGGAATCTTTAGTACTTGTTCTTCATTTTCTGTGGATGTTATTCACTTACAGATTCCTGTTGATATTTTTTTACGTCTGTATGTTTTCTTCTTTAGGTTATGCCAAGCCTAAATCAAAATGACAAATTTAATTTTCTCATTCTCTGCACATTAATTGAAAAATTACATACTTTTTTCCATTACACCCGATTTCTTGTCCGCTTAGATCATTAGCTATTTTCATCGACCTATTTTCACGCGTGAAATCGACAAACAGTTCGAAAAATTTTCTTTTTAGTTATTTTCTGAAGAAGCAGCAGTGTTTTAGGTCAACCGAATTTCGACTTTTCATCAGTTTTGAGAGGTTAGAATGAGAAAGTACGACTACTATAACTACAAAATGTCGCTACGCCAACTTGCACAAAATTCTCCAAGTAAATGGCTCGAAGCGATGAAACTGATTTGATGAAGATTCTGTTCATGAAAATGACGTTCTCCCGAGAAATAATCCCGTCTATTTGCCAAGAATGGAAATTTTTCATACCAGTGGTTCTCACACGAATTACAAGTGAAAATATTCATTGGTAAATATTTCCACATCCAATCCCTAGGGCTTTTATAACGTTTGTGTATTTTTATTTCTTGTAGTTATCATACTCCACAAAGGCCAAGGTCTTCACTAATGTAAAACTGTAGTCGTTTTTTTTGCAATTTACGCAAAATCTGTGGGTGATGGAGCTTAAGGGACTTCAGATTCGGTTTCGACGCACCAAAATATATACAAAACTAGGGGGTGTTGTCAAAAATACAAATCACTCTTTTGTGTGTCGGTGTTGTTATTGGAGCTGCCCTGAAAACAATACCTCAACCATTTAATTTAGATACACTGCAATAAGCACGGCCGTTCCGTTTGATGTCCTACATTAAAGTTATACCTACTGAATATTTTCTTGCACTCTTTTGTGTTGGAAAATTCTTTTTGAAGAGTTGTAGAAAAGACGAATCGTGTACAATAACATTACAGAATTTCACGCTCAATGGAGACAATTGAGTTTTAAATTACTAATGAGTTTTCTCTGAGATAAAATAAGTAATAAAGCGTTGAATTAGGTCAGTGTTCGTGTTGTTCTAACAAGGATTTTTGTTAGTTCCAAACTGTTATTCGAGACATATCGCTTCGTCCCATAAACGCTTTTTCGTTGAAAGATAAGCGAAATCGTGATGGGTTTTGCTTTCCATAATTATTGTATATTGGCGTGAAAATGTGAACGCACCGTGATTGTTGCGGAAGCTAAGTCGCATTTGGCGTATAAATTACGGTGCGGGTCTTTAAATTGTACATGTTGTCGAGTATTGACTTTTTTATATCACACAAAGGGGGCTTATTCTAAACTAGCCTCTCAAATTACTGATCAAACAGGAATATTTTGAAGTACTACAGTAAAATCTACACCTTACGTGTCATATTGTTTATGAATTCAGAGCCACACTGTATTTTAGGAGCTGTAAAGACAGGAGCAATTTTTGAAATAAAACTTACTTTCAGTTGCAGGGGCTAAGATAAAGGTAGAAATAGATTTTATCTATCGAAAAACGGTGTGGAAGTTGTAGTAATTTATTCATGAATAAAACGAGAGACTACCTTGAAAATTGTTTAACTCCGCAGGTCATGTAGAAATGGCCTTTAGGCCAATTACCCCCTGAATAAAATGCGCCGCACTCGTTGTAAGTGACCCCCGAGACATTTTAAATTATGAATTTATAAATAATGAAGTTTAAATTATGAATTTTTGAAAATAGTATTCGAAATCAGCATATTTGAACGATTCTGGATTTTTGAACGCCAGCTCTGCATTTTATAGATTATAATTTATTGTGGCGTTATTAAATATTTGTAAGGAAATTTCTTAGACAGGTCGACTGTATATTTTAAAATTACATGTTTTTGCTAAAAAGCTTTGTGGTAACCTTAGTTTTTGAGTAAAAGCGTCTATTTTTTATCCTTAATTTAGACATACAGAATGGTTTACATGATCATTACAAATTTTGAAATGATAAATAAGAAAAAAATTGAAAATTGACTAAACACCTCCATGGAAACAAAATTAAACCAACAGGTATCCAAATAATCATAGAAAAGCAACTCTAAAAGAAAATTAAGAATTTTTCATTTTTTTTGAGCCACTCGAGACCCTATGAGAAAACCGTGCAGAATTTAAAGTTTCTATCCACCGTATCTGAGAATAAAACGACAAACATAAATTTCACCCCTATTTTTCACACCCTCGGAAAGGGAAATTTTCAATTTTCGAGTTCTTCGGGACCTATTTGAGGCCGAAACTTTAAACCTGCAATGTTTTAAGTTTCCACCCCATCGGAAACGTTTCAGAACAAAGGAACAGAACTGTATTCAACATTTTCAGAGTCCGATTGTTGAACTGTCTTAAAATTTTCTTACAAAATTTAACTTTTAGTTTGTCATATTAATTATACGTTTGAATCGAGATTTCTCTTGAGAAAATTAAGTGGGAGCATTTAAGTTTGACTATAAATTAAAAATATAGTCGAAATTATATACGACAATATCTCACAATATCTTCAATTCTCATTCAAACACAAGAACCAACGGTTATAATATTTTGAAAGAATATAACATGCATTATTGGTATGAAAGGGGAAGCAGGAAGTCCAGCTTTTAACTTGATATAATTTTTAGTGTGTTATGTGGAATTCTAGGGAAACATAATTGGGCCCTTTATTTCTAATGATACCCTAAATGGAGAACCTTATTTAAAATTTTTAATGATCTAACTGCTTTGAATCTTGGATCTTGGAAGACACCTCTAGCAATTCGTCATAATAAAGTTTTTTTTCAAAATTTACCCAACAGACCAACGACAAGGGATGATATAATCGAAAAAAAAAATTGATTGCCAACATTTTTACATCCAGGTGACACTAAACGTTTTTTGTTAAGATTTAGTTCATTATGCGGCTTGTTTGATAGGTTCTTTTTGTGTTCGATTGTTTCTTAGTTGTCATTGATAATATAAATAGTCACGTTGAAAATGGAACATATGATTTAATTGAATTAATTGTGAAATTTATTTAAATTCCAGATAACACTCTTTAGTGACGACAATAATATTGGCTAATCGTCCTAATCGGCAGTTAAGGAAAAATTTGAACCATTTTGACGTTCTTTAAGATATCTCTAAGCAAGGTTAATAGTACCCGAACTAATGGTGCTTCTTCTAAACAAGATTCTTATCCTCCGCCACCTCTTATTTGCAAGATAGAGTCCATTTGAACAAATATAATAAGAATCTCTCGAAAATTCGATGTTCGAATTTTCACGAGTCATATTTTTTCCAACAAATACCCTCCCTAGCAGTGGACATAGAGAATATATACCATAAATATTTTTCGTGACGGGTTGTATTGTATAAATTATTTTATCGTAGCTTTAGTAAGAGCCGTGACGAACGTCCCTTATTCATTCTGGTCATCTGATACAATGAATAACTACTCCATTGTACCTCATTTTAGCATCGTACGTTAAAAGTTAAAGAGTTGTAAGCAAATCAAAAAATTATTAATTTGAAGTAAAGTGTCTCATTAGTCTGAAATAAAGAGTGTCTCGTATGATTCGTTTTAAGAATGAAATTTGCTTTAGTTGCTCACATTAATGCGCATTTTTGTCTATTTAGCCGAATTTTAATATTGTTTTTGCTGTCTTATTTTTCACAGAGGTACTTAGTGGCAATAATTTTATAAAATCTTAAATTTTAAATGCCTAGTTTGGTTCCCTTGGTTCAAATCCGTAAATATCTTAAGAAGGACTCCTAAGGCACATTACCGTAAATTTATGTCCGTGTTTTATGCATTCATGCAGTTTTCTTACTTCCAGAACTTATTTTTTTCCTTGAGAAATGAAACCAAGTGCCAAAACGTATTAATTTGAACTACCATGTTTGCAGCTTGCCGATTTTTATGTCGAAGAAATGAATGGTTTTCTAAGAAACGAAATAACAACATCTAAGATTAGGTTATTTCCGATACTCATTACCAGCTTTATAAAATTTGTTTCTGTTGTCACTTATTCGCATTCGTCGCTCTCACACAGATCGAACAAATCGATAGAGGGTACAAGGCTCCGTTTGTGAGAGATGTTTCTGTTTAAAAAATTTTGCTGGAAGTCTCGTAGGGGTGGTTATTACGTGACACTTCCCAAGCCACGCAAGACGGTCGAAAAAATTTGGATTATTGGCAACCCCGGTAAGTTTTTTTTATATAGAAAATTGAAGTAGCAATCCTTTTATGGGATTTTCGGGATGTGTTAAAATCTGATCGATGGCGATTGGTTTATGTAATTTCGATGTGTTTTACAGCTGAATAGGTATTTTAACTTTGTTATTTTTTAAGATACAAAGATAGCGGAAATGAACTCTGAGGTAATATAAAATGTTTGCTTTTCTCACTGGAACATCCGATTTTGCAAGGGCTCACCCTGGAAAAAGTTTTAGTGAACTAATGGTTTTAGAATGAAACTAATCAATTTGTTGTTTGTTACTGTGTTGGTTAAATTTGTCAGAAAAAAATCGTTAGTTTTCCTAACTTTTTGTTTAGTTCGTTTATCTTACGCAATGTGTTATATTTAGTTAACAATTTAATTGATTCGTTCGCCAGCAAATAAAATGCTCTGATACTTTTTATCTCGTTTGCATAACACAATAATAAATAAAATTAAATTCGTGTTTTCATTTTAAAGCCATTAGTGCATTAAAACCATTTCGCTATGGATTATGTGCTCACGCAGAGTTATTCAGTGGTAATTATTGTAGAACAAGTAAACATATTTGAATATCGCCACTTTTTAAACTTTTATAAAATTTCTCTAAACATCAGTGTTTATTGGATTGTATTTATTTGGCTGCAATTCATTATGTAAGCCAGTTTTATTTCTTCTTTTATAATAAAATCAATATCTGGTTTTTAAATATACATGCAAACCGTCAACTTCCGGTAGTTGTGTTCCTTAAAGTCATCAAATTTTATTCTCTGGTTTCGAGTTTGAAACAGTATTAAAATACAAGACGCGACATGTGCTATTCTACTTCTAATTAGAATAGTAGTTAATTTATTATTTTTTGTTCATTCCTTATTTATGTAACAAGAAGGCATTAAACTCCTTTTCGTTGAAAGAAAGATATTTTTGCATATTAAAGTTCATGCTTTAACATTGCTTTATTAAAATCTAAAACGCTCCACTATATTTTCCCTTAAAAGAAAAGTTTTTCTTCGCAGAGGTAACGTTTGTAAAGCGAAACGTTTCGAAGTAAGCGGAGCTTTGGTTCTGTGTTAATACGTGGTCAGGAGTTCATTATATCGTTGAACTTTAATAACTGAATTCATGTGTAGAAGTAAATTATAATAACGCTGTTGCATGCATTCGTTCAGATATTCATACCGTTGAGAAGTTATCAGCGGCGTCACCTTTTGTTCTTACAATTAGTCATTAAATTGAAGCTATTACAATTGTGGAAGTCGCCATTGACATGTATGTAATTAAATTGGCACATTCTTTGGCATTTTCATTAATCAGTGGAATTCACATGAGATTTTTTTCATTGATGTAAATATTGGGTAATTCATGGGAATAATAACTACGCAGTACATTTGAATGACCCTTCAAGGATCTTCTTTATTGTGCTAGTTGTTATAAATATATTAAATTTAATTAATAATAATTCCGATTCATCCTCTTGTTCGATTTATATTTGTCTGTACGCCCATGCAGTCCAAGATGCTGATGGATTTTCTAGCTTTCACTTTTTTTCTACACGAGTTGTAACAGTCTTTAAAATAATTTTCTGATGAATTACGTTTAGTTTTGAACAAATTTGATTTTGTAAAAATAAATTCAAATAATTTTTTTATTGCTTTTGACTTGCACCAAAAGATAGAGCGGGGTTGGAAAATATACAAGACCTCACGACGATCTCCCTTTTTAAATTACAGACCGTTTTATCGCATTATAGAGTATCAGTGTGAAACAATCTATTGTTTTAAAATTGTATAAGCCATCATTAGAAAAGTGCAAACTTCAGAGGTATCGTATTTAACGATCTCGTTTCAAAAATCATACTCGACTCGTACATTTTACTGTAATTTTGTATCAAAAGTTGAAACATTTTAATTATGATTTTTACGTAGGCAATTAAAATGTTTTAAACCATATTTGCTCGAGAAATAAAATTAGTTCTAAAACACGATGTACGCTTGTTAGAATACAAACGTAACTACATTCAACAAAACAAAAAGGTTAAAATACGACTGCAATATTCAACTTTATAATAAAACGTTATTTTTTCTCTTTAAACTCCTTTCTCCTTTCCAAACGCTTGAAAGTCTAAAATTTTAATTAAACATGCGCCTGAAATAAAGCCGAAGTAAAAATTTTTCCTGCGGTAAAATACGAACTGACGCTTTGCATAATATTTATTATGGCAATACGTATGCATTTTTCCATTACATTAGCTTCCGACCCAGCGCAATCAAAATCGTCAAACTTTTCCTTCATTCGCTTTATAAACCTTTTCTCTTTTCAGATATACGATTGCAATTGAACGAGCAGTTAAGATGCCTCGACGTTCGTATGGAAGCTCAAGTAGCTCTCCTGACGGAGTTACAAGATTTTTTTCGAAGAAGAGGCGAATTAGAACTCGACTATTCCAAAAACTTGGACAAATTAGCGAAAAGTTTACAACTTAGACATAAGGAGCAGAAACAAAAGTAGGTATTCACTTAAAGCTGTCTTGCCGAAAGGAAAATGAAAAATAAGGTTATTTGGTTTGGATTTTAATCCATACCGATTGTGTTTCAATTTATTTCATTTACTGTAATCCTCGGGTTAATTTTCGTAGGTTGTAGGTTATATATTACATGTTAATCAATTTGTTTTATGCACAGCGCGAGTAAGATATTGGTATCATTCCTCGTTATTAAAGCAGGTCTTATATGATTACGGATCATACTTTCTCTCTTATTCATAAACGCATTTTAACGCTAAAATGGATTTTAGCCTAACATACATTTAGAATGTGTTTCACTAAGGTAACTATAGTTATCTTCATATTAAAAATACATGGAACAAAACTGTGGTTACGTCCGTGAAACACATTCTAAACGCATTTTAAGCTAAAATCCATTTTAACGTTAATGTGCGTTTATGAATAAGACCAATTGTGAATAGTATTGACCATGTAAAGTAAAAAACCTGGATTGGCGGTCGATATTGACCAGTCTTGATGAAAATCCCAATTTTCTGTTTTTCGGGCATCAGTGCTGGAAACTGGAGAGGATATTGTCAATATTATTGATCGTGTTCTTGAAAATAGGGTGCCTTTAATTTTCAGACTCACGCGAAAACATCTTCTGTTGTTCGACACAAATTTCCCTCCTTGACTAGCACAGTGATAGGGGAGTCAGTTTGCTCCGTTCGACTCTCGACACATCTGGGTCTGTAAAAGAAGGTTGTGTCGAAGTTTAGTTCACTTTCTCCTCTCGAGTTCTGGGAAAGAGAAGGTTCGACACACCTTGAGCCTCTTTGAAACTTAAAGGCGCTCTAGATGAGAATGATCTTCTCCTATCATCAATCGTTATTCCAATTGCCAGAATAATAGTATGTAAGCTTTTGTAAGGTGGAGATATGTTTATGTGTATGTATGATGACGGTATGTGTCTTGAACGACGATTGGAGTTTGAAAACTTTTTCTCAGACGCCAACTTGACAGTTAAAAATTCAATAACTGCCAAATTCTTGCACTAATAGAACAAAGTACCATTCTCTCCTGTCTCTATATACATATGTATGAACAGATCTTAGTCTCAATTTTACTAACAAAAATTCGATGATACAATACATTGCTCGCACTCTAGCTAAAAAGTTTTGGATTACAATTGAGCTGTTTCTTTACGTGTCGTGCGTCATATCCCGACATGCCAATTATACTAAAAGAAATTATTCTTGTCATGTTGTGTTGTGAGAATTGGTTTGGTAAGTAATGTCTATTGACTTCCGATTTCCATTACTTCTTTCAGTTGATCGGTGTTGAAAAATAATAATTTAATACCGGAACACTAAAGATTGCCCCGATATGATTCTCGACTAAAATGGCTTTCAAATATTTAAATACTCACAACCGAAAAATAAGTTTAGATAGAATTGATAAGACTGATGAGTTGCATCTGTCTGTTCATCCGGCTCTTTTTACATCTGCGCCATCGCTAGTCATAATGTCTTCGGCATTATTTTTACTCCCCCATCTGCCTATTTTCGTTTATTGTTATTATTATTTCAGGAGGGAACAGTGGCCTTTATTTTCGAGCTACGCCTGTTGGCAGCAATTAGTAACCCAAACGAAAAATCTGAGCAGGGATCATGTTGCACTATCTGAAGTATACTCCACACATTTGGTTTCGCGCTTGTCTCAAGTTATGGAAGACGTCCAGCGAATTTATAAGAGGGTAAGTTGCCGTCGTTAAGTTTACTTGTCCCCTTTTTATTCATTAACATTAACACAAAGCAATAAGCAGTGATTATTGCTGATGCTAAAATACTCATCTTCCAAGTAACTGAAAGAAAAGATTAATTTATTTTTTGTCTATAAATGATTCGCAAATTAATGGTCTGCTATATACTATAGCTGCATCGTATTTCTAAACATTAAAGATATTTACTACATAACTAGCAATTTCATTTCGCACTCGAAGTGTCGTATTTTATTACTTTAAAGTGCATATTTAATAGAGCAGTATAAGTTTCGTAGCTGTTATTTTTATGGTCTCTCAGAAGGGTTTTCAGTTTTCTAGTATAGCGCATTATCCATCCAGTACGGTGTTATTGAAATAGGTAAATCATAATAAATACAGAACGAGTCTAATCCCAAGTTTATCACGACATTAATGCCCACGTGGAAATACTTAAACCAATAATGGCGTTCATCATCTGGTGCAAAAAATAAATGTGCATGTAAATTATTATGTTTCGTGGTTCATTATTATGGCATTTTTAACAACACACGTCGCAGCTGCTCACTACATAACTTCAAAATGTGCTTCGTGTCAGAAAAGCAGGACACTTCAACTTTTTAAAATTTCGTCATTCTTACAACTTGCTGTTGAACCATCACTTCGTATAAACGTGACAAGTATATGTGCCATAAATTTACGTTTTTGGCAATTCTGTTTCGTTCTAATAGCGTTTTGGCATTATTAAAGAAGAAACCAGATGAAATTGAGTAATTGACGAAAATTTTGTAAGAGCAGTTGAGATTGTGGCTTTAATGTGGAGTTTGTCAACTCCAACAACTTTTAGTATTAACCATTCCGCGTTCCAAAGGCATCAAAGGTTTGTTAAGACCGGTTCTTCATACAAAACGAGCAAGAAGAGGGCAAAGAGAAAACGACGCCCAGGGAAGACCGATTTCTGAAGTTAGCTACTTTACACGATCATAGGCAGAATGCTAGGGTTTCGTGCGTTCTTCGCCACCTATCTGGGTTTTTGGCCCCGTGGAGTGGGCATTTTTCGATGCTCTTATGGATTGTAGACATTTCCTCCCTGGAATCACTAGCTTCACTTTGAAGTTGCCCGGTGTTCATGCTCTTATTGTCTTTAGCAGCGCCTTTGGTTCAGTTTCGCATGGCTCTGTCGCTATGAACACTATAATTCCTCGTTCTCCTGATACTTCTAATTGTTTTTCCACCATCTTGGGCCTTGTTCTTCTCTGGATTGCACTCAGTGCCTAAGTAAACGTAAACCCCTTCTGATCAGTTACGAAGCCTTGTCAACCTTTAAAAATGAATTCCACCATCTCCCTGAACTTGTCCGTTGTCATGTTTTCGACGTGTTGTAGCTTTTAGTTTCCTTCACTTCCTCGCTTAGAAGGCAGAACTTGTTTCACAGGTCGATGGTGCAGTTGTCGTGGGCTATTCAAATTATTTCCTGGGGAGAGGATCTTCGGCGTATATTATCTGTAACTTGCTTTCCTGTTTGTTTAAGAATTTCAAATTTTTCTGTCTGTTCGTCCATCTCCTTCGAATATTTGTCATTATATAATTTCTCCATGCATCTAGACATAGCTTATTACTTCCTTCAACCAGCATCACTTTGACCGTATCGATGCCAGTCTTTATTGGGTTTTCCGCCACGTTCTCCGTCTTATCGTAGACGTGTGAGTCCTAATTATTGTACCAGATTTGTTCCAACTTGTACAAATCCTGATCCTAAACGGAGAGGTAACCTTCCCTTTGGCATTTCTTTTATGGAGAATAAATGAATTTTCCTTAAGGCGACTTCTCTGTCAAGTCGTAGGACTGTCATCGAAAACCGAGGTGGAAATTTTTATGTCGACTATAATTCTCTGAACTAATCTTTAAATGGATGTTATCCATGTTTTCTTCTCTTTTGTTGTGGTTTTTTTAAAAGACGATTTAGATGACACAAAAATGTGTAGAATCACACTGTATTTCGCAGATTTTGCATTATTTAGATTAAAACTAATATGGCCACCGAAAATCCAAGAAACTAACCGTAAAAGCAGATTTAATTATATTAGGTAGTGCAGTAATAGTATTAAATTAACATACTAAAACGGAAGTTGTTATTGTTAGAATATGTAAATAAAATAAAGAGAATAAACCGAAATATACCTCATAAAATAATGCATGTTGAGCGCCTGAGATTATGAAAGGTATGAGTTGCGGTTATGTATTGTTAAAATTGTTGACATACATACATAAATAAAATAATATGGAACTGGCCTGGGGATAAAAATTAATTCCATGCACATGTGAATATTTTATCAACACGTTTCTTTTTTTAATTTTGAAATATTCAAACTGTAAAAGGTTTGTGTTGTTTTCTTACTCAGGACGGTATAAATTTAGAATATTTAATATATGCGTACGTAATTATGAACATTTACCAATTTATAACTTCATATTCAAATTGCGGACGGAAATATAGTGGATGTGTTGACAGCGGAAGTGAAGTCAGTTAAGTGGAATGCAATAGCCGATACGTGAAATCGATAAAACGCGAAAATCTTTCTTTTTTCACTCTCGCCCAAATTGCATTCCCACATTACCAATTCGGAATTTCACATGATTACATTTCGGATTCGAAATAGGAATCAGTCTATATTGGCTGCATCAGTTTGAGTCGGCCCAAAGCAATCTTTTGTTTATGAAAAAAAGTGAATTGAAAAATAGTTTCTCCTAACGGTGATTCACGGTTTGCTGGTCTACTTGACTATCAGTGCAGATAAAGCGTACAGCGCAAAACAGGCCATTGTTTTGTTACGTAATGTTTATAGCAAAAATTAGAGAACTGCGAAAATGTGTGAATTCATTGACCTACGCCATCACTACTAAATGATGCTAATGATGGCTGTTTGGGAAAAAATAAACTGATTTTGATGTTATGTAAAAAAGGGATGCGCGTCATTGAAATTGTCCTTGTTTGTACTGTTCTTTGATATAAAGTTAATAAAATATAATTTTACAGTGTCTTATATCAATAGGAAATAACATGCAATTACATTACGAAAAATTCGAAATTTGTTCAGATTTTGAGAATGATTAAAATATTGGCAAACAAGTAAGAAAGGTACAGATTCGTATAGTTGAAACAACGGTAAAAATTTGGCGTTGCAAAGTCTGAAAACTATTTTCAACTGCACACACTTATCGAAAGGGCGATAGCCAACCGTACACCAAGAAGTTGGAAGCAAGTAATCTGATACATTAACCGGGCACCAAAATGATTAATCCCTAAAGATGTTATACAGGTACTTGTCCTCTCGTACTGGTAAAGATGACTAAACGTATACATATTATGTATACAGGGTGGCCCAAGAAGTTTTGGTCAGTCAATACCGCAAAAACTGTTCGAACTACAATTTAAATAGTGAAAATTTTCTTTGTTACTTGACATTTCTGGTCACACGCAACAACTTCAAAATGTTAAAGAGGGTACCATATATATTACTACAATTTTATGTGTAGGAACGGATAATGGAAAAAAAGTCAGGAAATTCAAATAATATTGGAGAATCTGAAAATGAAGGCAAACTAATATGAGGTATTAAAAAGCCGATATATAAAAAATAAAAATTATATTAGGTTAAACAATTATTAATCCAAACGTTTTCTACTTAAGGATGGATTAAAGCAAGGAGGGGTAGTAAACACTGCCATCCTTCTTTATAGTCTGATATCATGAAGAAACTAAATCAAAAGGTACACTATCATATACTCATTTTGTGAAATTTAATCAATTATTTTTCTTTATTTTAAACGTCTTCAGGCATTTTCAGTTTTTTAATTTCCACGTTTAACTGTCATGCTTCTTATCTTATATGGTATGTGTACGCTCTGTGTTTTAAAATAAAAATGTATATGTATTATAAAATGAACAGTTGGAGCAAGAATGAAAAGGATGGTAGACCCCTCTCTGTCTTACTATACAGGGGAGACTTTTCAGCTCATGCACTAAAGAGAAATATAGCATTTTTCTGGATACTAGTCAAGAGTAAATATCGAATATTTCTACCAAATAATCCATATATAGATAAATGGAAAGGGAACTTTGTGGTTTATACGACATTAATTCAAACACCTTAACAGTCTTAGAATTTAGGAATGTCAGATGAAATGTATGTTTTTGCCATTGTTTTATCACAAACTCATTATTTCTTTAACTTAATGCTAAACTTCATGATTAAATGTTTCGAAACCAAGCACTTATTTTTTCAGTAGGCTAAATTATATCAAGCACGCTAGCAATCGTTTTTTCAAGTTTTCAAAAGTTTTATAAGCAGTAAATGCATGCCTGAATGTTTTTATTATTTATATTTTTATTAAAAATGAATTCACATGCGTGTCCTGCATTTTGAAAACAATATACTATGACAATATGATCGGTCATCTATTTTGTAAACCTTGAATAATAAATAATCATTTAAACTGTGATGTGCAAAAAGGAAATTATGATCCATACAGAGTGTATCAGTTTAAGATATTTAAAAAATAATACATACGACACTTGATATTTCGGAAAAATCAAAATATGGCACAAAATAGAGTTGTTTGTTTTCTGGACTAGTTATTCACAACCTACATCTCTAATTGCAATTACTTTTTGGCAAGTATTGATCCACGGTTTCATGAGTTGCTGCTGCATTCCTAGAGAGAGAACTTTATACGATTTTACGACGATCGTACCCATTTCTGTTTATGAGAGATCCATTATCGTCAGCGTTTCTGGGAAATCTTCAGTAAGAGTTTATCAAACAATGTTGGAACGTTTCTGTAATTGCTTCTTCAGATTTTCGCTTACAGGAAGTGTTCATACGTTTCATGCTTAAAATTGTGTCTGAACACTATAGTAAAATCGCAAGAAGCTGTATAAATGAACTACTATTACTACTACTAAAATATTTTGTCCGCCATTTCCCCATTATTTAAAACTTTTTGTGTAGAATAAAAAAAAATCAAACGCAAGTATTTTTCCTGTTTCGTTTTTTCTTAGGAATGTTATCATCATTTGTACTTGAGGGGAATAATGTACAACTATCATATGACAGTTGTAATTGAATATTCAGGATCGATTGTTTTTCCATACGTGCAAATAATAACGGGTTTACTATAAACAGGAATATGGAACGTTTAGGATTAACATTTTATGTGACAATAACGTTATTTTTATTTATTTTAAATCACTCGGTGTCAGTCAATCCTGAGCTGATTTCATTCAATTTTTGTTCTTATTTCATGGACTGAATTAAAAACCATTACTACACCACAAAAACTATCATACAAAATTTACATTTATCAATAAAAATGTTCCCACTTTAAGAACCAAAAGTACCCACTTCTGTAAAATCTGTTTTCTACTTGTACTGTCGGTGAAGTACTTATTTTACGTAATCCAATCTCTTTTATTTTTCAACCCCCTACAGTTACGCCTCTCTCTCACTTGGATCCAAATAATTTTCACTTATCAATGTCAAGTAGGTTATTGAACTGCATGATAGGAGGGAGAGGGGTTGAAAACAAAGAATATGCATTAATTGTCGGAAATAGATTGTACGGAAACTTGCCGGTATCGAATGGAAGCAAATATTTAATGTCACGTATATGATAGGGTACACAAATGTTATTAATTATTGTCATGTGTCTATTGTGCTGAACACTAAATTGCCCCATTCTTCATCCCTTAAATTTCGAACTCGTTTTTGACATTAACACTGATTGATTAATAGAATACTTGTAGCGGTCACTAATTTTTAAACGATGTGTTCGATGAATAGGAAAATGCATGTCTCTCAAGTAAAAAGAACAATTTTAATCAAGAATATTGTGCAAATTTCTTTGAAGTTATTTCTGGTTACTTTGATGTTCCATCAGTTCTCAAAGTTACTGTACCGTTTCTCGGGTTTTTCAGATTGTGAAAATTGCAAAATGTCGTCTACAAATCTTGAAGATTTACTAGAAATTGAGGATTCGCACGTGCAGTTTTATGGTTCATTGAAACTATTCTATACATAATACTATTAATTTAAACAGATATGGCATAAAATATAAATTTAATATTCTTCTGTACCATAAAGTTCCTATTTCCCAAACAAATACAAAGCATTACTTCCTGATTCAAATAAATCAAAAAATATAAGGTATCTAAATATCAAAGAAAAATAATTTAAAATCTATCAGTTTGTATTTACAATGTTTTGTTCCATAATTTTATTGCTTTCTCGATAAGAGAGTTTTGACGAAGTAATTTCATTAGTGACAAGAAAATGATTGTCAAAAGCGTTTCCATCACACACAGCACCTCCAAATTGGTCATCTATTTTTGGCATTACATTTTGAATCTTTGAATGAAAAGCTTCTAGACAGTCTCTTGATCAATTTAGAGAAACATTCTCACGTGTTACTGGATGCGTAAGTTGTTAATTTAAGACTAATTTAAAACAGCTCCTAAATATGAAACCGCTCTAATTATTCCGGGTTTAATATTCGAATATTTGTAGAAGATGGTTCGAATAATCAAAAATTCAAATAAGTTCACTAATAAAAAAATAACGTCACATAAGTGCCCTTCAGGGCATGTTTCAAATACAAGTTATCGGTATTAAATAGCTAAGTGAAATTGCCAAGTTTAACATAATTCACCAAAGTTGTTTTGGGGAAAATTAAGAAAAATAAACGTTCTCAAGAGTAAAGTGTCCTTTAGGGCGATTTGAGACAACATGTTTCAAATAAAAGTTTTACCCACTGAATATATTAGTTCCGATGTTGAGTTTTGCAGTTAAGTACTGGCAAAGTCGTTTTGGAGAAAAGTTTGAACTGAAAATTTACACGTGCAAAGGGCACTTCACAGAAGGTCAGTCCAAATAACGGTTATGGTGACCAATATGGATTAAATAGTGATTAAATATACACAGTTTGAAACAAGTCTGACGGTATTTCGAGATAACACAAGTCCTATTCGAAAACTCCTTGTCTTCTGCGATACTGCGAGTTAGGGGACGTCCTCGAAACTCTTTCCTTTCTTGGAATTAAGTGTACCCCATTCTTCTACTCAGTCTAAAGCTCACTTAGTTCCTTCATGGAAGCTCCTCTATTGCCCAGAACTGGTTGTCTAGCAACTACTGGATATTGCAAGGACACAACCTCATCTGTTATGGTGATGGGCATAATCGAGAGATTTTACGTCTATAAAGAATTTCATAAGGAAGTTTATTTTTTTAGCAACTACTTGGGGTGCTAAGTATTTAGTACTGAAGTACTTCTTTGCTCTTTATACCTGCTCATGTATTTGATTGCAAATTCACGTAGTCATTAAAAAAGGAGCAATTCTATCGTTAATTAGGTCTGAGACAACTGACTTTTCAGTTTGTTGGCAAATTATTTGCAAACGTATGATTCGAGTGATGATTAATATGTTACGCTTTGTATTATTTAAATAAGTTCGAGATATTGACTCGTCACCTTTACTTTGACTAATTTTTCGATTATATTCGGCCATGATTGGGAACGGGTGATCAGAGCACCCGAGTGTTCGAATGAAAACAATGTGACCGAATCACTCGAGTGACTGGATCGCTCGAATCTCATAGTAGAAATAGTGTAATCGAGTTCTCGAACGATGCTGAATAATCTAATGATTCTATTAAGGTTATTCGTTTATGCCCATCATTAATCCATGGTGTTGTACGACGATGCAATCTTTATAATGCGATCACCGTTTTCTATGCTGGGCCCTTCTACGTGATGGTGCCTGATGGTCGCGGCCAAATGTCCATCAAAGGGTACGTTCAAGCCTTCATCGCAGCTTCCCAAAGATGTATCTTTTGTGCTGGCTTGCGCCACACTATCTTCAGCTTTGAAACCAATCTTCAAGGGGCGGACGCAAAACTGCAACGATTGTTCACCCAGTTTTAAAGTCTTGGTCTGAAGATCGCTGCTGCTATCACTTTACTTCTCAAGTTCCTCACTTTGGTGGACAGAGGGATGCAAACGTGAAAGCTTTCAAAAGACACTTTAAGCGAGTTTTGAATGAATTCTGCAATTAAATTGTGCACAAAATAATCTGCTTCCGAAGAATTTAAATATGAGAGTCCGAATGGATATCGCAACCAATTTGCTTATATCAGAACTTTTGTTCTAACGTTGTAATACAACATATACGTTAGAATACAACTCTTGTTGTATGCTAGCGAGTACCCTTCCACATCCCTCTTTAAAGGTTCCTAGAATATCCCAACTTTTCAGCAGAAAGAAATTCCCAGCTGATATTGTTTCTCGGTACAACGTACCTGCTCGAGATTCCGGGAAGTTAGTTTTTTGGCGTTCTAAACTGACCTAGTTGAATGGATCGTTTCTGGAATTTTATGCTCTTTTTGCGATTTGTTTTTATTTTTTGTCGTTTTTAAAACCGAGAACGAGAATCTAATAACATAGGAACCGGTTTCTTATATTTGAAGTCTTTCGCAGTAATCCTTTTAAATTCTTAAAAATCGTTTATATTTTTGTGAATGTTTCTAAGCACACTACACAATTAAGTAGCGTGATTACCTTCAGCTCTTGTACTAATGACAAAAATAATTGATAATGAAGTCAATGCTTTGATTTAACAGCCATATTGAAGATCAAATTGTCAAGTTGCGAAAAACCGAGATAAGGCCACTTTTTTTTACCAAATAATATCAGATGAGATTGAAAACTCTTGTGTAACATTTAAATAACCAATATTTTAATCCTCTAACTGAAACTGACAAAATGAATGGCTTTGGCTGTGCCAAGTAGGCGTTTTCACGCACCTATTCAACCTTCAAACATTCTTCCATAAATCGAACTCAAAAATAAAATGTACTGGTATCATTTATTACCTTCAGTAATTATACATCAGATGTAATATATAATATTAATGATTTCAATGCGTAGTGTCGGGAAATCGGCTACGAAACTCACGAAGAGATACTCCGAGTTCTGCACGAACTTCATACGACCATGAAAACATATCACAGTTATCAAACGGAACTCCGACAGGCCGAGGCAAAGCTTCGTTCCGCAGAAATTCAACGGGGTAAACTGGAACAGTCTCTGACCCAAGACAAGCTAGAGCGCTCAAAGAAGTACAGGATCATCGAGAAAGAGGTCATGAAGGTAAGAAAATTTAGATAATTCCATTTTAAAACCATATGACTGCAAACGAAATCATAAGAACTCAGTCGGAAAGACTTGACGCTAGTAAAGTGTTTTATTTCCAAGTATCTTTAATTGGCCTTACTTCACCGTCGCATCGGTAAAAAAAAATTCATAAATTTGACAAATTATACATGTTAATTTGATGAGTATATGTTGCACTGTCGTTTAGAAAGTTTCTATTCAAAATTTTATGTTCGTGTTAATGGTCGCTCGCCAACGTTCGTAGGAAAACAAATGGGTGGCAAGAATCTACGATTGATTTTTGCACACGTTTAAAATTTACAAAATTCAACGTGTAAACTCTTCCCCCGATTTTTCTACTAGCTTTGCAGTGTTTCAGCCTTGCATCGGTAGTGTGCTTTGGATTTAAACAAGTTTCATATTTTAGAGAAAAACTAAATACTCAGACGCCAAGCTAAAAGCGCTGAAGGCCAGGAATGAATACGTTTTGTGCCTGGAAGCTTCAAATACAACTATACATAAATATTTCGTTGATGATTTATCTGATCTTATAGACGTAAGTAGTTTAAGTAAGTTTGTCCCTAATACTACATATACAATCCTTCATATTTTAGTGCATGGATTTTGGTTTTCATAACTGCATTTCGAGGGCGTTGTTAATGCATGTAACAGCAGAAGAGGGTCGTCAGAAATCCGTACAAAACGGCTTAGATACGTTGTCGGCTTGCATCAATTCCTTGGATTCCCGTCTGGACAAACAAAGATTCCTCGAGTATAATCACAGTGCATTTATGATCCCCAAAAAGTTGGAGTTCCAGGGGCAGAAGACAGATGAGGTTTGTTTCATTGCTTTCTCCGCTTATTCCTAGCTCATTATTTTCATTTCAGGGCGCCGAACCCGAAATACAAAATATTCTACATCGTGAAATGGAAACACGTCTGACTCAGCTTCAACAGAGAGTTACTTCTCTGAGAGCCGAGTCTGAGGAGGTCTGGAAAACGTTGGAGACTGCAGAAAGTACTTTATTGGAGATGCTGAGCGCTAAAGATTACGATTGTAGCGGTTACTTTGGTGAAAATGCTGTTCCTGCCAGTAAACCACCTGAAACGGTTTCTATTAAGCTCAGAGCAGATCGACAAGAAACGGAGGAGTTCTATCTAGCTGTACGTATATGCATAAGCTATCATTAGAAAGTAATATAAGATACTGCAGAGTATTTTTACTCTATGAATATAATACAACCTGTTTTTTATACAGAACAGTAGGTAAATATCTTGACATCATAAAATGTGGTAAGTTTGATGCAAGATATCTCTTGGAGTGAAGAGTTTTTTTTTACTTATTTAACTACGAGAAATAAGGTCGTCAGGCTGATGTTTCCAGCGATGTACTTCAGCATCAGGGTTGAATAAATCGCAAGCGCGTTGAAGTGTGACATTGTTTCCCAATATCTTGCAATAGATTTGGATACTACACTTTTCACTGAAGCCATTTGTAAGTCTCTTTGTATTACGTGATTGGACAAGTTTCACAAGCATTGTAAGGGCTTTATTTTGGTATCTTTGTGGTATTTTTAGGTAAAATATGCTGCCTGTTCCCAAAACTTTTGTCATTTAGGTCCATATTGGTTTCAGTATAGATTTGTAAATTAAAATCTATTTTCAAAGCTTAGTTGAGATGTCTTGCGTTCCAGTATAATTGTAGTTATAGTTATTTTTCTTAGAAGAAAAAAGTGGTTTCGCTAGGTAAGCCATTTATCTATATGCACCTCAAGGTACTTAGTATTATCTGCTTGTGGTAGCTACCAATTCTTCAAGTAAACTGGTGAACACATTCTTCGCTTCATCATAGAACTTGCATTAACTGACTTAACTTCAGTGACCCTCATTTTTCTTTTTCTGAACCAAAACTGAAGAGTGTTTAGGTTTGTCATAAGTTTCTAGATAATGTCTGTCAAAAATATTGCTGCATTGTATGTGAACGTTGCAACTGTGGCTTCTCTCTTAGTAATCTACATATTATTGACCTAGAAAAACCCTATGAAACACATGCCTTTACCAGTGATGGTGAGGAAGTAATTTTTAAATTTATAACACAACCCAGGTCTCATTACAGAACAACTAATATCAAGAAATGCTGCGCCACAATATCAGTTTTTTCCTAAACAGTAGGTTCGGTTGGTGTTAATAGCATTAACTATGATGCTAGTTCTTTAGGATTCTACCAGACTTATTTAGGTTGATACCTGACTGCAAGAATGATTAATTCTAATAATTACATTGTCAGTTTGCACTATTTCCGTGGTACCTATGTTTATTAATTTTTTTTTGAATCTTGCCACTTATAAAATCTTAGCCAGGTGCTTCTGTGGGATCATTTTCATTGGTCTACTTTTTAATTAAGTGTGTACTTTGGGATTGGTAGATTTGAATTGGCTTAACCTGGCTAAAAAGTTCTCTATTTGTCCAGATTCTCCTTGGGTGGAGATTCTCCCTAGTTTTTTATTTTTATCGGAGGTTCATTTTACAAAGTTTTTAAACGTGTTTTTTTTTTGTTTTTAGAAATTCAGAGAATATCTATTGGGTTCATCCAGAATAGCTCGTTTAGATGCCAAGCAGGAATGCTTAAGACAATCTTTGTTAGCAGAGGCTCCAGATTTCTGTAATGCCATCAAACCTGTGGTAGTGAAAACTCCAAAGCGCAAAAGAATTGGTAGATTGCAAATGAGCGGACAACCAAAGTTATTTGGTGGATCGATTGAAGAATACATTGAAGCAACCAACCAAGAAATTCCATTGATTATGAGGTCTTGCATTAGAGTGATTAATTTATATGGTAATGATATTTTCTTAATTATGTATTCGTTTTACCGTATGTCTTTATTTAGGTTTGCATCACCAAGGGATATTCAGGGTATCAGGATCTCAAGTGGAAATAAATAATTTTAGGGAATGGTTTGAAAGAGGTGAAGATCCTCTGGCAGACATGACTGACGCTTCAGACATAAATAGTGTAGCAGGTGTCCTGAAGTTATATTTAAGAGAACTGAGAGAGCCTCTGTTCCCCATTATTTATTTTGAACAGTTCATGGAACTAGCACGTTAGTTTTAAATGTAACTTGGAAACTGTAAATGTACATTTAAATATCATTTCAGAATTGGAATCCAAACGAGAATTCATAAAAAAAATGAGAGAAATTATAAGCCAATTACCCCGCCCAATCATGGTCGTATTACGATACCTATTTGCTTTCTTGAATCACCTTTCGGAATTCTCTGATGAAAACATGATGGATCCATACAACTTAGCTATTTGTTTTGGACCCACTCTCGTACCAGTTCCCGAAGAAAAGGACCAAGTTCAATACCAGAACCAAGTTAATGAGCTTATTAAAAATATAATAATATTCAACGATGAAATTTTTCCAAATGATGGAGGGACAATTTATGAAAAATATATTTCGCCAAATTGTGAAGATCAGTAAGTGCCAATTTATATTTAAAGCAGCAACGAAGATGCTTTCCAACCAATAAATGTTTATTATATTATTTTACAGAGACGTTGGCGACTCACCTTCTGACCAAACTCAAGAGGATATGGATTCAGAAGTTTATCCATCTGAGGATGACTCTGAAAATATAGAAGCCACTGTACAATTTGATTTTACAGCAAGGTCTGATAGAGAGTTATCTCTGAAAAGAGGCGACGCAGTTACATTGTATTCACAAGTATCACATGACTGGTGGAAAGGGGCTGTGAATGGTCAAGAAGGACTAATTCCTGACAAGTATATTTCTTTAAAAATGAAGTAAGTTTTGTTTAATCTCTTCGTTGCTGTTATGAAACATGCAGTTTTAGGGATGACGATAAGGAAAAACTGAGTGTATTGAAATTGAGCTCATCAGAGGAGAGCGTTAGAAGGAGAGCATCTAGTTCAAATGATTCGGTGCTCTCTGAAGCCTCAGTTTCTGCGAGTAATTCCAATTCACCTTTAGTGCAGTGTACGCCGGTAACATGGACAAAAGTTTCCGATTTAGCTGAAGCTAATCTGAGTGAAAGTTCTTCCATGTTATTAAATCAATCGAGAGAGGTATTAGAAACAACTGTTTAAATGTATTGGTGACGGCTGTGTTCTTTATTGGAGTTTTTCAAAACATTTCATTTATTTTACTGTGCCGTATAGTGCCAGTTTCACAACGATTTTGAAGAGCTCCTACTTCTGAGTACATGTAGTGTCACTGCTCTGCTAAGCATCGGCAAAGTACTTTTAACATGATTTGATGCTAAACTTCGCATTTTGTGTGACTTAGGTCCATTGTAAGCAATATCATTGTATCTACACAAACTGCTTGAAATGCATGTGTCTTGTACATTGTTGAATAGTTACAAATTATGCATGTGCATGTTTTACATTTATCTAAACTTGCTTACAAGTTCATTTGTCAATGTTTTGAAGAGTGGAAATGTGAATTTTTTTATATCAAATTCTTAGTGTTTTTACGTTGTTTTGTGTCGTCCTGCACAAAATGTATAGTCTATTTTTGTATTTAAATTTTTTTACACATTTTTAATTTTATAAAGTTAAAATAGTGAAATGTATTTTTACACATACATAAATGTAGATTAATTACAGTTTTGAGCTACATATTTTAAGCTTATTACTATGTATTCTGTTTAGTTGTTTAGTAAAAACGTAAAAACATCCTTATAATCTTAGAACTTCAAAAACAGTAAAAACTACTTAATACGAGTTGTGATTGCCATCAACGAATTTATAAAAATATTAGTGTAAGCTTTAAGTATCTAGCATTAGATGTTTTATATAAATAGCTGTGTACTAGCATGACCTTAAGATATATTTCTATACACATTATTATAGTCATCATATTGACATTAAAGTTCTGAAAAGTATTTATGTGTTTACTTTGTTTAATTTTCAGGAATCTTTTTTTCATTTTTCTTAATTTTGCTTTAATCTTCCCACAAGTATTTCACTTGCTTAGCAGTGTTGCTTTGATGTGTTGTCATAAAAAGGATAGGAGAATCTTATTTTTTTTTTTGTTAATTTCGTAGACCGGTACTAGACCGACTTTGTGAGACAACAGGTTATTAAAGGTGAGCATTTTTTTGCATGTATGTGTTTAGGTGTTGCATGTTTAAAAACATAACTTTTATGTTGAATTCACTGGCATGATATCTATGAAAAATAGGTATTATGCAGGAGAATCTTGTACAAATATTGAGTGTACATTTCAATAATTTTAAATGAATAATTTTGCTAATGGTAATTAAAGACATTTAGGTATTTGAGGCATGAATCATTATTTCATCTACCAATAGATTAAATGTTTTATATACGTGATCATACATTTTACATTAATTCATAATCATACAGTAACCCTTTAGTCTGTGCGTTCGATGTTCCCAAACAAATTAATTTTTATAATGTACGCAATGACAGGTTTACAAAGCATATTGGAAAACTGCACGTAAAAAGGGTTTTTTAACATACAAATCATACCATTAATATTGTTCATAAATTCATTTAAGATAGATGTACTTTTCCTCGTGTATCTGTTAAAAATAGAAATTAGTACTTCCTCAAGCATCATACCATTAACGGTCATTTTCATCAATTCATTTAAAATTAATGTACTTTTTTATCTTCTATAAAAAGTAGAAACTTCAGTTACTCCTTCAAAAATCCTATCTACTAAATGTTATGTTTCTCTTGCTTTTCATGTGACTTATTAAATAAAATATTCTAAATTGACTTGTTTTGTTTCAGAGCGATACACACCCAACTACAGATTCATTGAAAGAAAACCCATTAACACTGCTTAGTCAAAGTTTAGACTTAGGGAAATCAAAATTAGTTAATAAATCGCTATCCTCGGCATTATCTATAAAAGTTCACTTAGAAGAAGGGCAAAATCCAACGACTGAACAACTAAAAATCGAAACAGGTGATCCCATAAGTAGTGAACAAATAGATCAACCTAAAATAGACGATTCAAATGTTAATTTCTCTCAAAACAGAGAACTATGGCAGAAAAGAGCTAATTTGGAAAAGACACCAACTTCACCTCTATTAAAAGCTCATAGGCTATCGGAACCTTACTTACAGAGACAAAACCATACCCCGGACCTAGTTATGGACTTACCCCTCGTTGGAAATTCAAGTCCTAAGGATCAGTTAACCAAATCCGCGTCTATAGACAGTAGCATGTATCCAGATGGTTCTTCCGATGAAGAAATAGGCATTCCTGGTGCGTCGGATAGCTCCTCTGATGCGGAAAGTCCCGACATGCAGACTGCAGCTGAAACCTTTGCGAAGCAGAACCAGTGCACCCTGAAAAAGAATAAGAAGAATCAAATCAACGAAAATACAGAATATGTAACTATAACAAGCCCTATGTTAGAGAAGAAGTATGCTACTCTAGGTAGTAGCACTACCACTTCATCATTTAAACCTCAGTCTAAGACGAAACCTCTGGTTCTCAAAAAACCTGTATTTTCAGTGCCATTGAGATCAGTCTCTATTGAGATGATGTGCAAAGATGCGCCTGATCTTCCAACATAAACACAATAATATAAAAATACTCAATATTTTCTGGTATTTTATATCATATTTTTTTAAAGGAAAATAGAATCGTTTTAACACATCGATTGGATTTAGAATAGTAAGATAGAAACATTTTAAAATATGTTGATACATTTTTTGAGATATTTTAATAAAATCAACCAGACGAAGCTGCATACCTGAAAAATATACAGAGAAATGTATATGAGTTTATTAGAAAGTTTACTCCATCATTATCCGTCTTTAACAAATCAGTATCAAACGAACATGATGATTATGAGAGAAAGTTAAAGGACATCAATGCAAGACGAGCAAATGTCAAACTGACTCATATTGAGGATGAATATAAAAGGTTTTTAAATTATTTAATGACTCATTAATTTAAATGATACTCAAAATAATACTATGTAAATAGTTTCCCCTGTCTGAAAATATATGCATTACATAAACGAAATTGTTTATAAAAGTATTGGATTAGTCGATTTATGAAGCAACAGATAGTTTTTAGTTAATCATCTATATTTTCTTTAATTCAACAGTACTTATTTTAAACCTTTTTTGTAACATTTATGCCTTCTGGATATCAAAGATCATTGAAATCATTAGGGCCGATTTCGATGACATTTACGCTAAAACCATTTCATATTGAAAAACATTTTATCATGAAAGGAAGATCCAAAAAACCCTGGGGAATTTAGGTAAAGTTATATGAATTGGCTTATATGGTTATATGAATTGCGTTGAGTATTAGTAATAATTACCTAATCACCATTAGAAACAGATATAATAAGCGTATTGCAAAGTATCATCAAATTATTTCATTTTTAAAAGAACAACTTTTCCAATACTTTTCAGTTCTTTAAAATGAGTGCCTGATATCAACTCCTTGGTCTAAGTTAGTTTTAAACCACTTTTTTCATACAACTTCAAATATTCACTCGAATATCCAGCATCTGTGACCTGACCGGAAATCAAACTTCATTTAAAATAGTTTTCAAAAATAAGAAATTATTGTGTATAGTACTGAAATTTATTTAAAGTTGGGTTTCTGTTGCTCTGTGGGTATTGATGTTTCATAATTTATTATTACTAGTTCATGTATTTGGTTAAAGTTACGGATGTAGAAGCAGGAGCCATTAACTTCAGAAAAACTCATGTATATGAATTTCAGTATTCGATCTTGGTTAAACAATTTAAAAAATAAATACCTCGTAAATAGTAAGTGAAAATCCGTAATAACACCACAATGACTGCGATTACATAGGATTATTGTCATTTTAAATCCAATTAGCCGATTTGAATACTTGTGAGTATCCGTATTTAAATTAGAAGTAAGAAATGAATTAATTGTCTCTTTAAAACTCAGGACATTCATTTTTATAAAATAGATTCGATTCAGCTATTCAAACTTTTTAGTATTTTGTACTTTTAAATTAGTGTTGATTGAAGAGTTAAATCTTTAATTAACAATTTTACTAATGTTTGTTATTAGAAAGAAAATATTGAAAATGATTAAAACATTTAAGGTAAAAATAAAGTAAAGTTGGACCAAATAATGAAATCAATCTGTGCTCAAATGAATTTCTGCCAAATATTGACTTCAGCAATTTGGAATGTTTATTTTGAAAAATTATAGTATTGGTACATTTTATAGATATTTTCCAGTTAAAAAGCTTATGGTTAAAAGGTTGTTTGGTATACACATATTTTGTTTATACTACATATATTACAGGTGAATAAGAGTAATAGAATTAAAGTAGACTGATCTATATATTTAATGTATTTATCCATGTACTACATATATCGCTTCTTTATCCACTTACTGTTTTAATTTTTATGTATTTAAATTCCCCTGCAAAATCAGACAATGACTATATTTAAATGTAATACTATATAAGACGCTTTAAACTTCATGTTACACATTTAATTGTTATAAAGTGACGGTGAAGTGTGGAATTCTAAATATGAAAGTACTATTTGTTTACGAGAAGTTTTTCTCTTAAGTGTTTTACAACTTAAAAATAATACCAGTTAAGAATTTTAAAATTTATTGTCGTGAAAATGGTGAAAAATTATATGTTTTAAGAATTTCACATTTGAAACAGTCTACCTGCATGTCGTAAAGTATCAAAATGGAGGCTTTTAAGTGCTGTTAATAGACTGTGTTGTTTTTTTAAAGCAGAACAGAAATGCTGTTTAACAAAACTTACCTTATTCTTTATATCGATACTTTACTGTAGTGATGAGTGACATTAAACAATTTACAGTAATTGGACTGTGTGCTCGATTTCATATCTTTCTCAAAAGGAAGTTCAATATTCTCAAAATATTATGAACAACTAATGAGCTTATCAACAGAGAACAAAAAAGCTGTTTTCACGAATGCACAAATAATTAACAAGTGAATTGTGCCATGACCAAAAAACCACCCCTTTTTTGAAAATTCATAATTTTGTAAAGTAATAATTGTAAGCATTTGAATAATTAATGTAGTTATTACGTGAAACAAAACCTCTTGGTACATCATGAATCCTGAAATTGACTGTAGTATAAACCAATTTGCGCAAATATTCCACGCAAAGCCAATTTGACTTTTCCACAGTTTAACGTATTTTCATTGTTTAAGAATGAAAGTTATGCCTAGAAATTGTTTCAATTGTCACGAATTGTCTTTCATGTGTGAAGAAAATCTGTTGACTGAGGTGTAAGTATCGTTATAAAGAAAAGAAAGCATTTAGGTTACTAAATACTTCAGGAGTAATTTTGATTTTCCATTTCATGTCGGTGGCTTTTTATGTTAACATGTTTTAATGGCACTTGAATATAAATTTGAATTCTGGCATGAATTTTGACTATGAAAATACATTTTCCGGCACAGTGTCATTAAAAACATCGTATAAGACTTATCTGGTTAGCACAAAAAGGACTTCTTTATAGACCAATTGCAGTGGTATGTACTACTTTGAAGAATAATCAAAACTAACCTAAAGAATTCCTTTTTAAATACATACTCTACTTTTAATTGTTGACTAGTTTGTTTGGTTGTGTGTTTTGTAACAATGAGATTTTGATTAAGTCATTTTGATATTATTTTTATTGTATTATATGTAAGATTAGTATTATTGCATTATATTTTTGTAATGTTTGATATTTGTTGAACAGATTAGCTTGGTACATCAACGTTTTAAATGTTTAAATTCAATAATCCATACATGTAAACAAAATATACCCTCTGTTGTATTACACCCCAGTACAGTGTTAGTTAAAAGTAAACATATATTCAGGTGTACTCTTCATACTCAGCCAATGTAATCCAGGTATTCAAGCTGAACTACTTCGATATTAGAAAATGGTATTGAGACAGGGTTATATTTTTTTAAAAAAACAAATCACTTAGGAAATACTTTATGTTACTGCTGTAAAAATATTTTGTGAATCTAGTGTAAAATCTGCAATATTCCCTAAAATCATATGTTTAGTTCAGTTGTCTAATACCATATTATTGTGCTAATTCTTAAAATATAACTTAAAAAATAACTAGTGTTTTAATCTAATAATATTTGACTACTATCAATCTAAAGGCTACTTTCAGGGAGGTGTGTATCTGCATTTTACACATTGTATTATTGACTAGTAAGATAAAATTTATGACGGTGCATCCTTAGATAGGTATCCAAAATTAGGTATTTACGCCATGTCAGGTAAATTAAAGTCAAATTTAAGCCATGCAGGTTCATAGAAGAATGATGGAGTAGGAGAACTATGAATTTGTTGACAAAATTCAAGGGGTCCCAAGGCTCAACAAATGCCTGAGCAAAAGACCAAGTGCTTGTACAGCTCAGCTGTTTGAAGCAAGAAGAGCGAGGGTATTGTTTCGGGACTGCAAGGAGTTCTGCAAATCTTCTCATTTACATTTAGGATAAAGATCAAAAGGATAAGGTCCACACGTGGAAATGAACTTAGGGCGAGGGCAAGTTTTATAGTTTTAAGAAAACAAAGGGTTTATCTGACTCATTGCTATAATACTCTTGTGGAGAAACTGATATTCGTAGATTACCTGACGAGCAGTTTTTGGTATAATTTCATGTAACAATCAACCATTAAAAATACAGACAATTCTAATTTCATTCATATGTATTGTGACATAAACCACTGCGTTGTATTGTAAATACAATTTTGGATTTTTAACACTTCTTGAATTAATAAAAGTAGTAGGTTGAAAGTTATTGTGTCCCTGCTTTTTTGTAATCCGTCACGAGATAAATTCGTCACGGGGTAAATTTGTCACAGGCAATAAAGTATAGTATTTCTTTCGCCCTGAACGGCACCATCCTTAATTTATAGCTGTTTTACCTGTAGCAGTAGCTACGCCTACACATACGTGGAAACAATAAAATCTTCAAGAACAAAAACGGAAATTATTGTTCACGCTTTTTTAAATGACTGAAACCGTGAAGTTCCCAGAACCGATCTTTCATTAGAAGCGCCAGCATTTTTATTGGCAGTTTACGACTGGTTCCTCAGGTTCGGTTTTACGACTTCGAAGAATGCAAGAAATAGCGAAGAGATTTTGGATGGAGTTTGCCGTGATGTGAAAGATTAATCACTTAAGCATCCGGTGTACATTTCGTGTAGTTTTGAACTTAAGCAATTATTTTTTTAGGAAATTCATATAAATCTAGAGTGCAAGTTTAAAGAGTTTAATCGACGTGAACTGAACGTCAGTTCCAGACCTAGAACTAAGAATCGCCAAAAATCCTACATCGACCACAGCCCAACAGCCTGAAAAACCCTCTGTTCACTGAATTCATTTAAACTGCTCGTTAGAAGGAAATGACTTATTTTGCTAATAATGCATTAGAAAAATAAATTTATTATCCGATTTAATACCAATAGTGGTAATTCTTAGTTTTTTGCTAATTATTTTGCGTTTCAATTACTGGCTATATTAAAAATTTAACGACAAACGCCAATAATTAATTAAGAAATTTGAATGAAGGACGAAAAAGACACGTGGAAGCATTTCACAACTTCATTGGTCTGGCCGTTTAAGTGCTACCAACAAAAGTAAAGACTGATGCATCGGCACTAGTAAATTAATCATAAGTAACAAGGAAATGTTTAATAAAAAGCCTGTTCTTAATTAACGTTAAAAAGGGTTTGTTTGTTAAATTTGTTTAAAGGTATCGACCGTACACAGAACACAGAAGACTGGGTACTTTACTACTAGGTTTACCGTTTCGTGTTAGTTGTTCGGTATCGTATCGATATCGATAGTTGAAGTCGGCCTGGCAACGTTATGGAGAATTTTTCGTTAGTGAATGAAAATGGTCAATTAAACTAAAATATTGCCAATGCTTTATGGTGAGTCATTTCGTAGGTTCAATCGTTGGCGTATATTTACTTATAATTCACTTTAAATTAGAGTACAAAACTATTATCGGTGTTTAGTTGGCCATGTTACACACGCCTATTCATGAAACTGTCAAGATGTGCAGTGCAAACTTATTAGTAATAGTTATTAAATAATAAGGTGAAGTCTCATGTAAGTGAAATTAGTTGTATTGTTTTAGATAGATTTAAAGGAGAAAGCCCTCCAGAACCATGGGAAAGTTACTTTCGAAAATATTTGGAAATAAGGAAATGAGAATATTAATGCTGGGCCTGGATGCTGCTGGGAAGACAACAATATTATATAAATTAAAGTTAGGGCAATCGGTTACAACAATTCCAACTGTAGGATTCAATGTGGAGACGGTAACATACAAAAATGTAAAATTTAATGTGTGGGACGTTGGAGGACAGGATAAAATTCGACCTTTGTGGCGCCACTATTATACTGGAACTCAGGGACTGATTTTTGTTGTGGACTGTGCCGACCGCGACCGAATTGACGAGGCTCGACAAGAATTACACCGTATCATAAACGATCGGGAAATGCGTGATGCGATAATACTCATATTTGCCAACAAGCAAGACCTGCCAGAAGCCATGAAACCCCATGAGATTCAAGAAAAGCTCGGGCTCACTCGTATCAGGGATCGCAATTGGTATGTTCAACCTGCATGTGCCACGACAGGTGATGGTCTCTATGAAGGTTTAACATGGCTTACTAGCAATCACAAATTATAGCACTTAGGCACACAATCATTTTAGTATATGACTACAAGTCAACGCTGTTATAAGATTTTTCATTGTGAAAGGTGATCATTTAGAACACTGGGCTAGATTATTTTCCACATTCCATACTGCCAGTTTACACTACTTCTGTAGTTATAATTAAATTATATATTGTAGTGTTAATTGTCTTTCGTTACACCATTTAATTCTTGTGTCATTAAATGGTTGTGACTATTTTTATCTGAACAGTGTTCTCTACAGTGACCTTCATATAATATCTAATACCTTTTGTATATAATTTATTTCCTATATTAAGTAGTTTGTTTTATATTGTAAAATATTGTTGCTGCATTTAAATTTGGAAAAATAAATTTTAAACAGTGCATTCTTAATATATCTATGCTAAAAAACTACCTACACTTACAGATTTGTATAATGGTTTTGAATAGATTATACTAAAATTAATTTTGGTGATATCCCACAATTTTATTTTTTGTATGTATGTTGTTTAAGAAAATGTTAATATATTTATTACAAAATCATTTTTATTTTTCTTTTTATTTCGTGTTGGACATATTTAAAAAAAAACTTAAAACTTAAGACTGAATAGATGTAAGATTTTTCACCTTTGCAAATGTTTTAACCATATAAATGAGTAAGGGATTGTTTTACTTTGTTGGTTTATGATTAAACAAACATTTACTTTAATTTGGCAGCTTAAACTATCATAGACCCACAGATCTAATATGTATTACTTACTCCCTTTTATACTCTAGAATTAATTGAATAATTGTAATGTACATATCAAGACTGTGGGCAGTTTTGGAATTTTATAAATTAGTTTAATGACTAGCCAAAATTTTATGTAAATTTTACCTACAATTCTATTTACCCAAGCTGCTTCTTTCTGATAAGCTAGTGAACTGTAGATAGTAATTCTGTATTTGAATCTAGGGTAAAAATTAGTGTTTGTGAAAATCTATAAATCAAACTCATTTGAAAATGTTCAAAACGTGTTATTGACATAACTCTTGGATGTTTTGCACATTTCATTAACACTGTTTTACATGTAAGTCCTCCCAGTTGTTTAGTTAAGAACATATGCGAAATTAGAGGCTGACTGGCATAATTAGATCTTATTTCATTTGTACAACTCACAGTAAAATTTAAGAGTGCATTTTGAAATGTCTAAATAGTATTTAAAGTACGTCCATTTGCCTATTGAAACATTGATGATTACCTTATTTTGTAAGGTACGTGCAATGAAGTATCACAGCACATGCTTTAAGAAATAATTAGAAAAATAAAACGCTAGAAGGATATAAATTATATTAATTTTATTAAACTAATATATTAAGTACGGTTATTAAATTTTTTGAAGGTTTGGCGGATTACAACAATTTCTTCCATAGATTTAAAACACGATCATCGACTGTGTTGCCAAATTTGTTTACGTTAATTGATTTTAAGCTTATGATGCAATAAATATTTATCAAATTTGAGAGGTATTTTTTGTTCCATAACAATATTGAAGTACTACTAGAACAATAGATTGTTTACCTTTAGGAAGAAATTATTAAAATTGTTTTAAGTATCTACATTCTACCCAAGTTATGAACTTTACAGTTCATTTTTCAAGTAATAAAAGTGATGAAAATATTAGCAATATAATCATAAAATTCTTTGTTTGTAACTCATATATTAAGGTAATAAATGTACACATTGAATTTAAGTTAGTAGGTGGGGACACCATTAAAACAAATTTTCCTTGAGTTCACAACTGTGGAATGGATATTTTGGAAAGTAGAAACCTAAATAACTCGATGACTGAAGGGATTGCCTGTGAAACTTTCTTCACCTAATTATCACTCAGGACTCAATAATTGCAACATAAAATTTGCTTGTGAGAACGAAAATGTTGAAAGAGAAGTTTCATTATACATTCACTTCCCCTTTATAAACCATACTGAAATGGCCAATTAATGAATATAATTTAAATTATCTGAACTGATTCCACAAAGATAAAAATATTTTTTGTTTGAGTGGAGTTGAAGCAAACATAGTAACTAATGTATTGTGTTGGTAACAAGTTTTAATGCAAAACAGGTAAGTAAACTATTTTTTTTTCTGGATTTGAAACTAATGGTAAAAATAGGCGAGTTGAAATGGCTTTAAAATGTATGGCATGGCAAGAGGAGTGCTGCACCGGAAGCAATATTAAAAGTAAATGTAATATTTTATTAAAGACACTGATGCAAATAAAAGCATTGATGAAGTGTGGATGTTTGATAAGCCGAAAGTTGATATAACAGGTGCAATCCTACGATTTTTGTAGATACTTTAATATGATTTGTTGCAGAAATTCCGATCAAAAACAAACATGCCAGAGGGGGAGGGTGAATATTTACTCTTTCTTTAGGGTTTAGAAGAAATAGGTTGTTTTGTTTGTGCATGTAGGGTTGGTTCCGCAAATACACACAACAAAACATCTGGTTAACTTTCCATCTTTAGACATGTTGCAAAAAATACTACTCTTAAATCACAATAAAAAATTTAGAAATAATGTTAATACGCTTCATTAAAGTCTTTTGTAGTCCTTTCATATTTTCTTATAAATTCACATCGAGACATTGATTTAAAGAACTACGCTACAATTATGACCAGCTGAGAACTTTAATGAATGCTTTTCAGAGTTAGCAGTATTTTCAGTTACTGCTACGAACCTCAACAAAGTTACCGGTACTTTTGCTCCTCGCGACTTCTGCCTCGGCTGCATTTTCAGAAAATTTAGACTCGATTAAGTCAGATGGTAGAAATCATTGTCAGTTTGTCACGGCTATTGAAAAGCGAAGGTATAAACAAAGGAAAATGAAGCATAAACCTAGTACTTAAGGAATATTTATTAGAAATATATTAATAAAAATTTTCGGGTTACAAATTTTAAAATTAAATATATTGTAAGTAAAATTCAATATTGCAAAAATTAGATCATTTTTGTGGCCGTTACCTATTAACACGGTAATTAGGTATCCATTAAAGTCCCTATAAATGAAAACAAATTAGTAATGTTACTTACATTTCAACCAATTTAAGTGTGATCTCACATTGTAGATACGACTTGAAGTTATGAGTGGATTATTTGGTCAAAGTGGAGGAATACATCGAACATTGATTGTATTTCAATAAACGTGCAGAGCTTATAACATAACACACATTTTTATGGGAAGGGTTAAATAAACAAAAATAAGATACAATCGATAATACTAGCTCATTATTTATTTAAAATGTTAAATTTATCCTTAACAAATTGATCAGTTTATGTTGTGTTGAAACTGAAAAGATTTTTGCGAATCATTTTAAACATTTTACGATTGAAATTCGAGTCAAATGTGTTTAGGCCTTGAGCGATTATTTGTTGCGAATCAGATGTAACTTTAAGAATTTCATTAGTAAAAAGTTTGAAATAAAGAAAATAGTCTTTATAAAAAATATATTTTCTGTTGCACCTATTATAAATTAATAAAAACTGCTTTAAATGGTATTTGAAGGAAGTAAAGGAATGATTGTTTTAGTTAATAAGAATTTTAAAATACTAACAGCCACTTCATGGTGTTAATGGAAACTTCATTTTTTTAATATAACTCCATAAATTCAACATTGAAATTTGTCTATAAACTCTGTATTACGTATGCTGAAGATAATCCTCGGAACAGATGGCTTCAAATATAAAAATGTGAAAAATTGAAATTACTATCCTAATTACTGGAACATATGACATCAACTTTATCAGATATTTGAATAAACTTTTTACTAATAGGGTAATCAATTACAAAGTGGGTTGTCATTCCATAATAACTTCGGTATTATTCATTTACAGTAGTGAACTAAAAATAAGTTAATGCTTATTATTAAGATTATAATTCCGTAAATGGCACCTTTTATCCATTTAGGTCAAACAGAAAATTAACAAGTTCATATATATTGTTAACATTTGATTATCAATTAAACTAGTAACTTAAAAGTGTTGATAAACATTCTATAACTTGTATTTTTGTTAAAAGAACTATTAGAGCAGGTATTTTGTATCTACAGAACATATAAGGTAAGCAATTAATATACGTATTATACGTCTAAAAATACAATTGAATTCACCGTATCCAATAACATTTCTATTCATACTCAACCCTTCAATTTAATAATAACTTTGTTTTATTATCTGAAAAAGCTAACTAATAATTACTGACCTTATATAGATAATAAACAAAAATTGAACCCAGGGACATTCATATGTTAAAAATTAGGAATGAATTATTATATAGTCTATAAAGCTGCACAATTATGAGTATATGTAAAATTCTGCACAAATAACTTAAAATATCACTAAGATCTATTATTAACAACTATTATTTTAATTTTATTATTATATGTCAAGTAGGTACTTTCAAATTACGTTTTGAGGGTATAGTACCAGACAGATAAAAAGTAATGCGCGTATTGTAAAAATTGTACTATACACTCAAATCCAATAATGGACGTTAAAACATTTATTTGCTTTGTTACATTTATATATACATTCACATTATACAATGAATGAATCTAAATTTGTAAATTGATATTTTTTTGAGTGGGTTATTTTACTTGCACTATTGGCAGTTTTTGGCAACTGTCGATCCAAAATATTTCTCATATACCAACTATGTATAAAAAATATATTAGTATCGAAACTAATAAAAACCCAAATAAAGTCTACTTTTGAAGGATTATTAAAAAAAAATACAGGCTACCAATATAGTGTGCGTTTTTTTTTTGTTTGTAACATATTTGTCTCAATAAAGTTTTGACAATGAAGCTTACTACAAGCAGAAGATTCAGTCCCTATCTGCCTGAGTTCATCCAAGAAACAGGAATTGCAGACTCTCATAAATATCGTCTCTTATTGTATTAACACTGTTTTCAAGCAAAAAACTCCTTGTTTGTTCCTCCACTATACGAATTCGAATTTGGAGACTGCTTCGGCTCTCCCAATGCATATGAACCTTCATCTTTTTTACGCATTCTATATACAATAAACATTACCACTAATATGGCGCAAAGTAATCCGACGACCGCCCCTCCAACAACAGCTGTAAAAAAATAATTATTCAATTAATGTCTGTCAAAAATTCACCTGGCAATTTACATCATCGGAATCTATTACTGTAAGTTTAATGCCAAAATCTACTTTGGAACTAAATTTAATTTTAATGGGGGTGCTGGGGTTCTTGCTGAGCTTTCTGAGGCTTGGGTATCATTTCACTTCAGCACTTTAAAGATGCAAATTCAGTAAGCGAAGTAGTTACAACAGTTTACTAATTATGTCCACAGGCTATAAACTACATTTAAAGTAAAACAAGTCTAAATAAGAAACCTTATTAAAATCATACAGTCTTACAGAAATATTTATAAACGATGCATTTATGATATTATTTTTGATCTAAATTATACACTTTAAAATTTTTCTTGGGTTGTGGTTCATATTGATGGGGTATCATGAATTTCTGTCACCACAACAAATGGCACTAAACCGAACAACATTTTTTCCATAAAAGTACTATGCAAAATACGAAGTGTCCTAAAGATCATATTTTTTAAGTGCATGAAGTAAAAGGAACAAACAATATTATCCAGGTAATGTGTGTGTCTACTTTATTGTGTCAAATATAACAGTGAAAATAAACACTGAATTATGAATACGAACAGTTATCTGTTTTTATATGCTTTAAGTTAAAGTAGTTTAATAAACTTTGTGTGCATTTTAAAAACCTGATAACTGTTTCGAATCTGAAGTTTTAAATGAAACTTTAAAAATGGTATGGCGTCTATTTACTGTATTGTGTATGACGTTGTGTTAGATCTACTACACACAAAAACACCTTGAACAGTTTGTACTATCAGCCCCAATTCTACCGAATGAAACAGTATTATTCGCAAACCTCAAAAATGTGTAGTTCCAACCGTGCCCCATGCTGAAATTTTTTCAGTGCTTCTTAAGGTTTCAATTCGTGTCCTTTACAACACAGTGTAATTTGAAGAATGATACCATCACACCTCTAAGAATTTTAAAAATTAAAGACATCAATATGTCTGATTACATCAAGACATTCTGTTCAAAACATATTCAGAAAATTTAATTATTGAACCTTTAACTAAAATAATATACACCACTGGATTAATTACTAACAAAACATGAAAGGTAAGTGTACACATTCAGGGTTCAGTAGGACACCAAGGTAAAAACATTTAAAAGTATCAATTTTGAACCATTATCGAGAAGAATTTGCTACGTCAGTGGATCACATAAGAAGCTTATACATGAACGATAAGCGAACACGTCCGAGGCTCAATAAGTCATCAAATTAAAAGACATCTTTAAAAGTTTAACGCCTGAATATTAATTTATTTATCAGTGGATCAAATGGCAGAGCTCTCGGATAAAGCCCACCTATAAACAAAAGTGTATAGGTACTTCAAATCCTCGTGATGTTCGAGTTATTTCAGTGCTATCTATTGTCTGAATTTCTGTATTATCCAATACAATGAGATTTGAAGAAGAGTGATAAAATTATGTCATTAATCAGATTACATATGAAAGAAAAGTAAATACTTTTGAGATTGAAACAAAAAAATTGCTACAGCAGATTAAATAATAGAATTTTGGGCTAAAACTCCAAAAGTAAATATTTTCAATCCTCGTGATGTGGTGCTATTTATTGCCTAAATTTGTGTCATTTGCAACACTGCAAGATATAAAGAACAATACAATCATACTACTATAAATACTAAATGTTAGGTAATGTGAAATCAGCGTTATTAAAGCAAAATAAACATGCTAGAGGCCTAGTAGGACAAGTACAATTCAAAAAATTCTCCAGCTGAATGTTATGTAATAATAATTTAGTAGGATTACTTACATACACAAAAAAATATCTACAACCGTCGATAATTTATTAATGTTGTCATGTGACTCATAATACATATTACTTGAGTAATAAAGCACTGAAAGTGGGCCAGATTTTGTTTGCACAGGAGCAGTATGAGTGGGTTAACTTCCCCTGTTACACGGAAATTACCACGCCCTCGTAAGTAGTACTCATCTGTCGATTAATTTTTCCGTAGCGAGCACTACGGGTAAATATGCAAGCAAATGCGCATTTCTTATCATAAATATTTAAAGATTACATAAAGTGAACTGGCAAAAGTTTATGCAGATATTTTAAAATTAGTCAGTTAAATATTCCAAGCATTGTTAGTAATAATATCTAACCATTGCAAATGTAATGTAAGATTATACCATTCTTGCAAAACGATTCAAGTTACACCATTTATGCTCGATTGACCGACCATGTGAATATCAACTAACACATCCTCTTGTCTTCTGCTGTGGGCAGTTATTCTACCCCGACTTACCTGCCAATATTCCAGGTTGTGCAAAGAATGAAGTAGGACGATCTTCGAGTTTTGGGTTCATTCCTATTACTTGTACACTTGTGTCTTCTGTGGTCTCTGGAACAACCTTTGTTTCTGTGAAATCCTTGTCGACGTCTGGCTCAGGTAATTTCCCTCCGGGTCCTTGATGTGTTAAATCAACTAAATAACAAAGATATTCATTTTCATCCCGGGAATATGGGTATAAATTGCAACTTACTGTTAACCCGTTCTATTGGTTTCGTATTGTCAATATCATCCTCGTCATCCGAAGGACCAAAACCTGATCCACTTGATTCAAGGTCATGGTTAACTTCGCCATTATACCCACTACCTTCAATGGCTGAATCCTCTTCTTTGAAGACAAAACCACCTGTATTGCTACGTTGATTATTCTAAAACAATACCATTTACTCTACAAAACGGCTAGAAAGAATTCAACATTGCGAATAAATACTATAAAATCACTTCTCTAGGTCAGTGCCTATTTAAACGGAAAGAGTCATTACATTTTTCGTGGAATAGCTACCTACTCACTTGCGAAAGGATACATATCAATTACAAAATTTTGTAATACTGTCTGTCACATTCACATCAGGAATTAACTAAGAAGACACTCTAACCATGTAGACAATGGCGATCCTGAACAGGAGTAAACCCAATCAATAACTGTTTTCTGCGCCGTAGCCGGCAGCATCCTTAGGGACACAGGGACGTATCCTGAACGGAAATACTATCTTTATCGTAATGAGAAAAGCAGCTAAAATATTTACTAGTGTTAACGAACTCACATTAAAGCGTTAGTTACTACTAAAGGACTCATAAATACATTTGATTTAGTATTTTTCAACTTGAATTAGTTTGTGGATAATTGTAAATAGAATTGTTCAACTACCTAATGCTGTAAGGGACGCTAACCTGACAGTACCTTATCAAACGAGAAATCGTTCAGTGACCTGTGCCACTTTAAATGTTTGCATTAACCACTAGATTCTGATTAGAACCTTATTACCAGTAACGGTCGAAATCAGGAAATTATATCACGGTGATCACTTTATTAGCGTAATACACTGCATGGTTATTAAATGAACCCTTTTAAAAAATCACCGCATCTGTTTAAATAATATATAGGGGAATACCGGGGACGGGACAGTCGTTTATCACTACAGATTAGAGCAATCTAGTGAATGACATCAAAATTCTGCGACTCTCAAACCGATCTAATTCTATTTGTTTATTATGGATTACGGAATGAAAGTTAATTCAATTAGTTGGCGTTCTACTAGGAGATTAACTTAACGGAATATTAAAATTGGTTCTAAGGGCTTTTCGTTACCTTTCGAATAAATGCGTGGTTCAGTTGGTCCTCAATTAAAACAGCCGACTAATTGAATTGCAGCTATTTATTCGTTTATTGCTTATAGCTGCGATTTAATTGGTTGACCGCTGCTTTTCTTATTAACTAACTATATACTACACAATTAATTATAGTACGATAAAATTGACTCGACCTCTGGAGTAGAATCTGTTGTCGAACAGATTCAAACTGTAAGAAATGTTTGCCCTGTACTTACTAGTAGATGTGAATTTGCAAACCAAACCATTTATATATATATAAATAAAATTAAGTTGATCTTTAGTTAAAACAGCCGACCAGTTGAAATTTGATACTACAAAAGTATGGGCTAAACTGATTTTATTTTTTCAAATTTTCTTCAGCTGGGAAATTTCATTCAATTTCGGAAAATAATTTAAATTAAAAAGGATTTTTAATATTCTACAATACTGCAAATATACATATTGTCTTGAAAAATTGTAATTGTGAATTTTTGATAACCGTGAAACTACTTTCAAGATTTAAAAAGACACAAAGGGTGCATGAAGTGTCCAGATCAATTATCAACCTACATGCTTTACCATCTATTGCGTGCGCCCCACGTTTTCTTTTTAAATCTTACAAGCATTTTCACAGCTATCAAAAATTTACAATTACAAATTTTTAGGGCAATCTGTATCGTGTTATAAATCTGACCGGGCCAGGAAAATTTATTTTAAACTTTTTAGTATAATTTAAAAACGTGGCATATTAGAAAATTTGGGTGCTTAAATTATTTTCTAGTTTTTAGTTTTGTGTGTCTGAAATTGTCCAATCTATTTGAAACATCTTCATGAGATTGTGACGGGTTGTCATTATCACAAGTTTTTATAGGTTGTGCTAATGTTCTAAAGGATGTTTAGGTGCGTAAGTACCATAAAAGAATTTATCTACTTCGAACGGACTCTATTGCCTGGTATGAACTACAGGTATTAGATATCCTTTACTACCCCTCTACAGTGACAGTGGACACTAATCTCCTTTGTCCTGAGAAGTCATTTCATTTTTTGCTAGAGAAGATATATTCGATGATTAACGTGATATTAACGAAATGCAGGTTTGTCATAGTCACAATGATTTAGGGAACAAAGCACCCAAATAAAGTTGCTAATGTCTTTTGTACTGTGTCCCTGCACAAGGCTCAAGGTCTTTACTTCCACGAATAAAACACCGTTATTGGATCAATTCAGTGAATCGTAATATACTGATACGCGCCTGGAAACGATTCTCTTATGCATTGCTGTTATGCATGCTGCAGGTGGTGGCTATAGGGAACATTTGTAGACAGAAATAAAAGTTGATTACCCGTGACTTGGTTGCAGTTTTGTATTACTTTTCTTTAGTAAAATACTGCTCAATGAAATCAGCTTAAGCTGTATTGTATGTATGTATGTATGTATGCTGTATGAAAGCTGTACATAATCATATGTAGCGATTTTCCTATCCAACATTCCTTGTACCTACTTGAAATTGTAATAATTGTATTATTTTTTGTGGCATGAAACATACATTTGTGTAATGGAATGCAGTTACGAGAGGGATAAAGTTTTGATAGGTATAACTTAGTCACTATTAGATTTATCCAAAAATGTAATTTGCAGTTTTCTTTTGTCCATGATCTCTAGGTTGATCCAACTGGTTGGTTTTTATCCAGGGTTTAAGTTTTCAGCTTCAAAAACTTGTTTTTAAGGGATTTTCAAAATTAAGGTACCCCTTAACGTTAATTTTGTTATGAAATCTAGCTTTTAAACAAAATGCCTTTTTTCCAGTTTACACAGCTTATAACGTGTTTATATGATCTTCGATCCCATAGAATCATCCTGGTCAATCAGCAAACTTACCACATTATCAGGTTAAAGATTTTCACTAACGGTAATTCTGAATTCTTGAGAATTCTGAAGTAATTCTTAGCAAAAATACATGGACTGCATGGACACCGAGACTCTGATTAAGCAGATTTGGGTGTTAGTTTGGCTAACAGACACTTGGACTAAAATAGGATTTTTTTGATTTAAGGATCTAGATCTTCTGAAAGTTTCGGTCCTATACTATCATCCCGATCAATCAGAAAACTGATAACACGATCAAATTGAAGATCATTGTGACTGGCTCTTAATTTTCTATCTTGGGAACACTTCTCGTATTTCTTCTTTGAAACAAAGCTTCGAGGAAGTCCTTGATTCATGTTCGCCTTCAGCAGTGGACGTATCCATCCGCAAATGAAATTTGTTCGTGACCGCCAATTTCATCGTCGTTCTCAGAAGCCTTTGTTGGCTTCGCGGCCCTTAAGAGACGTAAAGTCGTAAAAATGCTGACCGGTCATTGTTCGGTCGTCTCCCGAGCCAAAGGTATTTTTTACGGCGCGAAACTAGGAGTTTTGATCTCTCATTACAGAAATTTTCTGTTTGCGGGAATGATATCATGGAAGTCTCCAATAGCAACTTTGATGGCCCTTTTATTATCGTTAGTATTATAGCCGGGCTCCTTCGTTCGCCAGTCGGCGACATGTATCCCGGTTGAATTAGATTTTCTTGATGGAAAACTACAATAGTTCACACACCAGCAGCCATTTTCACGTACTAATTGGGCCAATTTGGTCAGTATCACCATTTAAGTGCTTTTGCCGAAAGCTTCTGTGTTAAACAAAATCGTATTTTATGTGATTGATTATCTTGAAAATAATACAATTTCGTTGCACACACATTTACAATTTCAATCCACCCGATTTGTTAATTTATTTCCTAAAACAACTGTCAATTCATTTAATTTCACGATTCTTCAAAAGTTCCTTTCAGACGTAACCTACCTCTTGTGCTAAAATTGACAATTCTGACTACACGTTTTCAAAAAGTCAATATATTTTAACTGAAACTAGACAAAGTACATATAATCGTTCGTAAGATAAATTCAAACTAAAATATCCTACGACTTCGAGATATTGAAATTGTTCGTAATATGCACGTACATCGATGACAAATCTATCGCGTAAAATATATTTTCTGTAAAAGAAAATTGAGTATGAATATTAAATGTCAAAGGTCTAGGCTCCACTGTGATATTTCCTATCACTAGTGCTAACTATATTATTTGTGTCCTGTACTTATCCCCTATATTATTATTCGGTATATGGTACGTCGCATGAAGATATTCAAAAGTTTCGTTAAAAGAAGTTTTACGAATAATTAATGAGTGAAAAGTTTCAAAAGGATCGATTTGTTTTTGTTATTTCATTAAACATTTAGATAACATTTAGATAGAAGAGTATAAATAGATTAAACTAACTTTTTAAACTCAAATACAGGGGTTTATAATTATATAATTCGCGATTTTTCAAAATCTTCTCTGAAAAATGTGTTTCCGAAGTTCCTAGTTGAGAGAAAAACGCAATCCTCCTATAATCCAACGTTTTAGTTGGTCACAAAGCTCGGACCGTAGGATTAAAGTAATTAAGTATGCAGGATGGGATAACGAGTTGTATTTATTACCATACCTAGAAAATTTGGCACCAGGAAGTAGTAAAGAAGAAAATTTGTTAATCGTGAATGATGCCGGACAGAAAATTGTTATTTGTTCAACGTATCAAATCCTCATTTTTATGCTCGGTAATAGTTTGTACATGGATGAAACTTTTAATTTTTGTCCAAAATTTTTCATCCAGATGTTTTCCAGCCATGGAGGTAAAAATGGACACTATACATAGATACCACATACTTTCATTTTTAGATCCAGCTAAACTAGGTGAAGCATGAGCTGCAAAATTCTAAGATAATGACAATAAATGCGCTTTGCCTAACTCGGATCGGTAACCGGTAAAATTCGCCCAATTCGTATAAGTCCATGTGTTTAACTATTCGATATTGTCATTATTACTAACTTTCAGTCATTCACCACTAATAAAGTACTTGCAGTGATCACTAATTTTTAACAAAAATGTGTCAAATCATTAGAAAAATGCATAACCATAGTCGGAAAGTATAAAAATCTTAATCCTAGAAATGTTGACATGAATTTACCATAGGAAATGGACCAATATGGTACGTCTTAATCCTACCAAAAAAGTTGAAAACTTGTAGTTTTCTAGTTATCTTCTATAAGTGATCTCTAAAGAAATCCAGCTAAGTTCCTTTGGAATTACCTCAGGTTACTTTGAGTTACCATGGTTTGTAGTTTCTAAAGGTCTTTTTGATCAAAAATTTGTCTGATGGAAATGGGCTCTTGGACCCAAATAAAGCTGAAAGCTGTTGGGTTTAAGAATGCTTAGAAACCCTACAAGCCCATTAACTTTTACCTTAGGTTGTCTTGAATGCTTTAAATTTCCCATAATTTCTATATTTCATTTGGTTTCTCTGATAGTAAAAATCAAGCAGGGTTACGGGGTATTTAAGATCCCATGACTCTCCTACTGTTTAGTGGTAATAGCCTTAAGGCCCACTTGTACCAGATTATGGAAAATAGATTAAACTTACTTTATAAACTAAAATATAATTATTTTCCTAAATAGTAATTTGTCATTGTTAAAAACTTTTCCTAACAAATTTGTTATTTGGATATTTTTTAAAACTGATTTACAATAACATGGAAAAGAAAATTTTGATTTATTTGAGCTTTAATAGATCCTTCTTGCCTATGACCTCAATTTGATAATTTCACTTTTATGCAAAACTCAACAATTATTTTAAAGCCCTACTATATGTATTCCAGAGATAAACATACGTTGTGAGTGTTTTTAAAGGTCTGAAGTCGAGAATCTTCTTAAGATTACTTGTTATTCTTGCGTAATGCGATCATTAGCGATAACTTAAGCAAGAAAGACACGTTTCAAATTGTGTGAAAAACGTGATGAAGTCCATTTCTACTATATCGTCTGTTCGGAAAAAAGCGACACATTTCATAAATTGCAATATTTAAGTTTCGCAAAGTTTAGCTCCTAAATTGTACAATTTTGACTGGAAATTCGGCAATTATTATTAAACTGAAAATACAATCATCGGCATAGCCACCAATACAATACCAACTAAAGTTGGTACTTGATTAGAAAATTAAGTTTCAACTTGTCTCCACGTACGTCTGATGATGAAGCTAATGTGCAATTATATGTAATGTCACACTGCCATGAAGAAAACATACGACACTTCTTTTCACCAAAGATGAGTGCTTTTTAAAGTTATTGGAATATCTCAGTTTTATGTATACTTGAGATGTGCTATTTTTCTTCCGGGCCAGCGAATTATATAAGTTGAAAGCGTCTTCTCCATTGCCTTTGAGTTGCATGCTTTAAACTACAATGCAATTATGTATTGACTTGGCGAAATCTGAGCTTTTGCCAGCTGAAACCAAACTTAGTTCAACAAAACAAGAATGAGTAGTTTTTGTTTATTGCATTGGCGTCAGGTTAGAAAATTTCATTGCACATATATAAACTGAAAATATTAAAAATATAAAAGCGTCATTTTTTCAAAATATCGATAAATATTAATCTCATATCGGAAACTTGATTTTGTAATGATGAACCCGATAGAATTGTTCACTATTTGTCCCTCAGGTCACGTGACGCGATGACATCAACAGGAGGAAATCGTAGCGTGATGTCCATTTCAATCACATACACCATTACCGTTTCATAGTAGGGTTAATAAATCGATTATACAGGGCAGAGAAAGAAAGCATAATTTGTCAACTGCGAGGAAAAATATTATTAATGAAAATCTAGCAGATTGAAAAGTATCTAGAAATGGCAGTTATTTTGATAACTCAATACTACAGAACATGTAGAGAACATGCTGGTTCCTAATTACACTAAAACTGTTAAAAACGCCAATATCTATGGAAACGTATTTCCAAATGAGATAGTATTGGCTTTGGTTCCTACAAATCTTATACACCGTTTGTTTTTATTCACAAGGTAATATCAGCATTCACAATGTATAAGAAAAATTAAACGTTCTGTTGTATTCTTCAAAAATAGGAGTTTTCTTAATTTTGAAAATAAGTTTAGTTTTTGAGCTCCAGGTAAATTACATTATGGTTAAAGCAGCCAGCCAACGCAGTCATAAACCATGAACCAAAAATAAATGTAAAGTACACTTCTAAACCAAAAGTTAAAATTTACTTAAACGAAATTGAAAATTGTAAATTAGTAAACTTTAAAAATACTGGACGTCGTAGGTAGCAATACTTTTCTCTTCTTCTAACTAACTGGCTATATATCAAATGTAAGGGAATTATCGGATCAGTACAAATTTTCTTTCCTATGTATCTAGTCGAGTAAAATAATTTGGACGCACATGTATCGGATATTCCAAGTACCGATAATTAGAAAAAAAGCTACAAATACGTCATCCATAACTACCCTGTCTGTTATTTGATGAATCAACATACCTTCCAGAATATTTTTACACCTATTTGTCAATACCGTAAGACCCACTCTTGAATAAATGTGAACAATACCTATCAATAGTCTATATTTTATTGATCGGAAGCATTTTGTTCGACCTGAAACTTTTATTGAACAAATTCAACAAAGCTAACCGTTCGCCTGTGATTTGTATTTCTCAAGAATGTATACAATTTTAATTCCATTAGAATATTGCACGTAACACCTGTATATTATATCTACGAACTTTGATTGCGAGTAATTATGGAATTCGCAGTACAGAGAATGCGAAATATTACACATGTTGTACCAAACTTTTTTAAAGAGGAATTACTCAATATTTTCGTATAAAATTTGACATTGTATAAAAGCAGTTATCTTAAAGACAACTCTAGTATCAAATATCTATTTAAAATTGTGAATAACTGGGTAGACGTAAACAGTATATCAATATTGTTTATATCTGTGTCTCTCTGTATTAATACAAACATCATTTATAGTGCTTTCATTTCTTAACTTAGGTACATTTAAATTAGGTTTGTAGATTTATTCAAAGTTGTTTGAGTTTTCCCCTTTGCATTCTCAATAATACATGTTAATATTCTGTTTAATAAGGAACTTCATACACAATGTTTTCGTACAAAGTTTGACCTTATACGAAAGTAGTTATCTTAAAAACATAGTATCAAATTTCCATTTAAAATTGCGAGTAACTGTGAGATATAAACAGTATATTAAGAAATGTGTATTTCCCTGTATCTTCTTGGTACATGTGAGATAAAAAAGTTTGCAGAATCAATCAACAATAATTATTATTTGAACTCTTAAAGTGATGAAGAAAGTTACACAATTTCGTATCAAACATCATTTATTGTGATTTTATTATTAACCTAGTTACATATAAATTAGGTCTGTAGATTTATACAATAGTTTTTGAGTTTTTCCTCTTTGCACCTGAATAATACATGTTCATATTCTGCGTATACTCTATTGTACGTGGTTATAAATTTAATGTTAGTAGGCGGTGAAGGATTCTCATTCGTGTGACGAATGTCACAGAATGCCTTTGTGAGGTCTTAAGAATCTTTTATCAAAATGTATTGTAACATTTCTCACTATCATTTAAAAATTGTTTAATAAACTATGACCTATCACGCTGTCATATCTTTTATAGTCTAATATCGGTCTAAGTACAAGAAAATGGTGGCCCCTAAGAGATGTGGTGCTTAAATTATAAATTCCAATGCTTTATAGATTGAAAGGTTATGGCCTTTTTAAAATTCCTCGCCTCGTTAATATTATTTTTTAAAGGCATTATTTATGCTTAATTACAATGGATTGTTTGTTATAAATAATTTAGTTGAAATAAAATATTTCTATTGGTTTCAACTTTCAAATGCCGATAATACGTTACACCACCAGATTATTGTTCCTGATTTAAACATCTTCAAATATTGTATCAAATTCTAAAGTCAATTTACATAACTACTCTTTTATCACAAAATCCTGCCTACAGAATTGAATTTTCTATTCAATCTATTCTTATTTAGTCCATCCACGTTATCAGTGATGAGAGTAGCTAATGCTGTTTTATTAGATTTATGAGTAAAGTTCCGAATAAAAATCGTGGGAATCCAAAAATGGGAAATCCCATATTTTACTCATAACAGTCATAACACATTTCAATCTAACAATAACACGGTTAGTTACTCATTTCTGATAAGGCATAATGTATCATGTACCATTAGTCAAAGAATCAGAATTTATACAATTTACGTCGTAAGTGTGTCCAAAATTATTTCAATTTTAGAACTTACGATGTATTTCGGTTTATACAATACCATTATTACCTTCTGTACCTTTAATCAATCTGGTGTTAGTTTCTGAATACATTTTACATTATTTTGAGCTCAATTTATGAGTTATTGGATATTTACCGTAAACATAAATTTCTAGGAAAAATGTATCCAATGAATAGAACAAATCATTAAACTGACCGAAAGCAGGAAAACATGTGTGATAAACAAAAGTTATGGCTGTATTTAAAATGTTGGCACATGAAAACGGTCTTCTACTGGTGGGACCTTAAAGAAAGGCTAGAGGCAGTCGTTCTCTATACCTGAATTCACCACGAGAAATGGTCTCTCAAGCACCGTCGTACCAATGAAAGTTGAAACTGGTACTCTACTTTCAAAACCAGATTCTACTGTAAAATTTTTAAGTTTTCTAGAAATTATCTCAGATTGCCTTTAATATTTCAAACTACCTTAAATTTGTGTCAAATTTTCTTAAGTCTCTTAGATTATATAAACTAGAGAAGGCTATCATAAATTTTGCAGGTTTCTTCCCATTTCTGTCAAAGTTATTTACCTGTCTCAGATGTTAAAAATTGGAGAAGAGGTGGCGTAGAAATCGTGCAGGTTCACGAAAAATTGCAAAATCTTAACTTAGTGCAAATATAATTGGAAACTATTGTATGTTTTAATAACAGATTAATCCTCTAAAAACTCCCTGACTTGTGACGTCACTAACTAGCTGTGTTGAATGAGAGTTTTCGAATCGTTATCCAAACATTTGAGTTTAATTCGACATAGCTTAATAATAAAAAAAATTGCAGTAGTTGTAGTAAGTATATTTGATATAGTGTATATCTTCAGAGCGTTTATTACGAAAATGCTACTTCATTGTAATAGCTTTCCTTTCTTTAGAAAATGTTATACTAACCAATTTTCAATATTCTCATTCCTATTTTCAACATTTATTTCAAAGTTATACCATATTATATCCTCGCGGTAGGCTTTAATGTGGACTAACAATTAAATTTTTGATTGTTTTCGGCCGCCGTAAATTATTTATGTCTATTTTATGAGGCAGTAATATTACATAATTTTTAGATATATCATGCATATGAGTGGATTGGAACAGAAAAAACTATAAAAAGAGCAATAAAAAATTACAGGCTAATTGATGCTGCATTGCAGTAAAAAATATTTGAACGCAGGTACCTATATTTATACCATTACCTCATCTGTAATACGTTCTAAGATATAATAAGGTATATGTGTTTACGAAATATAATAAAAAACATTTCATAATACTGATCATAGTCAACTGTATACATCAAAACTCTGATATGACACCGAAAAATGAGAAGTGCTTGTACATCAGGATGAAGTGGAAATAATTCAATATGATACATACAATTAGCTACACAATGTTTGAATTATTAACATCCCTATGTATTTAATACCGCCAAAAAGTTTGAAATGTGCTTTCCATATTGAGTACTGCTATAGCTGATTCAAGATTAGTCCCAATTCATTTTCACTACACACATCTCCGTTTTGAAAATTATTTATATAGCCATATTTTTCAGATATTTCGTTTGAAAATATGACAATTCGATTGGAAACACCCGCACACCACCGGTATGCTTATAACACGTACATAAATGTTTCTATAGCTAACTGAATAATTTGTTAAAGGAGAAAAAAATAAAGTGATGTCAGACAATGTAAACACGAGTTCATTCTTCTTTATTGATACAGATAACTAAAGATAAACTATGTGTGATAACACGAGAGCTTAATATTTACATACATGAGATACTATAATTATGGTTTAGTGTTCAATCAAGATCTCACAGAAACCATGTGTATACATATAAAAAAATAAACCCAAGGTATTACGAGTGTAGTAATTTCAACTCAACAACAACGAAGTTGATTAATAACATTTTAATAAGCTATCGAAAATGGCGAAGTTTTGATTCACAACGTATGGATACGTTCGGATCGAAATGAAAAAAACGAAAGTGCCTCTATGTGTTTTTCGCACCAATAATACTCTTCATCATATAAATTTTTATCACAGGATGCATTAATTCATTGTTTTTCCATTGTAGCATTATTTTTGAACAATTTCCGACACAGATGTGAATAAAATTGTCTTATGTCGCAATCCCTCGCTCAAATCATACAAATGCGAGAAAGTCGAATTTTGAGATCAACTCAGAGCCTCGTTTAAGCCGGCTTTGTCTAACAATTGAAAAATTATCCATAATAATAACTGAATTCGCGAAGTGTAAATAACAGAAAATAGAGGATATGATTGTGTAACACGAAACGGATTAAATTCTCCTCTAGCGTCTTGCACGTTGTTATACTTGCAACGCATAACGTCATAATGAACGGCGCGTTTAAACAATAACGACTAAATTGCAAATTATTTTGAATTGTATTCCTAGACTTTCTTCGACAACCGTCAGATATTTTTAACTCGGCCATAAAGTTGCTTACGCTGAACCTCGAAGGTGGCAACTGATAGCAATGAAAATGAGCCATCAATCTTGAAATAGAACTCATGTCAAGTTCATTTCCCAAAGAAAAATGTTTTTGTTTAATACGTGCAATTAAATTTTGGCAAAAAAATGATCAAACAATAAAGCATTAAACTTTACTGCTGGAATGTCAAAATTTGACGTTTAGAAAAGTGCACGTGTTTTTCTCGAATCTCATCTGAATCATTCACAGTGATTTATGGTAAGAAACTACGCCCTACGGTAAAACGTCTGGGCCGTAAAAGTGGGTAAAAAGCGTAACTTATTATCATAAATCACATAAGTCGAATGTAAGTGACGATAGAAAAGTATTTAAGTCAACATAGCGGTCAACATTTAAAACAAATCTTGTTACACGTCATTGATGAAAAGACTAGTACTGTTGCCAAGCGTTTTAAAATGTAATGAAATCAAAGGTGCTTAAGGTCCAATGCCTTAACCTTTCCCTTTTGGCACGTTAAATACACACGTCTCCAGTATAATCATTAACAAATATGTTCTTAAAAGGACTGCTGAAAACAACAGTCTTTCTATAGAGTTTCACAGAATTCTGAATTAGTGGTAAAACTCACAGGTTTCTTTTCGATGTTGAAAAAATCAAAGTTCTGCCATTAACTTGAAATTGCATCACGTAAGCTTATTATCATAAATCATGGAATTCATCAGCTAAGCGAAAATGGGATTACAAAAGCAAAACTAATGCTTTTTCTCTAGAGGTATCTACGATAGCATATTGCACCAAGAGAACACTCGTGGATTTCCCTCAAATCCAACACCGTCCTGTGCTGTTAAACGTCGGAGTAAAGACCCCTATCGTAAGATCCAAATGAAAAGATTTTACAGCTAAATAAGATCACAAGATTCAATGGATCCCATTGAAGAACTTGTAAGCTTGATCCAGCAGCATACACTAAGATCTTGAAGAAGCTGGATCCCCGGAATGCAGTACGTGGAGAATCAGGATCTTGAAAATCCCGATCAATTTTTTTAGTGCCTGGATTCCATAAGGAAAGACAAATGGCATAATCTAATGAAATTAGATTCCAATCCGACAGCCAATAAACCTGGTTGTTACTTAGAAAACTCACAGCACCACTACACCTAGCAGAAATATCGGAAACATCGGTCCTAACGATATCGCAATTAGAATCTTAAATCTCACAAGTAAACAAGAGATCTAGAAAAAATAAGCAGAATCAATGAATAGCTGTCTGAAGTCCTAGACGTACTTCACATGTCAATGATGATGTTAAAGTGAGGAAAGGATGGAATAGATCCTTAGTTCCTAAAATAGTGCCGATATCGCACAATCTTCTAGCTCTCACTGTTTTTTAAGATCAGGAAGATTGCAGGCACTCTTTAGATGATCAAAAGTTGCCGTTATTTTAAAAGATGAAAAAGAGCGAACCGCATAGAGAACTTTCGCTCGTAGCTTTCCTAGGCATATGTTACAAAATATTCTAGAGGACTATTTTAAACATAATTAAGAACCTGGTCGAAACGCTGGTACTCACAGCATAAACTGAATTTAGATAGAAAAGAAGTTGCAGTCACCAGGTATTACCATTAACATTACCATATTGAGAAGGGATTTCACTAAAGAAAAAAAATCTGTAGCTGTATTCATCTACCTATCATCAGCTTAGGACAATGTGAAGAGAGGTGATAAGATAAGAGAGATTGTTAAGCCTACTTAACAATATGCTTGTAACAAATATATTGAATTTCCCGGATCGCTACAAGGATTATCTTGCTTGAAAAGAGACGCCATACCACGATTGAATGACATACATTTCCCATAAACAGACCATAAATTTTACATAGTAAATGCGCATGTTTCTGTAATTTTTGTGATTCACATGAGAACTTTTTAGGTATGTAGTGCCCTACGTGCTAAATATGACCATATGCTTTACAGGTGTTATGTATAATTTACGTGACTGCCATATGAAATACAACACTTTTTGCACTTGCACAACACACTTTATTTATTCTTATTGTAGAGAATCACGATTTTATAACTTCTAATCTGTACCTTTTGAAATTGTGAACCAAGTGATGCACGTCGATCAGTGTAACACATTTTTGGCGTCAATTTCCTTGAGTTACGTCCAAATCCTGTTTACATTTTTTGTATTTTAAGATGGTTTCATAAATCTTATAGTTCTATTGTACGTTGTTGAACAGACATTTTTGTATTGTGAAGTTTTGGTATTTTTAACTTGGCACTTCTTTCAACTTGGCATGTAAGTGCATTTATTTTTCAGGTAAATTTACTAAAGTAATGATATCGGGCCTTCAATTACTTTTTGTCTACTTGCTGGATGTCATTTGATGCTCTTATAAACGTTAAGATGAAGTAAATCTTAAAATGACCAAAATTAAAATAATTACGAAATTATTACAAAAAAATAAAAGCTTTAAACAACATTACGCGACAAAACGCGATAACTCTTTGATATTGGTAAGTGGATAGGAGTAAATTCTAAAAATAATTGAATTATCGAAAATAATTGTAACAAATAATTCCCCAATTACACAATTTAGCAGAAGAGCATCATTTTTGTATTTATTGTATTTATCAAAAGACCTTTTCAACTATTTCACTTACAAAAGGTCGATCAATAAATTATATAGAATTCATTAACTTTAAATAACAAACTACTATATGTAAATAACAAATGTGAGTAAACAGCCAAATTATGGAAGATCAGAAAATAAGTCGGATGTTACTACAGAATTGCACGTTTCATTTTGAAATTTCAATTGAGACGAATTTGATTGCAGAGCTTGCTATTTTAAACTACAGATTACGAAACCAATCTATATATGTATACGTTACGAAATATACGTTACAACAAATTAACATATATTGACGAGCTCAGAGCACATTTTCATCGATTTTAGTGTAAATGTAAAAACTCGGTATGTGTATAGTTTAATGAAATTAGTTTTAAACTATCATCTGATTGATATAAAAGAAATTTAAAAAAACACAGGGAAGCTTAACATTACCAAACGTATTATATCGAAAATTTCTGAATTGCGAAAAAATCATTTTTTGGTGTGATCAATTAAAGTAAAAGCATCATTTTCTTCTTAACGCAGTCTTTTGGTGGTTTTAACAAAATTAAAGAATAACAAGCCTTTCCACAGCTTAACTCCTCAATTTCGAGAATAACCTGTAAAGTATGGTAATTTGAAACAAGTAAGGAGTTGCATTACACAGAAACGCTAGAGTACTAAAAAATCTAATCTGCAGGACTTTAGAGAGATACACTCAAAACAAATAAAACAACCTGGTATGTTACGATTCCTTGATGCAACATGGCCCCAGGATTGTCCTGTTAGAGTTGAATAATGAATATATGAAGTTGGGACATTGCCAGTGCATCCAAAAGACGTAAAATCGATGATTGACATGTAACATTAATTAGGGGAAAACATACGAGGAAACTAAATTGTGAAGAGGACCCCTATAGACATCAATATGAGACATCTCACGAAGTAATTCTTATGGTTACACAGGTTAAAAAAAATCAGATCACCTGTATCAACCACACTGGCAAACCAAGAAGATTATTCAATAACAAACAGGTCTTAACACAAACAGCAGTGCCTCACAATAAATTTATACCTTCTACATACATGGGAGACCATTATATAAAAGTACATTTGCAAATACATACACGCAGATCAAAAATAACTTGTAAGCGAGGAAATCTGCAAATCTGGAAAAATACTCATCAAGAAACAAGCCCATCTGAAAATAGAGTGTATGCCAATCAATTTGTAACTTTATACTTGGGAGGTCAGAATACAGAAGCAGCAGATATACAAATGTATACATATAGACCAATAACGATTGGGAAGGTGAGGTGGTTTAAAAATAGTGACTGTCAATATAATTACTACCAATACTAACTCACATATCTGAAATATGATTCTTAAAGCACCAAAAATTTAGGACATGAAGAAACGTTAAAACAAAGTGTATAATTATGAACGATTTTTAAAATTTAGCATAGAAAACCTTAGGCATAGCTACAGAGTTTACGCACTTATAGTGACAAACTCGAAATTTATTACCTACTAACATGAAGTTGAAATCATCGCAAGGTACAAAATGTATAACATGGTTGTGGAAAATACAAGCACCTGTTCCCATGGAGATTTTTTGATGATATGCTAATACATGGGCGAATATATTAAAAATTCTTGACCCAGCGTTATCTAATTGATAAGCACGCGTATCAAAGGTCTGCCATAGTTGAAAACAGAAAGGAAAGCTGTAATTGCAATTTATGGAATTTATATTTCCTGTTCCAAACAGCTCTAGTAGAAGATAAGAGGAATACAATCATCCAATTAAGAGACAAATGAATAAAGCCACTATGAATATTTTCTTACTATTGCTTCTTCATAATCGCTCTCTGCAATTGTATGAACTCGTGTGTCATAAAAAAATGCTTAAATATTTATTTATCACTTCGACATAAACATTCTAATGTGGTTGGTAATAATTGTAGTAAAAGATTTGAAATATTAATTCATTCAAAATTCAATTAAATCCTACTTTTTAGTTTCTTGAAATTCCGACTGTGAATAATGACCAAGAAAACGAAGATGTACAAAATTTGAATGGAAGCACGCGTGCAAGTTGCGTAAGTGTGCTCTTATGCATACTTCATTGTCATTTTTCGCGACGCAGTTTGCACATAAGTACATCTACACTCGTGCGTCATACAATTCATATATTTTACATTACGTAATTTTTTCCGGCCTTATTTTTTAATTGAAAGAAAGGAAATGTCTTTATGTTCCATTTAATAAGTAAATAACTGGCATAAGTGAAGTGGCATTAGAATTATTGAATATTTTGAATTTCCACCAATAATGTTTTAAATCTATTTACTCTTAGAAAAGCAGTTTTCAATCTATGAAAAATTGAGTACTTTTTTAATTCCAACTCATCAAATAACCTTGTGAATACTTTTATCTGTTACGAACTACACAGGTTTTTATGGATTAATGGTTAAAAAAGTTAACCATGTACTTATTGAGAACATTAGAGGTTTCCTAGGTTTAGAATTGGTTAAAAATAATTTTCAGTGCCGGTGATAACTAAAAACCCTAGTTGTCGAACTATTAAGCTGATACTGAATACACAAGTTGGTATACTTTTCTCATTAATCAGTAGTCTATTGTTGATTACAGTGGTAAAAATAAATAATATATATCTGTAGATATTACTGTTTGGATCTTAAATTTTGGAACGAAATGGTATATCTTCGTAAACGAATTTTAGAGGATTTGTTAAAAACAATAATTATCATTTGATTAATACCACAGTAGAAATCATATTATTGTGCCAAGAACTGAACAGCGATAAGGTCAATTGAATATGTTCATACAATTTAGTAATGCAATTGAAATTTCTTAATTTGTTTTCATTATTAATATGAGCTACTTTCCTAAAATAGATAAATTGGCATTTGTTAATACTTAAATCAAATATTACTGAAGCTTTACTAAAATAAGTGCTTATTTCAGAATATTGTTTTTCTTTATCCTTTAGAAATTTCTGTAAATTTATTTTTGACATACATTTATATATATAGAATAAAAAAATAACAAAGCTTTTAACAATTACAATAAATTTTTGAAAATCCGCAAAATATCCAAATTTATGGTTTTATTTTTGGAACGTAATTTTCTACCGAAATAGTAAAACCTGAAATTTGCATAACTACTACCTTTTGACCCAAAACAATAAAAAGCACCTGTAAAATTAAGTCTAGCTTAATTGTAGGTAGATCAGTATTACAAACAAATACATACTTATGATGTATTAGATTATAAAAGAACTTTCTTAGTATATGAAATATCTTTTATAGTTTAATACCTTGCACATATTAAATTGAAGATATTTTTGGGCAAATTTTGATACAACTGATATTTAAACCCTCCCGGGTAAATGTATAAACTGGTTATAAAATAAAAATCTTCATACACAGAAACTAGTGGTATTTGTGGAGGTATCCTTATTAGATGAATTACTCGAATTATCCATCATTTTTTATTTTATTACTGATTTTTCTCGTTTGTTTGGTTTTTCTGTCATCTCACTGAAATACATAAAGTAGATTAATATATGTAGAAAACCATGAAATTTTGAAAAGTTCATCGTGCATGTGTACCTTGTGATGATAGAATTGTAAATATTTAGTGTTGTTGATTAGACATGTTACCCTACCTTACTACCTCCAACCAGTGTAATATATTCACACTGAACTAAAGAAATAATCAGAACAATGTCATTTTATTGCACATAAAAGAGCGCAAATGACTTAGTAAATCACAGCTGCACCAAAGCGAAGTCGAAATCCATTCATTTCTATCACAAAAACTATTCCTAAGAAGGATACCTACGTACATAGTTATATTGAGTAAACATTTTTTTCATTTTTACCTGTCCAGCTGCCACTAACCCAACAAGGACTGTCCAACACAGTAACGTTTGTATCCTAGAATACATCACTACACACGGGTTTTGGTCCTTTTAATTCTAAAATATTGATGGTTATTTTTGAGAGAATGTTAGAGCACGAACAACACTACACAACCCACTACAGCATTGAAGATTGAAGTATACCTAATGATCAAGTGATCAATCGCCCGAGTACGTGCCGTTGGTGCGCAGACGTCAACTCATTCTTGGCGGCGCGCTACCGTTTATAATTTAATTCAAAGAAGTGACTTCCCTTAAATTCCGCTCATTTATTTCATACAGATCGCAAATTTAAATTGAAATAGTTTGTACTTATCGGTTGGCTCCTCCGATTATAAAATACGCGGTTATTCGCAATGTTGGCATGATAATAAGGATGGATTGGCGCAGAACGGTTCGCCCTTACATCAATAGATGGCGCCAGAGGCGAAAGCGTTGTTCCAATAAAAATTATCAACGTGTTCTATGCCGTTTTCCTAATCGTTTGTCGCCAGTTATTTTATTTTTATAGACTACATTTCACCGTAGTTATGATCTCAACAAACAAATGTACTGAACTTGCATGATTCAGTAGAATGTTTCGATGACTGTCTGTCATGTGGTAGATGACCTACGTTCCATTGGTTAGAAACAGTTCGGAACAAATTCAGAACTATTGTTGGAACATATATCATTAATGATTTCGGATGAAAAATCTCTCATTAGTTAATACTAACTCTCTCATTAGTTAATAATAACTCCTCAAATGTGCAGTAGATGCTGGAACAAAATAGGGGAAATAATTTATCAATAAGTTAGTTTGACGCTTTGAATTTTCCAGCCAACTAGCTAAGTTGCCAACAATTAGCTATTTAAGCATACTTAACTGATTTTAATCACATGGAGGATATGCGTCCCCAATTATCTTTATGATATAGAACGAAAAACGTTAAATCGCAAAAGCGCTTAGTTTTATGTTTCGCACACAAAAGAAAATCTGAATATCTTAATAAACATAATCAATATCATCGGATTTACATTATAAGTGGTGAACATTCTCCAGAAACCTTAAAAGCCCATAGAAAATGTGTATACACCAATGGATCCACAACTCAACAAGCTACGAAGAGATCACCAAACTGCACAGATTTTGTGATGCATCAGTAAAGGCTCATGGGGCTGTGATTTATTGCAAAGCTATATGTAAAGACAAAAACGATATTTGGACTACAAGTAAACTACATAGATTCCATGTTCACATTCTGCTAAATAAAGGGAGATCAGTGAAATCAATTTCTTAATACCTTTGCAACATTGGGGTCGCATTACAACAGAAGATAACCCAGCAGATGTCATATCTAGAGGTATATGTCTCTCAAAAATTGCATACTTCAAACTATGGTGAAAAGGACCAAATTGGCTACCAACACGAGTAGAATGGCCTATGAAGTGCAGCATCGCACCTCCTGAGAGAAAGAGAGGACAAACAGATGCCTTCCAACATCTGTAAGATATCCAAAAATCGAAATTCAGCACACGATTTTCATAATTTACCAGGTGTGTATTATATTTAGAACACTTACTGCTGTTTTTAATTTTTCTCTTCCAGATTTCAACAAGTTATGGATATATCAATGTTGGACCAAAAGAAAAAAGATAAATTTTGTTTTTTTTTGTAGGAATTTGCAATAATTTTAGTAATTATATATTTTCGAACAATATACAAAGAAAAGATCACGAATAGCACATAAATTGTTTGAGAAATGTAGAATCATTTAAATCTGCAACTATTTTGTAATATACTTTTATTTGTATATTTTCTCTAAAACGTTTTTACTACATTGTGGATGCTCAGATCATAAAATTACTCGGAGAAACAAAAATGTGCATCACTTTCCGGGCCACGTGTCGTCTCCTCTTTAATCCTCCTTCCATGCGTATTATATTATCTCTATGGTGGTTATATATGTGTTTAAATGTCAGAGGAATGTCAAAGTGACGTTCAACGATATACTTATATGTCAAGTGCGTTTATTTTTTTTCGAATTTTTATTAGACTAAACTCATAAGTAATATATTCTTAGAAAATGAGACATAATTGAAAAACCATTTTAATGTGTATGATGTTAAATATGGAGTTGTCACATAGTTTAATTTTAAATGAAGAAGCTTTAAATCAAGTCGGCGAAGAGAAAAGACAAGTTTTTATTTTTGAATGGCTTAGATTTTTGGACAAAGTGCTCGTAGCAGCCCAAAAAGTAAGTTGGTCGCATTTTATGTCATATTCATGCTTAGACTTCCGCATTAAAATCGAGTTTGCAGACGGCCTTCGTTGAGACCCCATATATGTTCATTAAAAGTATTTTTAAGCTTATTTACGTTATGTAGCTAATTTACTATAATCACAATTCTCTTATGAAACTATGTGAATGTAGAACATATTGCTAGATTTCATCAAGTAGCAGTTTTAATGAACATCTGTAATATGACTTACCCTTTGTAAATGTTTGCATGTCTATAAATCTAACCTCAGGCTTTTAATCAAATCAGTGCATAATCGTCATTTTTACGATACTTGAAAGAGTATAGTTTAAGTGATGTTTCCTCCATAAAGTCTTACTTTCATTGTGTTGAATGAAATATTGTTTATTCAGTGTATCTTGTCAGTTTGGGGATAGGTTACTCTTGCTTCTACAAATTATGAATGGACAATATCGTTTTGAAACACTTCTGGGTTCAAAGTGGTTTAATTTGTTATAAAATTATTTCCATATCGAAACTCCCACAAGTCTTTTAATTTTACTGATGGATTATTTCAGAATGACATTAAAGGATGCCAGAAAAAGCTAGTGGATCAGCTGTTGAATCATATGCAAGAATCTCCTGGTCCTCCAATGAGGAAGTTATATGCAAGATGTCTTGCTACACTATTTTCAGTTGGAGATACTTTCCTGCTGTTCGATACTACGAATAAATGCAATGATATTTTAAAGAATAAGGATGATTCTCCCAGTTTTCTAGCAACTAGACTGTAAGTATGATCCCATAGTAAAGTTTATTTGTAACACATATAATGTTATCTAGGGCTGCGATTTGTTGTATCGGTACAATGTACGAGAAACTAGGTAGAATGATGGGTAGATCGTATGAAGAAACTGTACATGTCCTGGTCAGATTTTTGAAAAATGCAGAATCTCAAACTCGTATTGAAATAATGTTAACATTGGAAAAAGTGTGTTCTGGAATGGGAAGTGCTATTTCAAATGTCCATAAGGAGATATATAAAGCTGCCAGGCATTGTCTTGTTGACAGAGTCATGGCAGTTCGGTGTGCTGCTACTAGATGTCTATTAGAGATGTTAAATCATGCACCTTTTCTCTACACCACTGAACTTGAAAGCTTAGCTAGTTTATGCTTTAGAGCATTTGATGGATCTAATTACACTGTCCGCTGTGCTGTTGCTAAACTTTTAGCTACTCTTGTCTCAATGACCCAAAATCAGAGCAATGGAAAAAGCAGTAAGACTTCTACCATAACTCTCATATTAGTATAAATATAATGTTCCTTTTAGTTCCACAGCAGCAGCAACAACAAATGCAACAGAAAAATCAGAAGAGCGTGTCTCTCGATGAAGTGTTGGGAGTACTAATGGCTGGCTTTTTACGAGGGGGTGTTGGATTTTTGAAGGGAACAGGAGAAATTATTAAAGGGACTTCAGGTGTAAATAGGGAAGTTCGAGTTGGTGTAACTCATGTAAGTAGTTCAAATATAGATCACGTAAGTGTATAAGGTAATGACAGCCACTTTGTAGTATCACTACGAGATTAATTTGATAATTCAATGTTAATTTTTGACGCCAGGATTAATTTTGTTGTCATTTTCGAGAAATAATGGCTGTTTTAGCACAAGCTATTTGCTATGTTTATCACGATTGTATCTCTCAATTAAACAGAGATATCATTATCTAGAAGACAAGTCAAGTAATTTATCTAGTCATTTATCTATTGGTTTATAATATCCTACACCGATCACTCTTCAGATACACCTGTTTTTTCATCCATTCACTTTTCTTTTACCCTTTATTCCTATAGGACTAGCTATAGCTAGTTTCTTCTTGGTCTTTGTGGGTTATAAGCTAGTACCATTTACGAGTCATTCTCTATATCTCTACCATATCAACTGTCTTGTTCCTGTACAATCTTCTGTGTCTTCTGTTTCTTCTGAATCTTCTAGCTGATTGTATCCAAAAGTTTATTTCGGAGACCAAGAGTGCCGTTTCTTTGTGATTGTGTCTCCCATAATAGTGTTTCACACACATTTATAGTCCATGCAATGTTTGATGAATTGTCTGTCTTCTAAGATTAGGTCTTATGTCCTTCCCACCGATGCACATATTATATTATTATCATCATCACCATCATCCATTAACCATTTATGTGCACTACTGAATATAGGCTTCTTCTAAAGTGTTTCATTGCGTCTTGTTTTGTGCTTCTAGTTCTAGCACGGGACCTTTTATTCTCTACACGTTTTCATTCAATTAGTCTTTTGGTTCACTCACTATTTGCCATACAGGCTGTGTATTCTTACCAGCTCTGCTTGTGCAATGCATTGAATAATGTCAGTTATTTTTATACTCTGTCTTACTATGTCCTGTATCCTAGCTCTTCTTGTTATTACCAATACTGAACTTTCCTTTGCTAATTAGCTATTTATTTTACCAATATTCTCTCTTCCTTGTCTGATCTATATTTTAGCTGATAATTATCTCCATTTTTGCTTACTTTTTTTGTAAATGTAAAACCAGTATGTAACCAGTTTTCATTGATTTTGTATGGTTCCCTATGGTTTCCTATAAGCGTCATGTATATATTTTTTACTACACTGCATGTAGAGTCTGGGTGGTGAAACATGACACAATTAAATTTGGAATTGGTCTGATAGTGCTACTGTAAAATGGCTGATGTAACTTAATCTATGTTATAATTGTATTCTACATCTTTATTGTAGGCCTATGTATATTTCGTGCAAATTTTGGGTAGTACATGGTTAGAAAAGAACATGAAGACTTTTCTTACACATGTGCTTTACTTAGCCGCGAATCCAAAAGCTGCATCCTCACATGTAGACGCTGTATACTCCAGAAAATGTATCAATTTTATATTAAGAAGTGTATTGGGTAAAATGTTGGGCGAGAAAGCCCAGATATCAGCCTGCAGGGATATAGCTCAGATTGTCGTGAAAGAAATGAATTCAATAGATTTTAATCCGGAGAATGCTAAGGAATTCAATCAGGAAACATTGTTTAGTCAGCATTTATTGGTCTGTGCTTTACAAGAAATAGGAACATTAATTCTCAGCTTAGGAACAACTGCCTATGATTTGATAACAGATCCTGCATTAAGTAAGTAGTTTTTAATTTATTAAACCACTTTTAATGTTAAGTTATATTGTACCATCTGTAACAGTATGTTGGGACAAGAAGTATATTTTTAGTAAAAATATACAGTATTAATATGTAAAAGTAATGCTTACCTAAAGTTTATATTAGTGTGTCAGGAATGAATAAATTTTAAGACTAACTTCATTGCAGTCATCGAGATGAAAAAGATTATAGATGAAAAATTGGGTCTGTTTGACTTATTAACATGAAATAAATATAATTGTCGCAATGAAAAGTGATGATTGAATGTAACTAATGTAATTATATACATTTACATATAACCCAGTAAGCGAGTGACTATTGGGAATACACTTCTTCCCTTACGTACATTCATAATAATACGAATCATAAAAATAATTATTTCATATACAATTCATGTTAAAATTATTTTGTATTTCTTTCACATATGTTTGTCATAATGATTTTTTTTAGATTTAATTGATGTAACAATTAGCATTTTGATCCACCCTTGCCACGCAGCAAGGCTGGCAGCAGCTTGGTGTCTCAGATGCATATGTGTAGCAGTGCCTAGTCAAACCTCACCTCTAATAGATCGATGTGTAAATGGAATAGAGCAGTTCCGCACTTCACCTGAAGCGATATCCGGCTATAGCTCAGCATTAGCAGCTATACTGGGTGGCGTTAGATTATCTCCCCTTGGTATTCCATATATGAAGGGAAAAATCATTTTTAATATAGCCGAAGAATTATTAAGAAGCGCTAGTCAGAATAGTAGACTTTCCCTGAACAGAACTCATGCAGGGTGGATTTTGATTGGAGCCATAATGACTCTGGGGGTTTCGGTTGTTAGAGGGTTACTACCAAGAATGCTGTTGTTGTGGAGAAATTCATTCCCGAGGTCTGCTAAGGAATTGGAATCTGAGAAGGCCCGAGGGGATGTTTTTACGTGGCAAGTTACTTTAGAGGGAAGAGCAGGAGCATTGTCCGCAATGCACAATTTCCTCGAAAACTGCCCAGAATTGATAAACGAAGATACCACCAGGCGTTTGTTAACTCCCATCGAATCTGCTTTAGCTATGCTTACCAGGTAACTATTTAAACGAACGCTAGTTTGTTAATAACAATCCCTATTTAATTCTAGTATAAATGGTGTGCTGAAGAATTATGGCCAGCAATTGAAAGCACCTGCAGCAATGGTTCGCCTTCGATTATGTGAAACTCTGCTTCTTCTTCATCCCCAATACTATGAAAGTAAAAGTAAAACTAATTTATTTGTAATTACAATCTAAATATTTTGTTTCCAGATTCTTACACACTTTTACTAAGAATGTTGGTAGCAGAATTCACCTTAACTGATAATCCAGCAAATACTACAACCTCACAACTTCGCACCATTTGTCATGCTGATGATTCGGTAATTTTAGGCACTTGGTTGCAAGAAACTGACCATCGAAACATTGAAGATCAGGTAAGTAAAATATTTCTTTTTGTCAGACCGTCAGTGTTGAGTTTAAAAATTTTTAAGCTTCAGCCAAACAGTGCTGCAGGTTCGGGAGCTTTAGAACATGATCCTTGCTGTCTTTATCGTGAGATCGTTTCAGTAAGTTCAAATAATAACGCTTTAAACAGTTTTAAAATTATATAATTTTAGGGAGAATCTATACCTGGTCCCCTGCCTTTAGGGGTTGCTGTAATAGATATTTCTGTTTTACTTTTTGGTCAAATTTTTCCACGAGTCACTAACAAGCATCGCGTCCAAATGCTGGATCACTTTGTGGAATGTATAAAACATGTTCGAAGTACAAGACAGGAAGCTGTGCAGATGAATATATTTACCGCGCTTCTGTGTGGTTTAAGATGCAGTACTGAAACTAAAGTCAATTTAAATCAAGAAGATTTTAAGAAATCTGCAGTGAATTTCATAACTAGTGCTTTAACCAATTCAAATCCAATTCTAAGATACGCTGCTGGAGAAGCACTGGGACGAATGGCACAAGTGATATCTGATCCAAAGTTTACAGCAGAAATGGCACAGAGCAGTTTTGATAGATTGAAATCAGCTCGAGATGTAGCCAGTCGTACTGGCCATTCCTTGGCATTAGGATGTTTACATAAATATGTAGGTGGAATGGGCTCCAGTCAACACTTGAATACAAGCGTTTCCATATTATTGGCTTTAATGCAAGATCAAACGTCTCCAACAGTTCAAGTTTGGTCTTTACATGCCCTTTCTCTGATAGTCGATTCTGGAGGTCCTATGTTTAGGGGTTATGTAGAACCAAGCCTGAGCCTCGCCCTGAAACTACTTTTAAACATCCCAGAATTTTACATCGATGTCCATCAGTGTATAGGAAAAGTTTTATCAGGCTTGATAACCACCATTGGACCAGAGTTGCAGGGAAATACCACTAGCATATGTACTGCGCGGTCTTCATTTCTATGTGCCTGTGCAATAATGCAGGATCATCAAGATCCATTGGTTCAAGCGGAGGCAACAGGTTGTCTTCAACAATTACATCTATTTGCGCCTAAACATGTGAATTTATCTTCTCTAGTACCAACTTTATGTGTAAGTAGCAGACATGTACAATCAAATTGATATTAATTGTTTCTTTTTATAGAGAACATTGTCTAGTAATCATCTCCTACTCCGTAAAGCTGCAATATCTTGTTTAAGACAGTTGGTGCAAAGAGAAGCCAGGGAAGTCTGTGAACTTGCAAATCAACTTGCAAGCGATAGCCGGGATCAGAATAATGTTGAAGGTCTTATAATTACTGAAACTGGCCTACCTGGTGTTTTCTTTGGAATGTTGGATACTGAGACTGATCCTGCATTGATTAAGGAAATTCATGATACAATCATTAGCATGCTACAGGTACTTGCGGCGGATAATCTGGGACAGTGGTTAGGACTGTGCAAAGATGTGCTTACTGTTGCTACAGGTGAGCATATTGAGAATTTAAAAACTTGTAATTATTTTATTTAGTTCAATTTGCTAGCTTCATCCATAGAAACTAATCGTTTTTCAGATACCACTAATGAAGATCGAGTGAGTTTAAATGCGAATGAAGGGGAAGGAAATGATGCTGAAGCAGATGATGATCAAGCTGAGTACCATGCAGAAGACGTTTCACATAATTCTCTGCTTCCTCGGTGGCCGACAAGAGTTTTCGCAGCGGAGTGTGTTAGAAAAATTATAGCGACATGTGAACAAAACAGAGCTAAGCATTTCGATTTAGCTTATGCAAAAGAGATGTATATTATAAAAGGAAAAAACGATTTTCTCACCTTACATTTATCTGATTTGATTAGAATGGCATTCATAGCAGCTACGAGCGATTCTGATCAATTAAGATTAGAAGGGTTGAAAACTCTTCAAGACATTATTGAAAAGTTCGCTAAAGTTCCAGAACCTGAATTCCCCGGCCATTTGTTGCTTGAACAATTCCAAGCGCAGGTAGGAGCGGCTTTAAGGCCAGCGTTTTCGCCTGACACTTCTTCTCTAGTCACAGCAGCTGCCTGTGAAGTTTGTTCAACTTGGATAGGTTCTAATGTTGCTAGAGATTTAAATGATTTAAGAAGAGTGCACCAATTACTTGTTTCATCGCTAAGTAAGCTGCAAACTAAGAGTAACATAAATCAACTGTATAATGAGAGTTTGCTTACTCTGGAAAAATTGTCAATTTTAAAAGCATGGGCTGAGGTTTACATAGTTGCAATGAAAGGAAGTGGAAATGGCAGAACAGAAATTAGAAATGTTAATAATAATAACAATAATTACAATGTTGGTGATAGTGTAGAGCCATATGATGAAAATTTATTGACTTTGGTACAGCCCGAATTGATTAGTTTGTCAAAATATTGGCTGTCTGCACTACGAGACCATGCTTTACTTTCTCTACCAAGTGAATTTTCTAGTCAATTACCTCATGATGGAGGAGCATTTTACATTAATGAAACAATAGATTCATCAAGGCCACATTACAATAAATCTTGGCCACCAATACTATATGCCGCAGCTCTTTGGCTGAATACAAAGGAATGGCAAAGGAATGATGAGTATCTGAAAGTCGAAGAATGTAATGGTAATAACAACAAAGTTCTTGATGACGAGGACCATTTCAACTTGCTTTTTGGTATTTGCATTGAGGCATTATGTTCACCACGTTCTAATAGATCGCTAGAAAGTATCGTAACATGTTTACAAGCTTTGTACACTTTACTAAAGACTCCATACATAAAAGAACTGTTGATGGAAAATTCCTCCTTAGGAATTGAGCTATGTAACGTTTTACATAGGTTGATATTAACTAGAGATGATCATGTATGTCAAATACTCTCTATGGATGTTGTTAAGCAAATTGTCACAGTAGCACAAGATAATTTAACAAAGATGCAAAAAGCAAAGTTACTTGAAAGTGACACTGCAGATGTTTCACTCTTAGGAGAAGGCAAAGAGACTGGAGAATTATTCGCAGGAAAATCATTAGTTATTTCCGTCTTAGAAGTGTGTTTGTGTCTTCTAATATGCCAGTTGCCAACCCTTAGCCCTTCTCCAAATACGGCCATAGTGAGTTCCATGAGAACCAAGCAACCTAATTCAACTGAATTTGGTCAATTACTAGTTGCTTCCATTAGTTGTCTGGAGAACTTACACAAACTGTGCTCTCCAAAAGGTGCAATTAATATTTTACCTACAGTGCTATACCTCACTATTGGAGTTATTAAAGAAGAAGCCACCAAGACGGTTAGCGATACCAGTATTCTTGCTACTAAACCTTCAATTCAAGCCGCTTTACACTGTCTTAAAACGTTGGCGAAAGATTCTTACTGTAACCATCCTGAAAGTAGTGAAAGCTGGCAGAAATTGCTCCAAAGCGGCTTGGGTAGAATTATAGACCTTGCAAAGACCAGTAATGAGAAAACAAAGTTAGATGAAGTTACTGTTATGCTGAGCATTGGAGTGTTTGTTTTAAATGCTCCTTCGAAAGTTGTCGCACCACCAAATTTACAATTCCCATGTATCAATCATTTCAGGCAATGCTTAGATAGCCCCAATTTAATGGTAAGTTGAATAGCATATTGTTATTAACTTCGACAGTTTGAGTTTTTATACAAGATTTTTCAAGAAATGATTTTATAAAACATTTACAGCAGTGTAATGCAATGATATAGCTCTCATACATACAAATATCCATTAATTCATAGTTATTTAATTTTTTTAGGTAAGACTGAAATGTATTAAGACGCTAAAAGCCTTGATTACATTACAAGATCGAAGTATCGCTACACCTTATATTCACATGTTAGGTCCACAGTTGGTTCAATATTTGTATTCAGAAAGATCAAGAAAAATTCAGACCGAAGGAGAATTGTTAGTAACGATTGATACAATCACTACTCTAGAGTCTCTTCTAGAACTCACTGAACCTAATCGTGAGTGAATCAAACAACATTCAATTTTCTATTATTAATTTTGCTATTTAGGTGGCCAAGTGTTGAGTTTGTTGGTAACTGCGATTGTGAATTATTTAAACACAGACTCTAAACCCAGCAATAGATATATTAGGTCTCTACATGATGCTAGTTTGCAGTGGTTAATGAAAATTGGACCCAAATATCCACAAGTATGTCGAGTAACACCCTAATAGAGAATATTTTAATTATTTTTTTTTTAAGGAATTCAAAACATTGATGACCCAATCAGAAGCATTAAGGACGAAAATTGAATCAGCTGTAAGAATGAATCAAGTTCACCAACAGAAGATAAAAAATGAAGTCAACTTGGAGCAACAGTCACAAAACCATGTCCCGACAATAAAACTTAAGACAGATTTTAGTAACTTTTCCTAATTTTTTTTTAGAATTCCTTGTATCGAATTTATTAATTAAGTCATATTTTCATGTAGAGTTATGTTTTTATATCATTTAACGTTAGTATATACTTGATATTAAAATAACTGTTCTTAGCTTGTAGAAATAGGGTAATTATTCCTGATCAATATCGACTAGAAAAATACAATTTTTCATAGGACTGTGAACGATAATCCTTCGGTATTATTAAATTATGTATTAGAAAATTTTTTAATCGTTTAGATCATTAAAATTTTATAATTGTCTCCATTAAATATTTTTTAAATTATTTTTAATTTTAACATTTTATTAAGATATCTAACATTACGATCCTCCAGTTTATTAGAATTTATGATGATGATATATTATATAATAATGTAATTTTGTTTAGGTTTGTGATTGTATTTGCAATGGCTTTCTTTGTATTCGAACTAACTTTTTGCAATATTTATATTATTGAACAATGTAGCATCTGATGTAATATTCTGTTAAAATATTTTGTTGAAGGTTATATATCTGTTTAAGGTTTTGTTCATCAAATTTTTATCTACACACGATATTTTAGAACAGTTCATTTAATATTTTTTTATACTTTATTACTTTTGTGCATAAAAAACCGATAAGGGTGAAATGTATTGCGATATTTACAATGACAAACGGAAGTTATTTATTAAATAAAAATTAAACCATATTCAATTTAGTTTTCGTTTAATTCCTTGTCCTAATGATTATGTTTAGATCTTTTTAAATTAGACCAAAGATGTTTTTGTTATCAGAATTTTGTAGTTACATCGTAAAAGTTTAAACAAGGTAGATGAATTTTAACTCCTCTGATGTTTATATAAACATTATGCTAATAATTTTTCATAATCGAAGAGTAATTGGGGTAAAATCATCAAACTCACTGAATGGGTTGTGGGTATATTAATTGTTTTTTGTTACGGATTAAAGAGTAAGTCTAGATTTTAAAAAAGAATTTTCCTCATTGACTTGATGTAAAAAACTAATTATGATTCTAAATCGACATCACTTGTGAAAGGGCTTTGGATTAATTGAATTCAAAATTATTTGACATCGATATAACTAGTTCATTCGGATTCAATGAATTTATGTAAATGTACCTCCTCATCAATAACTTACTGCGTTAAAATAAAGTGGCGCGGAGAATTCATTAACAAAATAAACTTTCCGATCGTCGTTATAAATGTTACCTTTGAGATCCGAAACGATTTTTCCATATTTATCCATCTTTCACATTTGAAATAAGGGCAGTTGGTGACAATTTTCGATTGGAAAGTGATATATTGACAGTTCAATTTTCCGGGCACATCGTTAATGTAAATTTACGGACTGATCTGTAAAGTTTGCAACACGGAAAGAATTTAAACTTTTCAAATAGGGGTCGAGCTCCGCAAAAATAAATTTAGAAGGAGAATATTTACCGGATATTAGAATAGCGATCAATGAATCTAACAGATGGATGGGTTCGTATTGATGTATGTAATTAATTTTTTGAATTATTGGATTCATTTGTCGATGGGGTTATTGGTTTTAAAAGTAGGAAAATTCATTTTTAACTTGAATTTAGGATAGTGGTTAATTTAACGCAATGTAAGTTCTAGCACTGTGAAATCGATTTACTCCAATGATTATTCTGATGAAATCGGAAGCACATCTTACTTCTGTTACCTTTTAATACCAAATTCTTCTTTCATCCATCTCTCATTGTAAAGTAAATTGTCGGATCGAACGGTATTTCAGTATAAACTCGAGACAAAATCCTGGGTACATTTAGATTTATTTCTTGTGGAATACGAGAATCATCAGTTCGGTTATTTACGACTTTGAGCACGAAGGGAACGATGATAGTCGCGGCAGTTGCTCCAACTTTCGAAATTATGTCTTAAACGTAGATGTTTCTTGAATATCTCAATTTCCAGAAATATTCCCCAAGTTTTCGTGAACGTCTTTGCACACAGACTATGTACGGTTCATTAGAATGTACCTACATATAGCAACCCAAATTATAAATGTACTTTTATTAGTAAATAATGTTGGTATTATGAGACAACCTTTGCAATAAATATTATATACACGTTGATAAAGTAAAAGTCTGAGGACTTTTATGACCAAATGGGTAGTTGCTATTTATGTGAAGTAATTTACCTAATACACGATTTATGTATTATAGGTATTACGATGTCAACAATTATTAATAAATTTTCATTGTGGAACATCTGATGGACTTCGAGAGACGTGATTTACTGAAATGCGGCAGCAATAAAATGGTTAGGATATCTAATAACTACTTACTTTATTAGCAGTCCGTCAGCCTACAACACCTTACGCTAAATTCATGCTGCAATACGCTAAAAATAAAATTTGCTATGTATTTCTCTGGCTATGAGCTTTCAAAAGATGTGTCACTTGGCATACTTCCACATTGAAAAAAGTAGTTGGAGATGCTGCACCCTTACGGGAGCGGACGAAGTACAGACATGTTACAAACTGATCTGTTTAAGGAATATTTGCAGAAATATACATCCACATTAGAGCATTAATTCCAGTTAAAAATTCCGCACTGTATAGCCAGCCTACAGTACAATTGGCTTATACATTTGTAATAAAAAAAAAAACTTGGACGTAACATTTAACTTTAATTTTTTTAGTAGTTTGCTCGAATGTGATTTATTTACTCCATGTACATCGTGGTTGAAACATAATAAAACAGCAGCAGTCAATTAAAGTCTACCATTATCAATAAAGGAGGGTGGTTCAAATGCAATAATAGGGCACACATCCCCAAAAAAGAGTTAAATGATAATTGTATTATTTGTAAATCTTGGATGAACACGAACTTGTTTCTCACAGTGTTGGATTCATATTACTTATCAAAACATGTATTGATTCTTATTTTGTAATAGAGAAGATACGTAAGAAGCCATAGCTCAATTTCAAACTTATTTGATAGTTCTCAGTTTTGCATAAACATGGATTTATGTTTCACAACCGGTCTAAATGTATACAGCTCCAATAACAGTAAATTTACTAGTGAATTCATACAATTTATCTTGTAACTATAACATCTTTAGGCTGATGAAATCCTTGAAATGGGAGCAAATAAACTAAGTAATATAGCAAGGAATAAAGCTCTATTGGTGGTGATTTCTAAGGTATCCTTTTTTTTTTTTCAACGCGATAGCTATCATTTAAGAAGAGTTCTTTTGAGTCGCGATCGAAATTCACTTTTATTGCTCCAGGGAGTTCCAGGCAGAAATGAAAGAGCTCTCTTGTATTTATCACCCTGTTCCACACAATTTCTAACCTGTTTTTGCCAAACAACTTCACGTTTCTGATCGCCCAAGTTTTCGATTTCAATTATGAAAAGGAAGAGCGTATTTAGTAGACACAAAGAACGGTCGGTTAATAGTGAGTTCAGAAAATTTAAATTATTGATTTGTTTATTATGATGTATAAGCACACTTAAATTACGTTATAGGGTAACCCATGAAGGGCCATGAAGTGAAGCTTACGTTACATGCGTTTAAGCCGTAATAATTTTGTTCAACCCTCTTCAAATTTTCAGTGCTAAACAAAATGTGATAATAATAAAAGTGTATTTATTTAAGTACTGCACAATTAGCGTTTGTTTTATTTTAAGACTGCCACTAAATAGATAATCTCCTATGAGACATTAAAAAACAGAACTATTGAATATTACAATAATACACAGAAACTCATGTTTTACATAATTATTTTTTCTTTTGGATCTAACTTGATAAAAATTATGCTAATACTCATCAAATGGAGTCGTTAGGTTCAAAAGATATAAACCAATAAGAGTTACTCTCGAAATTTCATTAAAACGTTTTAGAGTATGAGTTCGAAATGATCCTCTTATTTTTCAATAAACTTTCTCCTTTATCTCTATAATGGGTTCCTTTGAGTGCGACTCCACCTACTGATAAAGAAAATCATTATTTGAACTTTTATATCTATGCCTTCAACCATCATTAACTTCGTTTATCTTTGGATGTATTTATTTACAAAGTTCGACGGTCGAAAGAGTTTCTAGTTGGTAATAGTTATTGATAAATTACGGTATCCCTAATGCCTGTTTGGAAATTAAACTTTTTTTGAAGACGTACCGTTGTAAATTCCAATAAAAACGTTTTCTCGCGTCGTTAAGGGGTTTAAATGACAGTTTGTATGGTAAACCTTTAACAATTATCGCATTAGGACGAGTTCTATTTTAAAATAACTCCAGGATTATGCGTATGGAAATAACTATTGGACTTAGAATACACACATATGTGATTTTAAATAAAACCAGAATTTTAATTTTTCTCTGCAATTAAAACTGTCGTTTGGAAATGGCGAAGCACCGTTTCGTTCTCTTCGTAAAGACGTACTTACGTCACGTTACCTATTAGCTAAAATTAGTTAAGAAGGGGTGTTTGTGGCCATTTTAGTTGTATTTTTAAGACACGTGGGTAACGTTTTTTTCTTCGTTAAGATTCTCCTAAAGTAACATATGTGAGAGGGAGTGTAAAAGCTATAAAAAAACCGTCAAGTTCAGAATTATAGTATTTGTTCTAAACTTAGAAAAATTAAAAGACAATTACTATTAATTGGTGCAAATAAAAATTATATATAAATAAATTTTTAATTCTACCAAAAAAGAGTTATAGAAGGTTAATGTATACAATCGATACGATTAAAAAAAACTTATATATTATTTCAGTACTGCCAGCCCTGTTGATCCATAGCTTGATAACTTGTCTTCCAGTCCATTCCATTTTCCGCTCCGCTCCTCCAACTTTTATTTCCATTTCTTCCAGGTCCCTCTTTACTGTTTCCAACCATTTCTGTCTCTTTCGTCTCTCTGTTATCCCTTCTCTTAAACTTACCTAGTCAGTTTCTCATTACTTATTCGTTCCTACATGGTTTAGTCATCTCATCCTTTTTACCCTTCTTACGATTGTTATTGATGGTTTATCATACAGTTCTAGTAATACGTGATCAGTTTTCCTTACCCTCAGGTCTTGTATTTCCTTCCTGCCTTATATCGTTTTTTAGAATTTTGAAGAAAAATTATTGCGTTGTTTTGTGTTACCACTGTTTTCTATATATCACCGTTGGACTTATGATATCGTAAGTTATTTTTAGCAATACTTGGGATCTTCTTTCATAATTTTCACGCCTTTAGTTATCATGTCTTCAACTTCTTCCCTTTAATCTCCTATTCCTCTAGATAATTAAAACTCAGCACTTTTTGGAAACTACATGGCATTTCCTCTGTATTTCGTCTTGGCTTGATTTATGAGGGGGCCTTCGTCTTTTGTCATGATATTTCTAATTACATGTCTAAAATTCTCTTTGCATATATTTTTACCATGATCACTATATTGTTGCCATGAGGAATTTTATTTCTCTGGTTATATATTGTTCCCTTGGTATAAATGTCACCTACTCTTACTGCCGTGTCCATAAATTTCATAAATCGAGTTTTAAAAATTCGTTCTTCCTGACGTTTATTTTTGTATAAACACCTCGTAATCTGTTTCTGCCAGAGTCATTTCCACTAGTCACATTTCTTTCTATGTATATTTTTTCTCTTAATACGTAATGTAGACTTATTTTATTGTATATAAAAGAATTGTTTTTGGAGCAGCACATTATACTCTATTCCTCAAAAAAAAAAAAAATGCTAGCAGACAGTTCAATTCCCATTTGATGCAAAAATGTTGTAGATTTGCACGTGTTTTAACTGAAAAGAATTCTCGTGCTTATCCTGCTAGGATTTGTGTAGGAAGCTTTTAAATAACTGTCATTATTTTTACTTGTTAATAAACCTATGTAGTACCCTACATTCAATCTTTAAATTAAGTAAATGAAGTCTGTACATCATTACACGAAGAAGGAAAATATAAATTACCAAACACTAAAGCCTTATTAACTTTATTAATTAACAGTCAGACACGGAATTTATTTATTTACAGAGGTTTAATTTGATTTCAGTATTTGTTCTGAAATAAATAAAAATTTCATCATTAAATAAATGGTTCAATTTAGTGGTTATTTATTCGGGTCTGCCAATCTGTCAATACCGCATCGATATTGTAACATATGTATGCATATGCAAACGTGGCTTATCGACAACGAAACGGTTTTGTCGTTTAGAAGCTATTTTGTTACGACTAACTTTTCTTGTTTTGTTAGCGAGCGCGTGTTTTCAATGTGTTGTGTCAACTACATCGCAGACGAAAAGTTCAATAGATATTCTTCATTATATCGTCACTACAGCGAATGACTCGCTTGATATGTAATTCGAAAAGTATTTTACAGATCAACGTTTTGTTTTCTTCTTTTCTACTCTTGTGATCCTTTAACGCCTTTGCCTTCCAGGATTGGCAGGACAATTTTCAGATGAAATGTTCTGTCTATTTTAAAATTTTATTACATGGCGCTATGCATATATCGGTTTAAGTGCTTTTAATTTTCAAAGAATTTAATTATGAAACGGGACAGTTAGTTTGCTGTCAATTTTACGAGCGTAACTAGACCAACAAAACTTGACTTATGAGATTATTGATACAAAGGATCGAGAAATGGAGTACTAGCGGACATATAAGAGCACCTGTCCTGTTTTCTTGTTAAAATCAATATTCAGATATAAAATAGCTGACAGAATTCGTAGCACCAAATCTTGAAACAGCAATTTCTATATTTTTACATTCAGTCTAGATAGACATCTTATCTCAGTTATCTTCACAGTGTCAGTACTTAACGCAGAACACCACGTACAGTATTATTTAGTAATTCTTAATTTATTACTTGAAAAATAGGTGATTTGTTTTTCAGGTCTACATTTTAGTATTCATTCTTTAAACCAGAAAACCCCCGTATTTCCATTAATTACAACAAAAATTACAGTACTTTTTAACGAAGAAAAGTACCCTCAAGATAAACGGAATGCATTCGAAAAAACTCAATCGTAAAATTCAATAAAAAAAAATAGAGTATTTAACACACAGTTTGGCAGTTTTCTAAGTAATCAACAAAACAGCTTCTAGTTGAAATATTACAAAATTACCACTAAAGAAATAAATGTGCACTTCTAGATTTCATCCCCCTTTATTAATACTTACTACCTTAAAATACGTTTATTATTTTAAACTTTATCGACTGTTTCAGGGGTTGTTTTCCCTGGTTGTTAGACCATTCGAGTGGGAAGTTTTTCAATGCTTAGCATGTAGCAGAAGAGCCATTGTTGGAACAGGGTATGGGGAGCATTTGCATTCTAAATTACGAAACATTTCACCGTAAGATACCGGAAGTACGAAAGACTGAGGGACAAGAAAAAATATATGTAAATAGGCCGTCAGTTGTTAAGTTAAAGACTCCCACCTGAAAGCTGAAATTACACGAAATTCCAGAAAACGTGCAAGTTAAACAAGAAACACGTGACATTAGGCCATATGGCGCTTTGTCGTTTAGAGATCAATTAAAACTGAAAATAAGTGACAACGCGGGGTTAAATTATTGTATTTTGCTTTCATGGTATACCTAGGATAGGCAATAGCGAAAGGGATAGGTTGGATATTTTTAACTCGCCATCGCAACTTTAATTAAAAGTAATTAGAGTAATTACTATAAGTAATTAAAAAAAGGATTTCGCGGCTTTTTATACATTATTCTAATTAAAACACAACTTCGACAACTTAATTCTTGATTAGAATTTATTTTTTACTGCATTCATCTTATAACTGCAAAACAAATTTTAGTTTATTAAAAGCAATTTGAATAAAGCAATAATAAAAGTATTAACATCGCTCAATTCAGGCGGTAGACTAATGAGTTGATTATTTGCTATTGTAAATAACCAGCAATAAAACAGTTATCCTATTTTATACATGTGACCTATTTTAAAAATGTTTCAAAGTATTAAGAGTTTTAAAAGCGTTGCAACGAACTTAAAAGTTTTAAGAATCCAAAGCCAACTATTTTTTCCTTTTGGAGGAGGGTTGGTAGGGCTGCTCCTTTCTACCCTTCGCTGCACACGTCCTAGGTGATAGGGAAAATCGAAGCTGATTTACAATAACGCACCTTGAAATATAAAGAATAGTCTTGCATCAAAAGGTAGACTATACTGAGCACTGACTGTAAGCAAATCTAAAGAACAAAATGTCATTTAAAAAAATTGATAGCAATTTGTTTGGACCATGCCTGCTGTTGAGGTAGGACAGACACACTACAATTTAACTGAAACATTTACTCTAGCAACGTTTAATTTTGATTGAACAATAGGTTATGGCATGAAAATTTTCAAATTACATTTTGTTTTGTATTTAGATTAGAAAAAACAACGGTATCTTTCAACATAATTAGCTTCGATTTTCCCTTTATACCACTAAATATTTAGGAAACGTTATACTTGGTTATTAACTAACTTTGGGTGAAATGTACTATAGGATGACTTTTCCCGACGTTGTTTACGCGTTTTTTATGATGAGCATTTTCCTTTGTCGTTACAAATTGTGTTTTTCTCTCTACTCATTTCACGCACCAAATTCGATTTCCGCCCGACGGTATTCTGTAGGTACAATAAACGTTTGGTAAAATTACAGTTTTTAAAGATTTTTAGGGTGACCTCACATGAAACCTCTGAAATACACATATATCTGACCTTTTTCATATATTTCCGGCGAGAAAAAAAATTGATATCATTCTGTGGGCAACGCTAAAAGGTTTCAGCTATTCAGTGAACAACTGGGAAAAACTTTAAAAGATTTTTTATCAAGAGGTTACAAATTTGCCTCGTCGCCACAAATAAGAATAACGCCGGCAGACAGAATTGACTTAACTTTTCTCAATTCAAAGCAGAGAAATTCATTAAAAAAATCTTTGCTTTTACATCGTAGTAATACCGATGTATCTCTCAAGAATTCCGTTTCGGCTTCCTCTCTACATGCCGTCTAACTTTGTGACTTATTTATTTCAGTGACATTTCTGATTAAAATGGATGTGCGGGAAAACCGTTGAGGCCTTATTGCCTGAAATTTAATTATACTAGTAAGTAATAGTCCAAGAATTACGGAAAATTCCTCTCAGCTCTTGATATTCCAACGAAAGGAAAATAAATGTATTTACTTACACAATGACTTTGTTGATAAATATTTCTAATAAATGTTATTAATTTAAATGTACATTGGCTCGAAAATATTTGTTTCGTGGATTGGGATGTGGAAAATATAATTTAGTTTAAAGTGCTAACTGGCATTTAGGTTCTCTTTAGTTATTATGTGAAGAAGTAAATTTTTATCAAAACACGTTGATGTATATTTTTAGATATTGGTCAAAAAGGATTACTGCTGGTGTATGTACTCCAAGTAAATTGTATATTACGTTGACAATTAATTTAACCATTTAAAATTTGTTTCCCTTAACGGTATTGTTAATGTGAATATGTGAAGTATGCATAACTTAATATTTATCTCAATGTCAATATTTCAAGTTAAGAACATACTATGAGGGAAATTAAAAATAAAGCGAAGAATGTAAATCCAAAAACAATAGTCATAATAAATCTTGAAAAAGGAGAAGAAAAACACGTCGACGCGATAAGGATTGATAACAGCTAGTTTCCGAACCGTTAAGGTAGCCGATCTCTTTATTACAATCCTAAGGCGTATACGAAGAGAGTTATACCAGGGCCCAGAAAATACCCGGATTGGCTCTAAATTTCCTACTTTACACCATCTGACCTCGGCTCCCCGTTTGAACATTACCTCGAGTTTCCCCTGTACACAGCAAAAAAACGACGTGAAGCCATTAATTGATGTTTCTCAAAGCATCGAAATTAATATCATCGTATTTTCTTACCATCAGAGGTTGACTAAACCGAAAAACCGACTATTTTTAAGAAAAATTATTCTATATAAGTTGAGATACGTTTGTTTTCTGGGCAACTTACGGTATTAGATTTTGTGATTTACTTATACTACAAATACCGTACACAAAAATGAGATCAGATATAAAACATCAGAAGGTGAGGACCTAATTTGTATATAATTATATATTCACTGCATGATCCAATTTTTTCTTTAAAATAAAATCGTGGACTAAAATACAAATTAAATTTAAAAAAAAAATACGCATAGCGTTTTCACTTGTTTTTGCGACGTTTGATTACTGCCGGCCATCCCATGACGGACATTTTTTGTTATCATCATAACTATTAAGAAGGAAAATTAGATACGGACCAATCAGATGGAAGCAGATTTTTGGGGAACAAGAATCTACTTTCAAAATTTTGTTTATAATCGGTGATCCATTAATTGCAATAAATTAGCGTTAATGAAAATTGATTACTTTCATGTTATTTACTTAGGTTTGATTGCGAAATTCCACGGGTCACATTTTTCGGGCCGAAAAACAGGAGGTTAACCGCAATTTTCTTCGATTTCGGATTTTCGAAATTCCGATGCTAAACGAAAGCAGACATTTCCCTCATGTCAGTAACGCAATTTTTTTTTCTATGATGTCTACTTTTCGAGATATAGGGGAGAGTAGGAAGGGAATTTTACTTTTTTGCTAAAATCGAAATATCTCAAAAACCACAAAGCCTTGCGAGCTGAAATTTAAACCATATGCTTAGAACCTTCTAAGAAACCTACCCTGCGAGTTTCATTACGAAGTTCTAAAGTTCACATTTTTTGGGCCGAAAAAAAGAAGATAACCCCTTGCGATTTTTTTCAAAAACGAATCGATTTCGGATATTCGAAATTCTGGCACTAAACGAAAGCATACATTTGCCTGATGCCACTAATGAAAATTTTTCTTGTCTATGACGTCTAGTTTTCGAGATATGGGGGAGAGTAGGAAATAATGTCCCTTTTTGCTGAAATCGGAATAGCTTGAAAATCGTTAGGCATAGCGAGCTGAAATTTAAGCCATATGCGTAGAACATTCTAAAGAGCTTAGAAATTCCGGTGCCAAACGAAATGGGGACATTTTCCTGATTCCTGGAATTTATACAGTGTCTTACACTTGTACAATAATGTGATTAATTGTTTGATATATTAAATTAACATATTCGATTTAATATTATAACAATTTATAACATTTTCCAGTAAATAGTATGAAGTGCAATTATCCTCCATATTTAACCGCACATTTTCATTATTAACCATTAAAGGAGGGGTTGAAAATAATATTCTTCACTACTTACAATAATAATAATTTTGTTTACTTGATGTCCATTACTTTCAATTATTTTTTAATTATCCATCTTTCTACGGCGAGACAAATTATAATTAAATGTCTATAGCCAAATTTATGCTAAGAAATCGTGTTTATGACGAGCTAATTAAAATTTGATAGGAACAATACAAAATATTCTGAATTAAAAAATGTGAGAAAATTTCGGCGATGAATTGAAAGAATATTCCGTTTGATACTTCAGTTTAAATAATTTTCTCCTAAAGAAACGGCAGGAAATCAGATTAGTCTAGAATGAAAAGAATTCATAAATTGCTTCGTTATAAAATTCCACTGTGTACGTAGCTTTTAAATCTAAGTATGAGCCTATTTGATTTTTGTGAAATTATTTCGGGGAGTTTGAGAATGTCTCTTCTCGGTAAGCATTTGACACATTCGTCTTATTTTATCGCAGATTTGAGTACGACTTATGTGCCTGCTGGGCTCTTTCCGTGCAATTGGCCGAAACAATACATGTGTGTCTTAAATGATTTGTTACTACAGTTCCTAAAATAACAGTTATTGTGACATACGGAGAGCTTTAAATAAAGAACTCTGGCGGCCAAGAATGCACTCTTTTTACTATTTTTCATCAACGACTTTTGTTCACATATTTTATCGATTCTTCCATTTTTGTTTCATACATTTGTTTGGTGACAAAAAGTCGACGCCGTTAATACATGATAAATAATTTATCCCGAGTTTTAATAAAAACGTACAAAACAGACACGCAATAACTAAATATTGTTAGAATAATGGTATTATGTATTTATAATAATAATTATAATTTAGTGTAGTACGTTACTAAGTGAATTTATGAGATTTCTAGTGTTCAGTCCCTTACAGTTATTAGGTAATGTGGCATAAATATGTATACAGTATTCGAACCTAGGAATAGGAATATTTGAAGTAATAAACGCTGCAAATCCCTCGTTAGTACCGTTTTTAAACATATTGTAATCACTTTAAAACGTGATTTGTCAGAATATTGTCCGTTTTAGTTCTAGAACTACTGAAACATATTATATTTAAAGAACATACCTAGGAATACTTTGTTGTCTTTGGGTCTGATGGTGGGTATTTCGACCATTTCCCATCCGACGGCTCGAAACAGCTTTTACTAGAATCGCTGACACCTTCGCCATTATCTCTCAAATTTATTACAATGACATCCACCATTTTATAGCCTCAGTTTTAAATCAGATTTTACTGTTAATTTTCTAGTACTTGTTCCGTTCATGGAAACCTATTCGAATTTCAGTAGTGATTTACACTTCTAATTCTTATGAAATTTTGAGCTCATACATACTTAACGAGAAAGCTCAATATGCATGAAATACAGCAGTAAAAGAGATCCGAGAAATAAATTTTACGACCCCTTTAGTACAAATACCGCTCATAAAAATCGAAAGATCATTTGCTTCTTCAGTAAAACACCGCATCCCGACAGTGCTAAGTATTGACAAGGCGCACGTGTGTCGAAAATATAACCAATTTCACATGTGGCAATTTTATGGACGGCGATAACGTTGTAGAAGGAACTTTAGCGTATTTTAAACTAATTACAAACAGCTTTTTATTATTGTTTCAACAGGGAATTCGCTGGAAGTTACGCAAACACAAGAGTATAATTGGTGAGCTTAATGTTTGACAAAGTATAAAGCTCTGGGGTTCGGATTACGTCTAATAAAAAATATTAAAAAAATGATGACATGCTATGTGCCATAATTAAAAAGGAAGGATGATGTATACGTAGTGAATTGCGTTCTTTATCCCCTATCTGGCTTGTAGCTTAATAGGGAGAATCGCCCAAAATAGTTATTCTAGTGATTTGCATATGATTTGATCAAAATTTCTCGTCGATTCCAAAATTTTCTTCAATGTTGCCAAACATTATCACCACTTAACTAACTTTTGCCTTAAAAAAGTCTTCAAAAACAATTCGTCTCCAAGTAAATAAACATATTGAAATGCTACTTGCTACGTTCAAACGTTACTTGAAAATGGTCCTCTTTATGTTATGTTAAGTTTCTGAAAAATCCTCAAACTGAAAAGACTAGACAAAATTTAACACCATTAACTGTCGTGTCATTTAACTAACTTAATTCGACGTTAATCGATAACTTTACCTAACGACAAATTCTCGGTTATGTTCATTAATTTGAAATCTATAAATATCTTCGAGGACGCCAATGAACATGAATATTTATAAAGCTAAACGTTACGCATCGGTTTTGGTTTAAGGATCTGTTTGATGGCGCTCATCAAAGGGCCGGCTGGCTCGAATCACGACCCGGTAAAAAACGTTAAATATACGTAGAGGAACGCTTTAAATAATAGTTTTGTTCATGGGAAGTGTTTCGTCGGTTTAGCGGAATTGAACAAATAAACAAGGCAAACCGAAAGGAATCAACCCCAACCCGAGGAAAGCTCGTCACTTTACCGAAAGCTGAAGACAAATTGCTTACACCTTTTGCACAAAAACGGTAGTGGATTTTTTTAATCGCGGCGATGGTTCAAAAAAGGGAATAAATGACTCGACGGATTCTACAACGGGGGGTCTGAAAATATATGAAAGTGCCAAAAAATTAATTTGAAATTTAAATTATTTGCGTAAATTTAGACCTTCCGCTTTAATTGCTTCTATTTTAGGAACTGCTGATCAATTGAGTAAATTAGTGTGTAAAATTAATTATTCATGGATATAGGACATATATGCAAGGAAAAATTATTACATCAACAGATATATTTTCCCGTGCAATAAATTTTTGTGTAAATTATGTCTTTGGTGTTTTCAAACTTCCACTTTATCACAAAAATATCAAATTTGCACAGTCTGAAGATGGGGTCATTGAAGTCATGAAGTGGCTTTAAATGTACAAAACAATTTTAACTGTTTTCTGTAATAATTCAAATTTCGAAATTTTCGAAAATGATTTTTCCTACTTGGTAATCAGTGTTAATTAAACCCAAAGAATGTCTTAATTGTAATACTCTTTTTATTTAGAATTAGCCATTATGTACTTTATTACATTTTGGAACTTTTAATAATTATATAATAGAATTCAGTTATTCTACGAATTTGAAATATACAAATATATATATGCAATATGCTAAACGCAATACATATTGCATATGTGTTGCATATTGCAATATGTAATGCATATGAACTTTTAATAATTCAACAGTAGAATTGAGTTACCAATTTGAAATATACAAATACCTATGAAATATGCAAATATATATCTGAAGATCAATACAGCAACGCATTTTTTAAAAACTAAACTTCGAATAGATGATTTATTTGGTTTCTGAATGACACCAAAATGGGTACTCATATTTTTACAAAAATCCATACAACAAATGTTTTGGAATTTCTAATGACATCCGCTACTAACTTCTGCGTAAATATTTCGTGGCTAATGGCATTTCCGTTTATTTTATTGCCTGTTAGTGGTGAACAATACCTTGAATTTTATTGCCCCCTAGGAACATCTCTTTGTTATTCTCTTTTCACATTGTTACTTAGTGTTTACTTATTGCCCATGGCATGCTTTAATAAAACGTTTTTTCAACCACATGTTACTACGTTTCACAAAATGTGAACGTTGAATAAAATTTAAAATTTGGTACTTTAAATTAGTACTTTCTGATAATCGAAGAATGGAATTAAACGAAGATCGGCTTTGACTATGACAGAAAGTACTATTAAAAATATCAACCTAATTATCCATCCAAATAGTTGAATGATGTTGTAAAGTTATTGTTGTTGAGTTATGTAGTTGAAGTTATTATTATTATTATATTTAGCTTATTTTTGGAGGAATACATTCGAAAGAACGACCGTATCCCGTGTGTTGTTCGGAGAAGTGTTCCATCGTTATAAAATAGGAAATTACAGACCCAGTTAGGTTAGCAAATAAATATCACAATAAAATGAATGTTGCTTCCATACAAGATAGCGAATTAGGAAGGAAAATTATTTTGAGAAAACGGCAAAAAAGAGAAAAAGGGAGAGAGAGAGAGAGCGAGAGACCTAATTCGAGATGGTTCAACTGGGCAGAAGATGATTCAAGGAGGTTGGGGATCAGAAATTGGATAACGTCGGCACATAACCGTGACAAATGACAAAGTGTCACAGAGGAGGGGTTTCCACCTAAGCAACACAGCTTTCCAACCGGGTTTCTCTTTTTTTTTTAACAAACATCCGCCCTCCAAATATTAAAAAGTTGTGATGAAAAGTGTAAACGAGGAATTTTGCCCTAGTAATCAATATATTTTTTACATTACTCTTGCATTTCCATTAGGTAATTGAGCAACACACTGATATTTTTAAAATTTTTAAAAAAGTAGTGAACTTTTGTTTGGATGACGAATTTTAATACTTCTCTAAAATTATTATTATTGTAATTAATTATACCCATACTTATTATATACTCTTCTCTTAACGTTCCCTTTTTCCAGTCTTTTCTCTCCCTTATTATATCCAGAGCTTCACTATTTATCTATTATTTGTTAGCATGATATTCATCGGTTTCAGTTGCTTGATTGTATGTTTTTTCCTGCTTTCTGAATTTCTAATTTACGTTTGTTTCATCTTGATTCAGTATAGAGTTCTTGTAATGGCGTGTTTTTTAATTGTAGGTTTTTTATGAATATATTGTTTAATTAACCTTATCTAAGGTTTTAATTATAGCTTTGCTTTTTATTTTTTATTCCTGAAATGCATATTCAGTGATTGGTACCAAATTCTGTACATGGTAGCGCTTTTGGGTTCGTTTTTGCTGATTTCAATCTTTCTTTTATCGTCGCAACGGTCACATTTTTTGAATTATGGAAAAGATCAATTTTGTAAAATATTGAAAATACCTCTTTTCAAGAGTACTGGTGAATTTTCTTTGGATCGTTCAGACGCCTCCAGGCTACTCTCAGATTTTCAAGATACCTTCAGTCCATTCCAGGCCATCTTTGAGCCTTCCAAGGGCCTCCAGGCTGAGCTAGACATCTTCTGGCCATTCCAGGCCTCCTTTGGTTCTTGCAGATATCCAGACGTAATAAGTCTACTTCAATGAGCCTCGACGCCTTCAGGTAATTCCATACCCCTAAGAATTTTCTCTACTAATCCTTTGTTCTCGAATTATAAGTTGCTAATACTGAGGTGAAGATTTCATGGAATCGTTTCTAGGCTAACCGGTACAGATTTAACGAATCGTCGTCTCTTGTGTTAGTTATATTGACGCTTTCAATACTAATTGCAGTACATTTTTTCCGCGGTCGTTTCGTTTGGCTGAACCAAATAGTCCATCCATATTTCATACATTATTGTATTACTTGCTGTCTCCAAATTTTTCGTTATATTTTTATCACTGTCTGATACATTCAAATACCTAATGAATTCGATATGGAACGTATTAGTAGTTACACCTCTGTGATGTACGCTTTCTGTGTTTCGTGATATATTTATGTATATTTAAATACGTTTTGAATAAAACAATGTTATTTTTATCTTATTTGACTTCATCATATGATCAGATTTTCTATAAATACGTTTTTAACACTTATAAATTGCTTTGACTCATAATAATATTTTCTGAATCATTACACAAGCACTTCTATTAAGGACCCGTATCTTTCAATTTGGATAAACAATCGGTTATCATTTCGTACGTTCGAAAACTATAATCCTTTTTCTAGTATAAATTTTCCATTTACTGTTTTCTTTCTGCCTCTCATAAAATTTAAACTCGTACATCAGCACTACTCATTACTTTCGTTATTTATTAAACTCATTTGCTTGCTCAAATTAAATTGAAAATAAGGAGTAATATCACGTTTCTTGGAAATTCGCCCCTTAATTAATCATAATTATAATTAAAGGAAGTTGTGAAGCGCATTTCGATATTGACAATCGAGTTTTTACGTCCAAGTGTCCTTCGTAATTTAAACCATTGTTGAACGTGATTAAAGGCAAACTTTTACAAAAGAAAATTTTCTGCTAACCAATAAAAATGAAATTTGTTTTTCATTCGTGAGTTCAAGTAAGGCACGTTTTCCTGTAAACACGTTTTAAAATTAATTTAAGATTTGACTAGCGTCATATCTTAAATGTTCAACGATCAGGGTAAATTAAATATAATAAGTTGTACTTGACAGCAGACTCGAATTTTTATCAAATCAGTAGAAATTTCCTCATATCACCACTAAACCAAATATTCTTTTGAGAGGCAAAATTAATTTATTTCACAACGGAAATCTCTTTTTCGTATATACTTCAGATGGAGTTAACGAAAAACGTGCTGTAAATTTACAGCACAGCGCCCTCTAAAGAAATCTGCTGTTTAACACTCGAGTGCACTGAGCTTCTTTTAAAATTTCAATAACCTCGAGATACACTAATGTCGCGAAAATTCTGGATGGTAATGTATATGGAAATTCACCGCATTCCATAAGGTGGAACTTTCGAAAGTGAACCACGAACTCGAACATATTTTCACTTAAAGAGAGAACATAAAATGTGGGAGAAAAGAACAAAACCTGAGGTTAACGCTGAAAAATTGTATGCCAACTATTTCTCGATATTTCATATTCCACTTTAAAAAAGGAGAATCACTCTTTTGAACGAGTGGGGATAGAAATTTAATTTACCATTTGGCCCTACGGCTATGCGTTCCAGTTATAAAATAAAAGAACTTAGATTAGGGGAACTTTCCTCTCTTCATCATACGTTATTAAAATATTCCATATTTCATAGCCGCTTACCCATATTTCATCCATTTTTATCCAAAGAATGTTTATATTGATTGATATTTATTTATCTATATAGATGTTAGTTAGTCCCATTTGGTATTTCATGATAAAAATTGACTTACTTCGTAACAAGACTCGAATTTCCCACAATCATTTCAGTATTTATTCCAGGGGGTGAAGCTCGGGTTTCTTAGCAAAAAACAATTTTCCCATATTTTTATTTAGTTTCTAAACCAGCGAGTGTCAAATTTTGAAAAAGAGAAAAAAGAGAAGATCAATTATAGTGCTGAAAGATTTTGTTGGTGTAAATTGTAGTTGGTTTAAAAGTGATTTTGAGAGAAAATTGCATTTACAAAATTTGTCGTTATTTTAAACTCGTCTTGTACTATTTCACTACTCGCACTTACTCCCCAAGTTCTGATGAAAATTACCCTTTCTATTTAGTCGGCGATTATTTCAATTCTTTAAATCGTAAGAAGTTTGTAGATATTAAGTAAATAAAGCGACCATTAATATAGGAAGATACAAAAAGATAAAACGATATTAGTTAACTTATAATTCTGAGAGGCGTTAATGTTAATTCCATTACATTTTAAATTTCAGTGAGGTGAAGATATAAAAATGTGCTTGTAAACAAACCTTAAGTTTACTACCTTTGTTGTTCATTTTGTTATTTCGCCTACAGTAAAGCGGACCAAAATTGCCCTGTAGCACCGGCGTTATCTTAATGACAGTAATTTTTTCTGTGTTATGAACAGTCAAGTTTAGTAAAGCCAAGTGAATTTCTTGTAATTAATTGCCAAAATCTGATGACACCACTTTCCTCTATTCGTAACAAAGACCCAACAAAAGGGAAAAAATGAATTTATGTTCAGCGATAACGCGTTTTCCTGCGAGACCGGGAGTCTCAACGTAATTTAAAGATTTAAATATCCCAAAAGTGTGATATCTTATCGCTTGCAGGTAATCTGCTATTCGGAGTTGACCAATGCTTTCCAGAAGTTTTGCAATCGTACCTTTTGTTGAGTATCTTGGAATTTAATAATAGATATCTTTTCAATTCTTTGTATATCCCACAATACACATATCGATTTCAATGTAAGAGTTTCGGAAGCGATTTATTGTACCCCATGTTGGTTTCCTTTTAACTTATGACGCTCACTCAGTCACATACGAGTACGTATGTATACCTTTCAATTATTTGTCTATTACCGTTTACTATTTAAACATTTTATATGCCGGGTGGCTTGTTAAAACGAAACAGCGTAAATAATACACGGAAAAGTATAAAGAGGGGTATTTTTAACATTTTTGGTACGAAATTCTAATCATTTATTTATTCTGTTTACTATTGCATCATATAAACACCGAAGAACAAAAAGAAAAGAGGATAATGGACTACCAAAATTTAGTGGCAACAACCGCGCTAGAAATTTGGAAAGCATTAACATAGAAATTACTCGATTTCATGCAATTTACTTCTGACGTAATCATATTCATGAGGTTTTATCACATTCCTTAAGCTTGTTTAGAAGAGATCTGCATGTTTTTTTTATATAAATTCATTAAAATAAAGCAGTATCGAGTTTAAGGAAGAACAATTGGCTACTTCAGCGTAGAAAAATGTATCTTTTTTAATTCTCAAGTGAGAACTGTGCCCAGTATTCACCACGAAATTGATTCATACCCTATCCTAAGGTCTACATGAAAAACGTTACCCATACAATTTAGTCATTATTATGGTTCGAAATTACATCTCACAACAGAGTAAGGGTGGTATTCAGAAACGTTCTTTAAAAATTTTCTTAACTAAACAGGACACTTAAGTCATTTTATATTCATTCTGAAAATAGTACACACGACAATTCATTAGTACCTTTACTCCCTTCGTATAATAAGCTAATAACGTTATCATATTTATTTAACAACTTGCAGATATTATTCCCAATTTTGTTACAACTTTCATCTGAGTAAATAACCGTATAAAACGTTGGCATATCGAAAGAGATAAGGAAAAAATATTTTAATAGTATAATTTTTGGAGTAGCAAGAGAAATGTTCCTCTGCGGGGAGAACATAAACTTGATTTATTGTGAGGTAATGTAATATTTTATTTGTCAAATCTTTTAATAATTTCTGGAAAATGCGATGAATACACTCGGTTGAATTAGCTGGAATAAATTACTTTCAGAGGAAATTCACTTTTTGAAGCAAAATGTTATCGAAGCGTTTATTAGTTAATTTAACTTTGTGAGGTTAAAATATGCTTTTCCATTCATCAAGATGAAATCAAAGCAAACAATACAAAATTTAGCTCTTCATTATTATACTGGAAAAATTTTAGAATCCTATACACATAGCACAATAGCCTCATAGCTTATTTCAACATTGTATTCTAATACAGAATGTTCTATCCTTCCTATAAGCTTCACTTTATAGCAACGCTTCCAATATTCGAAGAGATACGTACAGATAGACCCTGTGAACTTTTTCAAAAAAATCAAAGTCAGAAAACGTGACTTTCCTTGGTGTATCTGTATAGATTTGAGGTCGCTGATTACGATGCGCTTAGTTTCGCGGCGATCAGATGAGAATTAACGGAGATACAGACAGTTAAATTCGAAAATATCAAAGTGAAGTAACGTGACTTTTGCTGGTCCATCCTTATAGATTAGAAGTCGCTGATTACAACGCACTTAGTTTCGTGACGATCGGACGAGAATTAACGGAGATAGAGGCAGTCAAAGATTTTGGAAAAGTTCCACGACCCCCCCTGTGAACTTTTTCAAAAAAATCAAAGTCAGAAAACGTGACTTTCCTTGGTGTATCTTTATAGATTTGAGGTCGCTGATTACGATGCGCTTAGTTTCGCGGCGATCAAATGAGAATTAACGGAGATACAGACAGTTAAATTCGAAAAAATCAAAGTGAAGTAACGTGACTTTTGCTGGTCTATCCTTATAGATTAGAAGTCGCTGATTACAACGCACTTAGTTTCGTGACGATCGGACGAGAATTAACGGAGATAGAGGCAGTCAAAGATTTTGGAAAAGTTCTACGACAGAGTGAACCCTGTGAACTTTTTCAAAAAAATCAAAGTCAGAAAACGTCCAATGCCCCTTTTCGCAAGCTGAACTGAAATGTTTCAGTGGCAAATAATATAATATAGATATAAATATAAAATAAAATAATATAACAAAGTATTGCGTACAAGAATTGCATTCGATGACAGATTATTTATAAGTAGCGAAATATAAAAAGTTAAGTTTGTTGTTTTCTATCATAACTAAGTATCTGCTTATAAAGATAATCATATATCTACACAACATGTATACTTATAACTTGTTCGTAGTAAATCTGTGTGCAATAATTCATAGTACCATTGAATTTCTATGTTACACTTTGGTAAGTTATGTAACGCCTATGATTTATTGTCATATTATTATTGGCACCCATGATTTGAGCTGTCAGCCGCAAACGAACAGACTTTAGTCACGTGTCGGTCAATTCCGGGACCGCTACACTCGTTTTTTGTTCAGTCTGGCAACGCTGGTCCAAGTGAATCTTAATTTGTGGGGTAGAATCGTAACGCAGTTTCTAAAGCGTCTCGTGTCCTATGTTTGCGTGTTTTCTCTATCACTGTGTGTATGATAAATTTTCTCGCATGCTGTATACAGCGGATTCAAAGAACTCTAGAATTGCGTGTGCGAAGTACAGCCTCTTGACGGCTCGTTATTCGTTCCTATCAAGGGCTTCTCTTGGGTGGTTCGCATAATTCAGCTTTTCCCCCGTATCTACCGGTTGAAATAGCCTTCCTGGAATATTCGCAGCGAACACACATGCACTTGGGTTAGGTCTTTTGCGGCACCCGAAACCTTCGGAAGAGGGAGGCGTCGCTAATAAGGGAGCCAGTCGGTTAAGTTAGAGGTAGGATAAGGTAGGAAGGAGGTCGAAAGTTGTGGGGTTCGGGGTTCGCTAGTAGCGACGGAGAAGAGGGTCGTAATTCTAAACGAGAGGAGCGTCGCGTCGGTTCTTCAGGCGCTTCCAGAAGACGCCGCCCGACGCGACGTCCGTCGAGGCAGCAGCGGCGCGCGGGAGAGGAGGGCTCGGGGGCTCTGCTCAAGTCCGCTCTGATGTGTTAATCGTCCGATAAAACACGATCCGCCGCAGATGTCAGTCGCTAGCTAGGCTCCGCGTTGCGAGGACGTACGTGTACGTTGCCTTTCTCGCGTGCGCGCGTAATAATAAAACTCGACGCAGTCTTGGTGAAACTTGTGTGGACTCGTGCGTGTGGCTGTGTGGTTTCGGTCCCGAGTGTGCTGCTGGGCCTACTTCTCATATGGTTGCGACGTTTTCGGTAAGCTGGGGGCTCTCGCATTTGCCACACATATTCTTTTCAGCATTCAAATCTACTTCGAATTTACGTGAGAAATTGGAAAACATTTTGCCCTTATGACGACGCTAAAGACAATTATTACTTGTCTCTCGATTGCGTTTCTTTTCGCATCTGCATTCACCCTCTACACTAACAATTCGTATAATTTCATTACCAGTTCATAAAATATGAAAAACTGTCTTCTTTATTATATGCATTTAAAAATAAATTACAAACACTTTAAGATGTAATTTGAACATTAAGACAGCATTTGCTTCGACATCTATTAAATTAAGCTGGATCACATGATTACTTTGACTTTTCGCTGGATGATTCCATTTCATTCATTTTTGTTTCTTTGGAGTATGAAAAATTCTCTATAAATTACAAACACTGTAAGATTGGACTTGAACACTACATAGCATTTGCTTCACAATCTATTATATTCTACTCTTTGCTCGATTATTTCATCTCATTGATTGTGTTTCATTCAGAATTTGTGTTTCACCATCTACACCAACCATTGATTTTTTTAAATTTTATTATTTATAACACACCGCGGCTGCATTTCTTTGGAATATGAAAAATTGTCTTCGATATTACATACTTAGAAAATAAATTACAATTACAAGATGTCACTTGAATATTCCCCAGCATATGCTTCAAAATCTATTATATTCAGCTTGATCACTTGATTATTTTGATCTTTCACTCGTTTATTTCATCAGTTTGATTGAGTTTCTTTTCAAATTTGATCACCAACGACCGATTCACTTAATTTTAACAGCATTTAGGTTCCCTTGGAACATGAAAAATTCTGTTGTAGATATGTTTCAAAAAATAAATTACAAACATTGGGAGATAGAACGAACATCAAGACGTCATTTGCTTCAACATCTATTACATTTAACTTGATCACTTGATTACTTTGACTTTTCACTCGATTATTTCATCTGTTTGATTGAGTTTCTCTTGGAATTTACACACTAACGATTGATTCTTTTACCGCAGGTGCATCCCTTTAAAATGTGAAATATTCTCTTCCATATTATGGACTTAAAAAATAAATTACAAATTATTTTAGATATGATAATTAAACATTAAACAGCATTTGTTTCAAAATCTATTATATTCTGCTTGATATTCTATCAAGGCAAATATATCAGTATAGATAGATTTCCTTATAAATCTGTTAGTTCCGTTACACCAACAATACATTTAATTCTGCTACTTTTAATGTACATAATATTTAAACATATGACTTCAATATTTGGTAGCATGTTCTTTAAAATCTACTTTCTACAGCATTTTAAAAACGAAAAATTCATTTCAGTGTACTCTATGAAAAATATTCAATGCTTTATTTTGTTACTTGACTATTACTGACTAGTGACTATGTAACTTGATTGCAATTGGTCCAAAATTTGCGTATTACTATCCTTTACCATTTTTTCATTATTACTTTTACTGACTACATTTTTTCCTTCCTTCATTCCTTCCTTCCTTTATCGAATTTTATTACTTAGTATTCTAAAATGAAATGAATAAAAAAATGAAAATCTTTTTCTTAATTTTTCTTTCTGCCTTCATTGTTTCCATCTGTTTCTATCTATGATCTGTCTATTAAAAAAAAATTATTCCGACTTGTCGCTCGATATACACAATGATCTTATGCTATGCATAAGTATTTATTGTTATGGCGAACATTTATAACAATTAATATCACTTAACTTAAATGTCTTCTCCGAAATTGCGGCGCTAAATAATATTATACAAACCAATTGCTTTGGAAATTGGAGGGGGCATTTGAAAATGATTTTATTGCTCTGGTGCAGAAGCATTTTTTATTTCATTTTCAAAATTGTTTGATCCGCTTATGGTAATCGAATTTGGTTGTATCCCATAAAATGTTTTAATAAAAATGGGCCTAGGAATCTGAGATTGAATCGTAGATCAGAATTGATTTATCGTCAGTTTTTCTCCTTCTCTCATGTTACCATTTTTCTGCTGATCTTAAAATTATTTTTTGGCAATTTTTCGGCTATTGTATACAACTATAATCATACAAATACAGAATACATTTTCATGTCTTAAGATAAAATGAAATGGATTTGTTTTTCATAAGGTGTTGCAAAAATTTTCATCTGATGGATTCTTTGTTTTATCACTTCTTTTTGGTTCGAGTTGTGTATGTAGAAATATCATTTGGTGCCAAAATAAAATAAAATTACTGTTTTATGTTGCTGGGTAAATTTTTCATAAAAAAATCATAACCACATAAATCTTACAACGCCCAAGCCACTTCTGCAGATGTACATTCAATTGGACCAAACAACACACAGGTAGTATAGGTACACATTTCCTGTACGACAGTGATATTTAGACTTACTGAAAAGATTGTATGTCTCTACTTTTGCAGAAAAGTTGATGTTCCAAAATGTTGCCATTTGTATATTGTGTGCAATTTTCGGCGATTGTAATCGAACCAAATTTTCCATGAAGTAACTTTCTCATTATTTGTTGGGGCCATTGGCGTGCCTTAATTTAAATCTAAGGGGTTCATTACCCTATGTATTTCGACTGCTTATTTCTTTAACATGATCATGTATAAGTTTTGAATAACACATACTTTAGTGAGCGCGATATGTGAAAATAAAATGTTTGTGCTTCAGATTAATAAATTGTCGCAATAAAATTTTAATGAAATGAGCATTCGTATTTTTGTTTATCAAGAAACTAATTGATTACTCACAAATTATGGGGAAAAATCATTTAAATAGGCAGTTACATATACATGATTTAACATTTTGCGTGAAAATGTACTATTGTGTCAACGAAAGTTTAACACATAAATATATTTGTTACACATTAGAATTAGGAGGTTAAATTCTTTCATTTAACCAATTTAACATTGTTTCAAGCGAAGCGTGTTTAAAAAAAGACGAAATTGTTCATGGATTGCGTAACTTAACGGTAAATAAACTACAAGAGGACAACTCTGTAAAATTACGGTAATACGACCGAATATGAATCTGAATTAATTTTGAATGAATTATGATAATGTGTAACTATTTTAATAACATTAATAAATTGATCAATTTTTGTATAAGTAAACATATTTATATATGAGTTCATTAGTTATGAATTATTCATGTTTTTTTTTTTAAATATTACTGTTGTCCGAACTGGCGTGTTTAAAGCTAGATTTACACATGTATTGTAGGTTAAACAGGTTACCGAAGATATATAAGGTAAGTGACAGGCCACTTTAATTTAGATCTAGGCAAAAGTGATTTAGTTGTAATGTGTTTAATCGATCGAATAGGACATTTATGCTTAGACTTAGTTTAAACATCACTTATGCAGTAGTAATTGGACTTATTAGCCAGTAAAATAATTGAAATTGATAAAAAGAAGCTTGTTTAGCTGCTATATGGATGTACATGTGTACATCCACCATAAGCTGAAGTAATTAATAACTGATGGTTGAATATGTGGCACCACAAAAAAGGTAAAAGTGTTATATATATAACACTTTTACATACAAGTATAATACTAAGTATAAGTATAAGTATAAGTATAATACTTTTATATATATATATACATATACATACATACAAGTATATATATATATATATATATATATATATATATATATATATATATATATATATTTTGATTTTTATATATTTGATACACATATTTAGTTATTCATGATATCAACCTGAAGTGTACTCTCCCTTGGATTAAGAACGGCAGCGACGTACCTCACCAACCTTGATTCCTATAAGATAAATGAAAGTCGAGTATTTAGCCAGTGCTCGAAGGGTATGGACAATTAAATCAGTAATGAGTTTAGACTATGATCTTAGCACATCATCCAGTACTTAAACTTATACTATATGTTTCTAAACAATCATTTCCCACAGCTCTAACTGAAAGGTTGAGTGACATACTTGCATTTTCTAGACAACGGTCTACCAGAACTACTCTAGAACAACGGTTCTTCCAATGCTCAATGACTACTAGTATTCAGACCAAAGTGAAACTTCATAGGGTTTGTGGGGCCATATTTGTACTATAAGGTCTTCGTCTTACAAATGTTCAGTCAAAATAGCTTGGGCGGTTGTCGAGACTAACTCACTCCCAGATGTCTGAATCTGGGAATCCCATATCAAAAGGTCCAGCCTGGGCAATGGGTCTCCACTCAACCCAAATCAAGATGGTTTTCAATAACCTGGATCCCTATATTAATCAGAGATCACTGGATGTGCCCTCCTGTCTCAAGCCTGCACTTGTCTCTCCCTAAGCGTTCCACCAGAATTAAAATTATACATTCATTACATACAAAAATTTATACTATTTGGCTGAACACCTGTGAGTACCGCTCACCTTAGTATTATCCTCTATATATTATTAATTCCGATCATCTGCTTCGAAGCTTCCCTATATCGATAACCACTCTTATGGGATCTACTGTTATCCGAAATTCGACAAACCAAGCTATTTAGTACACAGAGATTGTCTCAACAAGTCAAAGGTCATAAAACATGAATATTGATTGATCGACAAACCTGTGTTACCCTTTTTTATATAAAATTATAAACTAGTAAAATAAACGTTACAGTTCGGCAAACCTGACAAGCATCATGTCCTTTGATGTAGTTTTCATCAAAGTCAGTTCTGGACTTATCTGGATCATCAATACAAATTCCCTCTGAATAGTTTGCTGTAGGGCCCCCTACAGTATTGGATCGAATCATCGGATACTTCTCCTGGTTTACACCAGGACCTAATCCCATCTGCAGCTACACTCCTTCACAAGTAGCACGACATCCTGTTTGGCTGGAGTTTGGCATATCAGCCACCAAGTACCGATCGTTTTCTAAAACCTTCTTGATAATCATTGCTCAGCTATATGGTGCAGATATTTTGCGACTTTCTCCTTTTACTGCGTCAGTTTTCCAAATAGCAACTACATCTCCCTCATAGTATACTTTTGGTGGTTTTCTTTTTTGTTCAAGAAGATTTTTCTGCTTCTCTTGAAGCTGCCTGGTCCTCTAGTAGGCCGCAATTCTAGCTTCGATGAGGTTATCAACAAAGGTAGGGATATTTTGATCTTCATCACTTAAATCTGCATCTGGTCCTTACCTTGGTTTGTATCCATACACCTCGTTTGGTGTCTTTCCAGTGGTGTTTTTAACAGCTTTGTTAATAGAAAACTGTAGTGCTGCAACATTTTCATCCCATCGATCTTCTTCCAGTGTTCCGGTCATAAGCCCTGACAAAATACTTGGGTTGAGTCGTTCAATTTGACTGTTGGCTTGTGAAGTTGCAACTGTAGTCCCTATGTATTCTCTAAATTTTACTGATGTATGATAACTTCCTTGGTCTGATATGATGCGTTTCGGTTTGCCATCTACGTTATACAGGTCAGTAAGAAAGTTGATCGCAAAGGTCTTTTCTTAGATTTAACAGCTCGCAGTAACAAAAAGTGGGTATATAAATCAATTGCAGTTATAATGTATAAATTGCCACATCTGCTTTTTAAGAAATGGTTCAAAGTGATCAAGGGGGACAGTTTCAAATGGCTGCTTAGGCTTAGGAATACATAGTCGAGGCAGTATCTAGCACGACATTTTTGTCCTGGCATATTCCGTGAACTGTATTCCATGAAAACATCATCTAATGTAATGCTTGCTCGAATCAGTAGATGCTCGTAATGACTAGGGAGAATTTCTACTTCTTCATAGATATAAAAGTTTACTTTTGAATTTGGAAATAAAGTTTGTCGCTTGTCACATACATACTTCAAGAATTTTAAACTTGTGTAGTCCTTCAGCATCCCAACGTTGGTCATCTCGGTAACTGCCCACTAAGGTAGGAATATTCTGGGTTGAAGATGGAACAACTTCAGCTTGAATGTTTGCTTCTACTGTGTTTACCGTGAGACAAATAGGAATGTACCAAGGGTTGTAACACTACCACTTCCATAACCTCTTAGTTCAGAAATAGAAGTTGTGTTCTTACCTTATAATCCAAAATGTATTTTCACACAGTGATTGTTGTACAGGAACTACCAAAGTCAATATAAGCCTTTGTGTTTTGTTCGTTCACCAAAATTTCTTATGAACTTTCTGGTTAACTGATTCATCCAATACAGAATTTCTAATTAAAGCAAAAGTTTTCTCGTCTATGGGTCTTTCTTTTGTCTGGATCATTTTAAACTGATTTTTACATTCATTCGTAAAGTGTCCTTGACGTCCACAGGTATTCTACAGGACATGGTGTCCTGGTTTTTGACACCAATAACAAACCAGTCCTGTTTTCTTAATATTATTTTCTCGAACAGGCTGCTCACTCTTTTCACATGATTTTCTCCTGGGATTAAATCTGTGTTAGTAAAATGTAGGTTTTTCCAAATTGGAGTGGTGGTAGCCTCAATTTGGGAACTCAAGGAAATGATATATCTGTATAAAAATTCAGGTGCCTGATGTCCTCTTGCTTGTGCTCCAATTAATATGTTGTCGGTAATACCTCCGATGATGCAGTCTACTGCTGCTTGACCTGATATACCGAGATCATTTAACATGACTGTTCGATGATGGTAATAAGTGTTGTAATTCTCTTTAACCTTCTTCTTATGAGCTACAAGCTTTTCAAGCATTCTGTAATAATTCCTTCATTTAGGGAATCCTTGGCAAAACCTCACTTTCCATTCGTTCATTCATTCAGTCCGTTTGTTAGTCAGTCAGTCAAGTAGTCGGGAGATTAGGCAATGCCTTATACTATACTTCGGCATTGCCCCTGAGTTTGTTGATGGCAAAATATATAGTTGTTTCCTCACTCCAATGAAATACAGATATGATTTAGTGATGACATAGTTTGCATCAATGGAGTTTGGTCCACACTGGAGGTTTCATTGAAGTTATCTTCATTGCATCTTGATCATGTAAGAACTCTCAGTAAAGAGTGGAGGGTTTTGAAGGTGCCATTGCAATCAACTATTAACAATGAAACACAACATGAATTAGAACTATTCACTTTAATTTATTTCACAGATAAACTAGTTGTCAAGTACACAATTGTGCATTTGATTTCAGAAAGGGAAATGACATATATGGTGTATGAGCCTAGGCAATGAATCTCCAAACACCTGGGTCTGGATGGCTTACAATAACTCTGGTTTTAACATTAATTGGTGAGAGCATAGGGTGTGTCCTTCTGTTTCAAGCCTGCACTTGTCTCTGTCTAAGCGTTCCACCAGAATTAAACTCATACATTCGTAACATACAAATGTTCGGATCTACTATTTAGCTATTTAATATGTCTGACAGATCAAGGTATTTAGTACACAGAGGTTGTCTCAACGAGTTAGGAATCGTAGAACACGAACATTGAATGATCAACAAATCTTTGTTACCCCTTTTTTATATAAAATTATATACTACTAAAATAAATGTTACGAACCTTGGGATTAACAGTAATCGAAGAAATAGGAATATGATGAGATTATCATTGGTTGCAACACTTGTTAACATTACTTTGTAGCATGTTATTTGCAATGTATCTTGCTAATAAACCATCGTAAAGAAATTGAGGAATGATGGGTTATTTGCACTTGTAGAGCATTAGGTATATTATGTCCTAAAGGAACTACCCTTTAAGTTAGGAAAGTGAAGCGACAACATAGGAATGTACTTTTACTTTTTGTTAAATTCAAGGAAGAGAAAAAACATGTTGAATACTCATCGTTTATGTATTGGTAAAAATAGAAAAGTTAATAAAGGAAACTCTTATTAAGTTCTTTGGAGTATTAAATCCGTTTCTGTTTGTTTCAAAGTTTGAAATTAAAGTTAGCAGACTCTCGTGGTTGGTAAACAACCCTTGGATTGTCGATTGTTACAAAAAATATATCCGTTCAAGTTTCTTATTTCTGCTTTTTTTATCTAATCGTCGACTTGTTGGTTTTGGAAGTTATTCAACAATAGGGGTGGGTTATATCACCAAGTCTTTTCCTTTCTTGTTTTTCATTAAACAAACTTCAAACAAAAGTTTTTCCCTGACTAAACAAACTTATTCAAAATATGCATTCACATTTTCCTCCTTAAATTTTCCTTTCATTCGGTTTCCCTTCCGTCTTCGGTATTGTTTTGATATATTTTATTAAAAATTTATATAGGCTGTGGAATCCCGAGAAATCTCAGTATTTGTCAGGAGGATATTTTAATATAGTTTGCAGCCTAAACTGTTCGTCTACCCATTCACAGAAAAATTGTGAATATTAATAAAAGGACATAAGAAATGCTACATGTATGTTTTTATTTACATGAAAAAAATCTTAACGCATTTATAAGCAACAATATTTTCATTCTGTGCCTTATAGATGATAATTTAAAAATTCCAATTTTAACTGTTTAGATGCCGTTCACTTGTGTCATCTAAATTCGGTTGAAAACTTATACATTTCCACAGAGAAAGTTTTCCCAAACAAAAACAAAGTCGAATTAGTCGTTATGTTTCCAGGGAAATTTCACCAGCATTAAACCGACAGTCTATTGTTTTTCTGCAGGTTAAATACATAATTGATAGCGATAATTGCATACGCTCTTTCATCTGTGAAAAAGGTTTTTCCTCATCTCACTCAAAAGTTTCAGATGAGTTTTGTGCTTATAACTATTTTTTATATTATAAAAATTCGCCGGATATTCACGGCGTTTCGTTGTGTTGATTGTAATTTTGCAAATGTTCATTAACTGAAATTTAACTAAAAGAGAAAACTTCATGCACTAAGCTTTCCTGCCATTTAATGCATTTTGAAGACATTAACAATTTTCATCGGTAAGGTGCTGGTCGGATGCATAACGTATGAACTTTGTAACGACACTTAACTTCGGTCAGGAGTGGTTTAATTAAAGTTTGAAAAACTTTAAAGTAATATGAAAGCGAAGTGGATTGTTTAATCAAGGAATAGTTACTGAGTTATACTAATTATTTGCAGACAGATTTTTTTTCAAATAAATTCTATGGTTGAAATGTAATTAGAGAAATGCCGAGGGAAAGCAACTACAACAATGTACTGAAGAGAGGTAAATAGATATTTAAAACATGAGGCAGGAAGGACAGCGCTAAAAACAGCTAAGCACAAAATGGGAGTGTAGCAAAGAATGAATGGATAAAACAAAACTATTATTTGGAAACAAACCTAATCATACCTACTGATACGGTTTATATGTTCAAATATTTCAGGAATAAGCGGTTCATAGATATTGTAACATTTCAACTCCAACAAGGAAAAATGAAATACGAATTTTATTTTTGAATTATAAAAATCTGCGTTGTTGCTGAGTTAGGTAAGAACCTAATTCAATTCATATATAATTCTGTTTTTAAGTAAATCTCCACCTATATCGTTTTCTCCTGAACGTTTTGTGCTTAAGATCTGGTACAGTAAAAGGTAACTTCTGCAAAATAAAGTGAACTCGCCCTTGCTTGTATATCTTGATTATCGACTTTAACAATCTGTAAGCTTTTTAGCTGGAAAGTTAAATCAGGAGTCATAAAAGGTTGCTTTCATTTGATAAAAGTTATCAGTGACAATGGGGAGGGGAAAGAAAGATATTACTAACGTGGATGGTAAAATCATCCCATCAGGTGTAATAAGCGATAAATACCGTGCGTGGGCACTTTTATATGTGCAGAAATTGTAGATGTTCAGATTGGATTATATGGGAAGGGTTTTGTTACACTACTATTAATACGTTACATTGTTTTAATACCATTTCACTAGTATTTTCTGCTTTGAAACGTGTACCCAATTTTTCTTCTGTTATATGTTTTGCAAGTAACGGATGATTTATGTTGACTTTTTTCAAACGGAGATCAACAATGATATAAAAACACGAAAACGTGAGGTCTCTTCATTCAGTGGGATTGACGTAAATTAGGCGAAAAGAAGGAAAACAAAAATACTAGTATACCTCTTACAACAAACAAATAGCAAAGTAAATACAGTGTTAAAACAAAATTGTTTTTGATAAAGTCACGTATTGCCTTTGAGCATTTCTAGGGCCTTTCCATAAAATGTAACGATTACAAATTTCTATAAAACATAGATAAAAGATAAAGCTTTTTATATGTACTATAAAGGATATGTACTTATAGGATAACATTCTACGAAATAACTAGACGAAAGTGGTGGTACCACTGTCATACAATAATGGTTCATTCACTTTTAATTCGTATCTAAAAGGGAAACGTTCCTGAAAAACAAACTGAAATACTTTTTCCTGAGTGATAAAAATAAAAGCGACTTACTCGCAATCTCAAGTCCCTACTCCTTAGTCGACAATAGAGATATGTACATACATAAGGCACAAAAGGAAATAACGCCATATTTCGTAGCGAAATACTTGCAACTCGGTCGGAATCATGCATGAACAAGGGGGCATATGTGACGTTCTAAAGTTATAAATTTTTAAATTCCACTAATACCACAAACTTTTCCATTTAACTTTGGTCTTGCTTTCGCAGAAATAATTCACCTCTTCGTCTCCAAGCTGAAGTTTTCATCTCACATCCAGTTTATTTTATCTTTTCAGAAGTATGTCAAATTCAATGTGATTCCTACTATTTCGATCGTTATGCCTTTATTCTTTCATTAAGAGCTAACAGTGATACATTTAAACATATTAAATGTGTATACATTTGTGCATTCATACATATATATTTGTTATTGTAACTAATTTTGGTGAAATAATGATTTATGATGTTTTCATTACAAAACTGGCAAAGTTTCAATTTACCGAGTCAGGAAATACCAGAGATTACGACCTGTTTTAGGTCAGACGATATTATTGAACTCTCATTAACGTTCAGTTTCCAAAAGTTTTATAAAACTTACTGGAACTTCAATTGCCATGTAAATTTGTATAACGATTAATTAGGATATATTTAAGTGACTGGCGTAGTGTGAAATTATCGCCTCGGATAATTTGAGATGTACCCTTTAGTTTTAAGATTAAAACAACTAGTTTCACAAATTTATACAATGTAACCTTGTACAGTTATGAATTTGCGTTTCTTTAAGGAACTGACGACCTTTTAATTTATCAGCTCTTATATTTACACCGATATGATCTTTTGTTTTAATGTTCACGAGTTTTGTTTTGATTTTTTTTTGAAGTACTCTCATTTTATGGAAGCATTGGGAAAAAATTTCGAAGATTTGGAAAAACCTGGTATGAAATCAAGCCGAGAGTTACGCCTATATTAACGTACATTAAAAATTAAAGTTAGATATACAAAGTAGCTAAATTACATAGATGTAATGATGTGTTCAGGGTGTTTAGAAAGTATTGCATCATGTATGTCGAGGACGGCCAGGTTATTAATGCTATTATTTTATTGCTTATTACCTTCACGGTTTTTAGTAAGACATGTTGTATCTTTACCAATTCATACTCATGAATGTATCAGACAAATAAACGCGTCACTCATATTACTTTTTAAATGTTGTTAATGGTTATTGAAAGAGAAGGTTTAGTAGCATATGCTATTTTCAGTCTCTAAAATCAAATAGCAAACATTCAAATGTCATAGAATCCTTTCTAGAACAAAATGTTTATATTGAAAGAAGCATAGAAATGTATAACAAACACTTCATCCCAATTAAAAGGATTATACATGTGTGAGTTTTGAGGTCAAACGTAGAAACAGCATTGAATTTAAACAGTTTTACAGATATATAGATTCTATAATATTTTTAGTTTTCAATAGAGGGGTGGATTCACCAATTTCGACGAATGGTAAATGAAAGATGTGTTCGATAATCAATTTTTAGAGGCACCTCCACCACCTTATAAATATCGTCCCGATACTACGATTTAAAATTCTTCAGTTAAATCATTGCTCTGAAATATTTTGTAGATATAATCCCGATACTCTGATGACAAGTTATTTTATTTAAATATAAATATTTTTAAGGTTTTACCCACATCTCAAAGTGTTCGGTCGATTATTAGATACATTTACTATTTACCTTATAAATATCCTCCCCGATGCATTTATACCAAGTTATTAACTTGATAAATATTAACAACAAAGCAAATTGTTGTTGTTAATATTTTTTATTGATTATTCCATCCCACAAAGGATATGACAAGTCGATCGGTGTATCCGTCTGTCCTTCCGCCCGACATCGGCTCCCGCCCGTCCACTTTTCCGCCCTCACCCATCCGCCACCCTTCCGCCACCCGTCCGCCCTATCGCCCACCATTCGGTGTGCATTTTTGCTTAGCGTGAAACGAAATGTACTTTACATAAGTAATAAAGGCATTACTTACTTTAAACGGGACCAATGAAACGTTTCCCTCTGTATTTAGTATGAACCACCACTAAATATTTGAATCAACCGGTTTTTCTAATACAACCGGTTAAATAATATACTTTAACCTCAACGTAAAGCTAATCACAAACATGTTAGACGAATTACGTCGTACATTGCACGGAACGCGAAATTCGAGCGGTGTTGGCCGTACCGCTAATTCAAATTTCACGGAACGTAAAACTGTGGAAATTAATAATTTTTTTGAAAACTATCATACTTTGTTATTCAAATATGGCGTATTTTGTGATGGTGAGTAGTTTGGTGGTGAATTTAATCCAAAGCGTGCCCCGTGACATGTGAAAAACAACATAATCTGTTTGTTAGTTCTGTGTTCTGTGTTAAGTTTGCATCGCGTTCAAAGTGAAGTTGGCCGCGAGATTCATTGAAGTTAGCTGAAGGCAACCGAAGATTGTTCCTCAGGTGTCATTAAATTAATTTGTAAGTGCAAATTAAGTTAGATCGTCGAAAATAAACAACGTGAATCGAATCGGTAAGTAAAGAAGTTGAGTTTAATCATATTTTTTAAGTTTGTACATCATGGTTCCCTTGGATGCCTTCGAATTACGCCTGACGGTCAAAGCGTTTTTCAATCCATTTCTCTAGATGGATGGCCATTATCATTTCTTGGTTTATATAGCTTGTTGCCGGTCCTGGTGGTCGTCCGTTTGTTTTTCCATGCTTTTATTTCTAATATCATTGTATCTTTCTCTATAGCATCTCTTCACCATTTCCACAGTTATCATTACTTCCTGTGTCCCATATTGGGTATAGAATACAAGACTATAGGCTTTCACGGCCGAAGTCGTTGTGCAGGTTGATTCCTGACTATTGGGCCGTGGTCCAAATAGGTTTCTCTTTCCAGACGTCTCGTTTGATGCTGAGATAGACATAGTCAGGGCGCCAGCGGTCATCGGTTTGATTGTACCTCTTTGAATATGGACGTGCGGTGTTTTTTTCTAGAAATCACCGTATTCCAGAAGAGTACATTGTGCTTGCTACTTCCTTGCTGTATGTGCTGTGCTATTGCAGTTTTTCCATTTCTCCTAGTTGGTAGTGCCTTTTATGTTCCTTGATTTTTGTGTGTACATATATTTTTTGGCTCCAATATGTACTCATATGTACAGTCCCCTCTCATACGATATATATAGTATTCTCTCATGTCGATTTTTGTTTTGGGTTTGTCGTTCTCCTACTTGAGTGTGGTATTTTCTTGAAAGTCTGTTTAGTGTATCCGTTTTTCTATGGTGCTCCCTCCTAATGTGGAATCTCTTCCTGCAGGTAATGGGGTTGACAAATTCGTTTTAATCATACCTCTCTCTTTTGTCATGGACCTTTGTAAATATTTTTCTGTACATACGTTTAAGGCGTAAGGGGGCCATTTATTAATTACGTAAGGATTTATAGAGAAAGGGGGTTTAAAAAATCTTTACTTGACTTCTATGTCCTGGAGGGGAGGGAGATAAAAGTCATTTTTACCTAATGTTCAAGTCGTCATTCGACAGCAAAAACGTTAGGTAAAGCAACTATGAGATCTGTCACCTCTTAATTATTTTATTTACGTAATTAATGAATAGTCTAAAGCTGAGAATGGTAAATTGAAGTATAAGGTCTATCGACTTGTCAGTCTTTCGAATTTTTTCAGGTTTACTCCGAATATGACATGAGGAGTAATATGGTTTTGCTCCTAAAAAAATATATTTTCCGTTTTTCTAAGCCTCCCCTAATGTGTTTTAATGAGTTTTCGAAGTTGTCTCACAAACTAACTGAAAGACTCCCATTTTCATATTCGTTTTCACAGTCATAAAGTGTTAGAATAATATAGTATCGACTCAAGAATGGTGTACGTTTTTGTGGGCTTGTTTATTAGGCGTCTTTGTCATCCAGCATCTTGTTCTCTTTTCATATTCTTGGAATTAATCTGAAAAGTTGTATTTCAATTTAATTATGTTGAATTCTCGTTGATTTAGGTGCAAAATGGAAAGAGGAACTCCAGTTTGCAACCTGGCCTCCCTCTATGTTTGCTGCTTAGATCAGGAGGTTACAGAGAACAAGCTCTACGAGCTGTTCTCACCTTTCGGCCGAGTCATGTCTGCCAGCGTCTGCCGCCAAGCTGGAACGAATGCGTCCCTCAGGCGTGGGTATGTCAACTTTTTGGTGCAGGAGGAATCAGAAGTGGCCCGGTCGGCCATGAATTGCGAGAACTTAAACGGCAGACCGATGAGGGTTACCAGCGGGCGGAAGATCCAGCAAATGCGGGAATCTGGAACTGGTAACGTCTATGTGAAGAATCTTCATCCGGATATCGACGAGAACGCTATGTTCGATATGTTCTCGCTGTTCGGCACCGTGCTGTGCTGCAGGGTTATCAGGACCGATGAGGGTCAATCTAGGGGCTACGGATTCGTCCAGTTTGGGACCCAGCGAGCTGCCAATAAGGCGATAGAATTCGCCAACGGCGGGGTTGTAAATAAGAAAGTGTTAGAGGTCCATAAGTTCATCCCGAGGAATGAGCGCAGGTCACGTGACAAATGCAACCTCTATGTAAAAAATTTCTGTCCAGAAGTAACTGATGAGGAGCTGAGGGGGTTGTTTGAGAAGTACGGAAGCATAACCAGCTGCGCCGTCATGAAGAGATCTGATGGAAGCTCCAGGTGCTTCGGTTTCGTTGCCTTTGAAGAGCCATCCGCCATGGAGACGGCATGCAATGAGATGAATGATCGGGAGCACAACGGTCGCACGCTGTACGTCGCGCGTGCCCAAAAGAAGCAGGAGCGCGTTGATGAGTTGGCGAAGAAGTTTAATGATTCCGAGAAGAAGAACGTCTTTGTCAAGCACCTAGCGAAGAAATTCACCGACAAAATGCTACGCGAGATGTTCGCTCCGTTCGGCAACATCGTCTCCACCAAAGTGGCGTCGTTTGATGGCAGCTGCCTTGGATACGGCTTCGTCTGCTTCACCACTCCGGAGGAGGCGACGAAGGCCATCGCCGAAATGCATGGCAAGGACATCGGCGGCGATGAGCCACTGTACGTAGTTATGGCGATGAACAGAGCCGAGCGAGTGGATGCGCTCAAGGCGCAGTACGAACGTCAGTTGCAGGAGGAGAATCAGGCTCAGGCCCAGGCCGAGGCTCAGCCGCAACAAGACGAGTCCAAGTCTCAACAAGACGAGCTCCAGGCGCAACAAGACGAGCCCCAGGTGCCGCAAGACGAGTCACAGACCCCGATGGACGAGTCCCAGGCGCCGGAGGACGAGCAAGCGCAGGCTATCGCACTGCCCCCGAAAGACGACTTACACGAGGACCAATTGCTCCAGTTATACGGCACGCTGGAAAGCGATGTGGTCGAGTTCTACCAGTCGCACGCCGGCGAAATGATTAACTATTCTGACCCAAGGGGCGACCTAACACGAGGGTTTTACGACTACCAATGTCATGAAGCAGGGCTGCATAAGTACTATGGTGAGGGAGCTGACGACTACTGTGAGAGGGGGGCTTACGAGTACTACGATGAGGGAGCTTACGACTACTACGAGGGCGATATTTACGAGTATTACGAAGAAGGGGCTTCTGATTACTACGAGCAGGGAGCTGCCGGCTACTATAAGGAGGGGGCTTCCGGCTACTATGAGGAAGGGGCTTTCGGCTACGATGAAAAGGGGGCTGCGGAAAATTACGTGGAGGAGGCTGCCGGCTACGCAGAGGAGACTCCCCAGCCTTACAAAGATGATGCACAATGGGAGGGGACCCCTAATGACGAGGAGGCTCTCGACGACGATGATGAGGAAGCACAGAAGGGAGAAACTCTAGAGGTTGGAGGGGAGAAGACCCTAGAAGTTGGGGAGGAGAAAGTCACCGACGATTATGCTGTAGCACAGGAGGGGGAGATCACAGAGTGCTACGAAGAGGAGGATGCTAAAGGAGAGATCCCAGATTACTACGAAGGGAAAGAGGAGGACCAGAAAAAGGAGTCCTCCCAGGCGGGTGAGGAGGGAGGAGACGAAAAGGGAGAGATTGTGCCCTACGCCCTACGTCCCCGTCGTCCCGTAATCAGGTACAACTTTGCCCCCGCCATCTACTGGATGAACATCCCCGCTCCCCATCCGGGGATCTACATTCCACCGGAGATCCGAAGGGTGAGGTACCCGTACCTGTACGCGCACCAGTACCCGATGGTTCCGCCGTACCGGCCGCACGGGTGGTGGCCGAGGGTGCCCAGGCCGATGCCGCCGCCTCGTCCCCTGCGGCCGCTGCCGCTTAGACCATCTCCGATGACCCTGTATCATTCGCCACTCCGTTCATACTTCAAAAATTACTCAAATTCCAAGACATCCTTAGTTGCTCCCCGATGGGCCGATCTGATGCCAAAGATGTCTGACAGAAAGCTCGGGGGGACGAATGGAAACGGGGGGACGAATGGAAACGGGTCGCCTCCCGCCGAGGGGTCATTCAGCTTTTCTACTGAGCAGCAGAAGAAAATAATCGGTGTGAAGCTGTTCGAGGCGGTTGAGAAACTGGCGCCAGAGATGGCGGCCGAGATCACCACTATGCTGCTCTCCATCGATAACGTGGAGCTAATCGATATGATCGAGCATAACGAAGCGCTCAGGGCTAAAGTAGAGGAAGCTATCGCCATTATTATGGTACACGAGAAAAAGGCTAAGAAGCGGAGCGGGTACGATTTCCTTTGAATGTTTCTTATTTTTGTGTTTTAGGTTTCTCCAGGAAGCAGCAAACATGTTACAAACATTTTATTTCTGGTTGTTCATTTATGTGCAATGATTACATTAATATGTTAAAGAGAAAAAGCTACAAGTGATTACAAATTACATGTTTTCAATGCATTTGCTGCTTACTGAGACAAACTTTTTTCTAAATTTTATTTTTGTTCTGATCGTTTTAATTTGGATTACCAATATAAAAATTGTTGTTGGTAAGATAACTGGTTTTATCAGCTATATCTCGTTTAATAATGAAATCTCACGAGGTCATATTTTAAATATTCGATCACAACATAGCGATTGTTTACTAAACGATTGTTGCACCAGCACTAGAAAGTTCTTTCCATCGATTTGTTATTCTTGTGTTGTGTATCCATTTTATGACATTAAGAGATTGAATGACTACACATCAGGTCCTATTTCAGTTATTAGTTTTAATTTGTTTTAATGTTTTTGTGTTTGTTTTGATGCCATTAAATAATTGCAACACCAGTTATTACTAATTTCCATTGATTTGGTATAGTGTTATCTATCACCAATAAGATTTTGTGACATTAAGGGATTGAATGGCATCAAACCACATCATATTTTAAATATCAGTCACTTCATTCAATGTTCGTATGTTTTTAACATACGGTATGATGCCACTGAATAACTATATCACCAACAATCGCTGATTTTCATTCATTGATTATATTACTGTTGCCTTGTCTATTACCAATAGGGTTTTACGATTATAAATACGTCAGTGGCATCAAACCACTTTATATTTTAGATATTCATTTTTATTTGAATTACTGTTCTTGTGCAATAAAATAAATAATGAATACATAAACATAACACAACATAAAACACAAAAAAATATAAAAAACAAAATAATTTCATCAGTATGTAATACTTTACCATCGATTGGACATTTTTGTGTTATATATCATTATATGATTTAATGACGTTAAAAGGTTGAATGACACCACACCGAATTACCACCACACCGAATTGAATTACTTTTCATCGATTGGTTGTCCTTATGTTATATACCACCAATATGGTTTTATGATGTTAAAAGATTGAACTGACACACCAGATCGTGCTAGGTTTTATTAGATTTAATGTTTTCGTGTAGGTTTTTGCCATAGAGTTTAATGTCATTAAATAATAGTAATACCGGAGCATAGTAATTTCCATATGCATATTGGTTAATTGTGATTGTTCACCGAATTGTTTAATGACATGATAATATGGGAAGACGTCACACCAAGTTCGAATATAAAACAAACAAAAAAAATGTTCTGTACCTGAGTTTCGATTCTGTTCTTCAATAAATAAATAAATAAACCCAAAAACTTTAATTTTCAGTTAGAACTTTAGCAATAATATTTTGCGGTGTTCAAGAATTATCTAAACTCTATATGAAAATAGTATCTCATTGTGTTATGAATGTGTGTTCCACACAATAAATATCTTATATCTAACAATTTGTTAGATATAATTTGTGGAAAAAATGATATAAAATATGCGAAATCTATAATAAGTTTAGTAATAATTATATACTTCAGCGACGAGTGGTAAGAAAATAAATCATTTATTAATGTTTATTCTACAACGGTAGTACCACAATACAAAACTCTATTCGTTTATAAAATGCACATTTCGAATAAAGTTATTATAAAAACTCTTATTAAAATCAGCAAAAAATACGTATACTATGTATTAGAAATCGTAATAAAAATTTAATCACTAAGTGTCACCAAATGGACACTATTAATTACAATATTACTAACAATTAAATACAACTATTAATTCATGTGATGTTAATAGTATGTTATAAATATGTAATAAACAAATTGATTTAACAGATTTCCTAACAAACTTGTAAATATATCGAATCTATCTACTTTTTAAACGTATTGGAACACACGGGTGAATTGCCAAATAGAATAAATTGTTGACTAAACGTGCTATTGAGAGCATATAAGCCATGGACTGGAGTACAATGTTTTCTACCATGAGCCTAGTGTTGAAGTGCAAATATTTTGTGTTTTTCTGTTCCTAATTGGATACAATACATTTAATATTCTTTCAAATCTAACATAACAACGTTATTAAGTAGTTATGGTCCTAGTGTAAAACCGTAAATAGTCTCTAGCCGGATAACAAGCCTTGACTGAGTCTACCACGAGTGACGAGTACATAAAAATGAAAAGTTTCCGACATGCTTTCAATTCCCAACCCCTCCTGTAATTGTAATATAAAGAGACTTTTTTGTGTTAGTCTGGAACGTGTCAGATATGGCATAATATGGAAACTTTTACTTGGACTCTGAATTCGGCAAACCTTATTCTCTTAGATTTCCAAAAAGCGTTAATATACAGAGCGTTTTACTGATAACATTAAATGTTAATTGTGATATAATCATCAGAGTCGGCTAACATGTTTAATGCCCGGATATCAAGTTGTTAAACATATGTATATGTTTAATTTATTAATTACAAATGCACAGATTGTAGGGGCATATGTATACATTTACGTACCTGCATACACGGATTTCATGCCAAATCCGAACTTTTCATATCGGTGGAATTTATAAGACAGTTTAAAGCTTATTCAGAACTTTACCTGTGAAAATACAAACTGAGATACCGGTACCGGTGACATTTAAAACTTTAGATATAAAGTTTCCGCGATTACAGAGTAAGAGTAATGAATTAAATTTGTTTTTTATCACTGTTACATTTTCCGGATGTTTTCCCCAAATGTTTAGGTAAGAGTGTTGACAATCTAACATTCATTTATTCAGAAACTCCGCCGCTGATCTAATTTTTAATACATAATATTTAATGCTGGAGTTGGGAACTGGTTTAATTTACTCCAATATTGAATATTCAAACTTTATACAGGAAAGCTCGACCATAGCAGTTAAATTATTCATTAAAGAGATTTTTAATAATATTTAAGGATTTGTATTGTTCTGCGTTCTCGTTAGTTTGGTTTTAAAAATAAGGTTTATCTGCACACGAATACCTTGTGTTTATAGTTATGGCGTTATATTCATCTACTATAGAGGTGTAAAATGATCTCAGAAGGCGGTGTAAATTACAGATAGAAATATAAATATGATTAAACTTGAAAATATAAAAGTTCACAATAGTCTATTGGTGGCATTGTTGATTCCAATTTTTCTTTGGGTAGATGTGTAAACGTAAAAGTAACAAATTTAAATAGAGATCGTATTGAAAACAAAAGAAAAAACGTGTTCTACCTTCAACGAAATTCAAGAATACGAATCATACACCCTCTACGCAACACCACTCACTAACCTCATGAGTTCATGACATTTTTCAGTCTTGTTGCATCTCATTCTCCCTCATTTTCCCTCCTTCGCTAATTCAATAATTATGGGATCCCCATAATTTCCATTTTGTTTTGTTGGTTCCCCTCAGGTACACTCTTGAATTTCCTTGGTGGAGGCAACAAGCTTTTCTCTTTTAGTGCGAGCTATTGAGAAAAAATATATTCTTCGGTCCGTCATGCTGGAAAACTTTGAGACTACCCTCGTAGTATTTAAGATTGAAAAAGCTATAATTTGAAGCAATTTATACACGTGTTTCAGTCTCCTTATGAAAATTTTAATTATCGAATCTCTTCGAATGAATTACTTTTACGAAAGGAGGCGTATGTGTCGAGTAGGAATTTCAATTTCATAAATATCACGCAGACAAATTAGGGAACTGAAACAAAAGACGTGAAAGATGATGGCAACAGAAGCTCTACCCTTATACGCTACTGCAAATTATTTTAGCGTTTCGGTTAGAAATTTATATAACCAGCACGAGATTCTCTAGAGTAATTATAATCGTACCTAGACCATAATTCCAAATTCGAGTTGTCCTGTATGTATAAAGGAATATGTTTAAATTAACAAAACATTTAAAAAGACTATCTCACTCTTGGCTTGTATCAAGTTGAAACGGTAATTGCATTTACAATTCCTCGGCTAATATCGTGATATTTATAATTCGAACAAAACATTCATACAAAATTTTTGTTAATATGTGTATGATATGATTGGAAAAACATAGTGTTAAATTCTAGAAACAGGTCGTCATTTCCTCTAGAGAATTACTCTACGTGAGTGTGGAATTAGCAGCAATCATGCAGACGCCATGACAGCAGAACTCTTTCGTCTTTTTTACCATTATTGTATACTCTTTATCATTAGCTTTTTCAGTCTCAACACCCATTGTAAATTAGTCGAGCAGTTAAAGATTTAATAACAATCCCTGTATCGTTGACATTATAATTAGAGTGAAAAACGTTACTCTCTGGGAAATGACCAACCTCCTGATTCGTTAAACCAATCTGCTATTGTATTTATAGTATGCATGTTTATGACATAATAATTATTCAGCAACAAAGCACCTCGTTTAATGGAAAAGGTAAAGGATTTGTGACTGATATGAGTTCTGCAACAGGTGCAATCAATTGCAAATTTGACGGCTTTGAATTTAACTCTTGTAACGATGACGTGAATTAGTTTGTGTCAACCATTTTCGACGTTTTAAGTGAAACTCGATAAGTACCTTTGAGGTAAAAATTATTTATAAATTTTTTTGTTACTTACTACGACATGACGTCTATTTGTTTCACGTGAAAAAGTATACTGTTGCTCTGGTTTACTAAAAACCTTTAAACAAAACACTAAAAAAGAAGAGCAACTATCAGAAATATTTATACTAAATAATATTTTACTATATTTAAATATTTTCATGTCGATAAAGCGAAAGGAAAAGCTGTGTGCAGTTTATGAAATCATGCGTACATATAATGAGAATATGTATGATAATTTAGCAACAAAATTGTTTAAATGAGTAAATAACTGCGTGACATTGTATAAAATTGAGGTTTTTCATATTGGCCAATGGTTTGTTCATAAACCTGTAGCATTTCTCCTTCTGTAGCTTTTTCTATTTTAATCTTATTGATTGTCTCTTGTACCTGATGGTACAAGAGATTTTTAATTATTTATTTCTTTATTTTTCTTGGGTTCCTTTATTGCCTTTTATAAGTTTTCCTGAAATGTTGTTTCAGTGTGTCCGATTTATTTGTTAATAAGCTCCTTCCTTCTTCCTTTAGTTTTTTAATTGTGTCGTAGGTAAGTTTTTTAGTTATATGTTCCTATGTACCTTTCTCTACGTTCAAATAATGTCAATGATTCCTATTTTGTTTCTTTCGCCTCTTTTTTGATTTCCTTTGTTTTTTTTTTATAATTTTCAAAATCTGCCAGAGTTTTACGGCGTACGTATACACGTTTAACCGTATGTAATACTTTTTTTACCAATAAATTTTTTTATTTTCATTGATTCACTTGTTTCACAGTTATTTTTTGTCGCTTGTAACATATACTGTATAAATACTTGTTATTTTTTCCTATTTCTTGATTTTTCTTGTATTCACTTATTTCCGTCCTTATTATGCCGTGAAACTTTTTTCTACGTATGTGATCTTTTAATCTGTAAAGCTAATTCCTTTATCACATACTATTATAGATTTTTTAATACTATTTTTAAAAGGTACCGATGATTTTTAATTTCCAGTCGCATTGTTAGTTTTACGTCCTTTTCACTATGTTTATTGAAAAATAGCCGATTATTGATTTTTGCTTCCTACTTGGTACTTTACCAATACACTATGATATGGTTGCTCTTGAATTCATACCTATGATTCACTCGTTATGACCCCAATTGAAAGATACTGAATTTCATAGACCATTGCTGTCCATATTTTCTCATTTGTTTGATGTAAATCAGCTTTCAGTGTTTTTCATTTACATATTCTTTGGTTACTAAGTCTTTTTATCTCAGTAGTGCTAATATCACACCTACTTCTTCTTCTGCATTAATTGCCCTTTCTTCCACTTCTGATGATAAAAACTAATATGTAATTTGTATTTTTACATTACTCCGTGGTACTTAAAATTTCTATATTCTGATTTTTCACTATTTACAATAGGTAATTCCTCATTTAGTTCTGTTACATATTTTTCAGCTCTAAAGATTATAGTTCAGTTACTTTCTCTTATACTTAACAATTAAGATGTGTCAACAAACGTCCAAAGTTCCCTCGGCCAATTAATAAAAATTATTTCATATTTTTAAGTATTAAATGTGCAGGTACTTACAGAAACAAGTATTCCTGATGGTTAAAAATAAGTTTAATTCGGTTGATTTGAAACGTTATGCTGTTTGGTTGTAACGATCTAATTAAATAAACAGTGTACGCTCGACGATGGGATTTCAATTTGAATTTAAATAGCCCATACCATGTTTAGATCTTCATTATTTTTAGAAAGTTTTGGATAGATTATTTGGTAAACTGGTAGGTTTCTTAAAGCTCTGAAGAACCATCGAACGTACGTGTTTATTCGTCTACACGTCCTAAGTATGCATGACATTTTTTTTATACACAAAACACCTACACGACGTAGACTTGCGTGTAAGGTATAGTTTGCACAAATTAGACGAAAAACTGTGTGGTGTCGACATGATGCAAGAAAGATTATCTATACTTCAATATTCATAATTCAAAATTTGTGAAAGTTTGCACTGTTCGGGTAGTAGATACTAGATATAGATATAGGAGGAGGTATAGAAATGCTATATAATATAGTATACATAGGATTTTAGTTATAGTGCAGTTTTAAATACCTACTTTTATACTCAATAAACGGTTATCACTTTCAGTTTGAATTTTGGGCAAACGTGGAGCAATCTTGCTTGAAAATAACATACGCCGGTTCTTTTTATAGAAATAACAAGGAAATACATACTTAAACGCTCAGGTATTTCAACGACGAAAGCCGATTACAGGAAATGGCTAACGAAATACTATACTTATTAAAAGAAACTAGATCAAATTCTTTTTATAAATTATTTAGACTAGCAACAAACGAGGTTTTAAGGATTCCGACGAACGCAAGAAGAAGCTTTCAGTTTTCGATTGCTTTGTTATTTTTTCTTTTTAAATTAACTGTTGTTCTAATTGTTGTTAATTGTCTTATGAGACAATGCAGTAACATCATCACAAGTGGATTCATTCACAAGTGGAAATCAAATCAAAAGTTGATTGAATATAGTTTTCTTTCGCTAAAACTGTATACTTGTACGTAAATAATTATAATATTAGAATGATATTTAGAGTGATAATGAACATATTTCACTCTCGATCTTTGTGATATTCGCCACTAAACTAATCGCCAAATTATTTTAAAACGTATGCATATACATTTCCAATCTTATTTTAAAAGTCTTTGGTATGCATCTTTATTTACCGCCATTTATGTATTTATTTTATTCGTGTTGATACTTTGTGCTGGTTGGCCTTTTCACACAGTTAGACTAACCGGTATACATAAAAGAAATGAACATTACTTCTAATATGGCTACGTCGACATTAACGAACCGTTAATCTCTCGGAACCTATTGGAACGATAACTAACTGTCTTCGGTTGATCACATGAATAAAAATGATTGAACGTGAGTTCTATTGAAAAGCGCTTTGTTTTGTGCATTAGGCACGCATGGGTACGTGTTTAACATTACTTGATGGTTTTCAATTAAGAAGTGAAATATAAATTGTGTCAAACGGCGCGTTTCGATCTTTAACCGAAATTCATTATGACGTAACCACTGCGTGTGTAATACATTTATATGGACGACACTACCCACACATCCACTTATTTTTTATTTAACTCCTACGGAAATAGTGTTACAAAATTTCTTATTTAATGTACTGTAGGCCCTGATTTATCGCATTTTTAACTTTTCCGTTATGTTATTTGACTTACAAAGTCGTTATTGATCTGCACACTAATTCATGGCGGGCCGACGGTTTATACTATTTAGAATAATTTTCTGGAGAGTGCTTCAGAAAATTCAAAGCTAACTCGGAGTATTTTTTTTAATAAAACGATATTACAAAAGTTCTAGCCCATTTCTGTGTTTAATTGCGCTCTTAAAATAATCAGTCTGGGTATTACAGTTTTCATTTGGAATGGTTTTCTTCTGGACAGACTTTGTAAAATATGCGAATATACACCGATTATTGCAGGTGATGTAATTAAAATAATCTTGCATGAAATAGCTGAAACAAGTCTTTATCGTCGTTACAGGAAATATTAAGCAGTTAATCATTTTCGAAAATTTTCACACTGATTTTTTTTGAAAATTTTATACCTTGAATTCCCCTTTCGATACTTCATATAATTCATAAGATATATCTCACATTGATAAAAACTTTGTTTATATTAATTGGATTATATTGGTGAATGGACCATGGATTTGTTTTCTTATTTGGAGGGAAATCTAACTTCGAGTTACTTTACTAAGCTATTAGCGAAAACTGACGATAAACGTAACTAAGCTATTATGCTGGAAAAATCGTCATTTTTTACAATGCTAGAGACTTCCTGATTCTGTTCAGAATTAAGCAATTTCAAAAAGTATCTGTACTGATTTTTAAAGGAAACCACTGTACAATTTTAATTTTGGAGTTATCAACCTTTGTCCGAAGCCCCCTTATTCTCTTTAACATTATCAACTTAGCGAGTTCTTCTTTTTGGGACCCCTGAGAGACAAACTCTCCACTGCTAAACGACGTTACAAAACGGAAATCGGTCAAGCGGGATTTTATCCTATTAGGAGGGATACAGAATGTTGAGATTTTAATTTAATTTTTTAATTTTCAGTTTAATTCTAGATGTGCACTAGGGTAGGTGCAGTTGTCATCGTTTGAAAAATGACTCGAGAATCAGTTGAGTGGTTAAATAACTCGATTTCAATTGGGGTATAAACATCAGTTTCGTTGAAGATGTTAAGAAATGGGAAAAAATTTGTGGGTGAAAGGCAAGATAAAAAATTTTCATTCAAAAAGAATTCTCGAGAACTTGTAAAGCTCTAAAGAGTACGAGACATATGTATTCTGGCAACTTTAATATCCCGTTTCTAGGTCCGAAGTCTGTTGCGGTAGTTACGAATATAAAGAGGAACGAGAGCAAAAATGAACCCTTCTCGGAGTAATATGATGCGAATCCTCAATATAAGCTATTAAATCTGTTTTCAGCTGAGGAGGAAAGCTCACTGAAAACTTCAGCAAACAAAAGTTATGCAAGATTATATTTTCCAGAAGCAGGAATGCGTTCAGTCAACATGTCACAAGTCGATTTGATATATATGACCGTTTTAGTACTTAATGGACGTTTTAATACCGAATTATTCGTTGATATTAGAGTATTGCCACAAATGATGCATCTAAAATGTATTTCGTAAATCACCTTTATCCTATTTACTGTATTGTTTTTAATCTTTTTTGAATATATTCGAAGTCCATGACTCTAAGCGGATTTATCCGCAAGTATTACAGGTCAAAGGTGCTCAATACCTCGCTTCGAATAAAGGAGTGGTTTAAGTTAAAAAGATGTCAGTAGAATCTTAGGGTAATATTGTGTTATATAGCTTTTACAGTTTTAAGGTCCCATAATTATTGATTTTAATACAGTTTTTACATTCTTAAGAGCTATTTAATTACACTTTTTTTGGATTATGTACAGTTTTCATCTTTTATCGGTTTTTTTTTGTTTTCCTCATGTTGCAATTGTCTTTTCGACGAAAAATTAACACGAGCCAGCTAAGTCCGGTTACGTAAGACTTTTTGACTTAAACAACCTATCTTAACGTTGAGAGTTTAAGTACCTTTGACCTGTTCATCCCTTTCTCACCGCCTCAAAAAGTGAAATTTGGGATTATTGGATTTTTCTGAATAATTAATGTCTTGCTATTTTGTAACTATTGCATAAATTTCACCCCCCCCCCCCTTTCACATCATCAGTAAGGGAAATCGGAGTTTATAAATTTTTTGGAGCCAGTCAGGAGCCTAATCTGTAACTTTGCAGAGTTTAAAGTTTATAGCTATTCGAGAAGTATCTCAAAATTAAATGAACAAATTAAATTAAAGTTCTATTTTTCATCTTCTCGGAAAGGTAAAAGGTTAAATAAATTATCACTCATCTTGTCCAACACCTTGAATAGCGAAATTCTAAGTTGTAGTATTATTGGAATCATCTTGGAGCTAAGCTATGAGCTTCTTAAGCTATGAGCGTGCCATAAAGTTTCTAGCTATCGGGCACGTTAAATAAATTTCATCTCTTTTTCTACCTTCTAGGCGAATCAAAATTGTGGTTTAAACAATGCAGAGTTGTAAACTTTGTAACTACTCAAGAAGTACCTCAGAATATAACCGAAAAATAAATTTCTCTTATTCTTCGCCCTCCTGAAAAGGAAATTTAGGTGTTTTCCGATTTATCTGGACCTGTTGAGGTCAGAAACGTGCAAAGTTTCAAGTTTCCAGGTAATCGGAAAGGGCCGAAACGGGCCCCAGGCATACTCACATAAATTCACTTTCCTTTATATATTAGATATGCACACAAGACGAATCCTCTGAATTTGCGTTTGGATATGGTACCTTAAATCAATATCTCAGTTTACTTCTTTGATATCCTGAAATATAGCTTTAAATTTGTGGAGGGATAAAATAAAGCTCTAAAAATTTTATAACAGAATATGTCGACAATCAGTTGAGTTACGACTGTAAAATTTCGCGTTCTTTCTGGAAGAAGAATTTTACAAACTTTTAATAAAAGCCGAGATGGCCAAATTTTTGTCGTTAAAATATTTGCTGAGTTAACATGGAATGGCCCAATTGGAAAAGTCAGTACGAATAGTTTCCGTAAATGCATCAAAAATTTGATTGAAAATAAATTGTTGCCCGCCCTATCGTATCATCGTTGATTAAGTGCGTTGTTGTGAAAACATTGGAATATATTATGCGTTATTTATTTTAACGCGTGTCGCTGTTTCCTTTAACACGCGTCATAATAACGGTCTAATAAAAATATTACAACCATGCTGTGAATTCCTATCTAGATTTAGTGCAGACATCTGCTGTATGTGCGCCTTCTAAAAAAGCTGCTTGAATTTTCGTGTTAACATCTTGTAGGCTCTATAAGGGTTTCCTGTTGATTTAGCGACGCGTGCCAATTTTTCTACTGATAAAATTATCATCGCACGAAAAGGAAGGCGCTTTATTGGAAGCAGCTTGCTCGCCACAAAAAAAGGACTCAGGTTTTTCTGAAAGAACGTTAAAATTACAATATGGGGGAAAGTGGAACTAAAATTAGTTATATTCCGGGGGGAAAAAGCGGAAAAATGTTTAAAAATACATACGAGGTAACCGGATATTAAAACGTCTGTCGAATGACTAACTTCTTTGACAACTTATCCTCTTATTGTATGATGGCGAGCACATTTATAATGATTTCTTTGTCCTATTCTGCTTTCATTAATTTTCCGAAAGGACTAAAGTCATTCTGTTAATATTCCTTGTTCATGACATTGGTTTACGCCCTACTCTTCTTTTTTCTTCTAGGAGTAAGTGTAACAATTTCTATTTATCATTACGGATATGTATATGGTAAATTATTTTCCTTTTCTCATCGGCAGATATTTTTTTATCTGTATTCAATCTTCACATTTAAGTAATGACTCGTTTGTTAGTTTTACAGAATACGAAATGTGCCAAAATGGGGCAGTGGGATTATAATAAACACGAAAAATATGTAGTATCAAGAATTCTAATATATAAAAATAAATGTTCGTTTGTTCGTATTTTATGCGTTGCCATACCATTCGCTTCAGGAATTTCCCGGGAATATTAAAGGCTATAAGAGAGTTGTACCCTTAAAAATCACATTTTGTAGAGAAAAACGTGTTTTTCGGAACCTAAATAAATAAGTCGTATTGGAAATGAATCTATAACTGCCTTTCCTAAGACAACCAACGGATAATAATAACGTTCGGTGTAGAACACTGTAAGAAATACTTGGCCACAAAAATTAGTGTTACTTATAATAGCTTTTATTGAACATCCGCACGGTAACCATTTCTTAACAGTGATGGTTTACCAATGACGAATGACAGAAACCCATCCTATAACAGCGTGTATTATATTGTGTGTTACAATGCTTCACGTTTTTTAGATACAAGTTTTTGAGAAAGGGATCCCCGAGCGAAGCCTGGCCGAAAAATCAAGCCATTTTGGTTACTGTTTAAACTAAAACATAACATTATTGTCAAAAGTAAATAAGTGCATACATAATACACACAATTTCTAGTTTGGCGAGAGGTTAGTGTAGATTTCATTGAAGATAGATTTTTGTTTATGTTCTCCTATATTAATATTTCACCGTCTTTTGTATCACTCGAGAAAATATGATATTCTTCACGAAACCGTGGATGTAAAACAAAGAAAACTCTTTGACCCGTAGGTAATGTATAAAAATAAAAGAATAATGAAGTTGATGTTATCTGAACGGAAGAAAGTTCGCTGGATCACTTCGCGTCGCTTGTTCAAGTTATGCATAGTCGAATACGTTTTGTTTCATGAACATAATTATCGGAGCAATTAGGTCGTTTGAAGTGAAGCCTTGCTGGAAAATTTCCATTTTTTAAAAACAAGATTTAATTTGATTCCATTGTTAAATAAATGTATCTAACTATCCAACAATTCACGGAGAAAAAATTTCAGCGTTATTCAGTGAAATTTGTAAATAAAAAAACGAGTGTTTTAATATCTGAGTTTCTATACGTCATCTGTAATTGTCTACATATAATGTATTCATTTTTACATGATTAATGTGGTAAAGGTAGTTCAATTGAAGTAGCAAACAAATACATATTTTGGTCCACGTCTTATGCCTTTTTAATTCATATTTTCCTACTAATCTCTCTATCGATCCTTCAATCTATTAAAATTGTCGTTTCAGTATTTATGCGTTTTTAAAAAAAATTACTTTCATTTAAAGCCTGTAGGTTTTTACGTACAGTTTTGTCGGTCTTATCCGTATATTTTCTTAAATAACAAACTCAGATTTATCAAATATCAAAAATCGAGGTAAACGCAAAATATTCCTTCCTTAATGTAAAACAATACATAAATGCGCACTGTTCTGGTGACCGTTAATACCGTCGGTTAATTAGATTTTCATCTTTACGGAAGATTTCATTAAAGTCCTGTTTCCAGGGGTTAGAATCACAAGTTCGGTCTAAATATGGCAATCTTAATTAATATTTTAGAGCCTGCGTATTATTTTGGGGAATATTGTTATCTCGGAAAATCGGTATTCCATCTTGAATTAATGGCGGCAATTTTATCCACTGAGAAGGCTAGGTGTTGTTTTATTGATTGAAGCATATAAAAGCGCCTTTCACTTGCGGCAAATGATATTACTCGTAAAATTACTATTTACCGAAGCGTTAAAGATCAGGGTTTCAGCGGTATCATTTTTGAACGCTTAATGCGAAAATTCTATTTATTTTAATCTCAAACGAATGGAAGGAGCTTTACGAGAACCGAAATTATTAAATTGTATTACCTAATGCAAAAAGGACAAATATACATAATTCATTTAAATCCTCCCATATATACCTTACATCTGTGATTATTATCTAGAACAGGAATAATATTGTAGCGGTTTCTTATACAAACAGATTTAGTTCTTCTAAAATTACAACCGTCTTTACACACAGAGATTTTGTACTACACTGACGTCAGTATTCACAATTCACAATTACATAAAATAACAACTTGTTTTTCCATAACAACGACCTATACGGGGCATTCGCTACACTATCCCTCTCCGTCTTCAGGGTCGCCCTCGACCCTCGGACGATCTACTTCCACAGCAGTCCATATCAGCGAACTGCTACTGCTACGGGTACTGCTACAGCTACTGCTACTGCAACTGCTACTGTTCCTGCTTCGGCTACGGCTACTGCTACGGTTACGGCTACTGCTACTGCTGCTACTACTGCTACTGCTACGACTACTGCTACAGCTACTGCTACTGCAACTGCTACTGCTACTGCTACTGCTACGGCTACTGCTACAGCTACTGCTACTGCAACTGCTACTGCTCCTGCTACGGCTACGGCTACCGCTACTGTTACGGCTACTGCTACCGCTGCTACTGCTATGGTTACGGCTACTACTACTGCTACTGCTGCTACTGCTACAGCTATGGCTTTTGCCACTGCTACGGCTACTGCTACTGCTAATGCTACGGTTACGGTTACTGCTACTGCTACGGCTACTACTACTGCTGCTACTGCTACGGCTTCTCCCCTTCTTCAGAGATTCCGCCTGATCCTTGCCAAATCCATTTGATTAACTCCATTGAGCGGGTTAGACTGCAAATCTTGTACAAAAATTCGTCAGCAGCAAATCGAAATCAAGCAGGCCAATCCTCTTTCTGACCATGAAAGACACCAGGGATGACCAATCCCATCCAATGCTCCAGGTAGAAGAGGGACCTGTCTCTTGAAATCCTCCAAGCAGGCCAATCCTACTTCTGACCATCAGAGACACCAGGGATGACCAATCCCATCCAATGCTCCAGGTAGAAGAGGGACCTGTCTCTTGAAATCCTTCGCTGCTCCTGCAGTTACTGAAATCCCCAGCAACTGCTTCATGGTTCCAGACGCACAACCCAGTGGTCAACCATCACCAATTCTTGTACTAAAGATGAACAGCGCCCGTCTCCCAATATGAGTTACAAATGTGGGTGTAGCACTCAAACGGGCCACGCGCGCCAGCCGCACGCAGTCAATCCATTCGAGTGTTATCCTAAATGTAACTTAGCTGTAAGTCCTGTGGAATCTCGAGTCGCGCCAGCCGCTCAACAACTCCATAACGCCGCACAGACTGCACTCCTCGCCTCTCCGCCGCGTGCCATCGCCATCACTTCTGTACGCCATCCCAGGTCCACCAAAATTTTTCCGCTACTTCGGTTCACCAAATCCCGGACAGGCCCCCATTTGTAGCGGATTCTTATACAAACTGGCTTTACTTTTCTAAAACTACAACAGTCTTTACACACAGAGATTTTGTACTACACTGACGTCAGTATTTACATTTCACAATTTCATAAACAACTCTTGTTTTTCCATAACAACGACCTATACGGGGCATTCGCTACAATATTGCGCGTTTATCTATTCCATCTTAAATCGCCTTTTATCGATCTGTACAAATTCCCAGAGCTTTTGCAGAGATTCGTCATGTAACGCTATAAAATGTGACTGTTGCGTTCGTTAAATGTAATCATATTTTACAAAATCCCGATGGATGACGTTTCTCAAAGTTTTTTCCTCTATGCAATCAGGTAATGTTGTTACGCTCTATCGATGTCTCTATTCGTCGAAAGCATTCATAGAAAGAGATTTACCTGTTTTTTAGTTACATTTGTAATCCATTAAACTACGATTTAGAATGTGAGTGAAATGGACGATAATGCATTCTTTGCTTCCACTTCAGCCAGATGTTACTGAAAATGTCTTCTATTTAATATTGCACACATTCACATCAGCTTAGCTGTTTAATTAATTACTCCACACTAATATAAAGACTAAGGAAGAGAAATTAACTTGCACTTGGAAGCATAAAGACATGAGTGATTTACTTTATTTATTTATTCATTGGCAAAAAAACCAAAGCAACTTGTGACGGTTCAATCCCCCAAATAGACTCACTAAAAAATGATGACCATTATTTTAGTCATCATATGCATGTTTTAGATTTAAGTTATAGTGTTTAAAAATAACTAGGAAGTTTACGTTGTCAGGTACGTCTTGTTATAGAATATTGCTGTAAGTTTGCCCAAAATAAAAGCTGTATGTAGTTATATGAGGGCTCTAGTTGACAATTTAATCATTTTAATTTTAATTGTCGGCAATAAATTTCATTTCGATGCCCTAAACGGTGAAAATTCGATTTGGCTCAAAAGTTTAACAAAGAGTAACGTTCAATATAGTTCCATAAGAAATTGCTAAACGATTTAATTTATAATTCCCCATGAATAAGATTTATTGTTTTGTTATTAAAATTTAACTATTTTTGCACGAGAAACATTCCTTCCTAGTCTTCAGGGGACATCAAGCGCAATTTTATCATAAAAAAGTCGTTTTCGTTCATAAATTGCACCTAGGAGTTTTTCCAAATGTACATGAAGGTCCCATTACCTTTTATCCAATATGACGCTTTTTCCTAGACTGTCCCCAAATGTTAGCCCACATCCGACTACTGAATAGGCCACCTTAATTCCTTCGTTGTGGAAGCTTCTTGGGGAAAAATAATAATAAAGGGAATACAATACTGCTTTGAAGCCTAAGAGCGTTCGGAAAAAGAAGTGAAGGAGGCCTGTTGGAAAAAATCTTTTATAGCCTAAAAATAAGAAAAGACTTTCAAGGATACCGAGGCAAAGATCTAAAATTTCTAAAAAAATCAAAAAGTTTTATAGGAAAAGTCTAATGAAATTTGTTGAATGTCTTTTTTTTATAAAAATACGAAGTTTTTTTTATTGATATGAAGATTTATTTCCATTTGGTATTTGCGAGTTTGGTATTATTCCCGTGTCTCATGAATGCATGTTTACACTGATTTTTTCAACGTACCCTTGCTTTGTAAAGTTATATTTCGCGATTTTTAGGTAGGTTTCTGAAGGATACGTGATACTTTATAAATCCTGAGAGTAACGTTCACGAACACGATGCTAGCAGCTACGTCACGTTTCTCATAAGACTTAAAGAAGTATTTTGGTATTACGAATTCGCTCAAGCTCAACGCTATATCAACCCATCGGTTTGATAACAAATAATAACTCGATTAAACACAAATAACTACATTATTATTAACATTGCCAAAGTAATCATCGTTTTGGGTAATCAAAAAATCGGTCTAATTTTAATAATAAATGCTTTTCATGGTACACAAAAGCAGTGGCGTAACAATCTTGTGTTCAAAAATTTTGCCGGGCTTCAAATCCAAATATTACGGACAGTGCGGTACTGACCCCTGAGCGCATCGCACTGGTCTCTTTAGAATCGTGACAATCCAAAATGGTTTTATAATTGAATGTAGGTGCTTGGATTGCTTTAACTTTTAATTTAATTTTAGGCCTTAAAAGGTTTACAGTGTGTAGAATAAAGAACCGTAAAATTTGCCTTATAGTCAATCTAGAAACGGACGTTTCAGATCATTTCATGTTAATTTTAAACATTTCAAAGAATCTACAATACAAATTCCTGGCTCTTCCAGAACGTTAAACCACCAAAAGTGTTTCAACGTCTAATCTAGAAGCTTTAAGGAAATTTCAAACTTTTTTAGTAATAGTAAATTTTAAATAATAATGAGTTACATGTAAAAAATTATTTAAGCATTAAACAGGCAAAGCTATATAGGCAATACAGCGTAACAATAAATAATAATTAATGTTTTCAGATAACAGATTCGACTAGTGGATTGATTAATATTAGTTTTCGTTTAACGATAGTGTTTATTTTGGTTTTAAGAGCAATTTAAAAACCAGGAATTCCCTTTTCCAAGAGGGTGAAAAGTGAGAATGAAGGTTATTCTTGTCGATATTATTCTGAGGTATTTTCTAGTAGTTGGAGACTCTGAACTCTGCACGGGAAAAGTTTTGGCCGCTGGGTGATTTAAAAACATTTTAAATCCTTGAATTTCACTTTCTGAGGGAAGGAATGTGGTGAAATTTATGCTAAAGTTGTAATTAATAACTCTAGTTAGCTGGAAACTGGAAATTTGGTACAGTTATAAATTTGGCTCCCACGTGGTTAAGGAAATCCAATAATCCCAAATTTTACTTTATGTGGTCGACTTCGGCTAGCGATTAATAACGATAAACCACAATATCTTAGAAGAAAATTAAAATTGCCCTTTTAAAAATCATTTTAAATCAACACTAACCTTACAAACGGCTGCTATTTTCTTGTATATCTGCCCTTATCCGAAGTTCTCTATCATTGTCGTCGATAAATACTCACCTAAGGAAATTATAATAAAATAGCTGAACCATAAAAATATAGACAAGAAAAATAAAATTGTACTTTCAGGATGATTTAAACAAATACAAACCATTTTGACAATGATATAAGGCCAGATACCCACTGCCAGGGTGCACCTACTGCGCCAAATTGTCTGTCACTGCCACAACCACTACCACTACCTATAACAAATATAGAAAATGTAATAGGCTTGGTTCACTAAATTCAAATTAAATGTTATTTTATAAGAATCATAAATCGTGGCCCAAAAGACGTGCTAAAGTGCCACCAGTTGTTCATTGAATAGCACAACTTCGGGAAAATGAGAAATCTAATCAGTTTGAAGCACCAATAGTGTAAAAATCATTGCTGTAATAGTGAAAATGTAGGAAAACCATTGTTTATATTTATTGTAAAAATTGTAGTGTCACGTGCATCCGTTCATTTGCTACATGCATTGATAAGAAAATGAAAGACCCCAGTAGTACCGTGAGTCCATGCTAATACTCTAACAAATTAATAAAATTAATAAATAATAATCGAGCAAGAGTGCCTGAAAAGTTATTGGCGCTGGGTTACAAACGTTGAATATTTAATTACAGATAAATTGTTGGGCAACAGAGGAGCATTTGGAGGTATCTGATTGGCTAATGTGAGCCGATGGGTGACGTCAGCTCCATTTTTGCAAACCTAACTAACCTATTAACAGAACCTTCTGATAATTAATATTTTTTTTTATTGAAATGTACAGGTTATCATAAATACAGAGTGTCCCCGAGAGGTTTGTACAAAACTCTATAAAAATGGATCAATTCGCTCCATTGAAGATAAAATAAAAAGTTTGACGCCTTGTATATCCGTATCTATCAGCTTTTGTAATACGGTAAGATGGAGCGAATTGATCTCTTTTTACATGAAGAATTTATGGTTTTTGTACAGACCTTTCGGGGACACCCAGTACATTCGGACAGTACTACGACAGTAGTACTTACTATATGTACCTGTTACAAAAATATTAGGTAGGGAAATAAAAAGGTGATAAGAGAAACTCGAAAAAGTACTAACAAAGTAATCTTTGTTCAGTATATGGAATGTTTACGTTCCATAGTTTAGTCGTCCAGTATTCATGTAATTCAGAAGTCGAGCCCAATAAAAACTGTTAGTTTGGATTTGAGACTTGGTGCATTTAATTATGAACAGGGAAAATCGAAGAAAAAAAATAGGTATCCTGTTAAATTTAAGCAAAGGTACAGTGAGAAATCTAATAAAGAGGTATAAACATGAAGATCGAATCTTACAACAAAAAGATCGTCCAAAGTCATTGAATACAAAAGGCAGTAGACTTACCATGAACAGAGTGAACGAAAACCCAAAAATCAGTGCTCCTAAACTGCGGTAGCATTTGAAAAGTGTGTAAAAGAAATATTTTTTGTTTGTTAGTTTCGTGAGCTAATTATGTGGTATTATTAAAACTGCATTGCTGAAGTCACATGATATTTGGAAATAAAATGTTTATTCTCTATAAAGATCGTCATTTTCACAAATACTACTTAATTAACCAAATATTTTTGTGACTTAGCGTAATTTAAAAAAAAATTACCTTCACGAACCGTTAATGCAGTCGTTTTGCAGCGCCACCATCGACGCAAGTCACTAAAAAAATACTCCCGACGCGAACGAACAAGAAACCGATTCATCCCTTACACCGAGGATGCTTATCTTACGTAAAATTGCAAAAATTTTAAGAAATTCCCAGTAACACACCACCGATAATTAAAACTGAACCGCATTCCGAACGTGTTACTGCAGGAATATTTTTAAAGAAGGATATTTTATTCCGATGGTCGTCTCGAACACGACGCGGCAAAAAATACTATAAAAACTGTAACGCAGTGAGTCAGGATTGATAACAGGCCAGAAGTGGACTAAAATTGTCGGTAGAACGAGCGTTAAAAATAACAGGTGAGTTTAAATGAAAATAAAACCTATTATTTTTCATCGTAATGAAATTATTTAAACGCAGTTGTAACTGTGGGTAAATAACTGATTGATACTAGAAGAAAGCGTAGATTATGACGTAGTAATAATTTTAATTACACAATTGTAATCATGATTTGTATAATAGAATTTGTTAAAATACTGACAAAATTCCTTTGAAAAACAAAAAGGATCTCGGTTTTCAATGAAAAATTGTCGTTTTTGATTGTTGAAATTGGCCGATCCTGGATCGATTATTTGCTACAAAATTTAAGTTGTAGCATATTCGAAATACGTTCTAAAAATTATTCCAAATCCACTCAAATATTAACAATCTGTTTGACAAAAACCGTAATTTGTTTAATTAGATTACTCTGCCATTTTTCAGTGAATACTCAAATTAGGGATATAATTGAATGAGGTATTTGTCCTCGAACCCCCACTTTCTCCAAGTTAAATGTGAGCTATATATGTTTTCACTTATTAGTTGTAAGAAAGTTATTAATTGTTATTTCTGCCAGATAGCTAATTTCCTCGCCAACTCCTTAATCAATTTAAAAAAAATATAATTTGTTTTACAGATGCGTCAAGTTGCTACAACTTTACTCTTGAGCGTATTCTATTTTCGAGAGAGTAAAGAACAAGGTTAGTCGATTTTCAAATATTGTTTATAACAACTTCACCGATGAATCTTTGAGCACATTTTATATTTTTTGTTAAATATCATGAAAATTAACTAAGACCGCCAAAAAAATCTGTGCTACGAAATGTCACGAAATTCCCTACGGCCTGTTACAAATCATGAGTCCGAAAGAGACACAGTTAGTTGGACTTTGTTTAAGAAGTATCAGAACGTTTCATTATCCTTGAAACCAATTTTAATAGCATAGCCAAATTTAGGCCTGATATTAAATGTGGTGCACTTATTACAATTATGCCATCAAAAATGAACGTATGTCAAGATAAATGTGTTTTTTAAAGGTTCTGAAGAAAAAACTACCTTAACTGCATAGAGATTATTATGAAGTGTTACGAAGAAAAAACTTTCGACATCAAACAGGTACTTTTTTCATTTTGATAAGTTCGGACATTTTTCAGAAAATTAGGATTGAAAACCTTCATGAAATAGTGAAAAGTTTTGGTGACCAAACTTCAAAATGGGATCGTGTATTTATTATTAATTTATAAAAAATAAAAGGTTGTGCAATACGTCGTACATTTTTCACATTTTGTATACATACAGGGCGAGTCATTAAGACGCGAAAGCTGATTAACGCCCTCATCATTAATGATATTGAAATAAAAAAGTGGCATTGCATACAAAAACTGTATGTGCAGTGTAAAATTATTCTACACTGCAGGAGGTATCATTTTGGTGGAATCATCGTTAACTTTAACTTCTTAAATGGCATTACTTGTGTGCCATAAGATATTTTGACTAGTATTTCTTTAAATTTCATAAATTTGTGTGTAAAAGCTATTAATTTCTTTCTGTACCAATAGCAATTGCAAGCATTTCTTTATAGATTCACAGACAGCCTAGTTTAGAAAATATCTGCATGAATTTTCGAATGTACAAACGTTTTGTATTTTGTTTGGGTGAATGTATCTCCAAGTGTTGTGTGGTTACATTACTTTGCCGTGATATTACTTTTAAAAATTGTAATGGGCTAATTTTTAACCACGTTTTTCATAAATATAATGAAAGAATAAGGAATGCCTTTAATTTTGACTAATGACTATTCCTTGTGATATATGATTAAATAAATTGTTTAGAAACAAAATTTAATAACAAATCTTTAATAAAAACATTTTTTTCATATTTCACCACCCACACAAATAGAGAGGGAATTCGACAATGATAATTGATTACTATTCGGTCAATCAATAATAAAATAAAATAATAAAAGTTTACATGTGTAAAAGTAGGAATACGATTTCGTTTTAACTAAATGTTATATCAATAGTATAGCTTAACAGCAAATGGTTCTTTAATACTGAACAATAAAAATTCGTTTCTAAGATTAACTATAGTAATTTATCAAAATTCTTTCTTTGATTTAAACATTAAAAGGTGACATCTACAAATGTGTTTTAGTATCATGATAATTCTATAAGCTTAATGTACATTGTGATAACGTATATCCTGCTACCGATAAAAATAATAATTACATTGATTGCTACGCTTATCAGCATTTGAGGAAATTGTGGTTTAAATAAATGTTTACATTTATAGTCGTACTATTTAGATATACACCTGCAGGCTATTTAGATTTACCATACGTTATTGTACAATTGGGAGCAGATACAATTCAGGGTTTCCAAAAATACGCTGTTTTGATTTTTATTATTACAACCATTAAACATATTGGCAGTGTACATTACAAATGTGTGATTTAATCTGAATGTTTTTATATTAAATTGGAACACATGATTTTGATATTAGATATGCAATTTACAGCAGAAATGAAATAATTTTTGTATGATATTTATTATTAGTACTTAGAAATATTATTACCGCTACCCTTTTTTAATTATTTCCAATGAAATTCCGTACTTAAGTGGTTCAGTGGACCGCACCGTCACCAAACTCTAACGAAATATTTAAATACTAAACGTTTCCTGATTTGCAATGTTTCATTAAAATCTGTTCCTTTTTATTTTGGGTTCGAAGTCGCCTAATTAAATTCGTTCAAATTTGGTAACGCTGCTAAAGACACCAAGTGAATTGAATTTGATTCGGGAAAAATAACAAGGGATATTGGGGCGGAAATATAATAAATTGGGGGAAATCTCTTTCGAATCCCTGTATTTTAAATGGAGATGAAAGCTTCACCTGCTTAATTAATGAGACAATATATTACCAAACAGGCACGGTGGTCAAACTGATTCAATTATTTAGAACGTGGTGCGAAAATTTAAAGAGACCAGCAAACCAAACTTTTTATGGCTCTATCGATTGAAGTGGAAACAGTACGTAGGGGATATATATATAGCGTTCGCAGCGTAAATACTAATATTTCTGAATTGTTTTGACTGATCAATTTTAAACCTTTTCACGTTACTGGAGAGTATGGGGCATTTTACAAAAAAGTAGCACTGTTAACTATAAAAAAAAACTTTTTAGGAAAATAATTTTCTTGGTTTCGAATTGTGTAAATATTACAGTTCGATAAAGGACGTTCTTTAAAATTCACCCCCAACAACATAAAATGGACTTCGCAACTTATATTTTTCAGAAGTCACAAATCACCCTACGTGTGCTCTTATTAAATGAACAAATTACACAACAAATTGTAAAAAAGTCACACCTTGTACACATCTAATTTGTTTCACTCTGCACTTGCTTACAATAGTTGTTTTACGCACACTTCTATAACTGGCCATGGATTTTCGTCAGTAATCGCATTGTGCTTGTATTGTTGAATGTGTGTTGTAATTAGAAAGGCTGTATATGGTAATGGAAACCTTGGTCGTTATGAAGATTGTTGCGAGAGTGTTTACCGAATTTTGTTTGAAGTTTCTTTAGTAGGTGATAGTGTGTTCAAAATAGGAACATGCCTAATTAATAGTATGTGTGTAATATGATTGATTCCATTAATTTCACCGCGGTTCAAAGCTATAAATTATATTTGTTACAAAACACCTTTTGAAAGCCACATGGTAATTTTATGAAGTGTTTTATATACAAAGCTAGCTATTCCAGAGGCGTTTGATAGTTAAATGGTGGTTTCGCTTGACAATAAAGAACAGATACGTGTAAAAATTTATAATACTAACGAAACGTTACAATTAGCACCTTTTTAACTGACTAGTGTGAATGTTGTATTTATACAACATTATTATTGTATTTATATGTATATGTATATGTATATGTATATGTATATGTATTTATATTGCGTCAATCTTCTGGTTATATTGCATTAATTCATATTTTATCAGTAACATTAATATTAAATATTACTTGTGCCTTGATCTTGAGGTCTATGCCGACGGTAGTATAACTACCAACAGGGCCACCCCTTGTGGGACAGGTCAAAAGAGAATGGCTAGACTAAGAGAGATGCCCGGTTCTCCAAAAATGGGGGTTAAGTCATAAGGGCAGAACCTCATACTCGTAAAAAACACCCAGTAGAAATATGAATTTTAGTAGATATTAGGAATATGTAAAATACAGGAAAACAAACTGGAAGAGATCCTCTTAGAATTACGCAACGTAAAACGTTTGTAGTTATGCTGATAGAAACTAAGAAAAAGGAAAGGGAACTGAAAATATCATATGCAGTGGCGTGGATAAAAGCAAACGAGCAAATGCTGGCTTCTCAATATTTATACTTTAACGCATCAAAAAATTAGTTAAACCTTCGGAACCACTGCATGAAAGAATGGTGGAGATAACGTCTAAATAAGAGGAAGCAATTTGATGATCCTTGATGTATACGCTCTTAAAGATGATGTCACAGAACAAGTAATGGAGCAGTAGGAAAACAAAGGACCCGTAAAATGGTAGGAATGTATGGAGAAGATTATCTGGATCAGAATGGACGAAGATTGATAAACATTTGTAATAACTACAGTTTGTAGATAACAAATACTTTTTCCCACTAAAAAAATATTCACAGATATTCACAATATTCACTATTTTATTGTCCGGCAGCAAGCCGATATATTGGTATACGATGTCAGGGTAAAAAAGGGGACCATTTGCAGATCTGATCGAATCAGGAATATACATTACCTTGTTAACAAGTTACAGTACATTTTAGAGCCGTTTACGAGTCCTTAGGCATATATCAAGGAAAATATAAGAAATACTTAAAGCGCTTAATTTGGTTTGGTCATACAAAAAGGATGCTGGAAAATAGATGGCCCAGAAAAATCTTAGGGTGGGTGACACCTGAGAGAAGAAAAAGAGGAAGGATTAGAGGGAACTCGAGAGACGACATAGATAAAGCTATGTGGGCAAAGATTTAGAGGTCCCAGGGAGGATTCCTCTTGTGAAAAGAATATTAGTTTCATCTAATTTAATCATTTCAAAACTGCAATGCCCTCTTTTTGGCTTTTTCTGTTAGAGATGCAAGTTTAAATCAACGAGTGAAGCGCGACGCGAATAACTGAAAGGAGAAAATCTTTAGCAGTTCTTCACTTCCCTTGCTGTAAAAAGCGTTGTTATGAATAGTAGCTGCAAGATTTAAATTTAATTATAAATTGGTTTTATTTTAATACATGCCTCGGCAAAGGCACGGAGTGCAATTTTACGGACAAAGAAATAGGTACAAATCCTAATATAATTCTTAAATTGAACAGTTTCCCACTTCAAATTTAATTACACGTCTTGTATTTTATTCTGAACTGCAACTTAAAGTAGCTTTTGTTCGGTTTGTCCTCTCGAAGATGCCGTGCGTTTTATACAAGAAAGATTAAATTTCTGCACAGAATTGGTAAAGTATAATTGAAAATTAAGCATGATAAACTCGGTATGAGTCTTCCTGTTTTCATGGCAGGAATAATCTCGTGAAGGAACAAGTCAACGATTTCGGAGCGCTTCGACCCAAATTGTTTCGCGGGCATTATCTTAAACGTCTATCTCGTAAGTTAAATGTCATAGATTGTCGTCTGCAGGCTTCCCTATTCTAAATTCAGGACCGTGAAAAATTTCGCAAGTTTAGAGGATACGAAACGCAACAACCAACATTCGGTAAAACATTCATTTCATGGCTGAACATTTTTTAGAGAGCTGTCCTGGTTTGTAAATAATTGGGTGAAAATTTGTCTAATGGGAATACTGTGAGAAATCGTAAAAGCCAGATACAGCTTTTCTTATTGACGTAGGGATATTTATGAGCACTTGATATTGATTTTTCTACTTGAAGTGTATCAACTTGCCTTAATTGCTGCCCTGCTTTAATGCACCAATACATCATCGTTTTTAACAGGTTTACTTTAAAGTGCATTGCCTCAGTAAATTATGAAGTTGAATATTTTACAGAGGAAAAATGATTTTCTATGTTCAGTTGATGGATTCTCAGAGTAACTGTGACTCAGTTGTTTTTTTTTCCATACCTTTGTTACTTGCGATTGAATTGCAGTTTCTTACTTAAATCTCTAACTTGTAGTTGTTGTGTGGAAATGTGGCTCAATTTTCTTGCAGAAACAATTCTAGTTTTGGTTTATAGAACATCATAAAAGCATAAAGGCGTGTCATCACTTCATTTTTTCAGTTTTGCTGCCTGGTTTGTATCACAGTTGCCTAATACTTAAACTTACAATATGGTGAGAATGTGGCTGCAATAAATTTGTTCATAAAGTCTGCCTTTACAGAATATCGAAAATAGAAAAGGAAATATTTTCACTCTTCGTTTATTCAGTTCTGTTGAATGTGATTCAGTTGTCGCTATTAGTTACCTAAACCTATGTTTTTCCTTATTGAATCATTAATTATTTATATATAATATCATTATCATGATTATATGATATATTATATATGTAATGCAATACACTGACGATAAATGGAATTTCAATTTATGAGTGAAATTTTGCTATACTTGGATATAAAGGAGTGTACAGATTTTAATAAGACTATTATTTATAGTTTGCAGTTCACACGAAGGTTGTATTGTCAGGACGAAAGCATTTCAGTGATAGTTTCCTACGTTTTCGTTTTATTTACAAATGTTACATTTCCCGACTGTCTTAATAGAATTCTATACTACCAAAGTGTCGATTTTATTCCGTTTTCTTTTCCCCGTATAACTTCCAGTTTTGTTCTCCATGTTACGAAATTTATCCATTTCTTTAGATTTACTTCTGTTGTATGCCATTAGAAATCAAAAGCCGTGAAGGAAAGCGCTTTTTTCCAAATGCGATAGTATCGCAGATGTCAGCTGAGACCTCTAAGAACTATCGACTTTTGTACCTGCCTGAAAAAGATAGCCCGTTTCTCTTAGATACGTCACGTAAAGGAAGAGGGTTACTGGTCCTTAATGGATCAGTAAAAATCGAGGAACTCGGCTAAAAGGAAAATAATTTCTTGACCAGTTATCATATTTATGGAATTTGTCGATATCGAGGGGATTTTCTTTCTATCTTTGGTAAAATGCATGAAATATACTTTCTACAAAAAAAGTACATATACATTTTTATTGTGTAGATTGGATACAATATATGCCTACCTAATGGGTGGTAATATAGTTGTTCATAATATAAATAAGCAATTCATTACGTACTTACTACTTTACTGAATTTCCGTTTATACTTATCCGTCCTTAAAGTTTGTTAGCAAAATTACCTCTATATTACTTTTAGTTCTAAGTATAGTTTTGGTTTACATATATGCCCTGAGAAGCAACAATTTGATGTTTCAGCGAACGGTAGCTGGAAAATTCCTCGAATGCATTAATTCTCGAATTAATTGTTTGATAATCTAATCCCTCGAGTATTCCTTTGTTCTATATAGAAATTTTTGGATAGATCGAATTTCGATTCCGAGTATCAAGATATCTAGTTTAGAGATACAGTTCGTGAAGTTAATGTCAAAGTTGTGTTATAACATATGTAAACATATTACAAATATGTAATGATGTAGTTAAAGTATCCATTAAATACATTTAGCCCACAAAATCTTTATTTAAACAATAGTTTCATTATGAAAAACATATTTTAACAGTTAACGTAGTATGATGCAGGAACTTTTGTAAAAATTACTTTTACCGACACCAATTCATTTGTTAAGCCCAATTTTAATCTTAAGCCAATATCCTAATACCCAATATGTTGGATTGGTTAGATTATTTCCAGTTCTTTCTGGATCTCTACACAACAAAAACAGTATGTATACCCATCTGTTTTGTTTCCATGACTTTCGCTCATTTTCCTCATAATTGACTACAACTTCGAAATCTTTTTCATTGCACCGCCCATTTCCTCAGAATACTCGTATTTTAATCATAATCTGTCATTGACATCACTTTTTTTCTGATTCATCATATTTGCTTTTCCTTTGCTTATCGGATTTCTCTTTTCTCATGGGTGCAGTACGTTCTGAAGTCGTGATCGCTTCGTTTGTCCCATTTAGACGGATGATGTTCCAGTAATCTTTCCTGCTGATACGTCCACCTTTTGCGGCTATTCTCTTCTTATCACTAATCACTATGAGCTCAAGTGATCTGTGTTAGATCCAAACACAAATTGATGGTTCTACTGCCTACTCTGTTATACCTTACCTAGAGAAAAATAAAATGACTTGTAATGTCCATAAGAATGTTTAGATAAATAGGCACAATAAAAGAATTTTTCACCGGCTGCAGCTGCTATTGGATTTTGCCGACATCTTTTACGACCCCCTACGGTAAGAATGGCCCTTTTCCTTTTTGGCCTAAGAAGTCATTTCATGTTTCGGTAGAGACATGCATTCTTACTAAAATCTTTAAATAACTGATTCACTTTTGTACCCGGGGATGTAGAACTGCTCTGAAAGTTTGAAATACGGTTTATAGCTTAAATTATTACAGGAAACACAATCATTGGGTCCCAGAAGGGATCTCATTGTTCTAGGAGCGGAATTCAATTTTCTGACGACTCGAAAATGTGTGCAAGTGGCCAAAATACAAACTTCCGCAAACTTTTTTAAAAATCTAATATTTTTTGTTTAATTTCTTGTAGTTTTTTATTAAAAAACGTAATTTAAACTATGGGAGTCCTAAGGGATCTCCACGTGCAGGAGCTGTTCTTCGGCCACCCTTCAGTAGGGCACAGTGCACTAAAATGCTATAATTCCTTCGTAAATAAAATTGAGACGAATCCTGCAGAGATGAAATAGGTGACATCGCCATTCAAAGGGGAGAAGAATGCGCACCGAGAAAAAATAATGAAAACGTGTATAGTTGACCTTTCGACTTTGAAAGAAGATACGAGAGTCTTCAGCGAAACTTATATTCTGTTGTATCTGAAATCGTCGGAATACTTCAAGATTTAAAGATTTACTGGTAATTGTCCTTTGTGGGGCATGATCAAATAGAATTCTGTAGTTAAACCAACAATTTGAAAAATGGAAAACACACGACTGTTATTTAAAAAGTAAATTACGTCTTAGAAATCAGAAAGAGAAAAGAAAAGAAATCAGAAATGAATTTATTCACTTTCAGTGAGGACCGACAATACCATCCTGTCTTACAGGCGGCTTGATTATACATCCACTTCTGAATTATTCGGAAAATAGGCAAGACCCTAGAGAAGTGTTTGAAAAATGCGATTAAAATTTCATCAGTAAGTAGGCGTAACTATTATAAAATTTTGCTGTAAATCCTACATGAGATCTCTCACTTTACATCACTGTGTCCAGTTAACGAGGTAAAGTTTAACAGAGTTGTTTTGTTGTAAGGAAGGTGTATATCTGGAATTGTGCGCTCGAAGCGAATTCGAAACTGCCTTCTAAATAAATTGAACAAAAATTCCAGTATACCACTTTTGAATGATTCATACGATCGCCAAATAACAGATCAATAGTCCCCATCACTCATTGAGGGGGTTTTCTTAAGAATTTCAATTCGACGCATTTGTACTTGGCTTATTCAATTCGATTGTCGATACGGCGGACTTTTTAAACTAATTTTAGGGATAACTTGGAGGTCTTCAGTTCAATCCTGGAGATTGTGATATCGAAGGGGCAATAAATTTTCAGGATTAGGTACCTGCGTAAAATTTTTCTTCTTTAAAAGATTTGCTTCGTTGGCTGGACTTTAGTAAAATATTAATATTCTTTCAATAATAGTTAGGGTTGAAGATTCTTTGAATGGAATAATGTATGTAAGTAATCTAGTTGGGAAAGTTTTTATGGGGACAACGTAAGTAGAAATAAAGAAATATGCGGTTACTAAATGCATATACGGAGAAGATCATATTTGCTAATTTATCATTTATTGTTAAAAACAATATCTAAAACATTTGATTTTTAAAAATATTTCATGGTTACTATGAAGGTACTCGATGTATCCACAGTAGATGACGGTGTAAATTGCCTGTTAATAGCTAGGTAGTTTTTCTTTTATTCACATTAATCATTATTCTGAAAGAATTTCAGAATACAGTTTGTATGTACCACTCAGAGTATCAGTGATCAATACGATGATTATTTGATTTTAAAGAAGTTTTATTCACAGGCATTTAAAAGTTTATAAATGTAGGGTTCTAATAAAAATTTCCAAAAAAGTGGTTCAGGTTCGGGTTGATAAAGGTTGGTCTTAGGTTATTGAAACCTGTTTATATTCAGATTTTTTGAGCTTCTCATTAATGTTGAAAACAGGTTAAATTCAGGTTTATTAAACTTCTTTAGATTAGACGTACCAGAAGTTGAGGTTGAAATGATGGAACCTATTCAGGTTCAAATTTTGCTGGGGTTTTACTTTAGGTTGCAAGAAAGCTTAAATCCATGTCTTGAAATCCTCAAGGATTAAAATTGGAACTTATCAAATGGGTACACCGAGTTATTGGGTCTATTTGGGTTCAGATCATGCAAGATTTTCAATTTACATCTTATTTTTTAGTTGTAACGGGTAAATGGTTACAGCTGTTTACGATAAAACGTCATCTTAATGTCACGAACCTCTTTATAACGTAATATTACTAAAAACAAAAACGTGTTTGTAAAATTTTTTATTTCTATTTCACCCTTTCGTTGATTTTTTTTTATATTCTCTTTTGAACTCGGAGATAAAATAAAAAAATCAGAAAATACCCCCGCATTTGTCTCAGTATGTCTGTTTCATTGCGGACATGTATAGTTTTTTTTACTAAAACCATTTGATTGTAATTTAAGCTAGCTTGACCAAATAAGTGACCCGAATACAGCTATCCCTTTCTCATTTGATTAATTACAGGCGCTAAAGCCCTTTGTATGTTTATTTACTTTTTGTTCTCTGTTGTTTAACGCCAGACTTCACCGTTGTCAGAGACCCACCTCATCTCAAATGAGAGATTTTATCGAAAAGTGTACCTTGTGTGGGATGTAGAATCCTCGAGGAACATGAAAATTCATATGTGGATAATTAACAAGCCTAGTTTATTTATACCGTTGCTCACCTAAAAACTCAACACAAATTTAACTTTCCAGCTGATGGCAGTTTGATTTGAAATCTTCATCTCACGAGTTTCAATTAGATCAGAAGCGTTGACAACAGCAAGACAACGAATCATAAATTATAAATTTTCAAGAAATACTCGAGTATGGATAGGCTTATTTTTGTTCGAATAACAGCAGTGCTTTAAATTTCATTCCTGATTTTTCGATTTTTGCAGTTGGGAATAACCCAAACTCAATTAATTTAAAAACATTAGCGTAAAATATAACAAACAGAGTTGAGTATTTGACCAAATTGGTTTAATAAATTCGACGAACTAAAGTTAATTCTTCTTCAAATATTATTTACCAAGAAAATATGACATTCCGCGATTGAAAATCCAATTTTAATTGATTTAAAAATAGTTTTACCATCCCACGTTTTCACATACTTTACTTGTGCTATGTGTCTAGAATTCATGGAAAATGTAACGGAATTGATGTTGCATTAAAATTTTTGACACGTTTTAGGAAAACTTTTATCTGTCGATATTACTTTTTGTTAAGTGTCGCTCCCTTAGAATGTAAAATTGTATGTCAAGTTTTTGGAATTACCTTCAGACTACCTCAGAAAACAAATGGAGACATAATCTGAAATCCCTGTTTGGGAACGACGTGAATAAAACATTTTTCTATTTGCATTATTCTACATGAAATATACTTAGCAGCGGAATTTTTTCAGGAGAAACTAAATCAGTCAAGTATGGAGTAATAATTAATGTGTTGCGTATCTTAAATAACTTCATACTTTTCCAAAGTTTTGGCATATTTTTGGTACTTCCCCTAATTATTTATTTAAATAAAGGTGATTTTAAACAAGATATATTCGAACAGTAAGATAAATATTTGCACTTTTTACATTGGGCTTAACTGTAACAAAACTCGAAACAACTGAAAAGGCAATGAACGAAAAAAGGAATTAACGGTTGAACTGTTTTAACTCTGAATATTCATCGTACTAATAATAACAGCGTTTCAATTAAGGGCCTTAACGCTTTACTTAAGATTAACTTGATTTAAACGCTTTATTCTCATTAAAATATTCAAGGATGACATTTTAAAAGAAGTAGAAAACTGAACTTAATAATTAGTTCGACATGGTTATTGTTCCTGAACGAAACGATGTATCATTATGAAATAATGTATCTCTATCTATTAAATCGCATAAATCATATTTCTTAATTGTTTACATCGAGAGGAGTAATTAGAAGATTTGAAATATGTTTCGCAAAGGTCTGGAAGAAGAGAGGACTCAAGAACTTTGTGGGTCATCTTGAGGTTCGTGAGAGTGTCCCCTCAATGAGATTTATCCCCTCAGTCACTTATGCCACTTACTTGGTGTGCCATATATTCTGCTTTTTGTCAAATTAAAATACATCTCTGCTTCTTTTATTAAACCATGCACATAGCTTGCTTTAGTAAAACGTTTTGTGAACATTTATTGGCTGAATTTTTGCCATTATTGGAAGAAACGATTCAGCATGTTGCATATAGTTACCCTTTTTTGTACACTCTGGAACTTGTATGTATATACTTTTTCCTTCATGTCTCTTCGTAGCTTCATCGTACATGATGATTATGGAATTTATTACTCGACACATAATTTTTTTGTGGAACTGTCTTTGATGCTTATTATTAATCTCCATCTTTGCATTTGGCAGGACTACCTACGTTTATTTTAGATCGTTGTAAGTTGAGAACCTGATGATCTGAATGTTCTATAAGACTATTGGTACCTAAAATCTTGATATTTTGTCGTTGTAAATATTTTGCAGTGTTGGTCCCAGGATGGAACACTGAGGATTACCGCAAGTCATTTTCATGATGCTTCATATCGTTCTGAAACGGTTTTTGCGGTGGGTTGGAACAATCTTAAAGTGTCTTTGAAGAGTTATGGGGGAATTGAATTAACCTGCAGTTAAATTAACGTTACAGATTGTTCATTATAATATAATTTTAATAACAGCAACAATTATGGACAACTTTGGTTATAACGCTTGTCAGGAAAAGCAGCAATTATTAATCTTCAGTTCGGAACTGCTTGGTTGCTAAAAGAAATTTCTGGTTAAAGCAAAAGTCATCAGCATGTTACGAAATGAAGTGTATCTTCCCCTGGTTCCTTCTCAAGTCCCAGACATTGTCAAGTCCTCTTCATGTACTTCTTATCATCTTGTAAATTCCCTAGATGCAACCGGCTTGTGGTCTAAAACCTATAAACTTTTTAGGTTCAGAATCGGTGAAAAGTATTTGTTTGTGCAAGTTGGAGACTTGAATGAATGTGATGGTTTTCGCAATGAGATATTTAATACTAACAAAATATGAATAATACCAAACAAAATCCAATTTACCGGGCGGAAATAATGATATATTTGGTGTATTCAGTAACCCTACTGTACTGAAATATACTTACTAGTTTTATCTACACGTTTCACGTTCCACGATTCAGAATATAATTAACACAGTAATGGAAAATACGTTTCTAATGATTCATGTTTACCTCATACTTGGAACATGAAAGTGATAGAGCAAACGGGAAATTCCCTAGAGCACTACGAAATCCGTCTAAACGGATTTTCCATTTGCATCTTATTTTCTTGCAGTGGTTGTCAGTGAAACTAAAATTCATAACATTCTTTTACTTTCTGGTGGTCCTGTAATTTCGCATTCCTTCTAGATTGGATTAATCTAGCATGTCCACCTTGGGGAGTGTATTCGTTGTTCATGACGGTTAATCAGGAAACTAAGTTTTGAGATATTATAATTATTATTTTCATTATACCGTCAGGTACGCGAGAAAAATAATTAAAGTGTATTTCGTAAGCCTTTTGTGTCTCCGGAAACAATTGCTTTACTCTGGTGAATTCGGCCAAATACGCGATTTGAAAGTTAAATCTGAATTGTTTTGGCGTACAAGAGTATTTTAGTTATTTCTAGAAAAATGTTGTGAACACTCGTATCTCAAAAATTAAGCAAATACAACTGACGTCCATTCTAAATTTTTTAAAAAAAAATCTTCACTGTAATGAATTCGTTATTTCTAAAACACATCTTTTTTCTTTCATCATTGACGCTTATAGGACAAATGAAGCTATTAATAAGTAATAGATTAGGGTCACTTTGTTCGTTCTTATTAAAATTATAATTGTATGCAGCGCCGTGAAGAGCAAATTTTTGGTATAGTAATTATACGACCTCATTCTTATTACACCTATTCAACTACCAAAACTTGCATCAAAAATGGCCACTGTGGTTAACCCGCGACTTGTATTATTATGCAACTTGTCTTCTTATTGTACTGTTCTTTTGTTACTGTATATGTATGGAACTGAATGCCTGTTAAAGGAGCGTTTATTATAATTTATTTGTCATGGTAGAATAATTTATTGTTTAAGTTATGTGAGGTGAAATAATAAAATATTTATTATGCAGTTATCCCAATAGTTTAGTGTATGTATAATACATAGTTCGAGTGTTAAGAATTTATGCATTTACTGCAATGTGCCTCGGTTTAATGCAGCTTATAACCGCTTCCCTACACCTAATTACCATTTGTCTCTGTCCAGCGTTCGTTTAACATGTTATTCCTCTCAGCGTACAGATCGTTTCACCCAAGTAAACACATAGGGAAAGCTAGGACAATTCATCTTACAAAAATATTTAACGCGCGTACCCCCTTCTTATGAAACGTAAGGAACTCTTGACTAAGTAACTGGAGATAGAGGAAAGCTGTTAATTTCCCTAAATCGCCCAATGTTTCCATAGATTACAAAAAGTTATATACCTTATGCATAAAAACAAATAAACTATCTTAATCTTTCTTTGATCAAACAAATTATGTGCCTTCAAACTACTTATCAGTTCAATACGAACTTTAAAATTCTAGTCGGTTATCGGTTTGCCCGACCTACTAGATTCCTTTTGTTTACATTATATTTGAGTATCGCACTGTATTTCATTAGGTGACAATTCACAAAACGTGCTAAAGATTTATAATTTTTAGCAACCGTTAGTGTAGTTATATACAGGCATTTAACATCCCCTAAAAAAGGGAAATTTCCCTAAATTTGACAGCACTTAGGTAGAGAGGGTTCAAAAGTGGAGTTGAGGTGATGGTGACTCTTGAAAACGAACACTGACTCGTAGGGAGACACGTGGAAGTTGCCTTTGCTTTCCCTTTGTTTGTAGTTGCGTCAATCGGTTTAGTGCATTTCCATTCTGAAATATGGAAAATAGTTAAATTATCTTGAAAAAAGTCAAAAAGGAAGGATTTATTTAAAGTAAATATTAACAATCTCCCTATTTCGTTAGATTATGCACAGTCTGTCACTGCAATCTCTCCACTTACTTGCTTTAATTAGAATTTCGTTTGTACACATGTTATAGCTGCTGCTGTGCAAAGTTAAATCTCTTCTTTACAAAAGAGATAATATCAAATTTAATCGATTCGTGTGCCTGAAACACTTTTTTGGCATACAAACTGACGACGAATAATCTTCTCTTTAAAAGCTTGATAATACAGTGTGTTTTTTTTTTAAATTTTCAGGTGCGGAGGAAACTCATGTTTTCTTATCCCAAAAAGTGATTCTTGAAGATGAATAATGTTGATCTGAAACCACAGTCAACCCACCAAAATGACATATCTTCTGTTTTTCATCATTTTCCTTCTCGGTTGTGGACTGGACAGTAAAAGCATTACAATGGGATATTTTCAAAGGGTGGACGTATTTGGTGAGTAGCAACTGTATATTTATATTAGCAAGAAAGCAGAGAATCACTAAATTAATCTTGTACCGAGGATTGTAGTTAGAAATTCTCGTAAGACTTCTTAGAATAGTATTTGGCACTTTTAAACTTAGAATCCCTGGTATTTATTCGGGTTAAACATTCCTTTAAAACATTATTTCGGTTTTCCTCAATTCCAGTTATTTGTTTACATATACATCAAACGAGCAGAATGTGACGAGCGTTGATCCAAGAAAGTAATTCTGTGGACAAAAGGATATTAAAAACAGAAAGGAAAATTAATCACATAATGGAAAATAAGCAAGAATTGTTTGGACAAAAGTGTAAATTTTTTCGGGTCAGTAAAGAACAATTATTCATCTTTCTAAACAGTTCTGAAGGGAAACTGGAAACAATTTATTCCGTCATAATCTGGGAATGTACGAAGAAAGATTGAGTGAGAAAACTTCAAGTGTTATGATATTACTAAACTTTCTCTGTCTTACGCGATGCAGAACTAAGTTGCTCGGATGAGGAGGAGGATTTTCGGATGATTAAGTCGAAAACAACGTGTAGGTCTTCTTGTCTTTTCTAGAATTTGATAGTAACAATTGTCCTGCGATATGAATCGTTAAAGATTATCCGGGTGCCGAGATGACGTAAAATACAGTGGGGTTTCGAGTAATAAATCACGCTTTAAAAATTATTTTCAGGAAATAAAACAATGGGAAATCTTTCAAGTAGAAAATTTTGGCGGATATGTGATTTATGGAATCAACGAGAAGTTTTGTAATTCGGTTATTTTGAATATTTCTGCTATTTTAAGCCGGATTGAGATTTGAGCCCCGCTGAATTTGTAAAGAAGGATTTATATTTCTCTCCGTTATAAATTTTGATGGGGAAAGGTGATCCTCTCCATGAGGAATATTGTGAAGTTTATTTCATTTCATGCGAAAGTGTTCATAAGAAAAATCCATTTTCCCACCAAGAGATATTTTCTTGTTTCTCGTCTTTATCCAGTTCATCATTCCTATGGCTTGAACTTTTTAACAAAGAAATAACGAGATGGATATAAAATTGCTAAGTCTCAACGTGATTAATATATTTGGCGAGATTTTAAATACCATTTCTCCCATTTTGAGTTACCTTTAGAGTTTAACATCGAATATAAATGAGAGACTCGGTTGCAGTGGTTGCAAATAGACGTATTACTAAATGTTCGCCGTTATCGCCAGTTTAAGTTAATATGAGTCGCTTAGGAGGTGTCGGTAAAGTATCTTTAATTAAGTACAGCCAAACTATCGAGGGACTTTCGAATGTATTATCTTAATTTTTATTAATAGAAAATACAAAGAATGCACTGACGAGACAATCCCTCATCAAACTTCGTGAAATGTATACAGCATGTCCATAATTTCTTGTGTGTATAGAATTATTCAAGAAACATAAAATTTTAGTATACATTTTTCAGTATAGGTGGTTGAAATTTGATATATGTATGCCGTAAAGTGTCTTTAAAAATCACCTATTAACCATTGAATATATTTATTGAGAGTTGCTATTTTCGTGTTTGCGCTCCACTTTACCTTGTCGAATTTTTTCAGTAGTACACCAATAATACAATTAAATCGAGTTCTTTTTCGTTACCTAACTTTTAAATCTCTTTCATTTTATAGCTAACCGCTAACATCCATTTGGAAAAAATACAATATAGATGCCAGAAAATATTTATTTAAATAGCTGACATTACCACAAAGTGTTAATAAATAATTTTAATTAATTACTGTCAAAGATGTACGAGGTGTGGTTAATAATTTCTTTAAAAATTATAAATTCTACATCCTCTACCTCATAAATTAAATGAGAAGTCGCGTTGCAAAAACGGAGGGCATGATACGTGCCACGTTTTTGATCATTATGCCTCGTCCAAGGGTATTGCCCAGGTGAAGCAAAATAAAATGACTAGAGAGAAATGTGTTTATCACGGGCAAAGTACAAGACACAAAGTTAAATTGTACGGAATTGACGAGAAACATTCCGCTAGTTTCTGAACCATCGGTGTTTGAAATATCTCTGTTGGCCAAACGCTGATTTAAGTCTCTATTTTTAGCCGAGAACAGTGAATAGGGTGGCAGCGCTACTTAATGACTTATGGCAAAAATATGAGCCGTTAGACACTCTTAAAACTATCACTTGTCGCATACTTACTTGACGTTTATCGTTTTTCATGGCTTTCACCACTTCCTTTTTTTTACGTCAACGGAATCCAAGCTCTTTGATAGTCTTGTTGAAACACCAAAGAAAGCAACACGCACTATACTTTATTTTTTTGATTTAAATTAATACAAACAAAATGTCGTTAGAGATTTAAGTATGCAATTGAGTGGTACAATTTAGTATAGAAAAGAGGTTTGTTCGTATTCTTCATATTATGTTATTAATAATATTTTAACTTCCTCATCTTTTTGGTTCTGAAATCATATGTGATAGTTATGGTGATGAGTATTAAGGAACAATTTTTAACCATTTTATCCTCGAACTTTTGGGTCTTTTCGCACAACTCCATAACAAATCATTTTCGTTTTGCACGAGTAGTAATAATCTAAAATCTATTATATCTACAAAGGGGATAGGTGGGATACTGAGGGTGAACCGTAATTAGTGTGTAGATATAACGATGGCATAAGTATGCCGGCCATATTATAGAAATATAAAGAACTGCAGAAGTGTGGCAAATTTAGCTTACGTAGACGATTTGTCCAAGGGTTACATTCCTTGGAGTTTCGTTTGTTTTGTAGGAAAAATTTTGTACTGTATACATGGGTTTGAAAATTGTTTTATGAGCAACAATGCCTTCAATATACAAGTCTTATTAACAACAAAAGAGTCGACAAGAGGATTTAAATCCCAAAAAGTGATGTGAATAACTTATTTCTGAAATATGATTTTAACCATCCACTTGTCCTACATCCTTTTTCCTGTTATGAAGTAGCACAATAATAAATTAATAAATTAGAATCGTGCTGTGTGAGCCCCCATGAGAATTTGGAATGACTTACATATAGCGTGTTTAATTTCATACATTTTTATAAAACAAATTGTTTCTCTGATTAAGGATTTCAAGTGTTCGTGACTATCAGTGACTGCTGCACTATTCTAGATAATTTTAATTTAGTTCGCGCGTTTAACCAGATGGTATTGCGACATTTTTTACAGAAGCCCGCACCCTAATATACAAGCTAACCCTCTTCAAAACCATCAGACCCTTCCATATGGCTGACAGTTTCTAAAGTTAACATACCACATATCGCTGTATTTTTACACGTACTTCTGACAACGATACAGGTATGCTACACTAACAAACAGTGACAAGACGATGTATTCACAGACGTGTAAATTTATTTATACTCTTCTTTAGATTAACTGCTTATGCGCCGGTAGTAAATTTGTTTGATTCGTCGTTAATGTCTATTCAACCCAGTAACATTAATCTACTTATGTAAATGGTGGGATTACTGCACTTGTATTTAAATATTTGAAACAATCAATCTTATTGGAGTGGCTTTCGTAAAAATGTCTACTGAAATAGAGAGGCATAAAAGTTAAGTGTCAAATAAATTTTTCGAATTGCTTTGCTCTTCTATTGAGTTATTTGAAATGCTCGAACTATTTTCTGCCTGATTTATTGTCGGATAACTTCACTTAACATTCGTTTAGGATATATTTTTTAAACAGACAAATTATATTTACGGATTTTAATAAATTACGTTCTTCTGAACAACATACAACTACATTACTATATTGATATGGCAGCGTAACAGTAGGCACCTTAATTAAGTTAACATAATTGGTTGGTACTGACAGAAATACAGCAATTTGGTGAAACTAAAAATTTAATCTCCAAATTACATCTTACAATCCTTGAAAATCCTTGAAATTTGGCAATATGGAGTCCAAATTTGTAGTTTTCATAAAATTGTGACTTTACATGACATTTGACCACGTGACATTTATAACTTTGTTATTTGTAAAATGAGATCAGGTTCTTCTTGTAGTATAAACTTCATATATTGTGGGACAATAAGTGAGGCATAGTAAAGGGTCCATATTTTAGCTTCTGTCAGTTATGGCAACTAATTATTATAGATTGTATTATATATGGAAGTTTTAGGAAGAGACAATTATAGTTAAAATTCATATGCTCTCCTCTAAGTTACTGTTTGAACATCTGAAATTTTCCCTTTAATAAACACTTCTGGGTCTTTTCTGCAGTTTGTAGAAATTACATGGTTCTACTTTCATTTAAAAGTGATTATAAAGCAGATCTAAAATTGTGATTGAAAAAAGGTTACTTTATTTGTCTACATCTAATTTAAAATTTTCTATGCAAACTCACTGATTCTTGGAGAGTTCTTACATTTGTTGTATCGAGTTATTTTCCTTCTATAATATCTTATTTGGCTCACGTTTATGCTTTTAACGCTTTCTAATTGTTATATCAGTTGCTGTTATGTACCTATTTCCTAAGTTGAGGGGGTATAACACTGATTCCAAGAATATTTGTGAGCAATCCTTGATTCACCAGATACACCAGACCCACCAGTGTTGAGAACAATGAGCAGTTATATCTTAATGGAACAAGATTTATTCTATTTTTATGGTAATTATGTCAGATTTCTGAGTGTACTTGTTAAACAGAGAACTCTCATTTACAATTAAAATACTACAGTATTAGCGATTAGCAATTAGTGATCTGAGTAGGTGTATTGATTAATATATTGACGATTATGTAAATGAGTCATTTTAAAACATTGATCTGTAGCTAAGGAGCATAATGGTGTGGCATTTAACAATCGTCTGTTATAAATTTCAGAAGCAGAACGTATACATTGTAATCTATCTCTGAAAAATAACCGCGAAGTTTAATCAATCATCATTTATTCAAGCGATGGCAAAAAGTATTTAAATGTGAAAAAACGGTTTCAATTGCAGCCAATGTCGTTCAAGCAGAATGGAAAAGGGTTGCCTTTATTCATTTCTCTAATTTCCTCGTCGCTCTAAACGGTGGGTGTTGCACTATGACACAGATTCAGTGATATATGTTTTCAAAGAATTCAGAGTACCGACCTGAGAGATTTATTTTACTCTCAAGCCCGACATTAGCCATTAGACATCATTTGCTCTTACTTCATTCGTTGCTCTGTCACTATTTAAGATTTAATTTGGTAAAACACATAGAAAATTACCTACTCGTTAAGGCAGATACCATTTAAAATTATTTGCGTTTAAATAAGTATCTCCCTTAACCGATGTTACTGCATATAATAGTAGTTTAATTCTGTATAACTATTTTTGACTCTGCGTTCGATGTGTGGTGTTGCTTTTACAAATAACGAAAGAAGATTTAAATAACTACAATTTCATTTTTTCTCGTCTTTGCTTTCAATTATTCTATTGACATTTTTCTCGTAAATTATTAAACATTTCCTTTGCGTTGGAGTTGGGTAAGTTCCGTGAGGTAATTTATTCAATTTTAAAATCCGACGAACAACGAAGGACTGCCGTTAAAATAATTCCATAAATGTTTGTAAATTACTCGCCTCATATTTTTTACAATAATTTTGATGAATTCCGGAATTATGTTGGCGGAATTTTCATGTAGATTGCACAAAAGCGTGCATTGGAAAGTTGACTTCATATGTGCTATTGCGTGTGTTGGGTGAGATCAGAGATGAAAGTATGGTTCTTTTGGCTCAACTATTCGATATGAGTGAGCTGGTATTTTAGTGGATGTTGATTGTGTCAATCGGTGGCTTTCCTCTAAATTTTAAACACTTACACATTCATTTAACATAGGTCGACGAATGCGCACAGCAACAGGAAACGGGAACCTGGAAGGGACTCACAGACGCCAATGTAACTTATACAGTTAACAATTCTCTGTTAGAGTAACATAAAGACTTGAAAATTAAGCTCCAATCCGGGGATTTACCAATTTTCCAGTTAACCAGTTTCCAATTAACCAGATTTTCAACATTGTTTAATTCAAGGACGCTAAGTCTACTGGATACTAGAGGGCACTATGAGAAATAATACAATATCAGATAAATATGTATGGATACAAAACATCGAAAATGAATTTATTGATATAGAACATCGTAAATTATTTGAAAATTGTCGATTGCCTAAGTCCGGATATAGTATTGAATATTTCTAGGTGAGAAAGTCTAAGGAGTTCTGAACGTCCTAACACTCTGTATACGTCAATATATTTAGGTTTTCAAATCCAAGCTTCTTTTAGCTAACGAAATCAGTTTGTTTACGAATATGGATTACATAAGGGAAAAATATATTAGGAACAAATAACGGTAATGGATTCCTGCCCATAAAACATCGATAGATCATTTTAAACCTTTTTCATGATTGAGAATTTTCAAAAGTTTCGGAAATATCACTAGAGCCTAATGGTATCCAAAGGCGATCCTGAAGTTCCCCGAAGCGCTTTCTATTCGTAATCGAATTTTGACTACGAATTTATCAAAAAATCCTGTTTTTAAGCTTTCAATCTCAATTTCAATCCACTTTTACGAAATTAATGAGATTGCAGTGAGTAAATCCAACTCAGTCATCCCTGATGAAAGTGCTTAATTCCCGATAAACTAATTCGCCTTCCACAGCCATGTTACATATAATTTTTTAATTTACCTTTGATATCGGATGTTGAGCTGATGACGAATAACGCTATTAAAGGTATCGAGCACTAAATCACATGTGTAAAGGAAACATAAACCTCGACTGCATACAGAGCGGTCGAAGCCACATTACCAGATTAAATAGCATCATCATAGATGGCAGTTATGAAATTTATACAAGGCGCCTTTATTTTCTATTGTTTAACCCTGCTCGCGTTAATAATTTAAGTACACTGCGCCATGGCCCATTCACCCGGGAGGTAACATGCGTGTATACAACCATTTTGATTCAACACGACTGACAATTAGGGAATCTAAAATGACAGAAAACCATTTTACCAAAGCAACATATATACAACCAAGTAAATGATTTTAATCGGTTTATTTTGTATTTCAGGCTGATAAAAAATTACAACTATATTATAGCCTGTTAGGGCGAGCGTTTGAAAAAAGAGAAAAAGACTAAAAATTCGCTACTTTCTTGGGGCAGATTTTATTTCTGTCCAACAAAATATAATTTTACGGTGCAAACGAAACTAAATGAAAGTTACAAGTCCGGCTCAAATGTGCTCAGTTTGTTTAATTATAGTTAATGTAAATCTTTTCGAAAAATAATAAATGGATCGCCAAGATGATTTTAATAAAAATATGTAAAACACATTAAATCCATTTTAAATGTGAAAGATGAATATTATTTTTTACTATTACATGCTCTACATTTACAAATACCATAATTGTTCTATTTGATAAGCGTCACGTGCTTATTGAAATTCAGGTCACTTCTTGTATTCGCGTTAAAACATCAAAATTGGATAAAATACATTTATTCCATTTGTTGATAATATGTAAGTTCTCTTCGCTAAATTCAATCTATTTCAAATTAGCTTTTCATTTGAAGGCCCTGACCGAGGATCGAACGTAAATCAAATTCCCAGGAGAAACTAAAGAAAAACATTTTCACTCTAGAAAACAATCTTAGCGAAAGAAAGCTAGGTGGACTAAAAGCAAAGTTAACTCAATATGAGCAATTAAATCGAAGAGGAGCTGCCATTGAACATTTATGTACAAAAATGATACTCAGAAGTGTTTAAAACTGAAAATGCTCTGATGCTTCATATAATTATTAAACAGATTGCTGTAATAACTCATTTTTCATCATAATTTATTCAAATCCGTGACAAGAGTCAAGTATTTCGAAATCACTGTAGTTATTGAAATCAACGATTTGTTTCACTTTCTATACAAATCGAAACAAATATTTATGTGAGGGGATATTGCAAAAGTGGGGCAAAACGAAATATTGCTTGGAACAAGCGAATTAAGATTCTTCATCAGCCTTATGAAAGTTTAGGAAACCGTTTCTTATCTTTTATTCCCAGAACGCCCATATGAGCTTCAAAACAAATTGCTTTATAACACTAAACTACCCCGTTAGCAGTAACGTTCTATTTCATAATCTGGTTATGTTTGGTATTTGAACGCAACGTGAACTTTGGATCAACAGAAACAATTTTAAAAAACACATTATGGTAACACCTTTTTAAGGGAAAACCAGGCAAGTTTTCATTGTTATTTATTATCGCCACAAATTTTTTTTTCTAAACGATTGTAAATGCAATAGAATCATAACATTATTTTTATAAATAAGTTAATTAATTTGAAATTAAACGGCTTGCGACGCCTGTGCTTAGGTATGATAATATCAACGATAATAGATTAGGTAATAAAGTAATTTAAAATTTGTTATTTTATAATGCGCGTTTCAAATAATGGATAATGTATAATTGGAGTGATTGCAAAATGTTTCCGTCGTCTCCTCAGTATCCTGTGATTTTTTTAATTATGAGAAATGTGATGATTGTCATGGATAAAAATTATTTCGTAAACTTTATATGTGTGAACACTTTACAAGTGTAGTTTGTTTGCAATGAGAAAGCTAATTTACATCCACCCGAGGGAAAATACAGAATAGAGTATTAAAACCCGATTTATCTCTTGCCGTAATTGTGAAAAATGATCTGAGACAAATAAATCAAGATAATCAGCTGGTCTTAGAATGTGTAAAAAGCCCTTTTCTTGGCAAGGTGTGAAATTCGCATATATCATGGACTCGCTGGCGAAGCAAAACCCGAAATCTGAAAACATGAAAAATTACATCGGTTTGGCTGATGAAGGTGCAAGTAAATCAGAAGATAACGTCGATATCGTCTTAACGTGGGCTCATATTGAGAAAAGGCAAGTTTTATTCAAACAGAACACCAGCAGTGGGAATTTTAACGAAGAGCTGGTAAAACGGACATAATAAATCCCAAGAGAGACAGGGTACATGTATCCGGGACCAGCTCTAAAAGCGCATATATTAGGCAGCAAAGCTTGATCACAGTTAGAACGACAAGAAATGTCCTAACGTTAAAACTGGAACGATGCGATTCCACGCTATACGCTTCAGTCGTCATTCAAAATAAGGACAATCATATCACAAATCACTGACTTCAAGCCCTTTCGGGAAGAGCTTTTGAACTTGCTCGATTTATTTAGATTGATATATGTCTCGGGTGTCCTTTGGATCCTTCAACTTACCATTATACTATTCTGTTATATCTCAAAAACACAAAACTATATCTCTACAGATAAAATGCGTTAAACGTAACATCTATTAGTGACGTTTAAACAAGTAAAATTCGTGATTTGTATCTATATTTCCGCACCTCGGTTAGAAGCAACAAATAGTTCATCAAAGAATTTCACGCCAGTTTTCATATTAAAGTGGAAGCACCTTTTACCGTTTTATAATCAGTAAAATTTAATCGTACCTCCAAGAAAATCGGAGTTTGTCGGTTAAATTGAAAGTACAACAGGATAAACAGATTTTCAACAATTTTACGCGTCGATTAAACAGGTTTAAAACACGATAAAACGCAAGTTCAAAAAAGTCTGAAGATATCAACTTCTTTATTTATATTGTTAAGCTGATGAAATTGCTAGATTCAGTAACAGTTTAATGAACAATGAAAAATATATTAACTGCTTCAGCTAAGAACTGTTATTTATATATTGTACATGTTTAAATATTCTAATGGTATCTAAAATGTTTGAAAATATTTTAAAAAACTTATTATGTGTGTATGTAGTAGATCTATACATCGCAATTAGCTTGGTTGGGGCAGATCAGGTTCATATTCGCAGTATTTTAGTACATTAGGGAATATTCGTGTACCTAGCGTTTAAAATTTTCAAAGCGCATTGTTCAAATTGTTCTACCACCTACTTCACCCATGAAAAATTCAACTTATTTCACGTTAACGAGAAACAACATTCAACATGATGAACACCAAGTGAAACAGGGGATTTATTCCGTTAAATATTAATTGGATTACAACCGTTTACACAGTTAGAACACCGAATGAAATAATTTAACTTTCTATGTGATCCAAATACGAGTAAATTTATAGTTTCATATCTTTATTTGCTTAAAGTTTTGAGACTCATTCCGGACCAGAATGTCGCTTTTGTAATTACATTTTGAAAATTTTGGTAATTATTCTCTTTGTTACGTGTTCATCAGACGGCCTCCAACGACTCTGGATTAACCATCCGGTTACCGTAATTTACCAGCGTTTCATTTGGGGAAAGAAATGGCGCCATTGTGCACAAAAAAGTTATATATCGGGATAATTGTTTTGGGAAGTGCCTACTTCGTAATTGTTGTTATTAAGAAAGCTAAAAGAGTTCCAAGTACCTATGAAGTATTGTAGAAAGAAGTTGATTTTATCAACAGAAACATTAAAATGTGTCCTATTTACTTTAAAAAATTGGTAGTAATAGTGGTGGTCATTTTATTTTTTCTTTACTACCAATTTTACTGCGCCATATCATAAATAAATGCAACACTTGTGATTTTCTCGTTCATTTCCTTATTATATTTAAGAATTGCGAAAGTGATAAAGTGATTTATTATTGTTTCTCACTTCTCTGCCAAGTTTCTCATAATTGCTTACCGTTGTAAAAATTAATCTGTATCGATTGGAAGTTATTGCCAAATTCTGTTTGGAATTCTTCTAAACAAGCCTGAAGGAAAGATCGTGGTATTTAACTTCGACGATAACTTTTCCTCCATATAATTTTTGTTTTTATCTGAGAGCCCTTGTTACAAAACAGAGATCTGGTAACGCTCCAGTCGTTCATCAAATTGACGTAAATGAACTTCAGTAATCCTGTGTAAAAATTACGTGAAAACCGTATCGAATTAATCTTCCTTTCTTCTTTCGAATTAAGGTTACACTCACGTAGTTGTATTAACAGTAGTAATAATAATTAATACGCAGTAAAACTTGTCATTGCCGACAAGGAACAAGGGGTAAGTTACGACGTAGGCACTTGTTCCCTTAAATCTCATGTTTATTTGGTGGCTCGATCTTTTCAGATAGTTACGAAGAAGCATGGCACTTGTACAGGGCGTCACAGAATACATGTTACAAATTTCGAGGGATGGTTCCTGACTTTCGAAACACGCTGTACCGAAAATTACTTAAAAGTAATTTTTTGGGGCACCAAAAACGGTTGTTTAGAACATAACTTTAGTTAAATATAGTAGACTTTCCTTATTTACCTGACTACCGAAAAGTGGTTAACTCAAGGGTACATATCTACTTAGAGTTTTAAAACGGTTGGTTTTGTTTTCATCTATCAATTTAGCAAAAAAACTACTTATACAGAATTACCCAATCTTCCATCTCCAATGAAAATGTGAAGGACGTGTGTATAAGGACTAGGAAAATTTTTCCATTTAGCTTGATTTGTTTTTCATTTTTATGCACTTATTGCTGTGCAGTAACATGTAACATGAACGTAACTTTGAACACACTCTGCATTACTGCACACTACAGTGTGTACAAGCTCAGTACTGTCATATTTTTCGGTTTGATAATGATGTATTTTACTTGTTTTTAAAAAATAAACAATATTTAATAAGTTTACTCTACGGTTAGGTACTGGGTTGTTTCAATTTGGCAATACCGCGTCGATATCGTACCGCACATGCATACATGCGCAAATAGCGCCTTTATCTACAATGAACTAGTTTCGTCCGACTTACGACAATCGTTTAGGCACTTTTTCTACGGTTTTTTGTGTGAGCTGCTATTCGCATCACACAGAAACACTGAATATTCTTACGGTGTATTTCATTATCGAGCGTGTTGGTGAGCGGGTCGGTTGATTTTTAATTCGGAAGTGTTTTACATTGCATTTATGGGTACTCTTTCAGTTTTTCTCAAAGTCGATATGCGCGGTTTTCATTTCTTTGTCGAAAATGTATATACTTTTGCCTCTGAGGGTTGGGACGTTCTTCGACTTCGACAGGTAAGATACTCGTGAGTTGAAATTATTTCTTTTGCAAAATATGGTATTAATTCTGTAACGAGATACGAAGTATAAGTGTGTTTCTAATTTACAAAGAATTTAATAGCTGAAACGACTCGCATACTTATTACACAAGCTTCCCCTATACTTCATCCATCACATTGTTTATGCTCCATTTGAAAATATTATTTGGCCACGTATGTATGTGCACACGGGCCCCCGGGCCAGAAAGGGCCCTGGACAACATGACAGTTAATATTTATTTGATTTGAGCCTCGGCAAAATATTCCATTGCTGCGTTGTTACACCACTGAATGAGGAACCTACTAGAATATTTTTTTAACATGGTTTCCTCGTTCTAATGTTTGAAATATAACCACAAATATTTTAGATTTTACTTCTACTCTAAATGTGAAGCAAACAAATAAACTTGTTTACCATACCATACTTTTATATCATTTTTACTTATAGACTTTAAGTTTCGCCGTAGTTATCATTACCTAATTAAGTCATAAAAATAGTTTTCATGAACATTTAACAATTATAAAGAAGGTTCCTTCAGATTCCTTTGAATTAAAGTTATATATGTTTGTGTCAACGCTTAATTATTTGAGTTATAATATTGTTACACACAATTCAAAAAATATTGTCAATTATTTTAAAACTGCGTTTTATAAACAGAAAGAAGTAATCAAACTTATTATAAAATGATACTTCCCTGGCATTCAAAATGGGGTACGACTCAATTAGAGTGGAATTCTTTCACCACTTGGGGCATAAAATATTGCAATATCCCTAAGTTTACAGAAATGTTTTTAAGGTAAACATTAAGCAATGTCTGTGATTGCACTGTTTACATGAGTAAAAGCATAATATTTACATCAAATCTCTTCGCTCTTGTAGATAGATGAGGTTCTAAAGTGTAGAGAGTCGTTTAAAAAATTTAATTAGCAATTACTTGAAGCGTTTCTTGAAGTTGATAATTTCTTTTTGAAAAATGATCTAAGGCATAACGATGAATTTTCATTTTCACAATTTTTCTGCTTGGATATAGTGATGATATAGTTACATATAAATTCGGTGAAAATGTAAGATTTTTTTGTTTACAGGAAAAATCGTCATACATATTAGCTTTATTTTTAAAGGGCTGATAATTTTTAAAGGGCAGTATTTTTCTGGTATTTTAATATGTTTTTTTTGCATCCTTTTTTGCAAATTAGGAACGAGCATTTTTTAAATTCTCATTTAATCGGGAAATTCTTTTTCAAAGAGGTATTTTTCAATTTTCTGAAACATTTTTATCCGCTGTAATCAATTACTCCATACCCAACAAAAAATTACATCTGTACTCTACTTTGCACAGGTGCTCAAAAAGTTATAATGTCGCATCAAATTTAATTTATGTTTAAATTTTTTATCTGAATCTTTAACTAGATATATAAGATAATTATAGATTGAAGTTTTTTTGTCAGTGTTACTCCCTGATACTGAATAGCTAGAAATTGTAAACTTGCACGGTTATAGATTGGTTTAGAAAATTGCGATAATGCCAACTTTTACGTTCTGAGGGGGTGGAAAAAAGGTTGCAGTTATGTTTTTCCAACTTAGTTTTTTTAAAGTAGAATGGAGATATACGGAAATAAATAAAACGTTAAGTAGATGAACATATGATATTTTAAGCCGTTTTCTCCATTCTTGAATTCAGGTTTTAAATCTCTTTCACAGCTGAAGAAACGAAATCTGTGGTATTTTCAATTTGCTGTATTATTTTAGTAGCTTCTAATTACTTAAGTGACCTCCGAGCGAAGCCCCGGGTACATCGGCTAGCTAGAAATACAAATTGAGAAACCTTAGGGAGTATTTCAGAAAGTAAGTATGGAACTTCCCACTTTTCTTTATTTTTAAATAACGCGAAAGGCATAACAGTTCCTTTAACACTACACTAACTTTTTAAACTTTGCAACATTTGAAAAGTGTAAAGTTACAAAGTCTCTTAGGAAATAATCCCGGGTGTGTTTGAGTTGAAAGAGAAAATTTGAATAAAAATCTACCACGTTACTCCCTTCAAACATATCGAGTTTCATTAGTCCTTCCTTTTCTTGAGTTCGTATTAATTTCACCGGTTTGATTGTTTTGAGAGCTCCCCTTCCGTTCCATGGTCATCGTTTGGATTTTTCGAAGCAGAAAAATGGCGTTTCGTCAGTCACTTCCTTGTTCCGAAAGAATAACTCTTGCACAAAACTGTAGCCACAATTCGTTGACCCAAAAAAGATACCTCGAAGCGTTCAACCAGCCCCATAATTTTCAATCCAAAGCACGTGTATTGATTTAACCAATATCGGAGCTCAAGTAATCGTATATGGGGAGGAAAAAAAGCTTAGGGTAAACACAGAATCCGATAACAGGATGTTTTTATTTTCCCTGCGAGCCGCTGTGGTTGAAACTACTCAGATTTGGGAATAGTAGCAATTTGCCAACAATATAGACAGATTTATTCCGTAGCACAATTTTAATTCGTTTGTGGTGTATTTCCTCTCCGCCCATTACTACTCTTCCTTTCACATGTATTTATTCGCCAGTTATTTCACAGTTCTGTAGTACTAACGGAGCATAATTTTTCCAAAATATATATTTTAATCATACATTATATATCACTCAGAATCAAAAATTACGATCTTACGAAAAATTGTCCAAAATTGGAACATGTACACCTCGACATAAGTAAAAAATAGATTATTTTTGTATTAGGAAGCTTTAACATCTAGCATGATTGAATAACGGTACCTCGGTGTTGTAATGACGTCCTTCGATTTTTAAAACAATAAAAAATACGGTTACTAATGCAAATTCAAAAATGCAACATTTATTGAATGGCCATTTTAGGTGTGTGAGAAAAAATACAAGCGAATATGACTAAAAAATCATTTTAAAATTTTGTTGTAAGGTAATGTTTGGGCCAAATGAAAGTTCTACTTTATCTCCCATCTGTGTATTCCTTTAGATAATTTGGGCAAATTTGGCTGCATTTGCAGTGTAGAAATAGATACAATATCAATTTCTATAGATTATTACTGTATCTATTTATGGTATCTATTGTTTTAGTCATTAAAGTTTACTAATGACCAACAGTAAATATTTAATTATAATTTTTAAAATAACTATTAATCAATCAATTCACGCAATTAGGTTTTAAATAAATTTAAAAGCAGCAGCAAATTCACATTTTAACAAAAATCATTTAAATGTGGCATCAGCATGTCGATGCTAATCCACTTATTTAAATGGACATTTAGATAACCTAGAATTATGGGAGAGAGTAGATATTACAGGGTGGCTCACTGATTTAATAACACATTCACTTATTTACCTTTCTATAAAGGACACTACGAAGGGTAGCTCTTCGATATCTTCTGGGTGTATTTGTCAGTATATCAGTTAATTTCTTACTTATCTATTTACTTCCTGTGATACACATTAACGAGGAAAGGGAATCTTGATTAGTTGTGAAAGTACCCCGAGGTCAAGTCCTTTGGTTCTCGTCTTTATGGAATTTTAAAAGAGAATCGAGTTTTAAAACTACTGACAACTTATTTATCTTTTTATAATGAACACGAATGAGAAAGTAAAATAAATGTCCTTTTTTCAATCATTTGTGATTTCACGATTGTAACGTATATATTTTATTATTAACAATTGGTTGTTCCATAATGAATCCTACTTTTAATGTGATATTCATCGTTATAGGTTTTAATGAGACTACCTCGATTGACTAGTTAATTTTTTTATATTAAAATCAATCCCAAGAGATTGTTCATAAAGTTGTGTTGTATCAAATGAGATAGTCAGCAGTGACTCAGTGTGCTATTAATTTAATCGACAATTCCATACCAATTTACTGTATACTTGTCACAATGTGTTTAACGCTTCAACATTAATTACTGTACTAGTTACACATGTGTTAAATGGCAGTACAACGTACGTAACTGTAAGACGATTGAAAATAAATGCGAGATGCGATAATATTAAATTTTATTCTTATTTTATTTGCGCATCGGTGATTTTTTAGTCCGTTTAAAAATGAGGGAAAAGTCGAGCGACTCGGCGAAAATTCACTTCACATCCAATAAACATCACCGATGACGCTAAACTCTCGTTTAAGTTGAAGCAAATATTTCTATAATGCATTTCGGTTACCATGAATCCCTTTCCTTTGGAGATGACCGAATTCGATACCGTCTAATCGAAGAATTCATTTTTATTGAACGGTATTTCAATTGCAAATGAACTACGGAACGACGGGTCGTTGTCATCTCCATATTTCTATTAAATCACGATTTCATTAGTTAAAGTAAGTATCTTAGCAATATATGTATTAAGTCATGGAGAAACAGTTGGTTTGGAAGGCAGTTTTTCATTTTTGAAGCAGTTTGCAGGAAATTCAGCACTTTTACACAATTTTATAACAATTTGAAATTCGAAAATAACTTGTATTAAATGTCACGATTATTGGATGCGAACTCGAAATGTCAAAAAGTTTTACAAAACATTTTCTCCTCTGCTTATTTAGACTTAAAAATCTGAGTGACAACTCATTCACTAATCCAAGGAATTCGCTTTAAATAGATGAAAGTGACATTGTTTCTCCTAAAGCCGCGTCCACATGTCTAAAAATTTGCTTCTTTGTTTAATTTCCCTCAAAAATATTTAATAAGCGAAACTGTTTCAACTTTAGTGAGTCGATTCTACTTCTTTTTATCTTCCAGAACGTTGCGTTCCATACTACAATTGCTGGCTGAATGTAAGTTCCAGTAGTCACGATATATATTTAGAGGTGCTCTCAATGCTGATTTCCACATTAAACCGAGCTTAATTGAAACAATTTTGATTGGTATTTATAGAAACGAGTTTCCAATATTTCGAAATCCACGCAATCGCATGGATGTAAAACATTAATGCCTTTTGACAAATTGCTGGTTGTCTGCGTAACTGCCATTAATACTAACAATGTTTTAATACGTACTTGCTAGAGTGGTTTTGTTTCAGATTTGTTTATAATCATTTGGTCTGATATCTGGGTGATTGAGAAAAAATGAAGTCATTTTTAAAAAAAAAGATGTTCCTTTAAATTAAAATAGAAATCATAGTGTCAGAGGTTGTCTTGACAAACAACACTTAAATAAACTTAATAGCACTTAACTTTTAAGTTAATAAAAAAATGTAAATGAATTAAACCACCGTTTGTCTCTTACTTATTCTTTGTAAAAGATAAACAAGTTTTCTAATGTTTACATGAAATCTGATTCAACATTAATTATTCTTAAGTTTGTAATAAGTATACGATATTATTCGATTCGAATAAGATATGATATTTTCTCTTTTTAGAGTTCAATGGGAAACATAAAATGGCTCAAAGAATTTTTACCCTCGCGTTGTTTGATATTAAATTACAAATTTTCGATTCAAATTCAATACCAAAACTCACCCCTCTTCGAGTTAGAGAAACTACATTGACAGGGCTGATGGTGGAAATTATTGATCTCGAGTGTCTCCTAATATCGTGGTGTACTATATCCACACTACGCTTCAAATTGGTTAAGGAGTAACACATTTCGTTTATGAAATTTTTAACCGTTCGAAATTTCATCTGTCTTATATTTTGTGTGCACTACGAGTACTTTTTATTTTAGCTTTCATGAGGTTACAATTGATACATTTTTTTGTTTCTTTCTACGTTATATTATCGTCAAAACAAAATGTAGCAGGTAAATATTATATCATGATTTTTGTTAAATAATCATGAACATCTTTAGTAACAGTTATCTGGTGGAAAAGCTATAATGGTTGAAATTGTTACACTTCAAGATAATTAAATTAATATTGCAGAACTTTGAAATTAGAGTGCATGTTTAGTAGTAAATTACAACACTTGGTGTCTCTTAGTGTCTTTGTTAAATTAGGTGTTATTTGTTTTATTTTCAAAATTAAGAATGTTTGAGAACGTTTCCCCTTGTAGTTACACTACCGCTGAGCAGTGCCGAATTCCAAACGTCATTCGTAATTTAGGACTTTAATTAAGTTGAATTCAATCTATAAATTATTGAACTTAATAGAGCGATACCTTTCCCTCAGAAAGTTGGACAATTTAGCTGTTTCTCGTCACTGATATCGGGAAATATTGGCAAAGACCCGTTTGAAGTTCTTAATTTCCAAATGGGACGTATGTAAAAAGTAGTAATAGGTTTATTCTTAACAGGAAAATCCAATTACAAAGAAAAATATAACCCAAAAATAATTAAGCTATACAATAAGAAAATTGATAATAGCTGTAAATTCCAGGACCAAAAGTAATGGCAAATATTAGTTAGTTATTGAGTTAACTCCATGAAATACTTCCTGTGATAGTCCAAAAGAGCAGCTAGGTAATCAAAATTGCTATCACACTGATCACAGATATTGTATGTACTGCATATGTTTAATGTTCACATGTCAATAATTTGACATTCAACTTCAAGACCAGGAGTGAGGACAAAATGATCGAAACCTCTCTGTGGAAACTTACCATAGCTAGTGATTGCGAAAATGCAATTTTACAATTCCTTACTAAAGAAACGGGTATATTATCTACATCAGAAGTAAATTTGTTTTTCAATTTTTAAGATGCACGCATTGTACCATCTTCAGTTAGTACTATAAATGAATAAATCGAAGGAAATAAGATGAGATCATGCCATGTAGTAACCAATTATCTTGACACAGCAGTGAAATATGTTAATGTACTAGCAACATCAAAATTATTAACTGAGAGAACTGAGTGTAACGTGCAATGTTGACTTCTTTACTAGGAAATTATCATAATAAGAGCCACTGTTTTTTGAAATATTTTAAGCCTGAATTCACCCACGATTGCCAAATTCAACGATAATCAAACAATCCAAGTGTTAATAATTTTGTAGAGATACGCTCATTCGACACTTTATTTCACGGTAATATTGTTTATCGTTTTGAATCAATTTGGTTATTCAATCGTCCACTCGAATTTTTTCGAAATAGACGCCTAGTTAAATCGTTTTGTATCCTCAGGCGAAAATTTATATTCACCCCATTTTATCCAAACCGTTATGCTCATTTTGAACCAAAAAATAATGGAAATTACTCGTTTAAACTCTCTTTACCAAGTAGGCCGTGAAAAACAATACCTGTGCAGGTCTTTGCTCAAAACCAGTATTATCGTGTTTTGTATTTTCCATTATTTTTTTAAATATCAAGTTGAAAGCATTCACTCCATTTTCCTTGTTTAATAAAAAATTCTTTTGGAATGTACTAAAACGAAAACAAAACGTAGAAAAGGGGGTATTTAAAAATTTTTCGAAGGCACATTAACACATAAAAACGAAATGATCCCGGGTATCGTCCGGACTTTAGAAACGAACCGTATTTTATCATCACTGCACACAGTAATAATAAGAATAAAGAATAACAATTTCGTACATAGAAAATGTCTACATTATTCACCAATCCTGAATTTTTATGGAAGATTTAACCCAAGATCTTTGTATTTTTATTGCCGTCGAAGGCTAAACCATTAAAATCGTTTTTTGTCCACAAATTCAAAAACGAATCACATTTCCATCTCTGAGATCTTTGGCGCTCATTTCATTTTTACCTCCTTTTGACCAAGTGTCTTTAGGGCTTTCGTCTACATCGTGACTACATTAGACCCAATGTTCTATACGATACCTCATTTTGTCATTTGTTTTTACTCTCAGCAACATATTCACAGAAATCTTTTGTCAGCGTCCTTATTTGCCGATCTATATAAAACCGCCCTTCACCATTGTATATGGCGTTATAGAATAGAAGTCCTTCTTTCATTACGTATAGAGATTATTTGTCTACGTAATTACAGCTTTTGCTATGTAAATTTTATCGTTACTTTCATCTAACATCCTTGATATGATCCCATAGTGACTACAACTTTTCAAATCATTTATCTACAGTTTTAACCAGTTATTGATTATTTCGATTGCAGTATGGTTTAAATTTTCTTTCTTGAAGTGCTTCTCATAATTTACTGGCTTGTATGTTGTCATCTTTTTGAAGCCGATGAAAATAATACGAATTTCCTTTTTGACGTTCAGGTACTTTTCAATTATGTGCTTCAATCAAAATACTTCCTGCAGGTACTACGTACTACAAGATCTTGTTGCACGGAAATAAGACTGTCAAAATCATAATTTGGAAGGGCTGCAGGAAAACTTAGGGATATGTTAAAAGAATTATATGAAACATCCACAGTATTTAGTTTCGTATTTGTTTTTGGCCCAAAGTTAGCTGCGATATACTCCGTATATTGATTGTAAAGCAAAAAGTATCTAAATATGATAGATATAAATTTCAAGTTTAATATTAGCTAATAGGTAGTTCATTATTACGTTTACGTTTCTTTGAAAAACGTTGGCATACAATGTCGGCAAAAGGCAAATATTTAACATTCACCCTAATGGAATTTTTAAGATAATACAAGATTTCATGAATCTTGCATTGAGTGTTTCTCCATGGGTTTTGAATTAGGAGCTTTTCATGTTAGGCTTTTCACGAGGGTGGATTGTACTGCATTGATGAATACGAGATTTTAAATTTTTATACCCCAGCTTTATGAAAAGTTATAACCTAAAGTTTTGTTAGAATTTCAAGTGAAATGCTAAGGGAGAGTTTAAAATTTCAAGCGCTTAAGACTATACATTTTTATTCGTACCGGAGAGGAAAAAAATTGGTTCCGATCGCATACCGCATATATTTCCTTTTTTTAATTTAGAAAACGATTTTCTAGAGAGGGATCTGACGTGTTTGATGAGATCTTCCAATACATTTTAAAATTCCATATTTTAAATCTGAGTTCAATGTTTGTCCTATTGCTCTTTTCCACTTCTTTTCGTAACCCTTCCTCCTGGATGCAACCTGAATTGAATTCAATCTATCCGCCCATTCAGTGTTCTCCTTTAACGAAAATGCAGACTACAATCGACTTATAGTAACCTAACCTCGCAAAAACGAAATTTATACATTAGAGGTGTCGATTACATAAAAACAAGCTTCTCCACTTTATTGTGGTTAATTACGAGTATTAATTTTGGTGGACATTTCCCTATATTTGAACTCGAACTACAATAAGATTAATGCTCTATCAAAGCAGTAATCACCTTGAACGATCTACACCGCAGTCTAAGTGGCAATTCCAATATATCTTCTCTTCATTAACTAATAGGATTTTAACATCGCTGCAAAACGTTTCAATTAGCCTTATTGTATCTTTTACGATCTAATTTTACATCAATTATAAATCAATCGGTTTCCATTCACAAAGTGTTTAAGGGGGATGTTATAGTTTATGGGTACTGCAAATAAATCCCGAATTTGAATATTAGTACTTATGGCAATTGTAATATAGTCCAGAGGACTACATAGGGTCCTAATAAAGGAAATTTATTCTTCGTTACCAAAAATAATTTACCATATTAACAAGTACAGGCTTCAACTGAAAATGTTCTTTCGCAGTTAGTGTAATGTTTTAACAATAACACGAAATCAAAAAAGCCATTCTAACCAGAAAAACTTTTACACTTATTTAAATGCAGGAAGACCAAAAGGTAGTTTTATATGTAAACAAATGTCAAAGAATATATACCTCAAATTATATTTTAGTAGTTATATAAATAAAATAGAATGCAGGATCTAATTATACAACTAATGGGATTTTTTGGATTTCCAATATTAAAGAGTTTCTTCTAATGACTCTTCTTTCGCAGTCGTAGTAGGTAACGTTGAAAAGAAAATATCTTGTTTGCGAGAAAACTAATCAGCGAAGTTAGAAAAGCAGAATTAAAACTTTTATAAAACTTAAACTCGAGGAAATGAGACTACAAATCCAATTATACTGTTTCTAAAGCCAATCAAAGATATTGAAAAATTGTTACCTAGTATTTTATGATCTTAATTTTTTCTAGAAGTGTATTGGAATTTTTGGAAATGTCAATCCATAATTTATTATTTAATCTTTCCATTAAAATAACCCGTTGCTGAAGTAGCGGATTTCCTCATTCCAACATTTTTATTGTTTTAGAAATATGAACAAATTTGCCTTTAATGTGCAGAATTTCTTGTTTAAAATTTGTATTTTTCAGTTGAGTCAAATTTAAAGTTCAGTTCGAGAATTTACCTTAAAAAATCTGATAGAGAACCAAGTGCTTTATTCAATTAAAATTGGTTCGGGGGCAATGAAAATCCCGCCAATTGATCTTTGTGTTTTAACTGGAAACTACAGCATTGACAAAAGCAAATTCTGTCTGAATTTGGTCACATACACGGTATACATCGATAACTATGTAATGTACGATAATGGCATGTAACAACAAAATAATGCGAAATAGGACAATTACAGCTGTATTCGTAATAACCATTGAATAGCGTTTATGTAAGCTGATGTAAAGGTATAGTGTGTATATTGTTAACAGAAAATGATCGTTGAAAGGCATACTTTGACAAACAAGTGAAGACTAATTAAGATTCATGTAAAGTAATGTGATGTAATTACAAAGGGAATGTAAATGGGAAAATGATATCTAAATCCACCGTTTATTTTTTCCGGATATAGCACCAAATATTCTCGACAGACTTATGAACATGCTTTTCTAATGCGGACTATAAATATTCCTTAGAGGCGAAGGAAAAATCGAAATGCCTCATCGGCAATTCAAATAATATTTGCAATTGAAAACAGGAGCCATATATACGTTAGTTAGCTAAAATTAGTGTTCGCTAAACGTGTTCAAAAGTTCAAAACATACACGCCCCCTACCGCAACTACAGCAAATTCCTCGATTAAACCGTAGTCTAGGTGTACACAATGTACTCATCAACTGAGGGTATAAATCAAAATTGCAGTTTTCGTTGTCGAAGGTCATGTAAAAGTTGATTTATGTGCGTATTTTCCATTTTATTTCGTTCCGTGTTCACCGAATGAATACGGTCGCCACTAAATGAATGAGCTTTTTAAATTATTTTGTATGGGTACAAGGCGTCGGAAAATTGAGAAAGTGTTTTTAAATCGTCATAAATAACGTTGTATTACTGTTTAGGGATCGAAATGTAACGGAGGAAAAATTTACGGTTATTTGTACTAAACCCGACGATATTTACTTTAGATTTAATTTCAGGAAGGAAAATTCGTACAAAATTGAAATAGAGACTAGACAAATGACATTTTAATTAGTAATATTTATTTGTCGTTAGTGCAGTTGAAAGCCCACATCAGCTTTATGTCTGTACCTCTGCCCAACTAATACGTCCAAAAGATGTAACAGTTTTGAAAGAAATTAAGCTTTAATTATGTTAAACTTTTTAAACTTCCATTTATTTGTTACACAATGCTGCCTTAAAATAAAATTTTAATTAATGTACAGAGGCTCAAAGATGGAAATGAAATGCTCTATTTTTCTTACATCGTTTGTTTAATTTTGATTAAGGGTAAAAATTAAATAAATATCATAACATAAGCAAACATGTGCCTTTTTTGTTTACCTCTGAAGAGTGTATAGATATGGATATAGACATGAAATTTTCTGGATTAAAGGATAATATTAATAATATTAAAGGATAATATTTGTTAATACACCGATATTCTGTATAAGTTGCCGGCATGTGGAGAACCTTGTTTATTATTAAATTTTCGAGAAAAGCGTCATCCCTTATTAAAACGTCTATTTTTTGGGAGTATAATTTAAAAATGTACAAAATATTTTTATTTCATTATTGTCATGATTAAATTTTGGAACACCCTCGTTCAAGATCACTTTAATTGCTATTTTATTTACTTGTACTGTTGGTCATGTCTTTCAAAATAGTATTACTTTACAATAGGCATATGAAAAATAATTTTCCAATTTTTAACTATTCTTGTTGACTTCATGATATCTTATTATTGTTATAACTATTTTCTAAGACCCTAACCCAGGTACATGCTACCTAGATACCGTAATAAAATAATACGGTGTAATATTATGAAGGACTGATAGACTGGCAAATCATGGCAAATTTCGAAGAAGTGACTTTAATTTCATAAAATATAATGTTAAAAAGTAACATTTTTCACTTGTCATTTCAATAGTAATGTGTTACAATTACTAATTACTTTTCCTCAAAAGTAATATGGTAGTTACTCAGAAAAGTAATTCGTTACTCCAACCACTACGAAGTACCCATTTGTTGTTGGAAAGAAGTTTTAGTTTTTTATTGAATCAATTAATTATGTATCCTTTCCATACCATAAGATTAATTTTTTAAGTAAACATTCCCTTAATGGTGTGCAAGAACTTTTACAATGAATTATGCGCCTTTTACTCAAATTCCAAAGTTTCTAAAATATACACAACAGTATAGTAAATAAAAGGAAAAAGAAAAGGTTCAGATGTATTCCCAACTGTCATTTCCCACCTAATACACTATGAATTTGGTAGTTCATAGTAAAACTATGAAAGTAGTTTAATGACGCTACGGATTTAGAAGTTCGTAGCAAAATTAGATGGTCTATGAGTAACGCTTTTGTAACCATGCAATAATTTAAATAAATAATTACATACTCACGCAAGAAATATATGGAATTTTTAAACTGCCTTGGTTTTGTAGAAGTACCATTTTCTATGTGAAAATTTCATTTTTAATAAAACTATTGTACGGTAGTGTGTCATTCTTCATATAACCATAAGAAACGTATCAAGTTGCGTGATAACTTTTATTACATCGGTTTTGTGTAACCTGTCATCAGTTGGGCGGGCATTATTCCCGGAAAATTATAAGTCTCTGGATAAAATATTTTGGTGCTGAAATTTACCTTGCCTTTCAAGTACACACTAGCATTATTTTTGAAACATACCACAAAATATTTTGTCCGTGACAAGCGGAGCCCCAAAAAATTAAGTAACCGCAAATAGAAAAGTAGAATAATTACTGAAGTAAAAGCGATAAGTTTAAAAAAATATGTTCAAAACCAACGTCTAGATAAAGTGATGGAACTTATTTTTAAATTACTTTCACGTTTAACCCCGATTAATTTAATGATAAATGTGAGTTAGTTGAGTAAATCCTCCATCAACAAGAATCTCTGGCGATAGCTTAAATTTGGGTTATGTGCTGGTGAAGGGTAGAATCGATCAAAATAGTAGGCTTGTCGCAGAAAATGCAATGGATTATTCAAAAGGTTGCGGCACAGGAAAAACCGACAGAACGTAGCGAAATAATCCGATTAATGTGAAATACGTATTTTGTGGAACTTTGCTACGTTTGAGGTGTCATGTTTTCAGCGAGAGAGGGAAAAAATTGTTCCGAAAAATCATTTGATGCGTGCATCTCCCAAATAGTTAATAATTCATAAAATTTACATAATTTTGAAATTAATGCAGGTATGTATATCCATCTTGCAACATTAGACATAAATAAAGACAAACTGATTGCATGTGGTCTAATGACGGGTAATAATTATATAGAAATTAATTGTTGACTGAATTCATTAACCTCGATCGATTTAGGCGTAAAGTTTTTATATCGCCGGCAGCCGTTCGATCGTCATCAATTAAACGAATGTTTTGTCGATTTGGCTCAAATCAATTCTTTGTTATCTCTCTCGAGTGAATTTTCTATAGATTATAAAGAAAAATCAGAAGGAAAATTTATTCAAAAACCAAGGATTTAATTATCGCATTAATTACAAGCGAGCAGATCTCTTCTGTCTCCCTAGAAATTCTAATGCCGCAAAGGAAGTGGAATGTATTTAATAGGAAGTGGCACAGAACGAGAGAAAAAACCTCATTCGAAATCAGATCCGGAGGCTGGTATTGAATGAAATGACGCCATCAAACCGAAAAAAGAATCATTAAAACACGCTAGAGCTGAAAATTCGGTTATTTAAATACACGCTTGGTTAGCTAGTGTTTGCATGATTTTTACTGGAAATTCGCGAGATACACACAAAGGGTGAAATTTGTTTAATTTAGAGTTGTGACTTCCTGCTGCATCAACAAATGAATAACTTTTAACACAGCCAACTTTTTAAAGGGATGTCATTTTTATTATTCGTGTATGAATCCTATCTACATTTTTTACCTACCTTCTGGCTTTAAATCACAATAAACACGTGAAAATTTGAAACATCTGGCACCTGTATTCTTACACGCGCCGTTTTCATTGATCTAGATAAAACAAATGGAATGGTAGTGTGCGCAAGAGAAATGTGGTATGTCTAGATAATGATCGAGAACAGCTACATTTTGGGTAAAAATAGTACACTTAACACTAATTAGGGTGATATTTTAAATAGTCCGTTCTCAGATTTGATAAGAGTGCTTTTCAAATTTTGCCTGGTAATCTGTGGGTGTTCACCCTTCTTCATTATTAATGGGTAGTGCGGTCGTAGAAAATAATTTGTTCAAATGAGTAGCAGAACAAATTTATTCAGTGTATCGTGGACATGGCATCCAAACTCTACAATACGTTAATATGTCAAGTACAGAAAATTGTATTTTTTTTTTGTTCTTATTTGGCCTTTATGAAATAACAAACAATACTAGGGAGGACACAAACAAAATATGAAGTTGGAAGAAGGAAGTTGAAAAGTTTGGTAAACCAAAAGTTTAAAAGAGAAAATACTTGTATCTAATATAAAATGAAGAAAGGAAACAGATATGCGAATCGGATCTTCATCACTTGTTTTCATCGTCATGGTTTCCATTTCGCGTAGTACTGACCGTAATAATGTTTTATAAATTCTCCTTGTAGTTCTGCTTCCAGTACTTACTATTTTGTTAATGGCGTGGAAGAATCTACTGATTGCCATTATGGTGTCATTGATTTATTTTTTCTTTCAGCTTTTGTTGAATATTGTATAATTTTAGTGCCTATTTTAACGTAATTGTCCACATTTTTGTAAAATATAGAATTATTTTGAAAACTGCTTTCTTGCCAAGTTGTCCTTTATTGATATCTAATGATTAACTTGGTGTCGGCTACTTAACTAACACATGCCTTTCTATTTTTTCCATGGTGTGTATGGTGGTGGTGATCTTCGATCTTTGCGATATGACGAACACTAGCTTTATTATCAGGAACGCTGCGTACATACCAACAGTCTGGTTGCGATGACGACGTAGTCTCGCTGAAATGCCCTCCTGGGACCAGCATCACCATCGAATTGGCTCAGTACGGAAAGTCTGCACCACGTGAGTCCCTCTGCACAGTAAAAACACCGCCATCGAGGGTAGTTTCATCGAATACGTCTTGTCTGTGGCCCAACGCCATCCAGGTCAGTAATTTCAATTGTTTCTATTACTCGTTATTTCTACGTCCTTTACTCTAGTTTTACTCCACGTATTTTGGTAATGGACAGTTTTGTGCAACTACAAAGGATTCCGATTCTGTCTCTGCTTGTTCGATTTATAGTGTTTCAGGCTCAAAAGTTAACATGATTATGATGATGTATGGGTATTAGTTTTTTTAGAAAGATCATCGTTATTTTATCGTAAATTTTACTACCCCTGATAGACATACAAATACTAGTAATTTTATTCATTTCGTGCTTAGCAGGTATAATCGTAATATGCGATAACCGCTGATTATTATTATTATAAACTGAAATTTATTTGCTATTGTTCTATTCCATATTTATTGAAAAACGATATTATATTAAATTGTGTGCAGTGAATACGGAAAAATGAATTCGTACGTGTTCATAAATAATTTGAATTGATCCGATTCCAATATGGAACTTTCCTTCGCATTTAACAGGCTCAGTTGTTCGTTAATTTTTTCCACACTGTTTATATTTATTTATTATACATAGTTATAGATTCGCAGGCTCGTTTTGAATTATGTTGTATGTAATTTATTTGGTCACAGTTTTTGCCAATGTTGCCAGGAAATTAAACATTAATGTGTTAGTGTTAGTACATTGCGTTGCAATGTACTGAAATATTCAATTGAAATAATAAATATAAACCTACACGAAGCAACTACTTCTATGGCTAATACCACTCAAGACATTGAATTATACGGAACGATTCATATTGAAGGTTCTGGCATTTAAGCATGGGAAATATCACAAGAAAATTCATAAGGGGAAAGGTGTTTATGACTGCGAAAAAAGGATTCGAAACAGGAATTAAAAATTTAGAATTATATTTTTCTTACATCTTACATATATTCCTAGAGTTCCGGTTTCATCCTTTCTAGTCGTAAACTCCTGTTTTTATGAATTCTCTTGTGATATTGAACTAATGATGTCGAAGTCCATTCTCACTCATTATTCGTGATTCTGTTATCGTATTTACTTACTTGGTTATCGCAAGGCTTTACATTCTTAGGTCTGGCGGTTTCTCCTCCAGCTCTTTTCTCGTTTCTATGAATGTTTAGTACATCACTCCTTTTGATTTTGTCTGCCATTTGTTTTGATCTATTGCTTTTATTTATTTTGGTAAAGTTGTTTTAAACACTTAATTGATTTCTATTTATTTCAGTAAAGACTTCATTTTATCCTTAACTCTTTTTATTCTTAAATGTTTTGTGTTCAACTAATATTGCCTAGGTTCCAGGTTATACTGTAGATCCACAATATTGTGCCCAAATAATCATAGATCATCTATATTTCGAGATTAATTTGAAATCTCTGTATCCGTACGTGTTTTGACGTTGTATTTTAGTTTCATTATGCCATCCATCACTAATGTAAACAGTAAGGGAGTAAATGTACCTCTTTGCCACAAATAATAGGGAGTAAATACGCTACTTTGACATCGTTTTAGATATTCAAGTAGACAATTTTATTGGCCCCATGGCATGAACCTCTTCAAAATTTGGTCCATAAAGTCCTCAGTCCATAAATATTTCTTTTTTTGATACAATTTTGAGCAGAATGCTATCGTGGTCCGTTGTCTTCTCTCTCTTTAACATCTTTTGCCACTTCCACTACTTCACATTGCTGCATTTCTTTTTCTGTATATGTTTGGTTAATGGTATGATTTTCTTCATTTCCCCCTTGTGTTGTAATTATTAAATTAGTATCTTTTTACTGTCTGTTGTTGAATATTTCCCCCTTCTTTTTGTTTTATATGGGAAATGATGATATGGGTATATCTTCTCTCCTGTTGTAACTCTCTCATGTTTTATTTCTCTTAATAACACAGTTTATGATATATTTCCGCCCTGAACTTCGCCTCACTGGTAAATTAATGAATGTCTTTGTGTGTAAAGAATGTATAAATTCGTATCAAAGTATTCAGAGTACAGAAATCAATCAATCTTTTTTCCATTATAGTTTAAAATGTCTTCTCCGTGTATTCCTATTCTCCTTCCAGACTTTGCCTTTTCGAACGTCCATTCAAATCCTTTTTCTTTTTGTTGATTAATCCTCATTTATTCCTCATAGTATCATTATCAATTATGTATTACACTAATTAATCTGTTAATCACATTAAACAATCTTTCTGGTGAACAATTCGGATTTGTACAAAATGTTGTGTTATCCATACAATTTACTCTTGAGATTAGCCTCCCGTATATCATTTCCTGCTGTTTACAAATAATATAAATTTTAATAAACAACAATGAATGATTATGAATAATAAATTTCATGAAAATAGCTACCAGGATGTAATATCAAAATATTTAATTTTATGAACTACATGAGTATTCAATGAATTCAATAAATTTATATAACAAGCAAACGAAATGGTAAATTGTAATGTAAAATGTGTTTTTTAGTTTGGAACTGGTTATTTAAATATAATTACTTTTGTCAATATTTCAAGGGACAAGAGACAAAAACTGTTTTTCTTGACACATTGGTATCGTGCAAAGAATACTGTTACCATTTTATATTATTGATAAGAATTTAAAAAGAGGTTAAAACATTTTTGATTTCATAATTAATAAATCTGATGATCTAAAGCGCAGTTAAAAGGAAACCCTATGCCTTGCAACATATCCGGCATAAATATTGACCTTGCTATTTATGGAAATTATTCATAATTTCTATATTTTTGCTATCGTATAACTTCGGTAAAATGAACCTCCTATATTAAACGTACAGTTATTATGAATCGCATGCAAAATTAATTGGTTACTTGACCAGATACACACTTCTTGATTTAAAATTGTGATTAGGTAGATGATTACCACCGGTCAAATAGTTTGTATCATCAATACAGTGTATGATTATTATGTTTTACTGTAAGGCATTCTCGTTGAAAGCATATTTCAAGTTCGACCACGTGACGAATTCGATTTGATCTAAATGAAATTCTTAGAAAATCAATAGTTATTTCTCTAATAACCTGCCTTTTGGAAGAAATCAATACATAACCTTTCTAAATTAATGGTTTTCCAGGAAATTAGTACTAGATATTAAGTACTCCCGGAGCATATTAAACGCGGAAAAGGGGCCTTCTGAGCTCTAATTATATGTTTTCTATTATAACAAGTAATGATCGCGCTCTGAAGTAGCGTCTTGAGAGAAATGAGAAAAGGTTAAAGCTCACCTAATATGATTTGGTTTTTATTTTAGATTCATCTTGTCATTTTAGGCAACAGTGATACAGAAAAATTGGTAATAGTTAACGTTCAATTTTCTCGACTATAACTCAGTTTACTCAGCGTTATTTCATGTACATTAGTGCAACTAGAAAATACCGACCGTAGCACATGTCACTGTACTAACGTATTGGTGCCTCGACAAATTTTGTTGGTTTCGTCCTATTTCCTTAATTAAGCATAAAAAAAATATTTATCCAGAGATAAATATGGAGAAATAATTGTACCATGGACAAAACCTGCTGATTTATTTCTATGTACTTCGCTACTGCGAAATGAAGATTTGAAAAGTATATTCCTGACGTAGCATTAAAGAAACTATATCAATTATGTACAAAGAAAATAGAAATCATGTCAGGTAAATATTGCCTTGAGCATCTAATAATTAATTCCTCTTCTAGATAATCTCTACTAAGTTGTCCCAAGGTGCGAAATTTAAAAGTGTACAATATGCTTAGTGTTAGGGAAACCATTGTGGCTGTCAACATCAAAATTAGATGCCAGTGTCAAATGACTAGTATTACGCTAATTGTAAGAGATGATTTGTACTAAGCTAAACTTGTAGATTTCAATCAGTTCAGTATTTCATTCCAAATCAAAACATTTGAATGATTGTAATTCTCACAGACCACGTAATTTTAATGTTGTAATATAATTGCCATACGCTTAGTGTCAGTTGTGTTAAACGAAAACGATTCAACGGATTAATTATAATCCTCTCTTGTCACCTTTTAAATTTTTTATAGATTTTTTGTCCCGAAATATAAATCAAAGATAATTTATAAGGACTTGACGGTGGCTCTAAACTTCATACTTAATAACACACTTTTTAATTGGTCGCACTTGGCCCGAAAAGACCAGAAAATTTGTCTGCATGCCATCAGGACTATATTAATAATAGAAGTTATTTACAGACATTAAATTCTTCGCTTTAAATTTATTCTAGGCTTGTGACTTTAACACCTGCTAGCGTCTGAATATAGACGTTAGTGAACCTAATATAATTGTACCCTTAACATTCCAAGTACATTTATTATAGTTGACGTCCAAAAAGGAGCACGATTAAGATATCTTAATGCATTGTCTCTGTCGGAAATTCTCAAATACACGAAGTGGTACAAATGGACTAGTGATTCTGTTCTGTTTGTTTTTGTAACAGAACATCACAAATGAAAGTGAAAATGATAAATACGTGTAAGTGTAGCGAGACATAGAGAGTGAGGAAAAGAAAAGTTTACTTAAAAATGGGGTGTCCGTTTTCTTGTAAACCTACGATCTGTTTTCCATGAATCGATAGAAGGAAGCTTACTGGTTCTATCAATACCATTTATACTCGAAAAAATTACGCTCCAAAATTGGAATTTGAAAAGTTGAAGACTCACCTGGTTAATTCTTTGATAATTTCGTTTATCGGTAACAGTTCAAGCTGATGTACGTATAAAATAACCTTAGGATACAGAAATCTAATATTCTAAGAACCATGGACATATTTACTAAATCTAGGATTCTATCATAGTGATGCACACTGTTGTCGGTTGTTACACAAAGTCAGAGATTTCAGGGAAATAACTGGATGATTCGTTCAGTTTCAAAAAAATCGCGTCGGAGCTTAATTTCTTCAAACTTAAAGTTACAACCTTGGTATTTTATTAAAATCAAAGAACATCAAAGAATAGAATCAGAGAAGTAAGGAACAGAAACTTCAATTGCACTTTGATAGAATTTTTCAGTACCAAGTGTTGTCATACAAAATATGGCTTACAATGTCTTACAAATTTTGTTGAAATTTTGTGGCCAATGGATGAAGTGTACCCAAAAATGAAGCAAGGTGAAGATAAATTAGAAAGTGTGAAGCATTACCAATGAACTAATTTCTGCTTTTTGGTTTTTCAAGAAAAGAAAATAAAATCTACCAGTGTTCGAAATCAATGAAAAACTGTATCAGCAGTGGTGGTTGAATGTCAATATTCATATTGCTTCAAATGGTTGTTATTATTATATTGTATTGTTGAAATTAGTTAGTAACTGCAGTGTACACGAAAACTAAACCAGTATTATTATCAATACGTGGACACCTACTTCGGTGTAGTAAATTCAGTTTAGTAAAATGTTCCTTCTCGGCAACAACTGCCACATCCTTTATTTAAAGTATGTACAGTAAAGAAATCCTAAATATAATTGCTCACTTAAATTTCAACGTATTACATTTTCCTATCTTATCCTCGCTTATCATTTCGAAACAATTTTTCGTTTCCTTCAGAATCATCCAGGATTATATCCACTTCAAAACACATTATTACCGCTCCTTCCCTTCTTTTTCATTATTTTGTAAATTTCAAGACCTGTAAGTACGATGAACGACGTGAAAATCGTAGAAGTCGGTCAAGTTCGCGTTTGCTAGTTTCGATTAAAATACACATCGAGGTTTGAGGAAGGTTTTTAACATGCAACCAAAGGCAATACTTATTCAGCTCGGCTAATGACTAGATGGAAATTAGGTCCTAACTTCAACATGAATACAAACGGGAACATTTCACTTCCCTGATGAAGAATAATGGAAAAAATCGTATGTTGGAATGAAAACAAAGAAAATCGTTATATTTAATTATACATGTGCTTTATTGTTAGAACCTGATAACGCGTACATCTATTTTTTTCGGAAACGTTGCGATACAAACGAAATGCAGTAAATGGCTTTGTCTGATAATTGAAGGTTTTTCTTTATTGCTTAATAAAATTAGCCTACCGACTGTAAAAATATGTCTGTTTCGTACTAATTATTTGTCACGAGCACTTTTAAAAGTACAACCACATGTTTTAATTAGATCTCCTTGACGTTTCCCAGTGTTCAAATTTTTCTGATAAAGGGTAGTTTAAAATTCTTGATGGTATGCACAGACGTCGGGACAGAGTGGTAAATGAAGAAAATTAACTTCATTACGAAATTACTAACCACAGGTGGGTTCGCAAGGGAAGCGCTCTCGAGTGTTCCTCACGGGCTTTGGTAAAAGTGTATAAGGAGTGCTCAGACACACGTTTTTTGACACGTGCCGTAAAATTTTTGCTTATATTAAGTATTGTGAATTATATCTAAAATTCTATTCTACTGAGAGTTTGGTGAGTCTTTCAATCAGAACAAGTAGTTCAATTATTTAGCAAATAAGTTGTAATTTAATGTATTACTACGAAATTTTATTTGTAGACGTTCCAGAATCATTTGAGAACTGTCTTTATGATTTTACATCATATGGCAGCCCTAATGATTGTCGTTATAATATAGCACTAATCAAAGGTAAAGTGACATAGGATGCAAAATTCGTAAAGTCGTAGTCGTAAAGCAAGTAATAAGTATGTTATTAGTTCTAAACACGGGCAGCCTAATACATATACTGTATATATTATATATATATATATATATATATATTAGTTTACTTAAAAGTGGTTTGTATAAGTTATGACAAATATATATTAAACCATTTTCACAAACGTTACAACAAAATTTTGATATCGCAGTAGGAAATACACCATTAGAATTATACAAGTATACGTGCTGACGTTAACCTCACACCGACGAGGAAGTGAATATATTTCATGAAGATTTATGTTTGACATTAAACGGCATGAAAACACATTTCATCATAATATCGGGGAAAAAATGAATCGGAGATACGTATGTCTGGGCAATTTCGTATCAGGGAATGAGATTATGCTGTAGGCTTCCACATACAAATAAATGGCGTTTCCAAAAACGTAAATACATTCGCAAATTAAACCAAATAAATTTATTGTAATTATTAGTTATTCGTCGAGATATAGATGGAATAATATTTTTGGGTAATTTTCAAAATTCAATAAATAACTTTAAGATTTAAATTCCCGATCAGAGCATTCATATCTGTAGAGGATGTTATTAATTTTGATTCATAACTACGCAATATTTACTTATCGAGGCAAAGACTGATGGATATTTTGGAATATTTTTATACGGAAGGATTCATTCAGTTCTTAAACAAACTTAATCACAGAAATGAGATTTTTGGTAATAGAAAAAAGAACAATTTCATAGTTACCCGAATTAATTAAGTTTTTTGAAGCCTTTGTATGAAATGGTATTTTTTTGAAAATCTTTCACAGTATTTTTCTCTAACATTTTAGATATTTTTTTTATATTTTATAGATTAGATATTTTATAGATTTTTTTTCGATCCAACGACGTTAAAAATTAATACTGCCGACAATTTCCTTTTTCGTCTTTACAATTTTCACCATTTAGTGACAACATTCGTGTAATTCGACATCAGACGGTCGTTCCTCCATTTGTTCGACGATACCCTTCCTAACTTCATTAGGCAGAAACATCAAAAAATTGTGAAGCCACTTTCTAGTCCCGCTTTTTGCCCCCACGTAAGCTTTTGCGGGTGTCGCCCACTGAATTTTTCTTCTCTATTCAAAATAATACAAAAAACTTAAGTGTTAGCAGAGGCAACAGGGAGGAATTTAAATGAAGTTGCCAAGATTGATCTAGGCGAGGGGTTCGGCCGACCAGCGGCTGCGTTATTAAAATTTTGATTGGTACGGACACAGATTTTTGCTCGCAAATCAAATTTATTTTTGTGAATAACTTCTGAAATCTCTATTAAGGAAAAATCTATTTTACTATTGTTCATTATTTAAGAAAATATTTTTTTAAACAAAATGTAAGAAAAACGTGTGACATTTAAACAATAAACATATTAGACATTGTAAACTGGAAAATAATTCATCATAAACTTGTAAAAATATGCCTAATCTCTCATTGTGATTAAGTTTCCCGTTTAGTCATACTGTTTACATTTAAAACATTTGCCTAGTAAGTATTTAATTTTCTCCCTTCTTTATTCATCTTTTATTAATAGTTATATTTACCTATTCCATATTTTAATAAATTGTCTCGTTAATAAAAGTCGACGAAAATTTAGTCAGTGTTTTCTATTCGGTGCTTGTCGGATTATATCCCAGGAATGTACCCCTCCATTATTTTATATTTTTAGGACTCTTGCTTTCTACCCGGGCCACGTTTGCCCTCGATAATAAGCCATAACAATCGGTATTTGTTGTTTATATATACATCCTAGGTATGGGACTTTCCAAGTTTTTATTGTAAGTAGAATTTCTCTACATATGGCAATTTATCTTGGGGTAATTGTATTTGTCATAGGTACGGTGCATGGATAATGAAAATTATGCTGGGAGGATTTATTTTGTATTTCCATGATTGACTTGGGTATTGCCCTCCTTTACTGAAACGGATAAAAAATTAGAAAGATTTTTGGGTAGTTCAAGGCGCTGGCTGCAGGTATAGATCGCTATTATTACGAGAGTAATAAAAGATTTTAAATAAATTTGACTAGTGTCTACATCTTGTTCCCCTATAAGTTCTATGAGTTCATTGTGGATTCCATTTGTACCAGTAGCTTTCACTATATTTGTTGTCTTATAATAAGTAAGTTTTTTTTTCCATTTATTTGATGATTTTGATTTCCTGTCATCTGAAAATAGCCCAGTTATGTATTGTTTCCACAGCTCATTTAACTCTCCTTGTATGTTTATTACTTCTGTTGACAAGTGTATTTGTTTGGATAGTCCTGTTATACTTTTCTTTCACCCAGCGTTCCTTTGTTTCCTTCATAATTTTTTTTATTATACGATGCGTTTATTTCTTTTGTTTCTATTCTTAAAAAGCCTTCTCGAAGTGATCATTTCCATTATTTCATTATTTGTGCAATGTATGCGTTTTCGTGATTGGCATTTTTGATAATATTTTCAGTATCGCTGTTTTTGGCCCTTCAACCCACTTAAAGTCCACTGTAATTTTTGACGGAACTCACTACGACTTGGTTAATTTACTTTTTTAAAGCTGATCAGGTATGCCCTTTTGCGTCATCAAGGTTTGTTGTCTTCCTTTTGCTGTTCTTAATTTGGTTAATTTAAACATGTAATGTGGCTATTAGCTAAGCTATTATAAGTTTTTGCATTTTCATAGCATTTCAAAACCTTTGATTGATGAAAGTGTAGACAGTTGTTTCGAAAAAATATTTTCAGTTATCAAGAAATCCTTAACATAGTAATAATGTAGAAAAATTAGAAACATCTTCGCTGATTGTAACGAAGGGCCGGTTAGGAAATGGCGAAAGTGTAAGAAATCAAAAATTGTGCAAAATACGTATTTTACATATTATCCAGCAATCATCGTTGATCTAAACAGTCTTTCAATGGCTGGTTCTATTTTTCTCAAGGAAAGAAGTGACGAAATGGTTCTTGAAGCCCTTGAGTGTTGTGTTAATTGCATTTGAATGAGTTCTTGAAACACGTCGCGTGAAGGCTCATAAGTCAAGTGTAGGATTAAAATGACTCATCGGTCGAATCTCTCCTCCATCATAAGGATCATAAATATTTTGACCAAAATCTTACGTGCGGCTCGACAGCATATATTTCGAATAATAGTTATGGCTTGAAGTTAATCTGATATTTTTCGTACACATTTTAAGTAAATAATTAATAAACAAAAAAAAAATCGAAAGAGGACGATTAAAATAATACTTCAACTGATGAGTTTGAGCGTATTTATGAAAGTTTCTTAGCGCATGCATCATTTATACAGAAAATAAGAAAATCATGGTTCTTATTTATTTGATGTCGTGTTGTTTTCATGGATATAAATAATACGGAGTAGTTGTAAATTCAAGAATTTTAAGGTCTTTATTGTCCGGATGTACTGTACCTATATTGTGTGCTCTTCATAAAGTAATTTAATTGGAAACGGGACATTACAATCGATAAACTTTTTAGTATTGTTCGTCGTAAAGTGGAATTACGATAACGACTCTGTAACTTCTTCCTATAAGAATGCATGTGTTTTTTTTTTGTACTAAATGCGATATTTATTTTCTGAAGCCCGAAAATACAAATCCCATCGAGTTGTCTGGGAGAGTTTCATCTGGTTCTCGCGTTTACCTCATCACTTGCCCTTAAATATATATTTCACCATTTCGATGTGGAACAAAAAAACCAGTAAAAAACGATAATCAATAGTTATCCGGTTTCTGAAAATGGTTTGTTCCTTTATATTTCATCTGACTAATTGTCTTTTCAGCCAAGAACTAGAAAATTCAAAATACAGTTTAAATTTTTCCAGAGGTTATTCATTTTATTCCCTCGTCTGGTAAAAAGTTGCAAATGAAATGTAACGATGCTGTATTTTTCCCATGGTTTTATTTCTTGTGTTGTACATAGAAACAGTTTTATAATACTTTTTGAAAGAACCAACATAAGACCTGTCGCGTCAATTTTACTCATCCAAGACCTGTTCCGACAGAAGTTTCATACTAAATTCCAATTGATTCCAGCCAATAAAATGCTGAAATCTAATCACTTGACTAATCTGACGATCAAATATAAAGCGTTCAATGTGCTGAAACCAGCTTCTAAAAGTTTAGGAGTTATATTAGATTAAACCTGCGTACTGGAATCGATGAATTCTTGGGTTTAGGTTGTATTGTAGAAATTGTTTGAAGAACATGATGTATGGTGATAAATTTTATTTTTGATTCTGTAGTTTCAACAGAATTTCTCAAATCAATATCACATAATTAAGATATGCTAATTTTCGTTTAATTAACTTTACGTTGTTTAAGACACCTTGTATACTAATTAAATGTAACGAATCGGTAACAAGACGAATGTGGAACTCGACTCAGCAAATTTTAAGATATAAATTTGAGTACTGAGTGGAAAGAAGAGAAGTCAATTTGCCACAACATCGACTTCGAAATGACGATTTGCCCCCTGTAGCCATGTAAGGCTCCTATTTTATTTATTTTCTTCTTCCTATGTTCGCTATTGTGCTACCCTCCTTTTTATATCGCTTACATTTGTAGGCCTATAAACCAATACGGTGTTAAAATCATTTGAGTAATCTTTGCGAACGGAGCCATGAGGCATCGTCATGGGTTTTAGCACCCTGGATGTGATATAATTTTCTTTCTTTTACAAAGTTCACTTGGTTTTCATGCCTGTAAAATCCTGCGAATTCTATTGTATAAATTCTCTACATAAAATTAGCTATTTGCAACACCATTTTGTTAGAAATTAGTATAAAATACAAGACACATCTACCTCATATTTCAAATATTAATTCCTCCCTTTTAGCTAAATTTCCCTTTTCTAATCATATCTATTCTTAAAATAATGATATCGAAACTTATATAAACAAAACTTCATCCAAACTGGAATTGGAACGAATTGTAAAATCATTATGGTGGTGGTGGTGGTGGTGGTGGTGGGACGTTTTCAACCGATAAAACCATTGTTATTAAAATTTTAATCACGATTTGACGAGAATATGGCTCGCCACTGTATATTTTAATGAGATCATTACTTTAGGTTGTAATTATTTATAAAAACTAGTAGTATTCGGAGTTAAAAGTTTACACGTTTAAGCTCTACAGCCTTTATTGGATAAGGGTTTATGGGTTTAAAGTTTGCGCATTTACGGTTTATGAATTTATAATGTCCAACTCTAAACCTCTGGTTTCTATAGCAATAACACAACGGCAGTTTCGATTTTAGCGAACGAATGAAATCCCGCGGAGATTAAATAATATTTTAATGACTTCTAACTTAAAGTACACATTTTAGTATATAAGAAATTTACTTTGTTTTCTTACAAACCCTTTAAACTCGACTGTAATTGAACGCTTGTTTTTCTTTTGTGGGCAATTTTATTATAAAAACAAGCTGAAGATAAGTATTTAGATTGAGCTAGGCAAAAATATATTACGCTTAATCACTGATTAGTTCACACATGTAGCGTATTTATCGTGTATTCGTTAAAGAAAGCCTCGGTTGAAAAATATACCTTGTTATTGCATGAGGGTAAAACGGGTAAACAAAATCTGGTCGATCCAGAAAACTTTTTCAGTGTACACGTATCCTGGGAGATATATTTCTAACATCTAACACAAAATAGCTATCCTAAGAATCCCTATCCACAAATTGCATACATTTTTCCTTCGATTCATATTCAAGTCTCAAAAGCTTTAAGGTGAAAAACCGTAATTTATTGTTTTCAGAGACTATGTAAGATCTATACAGAGAATATCGAACTGTCCTGTGTTTTTTGCAATATCCATTAGAAACTTTGAACGCTATGAAATATTTAACATTACTTTGATTGTTTGGATTGCAATCAGTAAACGGCGAAAGATTGGAAGTAAACGAATTGGTCATATCATGAACATTCTTGGCAGACTAACACGATAACGTATTTTTTACAAAAAAAGAACCCAACCATTTTTAATGTTTTAATTTGCCATTCCTTCACTGTTAACGAGGTTTTAGAAATATTTACGTTTTGTCGTAATCTTAATGTTATATTTTACAACTACAACGGCGTAGGTGAGAGGTAACATATTACCCTTTAATTCCGTGCCATAAAACATTTTCCAACACAGCCATTACCATGCAATTAACTTCCTAATATGCATTTCGCTCGCGAGTCAATCGTTAGAAGTATACTGTGACGATGAAATTCGAATACCCAGTATAAATGCCTTTCTTACGTATGTTTATTTAAAATATGAGGTGATGAATTTTTCAGACTAATCGCTTTTGACTTTCCATTTTTATTCTACATTTTGTTTACATCTTAAGCAGTTGAGTTTCCTCTCGTTTTTCGCTCTTTTTTGTTGGTTGTATTATTACCTCTTCTGCCGTAACTGGTACTGATTTTGCACATCGGGTATTCTTTAGAATGTTTCTGTGTTACTCCATCGCCTTCTGTAAGTTTACTGTAATGTTGTTTCCATGTTTCTTTATACATTAAAACACGGTTTCTCTTTGTAATTCTGTTATTCTGGTTCTGTCTTGTCCAGGATTCCTATTTTGCCTTTCTAGTTTCTTATTTTACTTCCTTCATAATTTCCGAAATTTCCTTTCTTTTACTGCTTAAATATTGTTTTCAAACCTTTATTTTATTACTGCTTTTAATTCTTCTATCCACTGATCACGTTTCTTTATATTTGTATTATTGGTTCACACGCAGCTTCCGCCCGCCCACTGCTTCTAACAAACTTCTTTTTTATTTTTCACTTTACGTCTCTTACAATTTTCCATATTATTTTATATATTAAGTATTTCATTATTGATTTTTGTCCCTACATGATACTTCATGATACTTCATGAGTGTACCTATCAACATTTTAATTTGAATTTAAAATTAATTGAAATATTTTCCATGTCCATGCTGTATTGCATTGCATTGTATGTAATCACAGGAAATATGAAATGTGTAACATAAAAAGCGTTTTATTTACGAATACGTTTGTAAGTAATTATAATTTAATGTACGCATTAAATTTAATTTCCCACGGCACCGATTGAAACGTACAAACATTCAAAAAATAATTTATGTTGCGCAACACTTTGCCTGACAACTTAATGTGAATATTTCTATATATATATTGTGAAATAATCAAATAATTGTATTGTTTTACATGTTCGGTATTTCATTATAAAGTACCATTTTACAGCACAGAATTGATTTAATTTTGTTTTATGCTGTCTGTTCTTCTTGCTTCGTTGATTGTACGGATAATTGTTATTGATTTATGTAGGTATGTTCATAGAGGCATATTTTCAACCACTAAACGCAATTGCATTATCTCTTTACTCAATAGATTAGATGTGTTCAAACATTGAATACAATGTATACAAGTTACAAGTAGCAGTTCTGAAGGAGGTGACAGTTTGAACATAAATTTGTTGATGAGATGAATTTTGATGCTATTCCCAGACAGTAAGCTTGATTTTTTAACTCTCAGTTTGAGTGGGTGGGTGTAAAGTGTTTAGGTTAAATTTCACTTCTACAAAGTTTGATGACGTCGTTGTTCTAATTCAAGGGATATAAACAAACTTTTGCCCGGAAACGAAAAAAGACGTAATCAACAATAACACAGCTGATAAAATGCTGATGTTTTGCAGTAACCGCCAGTTGAGAAAGCGATACAGATTTTAACGAAATTGAACCAATGCTGTCATTCTTATGGCTTATGTTATCGTTACAAAGGATAACTAATTATATATATACATATATACTTTCTGTTAAACATTTGTACAACATTTACATTTGGTTAATGTTATTAAAAAAATTATGGTGAATGGTATTCCGATATTAACGCAGAGTTGTTACAAAGTGTCTTTCAAATCCTATGGCAGGGTTGAAATATTATAGATCCATATTAAACTTGTTCATGGAAACGATGCAAAACAAATTGGTCTAATTTTAACCAAATTAATCACTTTTATAATTGTAAAACTGTAATAAAAGAAAAGTTGTACAAGTAGAAAGCAATTAAAAGTGTATATTTTTAAAAACAATGGCCCGGGATTTTAACTGACGCACTTTTCTCGCTGAATAATTGAACGTAATGCCTTGGTAATGGTCAGCTCATTTCAAACAAACTGTAGTGTGGTTTCAAAATAATTACATAATATTAGCTTCGTACGAACATTCATTAGTTGCGTGTTTCCGTGCTCGTTTAATATTTTCATGGGTGCATTTGTCACAGAATCACGTGTTACAATTTTGGTGCATGATTTCATTCGTACCATATTTATTCATTTGGTTGACAAAATTTTACACGAAATAATGTAGGTTAATGTTCATTTGGTGTAAGGCCGTGCACCATAATTCTTTTTACAAACAGTAGAACAAAGGAAAGATTTATAAAACAAATCGAGTTGCTAAAGTAGATGAGTTCTTCGTGCTCGAAACATAATATGGCCGCAGTTGGATCGACAGATATACCATGGCAGCCATAGCTACCGGACGATAGTTCATAAAACATGACATTAACGAAATAAATACGTATTTACGAAAATATTAACGATATTTCAAGAAAGGAATGTTCTCATGCGTTACTGATCTATTGCAAATTCAAAATAGTGATAAAAATTTGTGGGAGACATTTCCTCCACCTAATATATTGAAACTTCCACCTGAGACCAAGTAAAAAATTAGATTCTGAAGCATACTCTTAAAATTATTATATAGTTGCTAACTATTCTGCTTTCATGTTTTGTTTTTGGTGTTCTCCTCCTTTACTAAAACAGATAAACAATTAAAAAAGATTTTTTTGGCGTAATTTCAAGGAGCGGCTTGCAGGTATATATCGCTATTTTGTCAACAAGTCGTCTTTCAACACTGAAGTTGCTACTGGTTAACTATTCCACATATTTCACATTTTGTCCACATTGTTCCATTTCTGCCTGTTCTAAATTATTGCCCTGTGATCTTAATTATTCCTGTATCAAACGTAACTGTACATACTACAAACGTATCTTGTTTGTATCCATCTTTACCTTACCAAATTTTTTTCTGTGATTTCATCCATAGTTCATTATCAAATTGTCTGTAGCTGCATTTTCTTTCTGTATAAAATTTTTCGTGTGCATTAGTACATGAACCTAATGCTGCACCATCATTTATCCTACAAGTGTTTATTGAAGAATGGGATGATTGAATATATTCCTACAAGGGTTTTTTGGAGAGTGGAATGCTTAGGTGTGTTTGTAGCTGTTTTTGAACAGTAGGTTGTATAAAATCAGCAGTTTTGATAATTTTGAAACCTGTGGTATTAAATATTTTACCACATAGACGTGATGCAGCTTTAATCAACGCTAAATCACACTACTGGAATTAAAAACACAGATTTAATAAATTTTTTATATGTGGTACAAATTTGTGTTTCAGGTATACAAAATAATGGCAAAGTTGTTTTTTTGGGTATGTTAGAATTATCGATGTATCATTAGGTATATCATTATTGTATCTATTCTGTTTTGCCATTCTTTTTCAATAACCTCAGTTGCATGGATTTTTAGTGCTAGCGAAGCAAGGTGCAACGTTTATGAAGAATAAATTTCGTTAGTATTTTAAGTTGTAGGGGCATTATACCTGGGAACTCGTCTTGAGACGCACCGTTTATTAGAAACATTAGACATATTGAAAGAAAATCGAACGTGAAATCAGATTTTTCTAATTTTCCTATTGCGTTGAACGAATTAATATCTCTTGTGGTAATAATTATTATGCACCACACATTTGCTAATTTTAAATTATTCACGATCTGGTTACAAAAATACGCAACTCGAAACCGTAGGAATGAAGTGATTGAAAACTTCAATCAAAGGGGTATCGTGTTATTTCGATGAAATGTCCTCGCTTGTTCATCGCATTGCTTCCACGCACCGACAGTGGGCGGAATAATTATTCAACGTTAAAATACTAGATTCGGAGCGGTAAATTCACAGCCATGCCCCATCGAGACCGGCCACGCATTTCCACAGATTAAAGATTCGAAGTTTCGTGTAGTTAGTGGGCCACTCCATCGGTGGAAAATAAAAATAAAAACGTCAACAACAACGGGAAATTGAAAACGTAATCGAAAAATGATTCAGGGACTAACTAACGGGGGTTTTGCATCGACGACAAAAAAGTACAGGCCAAGTCTTTGGTGGACTGCGTACAACGTGAATTGCTGGTTTGGCTGCAAACAAACAGATTTTATCCAGAGAACTAGTGGCGAAGTCTCTGGATAATACGTACCTGCGTGATTTTGCTGCCGGCTTCAAAGAATGCCTGCAACTACAATGCCCTTGCTAAAGGAATATATGCCTTGCCAGGAATAATAATATCCCTGGATAGTTACGGTTAAACAGGCAGCAATTGTCGTCTGTAACAATTTTCAACTTTTGTCGCTGAAATCTACAAAATTTCTTGTTCTTTAAATTTTAATTTGAATTAAAAATAAGCTGCATTTCGTCACAAATGCACAGTCATAATAACAGTGTTTAACCTGGCGGTTTCTGAACACTTTCATTAAGTACAAAATAAAACGATATTTGAGCTATTGCAGGAGCCCACAAAATATCCCATTGTGAGTCTTCTCAGTTTTCTCTTTTTACTAATCCGAATATTCTAGTTTACCTGACATTGCTTTCCCCTGCTTATTTGAAAAAGAACTTTTTAAAATATTTGTAATAACACCCAACTCATTAATTTTTTTCAATTTTCCTAACCGTCCATCCTGATATTTGACATTAAACCCATCCTGATATTTGACATTAAACGTGATCACATCCTAGAAGTATAAAAATCTTTTCTGATTAAAATGAATTTTAATTTAAAATAGGTTCGGGATGTGTTTCATTAAGGTAACTATAATGTTTGGTTAAATATCGGTAAATGAAATCTAAATAAATTGCTTTCTTTCACTAAGAGAACTACATTTACTTCAGTGAAACACACACTGAGCGTATTTTAAGTTAAAATCCGGTTTAACGCTAAATAGCATTCATGAATAGCACAATGTTTTCACAAATTTGATCCAGTTTCGAGATGGCAATAGGGCAAGATATTTGAGTCTTTATAATCATTTCGACTTCAAGCAACTAGTATAGTTTCGTTTCTAGACAGTAATGGAGCAGTAGTGTCTATTGCACCTATTTCCAATTTTCAAAGTAGAATCTAATTTAATGCCAGCAACACAGTAAAAGTTTGGAGTCTCCAGAAGATTTTCAGGTTTTAAGTAAGATCACTTTAGAGCTGGTTGTAAACAGTAAGTTTAGAGCCTTAAGAGTGTTTTCAGTTGACTTTATATCGTGCTACAAATAGAGCAACCGATTTAGAGAAAACTAGTCGTACACTTATTTCCAATTTTATAACTAGTTTATAACTAGGGTTTAGTATACCGCTAGTAACAGAGCAGTGAATACTATCTCCAGAATGTTTTCAGTTTTCAAAAAGGACTACAGATTCAAGTTATCAATGGAGAAATGCATTTAAGGACTCCAGCCGTTTCCAGTGTATAGAGCAATAAGTTCAGAGTTTCATGAGCATTTTCAGTTATTTCAAGAAGTCTGCGCTTTCGAGCTAAAAGTAGAGCAAACAATTTGGGAAATTAAAATTTCTTTTAAAACTTCGATGGCCTTTTTATATTACTGACATTGTTTACCCGATTCTCTGCAACTGTTTTTGTTAGGTATTCATGGTTTATTTTGACTTTCTACTGTGTTTATTCAACTTGCGAACATTGATTTTTCTCATATTTTCTTGGGTAAAATTTTAAGATTTGCAATTGTTTTTGAATAGTTCGACAATTTAATGCATTTTTAGACAAAATATATAATTTAAGAGACTACAATCGATCCGTCCGGGCTATAGTCATATGCAAAATATGAAAATATTCTTATTAAAATGATATTTTTAATGAAAAATGAAACATGCCTGGTTCCTTAATTTCTCCAATGTCGTCGAAAGAGTTAATATTACCTGCTGTCTTTCCCTCATTCTTAGGAACAGGTGAAACCTATTACGGATTATTAAAGGCAACGATTGTCTGTGATAACAATGCGCTAATTACCTATTGATACTGTGTAAGCGGCAGCGAAATAGTCAATAGTCACAATTCATTCGAATTATATATGCGATGTGTGCCACTGTATCTTCTTAAACACGCCAGACAACACGTTCAACATAATGTGTGGTGTAAAAGAGAACAAAATGTAGGGAAAAGAATAGAGAAGGTCGCATATAAGCTCTAATAGAATTTCGCAACTGCAACGAAAAAGAAGCCTTAAAAATTGTTAAACGAGGTTGTCACGTCCAGGTCTTGTAAAAAGTATAGAAGTAATGTATATCGAAGTTGATCATAAGCATGTGTTTGGCTAAAAGATATTTACTTTTACTCGGTAAATGGTTTTTATTATCACACAGTATATTTTCATGACAGTTTTGCTACCAATAACTTTTAGAGTTTATACATCCAGGTATATACCAATATTGGTAGGTGGATTTTAAAATAATTGAATTTCGCCACGAGGTTATGTATGTGATTAGTTGTTCAGTTCTTTGATTTTTCTGTATTTCTGGGCTTCTGCTAGTGGCCAATTGTGCCATCAGCGAGTGCTTTGCGTGGTTGGAGATTCTTCTACGTTCACGTCGTTTAATTACGATGGCAATGAAGGTATTTCCAGCGGCATTACATGGATAACTCAAGCAATTTTTAATTAAGTAATTAGTGTGCTACGTATATGAAAATATTTCTAGTAGGTCACCTCCCAGTATGGTAATGGTGGATTTACATGAAATGCTGTTATTTCGTATCGTTTCTTTTTGATTATTCTTCTTTCGGATTAGATTTACATTCGAGCGTATTGATTTTAAACATGAAACGATATTGCTATACGCTTTGATATCCGAGGAAGTTCAGGTTTAAACCGATATTTCCTATTTGACTCGACGTGTTTTATGATATATGATTAAGAAGGGAATATGCTAAGAAATCAAGGAATAATACTGCGCTTTCGCCATTATATAAACAGTTTACAATACTCATTTTACTGGAAACGGACGAAAATGATTTTTGTGTAGGTGTCCTAAACGATGTTATTTAATAACTATATTCACGCATGTTGCTGTAGGCGCCAAATTCATATTCATCAACATTTTATAACAGTAATGATTCAAGTTAAACTCGAGGCACTAAAACTTTTGATGTCACGTACCGTTTTGAACTTTAGAGGCCACTTTTAAACCCCTCCGGTGTTTATACCGATGAGAAATCCTGCTGGGGGCCATATTCAGTTTCCGGAGTTACCTCCCGGAACTAGACTGAGGTCAGAAACGTAACACTTCGCTTGCATAAATCATATTCAATTATAAAACCCCCCAGCAGAAGCATTTTAATATTGGAATGTTTTTTAACGTCGCTTAAATATTCTACGATTCAATTAAAATGTTTTAAAAGTTGCCTTTGGGCCCCAAGGCGTCTATTTATTCGGGGAGTCATTTTCGCTAAGTGGGATTTAAAAGTATCTTAATAATGTACTGTGTAACGACTATTTGTTTCTAAAAGAACACCTGCTGGTGTTTTAGCGTTGAAATTATTGATTGTTCATGATTGATATGATTGTTCTTTAACAACGCTTAAATCGAAATGCTTATTAACCAGTGCCTATGCAGTGATTGCTCTTAAGAATGTTCAGTCTTTGTTCGACACCCTCATGGTGCTTTTAGCAAAAAACTCTACGTGAATTCAAATGGTTCAGCACTCTTCAGTCTTCGCATAAGACGTTTGCAGTCGATCAGTTAACGAGCTTCTTCGTTTTCGTACCTTCGTGTTTCCCAACAAACCTTTTAATTGAGGCGTAGTGTAAAACAATGACAAGCCATAAAAGCCACAGAAAAATTTTGTAAAGTGTTTGAAATCACAGTTTACGTGTTGCTTCCTCAACTTCCTTATACCTAAACTACAATTGGAGTGTTTTAGTATAGATAAATTATTTGAAAAATCAACAAGAAAAGTGGAAAAAAAGATTATTAAAAAAATAGTAGATTGTGTTTGCATTAAATTGATTTAGGAAAATTCTGTCACACTGCTCATCCGGAACTAAAAAAATTGATTTTCTGGGCACAATATCAATTTTTTTGTTTTTTTGGCGTTCCAACCTCTGCTTATGAACTTTGGTAAAAGGCACCTTATGTACACCTTATAATAATTTTTCTGACTTGCAAATGACGTGAAATCATTCTGTCGAAATAAAACTTGGAAAGCATATTTTAGGTGACGCCTTTCTATTGATGTAAAGTTCCTATTTGTGTTCATTACTATATGGACTTTGGCTCTTTTATCAGCTACGACCATAGAGACATTAGGAGCCAAGTTTTGTTTTGTCATAACGATGATTGAGTCGTCCATATCGGTTTATGTATTTAAACATTTTATAGATGTAGCTTCAGTGCTTTTTTTTGTATTCTGTGTTCAACGAAATACGTTACCTTGACCCTTATTATAGCCATGAGTGCTTAACTGGTACATTCATATTTACCTGCAATAAAATGTTGTATCTGTTGTTAATTTGGGGATAAATACTACCTTGTTATAGCTCATACGAAATTAATAATTTTCTCTTGCTACTTGGGATCCTTCTGTACTGCTTTGTAACGCATCCTACGGTTAAACGAGACAATTTCTTGTAGATTCTATTTTAATATTATACCGTTTATAAGTTTTATACGTCTCTGATATTGATATTTTAAAGCCAGTATTGTATTCAATGCAGCATATTTTTCTATACGTATCTAGGAAAAACCCAAGCTTTGTAATGCTAAATCCATAACGTTGTCATTGTAGAACCTACAAGGTTTTACTTCCCTTGTTTGATAGTCCAGAATTTTGTTTTAACAAAACCAGACATCTTTACGCAAAATTTCGTATGTATTATGTTTACGAGACTGGTTATGGATAAATAAATTCGAAGCCTAGACTTTGGTCAATGGAAAATATTTGCGGGATTCAGAATAGCCTACTAAAGAAGCGGAAAGAATAGGAAATAATGTATATTTCCTGTCGTTTTTTCAGATACGTTGTACCAATTTCCCTTTATTGGTATTTTTTTTTAGCGAAACTTCAAAAAATTATGGTTTTTGAGTATGTATTAATAAAATAGATATTTAGATAAACTACAAGGCTAATAATCAGCAGAAATGCGTTTACAAGATTACTTACTGGAAAAACGGATATAATCAGTAACAACTGAAAAAATAACTGAAACTTTAATTGTTATTATGATTGAAAGTGGTTCTTTAAAATAAAGTCTCTGGTAAAAAATGAAACAAGCATGCTGAAAAGCAAAATAAAAAACAAATCCACTCATCCCTGTTACTTTAAACCCAGTCTTGGAAATACTTATGATTAACCAAGTAGTTAATTTAAAACGGAAAGTATTAGTACGAAGCGTCTGAACATGATCAATTTTTTAACGATTCCATGGAATTGCAAATGTATTCGGATAAGATCCGGAGAAACACGGATAAAGAATTGCAATTTACTTCAGCTTGATTGAAATTTTAATTAATAGTCTGAATGTCTCGTGATTCTGTCTCAGTGCCGGATTTGAAATCGTTTTCTTGCGAGGGCGAAAACGGAAAAGGGAAATCGAATAAACATATTATAGCGAAATGCAGTCACCTCCATCGTCTTCTCTCTATCTGTGGTTTTCTCACACTTGAGCTGTAGGGATCAGTAGTAATTTGAATACTCCATGTTTTCTTCGTCTTATTTCTTACGAAGATTTTAAAAAAAATCTTTTTATAAAAAATTCATACATATTTAGATGATATTAAGAAAAAAGTATGTATTCGTGTTTAGAATGAATATGAACTATGGAAATTATAAATATATAGTAAAAGAACCGCAATATTTCCTTAGCGGAATCAATAACTTTTGTAATGAGCATAAATTTCCATAGATAGCTGTAGACGAAAAGTAAAAATAAATTCTCTTCTGGGTAAAGCTGGTGAGTGGAAAATTTGGAAAATCATCTGAACCTTTCTTAATTTTCTAATGAGAATCTTTTATTATAATTAAGCAAAAGTACTGTTCTTATGTTTTAATTTACCTCTCTTATTTTACTGTTTTGCTTTATTTTAGTGCCGTTCTTAGTCCCTTTTCCTGTTTTGTTCCCTACTTAATTAAAGTTTATCAAGAATGGATAAAACTGTACTATGAAGTTTTCCACCAAAATTTCAAACTACTAATTGAATGATTGAAAACGAAATAATACAAACACCACAAGTTTCCGAACAAAGTTGGTTATAAGGTGTTGCGTGTTTCTTGACCGAAATTAATTTGCCGTACACACCGAAAAACTATTCGAAGTGAAAATCAAAGTTTATAGTGTCTCTCGAGTATCGAGCCAAAGAATTCAGGTTTAAATCGTAAGTTTATTACATTCCAAAGGGAGGCGAAAATCGTATAAATTCTGCTGCTTAAGAACTATTTAGTTTGCACTTCAGAAGACCACTACCAAACTTCAAAAAGTAAGAGGTTTTCTCGCCTCGAAGAACTTATTTTCTTCTAACACTCGGGAAGGCACACAGAAGTACATGTAGAGAGACAAAATGGTTCTCTCTGAGAAGTTTATACTTATGTACGCATACGTAATAATTGAGGCCGACAAAATTAAAAATTTCAATTTATAAGCTATCGATGAAATGTGGAATCCTTGTTAATTAATACAGCTCCGAATTTAATTGTTCGAGATTTCTATTATCCGTTTGCATCAATGCATACATTACATATATAATATAACGCGAACCATAATTAAAAAAAAATGTAGGGTTTGATTGGGTCCCAAAATTATTTAGCGTACTAATCCATCAAACACACAAATTTGTCGGCCTTTCTGAATGGCATCACTAATTGGCCTTAAATGGTGTTATAGTTAGAGTGAATAGGTATAAATATAGAATTTAAATAAAGTGAAATTAATTACTCACTGCTTTTTAATTTCTAAGTTATTACGAATTATCTTTCACTTACTCTTGCTTATTGTTCATCAAAATACATAATTACAAACATAATTACAGGGATGCTTCCTCCAGCGATTGGTGATAGGATATTGACTGGCAAATAAGTAAAAATGTATGCCTCATAGAAACGAAGTGTACGACGGATAAGATTAGCATATTAAAGGGTAAGCACAAACGGATACATTCTGATAACTTTTTTTTCTTGAGTAACCGTGCAAACTCTTTATTAATCGTGCACCTTTGACTTCTGTCAGATTCAGGAGATAATGGCCAAATCCTCCTAAACTTTAATTTTTGAGAACATTCCAGTCGCAGTTGCCATTAATCGTCTTATTTGCACACGGAATTACTCTTGCCTTACAGGTTACAAATTTTATGTAATACTTGTCACTACAAATGTAAATAGAGATATGAATTCAGTTGTCGGTTAATTATTACTTGTTAAATTTTTAATACCTCTCTCCTCCGTTTAAAATAAATCCACAATGTAAAATAAAATAAATTTTAACATTTTGTAGTGAACATTTCCGTAGTTAAATGGCGCAGTGACTCATGAAATAAATATAATAAAAATGTCCAAGACGGCAAGAACATTTAAAAAAACATGATTGATTGATGATACCTCTTCCTTAAAGGATCTTTCATAAAATTACACATTCTCATTTCATTATTCATAATTTAAATGATTAATTTTTATCCGATATGTGATACGCCGAAGTTTTTTTGTACAATTAATTTGAATGAAAAATGTAATTTCATGTAATTTTAATAAATGATTCCTTGCATAGTGATTAATTGTCAGTTGTCGTCAAAATGAATTAATACCTTAAATCAAGGAGAAAGGTGACGCAAGACAAAATGTAATACACCTGATGCATCAAGCTGTGAAAATTCGTGTCATTTTTATAACAGCTTTAGCTGTTCAGCTTCAGCAGCCATATAATTATAAAACATTTCTATACAATCGTCCGAGTGCAAACAAAATATTTTCGCAAAAGTCAAACATTCAACGAGGGTTTGTACCTTCGAGTAAGTTAAATTTCTATTCAATTCGAATAGTGTGTCAATAAGAGTTTGGAAAACTTCGCCGCGTTATAGGTTTAGTCACAATCAAAGATGCATTTAAAAATGTTGCAGAAGATTTTGATTGAGGGGGGTAATGGAACGTTTTCAAAATCTTTAACTGCCTGTATCTCGGTTAATTCTCGTCAGATCGCCGCGAAACTAGAAGCATCGTAATCAGCGACGTCTAATCTATAAAGATCCACCAACGAAAGTCACGTTTCCTGACTTTGATTTTTTTGGAAAAGTTCCCGATTTGGAACGTTTTCAAAATCTTTAACTGCCTGTATCTCGGTTAATTCTCGTCAGATCGCCGCGAAATTAGAAGCATCGTAATCAGCGACGTCTAATCTATATAGATCCACCAACAAAAGTCACGTTTCCTGCCTTTGAATTTTTTGGAAAAGGTCCCGATTTGGACCGTTTTCAAAATGTTTAATTGCCTGTATCTCGGTTAATTCTCGTCAGATCGCCGCGAAATTAAAAGCATCTTAATCAGCGACGTCTAATCTATAAGGAAACACCAACAAAAGTCACGTTTCCTGACTTTGAATTTTTTGGAAAAGTTCCCGATTTGGAACGTTTTCAAAATCTTTAACTACCTGTATCTCCGTTAATTCTCGTCGGATCGCCGCGAAACTAGCAGCATCGTAATCAGCGACGTCTAATCTATTAAGATCCATCAACGAAAGTCACGTTTCCTGACTTTGATTTTTTTGGAAAAGTTCCCGATTTGGAACGTTTTCAAAATTTTTAACTGCCTGTACCTCGGTTAATTCTCGTCCGATCGCCGCGAAACTAGAAGCATCGTAATCAGCGACGTCTAATCTATAAGGAAACACCAACAAAAGTCACGTTTCCTGACTTTGATTTTTTTGGAAAAGTTCCCGATTTGGAACGGTGTCAAAATCTTTAACTGCCTGTATCTGGGTTAATTCTCGTCCGATCGCCAGGAAACCTGTTTCGCCCCAGGGGGGCAGGGAGAGAAAAACAAGAATTACTCCTAACGTGACCCAATGGTTCATGGAATTGTTAAAATATCTATATATTTTACTAAAATACAAAATAACTTTGGCACATGTACATCATAAATCAACTAAACGTATGGTATGCAAGATGGGTGGTGCGCTGCCCTTTTCTACCCTTTCTTTTAAATATAATTTGTTCATACTTTTTCTTTTGCTTGAAGTCTTAGCATGCGCTCGGTTTGATTTCTCAAAAATGTATTGTAGTCACTTTTATGAGGCCCGCAGTAAAATCGTTACTAATATAATTTCTAATGGTCAAAACGAATTATTTTATTAATAACATACAAAAGCGATGTCGTATGATTGACGTGACTTTTCTGGGTGCGCTATTTCTCGCAAACGCTTTGATCTGTGTGCATTTATATCATGTGTACTGTAGTGCATTTCTGTCCGTTATTCTCACGAGCGTTTATTTGGGAGACGCTTTTTATAGTCACCATCGCATATGGTGTTAGCTGAGCTTTTGGCGGAGTTTCTGTAAAACACTTAGGAAGAATTGCACAAATAAGCTAACGAACGGAGAGGATCCTTATAAATAATAAACACACAAAGGAGTAAGTTTTAGAACAGATGGCGTAACGTGAGGAAAACATTTTTTCCTCAGAATTGACTTAGTATTGAGAATACGAAATCATGCCCTTTTGTCTCCCTACCACCGTATACGAAGATAGTTCTATGTTCTCAGCTTTTAGCCAAATCCGCCGTAATTGCATTTTCCCTCTGCGTGACTTTAACTGCTTCTTTTTTAAATTATTTGGGGGCTCTCGCAATTCTCCACTGATCTACCGTCTCTTTGATCTTACTTGGAAAAAATGACCTACACCCTTATGGTACCATTATCATTTTTTATCGGTGATCTTACTAAATGTTGTATTGGAAATTCCTTACGTGGAACAGGCAGTTTTTTTAATACACATAAAGTATAATACATTAAATCTGCAACTTTATACATTATTGTTTTACGACGATATATATTGGTGCCCTCAGTTTGGGTTGTATAAATATATTTATTGGGAAAGTTTTTTGTGTGTCATACGTTGTTGATGTCTGAATCTCTGCTGTCTCCAATAAAAAGCAATATAGAAATGAAAGCTTATTAAGGGAATCGGAGCAACGGATACGTTCAGCACTTGAATGAAATAATATCAATTGTTGGTACATTTTTATTATTTGTATAAACAATATATGCCCATATCTAATTATATGTGACAGTATATATGCTTGAGTTTCTGGCTGTTTTAAGTTATTAAGCGTTATTTAATGTTGTCTAGTTTTGACTGAAGAATGTAATAAACCACGGCTGAACGCAGAAATAGCAGGAGCGTTGTTTCATTAAAAGCATGGCATGTAGTTTGGGGGGTATTATTTTCATGAGTAACGCCTTTAAAGTGTTTTCCAGTCTAACTTAAATTTACTACATTTCGTTTGATGCTACTATAATTTTAGTTGTAGTTATTTCCATTTTCATTTCATTTTCAGTCATTGCTAAATTCCAAATGTTTTCTCCCAGGACCTATATCACTTGCGACAGCACATTTTGATACATGAATCCATTCTGGTTTTCTGTAACTGGTACAGGTGGATTTCGCTCTCAGTTTTATTCTTCTATTCCAATAATCCTCTCGTCGTGGGACTAATAGAATGCATCATCATCATGCACCATCATCATGCAATCATGGATATTCTCAGAGACTAGGGGAAATCTGTATTTTGCCCGCCACTGGAATCACTTTCCCCTTTCCCCTGGTAACCGCAAAGCTCCATGATCACACACTCTGGGCGTGTTTCAAGCTCACGTCGAATGGATTTTCGGTATAAGTAGTTTATCCATATAAGTAATAAGTGGTAATGGACTCAAACTTCCTCCTTGCCCTACTCCTGGTGTTGTAAATGCTTCACACTTGGTGTCCTTATCTATTATATACATATTCGTTTCGTGTTTCTTTGTATACCCAATTAGAGACTTTAATTAATTTGCTTCTAACATGGTTTTGTAGCGTCTCCAATTTTTGTTGGTGTCTAAAAACATGATTTATTTTCATGTAAACAGGTGATTTTCCCCACTTCTGCGATACACTGCGTTTTCATTATGTTAGTTCTATTTTCTTAAGTAGTCTACTTTTAATTTCCGTGCTGTGCTAGGCACTTAAGCCGTTATAACTGATGTAAATATTTTTATACAGTAAGTAGTGTCAAACCCATTTCGGTGACTAATTAATTTTTTTTAGCACTAATATGGTCGCTTTCTCTTCTCCATATTCACCTATCAGGAATAATTGTACTAGTCTCTAAAAAATAAGTACCAATCATGCCACTAATCACATTCTGTGTTTATATTTTAATTTTGTCGCCTTGTGTTTCCATCTTTACTAACGTATTTAGAACTCATTTTTGCCTTAATTAACTTTGACAGTACGTTGATGGCTTCTATTTATATCCACACTAAAACGGCTTTGGCTGTGTGTACCTTTTCTCGAGAGAAAAATAATTAAAAATAAAATATCTTATTACGAAATGAAAAAATTTGAAGGCAATTCATAAATTCCACTGGAATCGATCGGCTTTTCCAGACCGTATGTAGGATTCTAATTGCAATATAGCATACTGATATATTCAGTTTGGTTAGATGGATAATACAGGGAATAGAAAACTATTTGAATCTGCATATTATTGATTTTATTTGTATTTGGAAATTGCACAGGAAAGTATGCATAATGAAATTAATAGTATGCATGAAAGTAATATTCAAAAGCAAAGGAGAATATCAGGTTTTTATGCACGGAGACACTTTTGGAGCAAAGAAATAAAAACTCCTCATCTCTGAAAATGTATAAACAACAGAATGTTGTATAATTTTTGCAGAAATTGTATAATCAATGAATATAATTTCAATTTAATTATACATCGTTTCGTCGTAGCACCGAGCGTGCAATGGTACCAAAAGAATAGCGCGTCGTACTGCAATTAGTCTCAATTATTCCAGGACGTGCAATGAATAGTAAGGGAGTAACACGCTAAGGATGGCAGTGCAATGACAGTGTCAGTGATTATTACCCAATTTTTGCCATGGTTAATTGCCAATTAAATTGGTAATAAGTTAATCATAAGTAGAAGAACGGATGGCTCAGTGATAAGCTCATCAGTTGATTATTTCTTCAAATTGCTCGTTCAATATTGTAGTCATTTTACATAGGGAATGAATCACGTACCAAACACAAACTTTTAATAATGATAAAACATAGGCAAGCCTCCTCAAGGCCTAAGGTTCCTTTCTGTTCTTTCGTGTGATATGTACCAATAGAACCCTTTTACTGTAAATATGAAAACTGTTTCTAAAAAAGATATACATCAGTTCATGGATATGCCTAGGAGGACTTTTAAGGAGAAATTTCAAATTCCATTAAGGCTATTTTGCCTCTACACCTCCAACGTGTTTCTTCCCAAAAATATAAATGAATACCAGTAACTGTTGTGGCATAAAAATTATTTCCATTCTGTTAGCAAATTTCATGCTTGCTTTAATTAGTAATTAGTAGTAATTATGTCTCATGTTTGTAATTTTGCGTGCACTTTACTTATTAAAGCTACTCGTTTTGTTGAAATGTAAATAAAAGTAATGTTAACCGTTTGTTTTTGTAAGACTTAAGACACGTAAGGATGGAAAGATTCATCATTCGTGTGCGCAACACTGCAAAAAGAAAAAGAGGGAATATCATTAACTGTAACTAATAGAAAAACAGAGGCCAAAGAGAGAGCAAGCGGAATGGCTGTATATTTACAATTACTAGTAACCTATGGCGCCCATTTAGGTGATATAATCGTGGTAAGGAACAATAACTAAAGTAATTTTCTTTTATTAAAGTCGTATATTTGTTATGGCTGCGTTAATGGTCTTACTGCTTGTTAACCATGCAAGGAAAGCGGTGTTTTTTCATTTGTTTTAAACATTTACATTTTGTTAATTCCTATTAATATTTAATAACTTCATTCTATTTCCCCTGTTATATTCTCCGAGACTTAAATTTGTTTTTCTTAAAAGTATTAAAATATGACTGAAACTTTCTTTCTCTGCAATATTCATATGTATACTGGTAAGGTCTGGTTTCGCAGTAAGATTTAAAGGATGTGTTTATTCCCTCTATTTCAAACTTTCGGGCTATTTTCATAAATATCTTATGCTTGTCGGAACAAATTGGTATAAAACAGTAGGGATGGGCATAACAGTTTTGTTTTATTTCACGGGCACATGTGTATCTAATGGCATTTTTTTCGTACAAGAGTACCTAATTGTGGAAACTTATTAAACAAAATACCTACGCAGAGAGGGGAAATAAATCATCTTGTTTCACTTATTGGTAGCACTTTGGAACCTTAACCGGTATTTTTGAGTCAAGACATTAAACATACACCTTTTTCTGTAATATCCCCGTAAATGTAGGTACAGTATAATTTTTTTCACATCATTTCCACGAGTGTTTTTGGCACACCGCAAATATCTTTCTTATTGAATTCAAATCACGTGTGGGAGTTTTAAGGCGTAGAATGTGTCGTTTTGTAATTTGATTCACTTTTACTGGAAAAAATATTTATAGGAAAATTCCATTTTTACTGACGCTGCAGGATTTGCTTTGGAAGATTCGAAAAATAATTTTAAACTGATCATAATCGATAACCCTTTACTTTGGAGAAGCCGCGAACAAGACTGATTATAGGTTTGAGTAATTCAATGAAGTCTTGCGTGATATCTTGTCATGCAAACATTATTGATTATCGTTTAGCGGAAGAATATATTATATAAATGCCCTTTTTCACCACACCTTAGATTGTCGTGCATTAATACGAATTTTAGTTAAAGATTGCGTGAACTTCGTTGTAGACTCTATCAGGAAATGACGATTTTAAAATAATTTTTGTTAAACATGTTTTGACCTTATAGGAATAGCTTTATCAGAATGAAATATATTATTTCAGTCTATAAACTGGAATAATATATGGTGATATTGTAAAAATTCCGACGTCTTAGATCAGAACCATGCACCAACATGCTTTATTTTGTAGTTTTCACTTGATAATTAAGTTTCAATGCAAAACAAGTTGTACTATATATAGAAAACGATGCCACAAGTAAACTTTTTCGAAGCGACTTTTAAAACCGCACTCTTGTTTGCATTTTACTTCAAAATCGTTACAACTCGAAGTAAAGTTGTCTGCATTCAACAGTTACACTTGCAACGCACATATGTTCGCAACTGCCCCAAAATATATCAAAGAAATGTTCCCCTTTACACCGGTTGTATCTTTTTAGTACAACATAGCGAAACGCCGCACAAAAATTATTTTTAAGCCACAGTAGATATTCATTACTTCCCCGGAGCTTTTGCAAAAACTTTCATCGGGTGAACAATGGCCCAGAAATGGTTGAACGCTTGGAGGAATGAAAATGTAACGCTATAAATGCGAACGGAGGTATTTCCTTGGGATTGGTGTTTTAAAATCTTACGGCAGGCAGATACGAAATGGCATTTTGATGTGTTTTGAGTTACAATAAATTATATTTTAGTTTGTTTCCACGTCTTTGTTTTCCATGTTTTTTGTCATAAAGTTTAATTTCGTATATTCTTAAATATTTAAACATTCCATTTTCTTCATCGTTTCTTTCTTAAATTATATTTACTTAAGATTCGAAACAAGCTCTTTTTAATTCGTGAAAGTTGACTGGTGTTACCAATTTCCTTTTTTCGGATAATGAATTTATATCTTTTTTCTTTTTAAACGGCGTTTCCTACCCTGACCTCGTTTCTAAGTAAACGCTGGATTATTTTTGGTTCCAGGTCAAGTTAGGTTACAGGTTGGCGTTCCCAAGCGCCCTATAAAATATCTAAATTTTAACAAGAACCACTAACTGCCTCCTAATTCCCCATACCCTCATTTATTTCCACTCTACTATAGAAATTACGTTAACTAAGGCACTCTTAATGCAATCAAGGGGTTAAATGTAATGTAACCTGCGAATTACCTTCAAAAAATTTAATAAATAGGCCGACCGAAAAGATTTACTTGTTTCTTTGTTTAATAGTTATAAAAACACTACAAAAATATTATTTTATAATTATAATCTGATCACGATCATCAGTTAGCTTCCTCTAATTTAGTTTATTCAGGGATGAAAAATCCTTAAGTAGTAGCTATTTTTTATTTTTTTTTGGGACAACCGTCGTATGATGTGCGTGCTGGCATCGGGCGGGGAAGGTGCTGAAAGCACATTTTCTAAAGTTCGGGACATTAAATATTTTAGGAGGAAGTTACCTTGGTTCTGGAAAAAAGAGACACTCAAGCTTTAACTTCGAGTAAATTAGGTTCATAACTTTACTGAGTAATGTAATAATACTAATTATTTTCTTCATTTAGAACGGTTTGGGGTAATAAACTTTTTGTGTTTGCTATTGGATTTCAATGAGTCAGTAACTTCAGACGGCCTCACTAGTGTGAGTACACACAGTAACTTAATTATTCGATAGGCTTGCTCCTTGAGTTCTCTCACAGATTTGGTCATAATGGAGTAACATCCACATTTCGCATCAATTGTGCCTCTAACATTACTGCCAAAATATAATTGCCCCTTATAGGCAGTTTGTATATTGAAAGTTTCTGTGAATATGATTATTGCGACAGTACCATATTCCTTAATACTTTATTATGATAGCATTGAATCACTTGAATGTTACATTTACTAAACAGTCCCTAACGTGGCTATATTTCCATAGTAGTTTCAGTGTCTGCTTATAAAGTAATTTAATGTATGTGATGACTTGGGGATTTTTTAGCAGCCGATTTTCGTGTCAAGCTCACCACTTTTATTTTTAATGTATACGTTACCAGATAATTTGCTAAGTCGGCGTAAGAAATGTGGGCGTTATTTATTCCCATGGGAATGTGTTGGTTTGTTCATTGGTAAAGTTGACGTGGACAGATTTATTTTCCTTCGTTATAATTTGCTTTTTCTGTTAGCTTCGTCAGAGTCTTTTCGGGCAATATCAGCAAACGTTGTAATAGTATCGTATTCAACGTTAGCAATAGTATTTGTTCACGGTAAACAAAATATTGGACTTGACTTATTTAAACCGAATCTGCTTCTTCCTGCTTTTCTGTGAAACATAATTATAAATTAACAATTAGGATTGATCGTTCTAAATATTTTAGTAACAATATATTTTACTTGCAGTTTATATCTTTATGTGAAAGTCTGGACCACAAACTGGAAAGACGATGGAGTTAACGTTTTTTCTTCTAAAGACTGGTCATTTGATGTGTGTAATTATTTGTATTTAATTGATGGTCCAGTGTTTTTCTCTGAAATAAGGTTTGTGCCAGGGAATCCAATTGTTTTCGTAAGGTTTAATGGCACAAGGGAATAAACAGATTCGCAGGTACGATCTAACCTTTACTGGTCATTTGATTTCATTATAACATTTGTAATTTTCCATAGCTTAGGTACCCATCTCAATTTTTGTCATGATTTTTTAGAATTTCCATTTTTATGTAGTAGTTTATTACTATCTAAATCTAAATCGTCCTGAGAAATATTACCTAAAAAATCACATTATTCATGGTTAAAGTCATATTTTAGAAGTTCACCTTTTAGATAAGCAAATAACAGATTAGCAGTACAACACATAGTTTATATGCCATCGTTAACGAATGAACTTTGCGTTTTTTAGCCTTTGACATGTACCGAAATTATTGCTAATCGTGATCGTAGCTGACTAATTGAAACCCATTTTTCGATTTGCACTCGCACAAAAATTTTTCTGTACATTTTTTATGTGTATAACCATTTCATATATCCAAGATTTTATAATTATCTCCTTGGTGTCCTCAAGTCCACTTGTAAATGCAGATCGAGCTAAATATTCAACGACGTTATTTTTTTACACTTCCAATTAGAGCATGAAATAATATTACATTACAAACTCAACAAATTAACAGTTGTTTGATGGGACTGGCACATTTTCAAAGCAACCGTAGTTGTAAATTAAAGGGTATCAAATTTAACATGCTCTATACCCAAAAATTACAGCCAGAGGTAGTAGTGCAGCACTGGTAGTTAAAAATGGTTTTGCGACAAAAGCAGATACGAAACAATTCGAAATAATAATAGCAGCCGCGTATTATCCACTCAATGATAGACTAAGTTAATTTCCTCTCAACTCTTGTCGGAAGATTTGTGGGTGATTTTAATTAAAAAGATGCATCATGGGGTCGCAATAATTACTATTGTTCGAGGCACAAAACTAGCTCTAGAATTAAACTGCAAGTGGCCTTCAGTAGGCAAATCTATTAGTGACAATAGTTATCGCATATATTTATTATAGAAAATGGTGACAGTAGAACCTAAACATAAGAAACGCGCCATTCACCAAATCCTACTACTCTAATGGACGACACAACTTAGTCCAATGACAACTAATAAACAGGTACTTAATTTACAGGTCAACTAAGTGGTCGAATTATGTTTATTTGACTGTAAAATTATTAAGTATAAACAGATATACATAAATTTAGTAGTCAAGTCGGGTAGGCAACAGTCATCATTATAAGTTTGCTAAATAATTTATTACTACTGTGAGCCTTTGTATGGATGATACCCGTATAATTTGTATTCTGAAAATTTCCATATCTGTAAAAATAATCATTAAATTTTACTAATTTTGTTAAAATGGAAATATGCGCAGATTGAAAAGGACTGATTCGTTACCCTCGGAGAAGAAATTTTGTTTCGCATGAATATAAATGATATCCAACCGTTGACTCTCGAGGGCCGCAAAACATTGTAAAACATTTTAATTCGGCTAATCGTGTACGGAGTGTGGATAGGCGTTTAAAAACCAGTAATTCTGCCAGCGTTATTAGCACTCCAACTAACTTGACAACAAAAAGTTATCTCAAGTGTTGTATAAATTAAGGGGAAAAATGCTGAAAACTGCATTTAATACGTGTACACGGTGCAATGCAACATTACTGAAGTCGATAAAATAAATACTTATGCTAAGAATTGGAACATTTTTTACAGTCAAATATAATTTAAGATGAATCAAAATGGAGAAAGATTTGGTTTCGAAGATTCACCAGTGTTTGACTAAAAATTGCCATGAGAGTAAATTCAGAACGCTTACTTTTCAAAAATTCAAGTATTTTCCAACGTAACTTCGAGGGAACTTCACACAACTTAATAAAACATATATAATTATTTGAGAATAAGATATTTAGGGTTTAAAGATTTAACTCCAATCCCCTTTAGACGTTAATCTCTTAAACCTGAACCCTTAAATCCTATCGGTGTATTAAAGGTTGAGAGGTAATTCCAAATTTTCGGTACTGCTATTATAGAAATATAGGGTCCTGAAATAATTACCGTGAACAGAAAAAGGGCTCACTACTGAATACAATTTCACATAGCAGGGTAAATTTTAAATTTAAAACAAATTTTGCCATGCGATTTGTACCATCTCCATTAAAGTTGTTAGGTTTTTAATAAAGAAGGAATTATTCCTTTTTTAAATACTATTGATACGTAATTATAAACAGTATTAAATAGTATATTATTATTGTAATATAAAAACTCTCATTATCTAAGGACAGTATTTAAATTCATTGAAAAGGAATGCAAACATTCGTTTATTATTATGAAAAACTAACAAAACCTACTGAAAATATATCGTCTTTAATCGAAGTGCCCCGCATTATAAAGTAATATTCATTTTTAATGCGGTAGTTCTCTTCGATTTTGCAATCACTGCTATTCCTGCGAGTTTTTGTTTATTTCCCCTATTTGGTTTATACATTTTTCATCCGGTTTAAAATGTTTTGCAGCTTTTAAGATAAAATTTATGCAAACAACAAGATAACCACGTAAATAACGAGTTTTTATTTGTTATACACCACCATGAAGATAATAAATTATTTCTCAAATGAGGTGCAACACCACCACCCTTGTCATTTTATGTGTACCCTAAAGTGAAGATAATTTAATTCTGTTAATTTCCATATGGTTAAGTGTGCTTCTTATTGAGATTCGTGTAAGATTAAGCTGCGGAAATTGCGCAAAAACGGTGCATTTTAATTAATAGTATTCCGTTGTAAATAAACCTGAAACAGTTAAGTTATTTATTTAGTATTATGTATATTTGTTATTGAAAATAAAAAGAATCTAATTTTATATTTCGGTTTAAACTCAGACAATTTAGGAAACCTGCAATTTCGAATTTTTGGATTCTATATATAGAGAAACTTTTACAAACTCTGTAGTTCACCCGAGAAACAATTTCTAGTTGAAATTTCTAAACTTGAAAGCGAAGGTGTTAGTATCTATATTGGAGAAAATTTCTCCAGAACCCAATTTCATTTTAAACTCTGGATTGGATTCTGGGTTTATGAAAGTTTTTCAAGATACTTGAGTTCAGTTCAATCTCACTTTCTAAAAGGTTTTATAAATCCAAATTATAGATTCTCTGTTCTACACTTGAGACGAAGAAGATTTATTATTGTCTAATTTCTGAAGATGCTGTACTTTCATTTGTATTAGATTTCTTATGGAACATCTAGAAAACTCGGTGCTTCTAAATTTAGGAATCTATAATCTATATTTATTCAGATATTCCAAGTTCGCATATTTCAATTAAAACGTAGTTCTTAATAAATCAAGAAAACGTGCTCCTATCAGAATTTGGAATATTTTTATATCATACAGTCTAGATTTGAGACGATTGTTCTAGATTTTATATTTTTATTGAGGCGTAATTACCAGCTATCTGATGCACAAAGAGTTTTTTTATAACTTTGACAAGTATGTATTTTCCGAACACCTATCTGTTTATTCTTTTAGGGCGTTTTAAAGTTCTAAATGATCGAGCCTGGGTTTCAATTTAGTTTCAGTTTTCCGCTTCAAACTTTAAGGTTCCAAATTCCAAATTTGATTGTCGTGGATCTTCTGCTCTTAGGCATTCTATTGCGCATTGTTTATTACGAAATTCTGGAATTTTGCATTAATAATTATGTGTAGTTTGAGTTTTAATTTTTCTTTACCTTGGTAAACGTTTGTTTTCACTGTTGATTCCCAAATTTATGATCAAAATGGTTTTTCTACATGCCAGTCAGTATAATCAACGTTTTAAATTTACAGACAATTTTGAAAATTCGAATTACCTTAACGCGCTACCTTTGAAAGTCGATGTGCAAAGAGAGGTGCCTCATGTATGTAATTTCGTGTGATTATGCCTGAAGTAGGTCCTAAATGTAAATGAAGTGTGTAAAATGAGTGTTACAAGAGCCTTGTCAACTTCTCCCCTAACGGAAGCATTATAATTATAAAGGTAAAGTGTACGTGAATAATCTCAAGAAACCACACACTTCTTTGAAATTCGCACTCCCTTAGTTACTAGCGAAGTTAACTCTAAGTGAATAATTAAGGGTAGTTGTATTATTATTGATAAAATGAGTGATTCAGGATCATTTATCCACACGAATTTCTCTTTATGGCGTGTTATTTTGTAGTTGATTTATCTCGATATTGTGTTGAACCTTCTTGCGTTCTTTAAAAATTAATTTTCAATTAAGCTCCTTGGGAGTTTCGTAATTTCGTACAATAACGAATCGATATGGCGAATTGGTTAGGTTTTAACTTAGAAAATGTAAGAAATTTTTCAACATTTTAAAGCTGCAAACGCTTTTGAAATCAGATTATTTGAAAATTTTGAGGAAAACTGTACAGAAATCCCGAACCGATGCTATTTTTCCATCGGCATTTTATGTATCTAATAACGGTCAATTCCGGTTTACGTACACTTTGTTGTAATTCACAACACGCGAAGTTAAGTAAGTCAAAATGGCCTCAGTTCTTTCCTTCGAATGCTCCGAGAGATAACAACACCGAGTTTTTTTTTATCTGGAGCCGACATATTTTCATATCGACCCCTAAATGTACCATTCCGTTCGGTCGGGCCGGATGTTTTACATCAGATTTCGTAAATCCAGGTTTATTTCACCTTTCTTTGGTTTCACTTTAATAACCCGTTGCGAATGGGGAAAGGTCGCAAGGCAACGAAATTCCAGCCATAAGGGTCTTACGTATTCGTCCTGAAAAAATTGCAGGAACAACATTGACGCGGGATGCATCCCTGTGACACTTAACATACATATTTGAGGATATTGATTTTCCCTTTGGAACAACCCTTATTGCAGATGACCGGATTCCAATGATGGAAAGGATTTGGATGTTCGCATCGCTTAAGAATTTATTTCTTGCGATTGAGAAAGCGCCATTTACATTTCAAACATGTCACCACTGGGAATCTCCTAATTACATTATTTGATGTTGCAATATTATTGTTCTGATATTTTATTATCACGAACACCTACTTTCCTATAAAAAATATTTTGTATTTTGTTTTAAAACACGAGACATGAATTGTGTTTATGCCGATGTGAGAACACTAATTCATATTTTAAAGGACTTTCTAGATAATTTGGAGTACGTTCTATTCAATTCTACCCCATTGTATTCAAATAGTTTGTGGTCGTTAGATATGGGAATTCATGTAAATTTCATTAAATTTTCAGTGTCGTGTAACTAAAAATTATAAAAGCTGTAGATGAAAAATTCCATAAACATATAATCGAGAATTACCTTATAACCTTAATCAAGTTAGAAACAACCTTATGAGGTTTTTTCTGAAAATTATATTTCTTAAAATGAGAATCCGGCATTCTAGAGTCGATAGTTTCTTCTAGAATTTATGTTTCTGAAATATAAGTTATAGGAAATGCCAGTAGATTTTCGAGTTTTCTTTCAAAAATTATCTTTTAATTGACATTTGTACATTTAGAATTTATGAACATTTAGAAAAACTGTCCATATTTTCTATCAGCAGTCGTTTCTATTAAATTTTATTGCAGATTTAGATACAATTTAAATACAGAAGCGACTTTTTTCCAAATTTTCCATTGCTCCAGTTACCAGTTTGAATTTTGCTCTTGTTGAAATAGAAAAATAGTCTACAATATAAACTTAGAATTTGCTCAGAATTTTGAATTCTAAATCCACTTTGATAAATTGTCCATTAGAGGTTACATGTGCAATTGGAAAGTATGGTCTAAAATACAAATTTCAAATTTAACATGTTCTACGAGAAATTTCGTCCCAATAAATACACAAAATCTTGAGAAATTTTCTTTAATATAGTAATCAGAAGTCTAATTTCCAGATTTTCCAAATCTATGAGAAACTGAGAATTAAAAAACCAACAGAAACTAATTTGTAGCAGAAAGTTTAAACAAACTTGTCAACAAAATTGAGACGACTTATCAAAATTCAGTATTCTCAAGTTTTTATGAAAAGTTTAGAAAATCTAGAATTTATAATCCTGATTTGTACATTAAAGAAGATTTCTCGAGATTTTGTAAATTTATTTCGACAAAATTGCTCGTAGAACATGTAAAAGGTTCGAAAATTTCGGATTGTATATTTATAGAATTTCTCACTTGCAACTTTAATACTTCTTGGTTCCTTTTGATACTGGAAATTCAACGACTTTTATATAATCCATCATATTTAACGGCCACTAACCATTTGAACGGAATGAAATGGAACTGAATGGAAGGTATCCCAGATTATCCAAAAAGAACTCCAAAATCTGAATTAATACAAAGTAGTAGTCATGTTGGTACAAAACACAATGTTTTGTCACTGTATTTATGTGCTGTGTTTTAAATGAAAACAACATACAAAATATTTGTGTGGAAAAGTAAGGTATTCGTGATAATAAATCACCAGCCCAATATTGATGTAATTCTAAATAATGCAGTTAAGATTTTTTAAGTTTCTTAATTTTGTCGACATTTATCTTGATTTATAAAATTGTCTGAATATGTAATGATAAGAATGTAAGCAAGTTGATTTAAAATTGTAATTCTAAATTCAATCCTTATTTATTGCTTTAATCATGTGGATCAGATTTTTTTAAAGCGCATTAAAAAATCATTACCTTTTTTATCAGGAAAATGAATTGAAGGGTCTATTATACGCTCATAATGAGAAAATCTTGTCGTTTCAATAATAAACAATAAACACAACCATCATAAATTAGCTTTGATTTGCAGGTCATTAATCATGTAAAATTCGTGTCCAGTTTTCAACGGATGCATTTGAGCTATCAACGAATAATATTGGATGTGTAATTAACTAAGTCCCTGTAAATGGTAATTGAAAGTAACTTTTAGTAATTTGAGAATAATTACGGATATTCTCGAGGAGATTTGTTTGGAAAACTTTGGAACCTTTTAGGATTGATCTGTTTCCAAAGTGCAATAACGGAACTTCGCTGAATTACGGTCCTAAGTTAGTATCGGTAAATATAGAGATTAAGAATAATGAAATCTAACTCCTTATTTTAATTAAAGAGTTCTTCTAGAGAGTTATTAAATGTCTGAAGCTGGAAGTGTTGGCTACAATCGAGTTTGTACATTTTATAAATATTCAGTAGAACCACTTTGCCAGCGTCAATCAGTATTAAAAAACTTTTCTGAGTTAATATTTCTTCTCGTTTTCAGGGAAAATATTAATTTGTAACTATTCCGTGGATAAACCTACGAATATGTCGATATTCAGACGAATTGTATTTTTAGTAACGGTGTACGTTATATTTTCTTTCTAGGGTAATTTATTCTGGAACAATGAATTTCCTGAAATTTACTTTTTTTCAGTTTTTTCCCTTTAACGCACGCGTTGGGTTAATAACACTTTGTAGCTTTGAGCCTGAACCATTTGTAATTTCGAACAAGCCCTAAAAATAAACAAAAATCAAATGTTATGAAACACCGCCCGTCTCGGTTTCAAGAATTCGGTTAAGTGGTGAAAATTTATGGGCATCTTTAAGTTTAGAAACAAAGTTTGCCATCGCGAAATTCATCACACTATGATTAACAAGTTGCGTGGAAACTGTTCTTTACCACACAAAGACTCACAAAAGACGATGAGGAAGTAAGCAACATTCAATGGATTTAGCACATAATAGAGCTGTACGTGACTTTAAGTACATATACCTACATACAAATATGTATGTACAAGATACTGTATATGTGTGTATATATGTGGAAATGGTACGTTGACGAAAGTCGCTTGAGCTTTGTAACAATATTCCGCGTTTTGTTTTTTTTTTTAATTGATTTCAATATACTGAAACTAAACTTTGTCATAACTAACAACGTACGTGCCTTCAAGTGCATTTACACGTGCATTCAAGTGCATTTTGTAATTGCAAATATTTAAATTTTAATTTATTACAAATTACGCGAGAAAATATTATTAGGCATAGTTGTGTAAAAATAATTTTTGCTTATTCAATTGATAACTAATTTTATATCGTCTTGCAAAAGGTTTTAAGCTTCTTAACTTCGAGATTATCAGAGAAGCTTCCTAAATGAAGCTTAAGTACTCATATTTATGAGGCTTACCTCTCCTTTAAGTTATTCTATTCCTTCAAGTTATTCATTGGGGACATTTAGACCCATATCAGTCGCCTATGCCGACTTTTCTATCCTGATATACTTTTGGGATCAACTGTCGATTCCAATTTTTCGTAGGGTGAATGTGTAAAGCTGACTGTGACAAAATGAAAAACACCGTATTGACACTCTAGAAGGAATACTTCGTCCTATCTTCTACAAGGTAATTCACGAATATACATCATCGTTTCGGAAACACTACTCACTAGGTTTATTCCAGCAAATAGAGGACATGTTACAAACATGTAATTTCTGGTCGCCCGTGCATGCTCTGACAGTAATTTAATGTCATTGTCATTACGATCTTAGTTATAAATTGTACTACATATGACATTTCATGGTTATGCTGAATTCTCCATGTTACCTTCACAAGTGGAACGACTTTTCATTTGAATCGTTCGAGTTTTTCGTAGCTTTTTTGAGTGTTTATGTTTTGCATCCGTAGCTGCATTTGTCTTGTTGAGTTTGTATATTGTACCTCTTGAGATATGTTGGAGCATCTGATTGGTTATGCCCATAGTACCACTTGTTGGTTTTATCTTCGAATTTCTTTTGTAATGTTATGTCTTCTTTTAATAACGGACCAAGATATACAAATTCACTTTAGAATATGCTCCAGTATGCTTCAGTAATTGGCTCTTCTTTTTGTGTTTCCTTCGATTGCCTTCGTTTATTCTGTGTTTTTATATTGACTTCATCGTATTTCTCTATATCTAATGTATTGTGCCACCTTAATACTATACCTGAATTCTATCCAGCCTTAATAAATCAGGCTTAACAATAAGTTGTTACACTTCCCTATTTTTACTACACCGAGTGTTTGTTCTATGGTTTCTGTCATTGATATGAATGTTGGTAGAGTTTTGATTGAATGAAACTGAACGACTAATAAAAAACCGTAAAACACACTATGCATTGATTTTGTGGTAAGGTAGGAAGTTCCCCTTTTTACAGTTTTAATACGATATGTATTTCAACTTGTCCACCGTCAGCTTTCATTTTTAGGTAATTTTAGCTTTTAGTCGTCGTAGTTCTGTCAAAAATGTGCTTGTATACTTATTTACAGAGTAAGTGGGCAGGCTCCCAAGGAAGCTGGGGGGAAGTAAGTCACTATTATTGTCTGATAGTATTATGTGTATTGAATTATGAGGGTAGATCCCTATGCTATGAGCTCGACCTTCATATCTTTGCTAAGACAGCGGCAGTAATCGATTGCTGAAGTTTCTTTAGATGGGTTCAATGCTAGTATCTACACTAAAATAGTTTTTTATAGTTAGGTATTACATTTCGTTTGGCTTGTGTCAATATTTTTTCATTTCCATCCTTTTATTTTCCGTTATTAACTACTCCGTTTTCTCATAGCATCGAAAGCTACCATTTGTTAGCTAATTAAATATTTTTCATCCTTTCTCAATTATAGCAGTTAATGAGTTATTAAGGTAAACGTTAACATGCTTCTTTTTAATTAAATATTGACGAAACATTCATTAAAAATCTCGATTCAGATTTTTTACAACGCTTACGTAAACTGGAGTACTGAGTCACCAAACTAATAAGATAATTAAACCTCCCCCAATGTAAATTACGAAGTATCTCATTGTGAGTGATATTTTTTTTTTCATTGCGTTCAGTGAGTAAGTCGCTCGGAAAAAACGCTGTGCCGACCAGTTTGAAATTTTGTCTATAAAAATATTTACTGAGTAACAGTGGTTTCAGAATTTTGCAGTAATAATTCATGATTCAAAATCATTTTCAATTGATGTTCGGATTACATTGACTGTTAGTGTATTTCCTATAAATTATCTGCTGATGTAAATTTGGATAAAGGATGTCTAATATGTTAAGAAAGTAAATGAGGCGGTTACAAAGGAATTCTTAAGGCTTTTTCAATTGGAAAATTAACTGAGATGAGTTGTTTCTTTGGGAGTAAGCTGCAATGTGCAAATTTCAAAAGTTGGCTCTGTTTGCAATCTTCCTATGTCAATCCCTCTCACGAACCAAAATGTTTACTTAAAGATACCAAGCAATCGCAAAATCGATCCAGTTTTATTGCTCTTCCTATTTTTAATTTTTTTTTTCGAAAATACTGCCCTTCTCGAATAAATTGCCGTATGGTTTATGTTAACATTCGCAAAATTGTGGATTTGACAGTCGAAAGGATCGAGCGTGCCATAAAGCGTTTTTGCTGGCACGGAGGTATACAACTAGCGTCGATAGCAGAGCGAAGATTTCTCGCACTCCCTCCATGGAGGTTCGAAATAAAAAGCGGGGTATGTATTTTGTAGGGAAAAATTAATTATGAGCGATACCGCCGAAGGACTCGAGCGAGACCCAGAACGGCAGGGAAAATTTAACCTTCGGATTGGTTTATAATATTTTTTTTAAATTAGCACGGCAACTGTGCGCGTGCTTCATAGTGTATTGAGGAAATTTCGTGAGAAATTTCTCTATCGTGTTATTATTTTGAGAACAAAACTCATTTCCCTACCGAAAATTTACAGTTGATGCTTATTCGAATAATTATTAACTTGAGCAAGGTAACTCTTATAAATCATATAAATAGTTGGAACAAAATATGAAGATACTAAATGAATTTACCAACAAAATTTGCTAATGTTTCCGAATTTGATTAAAACTTACTTTATAATAAAGGGACTTTTTACATTACTTTTGAGAAATATGTACAATGAACTATCATTTTGAACTCTTTGTAATAAGTTTCTTATATCTGCAAGTAATCTGACATCATTATATTTTAAACATTGGTTTTTGGGTATATGGTATTTGATATAAGAAATATGCGCATAGATACAAACAATAAACAACTACGTTGCTCAAAATTTTCAAAGAAAAACTAACAAATGTACAATATATAAAAGATTGTGTGATCATCACGTTTATTAAAATACAAAATAATTAATTATAAAAGTAATATACAACCACACGTTGCCCTCAATTTTCAGTTTAATACTTTTGCCTTCTCTTTAACTATTCTAATAACCCACTGGCTTTTATAAAAGACTGTAGTATCATTCGACAATTTTTAAAGTCGATTTCTTATCGGACAAAAAGTATCTTCATAGGCTGCAATAGAATATACAAAACTATTATTACATTTAAAGAAGTATTGTAAGGCCAGCCTTACTCAACCATAGAAGCGACGTTACATAAAAGATAATGTTAATACTAATCCTAATCAGTATAATCCTCGTAGTTACCATGGGACTTAGTGTAATTGAGAGATATCCATGTATCCGTGTCAATAATTTTGAAAGTGAGAATAAAAGTGATTTATGTTTTCAAAGTCTTATAGTCAAACTGTAATATTAGTTTAATATTTGATGCATTTTATGAAGGTTTATAAAGAAATATGCAAATAATTTTACAACTACATAAAATATGCAAAATATATACTTTGCATAAATCTTCTCTAGTAATATACAAATTAAATTGCAATACTTAATGAATAATCTAAGATTTCCGTTTACACTCGCATAACGCAGACAGGGTTTTGTTTCCGATTCGGCGGTGGTTTCTTTTGTAATTTCTCCCGACAAAATCGAATTTGTCTTTCAAATTTGCCCATCGTATCAAATGAGACTGAAGACGTCAAGAACAGTGCTTTTATTAGACATTTAATTTTCCTGAGGTAGAGCAAAAGTTTTGGTGTTGAAACGGCGAGTTTTAAGTAAAGTAAAGAGGAGAAGGGAGGTGAATAATATGAGATAGGCTTTCAACACTTGGACCCGGTTTTGGAGTATCTAAAAATATTGGTTACATAGGCTGTTTAAAGGTTTATGGCAGTATGGAAACAGGAGTTTGCTTTTAATTTTTGGTCCAAGTCTTTATGAACTAATCAGATTTGACAATAATCAAATCTGAATATATTGCACTTGTAATTTCTAGCATATATATTGGAATATTAAATGTAATATAATGTTGAATGTTTTTAAACCGAAACAGATCCTAAGCCTATTTCTGAGATATACATATACTGAAATATGCAAAAGAATGTTGGTTTCACCTCCTGGTCCAACTTTTTGCAAACTAGCCAACTTTTGCAGTAATAATACCTTAGTAATAACTCCTTTATTAAAACGTATTGACAAAAATGTATTTACGTGTTTAAGACACGCGCAGAGCACTTGTAGAAACACATTTCGTAAGCTAAAACGTAATTTTAATCGAAAAATGCTTGGGGTTCCTTTGTCTCCAGTAGGGCAAAATTAGGCCGACATCGCATTATGCAGCTTTTACAAGTTCGCTTTGCTCTGGAAACTAGTTTCGTCTCTTCCGTTTGGTTAAACATTTTATCTAAGCAATTAAGTTGCGTGCCCAACATTCAGATCAAAGCGTGAACGACCTATCAGCCTTTCACATCTTCACACAAAAGATTCTCTTTTCTCTTTCACGTCGAGGGTAAAGAAGGAAAAAATGGGGAATGATTTAAAACTAATTATGTTTTGAACTTACGACTCCTGCATTTAAATCACTTTGATTTTATACCGTCCTGCGTTAATTAATTTTTTCCCGTATAATCGGAAACATTTTGAGTATCAATTTAAAGTTCGGGAATCTTACTTTCCATTCGATCATTCGTGTGTTCGTTTCGTGAAACGGAATGCTAAAATAAAAATGCTGATGGAGAGTTATAGGTTTCAATTCAAAGTACAATTTAAACTTGTGAAAGTCCCCGAGAGGTTTTTCAATATGGTTTTGTTCCACTTTTTTCGCGAGTAATTCAAGAAATAATATTACTACACAAAGCAGCTTGTATCGACAACATATTTAACCCATCGGGTTTTTTTTGTTGCAACTTTTTCTGATAGAAACTTCTGACAATTACAGTGAAAACTATTGAAATTTGGTGCGCTGACGTGACATGCGCTAAGTTAGGTTGTATATTCTCCATTTTGGCAATGTTACAACGTACTAAATTTTAAAACGTCCCCGAAATACTCTTGCTAATTGCTGTGAATTGCCACATTGGTTGATTAAAGTATATGAGGCGCTGTCGATTCTTTAACGTTGATTGCTTATTGCTTTGGCATGTAGCGCTAATAAATAAAGCAATTGACCTCATCTCAACTGCAGATCATGTAGTTGATTTTACGAGAACTTGCATGTCACAATGATTAAATGCAGCATGTTAGGTTAACTGAATTTTTGGTCGGTACATTGTACGTAATTTTAATGGCACCGACGGTCTTTCGGTTTTTACGACTGGCATTGTACGACGAATAAAATTTTTCAGGTATATAATTTTACAACTGGAGCGAAGAGTTGAATAACGTTCCGAATGATCAGGTTGTCTGCGGAAATGAACACAGCAGTCACATAAACATTGTAACAATGTTAACACAAAATTAGCCCCGTTCTTCTATAAACATCAGTGCATGTGTGTAGCGTGTACATCAAATTTCACGGATGAAAATTCTGCAAATATTGCACATTGTGCAGATTCGTACACAAGGAAAACCGAATAATTTTAGTGTAGCGGTGTGGCACGATAGGGAAAACTTATGGTTAAACCGAAAAACACGATTCCATTAATCGCGGTATACCAGTAAATACACACTTTGTTCAACTATTAACAGAACAACATATGCGTTTATTTCGAACACACGAAAGCCGTGATGAATTATTAATCTTGTAAAATGATGAAGAAGTTTATAGAGACACCCTTTGGGTTTAGCAGGTGAATTATTCGAAGTAAGTTGTTTCCAATTTATTGAATTGTTATTCTTATCCCAATTATCCACCCTTATCCCACCTATAAATAAATATCAATTAATATAAATATTCCTGAAAATTATTTACTACTGTAATCGTCGTTTTTTTTTGCGATGCAGTTAGGGCAAAATATGACGAATCTACTTAAACTAACCGTTTTACTTACAAGTACAGTATTGGTTAAATACAAATAGGTAATCAAAAACTAGTAAACGATTACCAGCAAATTACTATTAAAGTATTATGGCGATTAAATCGGTTTATCGAAAATTAGCAATCCACAAGCGATAACATAGATGCATTAAATAATAGCATAACTGAAAAAATTAGCAAAGCACAAGAGAAATTCTGTTCATCCAATAAGAAGGAAAATGAAATCAACCAACCCTCAAAAATATTGATAAGAAGAAAATTTCTAAAAGATGAAAACATAAACCCACAAGAACATTAAATAGAGAATTTATGAAAGGTATAAAAAACGATCTGAAGAAACACAAATCACAAAGGAAAACTTTCTGTAGAAAACCCATAAGCAGAAAACATGAAATAAATAAATGAATGGACAACAAAGCACATATAAACAAATATAGAGGAGTTACTTCAAATAGTTTAAAAATTTTACGAGCTAGTTATAAAAATCAAAATGAATGTCCATAAGTACAATTGTCAATGACAAACGATGAATATGTTATTAATTTGGGGAGTATAAACCTAGTATAACTGTGGAATAACTTTACTGAACAAAATACTCTTTCCTATGTGCCTTTAACAATGGTACAACGCAATTGTCATAATTCTTTGCAAAAAAAGGGACAAAACTTGTTCAAATAATTGCAGAAAATGAGGAAGTTGAGTCAAGATTCCAATCTAGTGTTAATTGGACCACGAAACTTTGAAAATGTCTTACATCAGTTACTATTAAAATGTGGAATAATGAAAATTCAAATCGCGACATAAATTTGAATAAAAAAGTCGAATCCTGTTTTTACTTTATTCTGTAAGAAGCTGAAGCTGGATTCTATAAGAAGTCTTAACAGGCTGAAAGTTTTTGAATTCCATACGTTATTTTTGTCAATTTGTTATTAATTTTATTTAAAATTACCTTTGGTTTTAGTTCCTTGCACATTACGACATTCCAATGCTCAGAAGAGAACCGGATAATCAATTTGTAGTTTAGCAACTTTGGCATTTATATGAACCTTTCAGTTCTCTAATAGTGTTTTTAAGTCATTTTCCATTCTGGAATTATTTGGAATGGCGACCTGGAGAAGTTTTGTACAGCTTCAGTTTCTACTTGAAATAACCTTTTATTGCTGCCGCAATTTTTGGGCGGAGTACGCAAAATGGAAGCATAAAATTAGACACTAACCCTTTTTGAAATAATAGTGGTAAGTAGTTTTCAAAGATTAAATTGGCGAGTCGAAGAAGATACTTGAAATGCTTATGGAAGATAACGAACATCTTTCACAAAATAATGGACAGTGATTGTAAAGAAAATTGTAGTACATAAATCTTAAACGCACGAAAATGTGTATGAGTAGTGTTTGGTGCAGCAACACGAAACGTCCAGTCGAAATAGATTTTGTACAATGGGACGGAGGTAATTATTTGGTGGGCTAAAAATAACACGTAAAGTAAATAACTGGGATAGGCTTGGCAAAAAAGGGCTAAAGTTACATTTTTATTAATTAAAACCGTACCCTTTTTGCATTTTGACGACATGGGGATGTTTTATACACTAGGTAGTTACGTAAAATATTTAAGTCTTATTATCGCGAGTAGACCATAATCAGCAGAATTAATTTATAATATTTCATGTTTTTGATTATTCAATTGATTTTTAATCATCCAACTTTATTATATTGCGTTTAATAATGGTATGTGTTAATTTCCTTGTATCTGTAATACTGCATAAGTTTGGTATTAAAAAATCACATTTAAGTCTCTTAAGATCTATCATCATCTGTCAGCGTTAAGCGTAGTAGCGTTAAATTCTACAAATCTGAAAGCAATTAGAAAGTACAATTTAGGTTCTTGAGTTGTTATGGTGATTATATATTAATCGATAGAAACAGCAATTTGCTCACAGAATATTTTTAAGGGTGATTTTATTTCAATACAGATCTCTTCAGTTGTGGTTATCCATAACAATCCTTTCGAAGAAATATTTATTTTTATTTACTAAAAATATTTGTTTATTCATTACTCATAGAAAATCCAGTTTTAGACGCTTCAATTGTTGTGTCAAGCAATAAATACCAGCGTAACAAGTATACCAATTTGCCCACAGAATTTATCTAGTAACTTTCGTTATTATGATTACATTTGTATGATTTCTGTTCATAACATTTTTTACTGTAATATCCTTATTACTCCGGAGGTACCTTGAGAATATGTTTTTTATACATTACTTACGGTTGTTTACGGAGAGGATAATTTATTACTCTACGCTGATAGGTAACAGCGTATAGAATAAAATTTTTACTGTTTTCAGTTTTCCAACGTTTAAAACCGGCAATAAAACGATTATCTTGATTTTTTGGAGAGCCAGTAGTTGTAAACCTTCTGTCTTTTATGTCGGTCCTTCTCCTACATTTTGCATAATTAGATATACGGGTTTTTGGCTGCAAGCTCGCCATAAAAAACAATGCCGAGATAAAGTAGAAACTAACGTTGAAATGAACTCGTTTCTTGAATACAGATATGGTATTTTATCGCCAGTGCTTTTATTATGCCTGCTGTCGTAATCCAATAACATTATTTGAATTGGATTTAGTATCAGTGAGTAGTTTTATGGGCAAATGAAGCACCAAGAGCGGTCATCAAAGCGTATTCTAATAAAAGTTTAATGCACAATACAAACACCTTTTACGGTTATACTGTATGTAAAAATGGTGTTCCTAGAGTATTAACCACCAACTGTTCTATTCCAATTTCGCATTTAATAATAGTAATTTACTGTGTTATTGGATTTGTTTGAACTTTAACTAAATCTTAGCGTTACACGATTTATGGATATTATAAAATTTACCCTAAATATGATAAATAAAACCGCTCAAACATATTAGATGTGTACTCCTTGTTTTCTACAGAATATGAAAAAATAAAAGGGAACAATAAAGGCAGACATATTTGTCGCCCATATTTCTTTTCACATCCACATCTAAGAGACAAAAACACTATCAATAGAGAGAAAAGAACGAACTTCTTTAGATGTTTTGTTAAAAAGTTGGGAAAACCTTTCATGCATTGTTTTTTTATTGTTCTAAACATACGCTACGTATATGCGTCTACCGCCTTTAAAATTATTATATAAGGTATGTAGTCTATAGCTTAAGGCAAATACCGCATACAATACACAACCTAACAACCTAACATCAAAACCGAAAACAATCATTCTAGACATTCCGAAAAAAACATGTCAGAGTAAACTAAAAGATGAAACGATGGAAGTTTAAAATACGTTATGGCTAGAAAATAATAAACCAAGGAAAGCGTGTTTTGTTAAAGCTGTGTTTTACAAGATCCGACACTATAAGGAAATGAAAACTAAGATGCCTGATAGTGCATCCTACCATCATTTTTATAAAAAAGTATAAATGGAAAACGTGCACAAGTAATGCATGATTTTAAATTCAGGAAAACAAGACATCATTCGCTGCCTTACTGTTAAAACACATACATACTTTTCTTATATGGAATGCATTCAACAAAGGGGATTTATTGAATACGATTCCACCACTTTCACGGGATGGTTAGAATGTTAAATTGACACGCAATACATTTAGAAATATATTGATTTATTTAATAACTGTTGTGATTTAGCAATCGAAAGTTATTTTTATTGTATCAACTGTAAGTGCCATTTTAGACGCATACAAGGTTAAGTAAGGAGAGAAAAAATTATCTTTGCTACAGAAGTCAATATAATTGAAAATGTAGAATGTTTTTTCGGTACATATGGACATTCAAATCAGCCTTACGATATTTGAGTGAAAGATATATTATAACAGCCAAACTGATATTCCTAAATTAGCGCTTAAACTCCAAAATTTACGTTCTTTCGTAGTGTTTTGGACCTTTTTATTCTGAAGGAAAAATGCGTTGTTATTATATTTTATAACAAGTCCAATTAGTAATGTTTTGAACTAACTTCGTTAGGGCTAAAAACGTCTGAAGACTAAAGCTTCACTTACTAGTACAGCTAAGGTCTGATAATTTTCCCTAATCGATTCATTTTTATTACGTCGAATGTCGAGAATATCGAGATTTTTTCATTTTTTTAATATAATTCATCGTTTTTCGATTATGACTTTCCTTTGTTTCGTCAAAATACTGAACAAACCAACAGCCACTCCCTGCTTCATGATTTTCTTATAACTGGTAATTTATTTCTGGTGATACTATAAATTGTGCACTATGTATCATAAAAAATGCATGAGAAATAAAAATTTTATTACAATGCTTGTTCACGGATTTCCTATTACTTAGGCCCAGGATTGCCACCGTCACGGAGTATGATAATAAAATTCGAAGTATTTATTAAAACATTGGCTATAATAAATACTCCTCGATATCGATGCGCTCAATATCATTTTACGTTTGGGGTTTCATTTTCTTCCGGTATTATACTGGAGGTCCTGAACTCGGGAATGGTGGCTGCTTTGTAATGCGATAATAATCATGAATATATAGTATCTCCGGGTGGCGGACGATGAAAAATTTAGAGCTTGATTAATCAAAAACTATCAGTAATCTTCATTCATTCAAATGGGAATCGCATTCGTATTAAGATAAGTAGAAAAGTACCATCTCTTATTTCTGCTGCTGAAATTAACATTGAGTGATTTTATTCGCTGTATTATAATTTTTCCTCTTTCCGGGCCATTAATCAACTTGATTACTGGGCTTTTGTATGCTAAATTATGTTCGCGATTACAATAATTCGTACAGTCGCATTACCGATTGTTTGAGATTATTTACATCGATTTTTATTCCGTACGAGTCGCAAATTTTGAAATTTAATTAGAATAGCGTCCGACGAATTCTTCCGAGTACACAGAAACTTCCACAGACTTATGCACAAATTTCAACTTTACCTTAATGCATTGCTTAATCAGGAATCCCCATTGTTAAACGACGAATGAAGAAAAGCAATTTGAAATAATGGATTGGGTGAGGAAATAGGGCAGGCCAGATGAGGGAGATGATACTTCACGATTAGTTTGCCAAAAGTAATTGCTGGACCGGCTTTTAATAAGGCATTTCAACAGCTGCACTCTCTTCAAACTTTCAAAATTTATCGCACATATTATGAATCATTTTATGTTTTATGTATGTTAGCTTCGGTTTATTCAGGGACTTAAACCACTGTTGATGAATTTATTTTGTGCCATTAATTCTGAATAGAGATGCAGAGTTATTGATAAAGTTTTTGTAAATGACAGATACTTGTAACGCCGATTTTTTTTAAAAACAACAGGACAATTACTTTGGCTACGGTTTAAATATCTCTTTTAAGTCTGAGATACATACCTTACTTAGTTATTTGAATCTCCCATATATTACTTACTTTATTACTTAAAATGTAAGTATTGTATCCTCTAATTTTGAATGCATACAGATGCTGAAGCTAGAACTTCTTGTTGTAAAGGTTCCTTGTAAACAATAAATACGTATATTACGACATTTAAGTGCAATTTTCAAGAAGAAAGTGATTCAATTACTTTATCTATCTACGGTGTAAATATACATTAAATCTGAATATTTGTAGTTACGTAATATATTTGCTTGAATCACGGAGTTACTATTACATAGTCCTTTTAGATAATAGACACTTGTAATCTATCATTTGAAATCACCTTTGTGGCAGAATGTTTGAAAAGTGATCCCATCTACGTACAATTCAAAATTTCACGTCACCAATATTTTATTGTTGGGTCAATGTAAATAATTTCCTAATGAGTATTTTTGTCTCTAGATATACCATTTTGTTTGCTGAAAGTTCCCCATACAATCCTCATAGATCCCCCAGCTTTTAGTTAAATCACCTGAAATTAAATTAAACGTATTGTTATTGGGCAATTCGTGAGAAAACGTATCCTACGTGGAACTTCTCATCGATTTCGTGCCCTGACGACTCAATTAATTAGAAAATCTAGAAACAGTATCACACACATTTACCCACGTCGTAGTTCCTGTGTTGTGATGTCCCTGTGGTATCGTCATATGTTGTACGTGATAGTCAAAACCTTTTGATGTGAACCACTTGATTCATAGGCGTTAAATGCAAATTGCGTTAATTTTTCAATCTAATCAACAATAGCGGTGTTTTAAATGGTTCCAAAAAAATAATTCAGTTAATACTATATTCAAGCTTGTATTTAATAGCGTTTGGCGTAGTTGCTTGTTCAGTATCTATTAGTTTTAGACATTTAGTTTATGTTTGCTTCGTATTGTTAGTGATTGCATTATATATATGTTAGTCTAGAGCGTATGAGATATTTATGTTAATTTTGATAAAGCTGCTAGTTGTTCATTAAATAAATAAGTCAATTATGTCACCAATTAAATTTTTGAGTTCAAATAATATTTTAAAAAATGAAGAGGCCATGAGTACTTACTGTAAATATATTTGTTGAATAATAACGCAGGATGTTCCAATATTTCGTGTACGTAAAACTTTTATATATTTTTGAAGAGAAAACGTGTCCTTTTACCTTACTGAGAAAAAATGTTATGCATTGTTACAAAAAGTAGTTCTATGGACATATTTCAAGTAAACGTTTAAATATTATTTATACGGTATTAAAATTGTTGTTAAATGTTTATATTCTCCAACTGCTAAACGATGCCTAATTGCTGCTGAACCTAACCTATGACTCATTTATAATTACATGCGCGAAATATTGCGATTCCCTGTATGTACAATATGTCTCAGTAAATTTGACAACAGTAGGATTATTTTTGTATTAAACCTTAACCATTCCGATATTCTGAATAACAAATACACTGTTGAGTTTTTAATTGCGTATGCGGCTATTAAAAATATTCCTCAGAAATCGTGGACCAATGGGACAGCTCTCTTGATTTGTTTGAAAATACAAAATACTTTCATTGTTTTACGTAACTTTATTGTGTTATAAGAACGTCCAATGTCATGAGGTAACAGAATTTATTGTTTAAATAAGTTACAACACATGTAATTTCGTTTGACAAATCAGCAGGTCGTCCTATGGTCTCAACAGTTTAACTAACTTGATAGGTCCAAAAGTTTACTTACATCTTTGTTTTTGAACATTAATTATAGCATGGTAATGTCTTTATAATTTAAAGCTCAAGTATTACTAATGCAATTCCCATTTGCTGCATACTTACTGGAACTAATTGCATAACAATCATCAAATATAGTTTTTTTGCATTTGCAAGTAGAAAGTAGAAATGTTTATAATTTTCAACCATGGGAGTTCTATAACAGCCGATCTGACTGACGGTACCTAGTATTCGCTGTTACAGACTGTGGTCGAGGCCTGCCAAAAGAAACGACGGTGTAAGTTCCAGACGAGCTCGAAAACCTTCGGTGGTGACCCCTGTCCAGGAGTTAGGAAGTACGTGGAGGTTGCCTACAAGTGCAGACCATGTGAGTATTTGCCTACTTTAAACAGTAATCATTTCGATAAGCAATCCGAGATCCAATCAGTCTGCTTCAGTGCAACTCCAATGTATATCACTTGAGTCACTTGGCAGGTGTGTATTTTGGCAAATTTAGTAGCCTGGGTAGTTTTTTTTTGGGATCCCTAACTCTTTTTATAAGATTTTTTGCAATAATACAAAGCGCTATTATTCTATCTAATTTACCCTAAAAAGCATCTAAGGAGCTGAAAATTTGCCAATACTGTCTTATTAAATGCTTTGGAATTACATTGGGTCAGATCGATCCCATTACCCGATCTAAATAATAATTTAAAAAGGAAACATTTTAAGCTTTATAATTTCAACTTGAATATACAGCCAAAAGCGTACCATGGATGGTTATCAACATGTGTAAAAATTTTCAAAATGTGCTTAGACGTTGATTGATTAGACTCCATTGTTTGGATCTCATACCATAAGTTTTGTGTTAGTAACGATTTGTTCTAACGTGTCTCATAGAGAGTAAATATCAAATAAGATATGTAATCTATATTGTATTGTTAAAAGTTTTGCTGGAATTTTCTGAAGAATCGAGTGCTTCTTAAATTGATGTAGCGTAAAAATTCGCTTTGAATGAGACCGTGGTTGGCCTTTTTCTTTTAGTTCCCCCATTATTACTTTCCAAACAAGAATGTCCAATTTCTTAAATTGTATTTAGAAGTACAATGAAAAAACTCGGAAAGTTGTTTGGAGAACTATTTGCGAATGCGACCGTTACATGTTTCCCAACTTTGCCCACATAAACACAGGATCTTTCTTCTGAAACAAATTGCAATAACCGCTTACCTTCCGCTTATAGATGTTATTTAATTTATACCTCAAAATCTAAAATTAACGACTACATTGTAAGTAACTTCCGAGGGTTCGAGCCTTTTGAAATTTTAATTTTACAACTTCCATGTTTAATGCGAATTTTACCACCGTCATCCATTACTCCGTAATACATTGAAAATGTCTGGATAAAGTAAAGCAAGACAATACAATTAGGCGAATTATGGAAATCTCATTAGACTTTCCCTACTTCTCAGCATAGGTGGAAACGATAAACTTCCACCTAAATTAAATAATTGCGTAAAGCTTTCCTTTTATGAGTTTCACCAGAAGTGAAAAACTCATCAAATGCGGGTTTGGGGTAACTAAAGCAAAGTTAGAAGAGCTTAAACTTAGGGGATCAATATGCAAATGCTAAATTATACTACTTAATCTACAGCTTGCCAAAGTTAAAAACAACCTGAAATAAGTAATTGATATTGAATTAACAGCAACTATAAGATATGTAAAAGTGGTTTTAAAAAACATACTTTCTATAAATTTTCTTTAATTACACAATTAACATAAAAACCCAAATGATTTCATGGTTGTTAATGCCACTTTTACTATCAATGCAATTTTTATTAATAAATATTCTGTTAACAAATTTACTTAACAACGAGGTTATCTGTCATGCTTCATTTTAAAAGTACTGAATGATCAAAGCCAGATTGTGCTAAACATTAGCGTATTAAAGACTTAAGGCATATACCACCTGAGGTATCATCAACTTTACACAGCAGAAACAGAGAGGGCAGAACAGAAATAATTGTTCTAATGTTTTAATCATCAGTACAAGCGTAATAATTCTTTTACAGAAAATGGTTGCTACGATGTTCATTCAATCCAGGTTTTTAAGTTGTGGTTGTCTATAATTTTTATGAAGTGTTGCACATAAAGTAGACTCGAATCTAATTAAGTAATTTCAATTGTGGTTGTTATATATCGATCAATAAGCGTATCAAACAAAACAGTTTTCTATTCTGTATTTCGTTTTAAAATAAAATTAAAAATCAAATGAAAAATTGAGCTACAAATTTATTTTCGGTAGATGCACAATATTTGTGAATATACAGGATGTGTTAGCTTTGTGGCGCAAAAGAATGATTTTAAATGGAATATTGAAACTATTTTTTAGCTTTTCGATGTCGTTTTGCCTCTGTAATTTTACTATCTAGTCTGTTCACTTTTTGATTACCAATTCTTTTTGAGCGTTAAGCGGGCTTCACTTAAATATATTAATTTTATTTTTTCGAGTACCAAATTGATTTTAAGCAGCAACATTAATCCAGTTGGATACGATTGTGTTTCCTGTCTTTACTGAAATAGGGCCCCATAGCCCTCATAATATGAAATGATTTCTTCAAAAGTATCCAATTATTTATATTGTTATATTACCGAAATTGGCCGTAATGTTTTTGTTTTTTAATTTGTTTATGTAAAGGTAAAATATATTCGATTTCTGAAGATTTTTTTGACTTACAAATTTGTCTCTTATTGTTTCTGTTTATTATGTCTACTATCATCTGGTGATTTATTGAGGCTAAAGTTTTATGTTTAGTAAACCGCAACGTTCCATTCATCACATTTTTTTCTCATGTTTCTGATATTATCTCAATACTTTTATATCCGTTGTATATTTTTATAGATCATATCTTATAAACGACACCATAATGATGGGATGCTTCCACAAGTAGCAACTAGTTGATTTGACAAGAGTATAATTGTAAGATTAGGCAGTGGTTTAGTATAATTAACTAATTCGCGGACTTTTCAAAACATTAGTTGAATGCCTTATGGGATTACGATAAATACTCGTCGAATTACAGTTATTCATTATTTATATTAATATAAAATCGTCTGCGGCGTGTAATATTGCACCTCGCTTCATGGCAAAAATTTTGAATAACACATGTAACTCATTTTTCTAGCGTAACGCATTTAATCTGTTACGAGTGGAATAAAGCGCAGTTTATGTGAAAACTGCACGAAATTCGCTGACCCTCTTTTCCACGACGGTTTCATATGTATATTATCATTTTTGTATAAACAATGCTATGTGGTGTAATTCATAGGTCTTTCCTGGATTTCGATAGCGCAATAAACATGGAGGACGCAAAATTTTATGAGGAACGTTTTCCCTTTGAAATAAGATTTTTATTTTCAGACGTACTGTACCCATTTTAATACGAGTGTCATAGGGAAAATTTTGTATTTAGGTTTAATTAACGATTCATAGAAGTTCTAAAGCTAAAATTTCGAAAAATGTTGAATTCGTCGTTTTTTTCAGTTTTTACCTCATATTCCAAATTAACTCCAACCTGGAGTAATTTTATTGCCCCACATGAATTCGTTAAATTTCGCTTGCTAAACGAACTTGTCCCTTTTAAACATGTTACTAATATGTTTCTTTAGCAAACTTTATTTAGTCCATTTTAATCACAACACAAGTTCTAAGCTCAAATGCAACTTAATTCATTGATGTATCGAAAATGATCTTTTAAAATTAAATTATCATGAATCTCAGATCTACTGGTTGGCAATTTTGCTGTGAAATGTTGATACTAGTGTAACCGTTCATCGTTCATCAAATATAATTTTAATGCCATGGTTCATTTTTTGTGCAATCAAAATGATAAAACTTTTTAAATGAAAACATTCTTTTGACAGATCAATTTTTTCTGGAATTTTAACAAATTTAATTAGGTCAAAGAATTGCTAAGTCTAGAAAAGTTTGCCACGTTGCGGTGTTACGTGGCGGTGTACAACTGAAAAAATGCACAACTTTTCCACGTAAAATTTTTTAAGGAATTACAAAGCACTATCTGATTTTTTTGAACATTGTGACATTTGATAGTTACGATCAATCGATAAAAAACGTCATTTCGCATAACTTTGAAAACGTTAAGTATTAAAATATTCCACATAAATCGGACTTAAAAGCAGTCATCCTTTAAACTTCTTCATTTTCCCCATACTTAAGTAGTGGTTAAACATACGAGAGAATGGTCTTAAGACTTTGATCTTCGTTGCATTGTTGCTAACTACTGCCTGTAATGTCCTACCATTTCGACAGAATTCGCATCGTTTTGACTCCTTTCACTGTGTTATATTTCTCACATTTTACGAGTCGGAAACCTCAAACTATAAAGCTCTTCCTCGCCAAATGGCGAATTACAGATTAAATTACCGTCAGTGCTTGGCGGTGTTTTGATCCCTAGAAGCTATTTCCACTTACAGTTTTGTTAATTTGTTACCAACATATATTCGTATTTGTTAGCTTTGTTTGGCTTTAAATTTGTTAGCTTTAAAAATTTTTTTGTAAATTTTATTGACCTGAACCCTGAATATACTTCCAAAGTCCAGCAGCTTCTAATTTAATGCCTTTGCACAGTCAGTGTGAATTACATATACTCAGCTTCTTATGTTCAAGCTTCTATGGACAAAGATTGATTTTTCTGACATATCCATGTTGGGAGCTGAACACTGTTAGAGATTAAATGCAGCTGTCATCAAGACAAATTGTATCTTAACAGTATAATTCGTAATTTTGAAGAATCTTCATTCTTGTAAATTGCAATAACAGCACCCTTTTTGTGACTTATAGGAACAATATTTCAGCTAAATTAAAAATAATTGTAAAGTTCTTCACTTTTGATTCTTGCCACGTGACGTACACGACAGTAGTCACTTTAAAAATATTGTTGGCGATATTTGCACATCCTTCATTTCAAATGTCATTTGTCACACTTGTTGGATCAGTGAATTTATATTTTGCAAGCTTTTCGACTGAGGGGTTAAAACGTTAGAAAAATAAGGAAAGAAATAAAAAGAGTTACATTTTTGCTTCGCACATATAAAAACACTACACAGGCTAAAAATACAACCTCCACGGTTGATTGGTGAGCAAAATTTTATTAACTTAAAAAACCGATAAAAATCCTTACGTCAATAGAACGGGTCACTTTCGGGTCAGAAATCGTATGTTATGGCACTCCTTACAGTGGAACGTCTAAAGACATTAATAGCTCGAAAAATATCGTGAATATTTCGCATATAAAGCGGGGTGTATTAAGGGTAGGATTTGATAATAGCCACTAGAGATCGGCGAAATTGAATGAAATCAACTTTTTTTCAGACGAATTTAGAAGTAAAGTGGCCTGCCAGAACGAGAAAATTCAGCTGAAGTGCAACCCGAACTCTAGAGTGGCCGTGTATAGCGCCAGCTACGGCAGAACGGAATACGAGAGCATTCAGTGCCCTCAGCCGCAGGGTGTGAGAGAGGAAAGTAAGTTAATTAATTTTTTATTCAAATTAGGAACACTTCACTTGCGGTAAGTCAGGAAATTCTGGAGATATTTCAGGAAATATTTTACACTTTGAGCGTGTTTAAAAAAGCCTGAAACATGATGTACAAACAACTACAGTCTATTCATCATCCGGACAAAAAAATCCCGCCTTGCGCCACCGAACACCTTGAATAATATATTACACTTTACCTCACATCCGACTATTTTAATTGTACCTGAGCTCGTTTCGTACATACTATACAGTGTGTCCAGGTTAGGATGCATTACATGGGGATCTCGGAGACGGTGGGAAATACGAGTTTGATTAAGTAAAGCATAAAACGCGCATTGGCATGGGCAGCTGTGAGCTGATCTTATATGTCAAGAATATTGCATAGAATTGAAACTTACATTTATATTTCCTGATTTACTTGTAACAAACTGTGATTATTTTAATTTATGCAGGTACTACCTTCAGTTTTTATTTTGATTTTGGGTGAATATCAAATGTTGTTAAGTTTGTCTAGAAAAAAAAACAGCTAATACGACATGAAAATTTGATATACTGACATTATTTACATTTAATCAAGCTTTGTTTCATTCCTGGTTATATGTGTCTATCTCTTTAAAGATGTGTAATTTGAACCAATTTATTGTACTCAGTTGCTTCAGCCAAGCTTTAAAAGCAAACAGAAAACATACAAGGAATAAAATTTCCCTAATACAAATTTACTTAATTATTAACAATCGATTTACAAGGTAGTCAAACTCATAGGTAATCAGCGAATGCTGAGCGGAATGCCCTCAAATTACCTGACGTTTTTAAGGCATCTTTAACAAAATAATTTGTATAACGGGATGAATTTTTTCCGCCCCTGTCTGTTAAATATTCCAAGGCAAAATGATATTGGTTTGTACTATAGGTTCAAGGAGCTGCGTAATTTGTTGGAATTTTAGCCGTGAATAATTGTTTTTCTCTATAGACGTAAGAAATATTCAGCAGCGTTTAAGGAAAATGTGTTTTTGAACAGAACAGTAATAAAGCGTTTATTATAGCAAGTATTACTTTTCTCCGATTTACTAGACTTATCAACAATTGGAATTGGATAGCAATTTCTCTAAGGTTTCATTTCTTGTTCACATCCATTACATATTTTAATATTAACTTGGCGAAAAAATTACAGTTTCAACTGAATCGAAAGTTTAACGAATACACCCAACTTCCTACTGGGATGTACAATTGAAGCATACAGGTCTAAACAAAGAAATACTACACGAGCCCCAAAGCTTCTTCAAACTATTTTATCAGTCTGTTTAAATGAAACACTAATTGGTATTTGACCAAGTTCTGTCTTTACGATGTTGATGGTAATTCGTGTCTTTTCCATGTAAATTAGTTAAAAGAGCAACGGTCTCTTCGGTAAACTCTTGAATTAACATCGCAATGAATTCAAGTTCTCTATCAGGTATCCCAAAAGGGAAAACGTCCGAAAAGGGAATCGACTCCCGGCATCCATCTGGGATTCCAAAAGAATTTTCTTTCTACAGTTTGTTGGCAGTTCTTATGAGCTTTTACTAATTTACTCACAAAAAGAGACATGACAGAGTACACAGATAAGATACTACACCTTCCAATAGTGCGCATATTTCATAATTATAATATTTTGAGGAATTATCTTTGTTCCGTAATATAAAATCGAATGAAATTTTCAGGTAGTAAATTTCACTCAATTAAAAACCAGTACACTGGGAAGTTGAGAGAAATAAACAATGTTTCTGCCACCATACTACCCCATGGCCACATGCATTTATTTAACCAATGATTTTTAATAGCATTTAATTAAGTTGAAGGTTATTGACAAAGTAGATAGAAAATTGTTAAGGTTAGCTTTGATCCTCGCTTGTATTGCGTGTAAAATGCTTTTGATCTTTTTCTCTCATATTAGATAAATTCTCAGAGTTATTTTGCAGAAGATCAAAGGTTTCTTTTGAAATGCTTTCGAGTAACACATGAACCGTGCATTTACGCAGTAATTACATAATATATTATGCCCTGGTGTTAATATCTTCCGGACGGACTCTAATTTTCACTAATGATAATAAAATTTATTAAAGGCTCGAATGTTGGCCGTGATTTCCAGCGAGTTGAGCAATTTTGCATAATCTACATTTTATCAATTTTCTTAGAAGACTCCATACTCAGCAACACACCACAACTAGATGTCTTAAACAGGAAGGCAAGTGGATGAGTTAACAAGTCTACAAATTTCGTTTGATAGTAGAAAACTTTACATTTGACATTACCTTTGAAAACAGAAGACTCCTCCACCTTCAGTCAAAAGAATCGATATTTGGCTATCAGATGTTCTCGGGGTGTTATTGGAAAAAAAACTGTGTCACTATTTTTCTATATCACAACAGATCAGCCGAATTCAATTTATGTAAGGTAACTAGATGGGAAGTTTTACGGCCGTTTCAAATGATATAACACAGATTGGAAGGAATGCTATTTGAAATTGCAGAGCTGGGAACCGCTTGGAATGAGCGAGTGGAACAGTAACTCGATATCGGTTTCAGAACTTTTGCCGGAATTAATTAGATAGTTTTAAAATGAAAGGAAAATTCTTCTAGTGGTTGAACGTCGTTTATTTGCTTGAAATCTTTTAGCTTTAGAATATGAATCATTAGTAGATTACCAGCTAACTTGGTGAAATGTAAAATAAATGTAATTCTTGGTTTAGTGATATTTTGCTATTATTCCAAGTGATATCGTTGTTTAATAGTTATTTTCAGTTTTTTGTGTTTTACAATAAATTTATTTTACACAGGGTATATTATTGGAACAAGTATCGCTCTCAGGTCGAGGCAATTCATTAAATTTTGTCACATATTAGCTAATTCTATTTCAGGACTAAAAATCATCAAAATAATTACCTACTGACTAATAATATTATTCCTATGCTGATATTAAAATGAATTCCTTTGTTTAAATTTGTGTCGATTTAGAAGAGATCAATTTCAAAAGATCAAGACATCAGTTTACCGCAATATCGCACTAGAGGCACTATAATTACTAGATTTAGGTAATAAGATAATCTGGAAAATGTGTTTAATACACTGAAATTATATTTTTGTAGATAGGTTGATTGTTTCCCTAATTATTTTCGATCTGTTATATTCTACTAAGTTTGTTTTTTAAAAAATACTTTCAGTTTTTTCTTGAACGATTTTTTACTTGAAAATTATTTAAAGTAGGAATGAGTAAAACCATTAATACATAAGGAGTACATACGTATTGCCGTTACAAGCAAAATTAAGTTTGCTCAAGTTGTTTGTTGGGAAGAGGTAAATTTACATAGACAATATTTCCAAAGGGAATTAATTATATCATTATTTAGAACGTAGTCAGGTATAAACAAGCTTTCGAACGGTCTCTGAGTAAGGATTTAACCAAACAACACTACAAAGCCTTCAGTGTTGATTGTTAATTCATGAGTGTAGAATGAGGAAATATTTACTAGGAACTTTACGTTCTGCAATGTTACCTTTGTGGCGATTTCACAATTGAATTTGATTGGAACAAATTTGAACGGAATAGATGCTGGTAATTGTTTTTATGGGGGTTTACGTTTTAAAGGGTTTATTTTGGGAGAGTTCATTAATTTTAACACTTTTTCGGAGCGATGTGCAAGTTAATTTTTCTCTTCGTGAACTCCATCAAAAAGATATATCTGTAGCTAAAACTCAGATCCGCGTAATAACAAGATTACTTTGGGTTGTTAAAAACTTCAAATGCCCGATTCTTTTTTTCAAGCGGTTAAATTAAGAGAAGTATTAATCCTGATAGCCCACTTTGCTCTTGAACAAAAGAATTAAATTTCACGCATGGAATGTTTTGGGTACTTAATTGATTGATTTATGGGGTAAATTCAACTGTCGCGTGCTATTTTTATTTACCCAAGAAGTAATTTTATTTATAACTCATGTTAGGTGCGGTAGTACCACAAAACTTGAATTTTAAACAGAAATGTGAGTTTTCTCAAATTCACAGTGAGCATAATCAAGAGGTTGGGCATTTTTGGAATGACTACCTTATGTTAAGATACTTCGTTAGTTATTGTTTTTCTCACAAATCTTGATCATTTTTTACAAACAAATCTGTGGTTTCTATTTTTTAAAATACTCTACGCTATGACGAATACATTATTTATACCGGGGCGCTTATTTAGTCATACCATTGTTATATTGCGATTTTCGAGACGATACCCCGAATGAATAATTAAAAGCATAGATCCAGTGAATATTTGGCTGTTCAATACAACATGAATTTTAAAAATTGATTAAACAGTAAATTTTATTAGCGTTTGTGAATAACTTCATTCTCTAATCAAGTGAAAATGCTTTCGAGTTTCACCAAAACATTTATTTCAACGAGATAAATTTTCTACTCGCCCAGCCAATAACGCGAGTGTCGGAATTTGATGAGATGATTAACTCGAGATGTTCATTCAGTCGACCAAATGTAATTTTTCAGATTCAATAGGAATGCTCAAGTCGGTAATCCAAGGAATTTTCCGGCAAAGTTAAAGTTCATTGGATTTTATACTTGCTTGGTCAATAACGCAAATTATTATATTTGTTTAGGTTCCTAATTTCATTGATACAATAATAATTTTTCTAGCTCATCAACTAAAGCTTTTCAAGCCTGATAATGACGCCTAAATAAATAATTTAGTACAATTTCAATAAATTAGAATAAAATAACAACTCAAAGCACCATTACTTACAATTATTAATATAGAAAATAGATTACTATATACTTTGTAACCTCAAAATTAATTAGTTAATTAGCTTCACCTACAAGGTGGTGCTAATTCTAGTGAATGAAAAGGATGAGCTAACAACTGCAACTTTATATTGCAAACACTGACGAATGTGTTGGTACATTTTGCATTTTTAAGTTGTAAGATTATAGAAAATAATGGCGAACTTAAAAGACATCCTTTTAATCGTATTTGTATTGTAATCGTACAACATGACAATTGTTCTTTTGCTGAATTGCTGATTAACTGCTCTTGCACACTTCCAAATGTTTTTGGCTTTCCTGTATTCGTATTTCTTCCATAGTTGATTTCAATTTTTTTGACTCTCATTTTCAATTATTATGTATGAGTCACATCAAATTTGAAGATGTTTTCGTTTTGAATGTTTTCAGCTACGTGTGTTCGTGCCTGTGAGAATAGTAAATATTAATCATAAAAATATCGTTTATTTTACCACTTCAAAAAATTCAATTTGACTCATTTTTTCATAATTATAATATTTTTAATAAGTGTCCATATTTTAATAAATGTTGGTCAGCTTTAAAAATACTATAATCGAAACAAAAACATATCACGTTCATAAAAATTCTGAGTGAAGCCATTTGCAAGCTTATTCGATAATAAAAATTATACCAGAACCATTTTACAGTTTTAATATCTCAGTCACCATTAAAAACGTGTATATAGAAACAAGTTTACACGTAAAATCGATCTGTGGGGCTGATTAAACGAACGCTCGTCTACTCCCGTATATTCACAAATTAGTTAGAGAAGTGGTGAATTTTTTTACGATGTATCCCTGACGCGAATACTTTCCATTTTTATCGCCGTTCGAGACGTGTAGGTGAGAAAATTGCAATTCTGTACAGTTCACGCGTAAGCAGGGCAACAACCACCCTCGGAGGTTAAAGTGAAATCGATGAAATTAAGTTAGTTTGTCAAGGCTAATATTTTATAGAGTGAGTGGAAAAATAATGAAGTACTGCTTCGCATTTGGGATAAAAGTCTTGAAATCATCATATCGCAGAACTGATAACGTCTTCCAGGCTAGGTTTCTCATTTAAATACGTTCTGTGTAACAAAAAATCATCTCACTTGGTATGATAGAAAGAAGCTAGATAAAGCGAACAATTGTTTTAAAAATAGTTCAAAAGTAAATAGTGAGTAAATATGTAGCCAAGGAAATCATATTTGATGGACAGATAATCGTTTCAAACCACGTAAGAGCTAACATGTTCAACAATTTTTTTCATTGAAAGTATAACAAGATGAAAGCTACAAATTCAATCAGCGTTATCTTAAACTGTCTTGATCTTTCAGTGATTCAAAACAAATTATCTGAGTTTCCGCCTATGGCAGAAGCCTAAGCTGAATTGGACAACAAATGTAACTTGGACTTTATTAACACCAAAGTGTTAAAGAGCATATTGTCGGTAGTTGGTTGTGTTGTTTATGAATAGATTGTGTTAATACATCTTTGAGATCTGGGCAATTTTCTCTAGAGCTCGAAGTTAGTACAGGGGTCCCTGTGCCAAAAATGTATAATACAATGAACCTGTTACCTTTCGGCCAATTAATACCCTACCACTGTTCTTGAACAGTTTTGTGCTTATATCGAGTACAGCAGCTTATTAATAGACTGTCAGTCTGGTTTTAGAGCAAAACATTGTTGCGAAACTGCGTTATAAATCATTTTGTCGAAAACAAAACTCTTAATTAACAATACAATAGTTGTTGCTGTCTTCCTTGTTTCAAAAGATTATTTGAAACCACTAGCATATGCATTCTTGTCGAAAAATTCGAATATTATGGTATATCTGGAAACGTTCTTCAAGGGTTCAAAAGTTACATGTCTCAAAGGTCGCAGTGGACTAACGTTGATAATGTTCTATGTAGAGGGAGAGAAAGAGATTTACGATGCAGAGTTACTTTAGGAAAGTGTCCTGGGTCATACTTTGTGCAAAGTATATCTTAATGATATCAACCTTATTGAAGACTGAATTTTTCAGTCTCTGCTGATAACACCTGCTAGCAGCAAGTGATAGTTCTCTCCAAAATGGTGTATTTGAGATAAATCTAATGTTATTTTGTTAGGATTTCCTGTTACTACCAACGTCATATTTCACTTGAGTTATTTCACTCTCAATCCTTTGCTTTTCGGTTTGTTTCAATTATACAGACGATTGGCCGCTGTGTTATTGTACATTTGGTAAATTGAAGACTTTGATTTTGTGAATTTCAACATAACCACCGTAAAGATGATTATCACTGTTCACCATTATTCATTTGTTTCCCATTTCTTTTAAATTATACAGGCGATTAACGATTTGTGTGATTTATCGTTACATAAACAACAAATATATATTTACCAATAGACACTTTTGTATGTGTTTAAAACACGATTATGTGCCACATGAATTTCCCATAAACGTTTAGGTATTCCTACACATTTTCCGGAAATTGCAGTAAGCTTGAAATTTCCTTAAAATGTCACCGATGCGTTACCTCAATCATTTCCCTTCAAATATATATAATAATTAGACCGTCAAATCAATGTTTCCGCCTGGTCGATCCACGCTTTACTTGTTAAGTCCCTAGCTCTGGGATTCAGGAAACCATCATAGACACTTATTCGAAATAAATCTCTCGTGGCTTAGGCGAGATTTACTCTCTACCCAAATGTCATCATGGAAATATTACGAAACTTCCTTGGAGCGGTTCAGTAAACATAATTTTGGATGGTAACACATATACATACGTAGATATTATAGATATCACGGTAACAAGGAATTAAATTTGAATTGCGTCAGGACGTCCCTGTAAAAAAAGAGGGCTGGGTGCAGGTTGAATCTCTTTTTAAAAGTTTAATTAAACACAATCTACGCAATTAAATACAAATTTTAAGGCTCGTGAGTCTTGTTCTTGCTGCTTAATTTTTTATATATCACAGCTGGGCAGAATCAACGCACGACTTTATTAAATTTATGTACCTGTAAAGTCGAAATTATCTTCGAACTTGTACATATTGGGTTACGTGATCGTTTGTGAAAGATACTGTTGATATATGACTATTGTTTTATAGTGTTATATTAGTACTACTTTTTGTAGCTCTCCAAAATAGTTATATTATTACAGTTAAATAACTATTCATACCCTTGTTGCGGACACTTGAATTTTTAAATTATTAATGTATTATTAGTCAAGTGATCAAAGTGCATTGTTTTATTAGCTGAGACAAATTTGAGGTTTATTTTTGTTGAAACAGAATTTGACAACTAATTTGAAAAACACTTCAAGGAAATAAATGCTTTTAACTTTCATCAGAAATACCAGTAAAGTCGATTTGTGCCTTTCTATAGGCGTAACTAGATTTCGTGGCAATGTATTTCAAGGATTTTATAACAATCCAACTGATAAATTTAGTTATTCATTTCGACTATTGTATTTTAAAAACATAGATTTTTCAATACAACTTACATTTTAAGTTCACAAATTCGACCGCACCACCAATGTATCCACATCAACATTGTTTCAGGAAAAATCAATGGTTCGTTGAGTTAGCCAAAGTGTCAGTCAGAAATTTTGCTAAAAATAAGTTAGTTTAGATGTTCGAAACGTAGACTCAGCCCCTGAAGAAGGAAACATTAAACTAAGATGTGGTTGTGTGACTGGAAAAAATTTTAGTGTTGGGTTGTTTATAGGGAACGTGTCAATGGATTCATAAATTTTATGTTGCGCTTTTATTACGAATTTATGGGAGTTCTAAACAGTTAGTTTGAGAAACATTTTACGCCTTGTGAGATTTCGTTGTGTGTGCTTTGGTAAAAAGGACCTCTGTGCTCTGACCTTTTTCAAAAATTCTAAATATTTACTTTGACATCAAAAAGGCAGGAATCGTAAACGTATTCGTGTATTCTAGGAATTGTGAGAGAAAAAATTATTTCTTCCATTCATGACGCTCCGTCATCTTTCTATAATATATTATACCCATTATACCTTTATTGAAAATATAACAAAAATACGATAAAGTGGGCGAGTAATTTAAGAGCCTTTCATAAATCTTCCTCAGAAAAGGCCTTCCAGTCACTGTTCCAAAAGTTTGATTTTTATAAATTAGTGTTTCTGGATACTAATAAAAAATTCATCAAGGGCATAACTCCGGGCTCTGACCGCCATTGTTTATCTCGTCTATTTTATCGTTTAAAGGCAACGATTTAAACGACGATCAGGAAAAAGAGTCTTAAGAAAAACGAATAAATTGCTTTTGAATTAACACTCACAAGGAATTATTTGTGCGTTAAAACGCAGCGATATTGATGTTATATACGAGTAGATAGTAATAAAGTCCTCTGATCGTTTGCAATAAGGGGAGGGTCATAGAGAGTAATATTCGTAAGACACCTGGGGTAATACCAGAATAATTCTCTATGATATACACGTGGTAATTCCCACGTGAAGTCGTTGTGATAAGATATATCCGCGAATATTCTGGCAATTAACCGAAGCAAGTATGGAATTAGTAATGCAACTCGAAATTGCTAAGTAGGAGGCGTTGCATTAATTTAGAATACAACTGTACCTATAGTAGGCCATATATAACTTCCAGTAGTGCGATGCTGCATTCCTGTGTTGCTGACATACAAGGAAGGATGTAATTTAGCTGATTGGCATACAATATGCTTTCAGGACAACGCCAATAATTGGATTTTTAAAACTGCAAAAAATACCCCATTCAAACATTTAAGTAATTATCGTTGTTCTGAAATCAGTATAAATTAATAGTAGCCCCCATGTTGTTATTTTATTAGCTACTTCAGGTCAGGAAGGTCTTATAATATGCACCCTTCTCCTTAAGAAATATGTTTTAGTGATTTATAAAACAAGAAATTTGTTCTAAAATAGGCATGACGTGAACAGATGAGTTTCTTCTCACCAAGCACACGTACTTGTATAAAATGCTTTTTAAACCCCAAAATACCATTAGAAATATGCGTTCTTTAGTTACATAGACTCAACTTTTAGATGTCACGGTTTTAGACCCGAATAAAATACATTTTATTGGTGTACCCCGAATACGAGCGAAGACACGCCATGATCCTTAAAATGTAACAAATGGAAACGTTTGGCAAACTTGTTTATAAACGTATTCTACACCTATATAAATTAAACGTTAAAAATGGTCGTGTAAAACATATGTTTAGTAATTTTATTTAATGTATTAAATACTCCGATAATTTTATCCTTATTTTGTTATATTTAAATGGTATTTGTAACCATAGGTATTATGGACCATTAAATGAGCATTTTTTGTAAATTCTATTTCGACGTTTGGATTTACCTTCAAGTAAAACTAATTTTTCTGACATTATTTGTGAACCGATGTACACCTTAGCTAGCGAAAAATGAAATGACACGCAAATATCTTTAAACATGTTTGGGATGTAAAGAAATTTTCGAAACCTGAAATGTTCAAAGAAAGGTGCGAATTGATTAAATCTGAATCTTCACAAGGGAGCCAACGAACCAGATAGTTTCAAAGGGTCCTGTAAATGATTGATTCCCCAGCTTATTTAGATTCAACACTAAAAAGTGTCCTTAAAGCACCAGATAAGTTCAAAAAGAATAGAACAGAGATTTTAAAGCTAAAAGTTCTTTAAGAAGCAGACCCACATATGTATTGGAAAAAAGATCCAATGTCCTAAAGGATTCACCATTTATGAAAACCTATAAAAACTTGAAACGTTAAACAAATTCAAAAATTCCCTGAGACAACTATATCAGGATGGGAAATAACAAGAATCTTGAAAATATTTTCCCGTTTCAGATAATTGAAATTTCTAAGCATTATGAAAAGGTGGATCTAAAGAAACCTGGAGATATTTCTATAGATTTAAGATTCAGAAATGGTTTTAAAAACTGAGACACTCAAAGAGAAATAAACAAATTTAAAACTTGAGATTTTGTGATACTGTTATAATCTGAAATTGTATGCGTATTGAGTATTAATCACCGTCGAAAATCAACGGAGTCGAGACTCGTCGCCTCTTTTCAGTGTTTGATCCACGAATACCCCACATATTTGTAGAAATTCCATTCGCACTATATATAAACCAACGACCTTTCTTTGTTAGTTTGTAAAAATAGGCAAAATTATTTCATCAACCTCAAAACCCATGCATTTTGTTGGTCAAAATACATTTAAGGAACGAATGTCTACTAAAGTAATCTAATGAGAAGATCTTACGTCAGTGTTGAATTTTTATTTCCGAGTTAATTTTCGTACTTCATACATTCAGTCGATCACATGGAAATTTTCTCGGTATTTGTAAACTACTGTACAAATTTTAAACTTGAAAAACCATCAACTGAAAGTCGACCAACTTTATTCTCCGTATTTTAAAACTCGTATCAAATGATCAAAATGTGTGAAATATTTTTGATATTTTCTGCAACTCGATTTTATGATCATAACAGTTTTTGAAATAAATGAGTTAGTTTTCATGATTAGTTGAAAATTAAAGAAATGTACTCTGACACTGCACCGTTCTGATTTACTGATAAACTCTTTATTATAGCTGCTTTGTTAAAATAGTAACCTATAGAGTTAATGGAAATTATTATCAACAGAAAACGAAAAGTATTGGAAATTTAAAGAACATATTTTTATCCACTATACCCCTTTCGTGACATGTAAGTGTAAAAAGGGTGAAATTATATTATATAAATAATAAGGGATAAAGCTGACTAGGATTATTTTATGAAAATCGTATTTTCAGGAATAAAAACCAGTATGGGAAATGTCTCGTATGGCAGGCATATCACCCTATAAAAAGGGATAATAAAAAGTACCAGGAATTTAATAACGAAACATACCTCTGCTCTATCGATAATACTGAAAAACCTGATCGTCTTAATATGAGATAAATTAAAAATAAGTGGACGAAATATCAAATGCTATGCATACGTTATTTAATGATTCCATACATAGTGAAGTCTACTAATATTTAGATTGGGAAATTATCTCAGTAATTTTACTCCAACTATTTAAATGTAAACGATATTATGGAATGTAAATTGAAACGCTAATAGGAATACCTTCATTTTTACGAATTGTAATAAATGCTATTTTAAATTGCCCCCGAATAGCATAATTAACTGAATTGTAAAACATTGATCGTTTAAAAATAGGGCGCCCCTTTACCCTTTGTCAATCGCACAACAGTTTACGATAGTTCATTATATTAATTAAAAATCAGAAGCTTAGTGTCATCTTTTAGAATAACCTGATGAAATTCTTTTTTCAGGTTTTTCAGTTTACTTTTAGAATCATTAATTAATGCAACATTGACCTCAAAATAGCTATAATAAATTTTAATTTTTCAGCATGTCTCGTCAGCTATGCCACTGAGACCGTCATGCAGCTCTGTCATGGGAAAAGGAGTTGTGATCTGGTTGCTGACGTCAGCACTTTCGGTAGCCCTTGCAAGCCTGAGTCGAGAATGTATCTAAAGGTTGTTTATACTTGTGGTGAGTAGAATAGTTGTAATTAGTGTCTAACATTAAATATGTTTTTGTTTAAAACATTCATGCGTTCAGCATTTTACCATTTTAAATCGTGCATATTGGTTATACAGTAAGTAATCTTTTCAAAGCCTTCAAGTGTTTTATGAACAAGTTTTTCTACCATTTTTGGAAATATATCTCATTTTACTATCGTTAAAACATTTCCGTATTACTAACAAGATATAATAATAATAATACTAAATTGACTACATTGATTTTTTTATTAATTATACAAGTATTTTTGTAATTGCTATTTTCCCTATGGAAATGGTACTGTATATTACTCAAACTAAAAATTAAATATCGCCCAAAGATATTTAAAAGTTTTATAACAATTGATTATAGCGTAAATGCTCGTGACTACATCTAATGAATCATTAGCCTCTTACCATCATAAGCGAACTTATAACTATTCCAACACCCTGTCTTTAACAAACTATAAGTACTTGACTGTAAAAAATATAAACAAGCAGTAATTAATGTGATATAATAACCGCCATGATTAGCTAACCAACCTGGAGATCGACTAGTTTAACTTCACTTACCAACTGGTTAGTTTTACCAACCATTTAATTAACGAGTAACATACAGCATATGCTAAATTATATCTAATCAAAGATCTTGATTCCTGATAAACTGTCTGGTTGACTTATGGCTATAACTAATGGATTAAGCTGACTCACCCTTAATGAAGTAAAAAGTACAGAGGAACAGAAATGATTGTGATGTAAAAACCTGAGAGACTAGCAAGTCAACCTTGGTTGGCTTTAACCCTGTGGTTGGTCAACCTTGGAAGTTTACCAATCATTTAATTGTAGACTAATTGTGTCACTACCGACTTCAGAATTTATTTAGGTGCAACTGACAAAATTCACTTATTTATTTCATGATTAATTTCAGATGATATTTCTATAAATATCGGTTTTTCTTCTTCTAAATTATATCCCTTATAAACTAAAATTTAATTCTTATCATTTTATTTGAAGGTACTGCAGCGCCACAACGCCATGGTGTCGTTACTAGACAAGAACACAATTAATAAGAAGTTATGAAAGCAAATTGAAGGTTGATTTTAATTCCGTAGATTTGACTTGGTTTCACATAAATTGAACCAAATCACCCCAAAATCAGGGATGTAACGTTGACGAAATACCTACGATAACCACTACAGTTTGTAGGTTACTGCAGTTTTACTGCTTTTACATAAATAGATTCAATAAGGGAACACTTCAGTGACTGGTAAACAAGTAATAATTCTACTGCCAAAAATGGAGACGTGAAAATTTCAGAAATTATAGGTTTTCATTCAGTGTATCATAACAAGTACATAGATTGTAAGGGAATTGTCAAGATGAGCTTTGGAGAGTATACGCCAAGCTTTAATGCACGTCTATTTATCTATCTATCATGTATCTTCTAAACGGAGCATGGGGCTCCTTAAATTTCAGTAGTATGGTGACATGTTACATGTCGGGTTGCACTGTCTCCATTCCCTTTTATTTTTGACTGCTTGCTGTGTCTTATTCTATCCAGGTTAGGTTAGTTGGTTTGTCCCTCCTTTTTTATATCCCATTATATTTCAGCGGATGTGTCACTATCCTTATTGGTGTCTGTCTAATGGTATGTAATCGATCCATTTCCACTTATATTTGGTGTCGACTATATTTTATACAGGAATTTTAATTTTTTTACAATGGTACACAAACTACGGTTATTCAAGTCATATAGCCTGATCGACTTGCTCTTATCGATGTTAGTAGTGTCTTAGTATGTGTATTAGTAAACTAATAAAGCAAACTAAATGAATATAGTACTCTAGAAATGATAAGATAATGATAATTCAGTAGGTGGAAACTAGAAATATGATGAAGAAAAATATTAACATTCAGGAATATTACTGAGCGACCCTCAAAATTAAGGAAGCACGTTTTAATAAAACTTTCTAAACAAATCTATTAAAATATTGAATGAACAAAAAATAAAACACCAATTAACACTGAAATAAATCTATTTTTTTTCAGAAGAGTGCTCCATAGTTTGCATTACATAGGTTTTCTTGAGTTAATGTAACATATAGATATAAAAGAGTATAAACATCATCCGAAATGCTACGTGCTTCTCGCATAACTCCTCGACAATTCGAAACCATCTCCAGACTGGTTTCATAGAGTGATCAATTACAAACCAAATCCATCCATATACCTTCTCCCACACTACGGGCAGTGGTGGCTCAACAATCTCTTTCACAATTATCTTGCGAGCGTTTTCAGTTAACTTTATAGCGACCAGGGCTATCACAATGATTATAGCACAGCACACTGCTGCAAAAATGCAGGCTTTCATTGCTAGGACGATTTTCACCTTTAATGGTATAGGCCTTGCGATATCCTCCTCATTGAATTGCCTGGCGTACCAGCGCTGAAAGGTCTCCATTGGGCGCATTCTCCTGTGGAAAAGATCTGTTATTAAATTATTAATAAGTCAGACTAGTTTCTAATTACCTATTCACATTTCTTGTAATTTAGTACTCCCAAAACAAAACAGTGTTGATCAGTCGGAGGTCAAAATAGAAATGAACTTCTTAGTGACAGATCTGCTATTTATACTTGATGTAGGGGGCGTCATATTCATTTGTTCTACATTTTAAGGTTATGGTAACATTAATACCTTCTTCCTCGTCTTCTTCTTCTTCCTTTCGTTATTAGACTGGATTATTGAGTCATTTACTCATATCCGAAAAAGCCTACTGAAACCTTCTCCTTCTACTAATACGTAGCTGGGAACGGTATCATCTCAGTTGAATATACTGATCCAGATAATTAGTACTCTATACTTTTTCGGGCTTTAGGTTAAGATTGAGCTAAGCAGTAATTTACTAGATTGATTATGGATCAGGATACTTACTGAAAACAAATATCTACTGTACTGTTAGCCTCTTCATATACCTACACTCTTAGACTGTCACTGTCATAAAATAGACTTAAACGGAAACCTTCGAGATTGGATTGCCTATATTACAGGCCAAGAGGTCACCATACAACCAGTTCATATTTGGATTTTGATGTAGAGGACATTCATATAATATATGGGTAGCTGTTCTAACTTCCCAACCTGCCAGTATGAGTCGTCTACCACAATCTCCCGCTATGTACCTTATTCTAAAAGATTCTAATTATGAGACTAATTATTTTCCTATTTTGGAATGGTAGGGTAGCTAATACTAATACCAAATGTTGTCTGCTTAAGAGAGCTTGATTGTTAGAATTTCCTGGCAGTACTTATTGTTAAAGTATGAACCTCTTGTTTACAAGATGTGTGTATATATATATATATATATATATATATATATATATATATATATATATATTAATTAATTAATTAACGAAGTTTAAAAATTTACTAAACCGATTTAAACAAACCAAAATTAGGGGCGTATTTATCCATCGACCATAGAATAATTTAAGTTATTCAGTATTATTTGCTAGTCTTAGGTGTACTGGACTACATATATATGTCGTATAAATCGAATGTGTTATAGACATTAATGTAATAATTGTAAGATAGTGCGCTTATTATTATATTATTTACATACGACCATAGATTAACAATCACCGAATACACTTTATAAAATCTTAATGTTGATCTTTGTAAATATGTCAGGTGAAATCTCTTGGTCCATTTGTATCTTAGAACTTTCTTACTGTAATCATCCAAAAGAATTCCATATTTAAATCTTCTGTATCTCAAAAATTCTAATCCTAAATCTCTTCTTAATTTGTCGTACTATATATTATCCGTTGTAAAATTCATTGATCGATTTTAAAATCAACAAGCCTTACAATGTATGTAAGTATGTGACTAGCATACACAACTCCAGAATCCCTTGGAATCATTCTACCGGTGTTAGTAATAATGAATAGAAGATATCTTGTCAACACATTAATACATATCGAGTAGGTTATTAAAATTTACAGAAATCGTTTCTTTCTTTTTTGAAAATTGTAACAAACAAAATTAATCGTTAGGGCTGCTGTTTTACAAACCAAAAAAGAACCAATAGAATAGCTTTGGGTTTTTTCAGCACTAGCTGAGTTATCTGTAGTTTATTATCAGTGGTTAATATTTCGAGCATACCCTTGTCCTCCACCCATGCTTATCTGGATCATTCCTAAAGTTTCCAGAATATTATCGAACGGTGGAATCGGTATATGGCGATGTGTATCCAGCTCTAGGCACTCAGACAAACCGCAAGATAAGTAAAGAGAACGAACATTTAATCCGAGTCATCGGAAATATAAATTAATGGTCAAATAAATTAATTCATGATGTGATGTTAACTAGCTTAAATAGTGTAAATATATAAATGAAAGTGAAGACTATTGAGATTTGGTAACTGAGCTTGCAATAATTTTCATTTTAATATTTATGATCATTAGATGTGTTAGAAGAAGTGTTATACATTTTTGGTCTTATTCAAAAACGTATTTTTAACGTTAAAATGGATTTTAGCTTAAAATACGTTTAGAATGCGGTATTACGTGTATTCTTAACAAGGAGGTACCTAGTTACCTTATTGAAACTTATTCTAAACGCATTTTAAGCTAAAATCCATTTTAACATTAAAATGCGTTTATGAATAAGACCGATAATCTTTAAATTTAGAGACTGTATGATCACACTCATTGTTAGTTCGTAGAAAAATGCACCCTGTTGGCATTTTATTTATCAATCGTTGCGAACAAAAGCCAAATGATTGTAATACGTGAAATATTCTAAATGCTCTCATGGATCATTTGTAACCGAAATGTATAATAATCCACATAAAATACAAATAAGGGTTTTTAACTTTATTTTTACGCAAAGTTTCACGCTCCATTAGATTGAATCCGTTAGAAAACTGTGCAATTTGTAGCCAGTTTCATGCCATTATTCGTAATATTTCCGGTTAGTTGAGTATTGATGAATCAATATTGTACGGAGGTAAAATTTTCCATATTCGGCAAAACCGAACCGAATCGATCAGGAATCGACTGCCTACATAGACATTGGCACTAGATAGGGAAAAGGATAATCGCAAATTGCATACGTGTATAGGTACGTTATGTAGCTACCAGCCCGGGCTTTAAACAATTTCGTCATTATTTTATTCAGAAATCAAAAATATTTATAAACGTCCATGAGTATAAATAAATATAGTGAGTGGTGATCATAGTCGAATCGTAATTTCTATAAACTTTACGTTGTGAACCTTATATAACATAAGGAGTTGGTGTATATGGATACAGAGTTATAAAAGCAGTTTTTGAAGTATAAAAAATTATCAGTGTTAGTTAAAAATCCTTATTAACGCATAAAGGCGCCCACGAATTACATTTATACCCCAAATTATAGAGGATATGGCTTATTGTTGCTATATTGGAATAAATAGACTGAGCAAAATGGAAAAAGGCGGTGTCGATTCAAACCAATTTATAAATTAAAGAACCGTAGAGAGAACAGTAGCTCATGATTGATGGGTTTGATGGGTGCTTATAGAACTTTTTTGTAATACTGTTCTTGCCTTAAGTTTACATATATGCTCCACATTTTTATTCTTTTGAAAGGCTAGGTTAATAGGGGATAATTGTAATTGTGTATTGAATGGAGTTTAGGTTATTGTTGTATTGGTATCAATGGATAGATTTTCTTGATTGTTTCTGCAATTGAACAAATCGTTTCAACTCTGTCACAGTGTCACATAGCCTACTTTTTTATTATTATTTTGTGTATTTGGTGGTTAAAACATTATATTAAATAATTTCTTGTAGTTTTCTCGTCAATAATTAATTTTTTTAGCTGAAGCATTTAATTATTAATTTCTTTTAATATCCGTACAATCCTACTTGCCCATTTTCTTTCACCCAATTACATTATCGAAACGTTAACTCGTGGACGGTTAGCAAGTTGATTAAAACAACAAAATAAAAATGTAGCGACTTTGGATGGTGTTGATTCCGAAACATCTAAAAGTTATGCTACCAACTGTTTGTGAGAAGATTGGAAAACCCCCATTAACTTCTAGTTAACGTTTGTTGTACAGAAAGAAAATTAAGGAGGGTAAAATTTTAGCCGTCCAACGAAAAAATCCCTAGGAACCCTAATAAACATCCTTCTGATATCGTGGCTTCGACAGTATAAGGGCTGGAATCCTCTTCATATAAGAACAAGTTGAAACACTAAATTGGGATTATACTGGAGCCGGTTTGATATAGGGGTTCACTGAACGCATAAACCCCCCAAGAGGATGATTATATTGATACAAACTTTTTTTCAGTCATTTAATAAGCTCTGAATACAACGCAAAATTTTAATCAAGAATGAAGTAGCGTTTTTAAATAGGATGATACGTGTACACAACAGACTACAGTCAGTAGACGTCCGTTTCAGTAATTTAATGTCCAAACTAGCTTATATGGGGAGATGGAGTATATATTCGTTTTACACTACGAAAACGATATTTATTTGACATCTCTACTTTATATTTATTAGTTACGAAGTAATTCCAGTCTCGTCGTGTTATTTGGTAAGTTAAGAACTTCCTCCCTCAACAGAAAAAATAATAATAATGATTTATTTAGTAAACGAATGATATAGCTACTCTTGTAATTCGCTTCACGATACGTGAACCGGTCACTATCTGTACAAAAAAAATAGTGTTAATTAAATTAGTGTTAATAAGGAAGGAAAGCATCAATCCTCATTTAATTAAATATGATTCTATATGTGGGGTCGGCAAAACGTTTTTTAGCAAACGAGAAATTGTGTTTTCATTTTCATATTAATGTTCAACGTTATCAATATTGATCTCTTATGTATGACTTTGTTAGTTACTTGTTTTACACTGAACTGTGTACTTTAATTTAATGTATTTTTATTGTTAAAATTTAAGGTGTTAATGTTAATATTTCTATTTTCAGCCAGTTAGAAAATTTTGCGACAAAGGGGATTTGCGATAGGAAAAAATAAACACGCACCCCTTTTTTTATTATTTCAATGAAACTTGGTGACGTTCATTTGATTTGCCTACTGTTCGGGAACGTAGCTGTAAAGTGTCGTTTACATTATTGAATTTTAGTAAACACGTGTTTGAAAAATGTATACACTTACTCTCACTGCAACTCCAAAACAAGAGTTATCGCATTCCTCTTTGATCCTTGACTTCAACCCTCTGAACAAGGGTGTGAACCCTTCGAAAAAACAAAGAGGGTAGTAAACATTATCACTTTACTGTTACACCACCACTGTACCATTCTTAATTTTATTCCATTATATATAGTTATATTCGTATAACGCCAGAGCTTGTCAATCTTATTAATATTAGCATCTAAAAATATGAAGCACATGACTGCCATATGAAGCAAAGTGTTGCATTCTAGATTTAATATTCAGTTTATTTCCGCAGCATATTTCAATTTGTAACTCATTGCTTATGAGATAGCGTATTTCCAATCGTGATAGACCGTCTCACTTTTCGTAAAGGGCACTAACCGCATGAGATTTCTAACAACTTAAGCAATTTTAATTCTAAATTTCTCGAATTGTCACGCTAATAAGTTTTCAAACTTCGTAATAATGATAGTTCTACGTAAAGTGTAAAATGTATTCAATTACAGATATCTGAGGATTTAATTATTTAGAGTACGTTGCGCGTGGAAAGTTTTAATTATGAACTGCAGTTCCAACTCAAGTAATTTGCTAAACAAGACAAACTTGTTTATATAGGATTTTGAATTGTTGATACACTAGTTTACATTTTACCACAATGATAATAAAGGTCTTTGTTAGAGTATGTCATATCCGCTGCTTCACAGCAAGAATGTTATCACTTGAAGGGTTGTAAGATCCCATGATATTTTGGGATTTTTATTTTCAAGTACTATGATTTTCTGGTATGATTGTGACATTAAGAGGAAAATCCTCAAGGGTAACTTTATAATGGGATCACGCAACAAGTAACAAACACCTTAGGATTTTCACAAGTTACAAATGTTATAAACCACACAAAATTTCTTAATGAATAAGATTAATACAAGAATAGGAAAAGTAGAATACATAACAAGTATTAGTCTGTTCATTCCTTATTTGCTTCATCTGTTTCATCGGCTTGTTCTTCCAGCTCGTCGAATCTAACAATATTTGAAATAAAAATAATAGAAACTTTCATTTACAAGATCACTTTAATGTGTCTTATTAAATCCATCTTTCTCGACGGCTTAATTGAAATTGGACTGTCATAGCAACACTTAGTGGCGGTATTTCAAAGCACAGTTTATTAACACGCAGATTAAACCGAAGTTTCAGTGTTTGAACGATAATCGGGGGTTGAACTGCAGGTTGAACAGAGTTTGACCAAATTTAGAAACAAAATTAAATCATTTGCGTTTCTGCAAATTTGTTGTAAATAGTGTCGTAAGACAGTGATGATGGTGATAGTTCATTGGATTGTGAAAAACATGAACGTCGAAAATAGAACTTAGAGGTCTAGTTAATTTCCTTAAATGGGAACACACATTTTTAATTTCAGAGATCAATAATCTTCAAGCTGTCAATTCAATAAATCTGCCATTTATCACTACATGTTCTTCCAAGATATCAAATATATACCTTGGTGGTATCAATAACTCTGCCAATAAAGGCAAGATCCGTTTCTCCTTCAAAAAAATATTGGTCCAAAACATTACTAGATACCTTGCTTAGACCATTTTTGTCAGGAATACATACTCGATATTCTTTGATGTGAGACCATGACTTTATCCAATTCTTCTCTATCCAGTTGATATGTTCTCTAGCAAAGGCAAGTCTGCATCTTTTCTATCTTCTGTAAACTAAAATAAAGTAACATTTTATGATTGTATACCTGACAATTCAATATTAATCTCTTAATAATCTCCAAACCCTTGTTTTGTTGCAGTTCCCAGAAAAATTCTGAAAGATCAGTTTGGGGGCCCGTTAGAAATGGACGAAGTGGACCTAGGGACTAACGACTACGACGACGATTTCGACCGCTTCGAAATTGGTAATGAATATATAAGAGAATCGGCAGCATCCCCTCCGGTGCCGAACGTGGAAGGGATTTTTCTAGACGGCTCTACTAAGGTGGTTCCAATTGAAACCAGTACCAAATCCCCACCGCCGAAGACAAACATGCTCGATTTCCGTAAGTTCTTTTACATTTTATACTATGCCATTAAACAATGGCATTTTGTTTCTATTGCATATATAATTTCGTATCTGGTATAACGGAAACACGCTTTTAAAATACCTATATCTTCTCTAAACTCACTCTTTTTAATCAACGACTATCTCATACGAAACCACAATAAAAGGGGCGGGCGCATACTAACAAATCTTTCATTTAGTGAACATTTCTTTGTAAACATGTTGTACATTTGAACATAACACTATTTTTATTTGTTCGTTTTTGTCGAAAACGGTTACAAGTGAAATGTGACGGATAATTTAGTAAGCTTCAAAATAACGGGTGTTTATTAATAATTCTATTTAAGGTCGCGCGTTTGGCGTGAATAGGTGTCGTCAAATGAGCGAAGATACATGCACTTCACTGCACAGCCAAGTACAAACGGAATCCTAAATGAACACCCGTTAGTTGCATTTAAAATCGAAATAACTTAGGCTACACTCGTGCCTGAAAATACTCCAAAGTTTGCGATGTAATTAAAAAAGAAATGGCGTCAAACCAATTTGATTGATATGTAACTATTGCAGTCTTTTAAATTATTTGAATAAAACGCAAATATCTCAACATGATCTTATGAAAAAACGTTTGACAATAAGCAACACAACCTTCTTTAAACCTTGCGTAGGCTTTTTCAAGGGTTATTTTAAGGCAATTCGAAAGCGAAACGAAAATGTTAAGAAATGTTGAAACCTGCTTTAATTGAATAGTTCGTGAATCGATGATTCACACAAAATTTAGGAAAGGAAGTTTCAAATCCTGTTCTTTTACATGTGCTTCTATTGAACAACGTGCGGAGCATGAATTTACATTGACTATTATTTTTAAAAATGAAGAATAATAATGAAAATTATAAAAATTATTTAACTGAAAGTTTACACCTTTTATGAAGTTTAAACAAAATTAAGACTTACAGACGTTGTACATCTTGTTGGATGAAATATTTATTATGGAAATTTATTTGGTTAACGATGGATTCAACAAGTCATTTATTCGCCAGCAATAATTTCAAGTCTGACAGTTCTCAAGGAGCCAAGCTGGTACCTTTTAATATTTCACTGACGTGGTGGAAGTTATTAAAGTCGTGGTTGTTTAATTGCTTAGAAGGGTCGAATGAGTAGGAACGACTTTCTTACAGTTTATAGAAAATTTAGGAATAGTGAAAATAGTTCTATGCTATCAACTGGCCTAGTGTTATATCATGCCAGTTAAGTTTGTTACATACATTATAAAATTAAAATCAGTATTAGATCGTGACAGCTCATTTCATCCCTTATCGTGTATCTTTCGGGTAAATAATATAATCCTTGGTGGAGCAGGCTTTATATTTCGATCAAGACCCACAAATGCTAAAGAAACACATTTTTTGTTGAAGTCCAGTTCAGCGTGGGGGTTTGGGGTACCAAGATCAGAGTTGTAGTAACAAGGTGGATGAAGTTTTGGGAGAATGGCGAGTTCCCCTAAACGCTACCTAAAGTGGCTTACATAGTCTTAACTGTACAAGGAATATTTGCAAATGTTAGGCAATACTAATTTGCACGTTCTTAGAACGTAAACAGAAAATATAATTATTTTAACTGCCTATGTACACCTACAACATAAGCAAGTTTATAACGGTAGTTTACATCACGTTAAAGATTATAGTACAATTTGTTCTGAAGTAACAACTTTCTGTTGAAAGGGAATATGGTTTTCAACGGTCTATGTGCAATTTAGTAATATACTGAAATATTTTTTCCTATATGTCGCACTTTACTTATATATATTTTGTAAGTGGGTCTTGAAACGAAATATAATAATTGTATTGTAGACTGAGAACTATATCATTTTGGCCTCAGTTTTGCGGTACATTAATCATTGTAATGTTTGTAAATTACATCCGTTGCTTAATTTTTCGCTAACTTGTTCTATTTGCCATTCTTTCCATAATCATTAAAATCTAAATCCAGAATTCTACATTGAGGTATAAATAATTTGTTAGTGGTTTTCCAATAAACTAACGTCACCAAAGGAAACGTTAACATCACATATGAATGTGTTTCATACGTTTATTGTGCAATATGCTCTGTTCACGTCTATCCCAAACTAGTTGTTTAAAAGTTTTCACAGCATTCCAAACCTCCCTTTTGTTAATTTAATTCAACAACCTACAATTATCTGTTATGTATATACACGTTTTAATGTGTTGAAGAAGTTTAAATGGTGTTTCAGGTGTGGTTTCGGTAATTTAAAAACTTTCTTCACCGTCTTTATTAAGAAAATAAACTGTGTTCATATTAAAGTTTTAAGTAAAACTGGCATAAAGGCCTTGTTACGCTGAAAATTAACGTCACAGTTCCATACTACAGAGCTCGTTTTTAAATTAATTAATAATTCCACGCATGTTTCAAAGCTAAATCAGGATTAAAATTTTTCAGGAATAAAATAATTAAACGTATGTGCCGCAATTCAAACTTAAGTTTTTAACAAAATTAAATTTTTAGTTCTTAAAAACGTTGAATCGCTTTAAAAGAATGGTAAATTTGTTCTGTTCCAACGTGAAAATTAAACCTGCACTCTTTCAGTTTAATACCGATCTTTAATATTATTATCTACCATGCGTTTTGTTTCAATTTGACAAGCTTTAATAACTTTCATTAGTCAGACATTCAATATCTTTCAGGGCAATTACTAAACAATAAAGTTAAATCTTATAGTCAGATATTCAATCGCCCTGCTTCTTCCTTTTCTTCTGCATTGCCTTTGCACTGCGAACAAATGACATTGCAGTCATGATGGAACTAAGGTTACATTATTTTCTGAACACGGGTTGCGGGTATATTATTATGTCTCGAAATGTATCAGACGTTGTAAGCTAAATAGCTTTAGCCTGTGGTAAGAAAATAACTTTACCTTGGTTGTTTTTGTTCTTTGTGAAGTCGGTCTTATCGTTATTCATAATTATAGGCTAAGATAAACTGCATTGCAACTGAAGCCCAGAAAGAGCAGTTTAATTAATGAAAACAATTTGCAACTGTATCATTTAATCTAGAAACGTGTCAAATACATTGTTTATTACCTATGCTCATAAAGTAACGCAAACTTGGTTCATTATGACTGCTGTGAAGTTTATGACAACTTTATTTGTAGAGAAGTTACTAGCATTTTAGAACTGTTTTTTGCCTACTTAAGTAGACAAACTTTATTTCCGCTATGACCGACTAATGACAATAATTTGTGAATACAAGTTAAAATTTATTTTTATTCATTTTTAACCGTTGTTCAGGTAGTAACGGCAGCTTAGTTGATCATGGCATTTTTAAAAATCGGTCCTCCGAACATTGCAATTACATATATCTACCTATTTTCGGAACATAGATTACAAACAATTTTAAAATAAAATTTAATACTTGTATGCAGACACGTTATATTAACGTTCGTGATCAATTTACGCCTTGGTAAATTTAAGCGGAGAATTACTCAAAGGCCTAATAGAAGTATATCTATTAATCTGTTGGATGAGGTTTCTGTGTATATCTTCTCAAATGTATGCTTGCCTGCGTATAGCGCATAGAAATTTTCTAGCACAAATCGATTCTGTTGTGTGAGGGACCAGATTCCTTGTAAACTTCAGAAAATAAATTTCCCTCAATCAAATAGGAAAGGAAATAGCCTGACATTCAGTACGGTATACCTTTCCACAAGCTACAGTGAACACTGATGAGGCTTACAGATACACAAACAGTATATCTTTGAATTTCCCTTTTGTAAAAAAAATTAATTCGGGATTCTTTAAACTCTTTGAGCGAGTTTTTAAGCTTTTCTCTTAATATTACTCTTATAAAGTGAAATAACGTTTATTATCAGCGAAGGTCGTTCTTTCAAATATCTCTAAACGTTGCCCCATAACCGCTCAAACTCATTACTCTCTCCGTCGTTTCTTTTGTATCCAATATTCTCATCGATTACCTATTGAAATCAACAATTTTTATCTCTGCTTTCCAAGTCGAAGTTTGTTCAATATTGTTCCTCTTGTTTTCCACTTTATACGCACTTTAAAATAAAAAAATACCATTGGAAGTCTGGAAAGCGATTCTTCAGAAGCGAAACGAATAAATTAAAAGGAGTGAAATGTTCTTCAAGTTACTTTATGTACCTGATTTAGCGACTTAGAAAAGTTCTGTTAGTCATTCTTTTTCGGTTTTAAAAACCGTCAGGTTCAATACTCAAATCGCACGTATCTTGTTTGAGATTAAAAATGACGCAGTTTTGCCGTCCTGCACTTTTTTCGCGTGAAACTAATAATTTTTATTTACTTATTCATTATATTATATGAGAGTGTTATTAACTTTTTGTTCAAAATATTATTTATTTGTCTTGATTATATGAACATACTCACCTAGTTTTGATGTTGACTTATATTGTATAGCAATTTCAAATTAATTGATAGCCTGAAAACGTACCTTCGATCGCACATGGCGTTGAAGGGACACTTTAAGTTTAATAATTTTGAGCGTTCTTACAGTCGAATCAATAGGAGAAAAAGTTTAATAACCATCAATTGGAGGATCCCTTTTTTCGAAGCAATGTATATCTCCTGAAACTTTTCAGGAATTCGCTGAAATGTATGCTAAATTGCTTTGTACAGTTAGGGAATTCACCATCTCCTGGGTTTTTTTCACCCACGCAGCTGATTAAATTTTTTTGGATGTGCTGAATATGTTCTTAAAAAATAGTTTTAGTATTGTAAATTTAGCCATATTCGCTTAACGATAAACTTCTTTTCAATATGATTCGGTTTACCAAACTATTATTTTGAATTTTTAATTACGAATCTCAATGAAATTAACCTAAAAGTTCGCTTAATACCTATATTTGATACAAACAAATCAAAGTTTTACTTGTATATTTGTGTTTTACTGGTTATTGAACCTGAAAAGCTATTTAACTTATTTTCTGGACATTCCCAGACTAACCGCCATTATAACACTCCCTTGGCAATATTAGGAGTTTAGGTAGTGTCGCGGTAATTTCAATTACACATTTTTGGCGCTAATGAACGTTTCGTGACTTTATCAAATATATCAGTATGACTCACTTAAATGTATTATTTTCCTCTTTTTGCGTTAACTAATGCTTGTTTGAAAGAACATTTTTAGTTTCGAACCAGGATCGGGTAATGAATATTAAAAGACGCTTAGTAAGCGGAAAGTTAGTTATACAGATTACGTTCTACCAAAATAAAAATTCTAAGGCTTACAAGTATTCCGTTAAATTTTAATTCATATCCAATTGTATGAAATGTTTGACCAGTTTTGCCGAGTATAAGAGAAAAAATGTCATGAATTAAATATGGCTTTTCCAATCGATATCAATGTATTCTTTCCGTATAAAAGGGTAAACTGACGACAAAAACACTGATTTCTATCTATTTACTTTCCGATAGTAGCTTTTTGGAACTGAGGAATTTCCAATGGGAAAACTGTTGGCGATGCCCCTCCCAGGATAATTTATATACAAGGAAAAAAGTACCCTTTCACATCGTCAGGCTTCATCACAATTGATATTTATTTTTATACGGAAACCAGTTTCAATTAATATTCTTTTTTACAAAATTGTTGGTATGGAATATACAGGGTGAGGTACCTCGACTATTACGGTGGTTATGCGGTCATGCACGATAGAGAATTTTAAAATATTTTCTCCTCGCGTGTATACATAGTCTTTGGGAAAGTAATTTAACGGTATTAATTACTCGAGGAAAGGCCCAACCGGAGTTATGAATTTTTAAACGAAACACCCCATATTTTATGTGTAGTTTGGAATTTAGAGATAAAATAAACATAAATTACCACATCAACGGTGAAAATGTAACCACAGTCGATATTTATCAGATATATTGATGAGTGAGATATTTTGATTAGTTTATGTAAAGATTATAAACACTAGTCTAAAATCTACACCAAATTAAAACACATACTAAACTTCAAATAGTATTGTATAATATTTATACATGCTTTTATCTAATAAATTTAATTTGTACTTATTTCATTACCTGTATTTAAAAATTTAATTCAACTGAATTTTATTTGTGTTTTAAAATTAAAAGTCTAATGTGTCGTCATATATTTTCTGAAACTTTGCGTCTGGAATACCTGAAAAATTCAGGATGTTTTAGAAGTTCAAATGGGTTACTTTTTCCTATCCATCACGTCCCTTGCAACGCCATGAAAATATGTTTGTACATCGACTCCTTCTAAACGTTTTGGTGGCCACAAAAGAATCTAAGATTTCTCTCCATTCAATGTTCCGTCAGAATTTTGATCCATTTTTCCAGTAACTGGATATCTCTCATACAAATGTCGATGGCATTACGTAATAGCTTTGTTGATTTTTAAAAATTAGAAGAAATAATGATGAGTTAATATTGTCCAGAAGTTTATCTTAAAAATATTTTGAAACTCAACTTGTGTCCGTCTGGACACTCCGTACAAGGAAGTAGTATTATGCAGTGAACATTTTAATATTTTTTTAAATATTCACCTTCAAAATTGAGTGGTTGAAACTTTTAAATTGAAGAGTAGGGGAACAATATTTTGGGACGTGTGCAATTCAAATTACCAAAAACGGTTGTCATGCATAAATCATAAAGTTAATTAAAAACGTTGTATAGGAATAAATTGAAACCACACTGATCTATAAATCTTGGAATGAAAGGTTTTTCTGGGAGGGTCAACAATCTTGATCCCTTTAAAAGGAAGAGGCATGTCATCCGTGCGTGTGTAGCAGAAAGTCGTTGGCATATAGCATAGGAAATCAAGTGGCATCCTTTTTAATCCCCGATAGATATGGGGATATTTTCATTTAATATTCAGAGCGACTCCCCGCACAATCGATAATATTCCAAGTCGTAATAAAAACAAGAGAACAGTTTTCTAAAACAAAATAACCCATTTTGGTTTTATGACTGATTTGAATCAGACTAAATGCAAAAACTGACCGCTTTTTTATTCTGGGTTTGGACAGGAGATAAATTTTCTCTACGATTCACGACTGCTTGAAGTTGATAGCTCAAATACTCTTCCGGTCGATATTCCTTTGGTTTGCAGGGACTTCCATGCTGGAAAATTATTTCAGCCGAAAGCGTGACCGCAAATGAGGGCATCAAGGCCGCCCTTTTTATCAATTTATCTTTCGGAAAAATTTACCACTCCGGACAAAATAAGCTTTCGATGTTCTATGAAATTAAACAGACTTTTTCGCTGCTTTAAAAATAACATGTCAGGATTTATTGTCTTTTATTCCATCAAGACACACACCGTATGGGATCAACGCATTTTCCCCTCTGCAAAAGAATGGCTGATGTTTTGTCATTTGAATATTCCGTACGTCCCTTTTAATTCATTGCTTCGTAATGGCGGAATAGACGTTTCTAATTGAAGAATAGTTAATTTGTGACAATCCAAGAATTATGGAAGCAGCCGCGTATCACTACCAGTCACAAAAATGTGGAAAATACAATTGGACATCTCAGTATTTTTGTCCATTATATTTGCAACCGGCTGGTACTGACGCGCTAGGATGAAATCTCTGACAACCGCCAAATGGATTTGACTTGAAACTTGTCTCTGGAATTCGTTTATATTCTACATAGTCTATATGGTAGAAATTATATGCCCTAAGCTTTCATATGCGCAACCTCTACCAATCAAACAGCGATAAGAATGAAAGTACAATAAAATAGTAGAATACAATCTAAAACTCAGATTTTGAATTATTGCAGCGACAGTGACATTGCTTTATTAAATTTCGCTCGATCTAAGAGGTATGCATATATTTCTTGAGTAAGCTGGGGGAAATAATTTCAATTACGGTATACGAACTTCATTATACAGGTATCTCATGCGAAGATGCTGTTGCAATGTTTGCTGATGGCATTACTACTGCTTACCAATCAATCAGCCTACTCTTTGACGTTTCTAGTGTTTTGGGATAAAATAACTGCGGCCTGCTTTTGTGTGAAGTTCAGGGCCATATTATAAAAATATATTACTGAATATAGACTAGGACTTAACTAATTGTTGGAAAAAGTCATTGCTAGGACATTAAATAAATCGAAATTAATATCACCTATAAGATCTAATTGAGGGAAATAAATCAATTCGCTATATTTAATCCACTTTAGTTTATTGTTCTAATATTTGTGCTTATTATTTTAAGGGTATAATACATTCTTACTCTAATTATAATGCAATGGCAAATAGTGGAGGAAACTGTTCACAAAGATACGTGTATGAAACTTGCAGACAAATATTTACAAATTTACCAACAACGTTTGTATGATAATTAAGTTCTAAGTTTAATTTGATTATTGACTTCAATTTGAGATATTAACTTGACGAAGACAGGATAAAGATTTTTTAGAATATGTTTCACCACATTCGTGGCACATTTATGTGTACATATGTATAATAAATTTGTTCTGGTAATATAAAACCTGGAAAATAAGCGAGGAACCAAATAATTGCTTGTTTAGGCTCATCTCTCGTTTAAAAATATTTGACGTCCTGCTTTGGGGCTGTGCTAATAAAAATAACGTTCAAGTTACTCAAAGTATTATGATAAAATATTTTGGAACAGTACAGGCATCCAATCTGCTTAGACTCATAAACAAAGGCAGCTTTAATGTGAGAACGTCATTGTGTGCATGTCGATCATTACTATTATTAAAGCGTTCTCGGTAATATTAGAGTAACTTTTAATCCTTTTAAGTTGGTTCAGTGGCTGTGCTTATTAAAATCAAAGAATTGTGCTGTTCTTATGGTGGTGTTGTTAAATATATATTGAAGTAAAATATTTTATACACAAACAGTTACATACTGCACCTATTTAAAACCCAATAGTGCTCAATTTCTCATATCTTCGTTTATTCTTTCATTCTCGACTTAAATCCTAATAAACAACCAAAACTTATGTCTCAAATGGATCTTTATATTATAAAACGCGAGGTTTTACATTATTAGATGTCTAGTTTAATTTCCTTTATCAAGTTTCACTCGACGCATGGCAGCAATGTGAGTGAACATTTTTCCCTAGAGCTTAATTGGAGATAAGTCGATCTTCATGTAAGTTGTATAATATTTAAACACTTCAGCTGTACCCAACGTTAGTGTACCGTGAACAGCCCCCGTTCCGTTTTCAAAAAGTTACAGAAAGAGGATAAGTAGTTTGGTTTAGTACTAAGTTTTGTTATTAAATTACCGGTAGAGGTAAATCGATGAAAGACATATGTATGGATATACTTTTTCTTTGATCTTTCTCGGCAGTAAGTATATATTAAAGCTTTTCATTGCGTATGTAAACATTTTGACATTCGAAGCGGCGAATTTAGTATGAGGCTCATTTTTTACGCACTCAAGTGGCCTTATAACGCAGATTTTAGATTTTGAAATACCTAATTTAATTGCCTTTATTAAATTTCACTTGACCCTTGCCAGACATGTAGCCTACCTAATGTAAAATATTTAATATGAAAGATGAAACGTTTCAATTAACACAAAAGCTCTACATTCAACTGTAACTATAGATTAATTCAGGCACTCACCAATGCGAATATTGTTTGTAGTAGTTGATCTTTTAAATTGTAAATAAGAACTCTATGATTGCCAAACGTATGTTCGTACTTTTGTTTCTCAGCTCCTTTTCGGTTTTTTGTATGGAAACATTTGACATTTGATACAAAATCTCAATTAGTTACAATAGTTTTAATAAAAGAGCACCACAAATATAATTTGCGGTAGGTTACAGAAAAGCTACGCCGACATCCATCCCTGATGTTAAATAAACCTTCCAGAATTAAGTTATTCTAAGGGAAAATATTTATTTTCCTAAACATACATATATCACGAAATTTGTCCTCGGGGAGTTGCAGGCTATCAAACTTAGAATTATCCGAGTTTGATTTATTCGAGTGAAACGTTTAAATTGCTGTTTAAAGATTTGCACGAGTTCGATCTATCGATTTTCATTTAAAAAATAGCTCAAAGTTTTATCATCGTTGTTCTACGTAATTTAAATTGGAAGATTAATTTATTGAAAGCAGTGTTACACCTTTGTAGTTTTATTTTTGTTGGACTTTTAATTAAAAATTAATAGACCCTAGTTAATCACATTTATCACCTAGTTAAAATCAGTGTCCAAGTTCACGCGCAACTTTTTACATTAAAAATTTAAATACAAACTTTTATCGACATTGTACAGCTAAATTTATATTTTAGTTGACTCACCCTTTCTGACGTGGAGGTGCTTGCAAGGTTTTACTCAGCTTTCTATTCAACAAAATTTCATAATAGCCTATTAAACTTTCGCTTCCATAAAGTGCAGGAGTTCATCAATAAAGTAAGTCTTCAAAGCCATAAATCTGAAGTTTTACTTTAATATAGTGCACTATTTTCCAGCTTTTTCAGATCAATGAGATTATATTATCGCACACATATGCTTTGAGTTTCTACTTTATAAACTGCTGACATGTAACTTAAACTTTGAACTAGTAAATACACTTCTATTTACCCCTTTGATCGATAGGAAACGAACATAATTCTAATAAAGCAAGATCAACTTCATGAATTTTATTAACTGTTTAGAAAGGTACTTTCTGAACTGAAAACTTTTCAGTTTAAAGCGATTTAAAATTTTTAGTAGCGTATAGCGCTACAGTGTGTACCATTTGTTAAATGATAAGTACAATTCGTTATTATAGAGTGATGGTGAACATTTGAGAGTAATGATGAATGATATTAGAAAGCTGCAATATAGTGAAATTGTTTATTTAAGTTTAAGGCACATTCTTGTTTCCACGTCATCGTAATGAACAAAACTAAATTCTGCATTACCCTTATGTATTGCTTGATTTTTTACAGACATTCCCAGAAACTATAAAAAAATGCATAGAAAAGTCATTATTTTATAAGACTTTAAGAGAAAAATTTTGATTGAAATTTTTCTTGTCACTATTTTACTTAAAATTAATCTTCTTAGAAATCACTATTTTACATTGTCCAAATTATATTTTTAGTTTTGTTTCTTACTGATTTTGTGAACGCCATATGCCATTTTTGAGCAACTCTTAGTGGTATCTCACCATTGTTCAAGTTTCCAATAAGACCCAGGATAATTAAAATAATAAAAAATGGTGTTTTTGGTTTTCTTCTCTAATGAATAAAATATGTTAAAAAATAAAAAAATTATCGTATGGTTATAGGGAGCTGTTTATTACTTAAAACTACAATAGACAAATTAGATGATAAAATCATATGAAAATATGTGTCCATGGAGAAAAGATAATTTTCGATTGAAAATGTTAGATTTTGTTCACAGGAATGAAATCACACAAGACGTTCCCTTGCATCGAATAATTGAAAAGAAGAAACATCAACATACATGGTCCATTTTTCCTATATCAATATTAAATACATAAGTATGCTCCGGAGAAATCCATGTTTTCAAAAAACACAGCGTCGAAATGAGATTAATATTTTACACTGAAATGTCGACTTATACGATTTATTAAAACTTGGCTAAGAGTGTTGTTTGTTCATGTTTCAACACGAAAAGTTTATGTATTTGCGGGATTTTTCTTTTTATTCTTGACTAAATATTTAAAAATTAAAATCGCACAAATGTGTAAGTAAAACATACCCAAATTCCCAAGATATAAGGTCAAATAAATTATAAAATACCTAAGTAGAATGTGCTTTTCACATAATTAGTTTAGATATTCGATGTATTTCTCCACTTCATATTTATTATGAAAAGAGACTCGTAACGTGTATTGTTGTATTACATGTTTCATTTTAACCTCATGTTTTTAAATATATCTCTATTACATGAGAGAGACGCGATGACAGTGTGCATCGTTTTCCTATATTTACAAACAACGACATACAAAATGTAAGTATACACGTACAGTTCTGGCGAAAAGTCCTATCAATAACCTCCTATCTGAACGAAATCCTTAAGGGTTCATTCAGGCTCCTAACACCCTGGGACTTCTATCTAACCCAACCAGTTATTTTGCTTTATAGGATGATTGAAGTGGGTTTATATTTGAAGATGTTCATTAAAGCTTTCTTTCACTTCTATTCTCTGCCTCGTGCCGATTTCTTGACTCATGCATTGAGATCCCCTGTAATTATTATACTGATTATTGCCTATTTTTGTCCTATCTAATAGATATCATCAGTTTCTATGGACTATGTCTTTCTTTTCTATTTGATTGACAATTTCTAATTGTTAATATGACTGCCGCCACCACTGGTCCCAATTTTATTAAAAGCGGGTAGAAAAAAGTCCCAGATATATTAGCATAATTACCGGATTCATGAAATTACCGTCGAAATAAGTCTTCAGGTAAAAATGGTTTTTCCCCATGATTTTTATCGTCAGGCGAAACGCGAAATTTTAATTCGCGACACGAAACGCGAACAGGCTAATGGGAAATGATTCAGTAAACTAATGTTAGGATGATCCATAGAATTAACATTTTCTAATAAAGTCTTCTGCAAGTGAACTCTTTTATTAAAACTCAAATATTGTCTATGTAAAGAATATCAAGGCCGTTTTTTTGCGCCATTGAAATGTAATTTTAACAATATGTAGCAGAAACTCGTCAAAACTGATTCGATACCTTAAGCAAGTTTCACATTTCATTTCATTCTTGGTAATTGACAGATACAGTCAAGATTCAGTTAGTGGACCCACTTCATAACAATTGCTCCGCACTAAACTTATGAGTGTAACTGATTTGATATGTCGCGAATTTCGTACTTTATTTATATTTCACCTATTGAAATTACAAATAAGCAGTTCGTTTAAAACTGGTACCTTTATTTCTGGATGTGGCAGCTGAATTATGTTCAGATTTGCCACGTGGAAAATTTGAATTTTATGAATTATTTCTACCTTGATCCTTTTATTCGTCTTGCATGAATACCCTTTCCATCTCTTGCGTCCGTTAGCTTTCACAGTAGGTGAAATAATAGTAATCATTTTAAAAGAGATCTGATGCATTATCTCTTTATACGTTCCAAACTAGAGCATGAAATATCGTAATTTAAGATGAATAAGAAAATATCGGAGATTTGTCGTATTAGATATTTCTTACGCCTAGGAAGTACGGAAACTAAAGCGAAGTTATTATAATGTTATGTTATTTTGCTTAATTATTTATTTTGGTTAGCTTGGCGAATTATCACTTTTAAATTGTAATTCGCTTGTAAACAATAAAGATGCTTCTTACATTAAATTACCTAAAACATTTTCATCTTATCAAGAATGTTTTCCTTATTATCGAGTTTTTACCTTTACTTTATCAAAATTAACTCCCGGGTGAAATCGTGTACAAGACAGTCAAAATATGAAATTGCCAAATTTTTACGAAAATTAAGACACGAAAATAACGTGGAAACGTTTTTCTTGGAATTGTTACTTAAGTATATAGCTTTAACCTGAAGGTTTAAAATCTTTGTAGGGTCATGGCACATTCGTCAGAAAACGCAGTATAATTTCACTACTTCAGTTATTGATACATACATCGATTCATATGATACTTGACCATTACTTGTCTTTGACGTTACTTAAACTGTTTAATTGGTTTCAGTTAGATCATCCTGTGATATTTGAGCAAATATCAAAATGTTTTTTCATAGAAAATAACATAAGTAGTAAAATAATATGTATTAAGGACTGATAAAATGATAGTAGAAGTCATATACTTTACTTTCCTGACTACAGATTTGTATGCAGCACGTATGCGTGTGTGCTTATTCCAGAAAATGTTCCTAAAAAGCAACTGTTTGTTCTACGGTTAACACGACCAGTGTTCCTAAGTAAATTCGAGGCCGTTGAATCTTAATCTGATGGCCAAAACGCTGAATCACGTAAGATGTTTTAGATAGACTGACCTGAATGCGCGGAAAATGCCCATTTTAACCACTTTCGATAATGTATATCAAATCTGACCAGTCACTGCTTAACATTTCTACCATTAAATTATAAAAATACTTACTTTCATTTATTGTTTGTTTGAAGAAGTTATGTATTTATTCCTTGGAATGTGGTTAGAGTTCACATTTCGATAACACACTTGTACATTTCTATCTCTCTCATTTAAATACATTTAAGAAATCGATTTCCCATGAACAAGTAACTATTAACCACCGAGCTAGTTAAAATCTTTGTCTTGATTGTAAGAGAGTCCGAGAAAATACAGCACCTTATATAAAAGCACAGCGTCATTTTATGGACCTGCATTTTTCATCGATGGTCAGAGGGTTGATTCATGGCGACTCGAAGCGTGGCGGTGAATAATATTTAACTAATCTCATTGGAAAAATAAGTTTGTTAATGTTAGTTTTGCGTTGGGTTGGTGTTTAAAAGGACACGTTTCAATTCAGATTTTATTTCTTAATTTGGAGAAGAAACCTGAATACAAATTTAATGTAATCTGATTGTAAAAAGATGTCGGAATTTCATATATTTTTTGGTTAAAAACAAAGTATTTTACACTGGAACTAATAGTATGTTCTCGTCAGGAACCTCTCTTGCAGTCAGATTTCGCTGCCTCATAGAGTAACGAAAGCAGGGACATTAAAAACCGTAATGTCACGACAAAAATTTCGCCATTTCTGTAACTTCGTAATTATTATTCGAGTTGAATTCGGTTATATGCGTACTATAATAAAAAGTTACCCGAAAATCCATTATGACGAGCAGTCTGTTAGTGGATTCGGTTTCATTTCTGAATTGTTCAACATACGGTGCGTTAGAAAATTTTTTACTGAGTTAAAAAGTGATACAGAACATTGATTTTGGGCATCATGCTACGATTTTCACAATTTGTAAAATTAAAAACAAATGAAGTTCCACTTCATCATCTAGTGATATTGACCATATTGGAGTCGATATTTTTACAGTAGACGCTGCAAATGAAATTCCTGGTTTGAAACCGTTTCTGTGTATCCTTTGTGAAATATAAAGCAAAATCTCGTTGAAAAAAAACAACAAATAGTTGCCAGATACATTCCTCGCATAACCTTTTACATATATGTATACTGTAGCTAGTAAAAATAAATTTGAAAAATGAACGTCAGCGATCGTATCTGTTTTTCATTCGAACAATATATGGGAATATTAATAATATTTTAGAGAATTTCTACTGAAATATTTGAATTTTAATATTCCAGCTCGGGCAACGACAAAACATCTCTCTTATTAATTCCAATAAAAGGAAAAATCTTTTTCCGTTTTGTTTGAATTGCTCGTAAAGTTTTTTATTTGTTCTACTGCATCATACATTGCCCCAAAAGTGAGGAACAATTTTTTCTGACAATTAATACTTAGCTAACACTAACATTACTCTAAGAATTGGGAAGGTAACTGTATAATTGAAACTGATTTGAGACTTCCGTAAACCTTCTCCATTTCTTTTTTCGAAGCGACAAAACGAAAAACGACAGTATTGGTTGCTTAAGGTTCCAGAAGAACCTCTGGAATCTTTGAATCTTTAACGTTTATATTTAAAATTAATACTTGTTTTACAGCATGAAAGTTCGCAAAGCATTTATGCGAGTAGTGTACCAAATATTTCGTAAATGTAGTGGAATAGTAACTTCACTAAAAGTTCGGTAGGAAATTTTTCACTTTTATGTAGCACATGTTACATATATTTATGTAACTTTGACTTAAGGAGAGAAGTGAATTTTATTTCCTCTTACTCCTCTTTTGTATGGTATTCATGTCTAGGAATATTCGTCATAAAATAAACGTTTGGATTTTGGTATGTATCTACGGCATGTTGAGCAGTTATTTATTTAAATAAAGGCGTTTGGTTTTGACGAAGCAGCCTCCTATAATTACTCTTCTTATGTAGGCCAATATTGCGAAAAAATTTAACAATTTAATGAAATTGCCGGATCAATTTTTCCAAACAATAAGCGAAATGTGTTTCCATTTGGCCGATTCGCTTTTGAATCCGGCAATCAGATGTAAATGGACGATTTACTCGATGTATGATACCTTAATCATCGTTCATTAGCAAATGTTTGTTGAATCGCTACCCGCCAAAAACGAAAAAACTGTTTGTCGGTCGGTTAATTCGAAATTGTTAAATTTATCAGAATTTCACAAACATGCCGTACTAAAACGTATCTCCTCCGAGTCAAAAATGCGTCCAATAATAACACCCCTGGCGGTTACACGAGTGGATAAGTCTAAAGGCGGGTGAAGTCAGCGTAAAATACCCTTTAAAATATTAACCCCTCATGAATGTCCGATTAGTGTATCAACTGGCCAATGGAATGACGTTGATGGACTCATTAGGAACAACAGATGCGTGTCAAATCATCGTATGTGATATTAATACCATGAAGACATTCGAAATCGGAAGAGGACAGAATCCTCTATTCTGGGTATTTGTAGTAGAAATTCGCCACCGTAAGGGATTTCAATCAAATTGAAATCAGACATGAAAGCCTGCTTTGATGTGGGTTACATGCGTGTCATGAAACTCATAATTAAGACAACCTACCCCTTTATTACTTATTTCAAATCAACAAATCGAGCATTCCCTAGAAAGTTTGGTTTCATTTTACCAATCTTTTGCTACAACTCCTACACAGATTATAATTAATGCCAGTACGAATATAGAAGTTAGACACTTTGAGTATTCACCAAAAAAATTGATTGCAAAATAGTTACATATCTTAGCAGAGATTTGTGGACATTAGATCATTTAACTGGAACAGATCCACTTGCACCACAGTTGACGCCAGGGACGCCAGGGACTTGTCCGTCCCTTACTAAAATAGTTTCCATTATAATTTATTTCAGTAGAGAACTGTAAGTATTTATTAAATTGCTTTTACACCAAAATGTATCAAAAATCACACACCGTATGGAAACCCTGGTATGTTATACACATATATAAATAAATAATCGACCATATACTGGAAGAAACTTAGAAGGCATCTGAATATTCAGAACATTTGACGAATGCGCCGGTTTGTAATGCTGTCGCGCCATTTTCTTCTTCATTTTCCAGTAATCTTATAGTATCTGTAATAAATATGACACTATATTGACCTGCTTGCAAACGTACTACACTTAAATCCTTATAAAATCAAATGTATACAGTTGTTATAGTAGACAGTGTGGGTGTTGTTTAAATGTAACCGATGTAATTGACTACATTTCCTAGTACATTGTTCATATTAAAGGCTTTTTTTTCGATTTTGGTTGGTTGGTATTCTTATAAACGTTATAATTTGTTAATTCAAAATGTGTTGATTTCATACTTTTTTGTTTTTTCGTGAAATGTGTACACCACCACTTCCTCACAATAATGGAAATACTCAAAGGAAAGGGAAACTGAATCACGCAGTATATACTAGTATTTATGCACAAGATTTCATTAATCAAAAATGCTTTAATGAAAACGATCACAAAGACAATATCGTAGTTAGGCGATAATTAAGCTGTAGAAAAACCAAATTAATCTTTTAAGCGTGTAGTGTTTTGTAAAGCAGTTGTAAGATGTGATGTCGTATCAGAGGGAGATTTTCAGCATTTCGGGCACACACATAAACGATCTAATATGCTTAATTACTCCTAATGATACATGCTTAACATAAATCTTACGTTTTTAAATGTGTGAACAATTCCTGAAGGTAATCGAAGCGACTAACTGTCACAAAACCTCTTTTCCGCCAAATTAAATTTAGTCAGCACACGAGAAAATGCGCCAATCGTATTATTCCTTATTTCAAATGAACATCCATATCTTATAAGAAAAATGTCCGTCGTTTCTCGATTTTCCACGCGTTTGCAACGTTATAAAAGGGATCGAAATATTTTTAGAACCTGGGGATCTTGGAGTATATTTTTTATCTTGAGGTAAATATCCAAAAGATAATATATTTACGAACTTTGGCGATCTCGAAAATGTTCGAAATTGTTAAAAGTTTAAAAAATGTTACTTTCGCATTTGAATTATTTTTAGGAATGATTCCCAGTCCTGAAAAGTAGCGAACTCCTTATGAGATCATCGCTCTAAATATCGTTTTTCTATCAGTTTTACATTTTCCATTTTCTTGTATAAGTTTTCTTCCAGACGCAGTGACTGATTGAATAATGCAACGCTGTCTTAAGCTTATTTCAGCTGCAAGGTACTTCAGATTCTAAATTTTTAAGAAATGAGAGGGGAAGGACATTTTAATGGAAACAAACTTCTCTTTCATGACATATCATTTTATACAAAAATCTCATCGTTGCGGTAACAACGCTTTGATTTATCTAAGAGACCGGATTATCATTATTTCATTTAAAACTCTAAAGTGAAATAAGATCGATGGAATTCCAATTTAGAATGGAATAAGGAAAAAAGGAGGGAATGGACGTAATTGTTATGACAAGAGGGTCCTAGCGTTGATAAATTTGATTTAGTTTAGAAATGTTGATGCGCTCAAAAGAAATGGTTTCCTTTTATACAGAAATCTCCCAGAAGAATATTTCATTATGTCCTCACAGCAATAAAAGATAAGTATATAAAAATTTCTGAAAGGATTTTCCGCAGAGGCTACTACCATTAATATTAGTTCCTCGGCCTCTATAAAAATTACTTTATATCTCAATCTATATTAGTTTACCATATGATTTTGTAATATATTGATGACACAATAATTATATTAGGTTCATTGCACTTTGTTATACAAGGCCTGTCCATATTTTTCTAAATTTCTATTTAGGCAACATATGTCAAATCTCGTGAAAGCTGCTTTTGCAAAATCGTATCAATTTTTTTTAAAACCATTTTGATTATACAGTTCCGTAAATGATACCATTTTCCATGTAAATCTAATTTCCATCCCTATTATTTTTCTATTTGCCTTGAAAATTCACTTTTTCAATTAACGGTATGCCTCAGGCTTTCTTTTAAGCATCTGTCGACGTTTCTTTCAAGTGATCTGCTTGGAAAAATCGAGTTGGAATAAAGATTAAGAGGGACATATATTTGAGAGTTTCATAGTTTCATAGTTTCAAACGTGTGTTCATTTTGTAAGATTTTTTTAAAGTAAGACCAAACTTCGCTCGTTGTATAAAATAGCATAATATACAAAGGAGAAATGGAAGAGAGTACAATGGTTTTAAAATCATATAGGGAGGGAGAATTCGTCGTTATACATTGACTTGTAATAAAATGCGCTGTTTGGTAAAGTTTTTTACTACTGATAAAAAATAAAACGTGTTAACCCATGACTGAAATAGAGAATTTGGAATTTTCTGGAAAGTTTGTTAAAAATTTTCCGTGTTTGTATCTACAATATTCACAGTCACATCGCCATAAAGCAAAGTTTATATTGATTATAACATTTATAACCTTACCCTCTATCGGTATTCGTATACTGTCGAATTATACATTAATTCTAGCTAATGGAATATAAGCTTTTACACCTATTTAGTTTGACGACAGAAAACAAACCATTTCACTGGCTGCTGCGATTGTCTTGTGTGAATTACGGTTATGAATGTGAATCGGTTATGCCCAGTGGAAAGTAGCAGTTTTGCCATATAGTTTGTTCTATAGTCATTTCAATCTCTAGAACAAATTTAGTGTGTCTGATGTAGCAAGTTTGAGCCATAGACTATAGTACATAGACCGAGTGCACAAGCAATTAGGAACGACAAGATGATTTGCTTCGTTCGTTCGCGCCATTCGTTACTTCTTTGTTTAGCACATCAGTCTTAGCCTCTATCGTTCTCATATGGTGATGCGGAGTGGGAACACAGCGTGTGAGAGAGAATTTTGAGCACATGCGTAAAACAGAGATAACGAACAACGCACAAAAACGTGGTGTTATCACTCGACTAAATGAAATACTCAATTTATGTCAGTAAATGAATGTTTTGAACGTGGATAAAAGGCAACAGCGGTTCCCGTTCTGTTCTGTGATGTATGAGTTCTGTGATTCATAACAACTGGCACATACATAACCTTCAACCAGTACTGAAATTTCTCACATTAGGAGATTTGAAAATGGTCGCATATACCTTATAAGAAAATTGGCTTTCAAATCTAAAAAAAGTTGCACCAGCTGTCAACGTTCACGCTTTTGTTTGTTGTTCTGTGGTGGGTGATGGATCAGCATTGTTCTGTGGTTTGATTGGTCCTCAAATTAAGAACAAATGCTCTCGTTGATCTTGACAACGCCTCTACATAATAATTTACGAAACAGATCTATCCATCAACAAATCATTTGCTAACCAAGTTTGTAAGAGTAATATCAATAATATCCGATCGAGATGCAGGGGAAAAAGCTGACATACAAATGCGTTAATCGTTCAAAAATGTTCAGAAGAAACCATCGTTATGAAGTTTACGTGATTGTGCGTGAAAATCCAAGTTACGTCCAGCCTTCGTGGAAGCAAGCCTTAGTGAGGTCAATTTTCAATGGGATCGTGGTCTGCGGCACAGCCGCCAGCGTGGCGCTCTTCGTGACTGTCGCCTACTATACGTACCAACAAATCAGCAATGAGATAGCGTACGTCTGGAAGTTTCATCTGCCTCAGGAGGCGACCTTCTTCGACGCGTGTTTATTTTGGGTGAAATATCGCTTCAATAATCTCAAGTCGCGAATCTGGGAGTGGTTCGCATCTTCACCGCGTAGATTCAACTACAAGGCGCAAAAGTTTATAACTAAAAAAATTTAGAGTAGTCATGGCAACATTTATATTTTGTATTTGAGATTAATATACGAAATTCAACATTAGGTGTTGTTTTATTTCCCATTGTGTTTCAGTATGATTTTCTATGATGCAACTTTAACTCCTCAGGAGTGAGGAGTCCTATCACCCTAGAGTGACAGAGTAACTGCTGTGTGTTGAAAAGCCAGTTTTCTCGTGAGTTATATGTGAGATCTTTTCTAACCCTACAAATTTTGATAATTGCATCCAGATAATAAGTTTAGATTTAAGGTAAATGATCAGCTAGCTATCATTTGAGTATCAGGGAATCCATCCACAATAAAACGTTAAAAACTGACTTCCTGCTAAATTTTCTTTAGTATTCCATGGACGATTACTTTATGAACTGTTAACTTGCAACCCTTTTTGTCTATTTTTATTATCATTAAGAATATTCGGGCTGAGATCATGGGCTGAAAAAATGTCTCCAAATTATCATTCAGGCTATCTAATCGTTAATCCTTCAAGTTAATGAGAGGTTTCACTCTATGTATAAACAAATACCGAATAAAATTCTAGATTGAAAATGGAATTTAGGCGTACATCTACACGTAATATTATGGTTTAAAATGTAACAACATTAAAAATTGGTGTGAACATCACATCGGTTGCCCTTCAGACTAACTTGTCTTGCATACATTTTTCAAAAACAAAATTGAATGTACAACGTAGATATATCAATATTTTAATATTGGGGATTTTAAATAGATGGTTGTATGTCTGGATTGAATGGTCATGCTTGTTGGTCTATTACTAGGTTTGAATTTGTGACTATTTTTAAGATTGTGAGACTAGATATTTCCTACGATTTACGTGTCAGGAATATAAGGATCTACTAACATTAGCTTCAAGAGATACACAAGTTTGTTTTAATAAAAACCTGTAGTTCGCCTAAAATTTAAATATCTAAAGAAACAAAATCTATAAGTCTTCAAGATATCTTACCACAAATCCTGTCCACCATAACAGCTTGAACTCAGTTATTAATATATGGTTTAAAAAATTGATATTTGCTTAGAAAAACAAACTTAAGAAAGTCGAAATTGAGAAGATATCGTTTTCATATTTCATTCAAAAGTTAATTTTTTGTTTCAGGGAGTTAATAGTACCTACCGGTAAATGTATTGTGCGCTTGATAAATGCTTTCATAAGCGTTATTACCAATTATCTAGCTTTCTATTATTCACTTCCCTTCGGTCCATTCTGTCGATCACTCAAAATCTGTATTGTCTTATAATCGGTTTGTCAATGGTTTTTCCAGATTTTCGCCTCGATTCAAGTTTCTTCCTTCTAAATTGCGATCTCATTATTGGTCACTGAAATACACAAAAGGTTTTCTCCAAGGAAAGATGTGATTTAGTATAAAATGGAAGTGGTGTTACATTGGCACAAGTATAAAAAGCGTCTTTCGTTTCCCTGAAATTGCTAAAAAAAATCATCAAGCTTAACATGAACATAAACTCCCTAACGCTAATCCAATACGAGACCCAGTTAAACTGTTGCGTTTTAGAGTAAGTAACTCGGGCAATATACTTATGTTTCGTCTTAACAATATTAATTTATAGCTGTAATAAACTTTCCTTTATCTACAAGATGAAATGTCTTACAGGAAATGTAATTCGACAATTTAGAATTTCCGGTCCAATTCCCCTTTTTTTCTTGTTAAAAGAAAATATTTGCCAAGATTCCACCGATCGGGAATATTGAATGTCTTATACGGAACCAGTGAGGCATAACATCGAGTTTAGTGCTTCCGTATCATAATTGGATAACTGGGACATTTTAAAAACAATTAACCCTGGCAGATCGCAATAATTCACTGTTAAAACCGTAAAATCGGACCGAATTGAAATGTGCGAGGGAAAAATCAATTTCAGATGTTCAGATATACTAAACGTTCATGAAAATTGTTTGTGATCAATTTATGAAATTACTGAAAAGTTATTATTAACGTGGCTACTAATTAACAACGATTTTAATTACCAAAAACTACACATAGGATAATTACATTATCCTAACGAACATTTCCGTATACATATTGTTACTTGGCATGAAATACCGTAATTGTATCAAATTTGTGTTATACACTTCACGCACTACTAAAAGTCATTTTTTACTTAGCAAATACACTAACGAGTACGGAATGACTTCAGTTGCTAGTATATTGTTAAAATGGTATTGTGAAGCGTAAAACGCTTTCTGAAACTGTACGTATATACATGTCACTGCTAGTGAGAGAAAACTTTTCTTGTTGGAAGAACATAAAGAGATTTAATTGATTTCACCATTTCTAAAGGTAGAGTAAGGCATTCAACGTTATACAATATGCAGTGATTTCCATTTGAGTTCACCTGCAAAGAGAATGCAGAGCAAAAATGACCACATATCTAGGTTCTGTTAATTAATGTAAATATTTTCAGCAACAGTGCGATAATCATTTCATTAGGAAAATGTGAAGGAAATTAAAACAATCACTTTGCCATGCACAACGTAACACATTTTATTGGGCAGAGAGACGACTCGGACGCCCTGTTTATTCGTTTAATTTATTTAAATTTCAAAACAAACATTTTTTATTCAATGTTATGCGCTATAAATTATTTGCGTATATTTACCAAAAGTTGCAATGTAACAGAAAAAAATAGCGGGTCATTTTTTTTTGTTTGTATTTGTTTTATTTTGTTTCCACCTTTCCTCAGTTTAAATAAAAGGCGATTTTATCTGCAATAGCAGGCTTCTTTTTCTGAGTTACGTAACCGATAATTAACACAAACAATACACAGTTGTTATTTTACCGTTTTGTTTATTGACGTACGGCGATCCAACAAAATTTGAACGACTGTATATAATACCAACAAAGCTGATATCATTTTTAAGGAAATAATACAAAATCTCTACAAAATTAATATGAATATGAATTGGGAAAGTTTAGTGGTTCTTGAAGGGACAAACCGAAGGGTGTATCAACGTTTTTGAAAGCTAAAAATGCGAAATCAGTTCAGGCAACCCTTTCATTTTTGACAGTGTAGGCTGCTAGTTACGTGGTCGCCTTCACTCTATCTTCTGGTTACTCGTAATTATAATTAAATTATATTTCAATTGAATGCAATTTCTAAAAACCTCCAATATATCAAGAACAATCTATGTTCTGGAACGATAACGTCTAAATCACGTTGGCACCATCGGTGTATATGTAGAATGTATTTAGTCACTAGTGAATTGGTTTCAAACATCCGTGTCCCAAGTACATTTCATTCTACGTGAAAGAACTTGCTAAATATTAATGAAATTAGTAGAAGCATATATTAAAACTAATTTATAACAGAGAACGCTCTACTCGAAACATTTTATCTAACAAATGAAAAACCCAGCCTAATGTGCAGTAGATTCTCAAAACTGAAAATTTTCGATGATAATATAAATTACCTGAAATACGTTATCAGGTTATAATTAAAGCCACATATGGACATTAATAAAGTGCACATGATCAGAACTGTACGGACGCGTACGGAATATGCATGTACAACCAATTAAACACGGTCTAATGCCTCTGGTATTGCAGCCTGGCTAAGGGATGCTGTTAATAGTTTGACAAGCGAGACGGAACAGATTTATTAAGTGTGTTGATTGTAATTGCTTTTTGTGGTCTCATCAGCGGTTATCGATTATTTTTTGGGTCCGACCGGAGATTTGAACGACCATCAAAGCTTTATTGATGAGAACCTATCGAGGCTGACAGAATTGGTGTTTGTAAAAAGCTCGAGAGCAAGGCTCGACTTGAACTCCTGATTGGCAAATGTATGGAGTATACGCGTAAGACATGTACTAAGAACAGAACCAAACGCACGACATACGTTTAAAGCAATCAGCACGACTACAGCAATGGATTACGATAACGATACTAACATTGCCTACGTACACATTTAGCATAATAAAGCACCTACTCGGTTTTGGGGTCATAAACAGAGTGATTAGAATACAGAGGAACTTTGTAACATTATCTAAAATTACGTGCACAAGGATTTTCGTGTGTGCTGAGACTTAATAGTTTATAGGGATTTAAGGAGTTCTAAAGGATTTTTGATTTTAAAACGGCCATTTCCTATGTATTTTCGATTTTCGCTTTAAGTACTGATTTCTCAATGCAATTTATTGAAACATGCCCAACGTAAGTAGGAGGTGTAAGTACAACAAATTTTGTTTCACTTGCTGTGAAGCGACCGTGATCTTTCGTTTAGCAATAATATAATATTTCAATAGATTTTATTGTTACACCAAGATTACCTATATTTTTTCCAACTATGTGTAATAGCATATTTGTGCTGCTACCGTCTGATTTATAAAACCTTTAATTAAGACTGCAAATGTTTAATTTGTAGTTGGTATATTATGTTAACTTTGTAAGCGTCGTCAACTTGCTGTACCATAAATATTTTGTGATTGAGGAAAAAATGCAAAGACACTGCACATGTTCCAATTTAGAAGTTATATGCTGAGTGATGTTAATACAGAGTTGAGAAAATTAGTACAGATTTGTGCACATGTACAAAGACTTTCGCCGATTAATCTGATTTAATAATTTAGACATTTTCGTAAAATAATATAGTATAATACGTAACGGTTTATAATTAGGTTTACGTTATAATGTGATAAAGTGAAATAGAGCTCAAGTTTCGTTTCATTTGAGGTAATTAAATTAAATTTACAGTAAGTGTAAAAATGTTATTCACATTTAAAGTATGAAACGTGTATTATCTATTAGATCCTTTCGTATAAAAATTGAACTCAGTAATCTCTACTAATTTTTCTAGTATACATAGATAACTGTTAGTTATCTACAACCATATGAGCCTTTTCCAACTGCATAACTTAACTCTATGATTTTATTCCATTTCTCGTTTACTTCATGACTTCATTCAGTTAATGGGTTAATTTTTAGCTGGATTGAATTATAGTAAATTAGAAAATCGTTGAAATTCTATTAAATCCATTGCCTGTTGGATTGTTAAATACATATATAACGCCTAATTCGCGCAAGAAAGTACAAATATAAAATAGTGTGTTTTATTAATCTGTATTAATAAACTAACGGGTGTTCAATTAAGAATCCATCAAAATGTTTATTAAACACGCGTTAAAAAGGCGTAATTAAGCTTCACTATAAGAAGTAAAAGTTTTACTGACTTGTACAATTGAACACTCTTTGTGACAATGAAAACTGCTCTTAACAAGGTGCTGTTTATCATTCCTTTCGCTACTAATTCCATATGATGTGCTTGACATGCTACTAAACACTATTTGTTGTAATCTATTATCTTAACATCTATTTGTATAAATAATACCTGCTATTGCTTTACATTACTAAATTTATTTTTAGTAAGTTGCCAGTACAATACAAGTCTAATTATAAAATACAGTTTTAATGGTAATTAACATGTACGTAATAGCTTCGTAATAATAATAACTATTGTTTATATATAATATAACGTGTATTAAATTTACTAAATATTTAATTTTCCAATATTCAGTGATTAACATAATTGACGTTGGATGGATTTAAATGAAAACCGCAGTTTCAATGTATTAAGAACAATAGTTATATATTTTCAAAACAATAGTTATTATTTACACCTTTTGGTGTATATTACATCTACGAAGTTTCTAAACTAACTTATATCATCGAATCCACCATTCATCATCGATATAATCACTTCTTCTCACTTACATGGATTCCTTGTGTCCTTATCCTTAATAAAAACTTTAACATCACACTATATATTAAATACTGTTTCAACCGTTTATACTTTTGCAAATAGCTCCTTTCAAATTTCTTCTCATAAACGTGAGTATGTGCAGACATTTTCTTTATTACAATTGGACGCAGGACTAACTTAAAAGTAAAATAAAATACTGTAATGACTTCCAAACAAAATACTGTGGAGTAGTTCAATTCAAATCTCTCAACTTTGATAACAATTCTTCACGTTACGTATACAGTCACGTTTATAATTTACACTTGTTTGAAAGAGTATTAAACTTCACCAACAGACAATCAAAAGCAGTTTCAAAGGAGTAATAAATAAATTTTTAAGCGTTACAGAATATTTTCACTTCCACAAAAGTTATGCTATTCCGTTATCTTACTGAACGAGCAATTCTTGTACCTTCCAAATTTAAAACGGGACTAGGAATTTTGATGAAATCGGGTGAATCTACCTTTTCGAGGGCGAGAAATCTATTTAGTTGGGCCACAACTTTAGGAAAACCCTTTTCACGGGTTAAGTAATGTATCAATTAAGTAATGTATGAAAGTTTTGCTTCTCGCAGTGAAAGGTATTGTATGTAAATTTGGTGGTAGATTATTTTTATTGGGTGCGTCATGATGGAAAATTTAATTTTTTGCTAAATTGGTCACATGGTAATAAAATAATTGTTTAGCTTTAGTATAGCGTTCAAACATACAAGGAGGCATAACAATGTCTGATTCTTTATGATTTTTATTACGATAATTTTCCTCTTTCCTCATTCTGATATTTACTGGTCTGTCACTAGACTAAATTACATTGTCATTTCAGGTAAATTTCAAGGGCGTTTCGAAATTGTTTAAATAGTACTTCAATATAAATGTTTGCTGTGTATACAACATAAAAGGAGGCAGGTAATCTCTAGTTATCTATGATTTGTGGTGTGAAAGTTTTCAGATGATCTTTATCTTCTGATACTCATTGTATCTAATCCTAGAAAATTATAATGCCATGGAAATGTTTTGGTAAAACAATGTCATATTATTTATCTTTGTCATTAAAAAACTTTTCATACGCATTCCAACTAATTATAAAAAGTTCACGTCTTTCAGTTTCGGTATTAACAAGTTGGAGTATTTATGAAACATTTTACAGTGTCATTCAGGAATAATTTAAAATTTTTGCTTTATTTCACGAATATTTGGTATGCCTTTTAATCACATGTTAAAAATGTTTACTCGTTAATTCATCGATCACCCATGCCCAATGTGTAGATACATTTGTTTCTACGTGGATTATTTTTCCTTTTATCTCTTTGTTTCAATTAAAGTCAGAATCATTGTTTCATCGTTGATTACCTGAAGTAAATGAAAAATCGATGTTCAATGGGATCCCAGTGGAATTTACAGAGATACAATCTCTATTGTCTAAATTAGTTTGGCTGAGAAGAAATAGCCGACGGATCATGTTCTATTATTAACAGCGAATACAATCACCTGAATACTACACTCAATTACCTGATTGTAACGCTAATGTACAGAGAAACTTGGTTTGAGTGTTTCATTAATTACACGGCTGGGATTCTTAAGTTTTATATTATGACCTCAAAATCGACTTTGTTAGTGAAGTTTATCACAGGAAAGTTTCTGTACTTAATTCGTACGCCATTTCTTAAATAGTTTCGAAAGAAAGTTTAAATCGTAACTCTAGTTTCCTTAAAAACACTTACAAACGATCGTGAGGTAAAATGGTTTTAAACGGGCATTAATTTATTTAGACCTCCCACTGTTGATGCCACTTGTTGTACTTTGCTTTAGTTACTTTATTAATGATTTTATTATGATAAGTAACATTATAAATGGCATTTTAATTAATTCATGGGACACTTGTGCTCTGCGATGAATTTAATTAGATTAAGCAATTTAAATTTATGTACGATATCCAAATTATCTTATACCTCAAATAGGTCAGTTCTACGTTGCCGAACAGCTTTCCTGTTTAAAAAATATCTGATCTGAAGTTCAATTTTCTTCTCGGAGAAAAAAAAGTTAGAATAAAAAAAGAATGTAGTAGAGAAAACTCTATTAACGCTTACCGTTGCTTTGTTCAATTAGGTGATTTCTTTGCAACGCACTCTAAATTCAAGCAGTTTTGGAACAAAGTAAGGAGCAACAATCCCTCGTTTTACTCATCAAAATGTGCACAGAAGGTTCAGTTTGTATTTTAGAATGTTTTCTTTTACTTTGGCGATCTCCATTGTGCAAAGTAATACATGTTAAAATTGTGTTCTAAAAATTAAAGGAAATTTTCTGTAGAATTGACAATTTTTCAGAAAGTCTATAAATAATTTTTGAGTATAGTGGTCCTATTCAGGAAACATGAGTTTTTAGTTAATGTAAACTATATTTAATAGAACTGCAATAGTATATTCACCTTTATATCGTAGCAACTTAGACTGCCCCTGAATAAGTTTTATTACTATCCTCTTAATACCCGTAATAAAATTCAGAGAAAGGCAGGGAAGGTTTCTGAAGGAACGGGGCTGGATTGCCCTTGCAATGGAATGCCTGTACATTGCATTTTCTCTTTATTACAGCATGCTTTTGAATTTATCTAGACTCGTAGTGCAGCTGGTAGCTATTACCTCATTACTAAGTTTATATTATTGAAACATCTGTTAGAAGTCTTGAAGCTTGTCAGTATTTTAATGAACCCCTAATAAATAATCTTGAGGGATTTTATTAAAATTGGATTCAATGAACTTTTTGTGGGTTTTAAATTTGTGTTGTATAAGCAAATTTTTTTGACATCTCATACTGACATAATATTGAAATTAAATCAAAAAATTTTCGTCAGTATCTCAATGAAACCATTTAAACAGCTTTGATGAGTTTCACAAAAGTTAAAGTGCCGATAACACAATTTCATATCATTGAAACATTTTCAGATAGAATGCTCAAACTTCGTCGGTATTTTAATACAATGATACTTAATACATTCGACGAGTCTTATCAGTATTCGAGTTTTATTAAATATAATTATATATAATATATTATATATATTATATATAATATAATATTAATATAATAATAGTCTTCGACTTCTGCAGCACTTTTGTGAAATCGGACTATACAACTTTGAGGAGTTTAATCAAAGTTAGAGTTTCAAATAATTTCTTGTAAATTTCCAAAATTTATTTATGTAACATTACAACCCCTACTTTGGACTATTGTAACGAATTCCAATACAACTCTTTCAGTACTTTCATTTTTAATTTAAATAATTATAAGTTCTATGAACTTTTTATGATTTCACTGGTGCAATTTATAACTTCCTTTCATAACAAAAACTATTTTGGGATGGGGGTTTCAACTCATATATATTAATACTCTATATAGTCAGTATATTAATACTCTATATAGTCAGTGTCATAAGCTTAGGAAGTTTAATATAATTTGGAGCTCCACATAAATTGGAGTTTCAATAACCTCTAATGATTCATGTAAATTCAATTTTGAGTCACATGTTTGAAAATAATTCAGGTATATGCTTCCAGTTGAGTCAGCTAGAATAAGTACAAAAAGAAGTGGTTTGAACTATAGTAAATATCCTTAAAGGGCTTCGTTAAAATTGGAGTTTCAATAAGGGATTTTTCCGTTCATCGGCTTCATCTGTAATCGGTAGTAATGTATTGAGCTCTGGTAATAACAATACTATCCAATCATCATTTACACCCTACTACCCTTATAATTGGTTATGCTCAACTATAGACCGAATTCCGATTATATTACCCGTATTAGCATCAGTAGCAGTAAATTTCTACGACATATAGGTGAATGAATCATACAAGTTAAATTTTAACTGTTTAACTGTTAAAAATTTAACTGTTTAACTGTTATGTTTAATAAACATACAATTTATTTAGTTGGAGGTTATAGTTTCGAATATTCGGAAAGTGAAATATTCTGAATTAAATCCCCAAGTTGAATTTAAATTTGATGTGAGTGCTCATATGAATCCTTTATAGCGTTAGTTATCTGTTATCTACGTTAGTTATCTGTCGAGACTTGGGTAGCAAATATTTTTGAAAAATTTTCATAAGGTATTGGAGGATTATTAGCAAACTTTAATATATTTAGGGTCCTATGTCCAGAGGTTTGATCTCTGATTATTACATTCTGTATCGTTGTGCTACAATTAGTGGTGTGAACTTTATGAAATATGTTATGAAGCTGTAGAACAAATGTGAAGAATTTTCGAAAAAATATATACGTTCATTGTTTCTATGCATAGTAAGTACCTAGGTTCCCGATTGTATACAAATCATATTTTGTACCATTACGATGGTTCCTCTTTGTCGATATTTGGAAGTTATGGATTTTGAAAAAATTCTAAAATTTAATTTGAATTTTTCTATTGAGTGCTCATATCGACAGACGGTTTGTAGTTATGTGTATATAAAGTATTACATTATATAAAGGTGTGTGGAATTCGACACAAAATTGTTGTCTAATTGTTATCAGTGTTGTTCTATGGTGCTATAACAGTTATTTACTAAAATATAGGTTGAAAATTTTGAAAACTACTGTTCTTTACTATTGAGAAATTTTTAAATCTAGATTTTTCTGAATAAATTGATTCTAAAGGTGGATATACTTAGTTAAGTACACCGTATACACATACATCGCTTTAAGTTTTGAATCAAATACATTTTTTTATAGCATTCCAAATTGTTTTTGAAATGATTTCTTGTTGTAAAAATTGGGACGTGTTACTATACAGGGTGGTAATTTGATAGTGTCTAGTTTATAAAGGCATTTTGTCCCCGTAGCTAGAGATTTCTATAGGTTTATGTACCTTTACAACATACTTTTCATGATCAATACGAATAGAGGCGATGTCACTACTTAAACAAGCATTGTGATTTGCGACAATATCCCAAAGTAACTTTGATGTCACGAAATGAAATTCATTGCGGCGATTTTGTTTGTCAGATAGGAAGCCGCTCCAGGGTGACACCGGAAGTTACAGTGATTCTAATCTTTTGTCGCGTAGGGATGAGTATCTTACATACCGCCTACTTATAATATCAGCTATCGCTTCGATGGCCAAATTGGCAAGCCGTCGGGGAGCTAAATCCTTGAAAGCCTCAGAGGGGATGGAAAATTGAACGTTCGGGACGTTCTAGAACCAATTTTATCCCTTTTTTTTTAGTTTACTTCAATTTGCCCTTTTTCATTTTGTTTGGTTGACTTTCAGTTGTCGAGGAAGTTGCTACGATCGAAAGACCAGCCAAAAAGCGCAAATTGTAGCGAGATCCTGAACTTTGGGAACTTTCATTTAAATACAAATTCACGTGTTATACAGGGTATTAGGAACAGTTAAAAGCCTTAAAAAAACAACATCGTCTTGGAGCACTCAAATAATTACTTTGTGAATATAATTACTTAAAGGGGGCTTGACTTTCGCTACAGGGAAAAATGTAAATTCATGTAACACTTTATTACACGAGATATGCTCAACGAGAAAGTCTTGCTCCAACACTATGTAAGTTATAGATTAGGAAAACAACGAATGAAGCTATAATCTCCATTATACAAAATAATACATGGTAGATACATATGCAAAAAATTTAGTAAGAACAACGGAAATAATTAAAATACTATTAGGGTATATTCCGGAAATGTGCCACCTGTTACATTAAGGTGACGGAAATAGAATGAAAACTGTTTTACAAAAAATAGGAAGGATAATAGAAGTAAGCAATTCAATTTAATATAATTTGGTATTCAATCATGTCGTTTACATTATCATGTTCAAAATGGGTCAGTCCAGTAACAACAGTAAAAGTGGCGAATGGCAATACAGAACAATTAGTTATTTCAGTAATACATAATCGATTTCGGCTTTTCTCCATCCACAGTTCTACACCCAAATAAGATAAAGTTTCGAATTATTTAGTAACGGACTCATATTGTGATGGAAGCCATGGCTCTGTAAGTGCTGTCTCATGCAGTGTGGGGCTGTAGTAACAAATTAAAGCATATATTAAGTCAATTTTGCTCTATTGGTTCCACGGTTTTCATGGGGAAACCAGTATGAAATTAAGAATATTTTTTATTCAAAACTATCTTTTAAAATATTTTTAATTGCACAGGATGCTCACAATAAATGATCCATATCTGTCACGTATGTTGCTAAATGGAAATTATGCTAAAATTGACACAAGTTACAATAGATTCGCTATACCTGACACCCTCTTTGAGAAAAACGTAGGTCCTTTTAAAAGGCTTCTAGTAATATGGAACATTCTCGGCTTTATTAAGATTTATTGTGACAATATACTTAGGGTTAAAGAGATATATATAAATATATATACGAGGGAGAGATAGAGAAATTGCTAACAATTAAAGTTGTAACGTCAAACGACACCAATTCTGAGAGATGGTGATTTTCTTCTAGCATTTAATGGTATAGAACTACTACAAGAACAAATTAGCCTTGTTCCTATCATAAAAGTCAGCCTATTAGAGAATTGTTTATGTTGACCGGGCTACATCCATTGAACAGTTTTCATATCTCCTAGATAAAGTTGTCTATTTGCACCAGTTCGTGTTCAAAGTAATTACATATCCTCGACGTTTAACATTTTCCCGTAAAAAGTTGGCGAAGTAGTTTACCTCGGCAGATTGCGGTATGGGGAAAAATTAGAGTGACGTGTAATTTCGCTCAACGAAAACAAAACTAATGAATAATAAACCTTGAGAGTCGTTAAGTTTAGTAGAAACCCTCTGAATATATTTTTTTGCATGACTCCTGCTAATAATAAAAAAAACTCTCTCTTCAAGGTGAATATTTTATAACTTCTCTTAAGAAGCAAAATGCTTATTATTCATTTGAATCCATATAATTACAAGCAATAATTAATGAGGAATCTGAGTGAATTTTATTTGATAACATTTCTTAGTCTTTATACCAGAAATTATTAGAAACTTGGGAAATGTTCTTTTGATGTTTTTATTTAAATTCATTCCGAGACCAATTAATCATTTAATGCATTTGACTTTTCTTAACATCTGATAATTTTATGGGGAGTACGGGTGGGAATTTGTCTTACTAAAATGACGGAATTGAACAAATACGTTTATTCAATTAAAGAAGTTTGCTTAAATACGTTACGCAATTGCGAAAATAAATTGGAACGAATCAACTGCGTAAATGTATTTTTCCCTTTCTTCTTCATGTGCCGTACGCTTTATAGCGCTTAGGAGCATTTTTCTGCTGCTAAATTCAAATATCGTTAAGCCGTGGACCTCTTTTATATTTCGCTATTTCAACTGTTATTCTGTTACAATTTGCCCTTTTTCGTCATTTTTAGCGATAGTCTCGGGATGTTCCTCTTCCTCTATCCAATTTAATGATTTTACTTTCAATGACCAAGTTTTACTTTGCTATAATGTCAGGTCATATGTGACTTGTGACAATTCGACGGAGTAAGTTTAATAGTGTCTCTATGTGAAACGTTTATAGTTAACTTTACGAAGGTTCTCTCCCACGTTATCCTCATCTTGACTTCCTTAACGTTGTCCTATTATTTAATATTAAGAATTGAGACTAGAAACCTGAATTTGTCCACACTTTCCATCAGATTTACATTTAAATCGTTGCTGATAAATGGGATAGCTGCGTAGTATCATCAATTTTTTTTGAGCACTTGATGATGTTCGCCATATGAAAAGATGTATTGACACAAGTATAGAAATTCAATTTACTATCAGAGTTCCGGATTTTTCAAGTGAGCGAACTAAGGTACATACTGTTATTGTAATGACAACTAAATTAAACAGACTTCTCATGAAATACTTTTCTTCGTCATAATTTACCTAGACTTCTTGTTTTTCTCAGTGGTCTTATCTAACAAACTACAAAATTTTAAGGCTCACCAAATCTTCGTATGTGTGTTTATGTATACAAACCACTCGAAAGACTTGTTAACATATTTGCTATGCATTTAAAATACCGATTCGTTTTGTGTTTTAACACCCTAGTTTAATCGCTAATGTCATTTTAATATTCTTTGCATATCATATTTCGTATAAGGCATCTTTATCTCATTGATTGATTTATGACAGAAATTAGTGTTTTATCCTCCGAGAATTTAAATTTTGTTTTTGACGTCGCTTGCCTTTCCTTACCTGTTGCAGATTTCAAAAGCTTTAATTGAATAAGCTTTTAAAGCTAGTGATTAACGCTGTCCTTATTGATTTACGTCTCCATAATATTAGAGTTATTAAATCGACTTTAGCCTTTGCCGAACTACCTGCACATTAATTACTTAATAATCATTTAAGCTTTATTTATAATGCCGAAAAAAGTTCGAATCCAGCCAGGAAATAGGTAAAAACAGCTGAACTAGGTCACTGCTTCATATTTAAAAGAAATTTAACTGCGTAACTTCATTTGATCACAATGGTAACCCTTTCACAATTCAGTAATGAAATCGGGGTCGTATAATACATTAATTTAGCGCAATTAAAACTTTTAAGAGGAAATCTTTTATTAGTGAACCCTTTTTTGAACATCCCTGATTAAGGTAGCGTCCGGTTAAGAATTAGGCATCCTTTTTAAAACAAGATGATGGCTTGGTAAATTGAAAACAAACAAAAACGGTACTTAAAACAGCATTAACGAGTTTGAAGTCAAATAATATAAACACGCCTTTAAATGAGGGAAATAGTTTTCTCACCGACGTAAAATTCAGGAACTCAGTTTAATTCATTAAATTGGTACTGCTTTCTTTCAACATTGTATATTGGATCCGCTTCGTATTCAGAACTAACTTTGACGGATAATACTCCTAAGGAATAGTGGTTTCTGTTGGTTTCAACAAAACTAAATACTAAATGGATCTGGATACTAAAGAAATTTGAATCAGTGCTTATTAGTGTTTTGTAAAACAGCCTATCATACCCGTTAATTATTGAGTAATTGTTTTAAACCATGTAATAAATCTAGTGTTGGATAATACTCTGAATGTTTTAAAATATGTACATGTAGAGCATTAGAGGTCGAAAAAATCGTTCGATTGCGATTGTGAAATAGCCTGAGAAGCTTCCTAGAGGAGGTGTATGAATACTTTCTCCATATTTCATGGGGCTTCCCTCTCGTTTTCAATAGCTCGTCAATATAAATCTAATATAAATACATGCGTCAATCTCTTTGATTCTTTCAAGCGAACGTCCGAAGTTCTATTCTTTTCAGAAACTGAAGAAAGTGAAGAGGAGAGGTAAATCCCGTAAAATATCGTAAATAAGTTTGGAATGTTAGGTATTGCACTCGAAAGTTTTGTATATGTGTAAAAGCCACAATACAACAAAACGGTGGTAAATAAGCATTATAATTTTATAAAGGACCTTGCCGCATTTGAACACGAATTACAATTTACATATACGTAATTACTCAGTAGTGTTGGTGAAGGACAGGTTTTTGCTAACAATATATGTTCTTGAGTTTCCACAATGGACTCCAGAGTTTTGAATAAGCTACGTTGAGATTGCTTTACTCTCATTTAGACATAATATAGTGATGCGAAACGGAAGCAAAACTTTACTAAAATAATGTCTGTTGGTGAATGTATTTATGTGTATAGTAGATGTAGTTAACTCTCAGAGGAATTAAAGACACTCCACAATATTTCATTGGGCAGGTCAAGCCTAAATAGACTTGTCCATCGTGTGATGTTTGGTTACAGCACTTTATCAACCTTACACAACCCCTCGTTCACGTTCCGAGTCAGACCGCTCCCGTTACCCACCCATGCAGAAAACTGTCATCAAAGATATGTTGGGGGATGATATTCCAGAAGCAAATTGCACCATCACGGTGAAAACTAAGGTGATCGGCTTTATTTCCGAGTGGATTAACGCATACACATTCGTATCACGTAAGTATATTCTAAAGCTATGCATTGTGCGTTTCTCTTGGCCACTGCTCCATGTTCACTCTGTGTAATCATGCATTTATTCTGCATGGCCTGCTCTGTGACCCTTTTAACGTGGGGTGTGAATTTCATATTCCGGTTATCGAACTGCCTTTTATGTAATAAAGTTCGAACGTTTGATAAGACACGTCACGTACTCAAATCGTTAGGTTTCGTTTCGTCATTGTTTCGCTTAGTTTACCCCCGTAGGGCACGGCACATACCAAACGTCCCGCACAGACGACAACAAATGGAATTTTTAACGCTTCCTTCGATTTATCCTTGTCCACTAATCACATGTTTTATTGAAGCTGCCTAGTTAAAGAAATGACAAAAGTAGGACTTCTTCGGTCACTGTGATACATCTCAAAACCCATTGTAATATCTTTTGGGAAGAGATGATGAGAAAAGATATAATTTGTATTTCCGGAAATGTTACCTTTATTGGCAAGATTTTTGAATTGTGTTTTTGGAATTAAATTCTACCGATTGAAAATATTGAACAGGGTACTTAAAACAGTTAATTTATTTATGTATACTAGTAGAATAAATTTTTAATTGGAAGTCAAGCAACTAATAATGAAAGTAAACCTTCATATGATTAATAAGAAATGTTGCTAAATACCTTCTTTTATTATTGAAATTTAAAAATTCTTTAGGTCATGTAATTCAGCTCCACATTCATGAAGTTAAATTGTTCAGTTAGTTCAAATTGAGGTAATTCAAAAATTTTGCTAGTCGTGACACACTTAATACACCAAATATACATAATTTTTCTTGGTTAATAGTTCCTTGTAAACACGATAAACAACTTGGAAGTTGTACCACAGGAGAGGAATTTCGAATAATGCAAATTACTTGCGCGAAGTCGAGATAATTGACCTCTGTAATGTCTCTACCCTTATGATAACTAGGTCCTAAACCAATTTCGTGAGGATTCGCATCTACTAAAGACATGCAATCAAACGAACCATATAATCAGTAACAAATCTTGTGTAAACAGTATAGTGACAATCATAGGTGAAATAGTCATAACTAGCAATTTCTTTAAGGGAAAATCATAACATGAGTATGAAGGTAACCAGCCACTCCTTCGAGATCGATTATCACGTTAAACAAAAGCCAGGGCGTGTAGAGATCATTTTAATAAATTTAAAAGCGATAAGCAATATTGGGGCGTTCGATGTGATAAATTTTTCACGAAATAAATTATTTTATTGGGCCATCTAATAGAAGCTGTCTCCTAAAGATTAGTCTCGAACGATGCCATTGAATGAACGTCTTTTTCAAACTTCTCTAAAGTAAACAATAACGGCGAGAATGACACCCATTTTGTTGAGGCGTTTAAAGAAAACCATGCAAGCGTGAAATTTTTAATTAATTAATTATAGTACAGTAATTGAAAATCAATATTGCGGAAAAACTTATTGTTAATGGACATTCAATTAATTTTCAAGGGTATAATTATTCACTGACAACAATAATAAAGTTAATTTTCTTGCTAAACCGGTCAAATGTGATTTTCATCACTTGGTATTAAGAAATACAAAACCGGTAAACTGGGGTAAAGTAATTACCAACAAAGTAATTAAATCCCGTCGCGTTTATCCCTGATAAAAACTGATTAATAATTGAATATCTGCATGTATAATAATTTCGAAAATTTAACTGGAAAAGGTTGTCCAAGTTCTCAAAGTTCGTTAGCATGGTCAAGAGGAAAAAGAGAAACCCCAAGTCTTTCCAACTATTTGTTAAAATCTTGGAGTCCCTCCCTTTTCTCTCGAAAATTTAAAGTTACCGATTGAAATGTTTTATGAAATTACATTCATAATTCTGTTAATAACAAAATTTCTAAACAGCACATAATCATTAAAATATTTGTAGAATTTTTATTGTACTTCAAGGCTACATAGGTTTTTAGGAAGGGATCCGTATTAATTATATTGTACTTTCTTACTTTACAAAAGATACAGACAATTCGTAAGCTTCTTTAAAAAAATGGTGGATGGATTTCTATCTTTGTCTTTGTTTTAAGCAGAGTTCTCTATTTAGAGTGAATTGAAGAACCTAAAAAACCTTTTGTGTGCATATAACACTTTACAATACGCAAGCAGCTACTCATTTCAGTTGTGTTGTAAAATGCGGTAGTGGATCATGATTTGGTCCGCGGGAATGAACACTACTGGAGAAGTGGCTTGCGTGTTGTGGAGAGTTATGTGGTCATAAAATTTTTATGAGTCCTCATATTACTCTAGAAAACCTGTACATGTAAAGTGATGAATGGTTTGTCTCCTTTCGTCTATTGTTCTGGAACAGTCGCATACGGAATATATCCTTTCGACTATTATAAGGATATAAGTAGTTCACGATATACCCATACATTTTGAGTTTGAAAAAATGAAAACGGGTTTCATATTTACAATCTGTTGAATAAGTTTGAGACAGTCTACGATGGAGATTTCAAACCAGATACGAATTGTAGGAGTAAGTCTTGTTTGCTCCTCTTCAGTACGTTTTTACTAAAATAACTAGACCTTCTGAACGGCTGCTTTCAGTTTTTGATACGTGCCTGATGTTTTAAGGAGGTAGGCACTTACAAGTCTTAAGACCTTGCGGCCAACTGTCTCTCAAGTTCAATACGTCAAGTGAAGCCATAACATGATTTTCCAATAACGTTATACTCCTATTGTATGTCGTTAACTGGTTTCACCGAACAGTACAATCGTGGAAACGATGGATATTTGGAAAAATACCAGAAATTGATATTTATACATTCGCGAAGTATTTTATTTCTCTGAAAAAACTTTCATTTGGGAATAATCACAAACATTTTCCTTTTTGGGTGTAACTGTACCCTTACCAAAATAACATTATTGTGTAAAAGCTACTACAATTTAGTGTAAAATGAATTAAAACATTTCCTATAATTGTGCTTTATTATATAGTGAAATATAAAACGATACGTACGATTCGTATAAACATTCTTTTCTTAGTTATAGTTCATTTTTTTAATAATAAATCACGTACATCACTGTTTTTCGACATGATTTTGTCCTCACTTCGTACTTATTCCATCGTTAAATCCCTTTTGTATGTAATTTATTGAACGTTCATGAATTCATCAAATAGGATTTTTTTAAAAGCGCTTTGACCACTGCCTAAAGCTGCGATATTTACCAAATATTATCGCGTTCCACGTAGTATTGGTGCTTGCAGAACGCTACATATACCGAATGTTCGGCGTATGATATACGAGCACATACTCGTCATTTTAAGTGTGTTACAACACCGACAAACTACGGGTATAGCAAGCACTGGAATATTTATGCTCGGCAAGCAACCCATCCACACTGTAGGAGTTCGCCAAAACTGTTGTTTAGTATTTGGCGAAAACCGCGTGTGGCGAGCCGACTTAAAACACTTATCGATAATTGAAAGTATGTGAATTAAGTTTCTTTTTTTATTTAGCGGCGACTCTCGCCGAAAAAATTTCGCCATTGTGCTTTGTTAAACATCGAAGAACAGAACGCATCATGCAATTTAAATTCTGAAATATTCGCTTATTAAAACTTTTAATTAAACGTTCCATACGAAATTATCATTAGAACATTTCGAGACATCGGAATGAAGTTACGAGCAAGTTGCTCAAAGTGAAGAAACTAATATAAAGTGTGATGTGAAATAACGAGAGGTCGTTTGAATTGAAGTGTACATCATCGAAATATTTTTATGCTTTTGTCGTCTTGCGTTGAATGGAGTCGGCAATTAAGAAGCATTAAAATACGCAAATGTGGCGAGAGGAGACAAAGGCGGAGTTACCTTAAAGTGACAGCATACTAACTCATTTCTTATCTGAAAATTTAGTACTTTAAAGGGCATACTTTTTTTGCAGTATTATTCGGATTCGAACAGCAAACTCAAGATTTCTCGCGAAGGCTAAGAACAAAATGTCTCAACTATTTATCTTTGTTGAATATACCTAATGAGGGGACGTGATTAATAACGTTGATATTTCATTTGCCCGTATCATCCATCATACGAAAATTGATCCTTTGAATATTCGGTCGATTTGAATAATTAGGACTCGGATATTCCACGCCTTACTTCAGAAATGCATTGCTATGTCCGCTGGAATCCAGTATTTGCACTTTAATTTAATCTTATAACTCGATTAGTTATCGTGACAACATGAAAAAATTTCGAAGCGATTATTTCTTTATTCGTTAAAATATGGTGGTTATGGAAGTCTGGTCTTTTGTATTCTTCAGAAGCCACATGTACAGTATCTATGCTGAAATGTATGGAATTTCACTACTGCATTCACTTTTATTTTAGTGATATATGAAAATTATTTGTAGAGAAAATTCTGACAACGTCATTTACGATGTCAAATTACGTCATTTTACTTTATTTTTTAAACGATTAGAAAATTATCACCCATTATTATACTTCGTAATAAATTTAACCTCGATTAGTCCTTGCCAGTAATATTTCTACGTTATCATTATTGGAATTATATGGAATACTTGATACATAACAAATGTATGTGTAATGAAGGAGACAAGGAGAAAATACTACACACAATGTTTTCTGGAACCAAGAGAGTTACAACTATAAATGGTTACCTCTCCTCAATTCGTTTAATTTTTTTTTATTTTATAATTTTATTATTAACTATATACCTTTGATGCAATTTGTTAATCCGTTAATATAATTAACAATGACAGATTTCTTATTCGTATAAGTTACAGAATTTTATGTTATTAAATTTAAATAAACCGCGTTGCTTTAAGTAATATGTTTCCTAAAATAATTAAAAAAATCTTCTCAACGTTTTCTAGCATATCTTCAGCAGTTTATAGGTAACATTATCTGTTTGTATAAAGAAAAATTCCACAAAAGTCCACAGCCATCGTTGGTACCTGTATGTTTCCAGTAATTTCTATCATTACCATTAAGGTATGGGCAGGTCCTCTACGTTATTATTTTTAGAGATCCATGACTTTGAAATTTTCCTTTCACTTTTCTTCACTTTGCTCATTTAAGTTTCATATTATTTTCCGTCTTCATCTCCACGACCCAGCAGTGGTGAATTCTGCTACTGTTCTATATAGCTTTAGTTTTAGTGTCCATTAACTCTTTTTCGACTACAGTCCTTATTGAAGAGTTAATGCTGTTTTGCTCCCTCTCACCATTCTTTTCACAGTTTCAATTTCTTCGCCTTTGTTGGTTTCATCCAGGTATTCAATTTCCTGTGCTTTTTGAAAACACTACTTGCCTATCTTGCTGTCATCTGTTCTAATCTTGAAACTTTACAATTCAGTTTCTGCATCTGCTTGTTCCTCAAGCTATTTTGTTTTTTTGTTTGTTATACTTAGTTGATGTACTTAATACCTTTATTTTTCAAGCGATAATTACGTTCAAAAGTCAGTTGGTTGTACATGAAATACATATAGAAATCATCAGGTTATGTGCACTTGACTTGTGCTGTTGTAGACCTTCAATTGACTTTATGATACCACTGTGTATATTTATTTTTTAGAATAAAAGGTTGAAATGTACCGTAGACAGTGAATCACTTTGCTTAATTTGTTTTATAACTTCAAATTTGTTAGAGAGTTCATCATTAAAAGGTTTAAATATTTTAGCTCACTAGCCTAGTTCGTCCCTATAGGCGAATAGTCATAACCTTGGTATTACTCCAAACTATAGCAATGTCATTTGTTGATTGTCTGATGACTTGTACGGGTTTAAATGAAGAATTTGGAAAGATGCAAGTCACCTTGTGTCAATAAAGGTTGGTATACTCAACTCCCCAACACTAGAGCCTCTGGAAAACACTTCATTCTCTCTTAAACATTTTCACTTAAAAACATGTTCAAGCGACATTTCTTTTATAACTTTTTCTTTTATATTTTTCTGACCTTTTCGCTTATAAAGTCAATAAGAAATAATAAATCGAATAGGATCCAGTGACTTCGTGGGCCAAAAAAAACATTCCATTCCTTCATCTTCTGAAAAAACAGCTCATTTTTCCTAAATTTAATGAACAAAAAAAACTTTCTGATAATACTGATTATCTTCCTTTCGTTATTAATTATTTTAATGTAGGCTCTATGCGTCATACTTTGATACTTTAATATTTTTTGTCTGAAAATAAAGATGAGATACGTGTACCCACGAATTTCAAGAGCTATTATGTACGTGTGCATCTCCCCGACGAGTAAAGAGGTGGACGTGACAATATAGATTATTAAAAGTGGTATGAGTAAACTACAGTGTAGCGAAATCTTTAAAAATTTAAAAGGTAAAGGAAATGTTTAGCAAGACGTATAAAAAAAGTTTTTTATTCCCCATAAAATACATTTTCCTGCTTTTCTAATCGTGTTCTTATAAAAATTAATCGTGCTTCATACCGGTAAATATCCATTTTAGCTTGCAGTAATTGTCGGTTGATTAGGAAAGTTGTGAAATCTCCGAAATTTTAACTTTCTGTTTAAAATCGCGGAGAATCCTTTTAAATCTAATTGATCATTTAAACTTAAAAGTTATCCATTTAAACTGAAATGACATTTTGTAATAATTCAGTATTAAAAATAAAGTAAAGAACAGTTGTCAGGACCAATAAGAATTACTTCCTTACTTAAGTTTGAAAGCATTAAAGTAAGACGCATTCATGTCGACGCCAAGATAGATGATCGATTTAAAACGGTAAAATCATAGTTACATTCAAAGAAGTCGGCAAAAATGCAATCTAATATTAAAAAAAGGAGACAGGAATCGATACTCGGAATGGGAATGCTCTTAAGGAAGTGAGGAAGGGATGCAGAGAGCAATGGATAAAACTAAAAGGTTATTAAGGAAAGGAATGATAGCGGAAACGTATCGGAGGAAATAAAGAAAGGCCAGACAAATAAACTGATTCAGGGTTTATATTAAGGTTTATGAATTGAAAACAAACGTAATGCGACAAGCCAGTGTTTCCAACAACTATTATAAGAAGAAAATCAATGGGGCACAACTTTTAGTTTTCATAGTTATTTTCCTATACAAAATTAACTGTGAAATCTAAACATTTCCTTTTATTTAACAGCCCTTGTTTAACATCTTTTTTCCTACTTGTACATCTCTCGGCTCGAAACGGAGTTTTATTGTTAGAAAATTACATAACTAAAGGGAAAATTTAATTAAGTACAGGTAATTCAGGAGTTTGTGCCGGACGTCGAATTTCATCACTTTTGTAAAACGGATTAGTCCTTTGACGTCAAACATCATTTCAAGTTTCTCCACAACCGAAAAATGTACTACATCAAAAAAACAACCCGACGTAGATCGCACGCACATATATATGTATATACACACGATATTTTTGATAGGTTAGATTGGAGAAACTTGCTAATTAAATTTGGCAGCTCAAAAGTAGCAATCTCGTCAACGTAGGGATGAAATTGTTTTGTGTGAAAACCTGGTCACGTGCCAAAGAAAGCCTAAATTAGATAATGCGTGTAAATGAATCAAGCTTATGTTAGTTGTTTTGAGTTATTGAAAGTTTATTGTATTATTCGCAGTGAGACTTCATTTTCGTCGTTTCCAAGGCAGTGCAACATGTCAATAGTAATATTTAAATTTATCTCTTTTACTAGTTTTCATCGATATATCACGTGTAACTTAATTTAAATTTTGTCTTATTGCCACGAGTATTTACTTACACAAACATTGTTAAGGACATTTACCTGTCGTTTTATTTTTCAAGATATAATTTTAAGGGTGTTTAATTCAAAACTAAGTAGCCTTGAATATTATCGATTATATTGTCTTAAGGAAGATATAAAAATGACAGTAGGTGATGTCGATAAGCTGAGCAGAGAAAAATTTCCTTTATAAACACCATAACCTAAACATTTGACATATTTTCACTAAAAAAAAGTATTTTAAAGCCCAAAAATGGTTTGGCCAAAAAATGTAATATGTGGCAAAACCTCGAAAACTATTTGTTCGATTAAATTTCATTTAACGGCAGAGAAGAACATCGGCCAAAAAATTTGAAACCACTTTAGATTGGTTAACTTTCACGTAGTGCTTTCAAGGGACAGCATTTTCTATTCTTCAATAATTAATTAATAATATTCCTTTCCCTTTGTGCTTCATAAGTAGTACTGACGTTTATCTTTTCCCGAGTTTTCTTATTAATATTTTTTATTGATTTTTATAATTTTAATATTTATTTATATTTTTATTAATCGATTTATTAATATTTTATTTTATTATATTAATATTGTTTTGTTGTGTCAGTGACATCATCTCATCGTTAGCTTTTTTTCTCAGTTACGCTTCTGCTTATATCCCTAAACGTCAGTATCAGTCGAAAATATTTACGTTATTTGTTTTAAAGGGCATTTCCTATTTTTACCGTTTACTATAACTACTACTGCATTCCGTAAACGTTGCTTTCGATGACGTCCGTATAAATCATTTGGCTAAAAAAGTTTAGAGAACCTGAGTCTACGTGATAGCGAGCGTAAACATGCCATTCAAGGGAAACTTCGAACAAGATTAGTTCCGAAACAAAACAATTGCAATGAGGATTAGCTTATTCTGGGAGAATTCCAAATTAAATCAATCGGAATGTAATGGTTGAGTTGGAAACTAATATCAGATAAGTTTATTTAGATTAGGTTCACTAAATGGCGCGGAATTCGCAAAAGAGAGCTGCTCGCGATTTTTATTTGGCCAGTTTTAATTCCCCCGTTCTTTGTTCTTTTTTGGGGGAGTTCGTGGATTAGTACGAGTTCCCTGTCGCAGATTTACGATCGCTAATAGCGAACGAGGCGTATTCGACGTATATTTGATTGGATAAACCTGGAGAACCACCAGAAACCTAATTCTAAACATTAGCGTTTCACCCTCAGCTTCGCCGCTGAAACACGTGCGTAATGGAGTACTTACTAGTTTTGTAATTGTGGTCCTCTTTTCCATAATTCACAATTCCGTCGTTCACGTTCCGTGGCAAATAGTTGGAGCGAGACGGTCCGATGGAACTGCCATTGGATTAATAAGTAACGAGTTTAAAAATTAAAATTAGATTACGCTTCTGACCAATATTTAAGCCGGCACCTGAATTTTTCACGGCAGCCGACATCTAACGTTTAAATTGGTGGAAAAAGTTCCGAAGCGCGGGAGGAAATACGGCCTTTGGAAGCCGGGATAATTTAAATATTTTTCTGGTTTCCCGCCAAATAGCGGAAATTAAAATTATAGCAGTGGCACGGGACAATAATTAAAACTCCCTTATTACGAATAATCTGAATGTAATAATAAATACCCAGGAATTATGCTCCAGATTAAACACTTTGAAAATGTAATTACGTTTTCACCATTTAGGTGGGAGTTGTTTTTACCGCACTCACGTCTAATTTTCAGTTACCTTTACTTAATAGTTCAAATCGAATTAGACTAAACACACAAGGACAGATCCCCCAGAAACACTCAGCCATACGTTAGGTTCGTAAGTGTAACTTTCTTCGGTAACTTATAGGGCTCGAAAGTTAGAGATTAAAAAATATTTTTATTTATAATTCCTCCCCCGTGTATGGAGGCAGACTTTTAACTTGAGCCCTACGCTTTCCGGTACCACATGGTTTCCACAAAATCGAACAATTTGATAATTGAAAAGATATGTATACGTTAAATATACAAATAGATATAGGTCACCTAAAAAATTCACGTCTTCAATGGATGGACCAACAATGTCGCCAAGGTTTTTAAAAATATAATAAGATCGAATATAAGTAATCTTACCCTCAATCATTATATGGAAATTCAAAAATATTTCATCTTGAACAAGAATAAACTATATCAGACTTGTTATTGCAGTTTGGTGAAAATATGTCATCTAAATAAAGTCATACGTTATTCGTACCATTTTCTGCATACAATTTAATAATAATTCGAAAATTTTTATATGGAATATTCTCTCTCGATCATGTCATTTATCATTTTCTCTTTCAGTGCCTTGTTTTAACTTTTTCCATATTTCAGCATTGTTAGTTTGAATTGCTTCATGTCACAGATTTTAAAATCTGTTTTTCGGCCTATATTTTCATTGTTGTAGGATTTTGAATGCCTCATATTAATTCAGTTAGATTGAACAGACGTAACAGAACAGAACGTAGAACAGAGTAGTAGGCAAAAATGTATGTCCATATCAGTTATATTCATATATATAAAACTATTAATTTAGTATATAAAGCTGAAAATGTAGGTCTGCATATCTGTTTGTCACAAATTTCCAAGATTCAATTCTAGGATAGCTAGGGATCTGAAATTCATCACACATGCAATTCAGGCATGCACACCATCACATACTTTCGAAAACCCCCGAAATTTCTCCTGGATACCGAGAACCAGGTTGGTTTGGCAAAGCAATGGTATTTAAATAGAAAGAAAAATAGGGTTTCTAAAGTATGATTTCAGTTTTGTCACACAAAATTGCCATTTTATGATCTTGTGATATGATATGTTATTGGGGTATCTGTCGTTTTAGTGTACATATAACATATTATTTAGATAAAATGAAACTCAACAAACCACTTATAAAGCCCATTCATTACAAATAGATCAGTTAGGTAGTTTTGAATTATTACAGGTAAAATATTTACATGAACTCTTGCTGATGTTTCATTTCGACTATGATATGATTTTCATTGTTCCGTAAATGCAAATTATTAAAGATGACTCATATCTTGTAAGTCCCGCTTCTTCAGTAACAAGTACCGTTTCAACGAAGTAACGATCTTCCTTTTATTTTTGCAACAATTAGCGTGCATATTGAAATCATGCTCTACTCTTTGAACTAGTTTTTGTAGAATTCGCTTGTTTTTGAAATATGAAATTCGATCGAGTTTATAATTAATTATTAGTGTATTAATATTAGGTCATAGCTTACTGCATCTAAATTACTCTCTAAATTAAAAATGTCTCTGATGCCACATTTGTTGCAAGAACAGCACTCCCTGAATTCGGTATAAATGTGCCTAAATACAAAATCGATCCTACCCAAACTGAGAACAATATCCGTAACAAACATACGTGTCTCTCCTAAGCTCCTATCACTTTCCTCTCTGGTAAAACTGTGTTACGAGAGCGCTCAGTGTTCTTGCTTTTAGAAAATTGCCAGACCTTTTCTATACATCCAATGCATTCATTACATTGTTTTAATATATTCGTTAAAGGTGTATTCTGTCAATTTGGATGTTATAAAAAGGAAATACGTTTTATTCAGTTGCTACTGTGACAAATAAAAAGACAGCAATTTACTTTATTGCATACAATTTTTTTGCGTTCTAAATTAATTGAAAATAATGAATGGCCACTACATCAGGTTATTCATAATTTACCACCAAATTTTATATTTCAGTAAACCACTAATATCGAATTAAAATTATGTGCTTGATCTTGTATCGTTGTAAAAATTTTAAAGTTTTAATAATCGGGCCAAGTACTTCTATGACTTTCTGATTTAAATTTCTGAATGAAAGTTTCTTACAAAACCGAAAAGAAGGTATCTACATGTCTAACATCCATTAGGGATTGAGCCACGCGATACGAATCCTTTTTAAGTCACAAGTGAGGATGATTGTTATAAGCTTTTTGCCGCTCTCGGCATTTGCTGTTGTGGAAACTTTCATTTCCTCTTCACCCACATAACTTTGCAGGAAATTCAACTATCGCAGGAACAATCACCTGATGCTCATTCACTTAGTAGAAGAATCCTCTACTAGATATTGTATCACCAAAAGGTTTGCTAAAGATGTAAAGACGGGATTAAGGGCTGGATAAATGTGCCCCTGTACGAAGGAGGAAATGGAGTGAACGAAAAATATTAAATTAACGACCGTTGCGGGGCGGAGGTGCAGGAACGCTCAACTGCTCTATAAATACCTGGATACAAGGAAAGGAGATCGAATCGTCCGCAAGGGAGCTAAGCACAGCTTGAAACAGGAATACATCCGCTGAATTAGGAAAATGTTAAAGGCGCCACTAAACCTCCTAGGCTAAAATCTCTGCCATGTCGGACGCAACTCGGCACAACTTTAATAAGACTAATTGGTCCTTAGTGAAAAGTAAACTGTAAAGAATTTGTCACTTCTCAAACGGAACATTTGAAAGGGATAAATGGCAAATATTTAGGAGAAGTAAGATTCAAAGCTGACGCTCGTAACCATTGGTCTGATTATCTTCATTGTTTATTTAACATGGGTTGTATTTTTATAAACAAATTTTTCACTACTTCATAATCGTAGTTCTGAACAACAAATTTCATCAGAATCGGTCGGGTGGTTTTTCCTCATTAATTCTGCAATCCGTTGAGAAATTTGCTTTTTTAAAGAAGTTTGCGAGATCAGGAAAACTGTTTTAAATTAATCACTGTTGATTTATATGTAGTAAAGCAGTCTAAACTTTCTAAATCATTTTGATGTATTACAAATCGGTTAATTGGGAAGGCTTAGGAAATTTTTGGAAAATGTGTGCTCTCCACCTTTGATAATTTTCTTAAGAAATCCTTACTTCATTTCTAAATGTACTATTGTTTTTTTTTATTAAAATTTCAAATATATGCATTGGAAATTGCTAACTAACTTTCTGACTTCATTTAAAAAGAATTATCTTGTGATAACATTGCTCGAGCATTTAGAGACTTCTGGCTTTAGAATTTGGAATTTTCGTCGACATACCCGCGTTCCTCTCCTTTTACCACATCCGTTTAAAGAAAAACTGCTTCTTTGATTAATTATCCGAGAATGAATAATCCGCCTTGCAAATTTCATTATCGAGCGCGAGCTCCGTTCTTAGATGTTTATTTTTATTAGAAATTTTTAACTGGCAAACTCAACAAGTATGTACTAAGTGTAAGAAATTTAGTATACACATTTTTTCATTTATATTGACGTGGAATATTATCTAGAAGTTGCACATGGAATACCTTTGTCGACTGGACTATCACTAGGTATTGCTACCTGTCTGACTACGTCCAAGTGATATTTTTTTTATTTTATTAGTGCTTTCATTTTTATCTTACTTGTAAGAGATATAATATGATTGTTATTGGCGCACCAACTTCCTGTCATATTTTTAAAATGCAGTTGTTTGAAACACGTATTGAGAAGACAAAGCAAAGTGTAATATTCTGTCATGCTTCAGATTTTATCGCAATTCTAATGAAGGATTCTTTTTATTGTATTGTTTAGGTGCGCAATGTTTCATGGAAATAATTTCGCAAATTGTGGTACATTTCTCAGCGCACATCTCGTTAGGTTAGGTTAGGTTAGGTTAGGTTCCTAACCTCGGCATCGAACTTCTCAACGGTGCCCATGAGCCCTTCGGCTAACTTCGTCAGGCTGCTTTCGGCTCCTGATTCCTCACGCGCCATTCCCATAAGGATTTGCACCTGTTTTCTCAAGTTACTCCAGGTGGATAAGATATTTGTCGTCGCCATCGGCGTATTCGGTGTCTCCAGCGGTGAGCTCCTTTTCTTCCTCTTTATAGTTTGCTTCGGGGTCATGAACTCCAGCTCCGGGTGATCCAAATATTGATCATCAATGAATCCCGGTTGTTCATTGGGCGTCCCTGGTTGGGACTCAGTATTGTCGATAACGATGATCTCATCAGAGCCCTTAGTTGGAGATCTGAGAGTTTTCTTGCTCCTTCTGAACGCGGAGTCATCTGACATGCTCCTGCCCAGCTTCCTGTGTGGGTCGTCGCCCAACCTGCTGATAGCAATTTCCTCGTCCAGGCTGAAGGACACACCTTTTGTCGTCTTCTGTTCTTCAAACACCTCCTCTTCGTCATCCGCCCAGAAGGTCAGGCTACTCTTTTTTTCTTCCCTATCCGTCGCCGTGTCGTCACCATCAATATCCATTCAAGTGTTAGGTGTGCTTTTCTGTAAATTCTTTTCCATCCTAATCCCACGAGTAGGGTCGATCTAAACGTCCAGCAAGGGCAGTGCGCCCTTACCCTTGCTAAGGCTTCTTACTCCGGGAGGTCGTGAGGTATCCCGGAGGCTCCGTTTGAGACCAACTGTCGCATGGCCATTCACCCCTCGGCACGGGTCGCATGACACCTTGGGTTTCGGGTTTTTCACGGGTGTCCTTCCCGGGTTTGTTCGGGTTGTCCGTCCCTAGGTCAGTTGCCTTTATCCAGCTAACGAGTCCGACCTACCCGGGTTTTTCCTGGTTTTCCTTCCAGTGCCGGCCGCAGTCCCCCGGGGTCAAGACCCTAGCTTCCTGCGACCGACTGTGAGCTGTTCCTTAGCTTCTCCGGCTATGCCGGGTACTGAGCCCCCCGACCAACTACAAGGTCTCACAGCTCCCACGGGGGGACCTAACCTAACCTAACCTAACGAACTTTGTTCGTTCAGGTGGAGTTATTAGTTCAATAATACCTTTTAAATGTTATAATTGGATTCCATTTAACATTTAAGGCGCATTAAGATTACCAAAAATTATGTAATAAGCATACGTAATAAAAATAATTTCAATCTAATAATCTAAAGTATTTGATTGTGTTATTTGACAATATTTTCTTAAAACATGTTTTTTGACATCTTCACATCAAATTAAAGACAATAAACAAACGTGATTCGTGGAAGGTTTTACCTATACCTAATTTTGTTTATACATATGTAGACACATATGTCCAAGTCTAACGATTGGTTCCTAATTACATCCGAATATCAGTCTATATACTATATATAAACGTTTTATGAATTTATTATCTATAGCTTTAATTTCTGCGTAATTTCGCACCAAAAATGGTACGAAATTATGGTAGTTTTTTAATTTAGGTTTTTTGAATTTTGAATCGAATATAAATCAATTATTTTCTAATTTTTTGCTCTGTAAGTTTGAAGCTTTTTAGTTTTTCATTTACTTTCTTCCATCTTTGTCTATGTTTTTTTTAATTTTTGTCAGTGTCTTTATTAGAAGAGAATGGTTATTTCCGATTTCCGAAATGGATAAAAAAGGAAGAAATATATCTACGTTATTCTTTGCCATTTGATTTTTTTTATGAACAATTAGTCGATATGTGATTCCAGATCTTGTTCTCTGATATTTCTGTATGTCTGATATGGTTTAGGCTGTATCTCAATATTGACTTTTCATCGTTATCGTTTAAAATACTTCCTCCGCTGTTTCATACGTTTAAAAGAATCGTAGTTGGCTTTAAATAACGTGGTAAGCATTTAAAGTTTTATTAGCGAGGTGTTAATCAGACCGAGTGCGATGTAATTTTCCGTAAAGAATAAAATATTGCGTCGATGTTACATTTTTATTTGAAAAACTTTATTTTCGTGGTATGTCACCATACATCAAGGAAAAGCTTTGTTTTCCCCTGGAGATTGCGTAATTAGATTTGTGAAATAATTCATTCCCAGGTCCATTACGACCTCTGGCACTCTCGAAGGCTTTCGCCGTGCCGAATTTACGTACTTTCTAGCGGAAAGTGCCGGCAAAAATCTAATTGGCGGAAGGGCAATTGTTATTTGATTAGAGCTCTTCACGTATCTATTCGGGAAATTCGGATCATTTAGGGAGGTTCATCACAGAAAGCTCTAAATTCCGAATTGACATCTCTTTTCATTCGTAAATTTACGGGAATGAAGCAGTGAAATGCTCTCTGGGCACAAATTGGGACCACTTCAACTCGATATCATGATTACGTCGACGTTATATACCAAATCATCCCGAAAATTAACGACTGACTTAATCATGCCCTACACTTTCCAGATAATTCTCATTGTCCGAATGTGTTGACGTACCTTTTTTACTTCTGTACGCCAAAACCTGCACGTTTGGTCTTCTTAATCTGAAAGTCGTTGATTCAGTTCCTCTACCCTAAACCTATACATTAATCCTAACTACTTTATTTGTGTAGTTACTCGTATTCAAACAGCTCAAACGCTCCATATAAAATATTTTATCCCACTGTTATGATTTACAATCCTTTCTATATCAGAAAGGACTACGGTAACCCTAATCTGGCATCAGATCGCAATGAACCGTTTTTCATGTCTCTAGTAAAATGAATAGATATTATTATTCACTCGGATGATTTAAACACTCGCTTGAGGCTTTTGTCGCAAACTTCTGTGTCATCTCGGTGAGTAATAGTCTGCACAATACACTCGTTACATATTTTGCTATTTTACACCTCCCAAGAGTTAAAGCGTTACTTCACTTCCCTTATGAAAAGATTGAAATGGTACTTTGGCACCTCGTTGGATGAAATTGATTTCAAGTCTCGTGGGGGAGAGTTAAATACGTGAAAACTCTGTGAGACATCGTGAGTAACCGGAATTTATTTCTATGTCGTTGGGCTAAAATCGTTTCTAAGCGCAATGATTTACGATATTAAGAAATGTTCATGTATTAGCTCGAATCTATATTGCAATCATTTGAAGTGAAAGAAAAGTTAAACAAAGCATTTTTAATTTTCGTTTTTTCAATCTGAAATAGATCCCAAAACAGGTGAAACTTTCACATGTTCACAGGTTTGTTCTTGTACGTTCCATAAATTCTTAATGAGCGCGGTAGATGTGTTTACCTACCAACTGAAATCACCACTATTGATTTCACATGTATAAAATGTGCAAACTTAATCGTGCAATGCGTGTTACACGATCTGTTTATTAGCAATTACTAGTCATAGAAATAGAAAATGGGAACTGTTGTTTTATTATGTTTCGGGGTTATTTAAATCTGTTTTTGCCTTCTGCATAATATTGAACGTATATGGAATATTTTCGCTTGCCATCCAAATGTATGTGACATTCTCCGTGAAAGAAATACATATCTGATGCCGAGCAGATTCCTTCCTTATAAAATCGGAAATATGTATCTCTAACGAAGCCTTTTGTAAGCATAAAGTTATATTTCCCATGTTTCTACCAAAGTTGCTTTTGAAATATTAATCTCATTTTTTTAGATATTGTATTTGTTTTCGTATATGTTCTTATTTTCTATCTTCATCTCTTTGTCTATCAAAATAGTTGATTGTGCGTCTTTTAAACGAGTGAAGGTAGCTTATTTAGGAGAACTTCAGAGACATGTAATTGGATATGCGCCAAAGAATTTATTCTTCACAAAACACTATCCTTATATTTTCACTCTATCTGTCTATCTGCATATGAAGTCAGGGAAAATTATATTTTAAGTCGGAACTAATTTCTCCCATCAACGAATTTTGTGTGCGTGATATATACTTCCCGTATGACATAACCCCAAGTTCGTACTTATTAATCCTTCTACACTGGCCTCCTAGAAGGAAAAGGGTTACGCACCCTTAATCGCGAATATCTCGGAACCCGTAGAAAACCCGTAACACAATTTGTTCCTGTTTTGTGAAATCGAAAAATCTATACTTTTCGAGATATAATGTCAGAAATGAGTTATTTAAGGGCGATTGGTACTGCGTGGATTGGTCGTGATCCACGAGTCCTGTGATCATTTTCTAGTTATTTTGTCAATTTTTAGTTGTGTTGGTCTTATCCTACGAGCTCTAAAAATCGATATTTTTGAATTACGGGCCCGAAATTGTGGAAAATTTTCAAGATTCGTAGTTTGTTATATTTTACTCGTGTACTCCGGAAAGTCATTTTCGAAGATTTTTTAAACGTTCTTAAAGCCCAACAAATTTGGTCCCATCTCGCAAGCTCAAAAAATGGATACTATATACGTAAAGTCACGTTCGACGATTCATTTTATTGACCTTTTCGCGCAGAATAACTATTCACCTGTGCCGTAATCTCAAAAAACCGAAATTTTCCGTATTATTGCCAGTAAATATTCTCAAACATGAGTAACTCACGTGTGTCAATTAATAATAAGTTTTACACTCTTAGTTTAACAGTGATTTAAACAATAACATATTTTAATAAGGCTTATTTTCTCCGAAAAGGTTCCGACTTGTTAAAATTTTTCCTCATATTTGGAGCACATTTTCCCGCGATAACTCGGAAAATATCGATTTTTCGGTCTCACAAGAGAAAAGATGTTCATAACAACTTGGAAATTCGTTTGAAATAACAAACAAAATGGTCTTCGAGCGTGACTGATGCTTAGAACGTGAGAAATATCCGAAAAAATGCAATTTTAGTAAAATCGAATGTATCGATTTTTCGAGTTCGCAGCATGGACCAAATTTATTGATCGTAAAAATCCGCTTAAAAGAGGGTTGAGCATGGCTCTCCATTGTCTAAAACGCGAGAAAATCTAATGAAACCACGATTCTTCAAATGACTTGCTTCAAATGATTCTTGCTCTTACGAGAATGGCCCCCGAGATATTCCCGAATAAAAGCCTGTAATCCTTTGCCATCATGGCGGCCAGTTTACAGGGGTTAGCAACCCGTCAACTTGGGGTTATGTGATTCTATCATATCAGAGTTCACAAAATAAATATATAGGCTTAATTACAAAAAGGATACTAAAAACATAGTTCGTGACATACAAGCCACGGTTAATCTGTTTGATAACTTTTAACAACCTATTATGAATCCTCAACGATCTAAATTGTTTCCTCTTATTAAATTACAAAGCAAGTTTACCCTATTCCCAGTAAATCCTGTTAAATTTATTTTCGAAATAGTCTAGTTACTAATCCTTACTATCATTTCCAGCGTCGTTGCTTTGTAGTTTATAAGATTAGCACCGTCCCGACTAGAAATTATTTCCTGTACCCGACCAGGACCCGGCCGGGATTGCTCGTCTAGCACCCGGCAAGGACTGTAACGCAGATGTGCCGTCGGGTCCTGATCAGGACGACCTGACGTGGACCCGACCGGGCATTCCTGGCGTGGACCCGGTCAGGTCATCCTGACCAGGACCCGACCGGGCGGGCGTTATAAGGTGCTAGACGGACATGCCCGGCCGGGTCCTGATCGGGAGGACCTGACCGGGTCCACGTTAGGTCGTCCTGATCAGGACCCGACAGGACATCTGCGTTACAGTCCTTACAGGGTGCTAGACGTGCAATCCCGGCCGGGTCCTGGTCAGGAAGACCTGACCGGGTCCACGTCAAGAAAATTTAATTTATATTATACAATATTTTATTGATATCACAACATAAGAAATACACCAAAAATCGACATACAAAAGAGACAGTACAAATACGAACATATTAAAGAATAAGAATACATGAATAAATAAAATAAACAAATATAAACACATGAAATACAAACGATATATACAGGATAAAATAATAAAGTGATAATATACTAAAAAACACAGTACAAATACAAAGAATCGCAAAAAAAGTTAAAACACAACAAAAACCAATTTTTTTTATGCACCCATTCTAATCTTTAGGATCGTTTAATGTAGAAGAGAAAGCCCTCACCTGTTTGCTTTTATCCAGTGGGGACCTCGAAATGTCAGAGTCTTCTGTAAATTGAGAAATAATTATTTTCTAACAAATATTCACGTTTTAGTAAATGAATTACCTCATCACAGTCGTAGAAAATACAATGCATCGGCACCATCCACCGCCGGCGAACTCCACATCACAAGACTTGAATAAAAACTGGTTGGAATAGTAATAGATAACGAACGAAGGGTCGCTTTTACCTGAAGCGTTAATCCGGAAGCAATAATCGTTATGCTAATCATAAATGTCGGTATTGTCCAATTAATAGCGCTGCGAAATTTTTTTGTCAACAACTGCGCAAGTAAAATATTAAAGATAGAAATAATTTTAAAAATTCGTACGTCCTATGATATTACGTCAACTGCTTTTTCGGCACTACTTAGTCACTATCGCGGTAATCGTCATTCAAAGAATTTACTCCACTAACACTGAAATATGTAGTTATGCCAAATTCACTATTTTTTCCCTCTAATTCAATTTGACTCTCGAGGAACAATTTAACTCGTTGGTGAGTAAGTTCGCGAATTCGCCTTGCACGGTTATCACACATTTTTCCCTTTGTCTTCTCGAGCATATTGGATAATGATCTAAATAATTAACAAAATTAATTTATATTATTTTATTCCGGTGCGAAATTAAGAAAATTCGAAAAAATCAGAAAATTATAAATATATTTTGTTACTTAGATTTTTACACAATGTAACAGAGTTTTAATTACCTTTAATCACATTTAATTACACTCAGTGTTTAATTTTTTCACATTCATAATACGTATATTATGAATAATGGGTGTAATGATAGATTGGGCGGGCATGCCTGGCCAGTGCCTGGTCGGGTCCTGATCAGGATCTGGTCAGGCAATGCTAGCCGGGCACGTCTCGCCAGTGCCTAATCGGGTCCAGGCCAGGCAATCCTAGGCGAGCATGTCTCGACAGTGCCTAGTCGGGTCCTGATCAGGATATGGTCAGGTAATCCTAGCCGGGCTTGCCTTGCCAGTGCCTGGTCTGGTCCTGATGAGGATTTGGCCAGGTAATCATAGGCGGGCATGCCTCGCCAGTGCCTGATCGGGTCCTGGCCAGGTAATCCTAGGCGGGCATGCCTCGCTATTGCCTGGTCGGGTCCTGATCAGGATCTGGCCAGGTAATGCTAGACGGGCATGCCTCGCCAGTGTCAGTCCCACCCTGGCATGCCTCGCCAGTGCCTGGTCGGGTCCTGATCAGGATTTGGCCAGGTAATCCTAGGCGGGCATGCCGCGCCAGTGCCTAGTCGGGCCCTGATCAGGATCTGGGCAGGTAATCCTAGGAGGGCATGCCTCGCCATTACCTGATCGGGTCCTGACCAGGATCTGGCCAGGTAATCCTAGGCGAGCATGCCCGGCCACTTCCTGATCGGGACCCGATATGTTTTCGGGTTTGCCTAGCCAAATTTCTAGTCGGGGTTTAATGATAAGGTACGCCTTTGCGACATTAAACTAATATGTTACGTATATGTGTCTTGCAACGAAATACTTGGCTACACGGAAGTGAGTAAATTAGCGGGGGGAAATAATTTTATAATTATCGATGTTTGTTCCACATAAATAGTTGGTAAAAACATTACGCAATGATTTAGAGGATAAAATCTAAGACCCTAATAACATGCCAGAAGCGAATTGGGTATTTACAACTTTTCAAATCTGGCTGAACCAATCTAACGAACTACACACGCTGAGAGCGTATTACCTCCCTAATGAAACTTAGGGTCGAAAGTAATCGTGTAATTTAATGTTCTTGCTCAACAGACTCAAGATCTGTACTGTATCCAGTGTTCGGTTCATTAGTAAAGTCGACACCGAATTTGTTAGATTACTTGTTATATTAATAAGGAGCAATGATTGATCGATTGAGAAATCATTCGTGACAAGGATATAATTTGCGCTCTGTTGTTGGCAGGCCTGTTTTATCCTTTTGTGCCTTAGTGAATGTAAGATATCGAACGGGCTAAGTGCTCACGTCTGTCCACTTTGAGTAATTTAAAGTTGCTGTGAAACCGGAAATCGGAACAGACACATACGCACAACAGAAATCCGGAAACAGGAATCCGGAACATACACACACAAAACAGAAAAAACAACAACAGAAAGACAGGGAAACACACTTTTAAAATTGTATGGGAAACGAATTGAGTGGACATTTCCGATCTCTCAATCGTAATGTGCAGATGGGAGTCCTGACATGAGAATATAAATTAACTTAATGGATATAACCGATCATGAAGTATGTACTCAATATTTTATGCAAGGGATTTTAGTATGACCACGAGTTACACAACGCTGAAGCTCTTACAAATTGTTATTCTAGAAAATTAACGGCTATATTACTTCAATCTAAATTATCTTAAATTTGTGGCCATATAGATGCACTTAGACAAGTAGACCTGGGTTTAATTTAAAACTTCCTTTATGTTAAATTAGCTTCATCCGCTTAAAAAAAATAACCAACAACAACAACAATCATAATTATATTTTCCGTAAAATAAATGTATTTAAATAAATTCCTATATGTATGTATTAGATGTAATTAAAAGATTAAATCTTGATTTCAGAATTTTTGTTTTTAATCGACCTTAGTAATTTTCTGACAGCGAAAAACGTGCGTGCCTTATAAATGTTTCGTTAGGCCGATAGTATTTCACCCATTTACAATTTTCACACATAGTTAACAGTTTCCACCAGTTTATTTTGGCATGAACGACTTTCACACTTTACTCTTCCTTTGAGACATTTTAATTACGACTTATCAAATAAAATAACGAAAACTAAAGCTGCAAAATACAACCTGGACGTTTCAGGACTTTGAACGTAGTAAAGTTTAGTTCCACTCAGGGAATTTACCAATGATATGCAGTGGATTATTTAATTTTGAGTGGAGCAAATCTAGTTGATGCCAGAAAGCATTACGATACAAGGCACAAAAGTATCGAAAATGAATGTATCAATACGAATTGTCGTGAATAGTTTTAAGAAATATCGCTACTTCTAAATATAGGACATCCCTAGTTTTTCTTTCTGACTAAAAGAACTTTCCTTGTTTCCCTTAAGGTTATGCTTGTAAAATTTTATAGGTTTGTAATAGGTAATGATATAAACTTCCGTCAAGACCTGGGAGTTTTTAAGTACAAACCGTCTGTTTGGGATGTGTCCTTACTAGTTAACTTCAGTTAGATTACATGCTGCTTTTTTAAATGCGGTTGCCCTATGACTTAGAACATACTAAACCATCATTGTCAGTTATATACACAAAAAATTGTTAAAACATCTGCATACCCCATAAATTGCAGTTGGTCATGGTAATTACATTGGAAGAAATGAAAACATTCTATTTAAACTTATAACGTGAAAGTATGTTGTGTTTGTTATGTAGCGATACGATATAAAGACAAGTTTATATTATTAAGTAAACAGCTACCGTCAACAAATAATTTCATGAGTAGAGATAATTTCCCAACGGGAACAGCGGCAGGCAATATCGAACGATTCAAGTTCCTAACAGATCTCCTTTAACTTTCAGAGAACCAAGAACGTGTCTACTTGTATCTGATAGTGAGCATGGCTGCAGGACTGGTGCTCCTTCTCAGCATCCTGGTCGGGCGATTGTTGGTTCAGCGTCATCGGGCGAGGCGAGATGCGAAATTCCACGCCACAAATGTATCCGATAATACCATCCCTAATGGATTTACTGATGACATCAGTGAAGTTGATGCCGACATAGACTTAACCAGTCCGGTTCCGCCGTGTCCTCCGTGTCCTCCCCCGTCGGTCACGATCCACACCCCTCCTATGGGAAGCATAACAGAGGTGCGTACATGTGTTAACATTGCATTTTCATACAGGGCGTTACGATAAAGCCGATTTGTACATCGTAAAACGTTAATTTACGTGAAGAGTGAACGTTTGTATTTGAGAGGCATCATAGGGGAGGAATGCATCGCACGGTGCATTAAAATGTGAAAATGTGTTTCTAGATCAAGTTCGACGCGAACTAAAAAAGCTATAGATATGTTTCGGGGATTATTTCAAATTCTAGAACTTGTGGTAATGATCCTTTGATTTTAAAAAACTATTGAAAACTTACAGTTAACAATTCCTACTAAACCCTACAGGATTAGAACTTGTTCACCTTCCTATCCTGTAAGTGTCATTAGAATTTTCGAAAATTCTCCTTTTTGGCCCGAAAAATGGGAGGTTAACCGATTTCAGATTTTCAAAATTACGAAGGAAATGGATGGATTCATACCAAAAATATAAACCTAGCCTTTATACAAGTGAAAGGTCTGTACTTTCTTATTTCGAAAATCTCAATTTTCGGAAAATTGTTCGACCTTACTAGTTGAAATTTGTACTACGGGTCCTAATACCTTTTGACGTACTTATCCTGCGAATTTCATAGCAGTATTCGAAAATTTGTTTTTTCGGAGCAAAGAGAACCCTCTACGATTTTTTCCAAAAACGGGCAACTGTCAGATTTTCAAAATTCCTATACCGAACGGTCGGGTCCGAATGCCTCATGCCAAAAATGTAAACCTTTTCTTCTCGCTAATTGCTGCTTTCCCGGACATGAAAAATGGGTAGTTTCCATCTCGAAAAAATCGGAAGTCGAAACGCCACGCAGCTTAGGACCTTTTCACATACTTCTTTCTCTAGTTTTATCCCAATATTGGAAATTTACGTTTTTAAGCCCAAGAAAAAGTAAACCTCTTGCGATTTTTTCCAACAATGGGCCGATTATGAATTTTCATAGTTATAGTTTCAACCAAATGAACATGAATTAAGCATGCCAGAAATATAGACCTTTATAAAACCAAGTGCCCATATATAAAATAAAAACCAAGTGACCTGTATAAAACCAAGTGACCCTTTCACGCATAACAATACAAGATTTTTCGAAATATCTATTAAGGGAATTAAGATCAGTGCTAGTGCAAGAGATTAAAGAAATAGTGTTTCATTTTAATTGCCACTGGCTCCGTATCGCTTTACAATGTTAATACCTACACGAGTAGTCTGTTTTGTGCAGAACATAGGATTTCTGCTATTTTTCTTTTATTACCCTGCTGGGGAATTAAAGAGAGATAATGGTATACTTACCATTTTGATAAAACTTTTCTGGAAACAACGACAATAAGATAAGCGTATTTCTCAATGGCGGTATGGCGTAAAGATTAAATAAGATTATTCTCTGAAGTTAAGTATGCTTGCAGCCGGGGTCTGTTTTACAAAAATGATTGCACTATAACCTTCTCTGGCGTAATAATACACGCAGGTTTTTTTGACAGATCTATCAAGAGAATCAAGACCAGAATTATTACTTTGCCCGTCATTACATATATTCAGGTGAAACAGTCGCGAATAAATTTCGACATTACTTACCATATTAAACGTATGATGCAATTAATCCAGTTAAATTCCCATATGTAAAATTTCTAAGGTTTTATTCACCAATACTTACGACAATTCCGCGTGGATTTTGACAGAACATTGCTCTGATACGGCAATCAACTCATACGGCTTCATCTTTTCTAGTCTTCTCGTCTGGTTAGTGTGTGGTATTGAGAAACTGATTGACAACAACATGCACATGATCAAAGAGTTGCTGATCATGACCCTTGGTGAATTTACTTGATGTTCAGCTCGAAGCTTCAATAAATATCACTAATTCTGAAGCACTTAAGAGCATTGATGATTTAAAGAGTGATTTATTTTGGTACCGTTAGGTGATCTTAATATGACTTTACCTCTTACAGTATTTAATCTGTGCACCATAACTTTAAAATTTGGTTATTAGTGCGCGTCTGTTGTAAGTAGACAAAGATGATTTTTCCTATCAGCCATTAGATCTTTCTGAATGTCATTTTTAAATCTTTCATTTCTTTTTGACGTAAAGTTTTCAGTTTAACGCGTACAGTTTTATCCAAATATCTTCTTGTTGTCTTATAAGTAATTCCATATTATATATGATATCTGCTACGTGCTTACATGTTGTGTTACAACTTGTACTTTTACTTATATTAAATTTTATGAAGACGCTTCCTAATTTGTCTAATGCACATACCTTCTTAATAAACTCCAAATACTTGTTTAATATGTTGGTAGCATAATTAACAATTATTATTAAATTAAAACTAAATATAGGACCAGTAACACATCGTAATTCCCTATCACTAGTGAAAAGTTAAGATTACAACACTTTGCATTGAAGGTTGTAGAAATCTGACGATTTAAGCGGCTGAATTTAATACACAACACAAATTATGCATCTCATGGTCGATTTAATCTGAACAAATGACTAATAACAGTAAATGATGTTAAAGTAGATACATTCATACTGAATTAGCAACCTAGCACTTTATCATTAACTAAAGAGCATATGAATGAGTTTTAAAAAATGTGTTTAAAAATAATATTTGCTGCATGAGACGCTAATGATATGTTGTTTACGTCAAAAACGTTTCCTGTAGCAGACGGTTTTAAAAATTATTTTCTCTCTGAAATCGAGCAACAAATTTTTGATATAAAGCCTCATAATTGTGTATTTACCTATGTGCACAGCGCTGTAAAATTATAAGGCAGGAGGTTTTAAACCTAAGAGAACAAGTTTATGTGCGTGAAATGTTAAAAAACGAGAATTTAATTGAATAAAATTATGAATAGTGTTTGTACCTATCAGTGACATAGTAACGATAAAAAAATGCGAGAAAAGAGAAATGTATAATTCAATTTGGAATATTTTCACTAATTTTAATATATTTTCTTGTTAATCTACGCCTGAGAAATATTTTAATTATGTATTGAATATTCTGGAATTTACGTTGCTTTCATTCTCTCTGCTCTTAAAATATTTTTCTAAAAATCCAATACAGTGTTATTCATAACGTAAGGAGAAAACGTCAAAAGTATTTTATTACAAAGAAAGCGAACAAAGGTTCAAAGTTATTGCGACGTAATACGTTATTTTTCTCGGACGTCCTTACATTCGGGAAGAAATTAAAGAACACACTTAGAATTAATGAAGCTGACTATCAGGCGATTGTTCTAATGGCTGATCTTTTGTTCCAACTTCGTGCCATTAGTGTTTACAGCTATTGATTTGGGAATCTTGGACTCTTGATGCTATCATTGCATCAAACCAGTGGTCCGCAAAGAGTGCCTCGATCACACAGGGGCAATAACAGTAAAAGAAGCGTAAAGGATTTGTAGAACGAACAGAAAAATAAAACTACAAGAAGTTATACGTGAGAAAATTACTTGGATAATTTTTTCTAAAGTTGATAAACTATCTCAGGTTTTTGATAAATTTTGATACAACGAACTGGATTTTAAATATAGTAGAGATGATTTCGATCTAACTGGTTTTTGTAAAACGACAGTCACTTACACGCACTAAGCGTGTGTGAGTTGCCTGGACACAAATTTACGTTATTCCCTTGTACATTAGCATTTACTATGTATATTATGTGTTGAGTATCTTTTCGCTCAATTGCGTTTTTGGCATTTTCTACCTTTTGAGCCTAAAATTTCTGTTTTCCCTTTGAGAGGATGTTGCATTTAAATACGGTAATGGAGAGTTAGTAACAAACTTAACATTCAAAAATTGATGGCATATTGAAAAAGTTTAAGAGCCGCTGCCTTGGGCGACTTGGTCAGAATGTGCCCTTACTGCTTATATTCTATTTTCTTTTTAGTAAAATATAAAATCTTCCGAAGTTATTACTCCAGATTAACTTTGAAGTTCCCATAAAAGATAAAGTCTTTGAAAAAAATGTATTAGCTCCATACCCCCCCATTACACAGAGTGGATTCTTTATCCTGTGTCGACTCTCTCACTCCACTAAAGTACATGTTGCCCCAATTTTGCTAATTAATTGTTATGTTTATAAATATCCTTCAATATTCAGGTTTGAAATTTCTGAAGAATATTAAAATTGAATTAAACGTAATCACAAAAATGCGTAGCCGGTTTCCTCACCCACGTGAGGCGGAATTACTTACAAATAATCCCCAAAATACTACTTTATTTAATTGAAATGATGTTCTCTATCGATTTTGCATGCATAGGATGAAGTAGATGGTATTCATAAAAATGTCTGTGTATAAACTTCATGTTACTGAAAATGAGCTTTCTTACTTCCATACCACATTTAACGTATCCAATTAATCCAATTAAATCCCCTGGTAAAACTCGCACACCTCTTACTGGGAATTTTATAATTATTGCTATCGATCAATGCGTACGATCTGTAAGCGATTTAATTCGAATTTAACTTCTTGGTATAAAATCTTAACTAAGACTATATTCATTAATAGTCTTTGAGTTCTAATTACTTACTTACGAAAATTATGCTTTTTGCGTATATTCTAGACACATTCATGTACATTTCTAGAAAAGAGTCTATAGTCTGCTGCACCTCGTATGTCCATATCTTTCTTGAACCTGAAATAATACTACTTTGCCGGTTAGGTCTACAATATACTATTTTGTTTCAGGTGGTGCGATACCCTCACGTCCACTCGCACACCCTACGAAGGCCTCCACCGCTTAGGATGGAGATCGACACCGACTTGGACCTTCCGCGGAGCTTAAGTAGTGCGTCTAATACCCACTTTTACTACGGATGACCAGAATGCCCGGGTCGCGGGGGGAACGTTCCCCAATCGTCCAAAAATTCCGCGTGCCCGGGCCAGCGCACTTACTGCTTCTAGTGCCATGTGGAAACAACTGATAGTTTGTATGCACGCTTCAATCAGTGAACCAGACCAAAGATCCACTCACCCCTAGAATCCATGTCAGTTATATCTGTAGATATGTAACTGTTAAGGTAAATTACTGAAGAGACAGGATGGGACTGTAGATCGAAGTCGTTGTATTCCGAGTTGACGTAACGCGTTCCACATTTTTTTTAGACACCAGATACCCGTAAGTTGATGGCTATGTTGTAAAAATAAGTTGTGAGCAGTGATGTGGGCACAACATGTAGCCTAATGTTTAACAGAAGATGCTTTTTGACTGGATTATTAACTGACAATCTACGAAAAGTATCTGCGGTCTAGAAAGTAAGTGAATGATAGAAACGAAATTTGAGTTGATGACACTGTCCGACAGGTCATATTCCGGTAACATGGGTTAGCTCTTTAAGATATAATCATCTCACGTGAAAAGAGAATAAAAATATAATGGTAAAGTAATGTATTCAATAGATACAGCAGAGTTCGGTTGTTTTGGATTCTGACAACGTAATACATTGAAATACAAAATGTATTCTCCATTAGCCAAAGTTTCAGTTGTATCGTACTCACGAGTAGAGCACAAGCACTAACAATGAAGCTTAAAGCTTAAAATTTTATCGATCTCAAGCAATTGTCTGCTTCTTGCGATTAAAAATTAGTTTAGCATTGAATAATTCCTATAAGCAGCGCGCTCCTCTCATTTATTTGCATTGGTAGTTGACGCCGCCTGTATAAAAAGTGTAATGGAGTATCAAAGTATGCTACTCATGGCAGCGAGGCACTCACCCTCCCGCTTCTTTGCTAGTTTTAAGCTAAAAACGAAAATTTAATTAAAAATAATCATGTACCTCTTCAGCAATGATTTAAATTGAATTATATATATATATATATATATATATATATATATATATATATATATATATATATATATATATACACATTACAATTTTTATTTTTAAAGTACCATTGACTAGCGAATACGCGGTGGTTTAAAAAGCATTTGTTGTACAAAGGGGTGTCATTTCAATAGTTAAAATTGCTGATAAATGTTAAAAAATGAGATGAGAATGAAATGAGATCATGTGTATCATATCAACATATATATTTATACTCCTTCATAGAAAACTACAATAAAATATAAATATTAAATTAATCAGGTTAACTTTAATGATCATGTCTTCTAAATAGTCAGAGAAGCTTCCTAGAGGAAATATAAGAGTACTCTCCATTTAATATGAAACATACCTCCACTCTTTAATGTTTGAATGTTTGAAAAGAATTCATTTCGGTGTCTTGTTTTATATTCTTCACCGGAACTTTAAAAATCATTTCGTATAATCATGGAATAATCGGAATTCAAAAATACAATTTCACTACACGCAAAATAAATTTTGGCATTGTGTCTCAATGCTCCCTTCAATGCTTATCCCTTGTTTGAAAAAAATCAGATTAATTCTTGTGTAACCATTTTATTATATATCAATACATCATCAGCTAGCTGTAGTTTTATCGTAATATATTTAACATCAACAACCGTTTCCACTTCAACGTTTATAATATATGTATGTTCTGATCCGAGTTTTTGACATCTTTCGTAGTACTGTGAGCATCTTCATCCTTCACCACATTCCAAATTTTCTAAACTTAACAAACCTTGTTTAAGCCAACAGTTGCTTCATAGACTGAAGTTAATTCAGCTTCGGTTGTACCGAGTGTAACAGCTGTTTTTATTTTTAGATCTTCAAACGACTGTGCTCCAAAACTATCAAGGATTAAAAACCAATGGAGATTTTAAGGCAATAGGCCCCATAAGGCCCATAATGAGGCCAAAATAAGGCCCCATAAAATATAGTGAGTAACAATTTCTTATCTATATTCGCAATTGATCGCAGTGACAAGCTGTAATGACTCATTTTGACAAGTTGTTGGTGGTTGGTAAGTAAAGTGATTTTCCTGTCCTGAAACAAATATCACTTTACTCACCGGCGACGTAATTAATTATTAATTACCGTATTAAATTACTAATTTTTTTCACGCCTTAAGCCGATATAATTTTCGTTACGTTTACTCTGAAACTTCAGCCTGTATGGGTCAGAGAAACGTGAACACCTGGTAATTAATCGAAGGCAGCTTAATTCCGGAAGTGTGTATAGTGTTGGTGGTTAGTGCTATGAAATTCCTCTGTAGAAACTTCTTATTCAATCTAGAATGACATTTTTTTTAAATAACGTTCTCAGTCTAGGACCTTGGTAATCAAAAAATATCCTTTTATTTTTCCTTGCATTTAATAACATTTAGAAATATTTTTGCTATTAGTAGCTCTTATTTTATGCAAAATAATGCTCAAGGTGCTTAATTTTATATTAAACCCCTAAAATGTTATTGACCACCCGGCCCAGAAACCGAATTAACGATTCTAAAGGTAAGGATACCCTTCATAGAGTCAATCTAAGAGATGGGAAAACTCGTTACGCTTAGAAAATGGGTTCACTTGGTCTTCTGGAATGAAAACCTGGTCGACACAGTCCGTTCCTGTTGTAAAGATTAATGAGTTCGTAAAATTTTTTACTGTTTTCCAAATTGACTCTAGAAAGGGTATATTGTAAATCTGAAAATGACGAACTGAAATTTGGTCGCTTGAAAAGCATTTCATTTCAGTACTCCTACACTTAATTTAAACTATTGCCGTTTAGCCAATCTGTTGTATTTATAAGTACCATGCAGACGTAGGTACTTATTTAACTCATGTTACACCTTCCTGTTGGGCAGTGTAATCATTACCTCACTATTCATATGAGTTGAATTTATTCTATCGTGTTCTTTAAATTATCTAATAACGAAAAAAAGGAGAAACCGGCACCATTAAAAATACAAAATTTCATTACTCTGCTTCTCGTAAATTCGACCCAAAAGTTAACCCCAAATTCGAATTAGCTTGTAAATTTCATTAGACTCTCTTTGAAGTTTAAAGAATTTCTTTACGTTGTTGTTTTATATTTTACTTAATTACATCACATAATACTTCATACATATTATGTAGTTAAAGCGATTTTTAATCACAAATTTGCATAAAATCGTTTACCGTTTTCGAATGAAACATTTTTATGCTAATCTTATTTAATAAATTGTAATACATATATTGTAATTTTTTTTAAGCAATTGTTCTCGACCTATCGACACTGGTTGAACAACAGAAATTTTTTGTTGGAAGATACGGAATTTTTTATTTATGATCCAGTTTCTCCTTTTGTTTACAATTATATTTGTTGCACTCACATTATTTTTTCTAAGAACATTTTTTCATCCTTTAAATCCCGATGTTGTATAATATAATTAAACATTACGCAGACTAGTAGCGGTCGATCACAAATGAGGTTCTTTCAATAACTCTTTACATAAACTGTCGGCTGGATGATATAAATGATTGTGATTTCACATGTCTGCCAATTTACTATACAAATTTCATAGGTGTTCAAAGGTGGAAAAACATTATTCTGAGTGTCGTACCTTTGCAACCTACTGAAAAATTGATTATTAGCATGCATTAAAACAGTAAGTGCCTTTAAAATGTTCCCAGTAGTATGCAACTAAACTTTAGGAAATTTAAACAGGCGGAAACATCTGCAGGCCTCTTGGGCTGCATCAGATTCGCGTCTGTTTGATAAAAGTCGAACCATTGCGATTTTGGTTAAAATCGGTTAAAGCCAAAGGGCTTTACTTGTCCATTTTAACCCTGAATATTGTATTGTAACATTGAACCCTTTTGATCATTGTAGATATATTTAATCTACTGTTTAATACATACCAACTAAAATAATTTTTAGCTTCACTGATCTTCTCTGATTATCACTTAACCATTGTGAATTGTTAATTTTTCACAATTTGGTCCAAAAGGCTTTACATATTTTACCTACTGGTCTACTCTACCTACTATATTTGATCTACTGCATTAAATGCCTACAATTTTTAACAAACATTTTTCTCTAAAACCGCCCTAAAGGGTCCATTACTCTTGAGAATTTTTAATTTTTCTTAATTCTCTCCAAAACACATATTTTATATTTTTAATCTTCACGATTTAACTTATTTACTTAATAATAAAAACCTTCACCACATTTCTGTCAAAAATCACCCTAAAGTTCGAGCAGTGTAATCGATAAACATAACTGGAAAGAATAATGTGTATTTTAATTGGCTTAAGAGTTAGTAAACTTATATAATGCGCGTACCTAATATTGGAAATGAGTGTTATAGACTATTAATAATAAATATCTCTTTTAGTCGATTGCCAGATTAAGAGTGTTATGTTTTTACTGGTAGTGTGTATGTAAGTATGTTTCTTTCACCATGGCTTTTGAATGGTTTGACTAATTGTGGTGCAAAATAATTCCATGGTCTGTTTACTTCACCAGAAGTGCATATGTGCAACCGCCATAAAATTGCTCCTTCGCCATTTCTTATAAGTCCTTGGTAGTTCTCATACGTGCTCAGCTCATACAGCTGTAATCTGCTGATAAACGCAATTTGAGCTAAGCAGCTTTGAGCTTGAAAAGTAACTTAAATCTAATAAAATGACTGCGTTGAACTACTTCTAACGTTCTTGTTAAAGCTAATCAATTTTCAATTTCAGTACCTTGTTTTCGACTTTTTAAATCGACTAAGACTTTTGGCAGTTGTTTCTTTATTTTTTTTAAATGGTAATGGAGCATATGGATCTCTGCTCCTTATTTTGGCGCAGAATTTCGTTTCATAGAGTAAGTTCAAGTAATTGGAGTTCAAGTAATTTTTTGCAAAAACATGACTTTAAAAATACCATAGACGCCAAATTTATCAATCAGTGGTTATTATATAGCGATTTAACATCAGCTTTTCAAAAATCAAAATGGCAGACGTTTTCATCGATTAGTCAATATTCTTATGCAGCCATTATGTCGATAAATTTCCGTCAGCTTAATTTTGTATTATTTTCGTTTCACACACACTGGCAGACATTTTAAAGACATTCCTAAAGACTTACGTTTTTAATGTGAATTGAAAAACAATTTTCCAGCTGGTACACACGTTTAAGCCCCATAAATATGTTTTTCCGCCTTCGAACACCGATCAAATTCACCTATTAAGTTGGCAGACATTTGACAATCGTTCTACCATTTATGTCATACAGTCACCAGCTTAAAAAGTAATTTGATAAATCCATACCGGCTATTTGGTTAAACCGATTGATTTTACTAGTGAAAGATTGTTCGTATTTGAAATAAATTTGTGAGTGCTTGTACGATGTAAGTGTTACAAATTTTAGATCAGATTTTAACATATCTAATTCAGTTTGGTTCAGCCATACTCGAAATATGTAATTTGGTCTGTGTTAACAAGAGTGAATACAAAAGTAAACGATGGCATTACTTCATAGTGCTATTAGGTATTATATTGAAACTTCGTGTAATATATAAGTGATGATATATTGGTAATTTATTTCGAAACATTCAAACTTTAATCTGAAATATATGTATATTTTCCAGTGATTTCCCTCGTTCTGTAAGTATTTATTTTGAAATTTTGAAATGACTATCTTGCTGAAATTGGTAAAATTCCTTGAAAAATTTTAATCTAGTTATAAATTTCCTTTACCTTGTTTAACCCTAGTTATTTACTTAAGGCATTGTCTAGGCTAGTAGACACTGATTTATATTCACATATTAAGCTTACAGGGTATTTCAATAAGGTAAACATATTGTAATCTGTGCTAAAAATTTATAAGATTTTGTTAGAAACTATATTGTTATGCAGATGTTGGTGTATTTTCCTTTTTTTATCACCGATGAAACGTAATGTTTCTTTTTCTGTAAATAAAAGAACCATAGTGAAATGCGAACATGTATTGACAGCATCATAGTCATTACCTAAATGTGAACAATACTATTAAAAATACAAAGTATAGCTCAAAATTACCACTTGTCGTGTGAGATGCACATTGAGAAGTAAATCTTTGGTGTATTTACGGCGCATCTCAAATCAAACGACAAGTGTAATGAGAAGGGCTTGGCATAGCTAATATAAATGTGAAAAGTTTTTATGTTTAAAATTAAGTGTTTGTAAAATAAATATTTTAACCAAACACTAGAGATTATCAGTGAATAATTTTTAAAAAACCCTCCATGCAATGACCACGCACATAGTAATCAGCGTGAAATTAACCGTCATATAGCTAGCAGCCGAGGGGGTGCAGTATCCGTTTTTCAGGGTCTGATTTACTGGACATTGACAGATATTGTTTCTGCATTGGAAAGAGTGGTTCAGCACTAGGGTGCATTCAGTTTCTATCGAGCAAGCAGATCCATATTCTGAAACAATGTATTATTAATAATAAATCAACAAACACCTTATATTTTGTTGGTGGGAGTTGTAGAAAAATATAAATATAGAAATGTAAATAAAGTAATTAAAGATTAATTACATAAACCACGCACCATTGTTTGAAGTTAAGAAATGGTTCTGAAATCAAAATCTGAAGATGTTCAATCCAATATGGAACGACAATCGAAAGACGCATAGATTTTTCATCATATAAAATGTTAATACTACTTATTTGCTATTTTGGCGAATTACTTAACATTAACACTTCCGCCAAAACTTCGAATTGTTACCATTTTCCAAAATTTTAATTTCAGTTATTTCGTGTTTTGTAACGATAGGAGGAACTAGTAAGGTTTCACATTGTAGGGACTATTTCAGGCAACTTGTATATTGTACTCCATTCAGTCCAAAAGTGGCAATTACTAAATGAAAACCAACTTTTGTATTCTTGATTAAGCAAACAGAATCATCTACTTCGGTCGTATGCCTGCATTCATCGAGTTATGCTGTGGATGACAATTTTTATCTGGGTTTATTGTCAAAATGACGAGTAGTTTAGCCAACAATCAACAGTATATTCTAATGCCGGTAAGGGTGTTCGCCCTATGACTAGTTATTTCTGTTGGTTTCATTAAAATTGGATACCAACTAAATCTTACGTGCAGCTGAGGTGATGCAGCGAAAGTAGCAATGCAGCCGTTATTTAATTAGTAGTGTTTTCAAGAAGTGTGACCGTATTAGTGATGGTAAAAACAAGTATGTGTTCTGTCATATATTTACTCTTAATACATCTCACATAAATTGTTTAGCATGACTTAAGGTGGTGATTTTTAAAATGACGACACGTTGAATAAGATGCCCCATTTAGGGAAAATTCGGTTACCTCTATTTTCCATGCATATTATGCCTCCTACGTCCACGTAGCCTTCTTTGCAAACACACGTCTTGTTATCCTGCTTCCCATTACACACGGCATTCAACCTCTCACATTGCACGTCCATTTCGCAGGGTTCGTCCACGTTGTCAGCAACTAAAAAGTAAAATAATTTACTTGTAAAATAACCGTAACCTTATTTCGAACTATTGTACTGTAAAATCGTTCTACAGCGTACTAAAATTTCCGTAACCTCCACCGCTACGTTCGCTTCCCTTTTCGCATCCTTTGGGAAGTTTTAATGCCCGTACGGACTTTAAACGAGCGTATAATAACACTAAACGGTGCATTATTAAATACTACGCCTTTCCGATAGAATTATATCTCGGGCTACATCGATCAAACCACTGATAATCTCTTCAATCAACAACATTATTATTCTCTATCCACAATCTATTTAGCGCAATACATTATTCAGTACTGCGTGAACGAGTCATTTGCATTCCACGAGTTTGGTGCAAGTTGCATCTTGAAAACGGAATGTCTCGGGTGATCATTGTTCGCGTCGAATCCGAAGAGGCATCGGGAAATTTTAGGCAACAAAGTGAATTCTTGTCGAGGGTTATAATAATAAATAGACGAGAAGAGTCGAGCTGGAGGAGGGTGATGAACCAGTGGGCGATTTGTTCTCGAAATGGAATTGCAGGAAGCGGAATGCAAGGATTTTTTATCTCATCTTCAATATCAGGAGTTAACTATAAATTTCAGTTATAAACAATTAAATAACGCGTCTTTGTTTGATATCAAATTATGGATTTTACGAGAGTGGCAAGTAAAATTCGTTTCTAAAGCAAGTTCTAACCATTTAAAATCATATAAACTGAGAAGACGGACTATGACAACTACAAACTCATAAGTACATACTGATTTCCACCTTTCTAATAAATCGGTAGATTTAAAATGAATAATTATAGAGTATTATTAAGTTCCTATCAATTACAAAACGGTAAACTGACTATACACATTTACATACCAGAACGACAAACATATTTTTGGAATCGAAATACGTTATTTTGTTGTCTTACGTAAATGACCAAGTAACTAAGTAATTATCTCATATTAATGATTGATCATTTGATATAAATGGCGAAAGGGCCTCTTTTATATTACTGTGCTGTGGCCTCTTCTATTAATAATTTTATAAAACAACTTTCAATTGTAGCATTGAGTAGAGCGGTCGTTCATCCGAGAAGAAATCTGCAGTTTCACCTTCGCGTAATTATTTGACCAATAAATAAAATGACCGGATTATCCGAAAACTATAGCAAAATAAAGTGTATATTCGACAAGGGAAACGTAACTTACTTAAGTTTAAGCTATAAGCTTTGGGGAGAACGGAATTTTTCGAGGAATTTGTTTGAGTTATTGGCCTACATAAGAATTGTTCAGAGAAGTCTGATTTATTTTTATTGTAAAAGCGGTGGAGTATGTTAGATTTAACCGAGAAATAGAATTTACGGTAGATATGTATTCCTAGACATTTATGTTCGGTTTTCAGCTTTGAAAATGATACATTTTAGATTCGTCAATTGAGTTGAATTCGTATAATAAGCGTTTTCTTTCCTTTATACTAAATTTGCATGTGAATTTGTGTTCATTCATTTTATTGTGGAATGTAGACATTTCCTACTAATTGATTACTGTGTGGCTCGTCCCACGAATTTCCATATTAGTTATTCACATGTAATGGCTTTGCAACCTGTCATTTGTATATCTGCCGCGGATATAACGTTACATGTAAGCTATCTTTATGATCCATATGCAAGCCGCTGTATATGTATGCTTGGAAAATTGTTTCAACGGTTTTATTCCATTTGTATCTATCACATTATATGCAAATGTTGTTGGTTTTATGAACAGAATTTCGCGAATTCAATTTGTTTTTGACAGAACTCGCGGAAAGGGTATGCTATTCATTGTTTAAAAATAACTTGAAAACTTACATTTTAGGCATGCAGTCTCGGTCACACTGGTATCTTCAGGGCATATGCAATAACCCCCGACGCATGTGGAATGTTTTATCAGTGAACAGGGCCTCACTGTACAGTCACCATATATCACTACAAAAATAAATAGCAATAAACGATCGTCATTCTTAGCGTACTTCACAAAATATTAACAATACACCTGGAATTACCTAGCAATTAACTTAAGTTAGTTGAGTGAATGCTCAGATAATTTCAGTTATGGACTAAAATTCGACAAACCCCTAAAACCACATGTTTCTTAAACATGAGACTAGCTAAATATTTGTCAAGGGGAATATTAGTGAGCTTTAAAACTATTTTAACCTACCAGGCATGCATGCTCCAGATTCATCTTCTTTGAAATATGGTTCGCATACGCATTTTTCGTTGTGACACATTTGATTGAAGCTGCAATCTGTGTCACGAAGACACGAACCTGAAATCAGAATAGTTTTTTAAAATGTGTAAGGTTAAAAATATAAGTAGAGTTAATATTTTAAATATTAATAATTGACACTTTATTCTGTTCTGCTGGCTATTTAAAAATATTAATAGTGTTTTATTGAACACCCCCATTGGGTATTTAATAACATTACAATCTGATCTTAACTAGATGCACTAGCAATTTTGTCCTGCCCTAATCTAGTAAACCCAACCATAGTTATAGACTAAAATTAACGTGTAACTACTAGACTATATGTACTCTGCTTTCATTTTTGCTGTCACCGTCATTATATCAACTCAAAGTCCTCTTGAGTCTTGTTAAACCTCAACGTTGACATAATATAGGTGGCATTGTTTTGTGATTTCTTGCACACTTGCATCTATTGTATAACTCGTAGCTTGTGAAGAAGGACTGTTACTGAATATTTCTTTTTCATGACATTTCCAGGGTAGGTTTGCTTCGAGATTCGTGCCCAGATACTTGGCTCTTTCATTTGTGGAACCTTCATATTGCTAATTGAGGTAAGTAAGCATTGCATTTGTTTTGTTAATTATATCTACATGTACTAATGTAGCTCCATTTTACGATCTTTATGACTTTTCCAGTATTGTTAACAAATATCGCTATAAGTATTGGTCACTGGTGTTCAGTATGTAGAGTGTTGTAAAAAAATATCTATCTGATTATACGTGCATAATCATACTTTCTTCTTGTTCTTGTACTGCTTTGATGCAGCCTTTAGATTAGTGATGAAAATGCAAAAATAAATTTTCAAATGGGGGAAGGAAATTCACAAACATAAAATTGGCGAATGATAAAAATTATATACCTAAGATGGATAGTATGGCAGAGCAAGAATGCAATGAGTAGATTTGAACGAAATTTATGATAATTCACAGAAGATGCAAATTCGAGCAACACAATCTGCTAAACATGAAAGAAGTCAAAGAAGTTATGTGTATTATGTATGCGAAGTAATGGCGAGAAATGAAGTGACGAACGTAATCAAACTGGGTAGATATGCAAGTTACCAAGTGCTCCAAAGTGATGCTGGTCAAGTCCCTGACAAGTAAAGCCTGGGAATGGAAAACTCAATACTAGACGAAGCGAAAATCAAAAGTAGATAGGTAAATGGGAAAAATAGGTAAATAAATTCCGCTATTTAACTACACTTCCACTGCATTCTGCAGCAACAGTTGGAACACACATGTACAAGAGAGAAAAATGAACCGGAAAAACAGAGCTCTAAGCAAGAGACCTAAGGAAATGTTACCCAGCAAGAAGGTCTATCAATGGAAGTCTATAATAAACAGTCCATGCAAAATTTGAAAATAAATGTTATAATTGTAATACACTCCACACAGTTCGTTAAATGAGTTGCCAAAAACAAAATTACTTACCGTTTGTCATTTCGGAATATTTTTCGCAAAAAAAAGTCGTTGTGTTAAGTTCTGCAAAACTGCTGCACCGGCACTCTCCAGTGGTTATGGTGTCGTTCAGTTCGCAGTAGGAATAAGGGCCCATGACATTGCACCAGTCATTGGTCAAACAAGCGTCGTACTGTTGGGTAGAAGCTGCGGGTACGAAAAAAACCATGTGAATGTTTTTTACATATTCAACTTGTATACGTACTTTTGATGCATTTCCTGTTTGTGTCATCTTGATACCAGAAATTAAAGCAGTAGCAGGCGTTATTGATGAGATTTATTGCTCCAGTAATTGTACACTGGTCAGCATCGGTATAATTGGGGTCAGCTACTCCAAGCTCGGGAATGCATATGTCCTCGCTTAAGAAATATCCTCGTTTGCACACACAACTGGTGTTCAATAGGCACATGGTGTTGTTTATGGTGCACTCGTTACCGTTTCCACAGTACTGGAGACCTATCAACCAACACATGATTTACAGTTAATTTATATAACCAATCGTTAATAGCAAAAGCTCCTTTTATTTTTAGAAGGGTTGAAGTTTAAAGTATATCATTGTAATGCGTGTAACATCAGGTATTTCTTGATTTTTGGAAGAATGGAAAGCAAAGGTCACATAGCTTCAAAAAAATTTAAGAAAACACGTTTTTTGGTCGGAGAGTAAATCTGAATTTTTCTTGACAATATATTAATAATGAAATCTTACCTTTGAGACATTGGTCCCCGTGCAAGAAATAGCCTTCCTTACACAGACATCCTCCACTGACACATTCCGCATTGGAGATATTCACACAATCGTAGTCGTAGAAGCATTGAGTCATGTTTTCTAAAATGTTAATTTAAACGTGAAAAATTGTTTATAACAATTTTTTGGTTATTCCCTAGCAGATTTCAACTATAAGATTATTAATAATTGGTTAAATTTCCTTCTGCATTTTAAAAGTGGAAACTCGCTTAAAAAATTTTAAATTCCAAAGAGGTGTGAGAGGGGCTTTAAAGAGGAGTCATGTTGCAACTCATTTGAAAGTAAATTCGATTCTCTACTCGAGTATAATAAAAACCGAAAACCCCACTTCTCGTGCATGAATTTTATCTCTCTTTTATTTTCATGAACTTTATCTTTAGGTTGCGAAACATTTTCTGCCGAATGAAAAATGCCGAAAGTTAAAAAGGAAAAATAAACTCGCAGGAATAGCACTGATCGCAAAATCGAAGCGAGCCACATTCGAACAATGAATACAACTCTTTAAAACGGGGTGCCAAATAGAGAAACTTGTACTATTAATAAGTAGTGCAAGTATGTTTTTCCGCGTTCTTCTCATAATTAAAATTTATGTTGATACTTTTAAATATTCTGATAACACATGAAACATTATTTCTTGCAGTTCCAAAAGAAACACACGGAGTGAAGCATTGGTCGGGGTTCAAAAATAGTACCAAACACGTGATTATGAAATAAAACCGGTGAAAGAAAATTCATTTGAATATACAGTATTTCGTAGATTTAGAAAACGTCTTCGACATAGTGAACTTGAACGATTTAATTCACCTCTTATATGACAAAAGAATTTCCTTAGATATAAATAACACGATTGAAAATATGTGTCACAAAGTAAAACTTAGTTTAACTGATTGATCCACTAAGGTCAGAAAGGAATGAGATAAGGCGGCTTAAAATCTCTCTCTCTCTCTCTCTCTCTCTCTCTCTCTCTCTCTCTCATTACATCTTGTAAAGAACGAATGCATGAGGATACCATTTGTGAAACAAACTAAAGAATTTCTTATAAATACCATGAAATTTAAAATGATTATATCATATGTACTGTATAATTATCTCTACTGGACCAGCGAGATGAAAGAAGAAGACAAATTCAATTCCTGGTACCTAACGATATAAATAAAGAACTATAAAGAACTGGAGGTAGAGGAGATCTGGTCAATTGAGTTTCAGGATGTTCAAGTAACAGAATTTGTGGAAACAGAAATGTAAGGTTAGGCAGAACCAAAGGTGGAAACCGCACTGAAGAAAATACACTGGAATAGGATCAGAATCTAGACAAACATGCAAATCATGATCATCAACGAATGGATAAAGAAATGAAGACTACATTTACATACCCACTTATGTGAGGAGCGGTCACTCCCCAGTACAATCATAATTTGTGAAAAATTAACAAAACAAATTACCAGAGGCAAGTTGAAGAAAAGGCAGAACGCTGTCTAATAGAAAGTATAAGAAAGCGTGTATCACAAAATCGAAAAGCTAAGTTAGCACATTCATTTTTTTTTAAAGTACAACTTGCAAATTAAAGAAACCCATTTATCTAGGTTCATTTGTTCAATACCACTTACTTTCTTGCTTGGTACTTTGTAGGACCTTTATAGTAATATCACAGTGGTAACTATGCTTGACGACATTCAATTCATAAAACATTTGCGCTATACTCGCTAGGATAAATTCATTTTCAAGATTTGTTCACATGCAGTTATACTATACCATTCCAGTAAAAAATCGATCTTTTGGCCCTGTGTTTATAGAGAATAGTTGGGTTCTGGATAGATTCGAAGAAATCGGAATGTAAGATCGCTAAAGACTTGCACCTTCCATTGTAACACGTATACCCCTCATCTTGGCAGTCGAAATTTATAGCACACGCTGAAAAATATGTTAAGGGTGATTTAGAGGAAAACTTCACCTTATACATTTAACGTACAAGAATCAGCAGGAGCAGATGGTCTGCAATCTTGGCCTCTGTCGTAGTATTCATCCGCGCATACGCAAGTTCCATTGATGCAGTTCATATCAAGTGGGTCGTTCCCATCGTAGCAATCGGAGTTAGAGGTGCAAGTATCTCCTTTTTGGATGGACGGTTGGCACCTCCCTTGAAACCATCTATAGTTTTCCTGGCACATGCAGTAGTTCCTTTCACACCCCGAATGGTCCCCGACGAAGTCGACGCACTGCTTGGTCTCCAGGCAAAATTCCTTGTATTCGATGGCATCTAAGCAGTAGGGCAACAAATTAACCCTACTTTAAAAATATTGGGAGGAAAACTTATTTTGCAGTTTATTTTGTAATTACGACAGCCTCTTAGACGAATAGCTTTTATTAGCTGCCATGTTAAAGATTAAAGTTCGGTGCATGCAAAAAATTATAATGAAAACTGACGTTACGATGAACTCTTGAGATTTCAGAGGAGACGGGAAAAACAGCAGTTAAAAGTTAAATCGAAATCAACTCACAGGTCAGGCATGACTTGAAATTAGTGCTGTAGTAGGACATCTCATCGCATCCGCATATCCCTTTTTCACAAACCGAATTCGAAGTCACGCAATCCATGTTGCTGGTACAATTCTCTCCCAAGGACATAACCCCTAAAAGTATAATATTTTGTTAAAATTTTCACAAAAATCTCAGAAAACGTGTGCGTGTGTGAAAGTTTGCGCATGTGAGGGTATGCGCATGTGCGCACGTGCGATTTGTATATTTAACTCGAATCATTGTACTTCAAGCCGTAAATGAGATTAATTGAGCATTTCCAGCCATTACGATAAAAATCCGCACACACACCTGCCTATCTCTATTAGTATATTGTTTTTTAATTGCCATTCGTTCCTATAAAATCTATCGGTGATTGTTTTATCCAAAAGATGATTAGGAGGCATCAATTTCTAAATTCCTTTCTATGAATCAAAGATACAAATGACTGATAGCGTTTAGTTAATTTATCAATTATTACATTCCAATCATTACATAAAAATGTTATCTTTATAAACCATAATTATGTAACATAAAAAATCGGAGAAGAAATTTAAATTGAATATTAGATATTAAAAGAAATCAACTCGTTTGTTACGGCCATGTTGAACACCTGAGAGCCATACTTTCATGGACTTTGCTACTTAGTATCTTGAAATGATTTCTTGAACAAACTGGCGGCGTGGAGCTCTTTTCTATAATACCGTGTTTACTGTTAATGCACCTGTATTATATTCCCTCCTTCACAGACATTCATTGGATACGATCCACCAATCAAGGCCGGCTTTCATTACAAATCCCCACTCTTCACATCTTTAATTTGATATCGCAACCAACTTGAATTTGTTCGTAATATGTTCATATTGAACTGTTATATACTATTGCTACTAAATAGAAAGTAAGCCGTGGATATAATCAAAATATAACATTAAAACAGTATCAAGAAAACGAACAATAGAGATAGAAATACCAATAGGTGACATAACTCATTTTGGCAGATATTTTGACTCTATTTGATAGATTTTTCAGTTGGTTTTTCTTTCATTGATATATACAGGGTCTTCCCAAAAATATGTTAATACTGCGACTATAATTTAACACCGATAATGAGGAGAATTCTGTTGAGGGTTTATTGTATATTTCCATTTTTTTATTTTCAGTTTAGACAAAAGGAAACGCAAAATAATAATAGAAATATAATTTAACACTAACCAATTGCGTAATTGTTTGCTGAACATTAATTTTCGAGTTGCCTGTTTTTAAGATACATTTATTATCATTTCCTTCCTGCCTGCTTTTGTGCTATTATATAAATTAGAGGCTAATGTTGAGTACTCTGTATCTTAAAAATAGGCTACGTTGAATCTAATAGGTATGATGAAATTGTTCTTTAAATATTTAAATAGCTGTATTTTTGCATATATTGTTTATTATATTTAGTTTTGTTATTGTTTTACACGAATGTGTTTGAACACTGTGTGTGCATTGTGCATTGCATACCGGCGAAAATCTTTCTTATTCGTTTCACTCGCCGCACATCCACATATTCCTCTCGCACTCACAAATCAGCCAATTTATTTAGAAGTTATATTCGTGCTTTGTTTGTTTTATTTAAAAATTATAAGTAAAATTCAGAGTTTAAAGACAATACTTGTCAGTGAAGTAATTAGGGAGGAAAGTTAATTATCCGAAAACCATAGAAATGGAAACCGGAAAACAGAAAAATATATCTGAAATACATTTTTAATTAAAGGTAATGTTGAAATGTGTTAAAAATGGAACGGAAAATTTTTGTAAAATAATCGATTAAACCGAAATGAAGTTGCACTTGAGTTTTTGTAATTTAGAACAAAAATTAAAATATTTCCTCGGCAGAACTTTCGCTTCTAAATTGATTCCTGAAGTTAGACGTGAAATTTAAAATTGCCTAAATTAATGGAGTGCTTATTAATATAAAAGGCGAACATTTTAAAAAGTAATCAGTTAAATCACATGTACAATTTCAGTGAAATTCCCGTTAAAACCACCTTTCAAGCTAATAACGTACGAAAATAAGTAATATAAAATGCTTTCTCAAATGAACTTTCTTTTGTAAATTAAAAGTTACTTTAAGTTGAAATGTAATTTAAAGGTATTTAAACTGAAAGAACTCATCAGCATTAAAACAGAAAATTCATTTCAGCATAGCTTCCAGGCATTAAATAGAAAAATGATTATAAAAAACGGAATTGAAGTATTTTTTCAACTGAACATTATTTGTACATTTCAGTTATGGCTCAAAGTTTTGCGAATTGTTCAGTTCAAATCAATACTCAATGGCGTTTAAGTTCCTGTAAGTGAAATTTAAGTCTACAATAAAACAATTTTAGAAGAATTGAAATATTTCTTACCCGGACTGGAGAGAACGATCGCCAGGAGCGACAGCAGTATTAGCGTCATATTTACCGCGAAACACTCGAGCAGAAAGTAAAGCACTCCCGTAGATAGAACACCTGTAGTCACTTATCAGTTCAAATAATTAAAGATTATTATTTAAATTTACTTGTCACCTCTGTCGGTCTAATGGTGTAAGGATTGGCGCTCATGCCTTTTTAAACAAAAACCACTACCACCATCATCTCCCTCCAGGTTCTAGGTCCCGTGATCCCAAGGCAAAACGATTGACCAATGACTCTCGACTACGACTAGCATTGGTGGTTGTTAATGACTCATACTTGGTACAAAGAGCGAAAAAACATTTCCCATTAATCCTCCCTACTTTCCTAAAAGTAATTACAAAATTTCTCTATATTATTCATTTAGGAAGTGTTCCTCTTAAAATTTATGCATATTACTATTCGTCTACTGATTACGAAGCTGATCTAGACCTGATTTAATCAGTTTGATATATCAAATTTGTACACTCATGCACACGATAAATTGATAAGACGGGATAAAAATATTACAATGAAGTATGAATGTAAAAAACATTCTATTTGTCGGCAGGTAATATTTATTGCAGAATAAATGGGCAGAACGTCCAACTTCCCTACCATACCTCTAAAACGAAAGATACAGTGGAAATATTATTGCTTTTAATGGCGAATGCTCCTCTTTTATAGTTTGTTATTGTAAAGTAATTCTATTAAAGATTATTTTTATTCCTCCTACAAATACATTTCAGTGTAATGAAACTAAATAAAAAAAAAACCGGTATACAAAAATTATTGAGAAACTGATAGCCTTTTTCTTACATTTAATAATAGCCTGATATAAATTTGTGTTAAGATTTGATTCAACTGTGCAATATCTGTTATTATATCAACAAGAATATATTCAATAGTTAGTAACTTTACACCAAATATTTCAATCATATTGCCTTAAAAGTTGTGTCAGTAGGTACCCACAAAATAAAGCTTTTTTTTCAAAATAAGATAATATTTCAATAATCTACAAAATGGTGTTACTGACGATGAAAATATTGTTTGCATTATGTTAATACTAAAAATAGAAAATTAATGAAACTTTCCAAAAATTTTTCAGTGTTATTTCAGTCAAGTGGAAATTATCTTTAAAGCCCAGTCTCACTAAATAAAGATGACAACTGCTTTATAACGTTTAAATAGGTTCTTTAATTTCCTCTAAACATTTACTGACTTATGACGTTATGAACGGCTATGGTATTTCTTCTTAAAATCATAAATATATACCTGCAGTGTGACTAATTTACAATTACAAAATTTTTATAACTTCACCATTCATTTTTCACAAGTTCACTTTGCTATTAAATACCTATCACATTTCTTTTACCAATTTTTGCTAAAGCCGTTCTAAAGGGCACTTTAGTCTAGAGAATTTTTCCTAATTTTCCCCTAAACTGGTTTAACGATTTATTTCATCCTTCGCGAGTTGACGTAGCTATTTAACACCTATCACTTTTATTTGACCAATTTTTGCTAAAGCCGCCCTAAAGGGAACTTTACTCTTGAAAATATTTAGTTTTTCCTAATTTTCTCCTAAACAGCTTAAACGATTTATTTCATGCTTTGTAAGTTGGCGTAGCTATATTTAAACCTATCAATTTTGTTTAACGAAATTTTTACTAAAGCCGCCCCAAAGTGCACTTCACTCTTGAGAATTTTTAGTTTTTCTTAATATTCTCCTTAACGGAATTAGAAATGATTTCAACCTTCGCATCTCGAATTAGCTATTTAATACTTACAATTTCTACTTGAAACATTATTTCCCAAAATTGCCCTCAATGGCACTCTTATCTTGAGAATTTTCTAAGAGTTTGTAAACCTACTATATTTAGTGCAAGTGTCTCATCATATAAGAAAGTCATGCGGTGGAATCATCGCCTGTTTTTTTGTTTAGAATGTTTGTTAAACGTGACAGATTTGTTCATTTGTTGTTGCTTGATATATTATCGCCTTTTAGTAATAGTAGTAAGATTCATCCATTTTTCCAGGCGGTACCACTTCCCATTATTTTATGAATAATATTTTACCTATCTCAAAAGTTGTATATTCTTATTGTTTGTTATGCGATAAATAATTTTAAGTAGATACTGCAAGAAAATATAATATCTATGAGTCAACCTTATTGCACTTCAATTTATTACTGAATAGATAAATGCTAAAAGAGATAAAATATGTCTGAAAAGCCTGGCATAATTCTTGTAATCTGTATTGCAGCGAGATCGATTACAGTTGTGAATGCGACATTAAATCCAAGCAAGATAATTTAGTGATAAGCCCATCATTTGGAAGAATTACCTCCTGTTTTAACTTTATCAAATGAATTTGGCTATTATAAGTTGTGTTTCATTTAATTGTGCCTTAACAGTGTAGACTAATTCACTGGTGAAGGGTAGATACGTGTTAAAAAGAGGTTGAAATGAAATACATATTTGTTGGTCTGTAAAATATTGTACCTGTAATCCGATATTCTCGTAATTTGGTCTAGTTAATAGGTAAGAAAAATAACAGAGCGGTTTCCTAAAATCATGTGTTCGGCTTCGCACACGTATTTGGCACGGTTAGTAGTCTAAACATTTAAAATTGCAAAGTCAGGAGAACGAAATGTACGAAAACAAGGTTTATTAGGTAGAGTTTTCCTAAGAATTATATAACAAATTCAATGATATACGTGCGAAATATTGTTTCCCAGGATTTTCCCTATCAATTTATCGATTCAAAAATGCCTTCTACTGCCTTTGGCTATAATTTTTAACGAATGAAAATCGCAAAATAGGATTCAGCCAACACATCTACCGAATGTACTAGAAATTCAAAATCATGATTGTTTGTGAATTCGTGACTACATAAAAATTAAATAATTGTATGTGTCACCCCTTGATCCCCGGAAAATTCAAATCTATGCGATTTCGGTTAAAATTGATTAAGGAAAACGTGAACTTTATTCTTGTCGTTTTGTGTTATCTTGAAAACTAGTCCAACGTTGTATTCTTAACTCTGTATGTTTAATCAACTGTTTAATCCATATTGAATATCACAGATCGTCATGTTGACCCTGCAAGACCTTTTGTTCTTGTGAATTTTCGGGTTTTCTTCATTTACTTTAAAACGGTTATACAAGTTATTGATAGTGCTTACTAATGGATTGCTACATTAAATGCCTCCAATTTTTATTTGACACATTTCTCCCGTAACGCACCCTAAAGGGCACTTTACTCCTGAGCTTTTCCAGTGTTTCCTAATTTTTTTCAAAACAGCCTTAGTGATTTATTGCAGATTTCGCTAAATGGCAAATATTTAATACCTATAACTTTTATTTGAAACATTTCTTAAAACCACCATGGAGGGCACTTTATCCTTGAACATTTTTATTTTTTGTTAATTTTTTTTCTAACACGCTTTAACGATTTTTTTCGATTTTTCGCAACTTGACTCATCTATTTACTGCCTATAACTTTTATTCAAATCATATTGTTCTAAAATCACCCTAAAAGGCACTTTACTTATAAGAATCTTTAGTTTTTCTTAATTTTATTCAAAACGGCTCTAGTAATTTACTTCAAACTTCGTCACTTAACTCATCTACGTGTAATACTTACAACTTTCCTTTGAAACATTTCTTTTTTCTCTAAATTTTTACCTAAAAGGCTCTTGAGCTTTTCCTCTTAAAGCTTGTAAACATATATGGGAGATTCCACGTCAACTGATCAGCAAATGAATGGGGTGGTTTTCAAACCGCCCCCGGAAGTATTGGGTTATCTTTGGGATGCCAAAATATATCGGATCCCAAATTTGCAGCCACCCATTTTGCGCCAGTTCATTTTTATGGCCAATTTTTTATTTTTTGCATTTTGCATTTGGAGCCGTTTTTCCCTTCAAAATTGGAAAAAAGGCGAAAATGAGACTGATAGGCCTCGGGATGGACTGAAAATATTCCTTCAGCATTAAGGTACAAAGCTGGAACGTGAAAATTGTTAAATTGAATTTGTGCATGCGTTTTCACAGGGCCAAACCCGGGAATATTTCAATTTTTCGCGAAAAAATCAGTTTTTTGCGTGTTTTATTACTTAAAACCAAAATACACAGTGATAATTTGTTTTGACCTTAAAGTATACGAAAAAAGGAAGATTTTGCCGGCTTCCAAAAAATTTTAAAAAATGAGGTTTTTCAGATATTCCGGTTAAAAAAAGTTTTTTCCAATATTCTGGCTCAGGGAAGCGTCTGATCTCAATTCTGACTGTGGGAATGGATTCTTCGGGAAATTTTACATCGATTCACTATTTTCAAATTTTTTTTTAGATCCAACCCTTGCTTTGGCAGGCTAAAAACAAAAATTTCTCATCGACCGCGAAAAAATGCAAAAAATAAAAAATTGGCCATAAAAATGAACTGGCACAAAATGGGTGGCTGAAAATTTGGGATCCGATATATTTTGGCATCCCAAAGATAACCCAATACTTCCGGGAGCGGTTTGAAAACTACCCCATTCACTTGCTGATCAGTTGACGTGGAATCTCCCATATAGAAAATGCATCATATGAGAAGATTATGCTTTAGCGATGGACACAAGCCAATTTTTAAACCGAACCTTTGAATCTAGTATATACTCCGGAAATCCACTTTTGTTTAAAGTTGCAAACATATCAGTTTCAGAATTGTTCATGAGTTAAAAATTGCGACATCTGTTGCTTATCGCTGAAATTTTATTACTATGATAAATAGGTCGTACGCGAACTATCAATTTTTTACGCATTAGGAAGTCCTTAAAAACTAAGATAAACTCGAGAAGCGAACAATGACGTACCTACATTAGTTACACGTGCATATAAAAATTATATGTACAGCGAAATGGTTTTCTTATCGTTAAAGCGGAAAGCTCTTTAACCGAAGAATAATTGCAGTGCGTCTAATTATAAAAGTATGCCGTAATGTAGAGCTTTGCATTTAATTTTATTAAAGGAAACACCCATCATTCCATTCTTATCTTAACGTATAGGTAACTGTCTACCATTCTCGAAAGCCACAAAATATTTATTTAATGAACTTCCGATGTTTTTAAGTATATACGACTTTTCTTCCGCCTTATTTATTGTATTCAAAATTAATTTCAAAATATTTCACCTTTATTTTCTTCATTTTAATATAAATTATTCGCTGCTTTTATTTTATTACTTTGAAATTAACTGTGACGGTGAAACAACTAATCGAATACTGCCAAAATTTTACATGATACACAAGTTAAGTCAAATGCATCTATACACTTTCCTTCCTACAAACAATTTTTTCAATAAACGTAAATGTAAACAGTCGTGTGTCCTCACTATTGATTTTGAAACAAAATATCGAAAATAGTGAAAATCGATGAAATAATGAAACATATTTGCCAGACTGCTTTAAATAAATCCAGTCTACCTTTTTGCAATTCATAATTCAGTAAAAATACCTCATGGAGGTTACTTCGTTTAAGAATGAAAATTTAATTCTGTCTATTTTTATTTTGTTTATTGCCGTTTTAACTTTATCCAAATATTAATGACAAATAAACTGCAACTAGCAGGCTTTTGTTGTGTATGTTGCTTATATTCTATATATGCTATATATTTCTATATATGCTATATATTTCAATATTCCTCACATCATGTTCGATACAACGTCAAAGAAATGTTATTTAATAAAGCACTTTTAAATTTAGGGTTAATTTATATAGTAGATTACTGTCTTAAACCATCTCATTAGAACACTATATATGAATAAACATACCTACGTTTCTTAATAGATTCGTCTTGTTTACCATTACCTAATTTATTTTTGCAAAACAAGGTAAAACATAACTATAGTATTGAAATAAAACATAAATTTTGGTAAGAATTATTTTAATAAAATAAAACTCTTGTTCAATTATAGTGTACACAAAATGAAACGTTTATCTAAAACTATAGATTTGATGGATGTACACTTCCCTTTCTTGTAATAACAACGATTCGCCTTTCTTATTGTATCACATACATAGACGTCGAAACGTTCTAACAATTTTAACATTTCTGATCAAATTTACTTTCCATCAGAATAAGGCATACTTTTAGAAACAATAAACAAAAATTGAAATGCAAAGGCCAACAAGGAGATCCCTAGGAGATCTCCGATTGACGTTAAATAAGGGATAGCTGAATTGTCTGGATCTATGTTCCTTTTCCACATTAAATGAATCATGATATATGCGAAATATAGAAGTGTCGCTACTTGCAGTAAAGCAGCACACAAATAGACGAGAACGAACAAGTAGCTCAACGAAGTATTGTCATTATCTTTCATATAATCTATGGTATAGATGAAAATGATGTGTCCTGGTATAGACATCGCCATGAGAACCCTGCTAGTCCTAGAATGCATTCCTTGTGCGCAGAACAGCTTCACCGGCGATATGAATATATATCGATATTCATCTTCTCCGTTATTTTGTGTTGTTAGTATCCCCCGTTCTGCTTGCCTGTGTAACGCTGTTGAGATTCTGCTAGCCTGAACAGCTACCAAATTGCCACCCACTCCGTTTATGACTGGTTGAAATACGGCTATGCCTCCGAATTTGTTCACCATATATTCCAGAATCAGACCGCCTATGGAGCTGATGGCCATGGCACCCATAACAGGCGTCCAGCCATTGTAGAGCACATCACGAGTTTGTAAGTTTCTCTTGGCTATCCACACCCAAAGCGGAATAGCCAAAAGGTACCCTGCTATAATTAGAGGAGACAACCAGTCCAATGTTCCTAGAAAATATAATAACCAAGATCAATAAATTAATGATGACGTCAAAATCAATCACTTACCTATTGATTCGTACAGTAACGTCGCAATCCAGGACAGTAATGTAAGTGAAGTAATGTCTCCTAAGCTAGCTGCTATAGGAGTAGCTACATTGTCAGGGTTTATATGACAATACCTAGATAGTACTATCACCCCAGCTGTGATGAGACCTAATGCAAAACTCGCTATGGATACCGTTACTAAACTACTGGCACATAAAAGATAAGCATGGTCTAGTTGAAAGTGGTTGCTTTTAATACCTCCCATTACGACTGCCACGACTGCTCCCAAGAAACCAACCACGATCGCTTGACACTGAAAAGTAATATTACAACATTATTAGGAGAGGCTAATGCTGCTACTAAGGCTTACCTGAATGAGAGTTAAGTTTCCGACTATAATATTTATTTTTTGTTTGGTGGTGTCCATGTGCCCCAGATTTGCTTGCGTTGACAACCTGGATGCTAAGGTCATCTCTAAGTTGCCCTTGAGTCCCAAAAGAGATGGAACCAATATAACCAATTCTGTTACTGCTTCAAACACTGGCCAATGCTAGAAAAATGATATAAATGAACGGTCCAGACTTTATGATAGTCGTTGCAACGCTATATTTACCCTAATTTTTTCGAAAACTAGCCCTGCGCAAACCATTCCAAACCCAGCAATCAAAAACGGAATAAATACTTGGATGGCTATAGAAAAGTAAGTTTCTTGTGTCTGTTCCTCTTCCTCTTCGCAAATTTTCGTTTCGGCTACTACATCCGGAAGTCTACCGTTGTCATTATCGATGTTGTCATGTTGGGCATTAACTGCTGTCAATTCCCAAGGGAATGCGGGCTCGATGTCTAAGGCACTTGATGGACTTGGGCTTTCCGTCGGGCTCCTTGGAATGTGTTGTATGTGGTTGGTGGTGTCCATGGCTCCTGATCCATAGCTTTCCTCTCTGAAACCCGAAGAAGTAATTTCATTTCGACTCTTTAAAAATACATCTTTCATGTTCGTGCCGCAATTCGTATTTTACGTTTAAATCCTTCGGCACGATAATTATACGGTATTTAGAGACGCTCACGACCGTTGACTGGAAAGTTTCAATTTCTGTTATATTGATATGTGAGTCGTGACTTTCTGTGCCAGGCTGTTCAAAAATTATCATTACTAAACCGATTTATTTTTACTTCATCTAAATATAGGAATGGGACTGCAGTCTTTAACTCATCCCTTTAACAGAATTTGAAACTGATGTACGTCACAGGTGTGTCTTAAACTTCGACAAGCACTCAATCATTTGCAGTCTTATTAGTAAATATTGGGTAGTTTTTGGGACACCCATGTTTAGGATGTGCGTACTGACCTCGGACAGAAGAGAAACTGCTGACAAGGCATCCGTCGTACTATTTATGGTGGTTGATATTTTTAGGATATTATTTTTTTCAAGGAAGCATTCTAGGTTTGATTTCGAGTTCAACTTTGTAAGTTTATCAAGATATATATTTTATTAAGACCAGAAATGTGCCTTAAACCCTTTTTTCACAATAATAGAATAACCATTGTATTAATTTAAATAACATATCATTATTTATGCTTAAATTATGACTAGGAAATTTGCCTGTATACCGGCATTGTCCTTTTTTTGGCAAACGGAAGTATAGTTGAAACATTTGTATCTAAATAGAGCGTCATCTTTTAAAGTTCATCTTTGAAACGTTACCTACTTCAACAAGGTTTTTGAATCGCCTATTTGTTCTATTACAGAGTTAATATGCTGGTAAATAATGTCTTTTAAAAATTACGATCTTTTTGATAGTTCTGCCATCAACAAATTAAGTATCAAGTAGGAGAGACAAAAAGTTCTGATACTGGGGTAACGATCAAAGGCTCAGAATCACACATAATAAAACAACTATCACCTATATATCAAGAAGATGACTCGCAGGATCATTATCATAGATTACCTACGTAAAGCAGGACGATAACTTAGGCAACAGAGAAAGAAAACGACGAAAGCTATCAAGGAACCAATGAACCGACAACAGTGACCCTGAAAATAATCGTCAAAAGTCATAAAGAGTAATAGATCGTCGGGGTCAGGGGGCTTACAGTACTCTTTAAATATGGATCCGAAAGAGTAACATGTATAATAACCAATATACTTTATAGGATAATAAACGGCAAGGAACTACGAACATAATGCACGGAAGCACATATAACATCAATTTTCAAAAAAGGACAAAATAAATGTCAGAACTGTAGAGCAACCAACGTCATCCCAACGATACAGCAGAATCCAACATTTTCCAACCAGACAACCAGATAGACCTGGCACAGAATGAAGAGGGCCTCAGATTCATGTTATGGAAACTCAACGAAGAATTTACCAACAGTGCAATAAGTTTCAGGTTGAGAGTACCTCAACTAATTTTAATATAATTTCAGAACATGTTACATCTCCAAAATATTTCAAATTTGAACTTGATACGTTTAGTGATTTCTGAGATATCGCCACACCAACTTCCAAAAACATGTTATTTCGACTCGAGAGCCCCTAAAACGTACGAAAATCACGAATTTTAATGTTTGGCGCGATCGCAATACTTATAATCTGCAAATGGTAAGGAAAGTAACAAGTAATTTCAACTTGATGGAGTCTTGATATGGTAACTTTTAAATAACATGTATCAAGTTACGCCTAATTGCTTTTGGGGCAAGCTCAGTATATTTCATTTATAGTTCTTAGACTATATTAGTGAACATGTTGCAATATTCTGCCAATAAAATGTTATGTATTCCAATCTTTTACTGATTATGGTATTCTATGACTAGTTAATAAAAGCAGACATAAAAGCAGTTAATGTCACACCAGCAAATGTACCGTGAGGTGCATAAATAGACATACCTTTGCGACCTCACAGTACTTAGGCCGTAACTTACTTTGAAATAATTAGAAAACATATTTAATCCCCGAGGAGAACACATGTACACTCTTAAAATATTTACAAGTTATGTAACAAGAGATTACTCTACAGGTTTTATGTTGTCGATAAGCTCAGAACCTGGTGGACATGATCAATCAGTAATATTGTTTAAAGAACTCAGGCGAAAATGAGAGACTGGCACAGTTTATTGCAATTTGTAAGATTGTCTTAGGAAACTTTTCTAGGCGCATTTTTTAATTATTTAAACATTTCTTACATTTAAAGTACCTTGTATCATCAAACATTGAAAGAACTGAAACATGTTAACAATGTTAAATAATTAAACGGGACGAATAAGCCTGAGTAGTTGTTTAATACCTGTAAAGAAGGATCTGGACAAGCTTTTCTTAGCGCACTTTGTTTCTAAAATTTATTAACGGCCATTTAGAATATTAACCTAAATGGTAAATGGTACCACGTGGTAAAGGCAAGTTCAAACTCAAAGAATGGATTGAATGTGCAAATTTTTTAGAGACGATCGGAATTAAGTGAGCTGGAAGTCAACCTATAGTAAATTATTCACACTTTAAGACTATCCTTTCCTCTAAGTATCGGATTCTAATGACTGAATCGTAGGACCACGTGTTCGTTGGCACCATCTTCTGATTCCGGATGGTTAAATTCGTGAAATTAGCCTACCCACAAATACCTACAAAAGTGCTACTTACCTCCGGTTTAAAAGAGAATTTTTTGGTGATAATGTGAAATAGGTTGCCGAGAAATCGATATTGGAATAGGCCGGATAGCCTCGATGTGTTATTCCGACTACATTCTGTGCAGGACTGAAGGTATTGATTTCGTCTGGAAAAGTTCAGACGTCTATCCCTTTGAATGCATGGAAGACGTCTGCGTAGTTTGAATAATTTGGAAACCTTTAAAGCCAATCAAAATGAATCTGATCAGACTCACGTCACTAATATTTGTCTACGTCAGCGCAAATACGCAAAAGACTTTTAAATTTGTGCTTTATCGAAATGATATTTCTAGTGTTGCGAAACATTTTCAAACATACTGAAATTTCACGTAAAGAACTGTAAATGTTCATAAATTCGCGAAAATATTTGAAATTATAAAATTACTGTTTTATTAATACATGCCTCGTTTAGCAGAACTTCTATATTATTAGTTAACAAGTAATGTTTTTCATTAATATGAAAAAACAACATGTTATGTTAACAAGTAATGTTTTTCAGGCGAACACTATTGTGTTCCAAAATTAAAATTGCATTAATGCTACGACCCTCTCACATTTCTAATAGCGTATTTAATTGTTAACGTTAATTTAATGTTTCAGCCCCATGCTATGTTTGTGATGAATTTTTAGGCTTTCCATATTTGTATACAGTTAAAGAAAATTCACGAAAACGTCATAGACATTTTAAGTTTCAGTTCATATGTTACATACATTGAAAATCAGTGCCTAGTAGCAATGTTATTATTAAATTGTACCAAGGTAGTTTCTTACTAAATGAATTAATATATATTGATAATACTGACTGACTAGTTGATCAAAAAAATATAATAAAACTCGCCTATATGTGTCGCTGCAACGCAACGGTTTCAATTATTAATAAATGAAATGAGCGAGAAGGTATTTCTACCTCCAAAGCAGAAATTTAATGCGACTACATGCGAGCGAAACCGGACTGCCCAAGAATTAAAATGGCGGTTAAAAATGGCAGACCGACAATTTAGAAGAACTAATATTCAATTATTCATTAGAGAAATAAAAAAGTGCCGCATTAACTATTGTTTCTGTACACGTCTCCTCGCTTGAAGGACCGACCACCTTGTACGAATTAAGCTCAAATTGTTTCTTCGCAAATTGTATTAGGGACCATCGGTGTTTCTTAGAGCTGTTGTGTTGTTAGAGAATATACAAGCGCTTTATTTAAGACGCTATAGGATTGTACTTGTTAATGTTGTAACATACTACTAACCTTTATTTTAATTATAAATTAAAACCTTGTCTTGGCAATCATCGTTTTATCAAGAGTGGTAGACGAAAATTTCGATGACAAGTTCGAAATTGCCAAAAATCGAAGCGTTTAAGATATTTTTAGGTTCAGATTTGACTTACTTTCTACCCTCGAAGATATTTGCACTTACATTCTTTGAGTCCTTGAGTTGACCTTTACCACGTGGTTGGTCATTTTTCTCTTAACTTGCGAAGATGTCTCATCAACCTCCTCAAACATTGGGGTCCGAGCTTACAAAACGTTGGCTTAACTGGTTACCATACGACATATTTTTGTGTATTGTTTAAGTTTAAATATAATTTCTGAATATTTCAATCAAGTTACACCCTAAAAAGTCTTCTAGACTAGAAAATTTTAATGCACCGCACGATAGATTTGCTGTCGCCACATTGGCGTTAATACCCTTTATATAATTGATTATCAATTAACAGATTTTATAGTAGTGCAGTAAGTTAGGAAATGACCTTTCAATTTAAGCTCTAGTCATGAAAATTAGTGTTGATTGCCGCAAAAGTAATTAAACACAAATTGATAGCGTTATTTAAAAATACCCTCTTCGATTTCTGTAATTGAAATTAATTCTGCAAAAAATTATAGACAAAAAATCCTAACTCTACTATATACTTTTAAAATGCTTATAATTATGTTGCGAATAATTTATGAGTAATATGATATAATCCAAATTATACAATGCTGGCAAGAGGTGTTTGTAGTTAAATTGTAACAATGATTTATTTCTTGATTAACTGTAGATCATTAACATCATGAATCACCCATCAGTCAGAAAATATTCAATCAAGTTTTCACCACATAACATTTCCTCAGTTTTTTCATGTGAATTATTTCCATATATCTTGAAAATCGATTCTCTCCAAGGTATTATATTCAAAAGCCATTATTGCAACTGCATTCAAACGTTATTGAACCATTGATAATCAAAGACAATTTTGTATAAGTTTTTAAATTTTGAAAAGAATCATTCGCAACTTGCATTTGTAAACACCAATCTTCTGTACAATTGCGATGCTGCCATTATCGTAATACCAAAAACCAGTTATATGATTTACAGGCACTATTGTTTCTTTTCCTGTATCGTCTTGTACTATTTCGTCTTTAGGCTCAAATTTTTGACAAGCCTCTTTAACTGCGTAATTGGGAATTAATTTTCCCGTGCCTAGTAATTACGCAACATATCCAATGCAGATAATACGTTTCAGTTTTGAATTTGTTTTCCTCTGAGCACTACGTCTTACGTATTTCCATCATCGTGACGTTTTTCCTGTCTGTTAATGTCATTGCCACTTGCCATTGCCTTATAAGCTGTTAATAAGGAGCTAAGGAGAAATTGTTTGTTAAAAAAAATAAACCTAAAAGTTTTGTAAATGGAAAACCTGTGCACCAAATCTCCTTTGCTCCTTTGGGCAAATTGCTTAATAAAATTAATAGTGGGTTGAAACAGTTGGTTTTTGTTTTTTAATAAACTGTGTCTTACTCATTGATCACTACACTGATCCTATATATATATATATATATATATATATATATATATATATATATATATCCGTGAACTGATGTAATGCTTTGTTAGTTACCACAAATAACCACACGACACACTTTTTCAAATATAGGTAAATATGAAATATGTGTACAAGTTACACATATTATTTTTTTTTGTGAAAAATCAAATCTGCTGAACATGAAATAATTAATCACGCGGCCATTTCAATCTTTCGAATATCTGAGGGTTCAAGAGCATTAAAATCTCTCAAAATTATTGAATCTATACTCTGAATGCAATTACAGATTAAAGCATTATGAAAAATTTCTTATTTTTCGGTTGAAATGGCTTGCATGAATGTGGCCTGATCTACCACTAATCTCAGTTACTTCCCCCTTCTGATTCCTGTAATAAGAAGTTATGAAACGATATGAAACACGCCAAATACTCGTAGGTATTGAATGTGACATAAACCCTTGCCTCAGTTAAATCAGTAGCTTCGGTAATAATGAGTTTTTACTGGTAATTAAACCTTTGAAGTATATTGAAGGTTTAAATATTGCCTCGTTAATTATTCCCATGCTTTTTTATTCCCTAGTTACATTTGGAAATTACAAATGAAAATTTTATTGTAATTCTTTGTTTGGGGATTTGTCCAGGGTCCCATGTTGACCATTTACGATTTTTTGGTTAGCAGTATTGAAATTACTGGGGTGAAATGAAAGTGTGTTCATATAATGCGAAAATATTATTAAAACATTTTTTGTATTCGGAGTTTCGTACGACTTTAGAAGTGCCTTTGATCCATCATAGGGGCATCGACCATAATGCAACTCGAACAACAAATTGCATTACAACAATAATTTCTCCACGTTATGTGACCTACTAGAATAGATCACGTTGGTCAGTACCTACTTCAAAACTATTAAGCTACGTATAAAATTTCTTATATGGGTCACTTAAGACACCGAGTGTGAAGAGGATTACGGTCAAGTATAATGACTGATAAAAATAAATCTGTACAGGGAGCAAACATTTTGTGAAGGAAAAATATAATAATTACTCCTTCCATTGGCTAAATAATACGAGAAAAAAAGATATCTTGAAAACAATTAGTTCAAAATATCATCCCACAAATTACATTCTTTATTGAATTTGCAAGAGCCTGCCTACACCGCAATGGAAAACTCACGTTTCTCATAACTTGTGAATATTTCAGTTACGCCCTAAAGAGCCAAATCCTACTAACTTATAGTTTAATGAAACCCACAATACATGTAAACGTGAATTACAAGACATTAGACATAATGTCGATATTCATTCCGCCTGAGAAAATTAAATTTGATAGACTCGTCCAAAATCGACGACTTTCGAATCCGTCAAATGTTGGATATGGCGTTCTTCTAGTCGGATAAATGGGTTAAAATTATTGCGGATTTCATCTACCGTTGTATACAAGTACCTCTGAACTAACAAAAGCAGAAAAAGATACAAGGTCGCAAGCAAAACGTCATACAGGAAAGATTATTACCCCAGAAATGGTATTTTAATTGGTCCTAAACAAGAAAAATACAGCATTTTTAGGTCGCCATAATTTCTACAACAGATAGGTACATGAAGTGAGTAAAGTTATTTACCGAAAATCTATTAAGATTTTAGATAGCCGTTAACGCTTGAAAAGTAAAATATAATTTACAATATAATCATATATACCTACACACATTTTAAATCAATGTAGGTATTTTATTAACAAAGACCGACATATAAAAATTACAAACTTCAGTTGTACTTAGTGGAAAAGTCCAAACGTATAGATTAATTTTAGTATTAATAATATGTAATTTGTGATTAGTGAGCGAACGTAAAATTTAAACGAATCTTGATATGTTTGACTTACCCCGTCGTCATCTGAACACGTTGTGGTCACAAGTTGTAACTGCAGGTACAAAACCATCTTCAAACCGAACTCTCGTGCTGATGCATTTAAAATTGCCCGACGCTCTGATAAAGAAAATAGGTATACGTTGAAATTTGATATGCCCGATATGAAATGTCTTTGGCAGTAAACAAGTAAGTCAAAAAGAAAATAAGACACCTTATCAATGGTCTGTCCTACTCTAAACTGCCTTATGCGCAATTGTTCAGCAATAGCTGTTATTATGATTACGGTCATTATACTATTACGCCCTCATAGCATCGTTTAAATGCGTAAAAATGGCCCGTGAATTTGCTATGAGCAAAAGCCTTGGCTCACTATTCTCACTTATGTCCGAATTCAGTGATCTTCCCGCATTTTTCCTTCCTTGTTCCAGCGTGATTACAATATTTAATGGCCTATTATCTAAATCTTCATTACTTCTCCTCTTGGAATAGACAAAATGCTTAATTTCGCCACTTTACGTTAATCATCAAGGGAAGCTCTTTTATGAAATCGCAGGAAGTTCATTTGCACTACAAAAGGACGCACACCTCTTAAATAAATAAATAAAATTTTAATTTTGAATGTTGTGAATAATTTGTTGTAGTTTTAAAATTAATATTTTTAAAGTTAAACTCTATTTGCATTTTCCATCTCATTTTTCCCTTTCTTCTTGAACTACCAAAAAGTTTTATCGAAACTCCACTATCGCTTTAATAACTTAATAACAAACTTTGGCTTAACACGTTATGTCTCTTTTAGCACTATCCATATTGATCCATTATCTGTTTTTCCCCATGATAATCTTAAACTTTCAAGAGCATTTTAAATAAAACTTCTTCACTATGATACCCAAAAAAATTTCAGTGCTTTTCTCTTTATTTCCACTGTTCGTGTAATTTCTTTCTCTCTTTATTTACATTACTGTCTTAAACTTTATAGGCCGTTTTAAGTAAAACTTCACTATTGCTTTGAAGTTATCTTAATAACAAGCGTTGGGCCAAAATCGTAGTTTTATCTCTTTCCTCGACTCAGTGATTTTCTCAATTCATCTCAATCTATTATCTGTTTCTTTACACGATATTCTTAAACTTTGTAGAGCATTTTAAATAAAACTCCGCAACAATGCTTTCCTCCTAATTTCCTTTACACTAGTAGTCTTCAACTTTCCAGAGAGTTTTAAATGAAACTCCAATATGGCTCGCACGTTTAAAACTTCAAAATCTCTAAGGAGATTTTACCATAACAGGTGTTTCATTTTCACTATCCCTCTTCGTTTAAATTCGTTCAAAGCCACAAGCTTTGAAGTTGTACCAATAACTCACAATTTCTAGAGAAATTATACCAGAATTGCTCCTTTTTCGCGACTATATTGCTTTTTTCTTCGTTTACATTGTTACTCTCTTTTCTGTATTCCGTTATATAAAGGGATTTTACCATAACGACTCTTTCAGTTTTGTCGACTTGCTGTGTTGCACTCTGCATTTACGTTATTCATATTATTTCTTTGTCCGTATCTTGCATGGTGATGAAAAAATTGTAACGTAAAAGGAATTTTATTTTTGGTAACCTGAAGAGCTTCCTCTTCTTTTACATTATTTTTCTCATTTCATTCTTTATTCCCATACATAATTGTCATACATTTTCTACATAATTCGCAATGAAATTTTAATATGACTTTAAAGGCAATCTCACCACCTACAAATCCAAAAATAACCGTTTTACACCAAAAGCTCTTTCATTTTTTATTCCTTTAAGTGTTGAGACGGACTTCCAACAGAGCTTCTGTCAAATTCCCACTTATGGCCTTTTTACCACAAAAACACATTCTTCTTTTTCGAGTTAATTGTTTGAAAATTATTTCCTCAGGTAAAGTTTAAAATCATCGTTCTATTTTTCCTGATTATTACCGTTGTTATCACCTTGTCACACATTTCTCTATTCCTCTATACCTTTCTAGTCTGTTCCTCTTGAAATCCTTGTTGCCAAATTAAGAAATCCTTAAGGGTCGCCTGTTTCGATTAGAATAAAAGTTGAATTATTTGGACCTAAACGTGAGATTTTATTGAAAGCTGAAAAATATGACATGAATTTATTGTTATTCTCTTTCTGGCTCATTATCTCATATCTGGCTACAGTTTAATGAAATTTAGAATACTTGATTCCCAGTTTTAATAGAGCATCTCCATTTCGTCTCATAATTATATTTTCATAGAATTTTATAAACTATATAGGTATTCTACTTTTAAAAAATCTCTAAATCTGGACTATAACTAGTTGCTAAGTATTATATACTACAATAAATGCTACATTTATCAAAGAAAGTACGGCTATTACGTCCAAACTTCAAGAAATAATAAATTTTCACAATTCCTCAATTCGTCTTGTGTTTCTTAAAGAGATGAAATAAGGCAATGTTAATGTCTTACCAATCATTTTATTCAGTTACAGGTCAAACAGTTAAAAAATTCAACAATGAAATATTTATGTAGATCACAACATGTATAGTTATAATTAAGCTCAGTGTTGTACCTTGAATGAATTTCAAAATTGTTTCTCGTCACTGACTTGTAGATTTTATTAAAAATAGGCCAATATGTCATATCCAAGCCTCCTGCAGGAATTCAATGGGGTTGAAACATTTCATTTCTTAGTGCCGGTGTACTGTTATTTCGATTTTTATTGTAAGTTCAGTGATGCAATGACTATACATGTAAAAACTAATTTATTTTTTTTTTACACTTGATCAAACCCACTTTTCGAAAAGAGCCTGATAAAGTATTTATATAGTATTTAAATAATATACTTATAAGTTATAACTAATTGGTTAAAATTATTGAAATAGATACTTCCCGCATTTGTTTCTATTAATATTAATCATATTGTCATCTACACCACTGGTTATCTTTCAGTATTTATGCTTATTACTTTGAAACTAAATCACTATGCGGAAATGTTTGTAACATGATGTAAATCACATTTACAATAAGATCAATGAACAAAAATTCTGTTAATAGGTACTTGAATGGCAAATTAACTTTCTTAGTAACTAATTGAATGTGTTACTATTTGCCAGTTGAAACGACTGTACTAAATCTCAATCAACAATACAAGTTACCAATAATAATATATAATAATATAAGAGTAGTTTAATGGCATCTGTCAAAAATCGTATTATTAGTAGCGTAAATAAAAGCCTGGCATTAACGCAGCAGCAAGAATTCTCTAACCGCCATGCGCCAATGCAAATTCTAATTGAGATTTAGTACCACTTGTTAATCAATATGACATTAAACAATAAACGCCCTATGATATTTTGAAACACTAACAGTGTATAATACAATCATGTTATCAAATTCAGAACACATGTATACGTGCCAATTTTTCAAATTTCTGTAGGACTGCTATAAACTTTTTATTTCCTACAAGTACTTCACAATTTTCTTTCGTTTTCAGCGCTTGTTGGAAATGTTAATGGATATAATGCATAACTAAGTATAAGAATATAATTCTGACAAGCAATTGGTAAAGGTCTGAGAAAGTTAAATAATTGAATAACAATGTTTTTAACAACATTTAAAGCAGCAGGCAACATACCATACACACTATATTCATAAGGCAAATTGTGGCACTTTCTATGGATAAATTGAGGTAATCTAGAACAAGAAGGGTTTAGTTTCAGGAACAAACAGGTTTGTTTTACGTTATAGTGTTGGCATAATATAGAGTAGTTCATTATTGCATTGTACGATTGATTACTCATTCCTAGGAAAGTAAGAGCACGATAAGATTATCAATATGTGTTCCTGCATTAGATAACATGATTATTCAAATCAGATCTCTCCTAATTTTTTTATTCATATCATACGTAATGAGGATAAATTGAACAGATAACAAATTTATCGACCCTAATTTTCAACTACTACTAATAATAATTTATGGCTCACTTGTTATAGTATTATTATTGCACATAAACTTAACAATGTTTTTTTGCAAGTGCAACACTTTAGGTAGCAGCAAATAACAATCAGAATTAAACAAATAAAAATCCCAACAATACAACTGTATCTAAAATTATCATTTAATGTGAGCCAAATCAATGAAAACTAAATTCTGAGTAGTTATAGCTAGCATTTTCTAATTAGTGTAGTTTCTACTTGATACTTCTCTACTAAACGATAACACTACTACATGACCTCATAAAAAAATTCTACAAAATAAATATTTGCTAATGGGAAATACCACCTGTACAAGGTTTAATTAAGTTTTACAGTTTTTTGTTTTTTTTTTTAATTTCTGGCCAAAGATACTTAGGTGTACGGAGGATTTCGTCAATTATTCAGCATTCAATAACACTTATATTAAACTAGGTACTTATTTAGACAATTCATATGAAAATATATGTGAATGCAAGATACCTTACCGCAGCTCCTCTCACACATATATATTTTGGGAACTTCTATAAACTTGCTTTAAAGAGGCTGAATGATCTTCCAAATTCTTCTTTAAGTTGACCAATGTATTTAGTAAGACTTGCTGTCTAAGGTTTTCAGTACTATTTGTGCTGCATTCGCTTTTTGGAACTTTCTCCTTATTAAAACCTGCTGTTTTGACAGGCCCGTTTGGTATGAGGGTGTCATGTCCGAAATACACTTTTCTTCTTACTGGTTCGCTCTGTGGACAAACCTTATTTTTTCGTACGTGTTTCTGGGTGTTTTCATCCGAGTCAGAGCTGGAATCGACGATATGCGATCTGCTGTATTTCCTCCTTTGCTTAGGACTTACCCTATTGCCTTCCAAATTCTGTTTAATACGCGGGCTCCTGTCAGTTTGATGGGATTTATCCATTGTTTTCCTATGCGAGACAGGCGATAGATATAAATTATTTTGCATCTCCCATTCCTTCTTGACTAAAATCGGCGAATTGCTGATTATAAATTTGGTGATATGGTTTTTCTTAGGACTAAACCGTGGACAATTGTGACTAGTATTGGACGGAATCTTAGTACAAAAAGAAGCGTTAATCGCGTTGTCCTCGGCGACCTGAATCCTATTTTTGGCAAATATTTCCGGTTTGGCACATTCCGTTGATCTAAGGAGTTCTACTCTTTTATTGGCCGGGCCTGGCATTCGCCGCGGCGACAAACCGTTCGTTTTCATGGCGCGAAGTATCTGCTCAGCTTCGGTAATCAGTTCCCTGTATTTTAAGTCAGCCTCTTTATCTCTTTTGTCTATAGAATCTATTTGATTCCGGTAGAAACCTATGGAGTTGGATCGTTTCCTCAGACACTCCTGGAGGGCCAGTTTGGACACTGGTCTGCTATTGGCACGGCGGACGGAAAGGGGAGTCGCCCCGGCGCTCTTCGAACCATCTGCGAAGGCGATGTGCTTTTCGCTTTTCGTGTACTTCTTTTTATTTGAGCAAGATCTGCGTTTCCTCTCGCTGCATTTATTACTACGGCGCGTGGCGCGCCTCCTGGAAGACCTCTTTCTCTGCACGTCGTAATTGTAGTACGAGCAGTGGCCGGTATTGTGGTCGGACTTGGAATCGAACTCCAAGTGGGAGCAATTGTCTATGAAGTCCAACTCGCCCTCGAAGGGGTCGTCCTCATCGCCGCCATCTTGGCCAGTATCGATGTCGGTCTCGCAATCGGTGGGGTCGCTGTCGCTCAAAATGTCGGTCTCCTTCTCGTATACGTAGCTTTCGTCGTACTTTCCCATCATCTCGTTCAGGGTGCAGTCTTCGTCGCTGACGGAGAGCAGCAGAGGAGGCTCCAACTGAACACTCGCTCCGCTCAGCGATGAACACGAAGAGGACGAGAGCGAACGCTGCCTGTTTATGGCGGGACTCAATCGTTTGTGTAGTCGTCTGGAAAAATTCGAATTTCATGTGCGTTTTCGAGACTCATGCGTTTAGCATCTTTGTATATAAAAGAGTATGTCCTGACTGACTGACGGACATGTCTATTAAGCTGCTTTAGCCATTTCACAACCCCACCGAATGGGAAAGGTCACGAGAAATGTCTTTGAGTATTCAGACGATGAAGCTCGTTTCGTTTTCAAACAATTTCGGCGATATTTTATTTAAATTTACATACTCGAGGAAAAGCTTATTTTAAGTCATTAGAATGAGTACTTCGTTAAATAACAGATCTAATTGTAACATTATTGTGTGTCATACTCAATTGTATCAAACGTTATAGATAATTAAGATGCGTCACCGAGCCGTCGATTTAAAAGTTTTAGAACATTTGGATCAAGTGTGTAAATATGTCATACAAAATCAAGTACCTACTTATAGTCTCAATACAAAGTAGTAAATTTCGATTGTACTTATATCAATCGTCGGGCAAAATCGATTCGATTATTTTAATTTCAATTACAAAGACTGCGCAACAGTCCTTAGTACAGTGAAGAGTGGCTAGCTAAAACTTCCACCTCTAGTAATCTAATGGATAAATAGATATCATGTGCTGTAAGTTGCAGGTTTAAGTTAATAAACCAGTGAATCTATCGCTAAAACCAAGTAATATCTAATGAAGAACCTATTAACCTGACGAATAAGCAATTGGACAAGGATTTTGTAAACAAGCACTCGAAATGTCCCAGAAATCAGGAAATAGTCAACTTTCCGAAAACAACTGCAAAGCAACTCTTTACATGAAGCATTAGATATTTCTCCTAAAATAAAATCCAAAAGTAGCTAAACGCTTAAAGACCGAGGAAATAAAGAACGTTATGCTATGCTGATGGTTCCTTATAGTGTTAGATATATTTTTCTTCAAACGCTTTCTAAGCCATAAAATCGAAATTTCTTATTTACTATAAAACTGCGATAACTCAGTTGATCAACGATTGTAAGAAGCAAAATGCTTGCATTACTACGCAATATTTTTCGGTGGATTTAATTCTAATCTTTAAAAAATAAATGTGTAAACTCGCACCAACAAAATAATTGTTTTTCTATTCAATTTCTTCCAGAAAAATTTTAAATTATCGCCAATTATATGGCAATAGTCGATAATTTGGCGAAAGAGCCATTGTCAAATTACCCACCAGTTGAAGAGAAATGACCATTATGTTACATATATTTGAGAGGACTGAACAATTAAGTAAACAAGAAAATTTTGAAACGTGTTCAATTCTCATTAATTTCTACGGATTTTAAATTGGCCACTCAACTGACCAGCCTTGAACCTTGGTGAGCATCTTTAAGTAGCAACAGGAAAACGTGTGAGTCGAGAGGAGCCTACAGTAACAAAAAAAAAATCATTGCCGAAATGACACCAAGTAAGAAGCACTACAAGCATACCTTGATGAAGTTACGTGGCTATTCTAGGCTAGGACTGAAGATGCATATACACCATGTATTAAAATAAATTTAAATTTAAATATGAAGTCACTTACGGGCTATCTCTGACCTGCTTAGATGGTATAGTAGTTTGCTTAACGGGACTTGGACTGAGCGTACCACTTGGAACCCAAGGGTTAGTCCTGATCCGATTCCTCTGCCTCGGCGATGTCATGCCCAAAGCTGGGCTTACCGGCGCCACGACTGCATCCCTAATTCGAACCGGGGGCGGCGGCATTCTAGAATTTTCCACTTCTCTAATCTGCAAAGGAACAGATCATCACTGTAATCATTGTGTGCTTAAAACGCACGGAAACTGAGGATACAAATTCCGATGACCACTTTGGTTTGTCCAACTAGTGTGTTGGACTATAACATTTTATGAAGCTACAGTTGATCTGTAATGTGTTGCCAATGTATTTCATTGAAAACCTGTCTTTTTGAACAGATCAACACTGCTGACTCGGCTCTTATTTGAGAATATGAATCAAAAGCAATGGAGGTACTTACAAGGAACTTCAGAGTGCTATGAATTGCTCAAATAGGCTTTAAGCGTCAGATCTTGTAAAAGTTCGTTAAGATTAAGTCAAAACTGAAAAATGATCGTTAAAAATGTTAAGCAGTAAACCTACGTTTACCTCTCTCTTAAATTCCTAACCCACTCCCCCGATTAAATTTTCAAGAAGTTTTCTTCCCAACTTTTGCTCCAATTGATTGATTAAAGCAAAGTTTTGGATAGAAATAAAAACTTTCTGACACTTATCAAATTTTGGCGTTTCAGGAAATTCAATCACTCTTCCCAGGGGGCAATTGATGTGAAATCGGCCTTATCCGTGTATCGGAAAATTTCACTACGTCAAAACTTTGACTAATGTTGTGAGTAGCTGGCAGGTGTTTACTTATCCCACAAATGTTTGCAGCCTTATTGTCAATCAGCAGGGATAAAGTAACAGACATCTGGTAAGTGGCAGAGTTATTTCTTACCTTCATAACTGGCGTCCGACTGACGTAATTAGGAACTACTTTCTTGTTATTATCAGGCATCGAGTTTGAGGAGGAATCTAACGTTCGTGCTTTGGCGTTCTGGTTTTGAATAGTGTTCAGCATCGTCTCGCGGGAAGGACAGTTTTCTGGATAATCATTAAAAATTATTTAATCCTCAGTAACGTTTTTACTCATAAAAATATTTACCGGAATGTTTCGAAGTGTTCAACAAATTTTCTGGTGGTGCGCCCGGTGAAGTGCCATCAGTCGAGTATCCCGTCGAGTAGGCGGACTCTGGAGATGACAGGTTATTGGCTGAATATCTGGAATGCCCCGAAGTAGAAACCTCCGACGATCCTGGATTATTCTGCCCAGGCATGTTGTTCGCGAGGAGGTCTTTCCTTTCGTTTCCCTAAAAAGAAAATCGTCAGTCGTCTCACTTTATCAAATCATCATTTTTGTCACTGGTCTAGAAATGGAAAAGGGATATTAGGTTATATGGTGATTCCGTATTTTGGACTACAGCATTGGAGTCGCGTGGAGATGTTTAAGTTTTGCCCTAAAATGATTTTATGCAAATGTAACTGATATGTAGCTTTATAAAAAAATTTCGCTATCATCGTTAACTTAACAAAAATTTTTGAAACAAACGCTCTGAACTTCTAACAAAGCCTTTAGGGAATATTGTAATCAATGGGGACAACAATAACGCCGGGAACCGGAATTTGTTTCGTAACTTTGGTTAGTGATAACATTGGCTTTATATAATATCGATAAGCACATTGTGCTAACGATTACACAAAACGGTATTTAATCTTTAATGGAATATTGATTGATTTTTTTTCAACTGGCGTTCGATGCCTTTATTTATTAAAATGAATACATTAATTGAAGTTTTGTGTCAGGAGGATTTAAATATTTACATTTTGAACAGTTTGCCATTTTCTTCCAGATTATCCTCTTAGTAGTTTAATTGCGTTTTTAAAGCAGGTTTGGTGTACGCTCTTATCTCTAATTTGCATAACTCCCAATAAATTGTAGCTCTAATCTTATAGGGGCTGATCCATGCGCCGCGTTTGCGAATTGTACATATTTCACCTATTTTAAATTCGGTTTAATTTTGCTAAGCTTTTATTAAATTACGTTATTAACGTAGTCTACGTTAAAATTTCTGACTAATCTAATAGTCGTATTACAATTTTATTGATAACCTTAATCACTGTTATATGATTTAATTCGAGTTTTGTAGAACATCCATTGCTTGGCCTCCTTTTGTAGGTGATAATCTTGAATTTTAAATTTTTCGTTTCAGTATGAAAAATAGAACAATCACGCGTTGTAAGTGTTAAATTGTTTGTATTATTTTTGAACAAGTGAACCCACCAACGCATTGATTTCTATTCGTTTGTGATTCTATTTGTGACTTATTACGAACTTCCTTGAAGTGTTGAGCCGAGGTATTAATATCATCCATCCGCAATAGTTAATAAATCGGTACATGTTCCGGTTGTAGTTATTTTATAAATAGTTTTCAATATTTACTTACCTTATAGTCTCTAACTACATCATGCTGACCGATATCCCATTTGACACAGTGTTTTTGTGGATTAACCCCGCTATAGATTTTTGATTGTTTTTCTTTCCTATATTGTTTTTTTCTCGAGCGGACAGCTTCCATCCACGACCGCAACTTATTCCCGAACATTTTTGAACTAAAAAGTAATACATGTATTTGGCAAAATTAAAAACATTTCCTTCAACATGCTAATACAAAATCGTGCTTCGTTTATTCACAAAATATGTGGTGTGCCAAAATAAATTTTAAAATAAGACTTACTTATCTTGAACAGCACAAATTTTTATATCACATTCTAAGGAGCGAGAGTAGCGTTTCTGTTAAAATTTCTAATTCCGAGTTGTTTGAAAAGTATAGCAGTCATGTTAACAAGCGTAGAAGATGAGTAGGCGTCGGATTCTTGTACTGTAGCATCTCTACTAAACCTAAACGTCAATGTCGCAACATAGCGACGCCGGCGCTGAGCGTCGCAGGATCCCCTCACAAATTTCATGCATCCTTTACACACAGGAACGGACTGGAAAATTTTTTAGTGTCACCGTTCACTCTCAAGTTAATCAATACTTCATAGGTAATACGATTCGTGCAGCATACGCAAGTGTAACACGTTCCATGTAAATTAATCTGTACAATGTGTATGTGCTATTATAATATTAATTGAAAAAGTCAATAGTTCTGCATCATATTTCACTAATAACTTTTTTGTTGCTCATTAGCAGTTGAATTTCGAAAGATGGTGTGATCCATCCTTCCAGTCTTAGGTACTAACACTACTTTCACTTCTCTGCATACCTTGGGGAAATAACACAAGGCATGCCCTATATATCCTCATCAGGCGCGGTAATATTGTATCCAGACCCTACTATAGTAGGGCTGGATATATACCATCCTTTCCTACTGACTGAAGAGTAAAAGGTCTTATTCTCACTATTTGGTTGTCAAGATACCAATCTTAGTCGATGGGTTCAAAATTTTCCTCATCATGCCAGTTCTCCTCGTTCATTGTTATGAAATCAGGGTAGTGTTTCTGCATAAGCAGATCGAGACCTTCTTGAAGACTGGCGGTTTTAGAACCATCAACTTTGGTTCCTTTTCGAGACCATTTGAAGTTATCTCGTATGTCTAATGCTACTCCTGCATATAACGTTGGAAAAACAGGTATATATGGAACAACATACTGAAAGAGAACCCTCTTAGTTGACCAGTCTTAGTGATCACTCTTAGTATGCATATTAATCAGGAACGTCAACTGAAATGGCAATAGCAACTTTTGAAACATTTCAGAATGTATCTGCCTTAGCTGTCATGTGCGCTTTTAATCCGAATTTTATCAAATGCGAGCGGTTGGTAACTGTTCCTGTCTTATTTCAGGGACGTCCTGCTTCGAACTTGTCATTCCCGAGGGAGCATCTCAAGGCACCACTGGAGAACTCTATATTACAAGAAATTAGGCGTTCAAGCAGTGTATGGACACTGCATCGGAAATATTCTAAGGGGTAATCCCAAGGCAATATTCTAGGATACTACTGTTAACATTGTGATTTTTGAACACCACCACGAGCAAAGGTAATACTAAAATTTATAAAGGAATAATACTTTTAAGGTCACATTTGGAAGTTAATCACTTTATTTGTGTGTTCTTTCATTGTTGGCACGTGGAAGACATATTATTTTGCTTTACCTGCTAACTCAGTTGGGAAATTCCAAATTTCGAGTGTCTTCTCTTGTCGCCTAATCGCGGGCCTAAACGAGCAAGAACCCTTGTAATATTTTATTATCAGGATAGCATAAAGGCCAGGAAATCTACATATACAAGTATAGGAGTGTATATACAATGATTAATCTAAGGATCAATTAGTCAACTGAGATTATACCAACAACGTTCCTATCAACATATCCTTCACTTAATACCTGGTGAATATAATCACCTAAATGAGCTAATATATGCCCTCAACTGTTTCCCCCTCGACTTTCCCATGGAATATATTATATCGAAGTTATAATTTTCATTTCTGGCCTACATGGTGGATGGTCTACGTAGTAACAGAACAGCTTAAATTAATATCAATCGATATAATGATATAAATGATTACCTTGATTGATTACCTCAAAAACTTGGTTCCTGAATTACGCTCCAGCCCATGTCGAATCTTAGTATTCTAAACTCTTTGCTTCTATCCAGCCTATAGTATCTTTAACTGTGTTACGTCTCTGGCATATCAGTGCCATACCAGCTCAATTCGGTTCTTGCAGTTCTACGCAAGCTCTAAGTTCAGCACTCCGCTCAACTCCAATTTTTAATATCTTTGAATACCACTGGCAATTTCAGATTGTCAGCTTAGCCGTAATATAGCAGAAGAACATTTACTAAGTAATTGTCTTGGTAAAGGTAAAATTTCAAAATATGAGCGCTTCTTTCCTGTTTTGAAAATGTGTTGAAGACATGCAGTAAATGATAATAAGCCAAGGGAACATAAATTGTGCGCTAAGAACAAAGAATTTTATTATTTGTGCTATTCCGAGATGAACAACAACAAAGGACAAGCTATGAACATATTTTTTATTGTTCTTAATTATTAAATTTTTCACACTAATTTTCGTCTAGATATAAAAAAAGAAATAAACTCGAAACTGTTTTTAGAAAAACTTATTCCAGTTAAAATATTTGTACTTATAAAATAGAGCAGTTAAAGGTTTAATACAAATATAACAACTTATAAATTACACCGCCACTCCCCTCCCCTTGAAACATCGAATCTAATCTCACAATAACAATTTTAACAACACCACAATTACATTTAGCAACTATTATTATATGACTTTAATCAAATTTACATTCAACCTTTAGATACTCTGTTAAAATCAAATCTTCAACATATACACAGAAAATATATTAAATATAGTTGTAATAAAATGCTAATAAGTCCCGTCAGAAGTTAGGTACACTTAACAATTTGTATTAAACTGATCTAAGTGGGTTGAACATACATTAGATGTAGTCAATTTAGTGTTCACTAAGATATTCATCTAAAAAAAAAAATATTAGAATACGCCTAATTTGGTTGACAACTTAGTTATAGTGGATCCATAAAGTATGAAACAATGGATTATATTAACACATTATTTAATGATTGTCAGAAAATTGCATTAACAGGCCAATTCAACATCTCCATATGAATTTACTTTTAAACACAACTATTTCAGCAATCAATGAAGTACTTCTATGTAGATCTTCTAAACATAATTGGCGCAGTAGTTTTCGAGATGACGGAGGGGACACTAACTTTATGTCCCTTACCGCGATATAACTCAGTTAATAGAAGTATATAAAGCGTGTTCTGTCTCATAAGTTTTTTCTGATACAAGTTAAATCACATCATTCACGCCTCAATTGTTTACAAGATTTCGAGAGAGTTCTTTTTGGTTTGTGATTGAGCGATTATCTTAAAAAACCATTTATTGACGGTGTAATCCACTGATTCATACCATATATGTGCACTGTATATCCTTTAATTACCTTATGAAGTAAATAATACGTTATATAATTAAAGTATATAATACACTGTACTATACTCGTGCTACATTTCTTATGAAACATCATGAAATATTTTTGATTGAAACTCCATTTTTATAACATTTATATGCAAATAAATACATCTTCTATACAGCTACCCATGAAAATTTACCACACTGAAACATACCTCATATTTTCAACCAGATACTCCCTACACCTAATCTGGTTTTCATATTAACATTATTTAAAAACCATCATCCATAAAGTAAAGTAAATCTAATTACGTATAAGTGTAAAAAGTAGTTCAAATGCATTGGTAAACTATAAACAGCACTACTTTTCATAATTCAGCAATCATTTGTAACAGAATTACAATTGCAAAATTATTACCGTCTGTTACGCTAGAATAACCATTTTAGAGTTCCTCTATGGGACCTATTCCGTAATTTTTTGCTCATTTGTGACGTCAAAATTAATTTTGTTGCTCCAGGGAGCTCCCCTATTATTGGGAGAGCAATTAAGCTATCTACAAACTAAAAAATAACAATAAGCTATGCCACTATGCATCAAAATTAATTCTCTTGCCACATATCAGCAACAAAATATGCCACACGAATCATATCAATGTCTCACCCCATTCAAGAAACACAGGAGTGGATATTCTAGTGTAATATTTTTGACATCACAAATTAGCAACAAATCATGCGGTAGGTTCAAGAGAGGAACTCTTGAAATGGATATTCTGGCTTAGATAGATGTTATTAACAACCGCAATTCTGCAATTCAATTATTAATCATAGTTAATTTTAAAATACATAAAGATTGTTAGGATGTTAAGAACAATTCATCAGTTAATGACTTACTACATAATATTACCAAAAAGAATAACAAATTACTTCAAAGTGTAAGTATAGTTACTGGATTATTTACACATTCATATCTTTAAAAATTTAAATTATCAAAAGTTTTTTGGGTAATATTGAAATATATGTTCACTTATATTAAACTCTAAATAAAATAAAATTAGCAATAAAAAGACTATACAATTAAAAGGTTCCAGCAGTTTTCTATTAATTAAAAATCATTTCTGGCAGTCGTTAGTATAGTTTCATTGAAAACAAAACTATTTTAGTTTCATCATTTAGTGGATAAAATTACTTAAGATACTTTAAATTGTATCATTTCAACCTACCTAAGTTCATTTAACGATTTTTTTAACTCCAATGTCTTGGCAACCATGTTTAACACCACATTGCAAATATGGTACAAATCGTAACACAGAACCTTTATCCACTATACTGCCACTATACTCCCTGGGCGACTTTCAACTCATCTACTTGACTGTAAAAGAATACATCGTATACCTTATTTACAAAAATAGTATTTCAACCTACCTGTGAAAATATCTATTCATCGCTGAACCCATAGCATCTTTGCGATCCATGGCCTCTATACTTCCCATTCCACGATATTTTTTGAGTCTCACACCATCAGAAAAGAAATATTCCCCTGGTGCTTCAGATGTTCACGCCAGAAGCGAACCCATCATAACTAAAATTTCAACGACCATTACAAAATCACAATAACTTATCAACATTTTGGGACGTTTTTGAACTCTATAAGCAATTTACTTTCATCGACATTACTTTAAAAGAAACATCCAAATGTAAATATAAAAGGTAGAAGGTATAATATATTAAGTACAAAATTTTAAATGCACAGATTGGTGTTCTACTTTAGTTATTTTTCTGAAAATGTCCACCACAGACAGGGTTACAGGTATTTTTTAATAGATGAGAATCATTAAGGATGATTACTTTTTCACCCGTCACCATGAAGAAAGGCCCTGACCTTTCAGTACAGTATTCATTGACCAACGGGGTGGCACATTGGTCACAAACGGTACAAATTATGCAGACTCCGATTACGAGCAGTACTGAAAATGTTGTCCTTGATAATGCCTTCAAGTGAGGCGTCTTTACCTAATCTTTTGTAAAATAATAGGCCACTATAAATCATGAAGACCACAGCGTAACTGGCAGATTCATTAGATATGCCGGTGATGTTACCAAGATCTACGTAGCCCATTATTTATCGTGATATTGCAAATTTGGAAAGAGGTTAAGTCTAGTGTTTTTAAAGTAATCCTCCCTAAAATGATTTTGGCAAATTTTTAGGTGCTCTAGAGTTGCCTTCGGAATTAACAAAATGGCTTTTAATGGCATCAAGCCATTCTATTCTCCTGTCGTTTTTAAGAAAAGACAGTAAATAAATAGTCTTATCGCCTCTAAAACGGTTACAACTTGAAGTGCGACAGGTAGTTTTCAAATTATTTAATGTCACACTTAAAATGATTGCTAAAAATATTAAAATCACCTCTACCTGAAAAACCTGGACACATAAATAACAAAATAAAATACTATATTGTAAATCTGTAAACTTCTAATACGTACAAATAAATTGAAAGCGAAAAACATAACCTCGTACTTCTGGTCGCACGAATAAGAAATCATATATGTACTGTACAACATTGTGAACAGAAGTGGCGACATTAACATAACATAACACAATTTTGAGTTTATATATTAGTGTAGTAATTTTTGAAACCTTACCCACACCAAAACCAAGCACCCATAATCTATGCGGAAAACAGAAAACTAGAATGAAGCGCGAAGAAAGGAGAGAACAAAGAGGGGAACCATTACAGGGCACCTACTCCTGAATGTGGGAAATTGTAATTACCTAGAGAAATTTTGAAATTACCGTTCCATCAATGAAAAATCTTTGAAAGGTTTCAAACCTTTTGTGCGGTGTAGGTTGTAATTGTTGTTTTACTCTCAATTTACGTGACTTACGTGAAGAAACGTGACTTTTGTTGGTGTTTCCTTCTAGATTAGACGTCGCTGATTACGATGCTTCTAATTTCGCGGCGATCGGACGAGAATTAACCGAGATACAGGCAGTTAAACATTTTGAAAACGGTCCAAATCCGGAACTTTTCCAAAAATATCAAAGTCAGGAAACGTGACTTTTGTTGGTGTTTCCTTCATCCATATTCAGGGATTTCTATACAGCAAAGAATTTTAAATGATTTGTAATTCAAATTAATTGAATTATTTTAATATTCTCACTGCGCCACGTATGATGCAGTCACTCATTTTTGAGTTTGCGGTGTATAAATTCGCATTATCGCCTGGTACGTTACGTTATACAGTGCGTGTCATTTAGTATTAATTGGCTTATTTACTTGTTTAGTTATTAATACTTCAGTATTTCTATTAGTAGTATAAAGCAAATGCTAGCAATCGATTCTTTCAAAACGTGCTCACATACAAAGCGATCAGATAAATTAATTCATTTAACTTCTCTAACAATTAAGTACAAAACGTTTGAAATAATTGCTGTATGAAATTTGAATGTACCGTCATTTGTTACTGCTCCCTTCACAAAGCTTTCCATTTATATGTTATTTTTTAGGTTTTAGTTCAGCGAGTGCTGGAAGAATGTTTTTTTTTTTATTGTTGGGGCACCGATTCCAAGAGTAAATGTTCATATTTTTATATACGACAATGAAAGTTTTATAGATACTTTGTTTATTATTTGCTAATTACCTTTTGTCTCTTAAGATTGTCGATGACCGACTTCCACACACCGATTCCAAGAGTAAATGTTCATATTTTTATATATGACAATAAAAGTTTTATAGATACTTTGTTTATTATTTGCTAATTACCTTTTGTCTCTTAAGATTGTCGATGAGCTGTAGTTGTTTTTTGAAGCCATTCAGGAGTTCTATTTTGTGTTTCTCAATTTGTTTGATCGTCGTGGTTAATTCTTGGATTTGTTTCCTGTAGTCTTCTTTTAATTCCTAACGGAACATAGTAGAAGACTTAAGAACAATTTAAGCACGATAAATGTAAAATTTGTTTCAACTGAAAGCACTAAGTGCAAAAAAAAAATAGTAACGAGCCGTAAAAACTGTTTCAGAAGTTATTTCTGATGGACTCTTTCTGGAACAGCTTTTGTGGGCCGTTGCAACAGACAACTTTTAGTGTACTTTGTTAATCTTACCTTCTCTTCTTCTCTACAACTCTGAACGTTTACTTTGAGTTTCTCGTTCTCCTCATACGCCCTGTTCAGTCTTACCTCTAAGTTATTACAACACAATTTGGCATTTTTCAAATCTTTCTTGGTCTGTTCTAGTTCCTTTTTCAGTGACAACGTTTCCATGTCTTTTGACTGCAACTTCAGACTCGTGGAATTAACCTGAAAGTAAGAAGTACGTGAGGTGAATATTCCACCTTAACATACTTATACATGTTTAATAATCTGGTAATCTGATATATACCAGAAAACCTCAACCGAGACATTGACAGCTTATTGGTGATGTTTGCTTCAATTTCAGTTATGGTCGTCAACGAGAAGAGTTCCCGACGTTTTCAGTGTATGGGAAGCTGCCTGTAATCGTCTCTGCTGCCTCCTATGCCTGATTTAGTGCAGCGAAAGGTTTTACCTTTGTTGTAGATGACACGTTGCAGCAGTATAAAGTAAATTATGTTGCATTAATATATTTCTCACAGGTTATGACGAAGGTTGCTAAGAAAGTTCTAATATACAAACAGGCAAGTCAATTCATGTGCATTTAGATTTTGAGGAGTCGTAAAAATGGTTGAAAACGATTCTGGAATTTGTTCATATGTGATGTGCTACAAAATATGTGAAACATTGGAAACTTTTCATAAAGTAATTCTTGTTCTCATTTACCATGAAGTCTTTCGAAAGTGTGTTTGTTGTCTGCCATCTTCGCACATGGGGCAATTCCATTTCTTGATAAAATAGGGTGTCATGGGTAGGAAACATGTTTGTCACAATGTTTATAGCACATTTGGAATGATTCAACCTGGTTTTTGAATACATATCTGAAATATTTTGAATCCTTATTGATGGAACAGTAATTATAGCTAAATGAATCACTATAACATTCCTTTTAGGAAATCATGGAGCTAATATAATTGTAACAGTGATTATAATTACTTGTATTAACACTAGAACAAAATCTATAAGTGAATTTAGACTTTCGAGTCTGTTTTGAAATTGCAGTAGGAGCTCACATTGCAAAGTACAAAAGTACAATTATATTCCAAATTATAGCTAAATCAATCACCATAACATTCATATTAGGAAATTATGGAGCTAATATAACTGTAACAGTGATTATAATTACTTGTATTAACACTAGAACAAAATCTACAAGTGAATTTAGACTTTTGGGTCTGTTTTGCAGTTGCAGTAGGAGCTCATATTGCAAAGTACAAAAGTACAATTATATTCCAAATTATAGCTAAATCGATCACCATAACATTCATATTAGGAAATTATGGAGCTAATATAACTGTAAGAGTGATTATAATTACTTGTATTAACACTAGAACAAAATCTACAAGTGAATTTAGACTTTTGGGTCTGTTTTGCAGTTGCAGTAGGAGCTCATATTGCAAAGTACAAAAGTACAATTATATTCCAAATTATAGCTAAATCGATCACCATAACATTCATATTAGGAAATTATGGAGCTAATATAAATGTAACAGTGATTATAATTACTTGTATTAACACTAGAACAAAATCTACAAGTGAATTTAGACTTTCGGGTCTGTTTTGCAGTTGCAGTAGGAGCTCATATTGCAAAGTACGAAAGTACAATTATATTCCAAATTCCTCAACAAAAGAATAATCTGATGTACTCCGATTTTCTGGCATCTTCCTGGATCCCATTGACGACTGCAGTTGCTCCTGTGTAGTTCCAGGCGCGGCTAAACTTCTGTACTGCATACACGTCTGTTCTGCACTGGACTTCTGTTTCAGGTCATGAAAGGGCCGATTGCTAAAAATTAAACAAATACTCATGTAAAAATTTGGATAAACAATTTTAAAACGTTTTACATTTTCTCAAATAGTCCATCTCAACAACCAAAGACTACTTAACTACTAGTTATAAAAAATTAGAGTTATAACATTTAAGGTTGTGGTTCAGTTGAAGTTACCAACATTAAACACAGGGATTCGCAGTTCAATAGAGGTTTAGTTACAGTTAGCAAAGTTTGAATTTTTAACGAGAAACCTTTAGCCAATAAACCTGTGAATCTTTACAAAACATGATGCTTTCAATATAAATTTACCTATAATCAAATCCCTGAAGACTAAAAATTTCCTTAGGCAACTTTTCAAAATCTAATTACTATCATACTAAATACTACTATGAAATACTGAGAAATACTATAAATCACGTATAAATGCTAGAACCAACAAGGATCTAAAAGGTTTAAAAAAATCTGAATAGAATATCGTCGAATCAAAACTATGTTCTAAACACAAATTTAGTTCTATTGAAATTTATGGAAAGCCAAAAAATTTCTTTGGGCGACTTTTTAATATCCTAGAATTTAAAGCAACCTGAAACGCCTAATAAAACCTTACATAGAATCTTACTGAACCCAAACTATACGCCTGTTATGTAAAATTAGCTCTAGTAAAGTCTAAACTATCTCCAAGTGACTTATCTAATCTCCAGAATCTATAGCGACTTGAAATGTTGCACAAAATCTAATTATAACTATGTGAAATTCAAACCATATGTTCAGAGCACAAAATTAGCTCTACCGAAGATTATAGAAACATAAAAATCTTTTAAGGGACGTTTTCAACCTTACTTTCTCATCCACAAACACATTTTAAAGTTAAAATGAATTTTAGCTTAAAATGCGTTTAGAATGTGTTTCAATAAGGTACCTCCATGTTAAGAATACACGAAATACTAGTTACATCTGTGAAACACATTCTAAACGCATTTCAGGCTAAAATGCGTATATGAATAAGTGGGTAAGCATCTAAAGCAATCTAAAGGACACCATAAAACCTTAATAGAATCTTATTATATCAAATCATGTCCATGGAAACTTACAAATTTCTTTAAATAAATATTCGAAATTCTAGAATCTAACGTAACCTGATGGGTTTTATACAATTTTTAATGAATCGAAACTACATGTTCTATTAAAGTTCCTGAAGACCTTAAAATTCATTTTAAGCAACTTGGCCAAGTGCTATAATGTAACAGAATCTGAAATGTTTTACAAAACCCTAATAGAACCTTGAACCCAAATAACATATTATGAATCTTTCAAATCCTAAAACCCAAAAAGCTTTATAAAACCTTAATAAAACCCTATTACATCCAAACCATATGTCCTATGTATAAAGTTAGCAGAAGGTTCTTCACGTCATTTCAGGCCAAATCTAGGTTGAAATTTCAGAATTCCTTTGTCGTTTCATTTATTCCTGCTCCCACTAGTCGATATCATATCCATTCTCAAACTCTATGACTGTTCTGTCCATTTCCTACAATTACAAAACAAATAATCAAAACTTTTGTCATAACATCAACAATTTTATCTGCAAAATATCTCAAGATGGAACCAATAATGGATGCACATAACATAGAAAAATCGCCTTAAAGACAAGTTTCTAACATAGGTTCCAAATAGAGATTCGAATATAACCTGGAAAGGAAACCTACAAAGATCATTATGAACTCATAGGTTCCGTTGTAAATGCAATTGTCATATTAAAAGATACATTAACCATTAACAAAAAGAAAATTATTACAAGCATAAGCCTGATTTCCTTGAAAAATATCATAATTACAAGATGTGTTCATGTACTACATTAAATTAAAATTATTTTTGTTAGTAAAACTACTACTTCGTAATTTAGTACATTCTAAAATGGAATTAGTGAGATTACATCAACCATAATTTATCTCGGCAAGCAATCGATAACCATACTATACAAGAATCAAAATATTTCTTACCATCTAAAATTCAGCTTTCATTTAAAGGCGTCCCAAGTAGTGATGTACTGGAACGCCTCGTCAGATATCACGTCGATTATGGGTCTTTCTGCTTTCCTCGATCCTCGCTAGTAGCGGCTCGAGTCAGCCTCCTGTGTACTCATAGTGCGTGTCCAGAAAAATGATCACCTGCTCCGTGACGTGTTTCGCTCTCAAGACTTGGTACGGATCAGCCTGGACCGCTTCGTCCTCCTCATGGGGAATATGGGTATGGGCAGAGTCCTTTCGTAGTTTGCCAATTGTTTACCCAAGTGCTCTAAAATTAAAACAGAGTCAAATTTTTGTAAACAAAGAATAATGGAGGAAATCGAATTGAAAACAACACAACATCTGATCCAGTAACGATAGCGGATTCATTAAACTCTTTGCCAACACTGGACATGAGGTTGTGAATTAAATTGTATTTCCTGCAAGAGTAAATGTATGTAGTGAAAAATCTAACCCAAATGATAAACCTACTTTCTTAACACCGGTTCTACACAATTCTAGGGTTTGTTTGGAACCATTCTGTAAGAAAAATGGTGTACATACTGCGATTATAATAAGCTGAAAATTCTAAATACAAGCATTGAGAATGAAAAAAAAATTTCTGCATGTAAAAGAAGATACCTTGCAAACAAGGAGATACACTAATAAACAGCACAATTAATGTACTAGGCGTTGTATTATAATGCAACTTTTTGTAGTTAGGAATTAAATGTAAGTAACTCTTTGTTGATAGTTTTAAGTAACCAATGAACTTTACATAATATAATTTTCACTAATACCTGTGCATTGAGGGTTACGATTTCCTTATACGCCATTTTCTCGATCTCCTCTGGAGTACTAAAGATGTAAACTGCTGGTTTTAAATAAGTAAACGATGGGGAATCTCTCTAGCTGGCATAGTGGACTAGTATGGTCTGCTTCAGGAGAGGTATCGGTGTCCTGTTTATCGCGCTTCATATGGTCCTGAGTAATGTCGACCAGACCTCGTAGTGGAAAACTATGACGATTGAGGTCCTCGGGAGCAACTTTGGTACTTCTTGGATTTGTAGCTGCAAAATTGAAAGAGAATTTTAATTTTCATTCTAGTAAAAGGCGACCTATAACAACATTCAGTTGGACACAGGTCTCTAGCTGGCATCGTGGACTAGTATGGTCTGCTTCAGGAGAGGTATCGGTGTCCTGTTTATCGCGCTTCATATGGTCCTGAGTAATGTCGACCAGACCTCGTAGTGGAAAACTATGACGATTGAGGTCCTCGGGAGCAACTTTGGTACTTCTTGGATTTGTAGCTGCAAAATTGAAAGAGAATTTTAATTTTCATTCTAGTAAAAGGCGACCTATAACAACATTCAGTTGGACACAGGTCTTGCATTCAATTTGTACTTTGACGCTATGGAAAAACCAGTCAAAAGTACAAAAATTTGTTTCCGTTTCCACTTTGTTGTCTCTGTTAAAAACTTCTAACATGGAATGAAGCAAATATAGGGACGTGTAAGATTGGCAGCATATCACTAATGACTTGGGTGGGTAAGTAAGTACCATACAAGAATTTACCTGTTTCAAAACATAAACCTTTTTAACCTGAGAGGCATTTTATTTCTAACTAGAGGAGGTATATAAGTTGCTTTTGTTCTACAATCTAGCAGTTACATACATGATCAAATTAACTCTCCTAGAAAAACTTAGTTTAGAAGTAAATATATGATGAATTCTCAATTTTTCAATAATATAAAATGGTCGATATTTGGTTAATACAAGAGAAATTAGATCATAGGCCAACAACTAGAGGTAGTAAACATTCCAACCTGAGTAAATCAGAGGTTCCATCCGATCACTGGCGAGTGGCTCCTGGTCTGCCTTGCTCATCTCTTAGACTCGACCGAGGCCCTGCGTGACAGTCGGTGTCTGCCTCCAGCACTGGAGCGCATTCTGGCTGTATATCAGGTGGGCTCTCGTGCCAAAATCGAATCTGAAAGCAACAAAACAGAAGTTAATGGGGGTGTCTTGAGAGAGGTTTAACTGTAGATTTGAAAATATAACGATATTTTGCCAAAATGATCAACTCAATTCATCACATCTTCACATTTGTAAATTAGAACGTTAGTTCTAATTGTTAAATTTGAAGTTTGATTACTGCATATACTACATAGGTTGACTCACCTGTTTCGCACATCGAACCTGTACTCCCTCTTATAGTCGAATGTGTGTATCCACTGCTTATCCTACAGCATCTCTGCTCCTTTTTCAGCCGTGGGGACAGTCGAAAGCAGCCAGGGAAGAAGTGTATGCACGTGTGTTAGCGTAGGACGTGCGAGCCTCATTCTCATCTCGTACCGCACGACGGTCCCTCAGCGGCTCTCCAAAGCACAGAACATATAGGTTAGGTTAGGTTAAAAACAAACACGACACGAGAATTAAGCGTCAGTGCCCCCGCGGGCTCTCTCACTTACTATTCTGGGTTCGCGATCGTTGGTTGGAGAGTTACGAAAAAGAAGTAGGGAGAAGCGACGCCCAACTTTCGACTCGTATTTGATTGGTGCACGAACTTTCATTGTCAAACCGTTTCACAAATGCCACCTAATTTGAATGCAGTGGAATTTCCCGTCCGAAGTGAATCAAATTTTCTACCGTCGTGCACAACTAATCATGTATCTTTTTGTACAGAAATAAACTATACATTTCAAAGTTTACTGCTGTTTACAGTCTATAGTTAAGAGGTTTTGCTTACGAAGAGAACCAGCTGCTTGAAAATGTACCCCATAAGGAAACAATTTGTGTAGTTACCATAGTTACCTCTCCAAAACATATACGTCAAAGCCAAATGACAATTATATACTAACGTGCGTATCATATATAGAAACGGACGAGAACAAGTAATTCGTTATCTTATGAATAATATGTGTCATAATTACTCACTTCGTCAGTGAAATTTGACGTTCTCATTATCGTTACCGTCGATATAAAGGGTGCGACAAACTCGACAGCGTATTATTAGAAGTATCAAGTTAAAATTAAAGTTTAATTAATACTAGAATTAAAAGTTTTCATTTTTTAAGCCATCGAGTTCGATCGATCCTGTATAGAGAAGTAAAATTCCACCGTCCAGCAAAGACCACGAGGAGGTGTGAGTATCCTTTGCCTGGAAGGGAACAGGGTAGGGTATATTAGTTTGGTTGGTATATTAGTATCGGAGGATTGACTCTTCCCTTGTGAATGAATTAGAACAAATGTTGGCGTACAACATCTTTAGAACCCTTGAAAACCCTAAAATTCTGAATCTTAAAGGCTATAGAGCTCAGCAAACGGTGTGATGTATAAAATCCTTATTTTAGTTGACATGTTTAGTTCTGCTTCTTTTACAAATACGTTATATACCAACTGGATATTGTCGAATTAATTATAATAAGTTATTTGTGCAATAGGAGTTTTCCCTTGGGCTCGAAACTGACCACGACACACTCTTTCTTAATATTTTTCCCATTTGAGCAACCTAATTTGTATATCTCTTCACCCCTTATTAGAGAAGATAATTTAACAACGGATTCACCATTTGCCACCAAACATTCACCAATAATTAGAAAGAGAAACCTTTTCTTGTACCAAGGGTAACTGTCGTTTCTGATAGATAAATGACAATCAAATAGAGTGTGACGTTTTCGTCAGTAATTCGTTTCGAAACCCGGAAAGTAATCCACAGGTAATCCATCCAAAGGCGTCCTCACCATTCAGGAATCCCGGCTGCATGAAGGCGCTCGACCGAAAACAAGGAAAATAATGCATGTTATATCTTGAACACGTGACATAACGTTAATATACATAACACATAACATGACGTGACATAATAAATAGATTTAATAGACAATCGGCAATAGAAAAGAAACCGTGACGTTCCCAGGTGGTTTTTTACAAGTACGTCACAGTATAATGGTAAAAAAAATCGGCATCTGAAGCGTTAATTACTGTTTCCATTTTATGAATTACCAATAAGAAGGAAAATACTACTAAGAACAATAGAAGACCAATGAACTAACCGTTTCTCATGAAAAGAACCCAGAGGTAGTCAAAATGTAATCCAATATAGGGTAATCCAATATAAGGTAATCCAAAGGCTACACTTCACTTCACTTTTCCGCACCCACACGCGCTCACGTACGCGCGTAAACGCGTAAACGCGCTCGACCGAAAACTTACGAGACCCGAAAACTTCGCTCATACTGTAAATGTAAAATACCTAGAGTGCCTAGGTTACGTTTTCGATACTTTTGATTCGCGAAATCGCGGAAAAGCCCACGTTAATTCGTTCCCAAACCGAAATCGCACTTTATAAGAACGGCGAGACGGAAATCGCGAAGGGAACGACACGTGTGGGCAAATTAAATGGTCGCGATTGGACCGCGTGAGCGAAGTCGTACGACGGTAGAATTCTTGAAGTTCTTCGATGCAAGGAAATCCATGCAGAGCAGAGCAGAGCAGAGCAGCGCTTTTAATACACGGCAATAGTGACCCCACTATTACTCCATTTCACCGGGCTGAAGGCCTCGGCGCGGCCCCCCACTCAGTAGGTTGGAGGAGCCTCCTGATGGGGACCTCCCCTCAACTCATTAAATAACTCCCGAGAAAACGTCGGGGAAATTTGCTCATGTAACAAGTTTAATACCTTTTTTCCATGTGAGCTTCGAGAATTGGTCAGAAAATTCTCGAAGACTTACGATTTTTGCCTTGTGTAAAACTTCCGAAATTTGCTCATGTAACAAGTTTAAAACCTTTTTTCCATGTGAGCTTCGAGAATTGGTCAGAAAATTCTCGAAGACTTACGATTTTTGCCTTGTGTAAAACTTCCGAAATTTGCTCATGTAACAAGTTTAAAACCTTTTTTCCATGTGAGCTTCGAGAATTGGTCAGAAAATTCTCGAAGACACGATTTTTGCCTTGTGTAAAACTTCCGAAATTTGCTCATGTAACAAGTTTAAAACCTTTTTTCCATGTGAGCTTCGAGAATTGGTCAGAAAATTCTCGAAGACTTACGATTTTTGCCTTGTGTAAAACTTCCGAAATTTGCTCATGTAACAAGTTTAAAACCTTTTTTCCATGTGAGCTTCGAGAATTGGTCAGAAAATTCTCGAAGACTTACGATATTTGCCTTGTGTAAAACTTCCGAAATTTGCTCATGTAACAAGTTTAAAACCTTTTTTCCATGTGAGCTTCGAGAATTGGTCAGAAAATTCTCGAAGACTTACGATTTTTGCCTTGTGTAAAACTTCCGCTATGAAGGGGAGGTCATCGCTTTTAATACACGGCAATAGTGACCCCACTATTACTCCACTTCACCGGGCTGAAGGCCTCGGCGCGGCCCCCCACTCAGTAGGTTGGAGGAGCCTCCTGATGGGGACCTCCCCTCAACTCCCTAAATAATTCCAGAGAACGTAGCCAACCGAGAAATATTGAAAGTTCTTATCATTCAGAGAGTGAAAACGACGGGAAAACATGAGAATTGTGCCCCGGTGACAGTAAAAGTTTGCAGGTGTATGTTTTTAAATGATGATTCAAAATTAAAACCCCTATCAGCTAAAAGAATATCTTCAGACAGGATAAATTTTCACTAACCTTTCTTTTAAAACTTTTCACGAATCCATTTTGCTGAGAGAGTTACAGTATATAATAGCGACACATAAATTATAGCATTTTTACGATCACTCGTTAATAAATCATTTATAGTTGCAGCACCTTTATAATGAGAATAACACTGACTATGTTTTACAAGTGAGGACTGTGCTTGGAGAATTCTCTGAGTCAACACCTTTGTTGTTCAAAATGTTCAAAACCTCCCTTAATCTGAAGATTGTTAATGAAAACTATCATTAGGCAAAAATATTAAAATTATAAATTTGATTGTTCGGTAATGAATTAGTTAAGGTTATAACTGCTACTATCTAAAAACAGCTGCTATAATTTCTTATCTTTCAAAACCTATATATTAGTCTTTTTGCAATCACATTCCATCTTTTTGAAAGAATAAAATAGTTTCGAATCCTTTGCAGCCTCTTTCACTATTTTATGTTCATGACAAGTATTGAACATCACATTATAAAATGATTACCTGTTATTCAAACTTCTTAATTTCCTCATACCTGCGTTTTAGTTTCCTCTGCAATATGTCCATCTCCCCAAGTTCAATGTTCTTCCCCTTGGACATCCTTCCTATGGCAGAAATTTTCCTCTGCTTTGTCTATGCACTTGTGGCGAGCGTCGTTGCGTGAGTAATAGTTATTTCTAAATATGAAAAGGATTATATAGTATTTGTACTACTTTTATAATGAGTCTACAAACCTCCTCCATGTCTTCTTACTGGTTGCACTTTTGCATTTGTGTATCAGTAAAACTTGCGACTTAAATATTGTTCCTTGGAAGTGAAGAAGGCACAGCAGCTAATTTTAACTTTTATATTCTCAATCCTTTTGGGAAAAATGGCTGGAAAAAACCTAGTGATCGTCATTAATACCATTACATTTTATAGCAAACTCTACTTACATTGAAACATACCAGTAAGTCTGTGCTTTCAATCCATGACTTATGGGTTACGTTTAATGTACTTCTTATGACGCTTTCCATCTGTCGGAATAATGTGAAAACAGACACCACACTTTTTGTCACCTTCCACTTACGCACTGTTAACACCGTATCGATAAATCGCGCAATATAAATAATAGTAAACCGAGGCCCAAGCCGAAATGTAAAGAAATGAGATTGTTTAACAGCAACAAATGCTGCTTGGTCTATTCTCTCTTAATTAAAAATATCAAAAATATACCGGAGCCACAGTTTGCGCGCGCAGCCCAGATGTGGTAACACACATCGACGGAAAGGTTACGTTTTAAACAGATGATTATATCTCTGTTCTTTTAAATATCTCCATGAATTACAAATGTATGGTTTCAAAGGCTCACTAAAATTCTTAGATTCTTTAGAAACTTTTCAAGTTCCTTTGAGACATCGGTTCTTGTTAAAATATATTTTGATCGCATTACAAAATAATTGTAATTACTTTAAAAGTGTCATCACTAAAAATTTCTAAGAAAATAGTGCCAAAAAAACCATTAAAAATGTATTAAAGAAACGTTTCCAATATAATATCTTCTTTAAGGCGGTGGCAACATGTTTAAAAATATGTTAAAAACTATACGATTGCAACAAGTAGCTTAGAAATTTGAAATAATTGCAAGTGCAACTCCCCAACTTCTTTCGTTATGCAAGAACTTCTTTAAAAAAAGTTTAAGTTACATTTTGAACACAACTCTACTTTAAAAATATCAGTTATAATTTTTTTACAAACTCCTGAACTCTAATCAGTATTAAAACTAGTTTAAAAACTTTATGGGTTACTTCTTATACTTCATATTATTAGAAATCAACTGCAGTTCATTAAAATCTACATAAATTCTTCAGAAACTCAAAATTTTTTGAAATTCCAAATCAAGTTAGGATAACTGTAACAAAATTCTTTAATTTGTAACTTAATGATTAGGATAAATTATTCAAATTAAATGCATTATTTCTAAATTTGTTAAATATGCAAATGTGCATTTCGCATATGTTCCAAGCACTAATAAAAAGATAGAAGGAAAATTAAATCTCAAACAACTTAATGAAAAAACACTGATCATTAAAAAATAGTTGTCAATTGGATTTTACCTTTTTGTTCTTGTTCGAAGTTGTTCGCCATTGCACCATTAATGGGCAGGCCCTTTCGCCTTAATACGAAGATGTCGCCACAACCTCGCCAAAGACTTACCTAAAAAGAAGTAAAAACATGTATTAACAACAACGAATCACAGTAATTTGGAAATAATCAGGTTTTTCAAAAAAATCCAAATGAACTAACCTTACAAACAGCTACATCGGTCTTACTGCCCTTATATGAAGTTCTATGCCATTGTCGACGATAATACTCACCTGGAAAATATTTATATTGTTATATATTGAAATACACTAACATAATTAGTACATGAAAAACATTGGCCGTTTAGAATTAAGTGACAAAAATACTAACCATTTGACAATGGCATTTAGGCATGAAACCCACTGCTACAGCTCCTCATCAAATAGGCACATCACTTTCACCAAAATGTTCACCACACACTGAAAACACCTGAAACAACAATGATATTAAAACATGAGCAGTTTATAAAATTGTCATGCAAGTGAATCAAGTGATATTAAAAATATTGCTTCTTGAACAACTTACTAAATCAAATGTGGTAACATATATAATTATTCAATAAATAATTATATATTCCAATTATTTTATTCAATTATGATATCATTTATCCTTGTACTATTTATCTACTTTAGCTGACTAAGTACGGTGACGATAAGTACGGTACAGTGCAATAATGTGACTATAAATAAGTTATTCCATTTTTTTTTATAAGCGAAAAAGCGACTCCTTTTTAATCGATGTTTTTTGCAGCAAATTCTTAAAAAAATACCGCTTTACTAAATTTTCTAGATGCATCGCTGGGGCAAGTACAATTGTTGAAATAAATGATCCCTGGGATAAATATATAGGATTTTTCATAAACTATTCAACCGATCTGTTACCTTCCTCCTACCTATAAGTAGAAGGAAGTACGTCACAGTATAATGGTAAAAAAAATCGGCATCTGAAGCGTTAATTACTGTTTACATTTTATGAATTACCAATAAGAAGGAAAATACTACAGAACAATAGAAGACCAATGAACTAACCGTTTGTCATAAGAAAACCCAGTGGTAATCAACAGGTAATCCAAGATAAGGTAATCCAATGGCCACATTTCACTTTTCCGCACCCACACGCGCTCGCGTACACGCGTAAACGCGCTCGACCGAAAACTTACGAGACCCGAAAACTTCGCTCATACTTTAAATGCAAAATACCTAGAGTGCCTAGGTGTCGCTTTCGATACTTTTGATTCGCGAAATCGCGGAAAAGCCCACGTTAATTCGTTCTCAAACCGAAATCGCACTTTATGAGAACGGCGAGACGGAAATCGCGAAGGGAACGACACGTGTGGGCAAATTAAATAGTCGCGATTGGACCGCGTGAGCGAAGTCGTACGACGGTAGAAGAATTCTTGAAGATCTCCACTGTAAGGTAATCCATCCAAAGTTGAAGTAGAAGAATCCTTGAAGGTCTCCGATGCAAGGAAATCCATGCAGAGCAGAGTAGAGCAGAGCAGAGCAGAGCAGAGCAGAGCAGAGCAGAGCAGAGCAGAGCAGAGCAGAGCAGAGCAGAGCAGAGCAGAGCAGAGCAGAGCAGAGCAGAGCAGAGCAGAGCAGAGCAGAGCAGAGCAGAGCAGAGCAGAGCAGAGCAGAGCAGAGCAGAGCAGAGCAGAGCAGAGCAGAGCAGAGCAGAGCAGAGCAGAGCAGAGCAGAGCAGAGCAGAGCAGAGCAGAGCAGAGCAGAGCAGAGCAGAGCAGAGCAGAGCAGAGCAGAGCAGAGCAGAGCAGAGCAGAGCAGAGCAGAGCAGAGCAGAGCAGAGGAACAGATCCAGATTTGTTCAGCTTTCAGGAACCACGATGGCGTGAAGGCGATCGACCCAAAACAAGAAAAAGAATGCACGTTATATCTTGAACACGTGACATAACGTCAATATACATAACATGACTTATATAACAAATTGATTTAATAGACAATCGGCAATAGAAAAGAAACCGTGACGTTCCCAGGTGGTTTTTTACAAGTACGTCACAGTATAATGGTAAAAATAATCGGCATCTGAAGCGTTAATTACTGATTACATTTCATGAATTACCAATAAGAAGGAAAATACTACTAAGAACAATATAAGACCAATGAACTAACCGTTTCTCATGAAAAGAACCAAGAGGTAGTCAAAATGTAATCCAATATAGGGTAATCCAATATAAGGTAATCCAAAGGCTACACTTCACTTCACTTTTCCGCACCCACACGCGCTCACGTACACGCGTAAACGCGTAAACGCGCTCGACCGAAAACTTACGAGACCCGAAAACTTCGCTCATACTGTAAATGTAAAATACCTAGAGTGCCTAGGTTACGTTTTCGATACTTTTGATTCGCGAAATCGCGGAAAAGCCCACGTTAATTCGTTCCCAAACCGAAATCGCACTTTATGAAACGGCGAGACGGAAATCGCGAAGGGAACGACACGTGTGGGCAAATTAAATAGTCGCGATTGGACCGCGTGAGCGAAGTCGTACGACGGTAGAAGAATTCTTGAAGATCTCCACTGTAAGGTAATCCATCCAAAGTTGAAGTAGAAGAATCCTTGAAGGTCTCCGATGCAAGGAAATCCATGCAGAGCAGAGTAGAGCAGAGCAGAGCAGAACAGAGCAGAGCAGAGCAGAGCAGAGTGAGCAGAGCAGAGCAGAGCAGAGCAGAGCAGAGCAGAGGAACAGATCCAGATTTGTTCAGCTTTCAGGAACCACGATGGCGTGAAGGCGATCGACCGAAAACAAGGAAAATAATGCATGTTATTAAACACGTGACATAACGTTAATATACATAACACATAACGTGACGTGACATAATAAATAGATTTATTAGACAATCGGCAATAGAAAAGAAACCGTGACGTTCCCAGGTGGTTTTTTACAAGTACGTCACAGTATAATGGTAAAAATAATCGGCATCTGAAGCGTTAATTACTGATTACATTTCATGAATTACCAATAAGAAGGAAAATACTACTAAGAACAATATAAGACCAATGAACTAACCGTTTCTCATGAAAAGAACCAAGAGGTAGTCAAAATGTAATCCAATATAGGGTAATCCAATATAAGGTAATCCAAAGGCTACACTTCACTTCACTTTTCCGCACCCACACGCGCTCACGTACACGCGTAAACGCGTAAACGCGCTCGACCGAAAACTTACGAGACCCGAAAACTTCGCTCATACTGTAAATGTAAAATACCTAGAGTGCCTAGGTTACGTTTTCGATACTTTTGATTCGCGAAATCGCGGAAAAGCCCACGTTAATTCGTTCCCAAACCGAAATCGCACTTTATGAAACGGCGAGACGGAAATCGCGAAGGGAACGACACGTGTGGGCAAATTAAATAGTCGCGATTGGACCGCGTGAGCGAAGTCGTACGACGGTAGAAGAATTCTTGAAGATCTCCACTGTAAGGTAATCCATCCAAAGTTGAAGTAGAAGAATCCTTGAAGGTCTCCGATGCAAGGAAATCCATGCAGAGCAGAGTAGAGCAGAGCAGAGCAGAACAGAGCAGAGCAGAGCAGAGCAGAGCAGAGCAGAGCAGAGCAGAGTGAGCAGAGCAGAGCAGAGCAGAGCAGAGCAGAGGAACAGATCCAGATTTGTTCAGCTTTCAGGAACCACGATGGCGTGAAGGCGATCGACCGAAAACAAGGAAAATAATGCATGTTATTAAACACGTGACATAACGTTAATATACATAACACATAACGTGACGTGACATAATAAATAGATTTATTAGACAATCGGCAATAGAAAAGAAACCGTGACGTTCCCAGGTGGTTTTTTACAAGTACGTCACAGTATAATGGTAAAAATAATCGGCATCTGAACCGTTAATTACTGATTACATTTCATGAATTACCAATAAGAAGGAAAATACTACTAAGAACAATATAAGACCAATGAACTAACCGTTTCTCATGAAAAGAACCAAGAGGTAGTCAAAATGTAATCCAATATAGGGTAATCCAATATAAGGTAATCCAAAGGCTACACTTCACTTCACTTTTCCGCACCCACACGCGCTCACGTACACGCGTAAACGCGTAAACGCGCTCGACCGAAAACTTACGAGACCCGAAAACTTCGCTCATACTGTAAATGTAAAATACCTAGAGTGCCTAGGTTACGTTTTCGATACTTTTGATTCGCGAAATCGCGGAAAAGCCCACGTTAATTCGTTCCCAAACCGAAATCGCACTTTATGAAACGGCGAGACGGAAATCGCGAAGGGAACGACACGTGTGGGCAAATTAAATAGTCGCGATTGGACCGCGTGAGCGAAGTCGTACGACGGTAGAAGAATTCTTGAAGATCTCCACTGTAAGGTAATCCATCCAAAGTTGAAGTAGAAGAATCCTTGAAGGTCTCCGATGCAAGGAAATCCATGCAGAGCAGAGTAGAGCAGAGCAGAGCAGAACAGAGCAGAGCAGAGCAGAGCAGAGCAGAGCAGAGCAGAGTGAGCAGAGCAGAGCAGAGCAGAGCAGAGCAGAGGAACAGATCCAGATTTGTTCAGCTTTCAGGAACCACGATGGCGTGAAGGCGATCGACCGAAAACAAGGAAAATAATGCATGTTATTAAACACGTGACATAACGTTAATATACATAACACATAACGTGACGTGACATAATAAATAGATTTATTAGACAATCGGCAATAGAAAAGAAACCGTGACGTTCCCAGGTGGTTTTTTACAAGTACGTCACAGTATAATGGTAAAAATAATCGGCATCTGAAGCGTTAATTACTGATTACATTTCATGAATTACCAATAAGAAGGAAAATACTACTAAGAACAATATAAGACCAATGAACTAACCGTTTCTCATGAAAAGAACCAAGAGGTAGTCAAAATGTAATCCAATATAGGGTAATCCAATATAAGGTAATCCAAAGGCTACACTTCACTTCACTTTTCCGCACCCACACGCGCTCACGTACACGCGTAAACGCGTAAACGCGCTCGACCGAAAACTTACGAGACCCGAAAACTTCGCTCATACTGTAAATGTAAAATACCTAGAGTGCCTAGGTTACGTTTTCGATACTTTTGATTCGCGAAATCGCGGAAAAGCCCACGTTAATTCGTTCCCAAACCGAAATCGCACTTTATGAAACGGCGAGACGGAAATCGCGAAGGGAACGACACGTGTGGGCAAATTAAATAGTCGCGATTGGACCGCGTGAGCGAAGTCGTACGACGGTAGAATTCTTGAAGTTCTTCGATGCAAGGAAATCCATGCAGAGCAGAGCAGAGCAGAGCAGCGCTTTTAATACACGGCAATAGTGACCCCACTATTACTCCATTTCACCGGGCTGAAGGCCTCGGCGCGGCCCCCCACTCAGTAGCTTGGAGGAGCCTCCTGATGGGGACCTCCCCTCAACTCATTAAATAACTCCCGAGAAAACGTCGGGGAAATTTGCTCATGTAACAAGTTTAAAACCGTTTTTCCATGTGAGCTTCGAGAATTGGTCAGAAAATTCTCGAAGACTTACGATTTTTGCCTTGTGTAAAACTTCCGAAATTTGCTCATGTAACAAGTTTAAAACCTTTTTTCCATGTGAGCTTCGAGAATTGGTCAGAAAATTCTCGAAGACTTACGATTTTTGCCTTGTGTAAAACTTCCGAAATTTGCTCATGTAACAAGTTTAAAACCTTTTTTCCATGTGAGCTTCGAGAATTGGTCAGAAAATTCTCGAAGACTTACGATTTTTGCCTTGTGTAAAACTACCGCTATGAAGGGGAGGTCATCGCTTTTAATACACGGCAATAGTGACCCCATTATTACTCCACTTCACCGGGCTGAAGGCCTCGGCGCGGCCCCCCACTCAGTAGGTTGGAGGAGCCTCCTGATGGGGACCTCCCCTCGACTCATTAAATAACTCCCGAGAAAACGTCGGGGAAATTTGCTCATGTAACAAGTTTAAAACCTTTTTTCCATGTGAGCTTCGAGAATTGGTCAGAAAATTCTCGAAGACACGATTTTTGCCTTGTGTAAAACTTCCGAAATTTGCTCATGTAACAAGTTTGAAACCTTTTTTCCATGTGAGCTTCGAGAATTGGTCAGAAAATTCTCGAAGACTTACGATTTTTGCCTTGTGTAAAACTACCGCTATGAAGGGGAGGTCATCGCTTTTAATACACGGCAATAATGACCCCATTATTACTCCACTTCACCGGGCTGAAGGCCTCGGCGCGGCCCCCCACTCAGTAGGTTGGAAGAGCCTCCTGATGGGGACCTCCCCTCAACTCATTAAATAACTCCCGAGAAAACGTCGGGGAAATTTGCTCATGTAACAAGTTTAAAACCTTTTTTCCATGTGAGCTTCGAGAATTGGTCAGAAAATTCTCGAAGACTTACGATTTTTGCCTTGCGTAAAACTTCCGAAATTTGCTCATGTAACAAGTTCAAAACCTTTTTTCCATGTGAGCTTCGAGAATTGGTCAGAAAATTCTCGAAGACTTACGATTTTTGCCTTGTGTAAAACTTCCGAAATTTGCTCATGTAACAAGTTTAAAACCTTTTTTCCATGTGAGCTTCGAGAATTGGTCAGAAAATTCTCGAAGACTTACGATTTTTGCCTTGTGTAAAACTTCCGAAATTTGCTCATGTAACAAGTTTAAAACCTTTTTTCCATGTGAGCTTCGAGAATTGGTCAGAAAATTCTCGAAGACTTACGATTTTTGCCTTGTGTAAAACTTCCGAAATTTGCTCATGTAACAAGTTTAAAACCTTTTTTCCATGTGAGCTTCGAGAATTGGTCAGAAAATTCTCGAAGACACGATTTTTGCCTTGTGTAAAACTTCCGAAATTTGCTCATGTAACAAGTTTAAAACCTTTTTTCCATGTGAGCTTCGAGAATTGGTCAGAAAATTCTCGAAGACTTACGATTTTTGCCTTGTGTAAAACTTCCGAAATTTGCTCATGTAACAAGTTTAAAACCTTTTTTCCATGTGAGCTTCGAGAATTGGTCAGAAAATTCTCGAAGACTTACGATTTTTGCCTTGTGTAAAACTTCCGAAATTTGCTCATGTAACAAGTTTAAAACCTTTTTTCCATGTGAGCTTCGAGAATTGGTCAGAAAATTCTCGAAGACTTACGATTTTTGCCTTGTGTAAAACTTCCGAAATTTGCTCATGTAACAAGTTTAAAACCTTTTTTCCATGTGAGCTTCGAGAATTGGTCAGAAAATTCTCGAAGACTTACGATTTTTGCCTTGTGTAAAACTTCCGAAATTTGCTCATGTAACAAGTTTAAAACCTTTTTTCCATGTGAGCTTCGAGAATTGGTCAGAAAATTCTCGAAGACTTACGATTTTTGCCTTGTGTAAAACTTCCGAAATTTGCTCATGTAACAAGTTTAAAACCTTTTTTCCATGTGAGCTTCGAGAATTGGTCAGAAAATTCTCGAAGACTTACGATTTTTGCCTTATGTAAAACTTCCGAAATTTGCTCATGTAACAAGTTTAAAACCTTTTTTCCATGTGAGCTTCGAGAATTGGTCAGAAAATTCTCGAAGACTTACGATTTTTGCCTTGTGTAAAACTTCCGCTATGAAGGGGAGGTCATCGCTTTTAATACACGGCAATAGTGACCCCACTATTACTCCACTTCACCGGGCTGAAGGCCTCGGCGCGGCCCCCCACTCAGTAGGTTGGAGGAGCCTCCTGATGGGGACCTCCCCTCAACTCCCTAAATAATTCCAGAGAACGTAGCCAACCGAGAAATATTGAAAGTTCTTATCATTCAGAGAGTGAAAACGACGGGAAAACATGAGAATTGTGCCCCGGTGACAGTAAAAGTTTGCAGGTGTATGTTTTTAAATGATGATTCAAAATTAAAACCCCTATCAGCTAAAAGAATATCTTCAGACAGGATAAATTTTCACTAACCTTTCTTTTAAAACTTTTCACGAATCCATTTTGCTGAGAGAGTTACAGTATATAATAGCGACACATAAATTATAGCATTTTTACGATCACTCGTTAATAAATCATTTATAGTTGCAGCACCTTTATAATGAGAATAACACTGACTATGTTTTACAAGTGAGGACTGTGCTTGGAGAATTCTCTGAGTCAACACCTTTGTTGTTCAAAATGTTCAAAACCTCCCTTAATCTGAAGATTGTTAATGAAAACTATCATTAGGCAAAAATATTAAAATTATAAATTTGATTGTTCGGTAATGAATTAGTTAAGGTTATAACTGCTACTATCTAAAAACAGCTGCTATAATTTCTTATCTTTCAAAACCTATATATTAGTCTTTTTGCAATCACATTCCATCTTTTTGAAAGAATAAAATAGTTTCGAATCCTTTGCAGCCTCTTTCACTATTTTATGTTCATGACAAGTATTGAACATCACATTATAAAATGATTACCTGTTATTCAAACTTCTTAATTTCCTCATACCTGCGTTTTAGTTTCCTCTGCAATATGTCCATCTCCCCAAGTTCAATGTTCTTCCCCTTGGACATCCTTCCTATGGCAGAAATTTTCCTCTGCTTTGTCTATGCACTTGTGGCGAGCGTCGTTGCGTGAGTAATAGTTATTTCTAAATATGAAAAGGATTATATAGTATTTGTACTACTTTTATAATGAGTCTACAAACCTCCTCCATGTCTTCTTACTGGTTGCACTTTTGCATTTGTGTATCAGTAAAACTTGCGACTTAAATATTGTTCCTTGGAAGTGAAGAAGGCACAGCAGCTAATTTTAACTTTTATATTCTCAATCCTTTTGGGAAAAATGGCTGGAAAAAACCTAGTGATCGTCATTAATACCATTACATTTTATAGCAAACTCTACTTACATTGAAACATACCAGTAAGTCTGTGCTTTCAATCCATGACTTATGGGTTACGTTTAATGTACTTCTTATGACGCTTTCCATCTGTCGGAATAATGTGAAAACAGACACCACACTTTTTGTCACCTTCCACTTACGCACTGTTAACACCGTATCGATAAATCGCGCAATATAAATAATAGTAAACCGAGGCCCAAGCCGAAATGTAAAGAAATGAGATTGTTTAACAGCAACAAATGCTGCTTGGTCTATTCTCTCTTAATTAAAAATATCAAAAATATACCGGAGCCACAGTTTGCGCGCGCAGCCCAGATGTGGTAACACACATCGACGGAAAGGTTACGTTTTAAACAGATGATTATATCTCTGTTCTTTTAAATATCTCCATGAATTACAAATGTATGGTTTCAAAGGCTCACTAAAATTCTTAGATTCTTTAGAAACTTTTCAAGTTCCTTTGAGACATCGGTTCTTGTTAAAATATATTTTGATCGCATTACAAAATAATTGTAATTACTTTAAAAGTGTCATCACTAAAAATTTCTAAGAAAATAGTGCCAAAAAAACCATTAAAAATGTATTAAAGAAACGTTTCCAATATAATATCTTCTTTAAGGCGGTGGCAACATGTTTAAAAATATGTTAAAAACTATACGATTGCAACAAGTAGCTTAGAAATTTGAAATAATTGCAAGTGCAACTCCCCAACTTCTTTCGTTATGCAAGAACTTCTTTAAAAAAAGTTTAAGTTACATTTTGAACACAACTCTACTTTAAAAATATCAGTTATAATTTTTTTACAAACTCCTGAACTCTAATCAGTATTAAAACTAGTTTAAAAACTTTATGGGTTACTTCTTATACTTCATATTATTAGAAATCAACTGCAGTTCATTAAAATCTACATAAATTCTTCAGAAACTCAAAATTTTTTGAAATTCCAAATCAAGTTAGGATAACTGTAACAAAATTCTTTAAATTTGTAACTTAATGATTAGGATAAATTATTCAAATTAAATGCATTATTTCTAAATTTGTTAAATATGCAAATGTGCATTTCGCATATGTTCCAAGCACTAATAAAAAGATAGAAGGAAAATTAAATCTCAAACAACTTAATGAAAAAACACTGATCATTAAAAAATAGTTGTCAATTGGATTTTACCTTTTTGTTCTTGTTCGAAGTTGTTCGCCATTGCACCATTAATGGGCAGGCCCTTTCGCCTTAATACGAAGATGTCGCCACAACCTCGCCAAAGACTTACCTAAAAAGAAGTAAAAACATGTATTAACAACAACGAATCACAGTAATTTGGAAATAATCAGGTTTTTCAAAAAAATCCAAATGAACTAACCTTACAAACAGCTACATCGGTCTTACTGCCCTTATATGAAGTTCTATGCCATTGTCGACGATAATACTCACCTGGAAAATATTTATATTGTTATATATTGAAATACACTAACATAATTAGTACATGAAAAACATTGGCCGTTTAGAATTAAGTGACAAAAATACTAACCATTTGACAATGGCATTTAGGCATGAAACCCACTGCTACAGCTCCTCATCAAATAGGCACATCACTTTCACCAAAATGTTCACCACACACTGAAAACACCTGAAACAACAATGATATTAAAACATGAGCAGTTTATAAAATTGTCATGCAAGTGAATCAAGTGATATTAAAAATATTGCTTCTTGAACAACTTACTAAATCAAATGTGGTAACATATATAATTATTCAATAAATAATTATATATTCCAATTATTTTATTCAATTATGATATCATTTATCCTTGTACTATTTATCTACTTTAGCTGACTAAGTACGGTGACGATAAGTACGGTACAGTGCAATAATGTGACTATAAATAAGTTATTCCATTTTTTTTTATAAGCGAAAAAGCGACTCCTTTTTAATCGATGTTTTTTGCAGCAAATTCTTAAAAAAATACCGCTTTACTAAATTTTCTAGATGCATCGCTGGGGCAAGTACAATTGTTGAAATAAATGATCCCTGGGATAAATATATAGGATTTTTCATAAACTATTCAACCGATCTGTTACCTTCCTCCTACCTATAAGTAGAAGGAAGTACGTCACAGTATAATGGTAAAAAAAATCGGCATCTGAAGCGTTAATTACTGTTTACATTTTATGAATTACCAATAAGAAGGAAAATACTACTAAGAACAATAGAAGACCAATGAACTAACCGTTTGTCATAAGAAAACCCAGTGGTAATCAACAGGTAATCCAAGATAAGGTAATCCAATGGCCACATTTCACTTTTCCGCACCCACACGCGCTCGCGTACACGCGTAAACGCGCTCGACCGAAAACTTACGAGACCCGAAAACTTCGCTCATACTTTAAATGCAAAATACCTAGAGTGCCTAGGTGTCGCTTTCGATACTTTTGATTCGCGAAATCGCGGAAAAGCCCACGTTAATTCCTTCTCAAACCGAAATCGCACTTTATGAGAACGGCGAGACGGAAATCGCGAAGGGAACGACACGTGTGGGCAAATTAAATAGTCGCGATTGGACCGCGTGAGCGAAGTCGTACGACGGTAGAAGAATTCTTGAAGATCTCCACTGTAAGGTAATCCATCCAAAGTTGAAGTAGAAGAATCCTTGAAGGTCTCCGATGCAAGGAAATCCATGCAGAGCAGAGTAGAGCAGAGCAGAGCAGAGCAGAGCAGAGCAGAGCAGAGCAGAGCAGAGCAGAGCAGAGCAGAGCAGAGCAGAGCAGAGCAGAGCAGAGCAGAGCAGAGCAGAGCAGAGCAGAGCAGAGCAGAGCAGAGCAGAGCAGAGCAGAGCAGAGCAGAGCAGAGCAGAGCAGAGCAGAGCAGAGCAGAGCAGAGCAGAGCAGAGCAGAGCAGAGCAGAGCAGAGCAGAGCAGAGCAGAGCAGAGCAGAGGAACAGATCCAGATTTGTTCAGCTTTCAGGAACCACGATGGCGTGAAGGCGATCGACCCAAAACAAGAAAAAGAATGCACGTTATATCTTGAACACGTGACATAACGTCAATATACATAACATGACTTATATAACAAATTGATTTAATAGACAATCGGCAATAGAAAAGAAACCGTGACGTTCCCAGGTGGTTTTTTACAAGTACGTCACAGTATAATGGTAAAAATAATCGGCATCTGAACCGTTAATTACTGATTACATTTCATGAATTACCAATAAGAAGGAAAATACTACTAAGAACAATATAAGACCAATGAACTAACCGTTTCTCATGAAAAGAACCAAGAGGTAGTCAAAATGTAATCCAATATAGGGTAATCCAATATAAGTTAATCCAAAGGCTACACTTCACTTCACTTTTCCGCACCCACACGCGCTCACGTACACGCGTAAACGCGTAAACGCGCTCGACCGAAAACTTACGAGACCCGAAAACTTCGCTCATACTGTAAATGTAAAATACCTAGAGTGCCTAGGTTACGTTTTCGATACTTTTGATTCGCGAAATCGCGGAAAAGCCCACGTTAATTCGTTCCCAAACCGAAATCGCACTTTATGAAACGGCGAGACGGAAATCGCGAAGGGAACGACACGTGTGGGCAAATTAAATAGTCGCGATTGGACCGCGTGAGCGAAGTCGTACGACGGTAGAAGAATTCTTGAAGATCTCCACTGTAAGGTAATCCATCCAAAGTTGAAGTAGAAGAATCCTTGAAGGTCTCCGATGCAAGGAAATCCATGCAGAGCAGAGTAGAGCAGAGCAGAGCAGAACAGAGCAGAGCAGAGCAGAGCAGAGCAGAGCAGAGCAGAGTGAGCAGAGCAGAGCAGAGCAGAGCAGAGCAGAGGAACAGATCCAGATTTGTTCAGCTTTCAGGAACCACGATGGCGTGAAGGCGATCGACCGAAAACAAGGAAAATAATGCATGTTATTAAACACGTGACATAACGTTAATATACATAACACATAACGTGACGTGACATAATAAATAGATTTATTAGACAATCGGCAATAGAAAAGAAACCGTGACGTTCCCAGGTGGTTTTTTACAAGTACGTCACAGTATAATGGTAAAAATAATCGGCATCTGAAGCGTTAATTACTGATTACATTTCATGAATTACCAATAAGAAGGAAAATACTACTAAGAACAATATAAGACCAATGAACTAACCGTTTCTCATGAAAAGAACCAAGAGGTAGTCAAAATGTAATCCAATATAGGGTAATCCAATATAAGGTAATCCAAAGGCTACACTTCACTTCACTTTTCCGCACCCACACGCGCTCACGTACACGCGTAAACGCGTAAACGCGCTCGACCGAAAACTTACGAGACCCGAAAACTTCGCTCATACTGTAAATGTAAAATACCTAGAGTGCCTAGGTTACGTTTTCGATACTTTTGATTCGCGAAATCGCGGAAAAGCCCACGTTAATTCGTTCCCAAACCGAAATCGCACTTTATGAAACGGCGAGACGGAAATCGCGAAGGGAACGACACGTGTGGGCAAATTAAATGGTCGCGATTGGACCGCGTGAGCGAAGTCGTACGACGGTAGAATTCTTGAAGTTCTTCGATGCAAGGAAATCCATGCAGAGCAGAGCAGAGCAGAGCAGCGCTTTTAATACACGGCAATAGTGACCCCACTATTACTCCATTTCACCGGGCTGAAGGCCTCGGCGCGGCCCCCCACTCAGTAGCTTGGAGGAGCCTCCTGATGGGGACCTCCCCTCAACTCATTAAATAACTCCCGAGAAAACGTCGGGGAAATTTGCTCATGTAACAAGTTTAAAACCTTTTTTCCATGTGAGCTTCGAGAATTGGTCAGAAAATTCTCGAAGGCTTACGATTTTTGCCTTGTGTAAAACTTCCGAAATTTGCTCATGTAACAAGTTTAAAACCTTTTTTCCATGTGAGCTTCGAGAATTGGTCAGAAAATTCTCGAAGACTTACGATTTTTGCCTTGTGTAAAACTACCGCTATGAAGGGGAGGTCATCGCTTTTAATACACGGCAATAGTGACCCCATTATTACTCCACTTCACCGGGCTGAAGGCCTCGGCGCGGCCCCCCACTCAGTAGGTTGGAGGAGCCTCCTGATGGGGACCTCCCCTCGACTCATTAAATAACTCCCGAGAAAACGTCGGGGAAATTTGCTCATGTAACAAGTTTAAAACCTTTTTTCCATGTGAGCTTCGAGAATTGGTCAGAAAATTCTCGAAGACTTACGATTTTTGCCTTGTGTAAAACTTCCGAAATTTGCTCATGTAACAAGTTTAAAACCTTTTTTCCATGTGAGCTTCGAGAATTGGTCAGAAAATTCTCGAAGACTTACGATTTTTGCCTTGTGTAAAACTTCCGAAATTTGGTCATGTAACAAGTTTAAAACCTTTTTTCCATGTGAGCTTCGAGAATTGGTCAGAAAATTCTCCAAGACTTACGATTTTTGCCTTGTGTAAAACTTCCGAAATTTGCTCATGTAACAAGTTTAAAACCTTTTTTCCATGTGAGCTTCGAGAATTGGTCAGAAAATTCTCGAAGACTTACGATTTTTGCCTTGTGTAAAACTACCGCTATGAAGGGGAGGTCATCGCTTTTAATACACGGCAATAGTGACCCCATTATTACTCCACTTCACCGGGCTGAAGGCCTCGGCGCGGCCCCCCACTCAGTAGGTTGGAGGAGCCTCCTGATGGGGACCTCCCCTCAACTCATTAAATAACTCCCGAGAAAACGTCGGGGAAATTTGCTCATGTAACAAGTTTAAAACCGTTTTTCCATGTGAGCTTCGAGAATTGGTCAGAAAATTCTCGAAGACTTACGATTTTTGCCTTGTGTAAAACTTCCGAAATTTGCTCATGTAACAAGTTTAAAACCTTTTTTCCATGTGAGCTTCGAGAATTGGTCAGAAAATTCTCGAAGACTTACGATTTTTGCCTTGTGTAAAACTACCGCTATGAAGGGGAGGTCATCGCTTTTAATACACGGCAATAGTGACCCCATTATTACTCCACTTCACCGGGCTGAAGGCCTCGGCGCGGCCCCCCACTCAGTAGGTTGGAGGAGCCTCCTGATGGGGACCTCCCCTCAACTCATTAAATAACTCCCGAGAAAACGTCGGGGAAATTTGCTCATGTAACAAGTTTAAAACCTTTTTTCCATGTGAGCTTCGAGAATTGGTCAGAAAATTCTCGAAGACTTACGATTTTTGCCTTGTGTAAAACTTCCGAAATTTGCTCATGTAACAAGTTTAAAACCTTTTTTCCATGTGAGCTTCGAGAATTGGTCAGAAAATTCTCGAAGACTTACGATTTTTGCCTTGTGTAAAACTACCGCTATGAAGGGGAGGTCATCGCTTTTAATACACGGCAATAGTGACCCCATTATTACTCCACTTCACCGGGCTGAAGGCCTCGGCGCGGCCCCCCACTCAGTAGGTTGGAGGAACCTCCTGATGGGGACCTCCCCTCAACTCATTAAATAACTCCCGAGAAAACGTCGGGGAAATTTGCTCATGTAACAAGTTTAAAACCTTTTTTCCATGTGAGCTTCGAGAATTGGTCAGAAAATTCTCGAAGACTTACGATTTTTGCCTTGTGTAAAACTTCCGAAATTTGCTCATGTAACAAGTTTAAAACCTTTTTTCCATGTGAGCTTCGAGAATTGGTCAGAAAATTCTCGAAGACTTACGATTTTTGCCTTGTGTAAAACTTCCGAAATTTGCTCATGTAACAAGTTTAAAACCTTTTTTCCATGTGAGCTTCGAGAATTGGTCAGAAAATTCTCCAAGACTTACGATTTTTGCCTTGTGTAAAACTACCGCTATGAAGGGGAGGTCGTCGCTTTTAATACACGGCAATAGTGACCCCACTATTACTCCACTTCACCGGGCTGAAGGCCTCGGCGCGGCCCCCCACTCAGTAGGTTGGAGGAGCCTCCTGATGGGGACCTCCCCTCAACTCATTAAATAACTCCCGAGAAAACGTCGGGGAAATTTGCTCATGTAACAAGTTTAATACCTTTTTTCCATGTGAGCTTCGAGAATTGGTCAGAAAATTCTCGAAGACTTACGATTTTTGCCTTGTGTAAAACTTCCTAAATTTGCTCATGTAACAAGTTTAAAACCTTTTTTCCATGTGAGCTTCGAGAATTGGTCAGAAAATTCTCGAAGACTTACGATTTTTGCCTTGTGTAAAACTTCCGAAATTTGCTCATGTAACAAGTTTAAAACCTTTTTTCCATGTGAGCTTCGAGAATTGGTCAGAAAATTCTCGAAGACTTTCGATTTTTGCCTTGTGTAAAACTACCGCTATGAAGGGGAGGTCATCGCTTTTAATACACGGCAATAGTGACCCCACTATTACTCCACTTCACCGGGCTGAAGGCCTCGGCGCGGCCCCCCACTCAGTAGGTTGGAGGAGCCTCCTGATGGGGACCTCCCCTCAACTCATTAAATAACTTCCGAGAAAACTTCGGGGAAATTTGCTCATGTAACAAGTTTAAAACCTTTTTTCCATGTGAGCTTCGAGAATTGGTCAGAAAATTCTCGAAGACTTACGATTTTTGCCTTGTGTAAAACTTCCGAAATTTGCTCATGTAACAAGTTTAAAACCTTTTTTCCATGTGAGCTTCGAGAATTGGTCAGAAAATTCTCGAAGACTTACGATTTTTGCCTTGTGTAAAACTTCCGAAATTTGCTCATGTAACAAGTTTAAAACCTTTTTTCCATGTGAGCTTCGAGAATTGGTCAGAAAATTCTCCAAGACTTACGATTTTTGCCTTGTGTAAAACTTCCGAAATTTGCTCATGTAACAAGTTTAAAACCTTTTTTCCATGTGAGCTTCGAGAATTGGTCAGAAAATTCTCGAAGACTTACGATTTTTGCCTTGTGTTAAACTTCCGCTATGAAGGGGAGGTCATCGCTTTGAATACACGGCAATAGTGACCCCACTATTACTCCACTTCACCGGGCTGAAGGCCTCGGCGCGGCCCCCCACTCAGTAGGTTGGAGGAGCCTCCTGATGGGGACCTCCCCTCAACTCATTAAATAACTCCCGAGAAAACGTCGGGGAAATTTGCTCATGTAACAAGTTTAAAACCTTTTTTCCATGTGAGCTTCGAGAATTGGTCAGAAAATTCTCGAAGACTTACGATTTTTGCCTTGTGTAAAACTTCCGAAATTTGCTCATGTAACAAGTTTAAAACCTTTTTTCCATGTGAGCTTCGAGAATTGGTCAGAAAATTCTCGAAGACTTACGATTTTTGCCTTGTGTAAAACTACCGCTATGAAGGGGAGGTCATCGCTTTTAATACACGGCAATAGTGACCCCACTATTACTCCACTTCACCGGGCTGAAGGCCTCGGCGCGGCCCCCCACTCAGTAGGTTGGAGGAGCCTCCTGATGGGGACCTCCCCTCAACTCATTAAATAACTCCCGAGAAAACGTCGGGGAAATTTGCTCATGTAACAAGTTTAAAACCTTTTTTCCATGTGAGCTTCGAGAATTGGTCAGAAAATTCTCGAAGACACGATTTTTGCCTTGTGTAAAACTTCCGAAATTTGCTCATGTAACAAGTTTGAAACCTTTTTTCCATGTGAGCTTCGAGAATTGGTCAGAAAATTCTCGAAGACTTACGATTTTTGCCTTGTGTAAAACTACCGCTATGAAGGGGAGGTCATCGCTTTTAATACACGGCAATAATGACCCCATTATTACTCCACTTCACCGGGCTGAAGGCCTCGGCGCGGCCCCCCACTCAGTAGGTTGGAAGAGCCTCCTGATGGGGACCTCCCCTCAACTCATTAAATAACTCCCGAGAAAACGTCGGGGAAATTTGCTCATGTAACAAGTTTAAAACCTTTTTTCCATGTGAGCTTCGAGAATTGGTCAGAAAATTCTCGAAGACTTACGATTTTTGCCTTGCGTAAAACTTCCGAAATTTGCTCATGTAACAAGTTCAAAACCTTTTTTCCATGTGAGCTTCGAGAATTGGTCAGAAAATTCTCGAAGACTTACGATTTTTGCCTTGTGTAAAACTTCCGAAATTTGCTCATGTAACAAGTTTAAAACCTTTTTTCCATGTGAGCTTCGAGAATTGGTCAGAAAATTCTCGAAGACTTACGATTTTTGCCTTGTGTAAAACTTCCGAAATTTGCTCATGTAACAAGTTTAAAACCTTTTTTCCATGTGAGCTTCGAGAATTGGTCAGAAAATTCTCCAAGACTTACGATTTTTGCCTTGTGTAAAACTACCGCTATGAAGGGGAGGTCGTCGCTTTTAATACACGGCAATAGTGACCCCACTATTACTCCACTTCACCGGGCTGAAGGCCTCGGCGCGGCCCCCCACTCAGTAGGTTGGAGGAGCCTCCTGATGGGGACCTCCCCTCAACTCATTAAATAACTCCCGAGAAAACGTCGGGGAAATTTGCTCATGTAACAAGTTTAATACCTTTTTTCCATGTGAGCTTCGAGAATTGGTCAGAAAATTCTCCAAGACTTACGATTTTTGCCTTGTGTAAAACTTCCGAAATTTGCTCATATAACAAGTTTAAAACCTTTTTTCCATGTGAGCTTCGAGAATTGGTCAGAAAATTCTCGAAGACTTACGATTTTTGCCTTGTGTAAAACTACCGCTATGAAGGGGAGGTCATCGCTTTTAATACACGGCAATAGTGACCCCATTATTACTCCACTTCACCGGGCTGAAGGCCTCGGCGCGGCCCCCCACTCAGTAGGTTGGAGGAACCTCCTGATGGGGACCTCCCCTCAACTCATTAAATAACTCCCGAGAAAACGTCGGGGAAATTTGCTCATGTAACAAGTTTAAAACCTTTTTTCCATGTGAGCTTCGAGAATTGGTCAGAAAATTCTCGAAGACTTACGATTTTTGCCTTGTGTAAAACTTCCGAAATTTGCTCATGTAACAAGTTTAAAACCTTTTTTCCATGTGAGCTTCGAGAATTGGTCAGAAAATTCTCGAAGACTTACGATTTTTGCCTTGTGTAAAACTTCCAAAATTTGCTCATGTAACAAGTTTAAAACCTTTTTTCCATGTGAGCTTCGAGAATTGGTCAGAAAATTCTCCAAGACTTACGATTTTTGCCTTGTGTAAAACTTCCGAAATTTGCTCATGTAACAAGTTTAAAACCTTTTTTCCATGTGAGCTTCGAGAATTGGTCAGAAAATTCTCGAAGACTTACGATTTTTGCCTTGTGTAAAACTTCCGAAATTTGCTCATGTAACAAGTTTAAAACCTTTTTTCCATGTGAGCTTCGAGAATTGGTCAGAAAATTCTCCAAGACTTACGATTTTTGCCTTGTGTAAAACTTCCGAAATTTGCTCATGTAACAAGTTTAAAACCTTTTTTCCATGTGAGCTTCGAGAATTGGTCAGAAAATTCTCGAAGACTTACGATTTTTGCCTTGTGTAAAACTTCCGAAATTTGCTCATGTAACAAGTTTAAAACCTTTTTTCCATGTGAGCTTCGAGAATTGGTCAGAAAATTCTCGAAGACTTACGATTTTTGCCTTGTGTAAAACTACCGCTATGAAGGGGAGGTCATCGCTTTTAATACACGGCAATAGTGACCCCATTATTACTCCACTTCACCGGGCTGAAGGCCTCGGCGCGGCCCCCCACTCAGTAGGTTGGAGGAACCTCCTGATGGGGACCTCCCCTCAACTCATTAAATAACTCCCGAGAAAACGTCGGGGAAATTTGCTCATGTAACAAGTTTAAAACCTTTTTTCCATGTGAGCTTCGAGAATTGGTCAGAAAATTCTCGAAGACTTACGATTTTTGCCTTGTGTAAAACTTCCGAAATTTGCTCATGTAACAAGTTTAAAACCTTTTTTCCATGTGAGCTTCGAGAATTGGTCAGAAAATTCTCGAAGACTTACGATTTTTGCCTTGTGTAAAACTTCCGAAATTTGCTCATGTAACAAGTTTAAAACCTTTTTTCCATGTGAGCTTCGAGAATTGGTCAGAAAATTCTCCAAGACTTACGATTTTTGCCTTGTGTAAAACTTCCGAAATTTGCTCATGTAACAAGTTTAAAACCTTTTTTCCATGTGAGCTTCGAGAATTGGTCAGAAAATTCTCGAAGACTTACGATTTTTGCCTTGTGTTAAACTTCCGCTATGAAGGGGAGGTCATCGCTTTTAATACACGGCAATAGTGACCCCACTATTACTCCACTTCACCGGGCTGAAGGCCTCGGCGCGGCCCCCCACTCAGTAGGTTGGAGGAACCTCCTGATGGGGACCTCCCCTCAACTCATTAAATAACTCCCGAGAAAACGTCGGGGAAATTTGCTCATGTAACAAGTTTAAAACCTTTTTTCCATGTGAGCTTCGAGAATTGGTCAGAAAATTCTCGAAGACTTACGATTTTTGCCTTGTGTAAAACTTCCGAAATTTGCTCATGTAACAAGTTTAAAACCTTTTTTCCATGTGAGCTTCGAGAATTGGTCAGAAAATTCTCGAAGACTTACGATTTTTGCCTTGTGTAAAACTACCGCTATGAAGGGGAGGTCATCGCTTTTAATACACGGCAATAGTGACCCCACTATTACTCCACTTCACCGGGCTGAAGGCCTCGGCGCGGCCCCCCACTCAGTAGGTTGGAGGAGCCTCCTGATGGGGACCTCCCCTCAACTCATTAAATAACTCCCGAGAAAACGTCGGGGAAATTTGCTCATGTAACAAGTTTAAAACCTTTTTTCCATGTGAGCTTCGAGAATTGGTCAGAAAATTCTCGAAGACTTACGATTTTTGCCTTGTGTAAAACTTCCGAAATTTGCTCATGTAACAAGTTTAAAACCTTTTTTCCATGTGAGCTTCGAGAATTGGTCAGAAAATTCTCGAAGACTTACGATTTTTGCCTTGTGTAAAACTTCCGAAATTTGCTCATGTAACAAGTTTAAAACCTTTTTTCCATGTGAGCTTCGAGAATTGGTCAGAAAATTCTCGAAGACTTACGATTTTTGCCTTGTGTAAAACTTCCGAAATTTGCTCATGTAACAAGTTTAAAACCTTTTTTCCATGTGAGCTTCGAGAATTGGTCAGAAAATTCTCCAAGACTTACGATTTTTGCCTTGTGTAAAACTACCGCTATGAAGTGGAGGTCGTCGCTTTTAATACACGGCAATAGTGACCCCACTATTACTCCACTTCACCGGGCTGAAGGCCTTGGCGCGGCCCCCCACTCAGTAGGTTGGAGGAGCCTCCTGATGGGGACCTCCCCTCAACTCATTAAATAACTCCCGAGAAAACGTCGGGGAAATTTGCTCATGTAACAAGTTTAATACCTTTTTTCCATGTGAGCTTCGAGAATTGGTCAGAAAATTCTCGAAGACTTACGATTTTTGCCTTGTGTAAAACTTCCGAAATTTGCTCATGTAATAAGTTTAAAACCTTTTTTCCATGTGAGCTTCGAGAATTGGTCAGAAAATTCTCGAAGACTTACGATTTATGCCTTGTGTAAAACTACCGCTATGAAGGGGAGGTCATCGCTTTTAATACACGGCAATAGTGACCCCACTATTACTCCACTTCACCGGGCTGAAGGCCTCGGCGCGGCCCCCCACTCAGTAGGTTGGAGGAGCCTCCTGATGGGGACCTCCCCTCAACTCATTAAATAACTCCCGAGAAAACGTCGGGGAAATTTGCTCATGTAACAAGTTTAAAACCTTTTTTCCATGTGAGCTTCGAGAATTGGTCAGAAAATTCTCGAAGACACGATTTTTGCCTTGTGTAAAACTTCCGAAATTTGCTCATGTAACAAGTTTAAAACCTTTTTTCCATGTGAGCTTCGAGAATTGGTTAGAAAATTCTCGAAGACACGATTTTTGCCTTGTGTAAAACTTCCGAAATTTGGTCATGTAACAAGTTTAAAACCTTTTTTCCATGTGAGCTTCGAGAATTGGTCAGAAAATTCTCGAAGACTTACGATTTTTGCCTTGTGTAAAACTTCCGAAATTTGCTCATGTAACAAGTTTAAAACCTTTTTTCCATGTGAGCTTCGAGAATTGGTCAGAAAATTCTCGAAGACTTACGATTTTTGCCTTGTGTAAAACTTCCGAAATTTGCTCATGTAACAAGTTTAAAACCTTTTTTCCATGTGAGCTTCGAGAATTGGTCAGAAAATTCTCCAAGACTTACGATTTTTGCCTTGTGTAAAACTTCCGAAATTTGCTCATGTAACAAGTTTAAAACCTTTTTTCCATGTGAGCTTCGAGAATTGGTCAGAAAATTCTCGAAGACTTACGATTTTTGCCTTGTGTAAAACTTCCGAAATTTGCTCATGTAACAAGTTTAAAACCTTTTTTCCATGTGAGCTTCGAGAATTGGTCAGAAAATTCTCGAAGACTTACGATTTTTGCCTTGTGTAAAACTACCGCTATGAAGGGGAGGTCATCGCTTTTAATACACGGCAATAGTGACCCCATTATTACTCCACTTCACCGGGCTGAAGGCCTCGGCGCGGCCCCCCACTCAGTAGGTTGGAGGAACCTCCTGATGGGGACCTCCCCTCAACTCATTAAATAACTCCCGAGAAAACGTCGGGGAAATTTGCTCATGTAACAAGTTTAAAACCTTTTTTCCATGTGAGCTTCGAGAATTGGTCAGAAAATTCTCGAAGACTTACGATTTTTGCCTTGTGTAAAACTTCCGAAATTTGCTCATGTAACAAGTTTAAAACCTTTTTTCCATGTGAGCTTCGAGAATTGGTCAGAAAATTCTCGAAGACTTACGATTTTTGCCTTGTGTAAAACTTCCGAAATTTGCTCATGTAACAAGTTTAAAACCTTTTTTCCATGTGAGCTTCGAGAATTGGTCAGAAAATTCTCCAAGACTTACGATTTTTGCCTTGTGTAAAACTTCCGAAATTTGCTCATGTAACAAGTTTAAAACCTTTTTTCCATGTGAGCTTCGAGAATTGGTCAGAAAATTCTCGAAGACTTACGATTTTTGCCTTGTGTTAAACTTCCGCTATGAAGGGGAGGTCATCGCTTTTAATACACGGCAATAGTGACCCCACTATTACTCCACTTCACCGGGCTGAAGGCCTCGGCGCGGCCCCCCACTCAGTAGGTTGGAGGAACCTCCTGATGGGGACCTCCCCTCAACTCATTAAATAACTCCCGAGAAAACGTCGGGGAAATTTGCTCATGTAACAAGTTTAAAACCTTTTTTCCATGTGAGCTTCGAGAATTGGTCAGAAAATTCTCGAAGACTTACGATTTTTGCCTTGTGTAAAACTTCCGAAATTTGCTCATGTAACAAGTTTAAAACCTTTTTTCCATGTGAGCTTCGAGAATTGGTCAGAAAATTCTCGAAGACTTACGATTTTTGCCTTGTGTAAAACTACCGCTATGAAGGGGAGGTCATCGCTTTTAATACACGGCAATAGTGACCCCACTATTACTCCACTTCACCGGGCTGAAGGCCTCGGCGCGGCCCCCCACTCAGTAGGTTGGAGGAGCCTCCTGATGGGGACCTCCCCTCAACTCATTAAATAACTCCCGAGAAAACGTCGGGGAAATTTGCTCATGTAACAAGTTTAAAACCTTTTTTCCATGTGAGCTTCGAGAATTGGTCAGAAAATTCTCGAAGACACGATTTTTGCCTTGTGTAAAACTTCCGAAATTTGCTCATGTAACAAGTTTAAAACCTTTTTTCCATGTGAGCTTCGAGAATTGGTCAGAAAATTCTCGAAGACTTACGATTTTTGCCTTGTGTAAAACTTCCGAAATTTGCTCATGTAACAAGTTTAAAACCTTTTTTCCATGTGAGCTTCGAGAATTGGTCAGAAAATTCTCGAAGACTTACGATTTTTGCCTTGTGTAAAACTTCCGAAATTTGCTCATGTAATAAGTTTAAAACCTTTTTTCCATGTGAGCTTCGAGAATTGGTCAGAAAATTCTCGAAGACTTACGATTTATGCCTTGTGTAAAACTACCGCTATGAAGGGGAGGTCATCGCTTTTAATACACGGCAATAGTGACCCCACTATTACTCCACTTCACCGGGCTGAAGGCCTCGGCGCGGCCCCCCACTCAGTAGGTTGGAGGAGCCTCCTGATGGGGACCTCCCCTCAACTCATTAAATAACTCCCGAGAAAACGTCGGGGAAATTTGCTCATGTAACAAGTTTAAAACCTTTTTTCCATGTGAGCTTCGAGAATTGGTCAGAAAATTCTCGAAGACTTACGATTTTTGCCTTGTGTAAAACTTCCGAAATTTGCTCATGTAACAAGTTTAAAACTTTTTTCCATGTGAGCTTCGAGAATTGGTCAGAAAATTCTCGAAGACACGATTTTTGCCTTGTGTAAAACTTCCGAAATTTGCTCATGTAACAAGTTTAAAACCTTTTTTCCATGTGAGCTTCGAGAATTGGTCAGAAAATTCTCGAAGACTTACGATTTTTGTCTTGTGTAAAACTACCGCTATGAAGGGGAGGTCATCGCTTTTAATACACGGCAATAGTGACCCCACTATTACTCCACTTCACCGGGCTGAAGGCCTCGGCGCGGCCCCCCACTCAGTAGGTTGGTGGAGCCTCCTGATGGGGACCTCCCCTCAACTCATTAAATAACTCCCGAGAAAACTTCGGGGAAATTTGCTCATGTAACAAGTTTAAAACCTTTTTTCCATGTGAGCTTCGAGAATTGGTCAGAAAATTCTCGAAGACACGATTTTTGCCTTGTGTAAAACTTCCGAAATTTGCTCATGTAACAAGTTTAAAACTTTTTTCCATGTGAGCTTCGAGAATTGGTCAGAAAATTCTCGAAGACACGATTTTTGCCTTGTGTAAAACTTCCGAAATTTGCTCATGTAACAAGTTTAAAACCTTTTTTCCATGTGAGCTTCGAGAATTGGTCAGAAAATTCTCGAAGACTTACGATTTTTGCCTTGTGTAAAACTTCCGAAATTTGCTCATGTAACAAGTTTAAAACCTTTTTTCCATGTGAGCTTCGAGAATTGGTCAGAAAATTCTCGAAGACTTACGATTTTTGTCTTGTGTAAAACTACCGCTATGAAGGGGAGGTCATCGCTTTTAATACACGGCAATAGTGACCCCACTATTACTCCACTTCACCGGGCTGAAGGCCTCGGCGCGGCCCCCCACTCAGTAGGTTGGTGGAGCCTCCTGATGGGGACCTCCCCTCAACTCATTAAATAACTCCCGAGAAAACTTCGGGGAAATTTGCTCATGTAACAAGTTTAAAACCTTTTTTCCATGTGAGCTTCGAGAATTGGTCAGAAAATTCTCGAAGACTTACGATTTTTGCCTTGTGTAAAACTTCCGAAATTTGCTCATGTAACAAGTTTAAAACTTTTTTCCATGTGAGCTTCGAGAATTGGTCAGAAAATTCTCGAAGACTTACGATTTTTGCCTTGTGTAAAACTTCCGAAATTTGCTCATGTAACAAGTTTAAAACCTTTTTTCCATGTGAGCTTCGAGAATTGGTCAGAAAATTCTCGAAGACTTACGATTTTTGCCTTGTGTAAAACTTCCGAAATTTGCTCATGTAACAAGTTTAAAACTTTTTTCCATGTGAGCTTCGAGAATTGGTCAGAAAATTCTCGAAGACTTACGATTTTTGCCTTGTGTAAAACTTCCGAAATTTGCTCATGTAACAAGTTTAAAACTTTTTTCCATGTGAGCTTCGAGAATTGGTCAGAAAATTCTCGAAGACACGATTTTTGCCTTGTGTAAAACTTCCGAAATTTGCTCATGTAACAAGTTTAAAACCTTTTTTCCATGTGAGCTTCGAGAATTGGTCAGAAAATTCTCGAAGACTTACGATTTTTGCCTTGTGTAAAACTTCCGAAATTTGCTCATGTAACAAGTTTAAAACTTTTTTCCATGTGAGCTTCGAGAATTGGTCAGAAAATTCTCGAAGACTTACGATTTTTGCCTTGTGTAAAACTTCCGAAATTTGCTCATGTAACAAGTTTAAAACCTTTTTTCCATGTGAGCTTCGAGAATTGGTCAGAAAATTCTCGAAGACTTACGATTTTTGCCTTGTGTAAAACTACCGCTATGAAGGGGAGGTCATCGCTTTTAATACACGGCAATAGTGACCCCACTATTACTCCACTTCACCGGGCTGAAGGCCTCGGCGCGGCCCCCCACTCAGTAGGTTGGTGGAGCCTCCTGATGGGGACCTCCCCTCAACTCATTAAATAACTCCCGAGAAAACTTCGGGGAAATTTGCTCATGTAACAAGTTTAAAACCTTTTTTCCATGTGAGCTTCGAGAATTGGTCAGAAAATTCTCGAAGACTTACGATTTTTGCCTTGTGTAAAACTTCCGAAATTTGCTCATGTAACAAGTTTAAAACCTTTTTTCCATGTGAGCTTCGAGAATTGGTCAGAAAATTCTCGAAGACTTACGATTTTTGCCTTGTGTAAAACTTCCGAAATTTGCTCATGTAACAAGTTTAAAACCTTTTTTCCATGTGAGCTTCGAGAATTGGTCAGAAAATTCTCGAAGACTTACGATTTTTGCCTTGTGTAAAACTACCGCTATGAAGGGGAGGTCATCGCTTTTAATACACGGCAATAGTGACCCCACTATTACTCCACTTCACCGGGCTGAAGGCCTCGGCGCGGCCCCCCACTCAGTAGGTTGGTGGAGCCTCCTGATGGGGACCTCCCCTCAACTCATTAAATAACTCCCGAGAAAACTTCGGGGAAATTTGCTCATGTAACAAGTTTAAAACCTTTTTTCCATGTGAGCTTCGAGAATTGGTCAGAAAATTCTCGAAGACTTACGATTTTTGCCTTGCGTAAAACTTCCGAAATTTGCTCATGTAACAAGTTTAAAACCTTTTTTCCATGTGAGCTTCGAGAATTGGTCAGAAAATTCTCGAAGACTTACGATTTTTGCCTTGTGTAAAACTTCCGAAATTTGCTCATGTAACAAGTTTAAAACTTTTTTCCATGTGAGCTTCGAGAATTGGTCAGAAAATTCTCGAAGACTTACGATTTTTGCCTTGTGTAAAACTTCCGAAATTTGCTCATGTAACAAGTTTAAAACCTTTTTTCCATGTGAGCTTCGAGAATTGGTCAGAAAATTCTCGAAGACTTACGATTTTTGCCTTGTGTAAAACTTCCGAAATTTGCTCATGTAACAAGTTTAAAACTTTTTTCCATGTGAGCTTCGAGAATTGGTCAGAAAATTCTCGAAGACTTACGATTTTTGCCTTGTGTAAAACTTCCGAAATTTGCTCATGTAACAAGTTTAAAACCTTTTTTCCATGTGAGCTTCGAGAATTGGTCAGAAAATTCTCGAAGACTTACGATTTTTGCCTTGAGTAAAACTTCCGAAATTTGCTCATGTAACAAGTTTAAAACTTTTTTCCATGTGAGCTTCGAGAATTGGTCAGAAAATTCTCGAAGACTTACGATTTTTGCCTTGTGTAAAACTTCCGAAATTTGCTCATGTAACAAGTTTAAAACCTTTTTTCCATGTGAGCTTCGAGAATTGGTCAGAAAATTCTCGAAGACTTACGATTTTTGCCTTGTGTAAAACTACCGCTATGAAGGGGAGGTCATCGCTTTTAATACACGGCAATAGTGACCCCACTATTACTCCACTTCACCGGGCTGAAGGCCTCGGCGCGGCCCCCCACTCAGTAGGTTGGAGGAGCCTCCTGATGGGGACCTCCCCTCAACTCATTAAATAACTCCCGAGAAAACGTCGGGGAAATTTGCTCATGTAACAAGTTTAAAACCTTTTTTCCATGTGAGCTTCGAGAATTGGTCAGAAAATTCTCGAAGACTTACGATTTTTGCCTTGTGTAAAACTTCCGAAATTTGCTCATGTAACAAGTTTAAAACTTTTTTCCATGTGAGCTTCGAGAATTGGTCAGAAAATTCTCGAAGACTTACGATTTTTGCCTTGTGTAAAACTTCCGAAATTTGCTCATGTAACAAGTTTAAAACCTTTTTTCCATGTGAGCTTCGAGAATTGGTCAGAAAATTCTCGAAGACTTACGATTTTTGTCTTGTGTAAAACTACCGCTATGAAGGGGAGGTCATCGCTTTTAATACACGGCAATAGTGACCCCACTATTACTCCACTTCACCGGGCTGAAGGCCTCGGCGCGGCCCCCCACTCAGTAGGTTGGTGGAGCCTCCTGATGGGGACCTCCCCTCAACTCATTAAATAACTCCCGAGAAAACTTCGGGGAAATTTGCTCATGTAACAAGTTTAAAACCTTTTTTCCATGTGAGCTTCGAGAATTGGTCAGAAAATTCTCGAAGACTTACGATTTTTGCCTTGTGTAAAACTTCCGAAATTTGCTCATGTAACAAGTTTAAAACCTTTTTTCCATGTGAGCTTCGAGAATTGGTCAGAAAATTCTCGAAGACTTACGATTTTTGCCTTGTGTAAAACTTCCGAAATTTGCTCATGTAACAAGTTTAAAACCTTTTTTCCATGTGAGCTTCGAGAATTGGTCAGAAAATTCTCGAAGACTTACGATTTTTGCCTTGTGTAAAACTACCGCTATGAAGGGGAGGTCATCGCTTTTAATACACGGCAATAGTGACCCCACTATTACTCCACTTCACCGGGCTGAAGGCCTCGGCGCGGCCCCCCACTCAGTAGGTTGGAGGAGCCTCCTGATGGGGACCTCCCCTCAACTCATTAAATAACTCCCGAGAAAACGTCGGGGAAATTTGCTCATGTAACAAGTTTAAAACCTTTTTTCCATGTGAGCTTCGAGAATTGGTCAGAAAATTCTCGAAGACTTACGATTTTTGCCTTGTGTAAAACTTCCGAAATTTGCTCATGTAACAAGTTTAAAACTTTTTTCCATGTGAGCTTCGAGAATTGGTCAGAAAATTCTCGAAGACTTACGATTTTTGCCTTGTGTAAAACTTCCGAAATTTGCTCATGTAACAAGTTTAAAACCTTTTTTCCATGTGAGCTTCGAGAATTGGTCAGAAAATTCTCGAAGGCACGATTTTTGCCTTGTGTAAAACTACCGCTATGAAGGGGAGGTCATCGCTTTTAATACACGGCAATAGTGACCCCACGTGCGGACGGTTAAAATTACATTAAATAGCGGACTTAAAAAGTAGAAGAAGGGACCGAGAGTGGGGAAATTTCAAGCTTCAAATTATAGAGAATTAGAAAAAAATGAAATGAATTGGGCCTGTATTGCGTTAAAAATTTGAAAGTCCGGAATTCCTAATTTCTACGCGAGTAAGAATATTTTTATTTCGACGGCATTTCTTGGAAAATACGGGAAAATTAGGGACACCTTCCAGAATCTAAAAGAAGTTGAAACTCGAATGAACTTAATTTGTGAAAATAATTTTTATAAAGAAATAATTTCATTACTCCTCACTAAAGTGATGCAACTTAATCACAATTCAGTCATATTACGCGAGAATGGAGAATTGCTCAGAAAATTCTCCAAAGCATGAGGGTAATGTTTCCTTGCTTTTGCGAAAACCTAATACCACAGGGAACCTATACAAATTTCATGCTACGTGAGAATGAAGAATTGCCCAGACAATTCTCCCAAGCATGAGATTGAACTATTTCCTTGCTTTTCGAAAATCTAATGAGACACTTAACCTATTCAACAAATTTCATAAATTGCCCAGAAAATTCTCCTAAGCTTGAGGCTAATGTTTCGTTTCTTTCCAAAATACTAATACGACAGGGAACCTATTCAAAACCTACTCGACACCTATTCAACAAATTTCATGCTAGGTGGGAGTGGAGAATTGCACAGAAAATTCTCCTACGTACAAGTCTAATGTTTTCTTCCTTCTCGAAAAGCTAATACGCTTATACAACAAATGCAAAGTGAGAATGGAGAATGCCCAAAAAATTAAGGTGAGAATGATTTTAGTTAAATGGGCATTAAATAAATACCAGTATTTTTTTGTAGGTCGACTTCCCGGATGGATTGATTAAATGGAGCATGTAATATTACCCTCATTAATATTTTTTCTCGAATATTCATGAAAACGATTCTACAAAACTTCATAAAAGGTATGGAGTTTGAATAATTTTGTTTGAGATGACAATGTAAGCGAATGTTTGTGCTCGCATTACCCCAAGCAGGCGCCAGCTTACTTGGTGCCCTTGAGGCCTATACACCTACAACGACTAGTAGCCGAAATGCGAAATAGACTAGAAACTAAACACACTAAAACACATAGTAAAATATGTTGTTGCTATGTGGATATGTGGAGTGCGATAACGAAAGCTTCGGCCGATTCCAGACATTCAGGTCAATATTTCTACCCGCTATTCCGAGAAGCTCGCTTTATTATCTTTCCGGCGAAAAGCTTTAACGGCCAAACAGAATTTCTGTTCAGTCCACGCTGGATCGCTCGATATTTTTAAAAATAAAGCATATTTTAATTCTCAACCAATTCGGCTGGCCCTTATCGGTTGCTAATTTCATTCCCTTAGACCCTCGGCAAGTCAAACAATTTTTCGCGCAGTTTACGGTCTGCTATCAAATTAATGTTAATGCAAAAAGGCATCCTGGCTTTTTTTTCAATCAACTTGAGAGAAAATACGGTTTAGTATTGCGCAAATGAGTTCCCATGCAAATTTCACCCCCTTAGACACTGCGTCAATCACCATTTTTCTTCTTTATTAATGTGTATCTGACTAGAACAAGTTGTTGGCAAAAATCAGTGTTACGAGAAAAATTGGCGTATATTAGGATGGACATGTTTTTATAATTCAGTTGAAATTGGTGATTATGCTGTGCAAGGAAGTGTTTTGGTACCTACTAAAAAGTATTTTTAAAATTGCCATATTACACATTTTAATTGAGACACTACTAGTAAAATTGACTTCTGAATTTTTGGCTGCTAACTTCACACCGATGTGAGCTTTTAGATGTAAATATCTTTAGAGAAATTATCTAAATACGTGGAACGGTTGGTTATCTGCTGAAATACAATAACAAACATTTCCGAGAGGCCTTTTCCCCTTATGAGTGCCAGGTTCAAAATCTTCTACTCCCGAACTCGAAACCCGATAGCAATCAATTTCCCATTGGGAAGTCGTAAAACTTTTCGTATGATTCCTGGATGCCGGAGTTCTTGAATCTCTCGACGGAGTCTCGAAAGTTAAATTCAATATTCAATTTCTAAATCACACACACGCACACGCGCACGCACTCACATTTTCGTGAATACGTCCGTGAACGACGCGATGGGGAAATTGATAAATTGACACGGTTATTATTCCCCGTTTTGTCGGCGAAACGGAGAAGTTTGATAACTTTTGTTCGCCCCCCCCCCCCCCCCGGAAATAGAGAAAACTCAATTTGCCTCTCCTCTCCTTTCGCGGGAGTGGAGTTCGAAGGGAGCAGAGCGGAGGCGATGATGCGACTGTTACTTAAACCGTAAAACTCCAGGAGTTAATTGAAAAAAAAAGAGAGGGTGGCCGGTAAATCAATTCGAGAAAAATTTATATCTCGCCGATAGGATCTTACGAGCAGAGTTTCAATTCCACCGTTTTGTTATGTTTATGATTCTACGGGGCGCGATCGATCAAACGCTTTTAATTGCATTTTTTACAACGTTATTGTGATTGAGACGCCTGACGTTTCACGATTTTAATTTAAAAACATTTCATTCATTAAATTCAGGTTTAATTGAATGCTTTTGCATCAGACAGTCGCAAGGGATTTGAAATTTACATCGTACACATTTTTCCATTTCGAATAAATTGATCAACTCAACATGTTTGCAGTAAAGGATCACAAGGTGCCCAGTATTGACTCAAATTAGATGATAATTGTATTTTTACCAATTGCATAAATGTAATCGCGATTTATTCAATTATTTTTGACTGCTTATGCAAACCTAAAACCAACTGTTGATTTTCGTGTTACTCGATTGCACTGATATAACATTGATTTTTTTTTAAAAAGCTTGACTTATCGAATAAATAATCTCTGAAATCAAATTCACCAAAATGAACGTTAATCGATATTGATTCATTTTATCCCTCAGGCAACAACTGACACATGAGAAATTACTGGACATCTCGAATTTACAATAAGAAAACTAACCTTTTAACGGTCAAGTTTGCAGTGATGGCGGCTCCATCTCTGAAAGCGGCTTCCTGCCTGGTGGCGGCTTCCTACCTGGTGGCGGCATCCTCCATGATGGCGGCTTCCTCCATGATGGCGGCTCCCTCGCACAAAATCTCTCGTCGCTTTGGAAAAGTCGTCTGAAATTTGAAAATTTTATGGTCAAACCGATGTACGCATTCCATATTGAACTTCCCTTACTTCTCATTAGACAAGGCCCGAAAAATCCCAGGGAAATCAGAGGTAAAAGGGAACTTCAAACAATGGCGTCACCTTTACGTTCGAGAAGAATGACCGGTCAGAGACGCTACAAGTGCACGAATAAAAGCCGTTAGGGGTGCCGAGCGCTGATTGGTCGGCCGTGATGACACCACCGGAAACTACATGCGTTATTCAAAAATGGCTCTAAAGGCGAAGAAATAATTGTTCTTAAAACAGAGAATGAAGTACTTTAAAGGATTAAGTGAAGTTTCAAAAAAATTAACATATGGACTTTTGGAGCTTTCAGCCTAGGTAATTCTGACGCGAAAAAATGAAGTAATGAGCGAAACCGATAGAACCAAACATTAAAATAATTAATATAATTAAGCTCCCACAACTACTAAATTAATGGATTAGCGTTAAATGAAATGAAGCTTGACTTATCGAATAAAAAATCTCTGAAATCAAATTCACCATGAACAGTTAATCGATATTAATATCGATAATCGATATTGATTTCACCCGTTAAGCGAAAATTATTTTAACAAATAATTAAGAAATTAGTAGACATCTCGAATTCACAATAAGAAAACTTACCTTTTAACCGTCGAGTTTGCGGCAATGGCGGCTGCCTCGCTGATAGTGGCTTCCTCCCTCATGGCGGTTTCATCGCTGAAGGCGACTTCCTGCCTGGTGGCGGCTTCCTCTCCGATGGCCGCTTCCTCCCTGATGGCGACTTCATCCCTGAAGGCGACTTCTTGCCTGGTGGCGGCTACCTCCCCGATGGACGCTTCCTTCCTGGTGGCGGCTTCCTCGGTGATGGCGGCTCCCTCGCACAAAATCTCTCGTCGCTTCGGAAAAGTAGTCTGAAATTTGAAAATTTTATGGTCAAATCGATGTACGCAATCCATACTAAACTTCCCTTACTTCTCACTAGCGAAGTCCCGAAAAATCTCAGGGAAATCAGAGGTAAAAGAGAGCTTCGAACAATGGCGTCACCCTTACGTTTGAGAAGAGAGACCGGTCAGAGACGCAACAAGTTCGAGAATAAAAGCCGTTGAGGACGATGAGCGCTGATTGGTCGGCCGTGATCCCCTCCACCCGAATGTAGTTGCATTATTCAAAAATGGTCCTAAAGGCGAAGACGAGAATAACGAGACGAGAAGGTGAAATACGGAGAAATCGAAATACCGAGAAATCGAGATAGGGAGAAGTCGAAATACGGAGAAGAAATATTTGTACTAAAAGCAGTTAACGTGAAAGACGTATTTTAACGGTTAAGTAAAATTTCAATAGAAATAAATAACCAATAATTACTTTATGGATTTTGGGCCTTTTGTTTCAAAATGAAGTGATAGGCGAAATTCAGATATAACCAAAGGATTAAAAAATTTACATAATCAAGTTCTAATAATTATTAAATTAATGAGTTAGTGTTGAATTAATCCCTGATTTTTACGTATAATGAGTACATTGAAGGGCCCTTTTAATCAAGTTTAAATGTGTATCGTACAGAAACCTGCAATGATGTAATATCGATTTTTTTAGAAACTTAGCTTATCGGATAAAAAATCTCTGATATCAAATTCACCATGAACAGTTAATCGATATTAATTGATTTCACACCTTAAACGACAATTAGTTTAACAGATAAATGAGAAATTACAGGACATCTCGAATTTACAATAAGAAAACTTACCTTATAACCGTCGAGTTTGCGATGATGGCGGCTGCCTCGCTGATGGTGGCTTCCTCCCTGATGGCGGCTTCATCCCTAAAGGCGACTTCCTCCCTGAAGGCGGTTTCCTCCCTGATCGCGGTTTCATCCCTGAAGGCGGCTTCCTCCCCGATGGCCGCTTCCTCCCTGATGGCCGCTTCCTCCTTGATGGCGGTTCCCTCGCACAAAATCTCTCGTCGCTTTGGAAAAGTAGTCTGAAATTTGAAAATTTTATGGTCAAACCGATGTACGCATTCCATATTGAACTTCCCTTACTTAGAAACTGAACTTACTTAGAACTTCCCTTACTGAGAAACAATTTTCTCAAGTAAGAAGTTTAAAACCTTTTTGCTATGTGAGATTCGAGAATCGTCAGTAAATTCTCGAAAACAGGAGACACGATTTTTTGCCTTCTGGAAAATTCTGCTATGAAGGGGAGGTTATCGCTTTTAATGCACGACAACAGTGACCCCACCATTGCTCTATTTCACCGGGCTGAAGGCCTCGGCGCGGCCCCCCACTCAGTAGATTGGAAGAGCCTCCTGGTGGGGACCTCCCCTTAAATCCCTAAATAATTCCAGAGAACGTAGCCAACCGAGAAATATTGAAAGTTCTCATCATTCAGAGAGTGAAAACGACGTGAAAACATGAGAATTGTGCCCCAGTGACAATAAAAGTTTGCAGGTGTATGTTTTTAAATGATGATTCAAAATTATAACCCCTATCAGCTAAAAGAATATCTTCAGAGAAGATAAATTTTCACTAACCTTTCCTTTAAAACTTTCCACGAATCCATTTTGTTAAGAGAGTTACAATATATAATAGCGACATATAAATTATAGCATTTTTGCGATCACTCGTTAATAAAGCATTTATAGATGCAGCACCTTTATAATGAGAATAACACTGACTATGTTTTACAAGTGAGGACTGTGCTTGGAGAATTCCGAGTCAACACATTTGTTGTTCAAAATGTTCAAAACCTCCCTTAATCTGAAGATTGTTAATGAAAACTATCATTCGGCAAAAATATTAAAATTTTAAATTTGATTGTTCGGTAATGAATTAGTTAAGGTCATAACTGCTACTATCTAAAAACAGCTGCTATAATTTCTGATCTTTCAAAACCTATATATTAGTCTTTTTGCAATCACATTCCATCTTTTTGAAAGAATAAAATAGTTTCGAATCCTTTGCAGCCTCTTTCACTATTTTATGTTCATGACAAGTATTGAACATCACATTTTAAAATGATTACTTGCTATTCAAACTTCTTAATTTCCTCATACCTGCGTTTTAGTTTCCTCTGCAATATGTCCATCTCCCCAAGTTCAATGTTCTTCCCCTTGGACATCTTTCCTATGGCAGAAATTTTCCTCTGCTTTGTCTATGCACTTGTGGCGAGCGTCGTTGCGTGAGTAATAGTTATTTCTAAATATGAAAAGGATTATATAGTATTTGTACTACTTTTATAATGAGTCTACAAACCTCCTCCATGTCTTCTTACTGGTTGCACTTTTGCATTTGTGTATCAGTAAAACTTGCGACTTAAATATTGTTCCTTGGAAGTGAAGAAGGCACAGCAGCTAATTTTAACTTTTATATTCTCAATCCTTTTGGGAAAAATGGCTGGAAAAAACCTAGTGATCGTCATTAATACCATTACATTTTATAGCAAACTCTACTTACATTGAAACATACCAGTAAGTCTGTGCTTTCAATCCATGACTTATGGGTTACGTTTAATGTACTTCTTATGACGCTTTCCATCTGTCGGAATAATGTGAAAACAGACACCACACTTTTTGTCACCTTCCACTTACGCACTGTTAACACCGTATCGATAAATCGCGCAATATAAATAATAGTAAACCGAGGCCCAAGCCGAAATGTAAAGAAATGAGATTGTTTAACAGCACCAAATGCTGCTTGGTCTATTCTCTCTTAATTAAAAATATCAAAAATATACCGGAGCCACAGTTTGCGCGCGCAGCCCAGATGTGGTAACACACATCGACGGAAAGGTTACGTTTTAAACAGATGATTATATCTCTGTTCTTTTAAATATCTCCATGAATTACAAATGTATGGTTTCAAAGGCTCACTAAAATTCTTAGATTCTTTAGAAACTTTTCAAGTTCCTTTGAGACATCGGTTCTTGTTAAAATATATTTTGATCGCATTACAAAATAATTGTAATTACTTTAAAAGTGTCATCACTAAAAATTTCTAAGAAAATAGTGCCAAAAAAACCATTAAAAATGTATTAAAGAAACGTTTCCAATATAATATCTTCTTTAAGGCGGTGGCAACATGTTTAAAAATATGTTAAAAACTATACGATTGCAACAAGTAGCTTAGAAATTTGAAATAATTGCAAGTGCAACTCCCCAACTTCTTTCGTTATGCAAGAACTTCTTTAAAAAAAGTTTAAGTTACATTTTGAACACAACTCTACTTTAAAAATATCAGTTATAATTTTTTTACAAACTCCTGAACTCTAATCAGTATTAAAACTAGTTTAAAAACTTTATGGGTTACTTCTTATACTTCATATTATTAGAAATCAACTGCAGTTCATTAAAATCTACATAAATTTTTCAGAAACTCAAAATTTTTTGAAATTCCAAATCAAGTTAGGATAACTGTAACAAAATTCTTTAAATTTGTAACTTAATGATTAGGATAAATTATTCAAATTAAATGCATTATTTCTAAATTTGTTAAATATGCAAATGTGCATTTCGCATATGTTCCAAGCACTAATAAAAAGATAGAAGGAAAATTAAATCTCAAACAACTTAACGAAAAAACTTAAAAAATAGTTGTCAATTGGATTTTACCTTTTTGTTCTTGTTCGAAGTTGTTCGCCATTGCACCATTAATGGGCAGTCCCTTTCGCCTTAATACGAAGATGTCGCCACCACCTCGCCAAAGACTTACCTAAAAAGAAGTAAAAACATGTATTAACAACAACGAATCACAGTAATTTGGAAATAATCAAGTTTTTCAAAAAAATCCAAATGAACTAACCTTACAAACAGCTACATCGGTCTTACTGCCCTTATATGAAGTTCTATGCCATTGTCGATGATAATACTCACCTGAAAAATATTTATATTGTTATATATCAAGAGTAACTAACATAATAAGTACATAAAAAACATCGGTCCTTTAGAATTAAGCGACAAAAATACTAACCGTTTGACAATGACATTTCGGCATGAAACCCTCTGCTACAACGCCTCTGCCATGGTACACTCCACTAGCACAAAAATGTCCACCACGCACGACCTGAAACAATAATGATATTAAATCATGAGCAGGTTCAGGTTTAAAGGGCTTGGATGAGCTATTACCCCAAGAGCCCACGACGGCCAGACCTTCATTATTTTATAAAAGTTGAAAGTTTCTCTGTACATGTCTCCTATACAGGTAAGAACGACCAGCGACTATAGAGTTTGGGTTGTGGTTACCTGGGCAGGTAACAGGTAGTAAAGGTGTATAAAATAGTACTTAAAATTTGTTAAAGTATAAAGCTCAATTTTTTAATATTCCCTTCGGAATAACTTTAGAAATCTCGTCATCCATTGCCGGACACTTATGACAGTTGCTACCCCCTGCTGCCAGACACCCCTAAACTTTAATAAATTACAATTATACTTTCGTTATAGTATAAAAGCTAAATTTTATATATGTTACTTGGGGACCTATAAAAAGATGTTACCTCAATAGCCGGACAGTTTTCGTGGTTTTTACATCATGCCAGACACATCGAAAGTCCACTGTAGATGCGAGTGTGAGGTAACAACTGTTCAAGCGGGTGCGAGTGAGATAGAGCGCATAGTCGAGTGCGTTCTTTTACTGCGTACCATCTGTTGTTTAGTGATATATTGAACTATTATGTGTAGATGCAAACAACTTTTTATAATTGATATTTGTGCAGTTTTTTGTGAAATAAAAGTATAAGTTTAGTGAAAAGTGTTATCATGGGAGATACATTAATTTGTTTCGTTTGTAATAAAAGTGATGGTAAAATAATATTGTTCTCGGAAGAAACATTAAAAAAATGTCAAACTGTTTTGAAAGTCAGAAAAAAATATAACCTTAAATATAAAGACATTATTTTACCTGATGAGTATACATAAAATGGATATCATCGGGAATGTTGTAAAGCATGTACAGGACTTATGAAAAAATATTTAATTTCTGAACCTGAAAAATCTACAAAAAACAGTGAAAAACGAAAATCAGCTAGTGTACCTACAAACAGTAGCTCAACAACCTCGTCATTGACACCTAAGTTAACCACAGAACCATCTCATTTACAGTCTTCCTCTACAGAATCTTCAATAGAACCTCAAGCTACAACTTCTCAAGAAAATATTGAAATTTGTGAACCAGATGTTAGTGAAAATAATGATTCAACTCAGGATGCAAATATTTTAACTGAAAAGGAAGCTAATAATATCAACTATGAAAATATTTGTGTATTTTGTGACAGGAAAAGTAAAAAAAAAACTCAAAAATGCTTCCACTCCACAAAACAGATACTAACCAATTTAAATCTAGTGTACTACACAACATTGAAGGTCAAGAGGAGTTTACAGAATTATTAAATAAATTAGCAAAAATTTCTGGTCCAAAAATATCGTACCACACAGAATGTAGAGTCAGTTTCAATAAAAAACCATCCAGTAAAAGTGATTGGCATTTTCATCGAGAATATCACCAATTAGCTTTTAACGAAATAAGTGGCAGCATAGAGGAAGACGTAATTAAAAAAGGGCGCTGTAATTTATTAGTATATTTACATGGAGTGTACACCGATGAATTGGAAAAGATATTTAAAGAAAATTCTATTGAAATAAATTCCGTTTTTACTGCGCACCACTTAGAAGAAAAAATTTTGAAAAGATGTTAAATTTTTTACTATTCTCAATAAAAAAATAATAGCACCCAATTACTTGCAAGCAATAGACGATACTATAATTGAAAATTTACAAACTGAAAATACTTTGCAAAAAGCTGCATTAATTTTAAGAAAATTAATACTGCAAATTGAAAAAATAAGTTACCGACAAAAAACTTAACAACACAACATTTAATGTCAGGAGAAGTTTCGATACCACCACAATTACTGGACTTTTACTGTACTCTTCTAGGTGGATGTAATGAAAAACGGATGAAAAGCCTTAAATGTGCTCGTCAAGTGCATTCTTATTCTCAAGACGTAATCTTCGCAGTCCATAATGGTCATGTAAAAACACCAAAACACAGTGATGAAGAAAGTGAAAACATCGACGACAATGTTTAAATTAATAAATAAGTTTAAATATTTTTTTTACTTGTAATCATACTTTTTTTTATATTTTTATGATATTAAACAAACATTGTTTACTTTATACAACATGGCTATGAACGTAATAAAATTATTTTTTATTAGATATCTTAAAAAATAGTAATCGACTAAGCATTCGCATTCGCATCTACTTTCGATGTGTCTGGCAAGATGTAAAAACCACGAAAACTGTCCGGCTATTGAGGTAACATCTTTTTATAGGTCCCCAAGTAACATATATAAAATTTAGCTTTTATACTATAACGAAAGTATAATTGTAATTTATTAAAGTTTAGGGGTGTCTGGCAGCAGGGGGTAGCAACTGTCATAAGTGTACGGCAATGGATGACGAGATTTCTAAAGTTATTCCGAAGGGAATATTAAAAAATTGAGCTTTATACTTTAACAAATTTTAAGTACTATTTTATACACCTTTACTACCTGTTACCTGCCCAGGTAACCACAACCCAAACTCTATAGTCGCTGGTCGTTCTTACCTGTACAGGAGACATGTACAGAGAAACTTTCAACTTCTATAAAATAATGAAGGTCTGGCCGTCGTGGGCTCTTGCTCTATATAATTAGTACGCGAATGCAAACTTCGAACCGCCATATCTCCTTCAATTTTTATGATACAAAGATAAACAAAAAATCGAATAATTCAGTGAGGCAAACTCTACAATTAACATTTTAAACATTTTTTCATATCTAGAATAGTTCGTAATTTATTTAAGAAAAATGTATTTTTTTCAAATTTGGGAAATTCGATTTGCATTTTAAACAATTATTTTTTTTTCTAAAATAAGCATTCTAAACCTGTTAAATCACATAGATCATGTTAACAATACCTACATAAAGTTAATTGCAAGTGGGTTACCTAAGCTTAATTTTTATCAGGGTGGTAATGACGAGGGTGTAATTTTTAAATTAAAAAAAAGAAAGGTGTTACTTTATTTTTGATATAAATCAGTCAATTCTTATGCAAAAGACCTTTGTGAGTACTCATTTTAAAGGTTTTTTTATTTACTTTAAAAAAGATCATTGAGTTTTCCCCAAAATTTCACCATTTTCAAGTTATTGAAGGTTGAAGATTTTCAATTTCGGGGTTCTCGAAAAATAACCATCCTTCAACGAGCAATAACTCGGCCCTTATTGGGTTTACAGAGGTCATTCAAAAACGAATCTGTTTTTTTATTATCTACAGTTTTGTTCTGAATGTTTTTTCCGATAAAATGAAAACTTTTCAAGTTATTCGCGAAAAACGGTTAAAAAACATTAGTTTTTTTCAATGAAAATTGTGTAGTTTCAATCGTGAATAACTTGAAAAATATCCAAGAAAAACTTTATAGAACCAAAGTTGCTTAGAATTAATCAATCTATCGGTTTGCTGGTTTACTATGATTTAAAAAATTCCACCCCTAGAGAAAAACCACATTTCGGTACAAGTTCAACTTTGAAGAAGGTTATAAATACTACCTAAATCCCAATTTTCAAAGAAATTGACCACGATTCCCAAAATTCCACGAGAAAATGGCTGACGACTGGACTACTAGTGTGACTATAAATGAGTTATTCAATTTTTTTTATAAGCAAAAAAGTGACTCCCTTTTAATCGATGTTTTTAACAACAAATTCTTAAGAAATACAGTTTTATTAAATTTCTCTAGATGCAACGCTGGGGCAAGTCCAAGTGCTCAAATAAATGGTCCCTGGGATAAATATATAGCATTTCTCATAAACTATTCAACAAATCTGTTACCTTATAGCAGAGATACATTCAACCTATAGCAAAAATAATGAATTTTCCAACTTTGGGCGGTGTTTATAACAAAAAAGGACCGAATTTGGAGTATATCTTTATACAATCGTTATTCAATAAGCCCTTTCTACCATATAAAACCTTCAAAAGCCCGTAATATAAAAATTCAACGTTTATTTTTTGTCTAGACCGAGCTAATAGTAAAATACGTTTCTCTGTATTGTGCGGTACGAAGATTTCGGCGAATCCTATACATTGTAGTTTATCAGTTCGTAAATAAGCTTTTAAACGTGTCTCGCATAAGAAATTAAAGAGACCGGGGCATTAAGCGGTGAATTTAGATCGGAGAAAAAATTTTACGTTCACTTTGACAAGGTCAGGTGTTCTTAGATCTCTTTCCCGAAATTCTTTTGTCGGTCATTTAAAGTGTTCATGTATTTTAAATAGATTTGATAAAAATTAAGCAATTACTGGGATTAGCTTTAGAAACTTCTAGAATAGAAAAGACGCGATGACGTCACAGTCTAATCACCAAAATCAAATTCACCCTTGAAAGTACTAACCCGTTTTAATTGATTTTGCCCCTTCTGCGCTAATTAGAGTACAAGATAAATGATATAACACAGGACGCTTTGAAAATAAAAGAACTAACCTTTGAATTTCGCGATGGCGCCTCCCTGGTGACGCGTCGCCCTCAACCCTTCGTAAAAACCGGTTGAAATTTGAAAAATCTACACTCAAAACGTTGTACGCATTATACACGTTCACTTCCGCCACTTTCCTCCCGTGAAAACCCGAAAAATCCCCGAAAACTTGAGTGAACGAACCGACACTTGTAACGGCTTTCGCGTCGACAGGGAGAAAGATGGCGGAGAGGGAAGATCGACGGTTCAACGGACCGTTGCTACTGCGCATCTACTTTCAAACATTGACAAAAGCTCGCATGGATTGCGCAAGGAATTCGCCGTACCGGATACGGCGTCATTCCAGGAATAAAAGAACCGTAAAAGTTTCAAACGATGAAAATTCATAGTTAAACCCTTAAAAATATCGATTGTCTATTAGATTCGATCACCTGATCGATCAGATGGTCAAATCGATGAAATCAAATTCACCTTTAATTATTAACGTTAATTAATTTCGCCCCTCAGGCGATAATCAGTTTAAAAGGATGAAAGAAAGTTGAAAGAAATTACTGGGCAACTTGAATTTTCATTAGGAACAGAACTAACCTGAGGTTGATCGCGATGGCGTCTCTCCCTCATGGCGGCCGCCCCTAGCACACGGCGTCTATCACGTAACTTCGAAAAACCCGATTGAAATTTAAAAAAATTACACTCAAAATGACGGTCGTATTATGAACGATACGTTCCACCACTTTGCTCCCGTGAAAACCCGGAAAATCCGCGAAAAATCAAAATTAAAAGAGGAACGAACAACAAGTGACACGACTTCGTCGCTAGTCGAACCGGACAGCACCGAATTCTAGAAAGGAGGAACGTCCCAAGGCGATGATGAGCTCTGATTGGTCGATTATCATCACGTTGTACCTCGAAGTGGGTACGAAAGTAGTCAAAACGGCATCTAATTACAAGGAGGAAAAATTGTACTAAAATCAGTAAATACATTCATTATTGTAGACTGTCCTATGTTTAATAAATTCGATAATTAATTTTACTGAGATGAGTTTCCCATTCAGGGGAATACATGAGTATTATGAATTAGAATTATTAAACTGCCACTCAGCCGTATGACGTAGTAACATAAGGACTATTTTTTGAAATGCTCCAGAGAACATTTTGAAATTCGGCCGTTGGTAAAAGATCTGCCGAACGGTTAAATATAATTGAATAACTAATAATTTATGGATTTTTGGAAATATCAACGGCATGAACTCTAACGTGCCGGCGATGTGACAAAATAAAGTGATACGAGGTAGAACCAAAGGATTACTTAGTTAATTGTGATTAAGTTCTTACAATTTTGAAATCGAAAGTATTATTTTTCATTAATCTACTATTTTCATGTATACCTGATGAATTCTTAAGATGCCCTTTTAATAAAGATCAAATATGCATCGTACAAGCATAAGTACATGGTGCAATAAAAGGAAGAAGTCAAATTTTTTTCTAAAAACAGTTCTTAAAGCCCCATATTGACTATTCTGTGTTTAATACATTTGTTTATCATCAAGGGTGTAGCATATTTCTTAAATTGATTCATGAAATAACGGATTTTCTGCTCAGCTCTTAGGACACTCTTTCAAACACAAGTGAAATTCAAAAACATTTGGAAAACCAGTAACTGTGTTTTGAATTTTTAAAACTAGCCAGGAAGTCTAAGAGAATTATATAAATTCATGAAACTGCGCTCACCTATTAAAAAATTCACACTCAACAATTGAGTAGTTTCAACATTTTCAACAACAGTGTTTGAATTTTGAAATTTTTCTGATAGTCGTTTCTAACTGAATTGTTGCTACACTGCTAAAACTCTTCTGACATTGTACTGTAATTGGTCAGTTTCTCGAAGGAGGCGTTGACAAAAATCAGGTGCAGGTATATCTCCTTCTGTTAGGATTTCTCTTTTGTCATGTCAGTGATTAGAAAGTGAGGTCTACTCAGGTTAAACCCTAAAATTTATTATTACTGGTTGTAAATTATAGTGTCCAATGACAATTTGACATCTCGTGTTATTGAAATCGATAATCATACATACAAAGGTAAATTATAGACTGACTTACAAGTGTAGGTAGGTAATAAAGGTTAATTAAAGTTAAAACAAAATATGCGACATAACCACTCAAATTATTGAAACTATATCAAGTTACTTAGGAGACTTTGTTGAATACGTAAGTAGTTTCAATATATTTGAAGCAGGAGCAGTGTTCTTATGATTTTTTGAAACTGTCATCAGTTTCCACTATGAATTACGTCCCAGTAATTGACCATTCTAAATCTTTTTAACGTTATTAAGTGTTGACATAATTACAAGAAACTTAGCAACCAAATGACTTATTGGTAACATTTTAAATAATTAACATGTTCTATTCTAACAGCTATTTATTAATTTGAGCTCACAGGGACACGTACAGGTAAAACCCATCGAAGTACCCACGATTTCACTTGCAAAACCTATACAACTGCTATCAATGGAATAGAGCATACTAAAATTAAAAATTACAACAACCACAACAATAATACTAACAATTAAATACAATATTGTATCTAGTTATTACAGCATTTTTCTTAAAATATTTAACAGGATTCCTTAAAACTACATTATTACAGGAACTCTATTGAACTATTGAGGAACGTTTCATTTAACGAAACAGTAACGTTGATTTTTGAAGCTATAGACAGTTTTTACTCCGACCTGTGCCACGGTAATCATAGTATATTTCTTGAAATACTATACAAAACTTTTTGCAACTCTGCTTAGTAATTAAGGAAACTCTACTGACCATTTATATAAATTTTGAACAAACTCGAAGTATCAGTAAGTGTTTTATGAATTCGTGAAAGTGTGAACACTTCCAATTCTGATGCACATCCAAATAAAACTGTCCAAATGCTTAAAACTGTTCATCTGTTAAGAAAATTCTATCAAACTGTTGATAATCGTTACAATAAAGTTGAAAGGCAAACAGCTTAGTGGTATTATCAATTTTTATAGCTTCCACGCAGTCATTTGTCTGGATGACACATTTTAAGATACTTTACATAACTTTTTAAAACTCTGCACAGTTGTTTAGGAAACTTTACTAAACAATTGAGTAAAGTTTCACTAAATTCGAGCAATCGGTTAATCTTTTATGAAGAAGTTTTAGTGGAATCAATTTTAAAATTATTATGTATACATATTTTTACAAGTAAATGCACCTAGATGAGCAAAGAGCCGTGTATACATTAAACGATATGAACATTTCGAAAATAAATTTCAGAGATTATCAACAGCGTGTATTCAAAAGTAATAATTCATATGGCTTCTTAAAACTACGACTGTGATGAGTCACTGACTATAGCCACATAGTCTCGAAACTATTATCCTTGAAATTTCATTAATTATTAAGCAAACTGTATCAAAAGAGATTACATAAATTGGCATTTCGCAAGAAACAAGTGTTTGGCACTAAAGAATGCTACACTATTCTCAATTTAATAATGACTTATTATTTACTAACTCTACAATCTAAATAACTATTTGCCAACAAAGCCAGCCTTACAAGCGAATTTTGCATTACCACTTGTCCAATGAAGCGAAAACTGCCTCAATTTACCTTGAAACATGAAAAATACATCAACGCTTTGGTTCCTCCACACTTGATTACATATTTTTCCAGAGAGACTGAATATGGCTGGTGAGAGAGCAGCTGAAGACACACGACAAGACCGTCGTGGAGTCCTGAAAGGCAGATGGCATCCTGAACTCCTCCAGTCCTCATTGAACCTTCCGGGAGGATTTGTTCGATTTCATCGAGCTTCTCATGGGGCAGTAGGTGAGAAATACTTGTAACCTAAACAAAATGAGCATATTTAATAACAATTCTCTAAAACTTTGTGGACATTTGAAAGATCCTCAATTGTCACTTTTTAAACAATTTCGCAGAGCAGAGAGATGGAAAGACAGAGGGTGTATTATATTAAATCCGCCTCTTGTGAAATTTTCGTTTAGACTTGTTATCAACAATGAAACATGCTTCGGCTTTTAGAAAACGTCCGAACTTGAAAGAAATTTTGGATTGCTTTATTCTACAAGGTAACGCCGTAGGAATGTTATAACAACTACTACTCAGCTTTAGCTTACACTTTATAGTTATTGGAAACTTTACATAAAAATCATTCAAATAAATAAATACTTCCACTACATATATGTATGTCCATAAATACATTAGCATTTCTAAATTACTCTTGCAACTTTATTAGCTGATAACTCTATCATTTGATAGCATTACTCCTTTATATTTGAATCTATTTGTAGCATTATTTGATAGTGTCTTATTGTCTGAGCCCCATTTTAACATCATAACTTTTACTATCCAATATTTTATCCTGAACAGAGCCGATCGTTATGGTAGGAGTGGCTTGTAGGGATCAGAAGGGCGTAAATCGGCCAATCAGAGTAGGTCGTGTACAATGCAGACCCTCCTATCGAGCAGCCTCGCTCCCTATTAATGAAAAAAGGGCTTGACTGGAGGGTCAAAATAACATCGCCTTCATAGTAGGGAATATATCAGGTACATTCATTCATTCAATGAAGTTTGATGCTTTTATACGAAGTTTTCTGCTGATTGTTGTTAGAAAATACATTCGTCTATGAACTGTCCAAACTTTGGCGCACGAATTTTCTCACAAAATATTTAATTGAATGTTTATCTACTGTATTTAGAGGGTTAGCAAGAGAAATGATGATTAATTAAAATGAACCTAAGTTGGTACTTCTGGATGGACGTCTCCTTACAGGTTCGGTGAACGTTATTTGAAACAAAACGCTTATTAAATTTACATGAAGTTTCACTGAGCTAATTAAATTGTCGATAAAAAAACATTAATTGCAGAATAAATGAACAAGAGTATCTCAATTACTTAGTAGACTGATTCAGTTAAAGTTGCCCCGATTGAAATAACGATTGGCATTAAATTAACTTAGGTCCCATAATTCAATGACTGATCAGTATTAAAATAATAAAATGGTCCATGAATAATGCTGAATGAGCTTCAACATATTCAGACCTTCTCTCGTAATTGCGAGGTAACTATTATGTTATCGGCCTAAGGTATGCATAATTTGAGCTCTCCTTGTTCCTAAAGTGACATATTCATGTTTTTAACCATATATCAACGCTACCCTGATATTACTCCCTTATTTACCTTCAGCTTTTCTATTTGTCCTTTTGATGTTATTACACTTTCTTAGATTTCCCATTATCTGTATTAACCTTTCTAATTTGCCTTGAGTTCCCACTTTCTGCTGTGCTTTTGTAAGTTCCTTTCTTTTCAATAAGTCAAAGGCTTGTTAGAAGTTACGAATACTAATTCTAGTCCTATTTTATAATTCTGTGTTTTTTCTAGTTTACAGCTCACTAACAGGTGATATAAATGTTTTCTTTAGAACATCTTGATTGTGTTATGAAAATCACATATACCAATGTAATATGCAACTGATTGTACGAGGTAACTTTAATACTGAAACTTGGGGTTTAACATTGGATTTTACATAGTTTTTAGATGTTCCATTGATTTATAGTATAAGAAACGGTCTTGTAAAATAGCCAAGAGTTGGATGGATTAGTATCACAACCATAGATAATGTTTTTGTGAATGTTAACAATACTTGTCTAACACGTGTTTTTGAGAATGTAATATCAGATCATCCCACAATATTTGTAAAACTTGATTTTAAAACGACTACTGCACGAATAATTGTCACGTGAAGCAATTACAGCGAATATTCTTTAGAAAAACTCACGAACGATCTTATAAATGAAAATTGGTATCAAATATATGGCTTACAGAAAAAAAGACAAAGTTGTTTCAGTCTTCAAAGGTGGTAATCGAAAGGAAGTGACTAATTATTATCGATTTGTAACTGCGCCCTCATTGTTCTATAAAATATTTGAATGTGCTCATCTTGAAAGGTTTGAAAGGGCCTGAAAAGTTATAGTAATCAACGTTTTAGTAATCTGTATAAATGATCTTGCATTCTCTTCATTTTAATGTCAAAAAAACTAATTTTCTTTTTTCGTTTTCACAATAGATCACAGAAATATCTCATTTAATTTATCCTATAATGATGTCTAAATTAGAAAATATCACATTGCATTTTGTAAGATTTACATAATTGTTAAGAATAATTCAGTCAGTTGCCTGAAAAACACACCATTCTCTTAGGTTCAATTTCATAGCACAAAAAAATGTCTGCCCTAATCCACTATTTACTTTCAAATTCCCTTATTCATCTATCTACCTCTTACTTATCGGAATTCCTCCGGTCTCTTAGTTGGTTGCAGTAGATCCCTGGATCTTCTGCACCTGAATCCCTGAGTCGCAGCGGTGTCAGTCGGCAGCTACACTCGGTTCTAGCTACGAAATGGGGCTGTAGGTTCCTTAATATTCGGTTTTTCCTGACACAATGAATGTCCTTACTCGTCCAAGGTATTAACTAAAAATTAACCATTTTGAGTGTGAGATGCAAGTAAACACCAAGATTTACTGGAATTACTACTGAAATTAAATAAAACTAACTGGTTAGAATTATCAGGCACAACTTATCTAAGACAATAAAAACAACATGCTTGGCCAAGTATAAAAACAGAATAAGAGCGATTTTGTCGAAAAATAAAAATAAGTATTAGGGTACCTAGATTGTACATATACAGCAATCTACGACACATCGCCCTGGGACTTATGCCATTCTATATCAGCTCCTCCACGACTCTGAATGGATTCTGCCACTTTGTTCGCACCTTCTGACTTGCCCCTTGAGCTGGCGTACTGATCATTTTGATGAGCAACAGGTAGCAGACGTTATAAGGTCGGACGCCTCTTTTGATTCGCCTGATGTTCTCCAAAATACTTCTTCATTCTCTCACTAACTTCAGTCATGTCAACTTCTCCTCGATCTTTCAAATGAATTCGTCCCTGTGAAACAACATAATACCCTATTAGTGCCTGACTTTAATTGTACCAATAAGACACAATTCATAACCTTTTCATCCCACCAAGCGTCATTAATAGTTACTCACATTGTTGAGAGAGAGAGAGAGAGAGAGAGAGTCTATGATTGTGCGATTATAACGTTCGACTTGCCTGTTGCCCCATGGAATTTCCACCACGTTTAGATGGTGATACCCCTTTCTCTGCAAAACTTGCGGAGCTTTTTACTAATAAAGTATATACTTTTATGTGTAATAAGTCTATGGTGGACACCAAATAGCTTTACTGAAAGTCAAAATTTAAATGACACCCTGATTCTTACAAATGGAACACAAATATAAGCCTCATCATTTTCATTACAAACAACAAAAGTAAAAGTTTCATTTTCATTTAAATGAATATATGTTCTTTGCTCTTAAACTTCTTACTTTAAATATACCTTAAGGACAATTTCTCTAGATTAATTGTAATAGTCAGTCTTGAATAAATAGAATCACATTTTAATTTACAAATGCAACCGCCAAAAATTCTTCTATTTCATAATCACAATATATCCATTTTCAGTACTGAAGCAAGAATTAATTCTCTCAATAGAATGCTGAGTTGTGAATAATTTAACAATTCTATTTTTCTTCTATACTGCCCTCTATTAATTGATTTTGGACTTGTTTTGGAAATATCTATCTTGTAACAAGAATGTTTCAAGGAAATATGTTTAGACTTTTTAAGTGTTACTAAAAATAAATAAGGATAGCAGTTTAAGTATGGTTAGTTAAACTAACATTTTTATCTTGGTCTAAAAATTTTCAAAAGGAAAGGTGAAAAACAAAGTTAAAATGAAATTATTTCAAGCTCTCATAAACCATCCTCTCATTTGAAAAGCTTTATATGTTGAAAGTTATATAACAACTAGGAACGATGGATACTTTCAGAAAATTTTATAATTCAAATTTTCTACCTTTGAAATTATAAAAAGAAAGCTTACAGAACCTATCTAAGGCCATTTACGAAAATCTATATTTTTCAGTCGCCCTTGAAGAATGAAACAACTTGAAACTTGCATAAACCTTCTGAATTCGACTTGAAACCACTTTCAGTAGCTTGAAATTCTAGAAAAACGTATGAAACAATTTTAAATTTCAATTGTTTACCTTTCAAATCTTCGTTCTAGATTTCTAAAATAGTTATAATTAAAATTGAAACGTTTAACAGTTCAAACTGATTCTGGCCTTCCAAACTTTTCAATGTACCACAAAATCTCTTCGTTTGCATAATTCAGGCTTTCTATTGTTTAAAACACTTCCTAAAAAAAAACCATAGATTCGATTTTCTTCAAAAATATAAAATTACTTCAATAAAACGTTTACTTTTAGTAATGATGGATATGAATTTAGGAAAAATGATATTTAACTTTTATATATTCACTAGATTTTGACATTTCATGCTCAAAAGAAGGAGAAAAATCCCTAAAACTAAAAGTACACGAATAGACCCAAAAATCATATCCCTATTTTTGAGATGTGGATTTTTCAAAAATCATTTTTAACAAAGCAGTGCGATTAATCTAACAAATCTACTTAAACCTGTATGAGTAATTTCTAAAAGATGACAACAAAAATTAGTAGTTGTCCTACGGGGTGGGGTTTTCATGTATAGTACTACTATTTTATAACGATTTATCAGCCATAGGTACATCCTTAGAAGACCAATATTAAACAGTTCGTAAGGGAGTTTGTAATAACACCTACTAACAAAGTCAACAAAAAATGTTACTAGGGTAGTTAATGCTGTAAAACAAATGGTTTTATCATCCCCGCCACCCATGAATAAAATTCATAAAGAGCACTCAGCCGATCTGTAACATTTCCGATTTTGATGAGTAGGATTTAACTTGTCGATTGATCGTGTACTTACCTTCATTTTATTTTACTACTCCCATCCCCGTTGAGAAATCGTCATTCGTATTTCTGTTACCGGTGAAACCTCGACGATTAGGTACTTCTTCGCCCCCGGAAATCGGACGACTGCCGCTATTTACTTCTTATTCTCAGATCACAACAACGCCAGATCCTTACTTCCGATCTTTACGTCGAAAAACGCACTTCACTTCTTTAGGTTTTTCGAATTGTCTCGTTCCACGGTGTGATTCCCCGAATTCCGATGGGACACCTGCTAACCAGGGCCGGCTCTAATAATGAAATCGATATCGGGACTATTTCCTATCTATCTCCTACTGGGGTTGGGTTTTTTCCGACCTATTATTTTTTTTCATGAAGAGATGAAGGGTGAAAAATTGAAACCGCGCTCCAAATTTTGAATCGGATGACTTATTCGGTATTTCACTAAAATCTTTGATTTTGTGCAAAATTCGACAAAAGTGTACGTTGATGTGATAGAACCATGGACGTATTAAATACATTTATGGCTATTAGAACATGAGACTTTCTAATCCAAAGGTGATATCAGTTTGCACTGTTGTCGATATAAGAAATAAAGCAAAACATGACCTATTTTCTGTGACCATTTCTTCGGGAAAAAAATACAGCAAATAAACAGTAATAAAATATTTCATAAACAGTATTGAAGTGAACTTCGACATATCCACACCTTGTCTTATAATTTATTTAAGGATTGTTTGTTATTTTTTCTGCTGTCGAGATAATTACTATGTTATCATTTTAAGCTATACATATTTAAATCCTTCCTTGTATCACAAAGTGACCTCTATTTATGCTTCTAACTACATTTTAGCGCTATACTTATCTTCATTTGCTGTTACTGTTAGATTTCCCATTGTCATCTGTATTAATCTTCCTAATTTACCTTGAATTCTTACTTTCTGCTATGCTTTCGGAAGTTTCTTTTTTTCAACGAACCAAAGACTTGATCTACGAATATCAATTATATTGTTATTTTATACCTGTATGTCTTTTCAAGTTTACATATATACAGTGTCGTCCCTTCACGAATCCACATTTAATGTTCAATTAACTTTCTTCTCTTGTTAGCTAATGCTTAACAATCCATAATTCAAAAAACTCTAGCAGCAATCTTACACATTAACTACATTAATGTAGTACTTCCCTTGTAAATTGCTCAACACAATTTTAACACGTAACATTGTGACCTGCTCGTACCACCTCCAGCAACAGCAGCAGCAGCAGGGAACTCCGAATGACAAGAGATGCCGAAGAAGGCCGTCGTGGCCATGGTGACGACGAATCGCATGAGAAGCTGGTGCAGGTAGATGCCGCCTGTGGCGCTGATCCGCGATTATCGTAGGCGTAACTCCTCAGTGGTGGGGATATTTCCGACGTCCGAATTGAACGGGTTGGACTTGTTGGGTTGCTGTTTGCGAATTGTTAAGGATAAGGATTGAAATCAGTTGCAGGACTTGAAAAAGGTTCGCGTAGTAGGTACACCATAAACAGACAAAGTACTTAGAGATACATATATTTCATTGCTAAGATAACACATAATAGCAACCAACATATAAGTACATACGTAATAATCGTATTTGGTATAAATATAATGAAGTACAAGTTTATTGTGTATTTGAAAGTACTTACTCCAGTTTTTACATGTTTTTTTAATACATTTAATTTAGAGTTTTCCTTATTATTTTTTGATGCTTTATTTGTCTATTCGCAAACTTTAATGTATAGTAGATTCTTAATCTTGTGTATAGAGAAATAAAATAAATATGAGGGAAATTGGGACATGGGTGTGAAAATTTAACATTTTTAAATAGATTTAGCAATGCCATTCCTACGCCCTCATGTATACAGAGGTCGTTGAATTTGGATGTAAAAATTTCTTCTAATGCTACTAAATAATTAATAAAATCAATTGGAGGGACGTTTAAACCTCCAAATATCCCACCATGACTGCCTTTATATTTCTGTAGCTCGAAAAATTTGGTATTTCTATCGGATTTTTTATTGTTGCTGTAATTGACACAAATGTCACATGAGTGTTTTAAAATACACTTACGTAAAAAGTATCCACCGACATATACAAGTGCGTTACCTTTTACAATTTGTAAATTTCGTTAGTCAGAAGTTTCAATGGCTAAAACTGATTTTTGTTTCCACGATGACGATTTGTTGTGCTGCAAAAAAAAAACTTTTTTCCAATAAATTTAACGTTAGTCGTTGACGGTGCGTTTGTCGCACCGTTACGCGAAGACACCGTGTACAAAATGACCACAAGCTTCTCTTGCTCGGCGAGTAATCCCTCCGGGTGAGGGGGTAGAGATGACAAGAGGTGATGGTTTTCGGCAATTCGGAGAGTGACTACACTTATTACTGTATACACTATGGTTATGGGAGCCAACTCGTCTGGAGTGTCCATCATTGTTGCCCTTGCTATCTCGTTCGAGGACTTACAGATGAGCAGATTTGCACACACTTCACTGAGGTTCAATTGCTGGAAATAATATTACCCTGAAAATAGAGTTGTCTTATTGAATATCAAAATTACAAAATTGTTAACCTTCTCTCGATACAACCGACATCAAGCTGCGCGAACTAATTACGTCACCTTACCCATTTAACTACCGAGTACTTCCCACTCCTGACGATTTCTTTGGTGATTCCCCGAGAAATGACATGAGCACAGGGTTACATGCGCACTGGTGCAACCCATAAATGGTGCAACCACTTGACTTTCTCACTGCACTATTGTAATGGAAGTCTCTGGCGCTACTATAGGGCCCGTAGATGAAGCACCTAAATGTAATGGAGTCGCCTATGACACCATCGTTCGTCCTGTAAATGACACACTAATGAATGCTCGATGTGAATCGAAAGAAATCGAACCTTCTCGACTTCAGTTTTATCGGACCTATAGTTTAATGTGAGTTCCGAAGCACGGTCGTCAGACACGGTTGTGCCCCCTTAAGGTTTCACTCCCGGTGTTCTAAAGAACTCCAAGTTCTCTAAATTACTATAGAAAGTCTTCCACTTCTGCTTCAGTTTTATCTGACGTTGGGGCGTTACCGTTTATTGGCTTAGCGTGTAATTGAGGTAACAAAATTTTGTCGTTGAGGGCAATAAATCCACTTACATACTTAATCTGGGTTTTACTAACATGGACTCCTACTCCATATTGATTATTGCCATCCAATCATCCTGAACAATAGAGTTTGTCTCCTTTGGCTGTGGTGAAACATTCGTGACCCATCCTACCGATGACTGTTGAAAGATCTTATTGAAGAACTTCAGACGGCAACATAAAGAACAGAGGATGGAGTCAAAAACACCCTAGAAATAATTTGGACTCCACAAGATGATACATTTCGTTGTTAAGGTAAAGACAATAAAATACACATCATTTACTGCAGAAACATACTGCCGAAAGTGAAGTAGTACTTGGATTCCTCCAATTGGAACTCCAGTTCACATGATTTGGATTCCATGATCGCACTGTCCTGGATAAAGGAGCTCCTTCGAAACGGAGAACATTTATGGCCAACTAGTTTAGCGGGATAAATTTCGTAATACCCATGCAACATTGGGGGTTCGTCAGCATAGAGGATAACCCAGCAGATGTCGTACCTAGAGGTATATATTTTTGAACAATTCCAAACTTCGGACTAGTACGGACTGTAGTAGCTATCAACACGAGCAGAATGATCCACGGAATACATCATTCCACCTACTGGGACAGAAAAAATTGCAGGATTCAGCATACGACTTCCTCATACACCAGGGTGATTAGGATACTTGCATATTCCCAGATAACAGATACTTCCAATGGACATTTGCGATGGATATCTTGGATAGCCAATGGGTGTCCTACTGAGTAACTGAAGCGCTAGATGAAATTCTATCCATCGACCACAACAATCAGCTGTACTTTGAACCCAGTACTGAATAGTTCAAAAATAGCACGCAATCATCAGGAAGCCTCGACAACAGTGGAACCATTTGAAAGCCACACCAAACTGAGTGATTGATGGACTTTTCCAACAATCTAATCTATTCTATTGCAATGTAGAATCATACCAAAAACGTTCTATGAGGATATTTGGAAGGAACTGTATATATTAGCGAATGTATGGATGGTCATTTCCCAAAATGAATCCAGAGCAGCGATTATCTACAGCGGACTCGGGAAAAATCATTATAGCCAAACAAGCATCATAGAGACGGCTCAAGAATATGTTCAGTCAAAACCAAACAAAAAACAGTAACACCAAAGCGAATCAGTGCCATTCCAGTCATTGTCTCATACGCCAGGAAAATAGAAATACCAATAATAAAACAAAGCAATGATTTACAACAGATATTAAGCAAGGCACAATATATTTTAAAAACAAAAATTTTCTTGGCCCCTGATTGAGCAAAAGCTATATATAATTTTTTTAACTTTACTACCAACTCAAATATTTGAACAACAAACCGATATCTTTAAATATTGCCAAGTCATTCTTAATAAAAAACCTTTTCAATTACGTACATTCCCTGGCGACACTTTTGAAACAATGGTAACAATAATCGCATTTATTGTTACCACATTTTATAACACAGGTTACAGTTGAGGGGGCGAAGTCTAACCCGTACTAATTTAACTCTAACTAATTTACATGATGAGAACTACTCAGTACTAGGTACATAGAAAGAAATTTAAAAAAAAAAGACATTTGGAAAAAACAAAATAAATTTGAACTTTTGAATGTATTGCAGACTTATATTTAGTGGTGAATATATTACAATATTGGTACTATCCAACAGTACTAGACTGCTTACAACTGGATTGGTGAGCTTCTTGCAAATATTCCTTTAGGCCTTATAATAAACTTGGAGATACTATAGTGATCTCTTTTTGAAGACAGAACGCATTGAATTGAAAATTGTAACGGTACTGTACGTAAAATTTTTTTGAAACTTGTCAAGACGATGGGGTGACATGTAATTGGATGTAGATGGGATGTGGGAAATGGTAGTGCTGGTAGTGAAAATACTTTTTTTTGTATATTAAAAGTAACGAAGGGAAAACTGTATACGTTACAAACGTTGAATATATGACTGATATTTTTTGCAATAATTTGCATGACAATCCAATTTTGATCCTTCACGTCGTGAAGGACTCAATAAAGGACTGGGCTAAAGGGAAAAGTAGGAAAACTGAAAGGCATTGAGGCACTGTATATGCAACCTACAATACGTCCAAAACGTTTTCGTTCATCCATGGAGGGCGAATCCTTCACAGATTACCTGGCGTAATAAATTATGCAATTATGCTGGAAACCTCTCTCCACATATGAGATATACCACGGGTGATGAGTCAAAGGTTATCAAGATGTCCATCCCCACTTCCGTCTCTAGTAACATTATATTCTCTCCGTTGGTACGACTGGTGAAACTGACGATGAAACGTCAGTCGTCATTTGTCGTCAACTGTTTTTATGTGTCGGAAGGTTCTGCGATCAGAAAATCATACCGAAACTAAAAATCTCCTGACTAATGGCAGGTTAGAAAATTGGCATTATTAATAATACGAAAGTTCAACGCCGAACCGCCGAGATGTATGCCGTTTTACGATCTATTCATGTCAAACACGCCAGGTCGAAGGTATTAAGAAGTAAGTTTTATTTTTTAAGGTTAAGAGTGGAATGATTATCGGTCATTTATTATATAATTTTTAAATAATTAATTAATGGTATTTGATTTCAGGCTGTCGATCTTTTCAACCGAGAGTTCAGTGCATCTGCAATGTCCCCTTGCTACTTCCTAATCACCTTTCAGTTGATTTCATACAGAACCGTTCATTCGGTTCCCGCTCGCTGCTATACACTGACAACTATTTACTAGCTAGCGAAAGGTGCAGTAACATCGATCTGGTGCGATACATCTCGATTTCGAATGTAAAGTTTAACAAGGAACCCCTGAAACCTTCTTCCAAGGTCGAAGCGACTGTGCAGGAACTGAAAAAGAAACAGGAGGAAGAACTGAAAACCAAAACTTCCACAGAAGTCGTGAAGCCCGTGATTAAGAAGAGTATATTACAGATAGTAAAGAACGAAGTCCTTCATTATTATCATGGATTTAGATTACTCTTCATCGACTTCAAAATCTCCAGTGGTCTAGTCTGGCGGGTTTTGAGAGGGAAGTCATTAACACGCCGTGAGTACCGTCTGTTGACACGTACTGTTGGAGATCTCTTCCGGCTTGTTCCGTTTTCCGTCTTCATCATAGTCCCATTTATGGAACTTCTGTTGCCGGTCTTCATAAAACTTTTCCCAGGAATGCTACCTTCTACATTCCAAACATCTTCTGATAAAGAAGATAAACTCAAGAAAAGCCTGAAAGTTAAATTAGAAATGGCTAAGTTTTTACAAGGTACACTTGATGAAATGGCCTTACAACATAAAGATAGGTACTCAGATAGCGCAAAGGAATTCGTGGAATGGTTTAATAGAGTCCGAACCTCAGGTGAGTTATAGCACAATATTGAGAAACATTGCTATATTTCAATTATATAGGTGAACCGGTTTCGACTGAGGAAATTATGAAATTCTCAAAGCTCTTTGAAGATGAAATTACATTGGATTCATTGTCAAGGAGTCAGTTAATCGCCTTGTGCAAAGTGTTGGATGTTCAAGCCTTGGGCACAAATAACTTCTTACGATTTCAACTTCGAATGAAACTTCGTTCTCTAGCTGCAGATGACAAGATGATCCAAAAAGAAGGAATTGACAGCATGACGTTGGCAGAGATTCAACAAGCTTGCAGGTAAAGTTTTCATTTGTACCAGATATGTACCAAGGCATGAATTGTACAAAGTCAGGAGTTGGGTAATCAGTTTTTTTATTTCATCCTGCATTTATGCTGACCAGCATAATTGAATATTAATTAACTGGGTTCTAAGGTAAATAAAGTAAATTCACATTCATATTGAAACCATATATCTATTATGGGGGCACCTTGTACAGTGTAGAGTGTACAGTTAGATATTAATGATTTTTATTTGATCCTGCATTGGTGCTTATTGGTATAATATAATATAAACTAACTGTGTCCCAAGGCAAGTAAAGTAAATTCAATTATTTTAGAACATTGCAAATTATATCTATTGTTGGAACACCTTGATAATGTCAAGGTCAATATTAGCATTCTTTTGATTGTGGTTTATGCTGACTGGCAGTTCGAATTTCAGTTAATTGCTTCATAGAGAGTATTTATCTCTCTATTGACTATACATGTAGAGGCGGGTAATCAGAAAGTTAGATTTGTTTCGTTAATAAAATTCATGATAAAATTGTTATTGCCTTTCAGCATATATATTTTAATCCAATATTGACTCTTTTAAAATTTACAAACATTTATATTACCCAAAACACTGTTCTAAAATAATTGAATTACCAGGATGCTAATAATTAGATATAATTATTTTTTTAAGGGGGAATTTTTCCTAGGGACCCCTATGCTTTCTTATGATCTATTATAGGAGGTCTATTTTCATGAAGTATGAGAGCTATTTTCCATGAATTTTACAAAAAAAATATTCGTTTTTGTCTAGGCCACATGAGTGATGTCAATAAATCTATTTTTAGATAGTAGGCTGTTTGTTTGAGAAAGTTAGTGTGGTTTTGGATGGTAATAAAAAATTATTTGGATTGATACTGGGTATATAACAATTTCTGTTATGTTTCTTCCTAAAGTTTGCAAGATTGGAATAATTGAAATTACTGCTCACTAGCATCACCTCATATTTTTCACAATCTCTGTTCAGGCAGGAATTCAGAGGCTGATCAGGTATGCCTTAGTCTTTAATTTTGTATCTATCCACCCATATCTTAAATATATTTGATCAGTTTGCGATTTACAGCTTTTTTCATCTTGCCTGACTTATTTTGTATGTGCTCTCCCTCATTCCCGTCGTTTCCTCATTGCCACCTTTGTACAGCTTCCATTTTTTACTCAATAAAAGTCACACTGCACCGCATGGGTGAACTAATTAAAACTTAACTACGTTAAACATCTAAGTGATTTATTTATATGCCTATGCTTAATTACACCATACTGATTTATATAGATTTAATTTTATGCGTATGGTTTGCTGCTGCACGCACTACTGCCAATGTCCAATATGCCATCCCAAGTAATCTTTTCTTTCCCCCTCAGGGTTGCTCATGTTGTACAATACTGTCTACGTATTTTCTATATTTCCAACAGCTTTCTTTACGTGTTTGTTAGAATTTAGGCCTCTTTAGTCCCATTGAAAACCATAAGTGTTATGTATGTCGCGGGAGGTGTGTAAAATGTATCTAAAATCCTGTTCCCATTCAATCTGCTAACAAGGCTAAATAGAATTAGATATCCTGTGGGAGAACAGGACTAATATATACACACACCGAGTCAGTAGGGCACGGAGTAACAAACTGGGGGTGAAACCTTAAGGGGTACAACTGTGCTTAAGTATTGTGGTTTGGAGCACATGTTAAACTGTAGGTCCCATACAGATAGACCTTAGTAGTGAAAAGAAGATGTGAAAATATGCGAGAAAATTAATAATAATAATAATAATAATGACTACTAGTTGTGAATTTCTTCTTATTTGATCTTATTTTCTACAATCATAATTTTTATACAGTGTTACAGTAATTTTCTCTATTTATTAGAGCCAGAGGTATGAGAGCATATGGTGTGAGCGAAATGAGGCTGAGGTCTCAGCTGGAGCAATGGCTGGACCTGAGCTTGAACAAGAGAGTCCCTCCCTCTCTCTTGCTCCTATCAAGAGCGTTAATGTTGCCAGAAACCATTCCAACAACTGACAAACTTAAGGCAACTATATCTGTATTACCTGAAACCATTGTTAAACAGACTCAGGCTGCAATTGGTGAAAAAGAAGGTAATATTTCAGTATACAATTCTACTCTTTTCTGTATTTGTGTATTCCTGTTTTAGGCAAGATTGACAATAAGGTAAGAGCAGAGATTATCCGTGAAGAAGAGAAGAAGATCAAGGAAGAAAGAGCAGAGCGCAGGGAAGAAAGAAAACTGGAGGAAGAGAAGAAGCTAGAGAAGGAGCGGGAGATTCTGATCGACAAGGCACCGATAATCTCGGCATCAAGTACACCGATACTTGAAGACACAGCACTGAGGATAAGTGCTGAAAAACTGGAGAGAGTCGAGAGGAGAGAGGAGGAACCCTTACAGTCCAAAGATTTTGAAATTATTGAAAAAGCTCTGGAAACTGCATCAAAATCAAAGAAGTTCTTGGGTATGTTTAAATATATGTCATATTTTACTTTCTTAGAATGGGAAAGTACAATTTTTGGGTCGGTATTTCCGAAATTTGAGCTTTTCTGAACGTTATGAGGTCCCCTTAATCCAAAAATCATGTTTGGAAAAATGTCTTTGTGTATGTATGTGGTTAACTAAGGGAACTGTAAATATTGAAAAGCTGAAACTTTGTATTTAGGCTTGGTCTCCGGAAAACTGGAATTCATGCGATTTTAGGCAAAATCGGGTAAAGGCAAAGGATACTACTTCTGTAAGTTTTGTGTTATCTCGAAAACATTCCCTGCATTTTTTAAATTTTGCATATGTAATCTACCGTTTAATGGATATTGGATACTATAATCGTTACCTTGGCTAATCTTCCTTGGGGCTCCTTTGACCTAGTGAATTGTCAGGTTTTTTCAATTTTCTCCAAAATGGTTTCACCTAATTGTTCCTAATGTTTTCATTGGGGCTACCACATTAAATGCCTTTAATTTTTATTTAAAACGTTTTCTCTAGTATTTTACTCTTGAGTATTTTTAGTTTTTCTTAAAGACGGCCTGGGTAATTTTTGGCAGATTTCACAATTTGACTTTGCTATTTAATTCCTGTAACTTCTATTTGAAATATTTCTTTCTAAATCATTCGCAACTTGACATCCGTTTCCATACCAATACCTTTTTTTTTTCTTCTAAAATCGCCCTAAATGGCGCTTTACTCTTGAGGATTTCCATAAGAGCTTATAAACTTACCTAGAACACATGCCATTAAGTCATACATATGCAGTAGGATATATACAAGAAGATATACCTTAACTGGGCCACATTGACCACTTGCTGCTTGAAATTAAGTTCCAAACAAGGTTCTTTCCATATTACATCCACATGATGAATTAATCTAAGTGTTTTCCACTCATATGAAACCATATGAAATTTTGGCATAATAGTATGCCAGAATTGACCATCCAATTTGTATAGAAGTCATATCTTCTACATTATTTTTTAAAATACATGCTTACCTTTATACTGTTGTTTTTTAGTGGAGAAAGAAGAAATCCAAGAACTCAAATCTGAAATGGAGGATTATGTGGAAGATTTGGAGGAACTATCGCAAACTGTGGCTTCAGATCCAGATGTCAAATTACAAGAAACCAAAGCTGCCAAACGTCTTTTTAAGAGTGTCAATAAAATGATCGGCAAGTTGGACAGTGTTCTAATCGATTTGGAGAAAAAAGAACAACAACTGAAGAAAGATATAGAGGTGGAAGAAACAGTGGAGCTTGTCGATAAGAAGAAAGAAGAGTTGTTGCAAGTTGATGATATCATATCTGCAATACATAAGATTAAAGACGTGCCTGACCAAAGCAAACTTGACCAGATAACAAATGTTTTGAAGAAGATGGATCTTGATCATGATGGCTCGATCAAAATTGAGGAGGTGCTAAAGGTATTAATACAATTAATACATTATAGGGTTTATAATGTAAAATAATTATTGTACCACAACTACCTTCATACAAATTTTGCTATAAATGAATTTTGTTTTTCAGGTTCTTGAAATTATTGGAAAAGAAAACGTTAAACTGAACACAAAGCAAATAGATGAGTTAATCGAGCTTATCGACAAGGAAGAGGTCCTTGAAGTAGAAGACAAAATAGAGAAGGCTTTACAAAAGGACAAACTTGCCAAAAAGGCGGAGAAGGAGATGAAGGAAAATCTCAAGCAAAAGGACAGTCTGAATGTTCATTTGGAAGAGGCAAAGGGTACAGCAGATGTGGAATCACAGCAAATCGTCACTCCACCACCCAGTATAGATAAAACAAAAGATAATTCCAAAACACTATAGTATTTGAATTTAATTCATTTTTAGTTAATTGTCCTTATTCAACTACTTTTTTAATACACTTCAATTTTGAAAAAATGTACATACATGTGACCCTTAGCTGTGAAATAACCCAAACTGTAATTTATGTTGACCTCTTGAAAAATGTACATTTCTCTTTTTTGTAAAAAGGCAACTTCCAAAGATTGCATTGCTTTTGGATGGTGCTTTAATTTATTTTTCACTAAAAAAATATATTAAAATTGTTTTATAAAAATATTGGAACGCAGAATTAATGGAAGATTGCTGTAATCAACATGTGGGTGTATCAAAACTTTGGTATTGAAAATACTGAAGGAATTTTTGTAACAACCACTTGGTTATTATTGTTATTATTGCAGAAAAATTTGCTGTTTCTGTTTTGAATTTTATCTTTTTTATACAGAATGAAGACTCGAATCATACGTCAGTTTTGCGTTCTATCAATTGATAGGTAAACTTACTAACAATATGGCATATTTTTTCATCAAAATTCTAATGCAGTTGTTTGATTATACGTTTTGTAAAACTATAATTATATATTTAAAAACAATTGATCTTACGTTTTTAATAGACTGTGATTACTATTTACGTTGATATCTTTTAAAATTAAATGTCAAAACCACCAGACTTTTTTAATTATTTTTTGGTTGGGTATAAACGACAAGGAAAACTAACGAAGTTTTGGGAATATATCTTCGATGACTTATCAGATGACTAGATTGTTGAGATTATTACTTATTGAGTTTACAGATCAAAAATTTCGATTCAGGAGGTTGCGAAGAGTTTGTTTTCAATCATACAAAACGGCGTTTTAAAAAGTTTATTGTAAGCACCTTTTTTTTGTTTTACAGAACAACAAACAATAAGATTACTATAACGAAATAACAATGAATAAAAAAATTGAATTGTTTAAATAATGAAGAAAAACAAGCTATAAAACGACTATAAAAAATATAATAACTATATGATGTGTCAAAAACCTACTTCACGTTTAAGTAAATTATAAATGAAAAGATTAATCAAATCGCAAGTTCTCGATATTTGTAAAGCAGAATTTTATTACAGTTTTTGTCCATGTCGATGGAAATAAAATAAATTAAAAAAGTAGCAAATATTGATTATCCAAAGTTGTCAACATTAATTTTACTTTTTTAAACGCCAACTTTAGCATTTAAAATTTTAGTAAACAAGGAATTTCACAAAACATCCTCTTTATTAGCTAATTTCGTTGTAGCAAGCCTCTAGGTATTTCTGTAAGTGTGTTTCTCTAGGAATTACAATAAAGAGAAGGGTTTGTAAAAGGCCTGTTTACCAACAACAACCTTACACCCTGGTAAGCTAATTTCCAAATCAATAGTTACACAAAACGTTTGTATCAAACTTTGTCTTTAGAAATAAGGCACTAAAATACCTTAGACTAGTAGACAGAATTACTTAATGTCAGAAAAAGTGTTTCTACAAATTTACTCACATTTTTACAATAAGATACAACTTATTTTTCTTCCATTTAGGATAGTGTCATGTTTATTAGCATAGTCGTGTTACCTTACTGTTCACATTTGCGGTAGAATGAATCACATATTTGATAGACATTGTAGTTTTCCCATTCCCCCTAAACCCAAAGTATCAAATCGACTATTGGGCTCGGAATCAAAATTGTAATTCCCTTCATAGCATCAGAATTGTCACAATTTAACATGAAAACTAATTCTGAAACTCCTGTGTACTGGTCTAAAATTTACATCCATGAAAATGGGGCTACCCTCAAAAATGTTTTTATTGCTTAAAATTTCAAATGATTGTTCAAAGAAATAATGCCTACCAGGCCCTATATGTCTTATAATATCTAATGTTACATGTGCAACAGTATATGTACTTTTTTTAAATTAATAAAATACGTAATTGCATTTGACGCCATAATAGGGAAGTCATTTTGAAAAACAGATCACCAAATTCAAAGAAAAAACACAGTGTTACCTTACAGATTAATATTTGGATCCCCCTTTACACCACTAGCCTTGACATTTAAAACTTTAAAAAAATCAAGGTACTGCAAAATCCATTCTAGGCCTCCTATGTTTTAATTACAAATATGTTTTCACCTATTTATTTCTACTTTTGTCTCCAAATTTGGCAATCCATGTTAAGTACCTAAGAAATATCTTAAATGAGGAACCTCTAATTGTTCTTAAGTACTGCAAAAAGGGCCCTAAATAATTAGAGCCGTTTCTTTTCGTTATGACTTCCTAGGGAGTAAAGAGATCTCCTCATCTTTAATCCCAATCTGCACATCATCAACGGGACTTGTCTTTATTGATCCATTGATATCTCTGACGCTTAAACGATGGGGTGGGCTAGTGCTGGAGTAATGTGATGGCGTCTTAGGACTCGTCTGACTCGAAATGTTGTCTTTAATCTCTTGCGATTTTCTTGAGGATTTCCTTCTCGGGGTTTGTCTCCCACCACTCGCACCATCTTCTTCGTCTAGCGAATGTAGCAGCTACAAACAGACATACGTCAATATGGTTTACGAGCCCATAACAGATTCGAGGACACGACTAACTCCAATCTGACAGTTAAATTGTTATAATGTGTGCTCGCGTTTTTCAAATGAAACCAAAATCCATTTCCCAGTTAGGTAGAAAATTGTTAAAAGCAGTTATTTTAATTTGCTGAGAAAAATAGCAATTTGGACTGATTTTCGATCATCTGGGATTGTTGAAAGTAAAAGATAAAAAGCAAAAAAATATTTTTGGAGGAATACTTATTCCTAAGATGTTTTCCGCAAGTGCAAATCTTTGGAATTCGCGCTCCAACTTGCAACAAAAAATATGTAATTTTAACTGACTCACTTGATCTTTCTCGTGTGGTAATTGTATTATATTTCAACGAAAAACTATTTACAGACGTTAATGTTTCCGTTATACTAATTTGCAACTGCAAAATTTTGTTATAATGTGTCATGATTCACTACACTGTAAGGTTACGATCCTTGCTTCAATTTTGACGAAATACTATTGACTTCACATTGGCATGTAATGTCAATAATTGTAATGCAATGTAACGTCAATAATGTAACAATTACTGTTACTACATTGGCAAACGTTTTGCACGTGTGCAAATATTTTTGAACAAATAAAAACACTGCTGAAATATGATGCAATTAAGACAGATTCACTACTGGCCTGCCAACATATATATCATAAAGGTTTCATTCAAAAATTGTGTTTTTACAATTGTCAGACGTTTTGCAAGTCTGCAAGTATAAACAAATAAAAACGTTGCTAAAATCTAAAAGAAATTTAGGATGATTTACTACAGTCTAGCAACATTTTTATTATAAAATTTACTTTGCAAATCTTTCATGTTCAACGATTCACAGATGACTGGAAACTGGATTTCCGTTTTATTTGAACGTGTACAATATAACATATATTGTAACGATTAAACTATAGTCTCATGCCCCAAAACTGTGATGGGCTCCTGAACTAATACTAAAACATTCAACACGAAAAATCTTTATGTAGCAAACTGGACAATGCATATTTCACATTTTAGTTGCTTCGGTTCTTCGGTAGGTGTTAATCAGAAATTTAATGGGAATCGGAGAAAAATCAAGGGTTTGGTGGGTAAAGCATTGACTTTTACCTTGTCTAACTCCTCGTCGAACTGTTGTTCAGTCTGGTGGTCTCCTTTTTTACTTCTCTCCATCAACGTGGCTCTCTTAGCTGCTAAGTATAAACTTCGCTTGATTTTCAGATACAGCACTTCTGTAGACGCACGCACTGTATAATCTGGTACAAAAGTATGACGAAGCATTGAATCAATGTTTAGTGATTCCAGACTGCCCATGGTTGAAGGTGCCATTGAAGGGGACTCTAAAATATTTTGAGAGTAAAGGAAGAGGGATATTTTTAAATAGTTAAATACATCGATTCTATTTGCCAAAAGTATTATCATTGTGGTCCATATATATCCAAAGAAAGCCACAGAGGAGAAAAATATTGTTAATATTGGCTTTAATAAGAAAACTTCCACCCATAAGATTAGTACTTCTATCAAGGTCTAACTATGCCCAATTACTTATTTAATGATATGTGCAACTATTTACAGGGTACGTGTGCAATCCTTTAAATCATTGTTATTTATATTCTTTCTACGTAAATACATAAAGGATTTTCGTAAAGTTCAAGTTCATCAAGTCGACTATGAAATTTTATTGGAGAAAGACAAATCTTAATTATCGCAGTTTCGCGAAAAGTCAGTTAAAGCAGTAAATCAAGCTGACTTGATTACCTCTTTAATTGAACAAACGTTACAAACATCATGCTTGAATCCCAAAATCAACCTTTCACTATTGGAGACTTAATTGAAAATTTTCTAACCTTCATACTCACCGATTCCCACGGTTTGTACCAAAGCCTGAGTACCAAAGTAAGTAAAAGGCCCTCCTTCAAATATCAGGTTCTCTTTACCTACAGTTACCTCTACTCTACCCTCTAGAATGATTACAAAGAAATCTACTGCTTTGCCCTGATCATATATGACATTGGCAGGGTCTGTTCGCCAATCTTTGTTCTTCTTGATATGCATGATTATGTCCTGCTTTAGTAAACGCCGGAGGATTGTTTCTGATATTACATTTGGATGGAAAGGTTCCACACCTAAGCAAAGGAATCGTTGGTAAAATTATTTGTTTTTAAAAGTAATTCAATAATAATTACTTACTAGTGCTCAAGTACTGGTATGCAGCGAGCGTCAGCTGTGGACTGATTCTCATCATTTTGGTGGTCTCGTTACGCTTTTCTGCGAATATGGTGAAATCTTGTCGTCTTTCAGCAGTTCTTCTCCTTTTCGTACGATTGTCAGCTAAAAAAATATTAAAATATAAATGTTACTAGCAAGCCGAATAGATTTTCTGAAAATAAAACTTGCAGTTTACTGTTGCAGTGGAACTTCTCTAAAGTGAATTACACTGTTCTGAAGAGTAGTAGGTACTCGTGGTACTTAAAATGACATTTTTATGTATTGTCGAGTTGTATAGAAGTTTCACTGTGTTTCTGGAAAAGGCAATAAAACTTAAACTCACTGAACACATCGGTTTCATCCATAATTTCGGCTTGTATCAACTCCTCAATAACATCTTCCAATGTAATTAAACCAATCGTTTCATAGAAAGGATCTCCTTCTCCTTCGTTATTAACCCTGTGTACAAAAGCCATGTGACCCTTATTACCCTCCTTAAATATTCTAAACATAACATCAAGAGTAACATCTTCAAATACAAAGTTAATGGGATTCTGGTAGAACTGGCACAAAGTTTTCAATGGAGTATTATCATCAGGATCAACGAATGCCAGATCTTTTATGTACAACATGGTGACGATATTTTGTCTGTTCCCCTCGTATACGGGAATACGTGAATAACCGCTCTTCATGATCTCCGACACAGTCTCGAAATCTAATATTGCTTCGTAGTCTAACATGAAGACGTCCTCGATCTTGGTCATCACCTCCAAGACGGTTTTCTTGCGAAGCTCCAAAGCTCCACTGATTATGTTAACTTCGTCTTTATCTAAGTCATTTTCACCAGTAGTAACCTGGAAAGCAACCTTTAATAAAAATTAGAACACAAATTTAAAGAAATCAGTGCCCCAGCACGCTTCGGTGCCAACTAAAATTACATTGTTATAACAAGGTTTTAATATTGTATGCAAATTATGCGAACCATCAATTTCATTATCGGTCAACCCAAAACAGACGTATACTTCTCTATCATTTACATTTTATTTGGTTTTCGCTTATCAGCAAGTTGGGATGGAAAAAGTCGAACACAAACAAAGATTTGATATAATTCGTGGTTTGGCGCAATGTAGCCGTATTATTATCCCGTGAATCGGTTGATAAATTTGTTATTAATTAAAGCAACGTCAGTTCTGAATGTAATATGTATACCTTTTACAAAATTCGTTTTAATCCTCTTTAATTCTCTTTAATAACAATTTCGCCACAACTATCTAACGATATAAAAGAGCTTAGTGTCTGATAGACGTTTCAATGTGACAGAATTTGAATTAAAATGGAAAACTTTCATAAAAACAACTGAATGAGTAACGCTGAATTGTTTAAAACTTTTGAAATGGCGCAAATCTAAATTTGGGAGTAAATCGTAAGATGAAACGTTTAAAAACTTTGAGAAAGATTTTACTATATGCATTAAACAATTTTTCTTCTGTAAATTATTTTGGGATATTCTAGAGTTCTATTCAGAGCTTAAAAGTGTTTCTTAAGTATTGAAGATACCCGAAGATTTCAAAAGTGTAGAAACGGCTTCAAACATGTTTATGAAATAGTGCGTGTTAAATTTCAAACAAGCTTAGAATACCTCCCATGCATTTAGAATTATGTCATCTAAAACCCTTAATTAACAACTAGTCAATGGCTAAGTTTAATATATTTTAAAACACTTTCCTACGTTTCAAGAAAATTTAATCACAGGGAAATTTCCGACGTAAAATCTCTAATGGGATATTCGGGCACGGTTTAGTACCAATAAACTCGTTACTCATCATTGGTTATTCCATGTTTGTAGTTTAGCCGTAAAAATCTCCATGATAATCCACTTTCAGCGCAGAAATTCCTAATAAAATGAGAGTGCTAGGACGTTGCGATTAAAAATAACTTTTCTTATATAATTATTCAGACGTAACGTAAACTCTCATTCTATCGCAGTTTACATTGTGATAAATGATTGATTATAACGAAATAATTAGGTAAAAATTGAAACCGGGAAATTGTGGAGTAACGTTTATTTCTTACTTTTCCCAATGTGTGAATAAAGAGGCAACAAATTACGAAATGAAAAGTAATGAAAGTTTAATTTATCACATTACGTTTTGTCCTACAAATTCCATCAGTTAACCATCCGAATTTGGTGTTGCAAAATTTTGGAAATTGTGTTTGCAGAAACATGCAATATCTACAGATTTCGTACAGACCTTTTAAATTCTATTATTGAACTCGTAAATATTTATTTTAGGTTCGTTAAAATTGTTACTAAAACTCATTTAGTGCTTCCTATGTTTATCTGGCTAATAGTTTGCAACAATATTTGTTTATGAGTTTGGAACATAAAGTTCACTTATTTATATCTTGTATTACATTAAATGTAGTTGGAACTGTATCACGTCCCGTAGCAAACTTATTAAGAAATAATTTTCGAAACTTATTCTATTTACAATTAAAACGAAACGTAATTTTTCGAGTACTGAAATTGTTAGGAAGTATATGTGGCATAACGAAAAGTGTACACCTCAATTATTTCCAAATTAAGTAATGTTAAATATCAGGATTTGACAGCCCATTCAAATCCTCTCTTGATCGATTGATTGTCCGTCTTCTGTGATTGTTGAGAAAATCATTAGTCTATCCAAGTATGCGGAGGATTCTCGCTGTTGGACTATTGCTTCAATTTTCAAGTTATCATCATCTTTAAGACTCACAGCAATCGTTGACTCTACAGAACCATTGAATTTCTGGTAAAAATATGACCCAACAATACATTTCATGCCTTTGGGCTGTTTTGTGGACAAACAAATGTGGATCGATTGATGTCTTCACTTCTATTTTAGACTAGAGATATATTAGCTTCATTCTGTAAGGATGCGGTTTTGACTTCCATATAATTCGATCCATAAGATATATAAGAGAGGTTCTCATACACCAATAGTTTCGATAACTTCCTACGTGTGATCTATCTGATCATGATCGAAACCAGGCATTAACAACTATCTAGAGATGAGTAATTTTCTTACTAGTTTCAGAAAGACTTGCTTTTGAATGTTTTTCCATGAATGTTTCAAAATAAAGGAGCAGTGCTATGCCTCCTAAAAGATTTCAGATCAAGGGAAAGTTGTAACCCAATCACAGCAAGAAGTGTAAAATAAAAGACTCAACAACAAATAGGTTAATAGTTGAATTGCTTAACACTAAAGAATTGTCACGTAATACAGCAAACGTATACTTGGTTCAGAATTAATTAATTTATCTTAGTTAATTAATCTAGGTTTGTTGTGGCTATAATTCAAAATTCGTCAGGACGCCCAAAGGTAGTTGGTTGAATTTACCAATTATATTTGTAAGTAAATTCCATAATTAACCTTTATCAAGTTGATCTATGTTACCAATAAATTTATAGTAGACACAAAGCAAATTAGTAGTACTCAATTGGTAATATTTCCCTACTTTGCTGTTGTGCAACCTCTGACGACTTCGATTGAAACGTTCAGCATCAGTTTTTAAGCATTGACAAGTGATTTTCCCAATAAAATTTGAAGACTTCATCCTCAGTTTGTAATTTTTACAAACCAATTTAACAATATTTTTCAACTGAATCTGAATAATTAAGGGTGGGGATGCGTTTCAGGATTTTATTCTGAAAGAGTACAGCTTTCATTGGGACGCATTGAATTTTTATGTAAAACTGATCATCTGGAAATATGGATTTTTCCGAATTTCAAGTGGGTAACATAGATATTAATCCAGATAACAATATCACAATGTATAATATATCCCTCAAGAAACTTGCGTCAATATGATTGAGATAATGGTAAGTCGTAAAGGCAGCTTTACCGCGTGTATTAGAAGAATCAGAATTTTTATAAAACCGATATTATCAATGCCACTTCACCCTTTTATTAAAACGTGTCAAACCTCCAGTACCTCTATCGAAAGCGTAAATCGATTATGTAATCAAGATGATAACATGTATAGAAATCCGCTTTGATGCGGTATCAAACCGGAATGAACGTACATAAAGCATTTTCGCCATGGAAAAATGTCCGTGGCGGTATTTTTAATACGATGATATTTTGAAGTCGAACTAGCCAGACTGTTGGCACTGATCCGAATTAGTCTCAAAACATCGAGTTCAGACGGTTAAATTATCTGCCAATTTCCTATTAGCAAAATGGAACTCTTCTCAGTATTATTAGATTTATCGGAATGTATTTTTATTCTTTCCTGAGGTAGAATAAATGGCGGTTTTCCACGTCACAATCTTTCTTTGGAGGATAATCGTGTCAAACTTGAGCACCTTCCTCAAATAATATCGAATGTGTGTCGTCGGGTCGACGATATTCCTCAGTTCTATATTTACTTCAACGAGGCGCGAGTTTCTAGGTAAAAATCGCGTTATCCTGTGTAAATTCTGAAGAGAAACGCAACGAGCGTCCACTTTTTGTACTGTTTGCGTTTTTCCTGCCTATCAAACGAGAATGTTGCTCGGCTTGAGGAAAATCCCGTTATACTATCAAAAAATTCATCGCAACAACAATAATCGATTTTTTTTCGATCTCCGATGAATGCGGTTTCAACCGGCAGAGTCTAATCGGTTTAATTTTAAAGCGGCTCCCGAGAAAAAACAGGAATACAAAAATCCATTAAAAACAAGTTGAACTATTTTATCACCTGAACGTGGTAAAAATGCTTGTTTACGATGTCGGTACACAGCGTTAATATTTATAACTTTCGGGTCATATATTATTAAATAAACCTGTCAAAACTATTTGGAAATTCAAATTATGCAAAGCTGCTTACATTTTGTATATGCAATGAAAACTATTAGTAACTATAGTAGGTTCCCTTATTTGCAGTGAAATTCGACCCAAAAACGAATAATGGAGTCACAGATCAGACGACAGACTTCAGAAATGAACTTTAATCAGGTGATAGGGCTCAGTTCTGTCAATGGGGGTGCAAATCATGAGTTTTAGATTAGTCGTTCGGCCCGGTGGAATTTTAAAAAAGGTCTGGGTAAAATTTAAAGTTTGAAATTATAATGTTGTTAAACAATTAAGATGTGAAAAACTGTTTTTTCGAGCTACAGCAAAATCCATTGATTTCACATCAAAATGTTAAAAAATATCTACAAAACTGCCTTAAAATCGGTTGAATTGTTTATTGCTATCCCAAAGAAAAACTTGGAATACAGTTATTTTTCGGTTATTAAAAACAAATAGAAAAATACATCGCATGTACAGTTAGTGACAAGAAAGAAAAGCTGGTGGTGCGAATTAGTTTATGACTTATTTACCAATAAACTGTAAGCCAATAGAAGCGAAGTTAGTTTCTTTTCCAAAAATTCCTTGTGGGATTGTTTACTAAAATTATGAAACAAATTTTACGGGAATCTACAGGTGACGGTTTAAACTATCGCGTATCATCGCGATAGTGAAACAATAAAATGTTATCCATGTAGGAAGCCTTTAATTGGCTGCTGGTATGGGACTTTCCCTTTAAAAGATTCCGAGCAGAGAAGTGGAGGGACTCTGCGACCAATGTAGGACTGAAATATAATTTGAATTATTGTGGCATGTGAAACCTTCACTTTTTTATTTTGGGGTAACTCGTCGAAAAACTGAAGAGGGGATATTTTGGGTATTGATCTTACAGAGACTTTGGAAAGCTCTGAATAAGCGTAAACATATCAGTAACTGAGCTCATTTATTGGCGTTCCCATAAAATTTTATGGGATCCCATTTTAATGCTCGTTTTGTAGATATTTTCAAAACACACAACATTCGTATGGCATTTTGCTGTAAAATCAATAGCTTTTGCTGCAGCCCAAGGGGATTTTTTTCACTTAAATATTGAATACCTTTTTTCCCACAAGAATTTTCATGACGCATTTATAGAAATTCATCATCCTTAGAGTCAAGGGTGAGCCATATTTCGCTGATGTAATGTTACAATTCTTTTTTGTAAAAATTTTATTTTAGTTGAACTATATCCATTTTAAATGTATTTGCCAGTCACTTTAGCGTCTAATAAAGTAAAAACTAATTAAAAACGTTTAACATTCATTTTCAGTGGTAACTATTGTCTGAGCAAATGGTTTTCTTTTTGTAAGATGTATCAAAAATTCTCTAAAAATTGTCAAATGTAGAAAGAGAATACACTCGTCAAATTAGAGTGAGACTTTGTAGTTAGTCAATTCAGCAACTTCCTGCAAAACATTCGTAAGGTTCTTTTAGTCTAACACGACTTAACGCTGAGAATGACTTAAAAATGCGAGGATTGTTTAATTAAAAGGTGTTAATAACCCATATGTATTTTCAAGTCGATTCAGAACCCGTAATTCGAAATTTAAAAAAAAAACAAAATGAATAGTTTTTTCAAAATTAACATTGGACCTTATGGGAGTCAGCACTACAAAACCCTGTATTTTTGGTGAAAATTTGTACACTGATAAAATATTTCCCTTTTAACTGATGTAATAAAAGTGAAAATGTTGAAGTTAGTTATAATTATTAAGTAAATTCGACTAAATAACAATATACAAAAAATCAAGATAAAATTAAAAGAAAATAAGGGAGGAGTTAATGCTCTGAGCAAACTCATTTAGCTACATTTCCTTCACTGCAAGAACATATTAATGGCTAATTTTTTCCCAAAAAACAATGGCTACTTCAGCTTAAACCTTAAGCTGCCGTAGTCACAGTATTTTCGGAACAATTGTAGATATTAGAATGGTCTTTGTTACATACTTTATTGGTGATTTATAGCTGCACCGTTTCCGAACAAGAAAGGCTACTTCTGCTTAGGCGTTAAGATGCTGTAACCACAGCAATAGCTTTGGGATAAATGGAAGTACATTTCTCGCAAATTTAATGGCTAATTAAATGCTGCCGCACGGTATGATAGCCCTGGTAACAATACACAGCCATCCGTACACCCAATCCTCTAATACGATTGAAACTACAATTTATCACTTTATCCATATACGTACATTAATTTCCACAGCAATGTTTTCGAAACAAATGGAGGCTTGAGATTAATCTCAGTTGCATATTTTAAGGTTAATTAATTGCCTCGTTAATTGCCGTGTGGTAGTAGGGTAGTTTTTGAGCAAAACTTACACAGCATTAATTAGCAACAAAATATGCAACAAAGATCATAACGCTACCTCTATTTATTCCGCCGTTGCTACCATAGCTGAAGGAACCGTCATTGCTTTTCGAGAATGGCTGCAACTTAGTTGCATACTTTCTTGCGTATTAGCAATGAATTATGCAACAAAGATTATTGTGATATCTCCATTTGTTCTGGTGTTGCTACGGCAGCATAAGGTTTAAGCTACAACAGCCTTCGCTTTTCGGAAACGCTACAGTAAAATTTTTTTGCCTAATGAAATATAGGCTAAACTAGAAACTTAACATATGAAATGGCTACGGTAACCCTATAGACATAACCGTTTTACCCAATGGTATAGTGAGTAGTGTTTCCAAGAAGAAATGTGATTTGTTATTGAATTTAGTTGATGGAGATGAAACATAAATTTAACCTTCTCGATTTCACCGCCAAATAAAAAAACAGCTGGAGCACCAGAATTAAATTAAAGAATTAAAATCTTTCTAAAGTTATTTTCGAATATAGTAAACATATCAATGTTAATGTTTCCACTTACCTTTACTAATTCCTTCAGTCTTTCTCTGGTGTAAACGTTTCCGATTTCTTCTCCCAGGGCGAAATCCAATAACCTTGCGATGGGGTAAGCCAAGGGAAACGTCAAAATCATAACAATTTTGGTGATCCAAATGGTTTTTGCACCGATGGCAAGACCGTGACGAGAACACACCGCCTGAAATTCCATCGTTAATATTTATCATGAGAAAATGAGACACAAGTACCCTTACGAAAGGGTCACGATGAGCAGTTGAAAGTTAAATGGTTTTATAGACATTTTTTGCTATTTTGACATAATTTGAGTACGCTTGGCTTGATGTTTAGTTGGGTAATACATCAGCAATGAGAGAATGTAGTAATAATAAGAATGATTTATGTAGTGGATATAGTAGAAATATGTATCTGATTACGATTGCTAAAACAAAATGTATTTAGTACAGTAGTCTATAAGAGCAAATTGCTTACGCCGTTCGTCTCCAAACATTTCCAGGCAAATTAATACCTGGACATCTACACGGTTAGACTAAGGGCGTACCTATCGAGGGGTATCCCCTAGATGAAGAAAATTAGATGGTCCCTGCTTTCAGAATTCTAAATACACGAACTAGTTCCAAACCTTTCTATAAGTCCTACTCACAGTTGTTTAGGAAATCGTGCTTAAATACCCACTCTTTCTTAAAACCAATATAGGTTACCTCTCTCTAGTTTAGATCCCGGGTACGCCCTTAGCTAAAACCAAACATGATTAAGGCTTTCCTGCCACAGAGTTGTCTCGTTAACTTAATGCTTTCCTGCAACCAAATGTGCTACCTACGAATACGAAATACGTAGTCAAAGTAATACAGAAAATAAAGTTGATATGAACATCGCTGTAACGCCTCTAAGGGGATATTTAGCTGTCAAATGATGTCAAAAAATACAAATTTTTATACATCAGAAATTCGAAATTCCTTGATTTCTGACTTACTTGGGGCGTGATTTCACCGATTACGACAATGGCTAGCGTGGAAAAGATGATTGCAATCAACCCAGAAGTGAGATCGTCCAGTATAATCGTAAATATCGAGTTGACCAACACGTTGCCGAGCAGAATCGAACACAAGAGGTAGTTACCGTGTGCTCTCACTGGCTGTATAACCTGGGCGTATTTCCTTTCCTTGCTTGAACCAGTATTGCACAGGATTTTCAATTCAGTCTTGTCCATCGACATGAGTCCCAAGTTCAAGCCTGAGAACAATGACGAGAAAGCCAGACACGTGCAGATGACAACGATGCTCGCCCACAACGGCAGAATTTTTTCGTATATTTTAATCTGAAAGGGGTAATTCGGCGTGTGAGACCTCGAGGGGTGTTCGGTTATTAAGAAAATCTTACTTGCAACCACGTATCGGTTCCTTGGTGTATGAAAGTAGTGCTTTCATCAGATCGATCCTCTTTGGTGCAAATGTAGAAGGAGTCTTCATCGCTCGTGGCAGCTGGGATATTGATCGTGACCAGAACGGTACGCGAAGAAAAACTGTCGTTATGGACCTATAATGTGATTATTTCCTCAATACTCAGTTTGTGTGACTGTGTGAAACAAGCCACTACTGGCGTGAAGTCGAAATGGTTCTCAATTAAAATGGTTGGTTTTGTTTTAAATCGGTTATTAGCGTGGTTTATTAGATTTTCAAATTAAGACACTTTGACTCTTACCATTTTTTCGCCTTTGCTTAATTAAAATATCAATAGAACACTTATAAACGAAAACATGAAAATCATATAATCTTTAATATTCACTTCAATTCAGCACATTTTATATTGATATGATGTAATCATTTCGATACGAAAAACTGTTTTAGAGTCATGTGAAATCACAGATTATTATACGATAAGTAGGCAAATTAATTGCAGTGCAAATAAATCATAGATAAAAATTTTAGCATGCTATACGCTTTGAATGTGTATTGAATGACTGTCATCAAGCTATAATTATATTTAAATTAGTTAAGTTAGCCACCTGGAGCCTTGTTCAATCAATTTGTCACCAAACAACTGTGAAAATAACGTGATGGTAAGCAAGGGAATTCAAAAATATGAAATTGGTTACTTTTTGCTTAAACTATTCTCATTGGAAAAAGGCTAGCAGCTAATGGAGATATGATTGTCTAAGAACTTTTGCAAACACACTACATGACTCAAGTATGAAATATTATTAACTTGCAATAAAAACCCAAACTGGTATCTAAGAAACATTACATTTAAAATTGGAACGCAATTAACATTTAACGACCATCATTCAATATCCATCCTAAACCATTTATCTTTATGACGTTTGTTCTATACAATCTATAAACTTTAGTCAGGATTGAATATTTTTGAGATAGTGATACAACAAAATCTTATATAGTGCAAAGTTAGTGTAATACAAGTTAATTAATTGAAACATTCCAACCAGTCTAACCTCTACCTTTTAAGTGTGAAACATGCAAATTGGGGAACCGATTCGCTCCTGCCACTTTCACTTACATAAAACATGCTAGCAACTGGTAACAAGCAATTTTCTTTTTTATGCGTGAACGTAACCATCATGGTCCTGGTGAATCCTTCGCCAAACAAGCGAAGTACATGGTCCTTATTAGCAAGAAGGCTTGGCACGCCGTTGTCTTCGATTTCCGATTTAGAAGAACGCTCCACCCTGAGGCCCATCACTCGGGGTGAGATGGACACGGCGGGAACACTACCATTTTGACTGTCTGTTTCAATACCCGTGCTGAAAAATATACTAGCTTAGCGCAGGACTGGTGGATATCGTGGTGACAAAATCCTACACAAATATTTTTATGTATTGGTTACCAATAATATCAGAATGTAAATTCGCCTTCAGTGAGTTTCTTATGATTTCTCATTTACAGTACAATTAACAAAGTAAATGTCCAAAATGTCCAATGTCAAAAACAGTCCATTTGGTCAAGCATAAAATGTACAACACAGTGCCTCTTATTTAATACATGCACATTAAATGGGGTAAATACCCGTTGCATGCAATGTAAGATGTTGCCATTACGTCGTAACAGTCTTTCTCTCATAACAATGCACTATGATGCTTGTAAGTGAAATTTGACTTTGACCTTTCCTTATGAGAAAGGGTGATATATAAGAGTCCCTTAACTCTTAATTGAGTAAACCCATAAAATTGTCAGCGGAAACAGAACTGTCAACCAAAATGTTCTACCAACAACGATAAACATCTGTGGAGTAATTTAGATTTAAATTAGTAACATTTTACACTTTTTACTTTACTTCTTATTAAAAACTCTCATTATTGAACATATTAATAACTAGGAGTTAATAAAGATAAGAATATGGTGAGTCAAGAAAGAGATAAATTATGTACAGAACAAACAAGATCCTCTCGCACAACATGACATGGTTCGATATTCGTATTGACATAACTAAAAGTCACTTCGAGCATTCGCCAAGGCTTTTCTTGCAATAAATGCTTGTAAATACCTGATTCTAAAAAATATTTACTGTATGATTTCTGCGGCTGATAGCACACTAACCGAGTCGTAGCCGTAAAATAACCCACTCGATAGGCGTTACACTATCGATCCCTATCAAAGCTGGGAATCCTATAAATTCAGTGAGGCAAAAAATTACTCAGTTTTATGAACATCTGATATTATTCTTGGTTTTATTCATAGAACGTCACGTTGGTATTTTAGTATTATTATTATTATTACTTTACAGTTGAAGACGAAGCTATTGAATTGCTTCTCTTCGTTAATTATGAAGCTTATTTACCGGTTTAAAATTCCTGCTGGGAAAAGCTCTACCTTCATTCTTACCTACAGTGGAAACGAAGAAGCATTGGTGAATATTTGTTTTTGTCAGTATAACGTGAAGGAGAGTTGACATAAATGAAATAAATGTCCTGTGATGCACCTTACAGGAAAAATTACTAGCGGATTCGTGGAAACAACAGACATTATTGACTGACAATATCAGAACGTATTATACCACAACAATAATATAATTGCTATCAATCAAGAGCCAACATAACAGGAAAACAACGAGGAACCGTGTTAAAATAAATGTAATCTAATAGAGCTCGTGTAAATTAAGGGTTGCGTGGCAAGAAATAATACATTTAAATTAGTACACGTATATCAGTAATTATTAAAACGCCATATTAACACTACTTCCATATAACTGGTATAAATCATGTTAAATAAAAATAATAGAACATATGGGATCTAGACTAGTTCTACTAGAGAAAAACACAATACAACTTGTTATCAATATATGTTTTAAAGATTCGTATATTTTCAGTGAAAATTTATGTTATATATTAATTTTCAGGTTATTCTACTACTTTTTCATAAACAGGTATAAAAATGATGTACTCTATTCCATTTTGCACGGAGTCACACGGACCTCCGAACCCAAAAAGACACGGACAGAACACAAATTTATATTTATTTGATTTGGGCACCAAAACCAAAATTTGTTTGAAATATCTGTAAAATTTCTAGATCCAATTTTCACGCAATTCTAGCCTTTCATGGTTCAAAAAAACCCTCTAGAGTATTTTTTGGCATTAATCAGATTTTCTGGTTTTTGAGACCAAAACAAAAACGTATCTAGATTCTACTTGAGGCCATTTACTAAATGCTAGATATGTTGTGCGGTCTAACTTATGATTCGAAATGTTTTCAAACTCCTTAGACGAAATAAGAGCAAGTGTGAAGATGAACAAAAGTCGGACATTTTTACTTAACATACTCTCTATGAGAAGCACTTCATGAGGAATATTAGGGATATATTCTCATGGAATGAGAGGCGACACTGGAGATGTCAGCTGCAGACGATGGTAATCCCATATGAGTGGTCAAAACTCAATAAGCTCCAAATAATGAGATCAAAACTCGCATAAGCTCTGCGTTTACAGCTTAGAAAATATGAGATTTAGAGAATCGCGCTGTATTTACTGATTTACTGCAGAAAGCGCTCTGAAACTAATATCTCTTCCCATCGAACTACTATTTAAATACATTTTTTTTGTTATTCTCTGATAAAACTGGATGAACCATTCAAAACGCAAAATAACCACTTTATAAACAAGAGTAAAAGTGGTAAAATTCTATGGTCATTCCGTACGGTATGCAGTTTAGCATTTGTAATGAAGGTTCGGTGCTATTAACCGAAAAAACAAGCATAAGCTATTTATAACTTTGTCTTACCTTGAATCGCTTTTAGAAACACTCTGTATTATTATAACCAGGTGTTATCAACACACAAATAATATTTCAACAAATTCAGCTAATTATACCAGTTGCCAAAGAATTGTCAATGTGAACTGATAAGGTCAGGAACCGTTATTTTATAAGATTATTTTTAGAAACTTTCGATTTTTCAATTTTTAAATGACGTTTTAACATACCTTACATACATTTTCGAAATATTTTGATTAAAGTCGAATGACTTTTTTGTAATAAACTAAAAGAATTCAATATTTTTACGGATAACAGAAATCTTCTCCAACCCCCAAAAAGTGATGCAATTTACAAACTACCGGGTTTTTCCTTTATATTGCCGAGGTTTCTTACCATAAATAAAGCGCGTTTCCAGTATAAACTTATTCCTAAATTCGTTTCTATCGGAGTTATCTATCAGAAAAATCAAATTTGAGGTATAACTTTGTGTGCAAAGACTTTTCGATACCAACATTTTTAATTATCTGTCAATGTTTCATCGTATGTTTTAATAGGTCCTGTGCGCTATTTATTGACATACCTCGGGAATAGACAACGATTTCTGCTTTTTTGAATATATCCTTTGTACAACAGTATTAAATAATTTGATAAAGAGTTACAATGTTAAGGAAATACATGTACATTAAAACAAGATAAATATGAAAACGAACACATACACACCCTGGTATTAAAATGCATTTAAACATACACATACTTAATAGTATAAAATAGAACAAGCAATTAAATGTAATGTGAGTTAGGCTACTTATTGTTTATTGTATTTTAAGTAATTATTCTCCTTTTTATAGCAAAAAAATAATTTGTTGGATTTAATCATATTTTTAAGCTTCCAAATAAAAATCGTCTAAAGAAATAGATGTTCATGTAATTACTAAAAAGTACATCGATAAACAAACCATAGAAGAGGCAAATTTGAAAAACCTTTACTTCGACAATCATGTATTCAATTACACTTAATTCATCCAGAAGATAAAACGAATTAAAATTAGTATTGAGAAATCATAAACCGATACTCATATATTAAGTTGGCATTTCATAACTTTGCAAAGATGTTGGATTGAAAAAAATCTACATTTGTCCTTTGATAACGTTTATCAGCGATAACAAGATGGTTAAAAAATAACGTTATCTCGTTTTAGTAAAAGAAAACTCTCATTAAACGTATACCGTGAAACAACGATTATAACGAGTTAATAATAGAACACACAACATACGATACACTGTTTTTGATTACTTACTGATTTTGCAGAACTTCACGTTTTAACCGAATTTCATTAAAACTAGACGGAGTTGAATGATCAAAGGAAATCCTGAAATAAAAATTAAAATAAAAAGCAACTAAAATATAAGAGGAACAAAAAGAAAAAAATAGAAATAAAAATGTTCTCTTAACAGTATTAAGAGTATCGAATATCCTGTTTGGATTCCATTTCGCATCATTATCGTTTCCAAGGGAAAAATCGATTCAAAGGTGTTCTGTTAACATTTCCTTGACCTTTCACTACAAATGAGGCGAAAATTCAAACAGGGTTGATCGTTAAACGGCCTGGGATATGTAAAAAAAGCACATAAGGACAAAAGGAGGAATCTAGGGGAATATATAATGGAACTGTTACGATAGGACATTTGAATAATAATATTTTGTTGGACTTTCGTTATATACACCATTACATCAAATGACACGACATGCGTTTATTGCGACGAGTTCAATATTTGTATAATTAATATAATTTCAATTTAAATCATCCATTTAACTTTATTAATAACAATACGTTAGTAACAATTCTGTAGGTAATGAAAATATTTTTATATTACTATAAATTATATGTAATTTAATTTATATACAATACGTCTATTTAAACGTATATCGAAATCAAACAAAAAGGACAATAATTAAGATAATAAATTTTCTTCTGGATTTTTCTAAACACAATGATTTTATAAAATTTTCGTAAGGTATTTCAGAAGTCACTGGTGTGGTTAAAATATACGTTAATTACCGGTAGTCAGTTCTTCAATATTTAACACGTATCAAATCCACGTTCCTCAAAAATCATTTGTTTGTCTTGTATACATATTTTTTAAATTTGTAATTAATAATAATTATAATATAATATATAGTAATAATATAGTAATTATAATTTTTGTAATTTTATTAATTAGTGTAGTGGGATAGCAGCCTGCAGGTATGCAGTGGAGCAAAACAGAAAAACCAGGAAAACATGCGAAAACAAAAACAATATATTTTGTATTGATGAGTGCCTGCTCACACATATTTAAGATGATAAATTCCTCCTATATTGAATTAATAAATTTCTCTATCACATCAGCTAATTTTCGAAGTACTCGAATGTTGAGGCTTCTAACAGGTCCAATAATGCTATTAATTTTAAAATAAGTGAATGTTTGAAAATCAAATTAAAACGGACACAAATGTAAGGTGACATTACTAAGATAATATCCATAAATAGATGGGTAATAACGAACAAGTATATTTCAAAAGAAACGATAAGTTATATATTGATATGATAAATGAAAGTTTATTTCAATATAAACACAAACATATAATTTCGAAGTGCTCCAGGTCCCGACAAAATTCCTCCAAAGGCTGTAGTAGAAGCATATACAGTTATTCTTAATGTGTACCTTGATTTAAGTAATTAATTACTTCCGAAACAATACGTTCCAAGGGATTGGAAGATTGCCTGAGTATATCTGATATCAAAAGATAGGGACGTAAAGGGACGATTCATCAACAGACCGATCTGTTTATTAGGTCCTTTGGGTAAGCTATATAAATGAGTTACTAAGGAATGCATCTATGAATTACTGGAACAAAGAGATTGTCAGATTTCCAGTTTTTATTTAGAAATGGAAGGTCTACAGTATCTGCTCTGCAGTAAGTTGTCAATTAGATCTTTCATCTCAACTCAAATGGTGTTCAAATGTCAAATGTAGATATAAAGAACGCTTTTAATACGCTTCATGGATATTCATTACTTCAGCAATGAAGAAACATGTCCCTAAATATTTTTAAATATCACAGAGGACTGACTATTACTAAGACAGGTTTATAACGGGTTTAAGTGAAGTATGGATATTTAGATTTACCGGGTAGGTCGTTATTGGTACGGTATAAACGTGTGATAACCCTATGACCTGTAGAGTTCTACAATATCAGGTGCGATAAACGATTCATTCCAAAGAAGGAACTTACTTTGCTTCTATCTTATAAAGATTTTCTTTCTTAAAAAACTGAATACTAACACAGGTTTACAAAATATTACTACCCAATTTGAAGGAAAATTCTTACATTCCATATGATTTACGAATTGTAACACCTTACAATTGTCCAGTTTATTTCGGTTATTTGTATCGAGTCTGTATTTCTCCCCTTTTCTGTTTTCAACTCATGCTTTAACTTACTTGCTAAATAATATTTATTATATGTTAATACAAGGTAAGGCAGGTAAAACCCAGAATTTAACCTCGCATAAAGTGATTCACGACTATTCGTGGTTCTGTACAAGTGATGTTATGCAAGGCCCCTATTGCTAAAGAAAATGGAAACTGTTTATTATCTTTTAATTTTTACAATATATCCATTAAACGCGATGCATTTTTATACTCAGGAATATTTTCAAATAAACAGGGAGAAAAATCCCAATTTCCTCTGATTTTAAGAAGGATAACCCGACAAACATTTTAAAATTTCCAGTATTGGAGCTTAGGATGTATACTTCATTCAATCAGTGTTTGAATATTTCAATACCAGAAATACCCAGGTGGAATCTGCATCTCACAATCTTAACTCAATGTCACCATTTCACGACTGCATATGGATGCTTTTTTCAAAGTCCATGACTATTATTTTCGGTAAAAAATTTAAATTATTTGCAGTACATTTTTCTCTAAAGATTTTAATGGTACTAATGTTAATACTTTTGATAACAAACACAATACTAATGGTAGGTAAAGACCGCTTTTACAACCATGAATTGTAAAAAATATGTACGAAAATTGCCATCTAAATAGTATCAATGCAAACAATTCAATCAATCAATTCCTTATCGAAGCTGATAGATATGATTATACTCGAGCCGTATTTAACTGATCAAAATTATACAGAGCTATAACAGTTTCGAGGATCTGAAACATTCGAAAAAGTGCAATAAACACGACGGGTGGTGTCGAGGGGTAAAGGACTGTTAATATTACAGGAAGGTGCTTACTAATGATATTAATTTTAGCATCCACATTGATCATTTTTACAAATGATATTAGTGTAGTAATTAATTGGCGCACTTGGTCAATTAGTCAAAGACAATTTGTGACCCTCATAGGTATTTCTTTCTCTCTATTTAGTGCCTAATCATGAAGTGGATATCGATAGACAAAGAATAAGTAAACAGCCTAAAAACAAAAGTTGTTGAAGATATTTGTGAAAGTAATCCATGAAGAGTTGAAAAACCGACCTAAATTGGCGAAAAATCTGTCGTTAAAAGACTTTTGGTATACAATAAATACTATTTATTCTGCACGTTCTACGTTCTCTACCTAAAAGTATTTAAGATGTACTCTCTTTCCACAAAGTGGAAGAGCTAGAAAAACTCTCAATAATCATTTAAGCGCAACTGTGACTCTGACTGTAGATTTGTTCACGTGGAATTGACAAATTCGAATCTTCATTCTTAACCATAAAATGATCTTACGTAAAGTGAAAGTTCAATAGTATTAAACACTAATATTGACGGGGGTCTAAATAAAAGAACAAAAATACTGTTGACATTTTTTTGAAATAAGCTCCCATCATCATATATCATAGGGCGGTGATAATTTCCACGCATTATTAATCCCTTTACCTGTGTAACAAAAAGGTTCTGTTTATCGTACAGGTAATTTGGACACACTAGTCTCGAGGCAAATTTTCTTCGACTGTCATTTGTAGTTTGTTTTTAAATCTGTAGAGGCGTGATATTTCAGGTACTTCAAAAGTGTATGCGTCCTTATTTTGAAAAAGCTGTTTATAAAGCTCCGAGTTATATTGGCCCCAATGCTGAAATCATTAGTTGGCATTTTCACTTACACTAAGCTTAGTATCGTTCTCCATCAATAAATGAAATGGCTTCTCAGGTCAAAAAGAATTAGTAGCCATTGTCACTGTAGGGGGTTCGTAAAAGATATCGGTAAAGCCCCACAAATCCCTACTACCCACCATGGCCCTTAACAAGGAACAGGTCCCGTTCGAAGCAAGTAAATTCGTTTATGGTATTTACTTAGACAAATATCCTTCAGGGCATTTCCATAAATCATTTCATTTTCCGCTAGATAAGGTTTATAAAAGAGTTCATTCTCTACTTTAAATTCATCCATGTGTTCTACGTATCTTTTCATACATATAAGAGAGTTTTTGCATTTCACATAACGTCAGGTGCTATTAGCGTTTACCTTATTTTGACAGGAATGCATGCGCATTAAGCACTTTTAATTGCGCTATTGCATAATGCGCATGCGTTCCTGCCAAAATAAGGTAAACGCTAATAGCGCCCGACGTTATGTGAAATGCAAAAACTATTTTAATCGAAAAATTTGAAAAACATCTGGTGGATTTTTGTGTCAAAATACAAAATCTTCCATTGCGAATGAAAATAAAAGGCAAAACTGTCAAAGTTCTCTTTAGAAAGATTTATAAAGCAATTTGAATCTGAGCAACGCTCCGCTTACATTACATAAAATATGTATCTCATTTAGTCTGAACCGCGTATAAAACGACTTAAATTGCTGTAAATTTAAGGTTTAAAAATGTGGTTTGCGTGGAAAATACCTATAAGATTTAGACGACCCCTTAATCTTTGCGTAGTAAATACCTGTCGTCTTGAGTGATTTAATCACTTCGCCGATATTACTTTCGTTTTCCCCAAGTACCCAAGAGTAAAACTTGGGTCGCAAGAAATTCATATTCCTTACTATATTTTCCGTCAATTTCGATGTTATTTGTAGCTAGAAGATGGTTTACGACCCACTCTTTAATTTTTAGCTACTTGGTGGTAATCGATTTATGAAAGACTAAAGAAATATTGATTATAAATTATTTAGCTACTGATTAAGCAATCTCCTCCTAAATAGATTTCTGGTACGTTTAATAACTGTTATCGATATTTATCATGTCAGATCATAATTGGTGGGATAAAGTTAATCTCGAAGAGCAAAATTTTATTGACAGATCAATTAATTAAGTTAAATAAAAGTAAAACTACTAAAACATTACAATTATAGTAAACACGTATAACAAGAAAAAAGAGGACATTAAGCAATCCGATGTGAGAGATACTGGCCTTTGCAGAATTAACAACTTTATACATTACAACTCTTCTCTACTATTTCTTTTATACATTTAGTAACTATTAAGACTGTGAGCCTTATTAGAATAAAATTCAATTTACTGGCTGCTTGAAAGTGCCAATAAATCACACAAATGAAATCAAATAAAATTATGTTCTATTTTTAGTTCTTATTTTTTTACGAAATACGTCGGGTTTTCAGGACATTTCTAAGGATTCGGTGTATAAGGTATCGCATTAATTAACAATATGGAGAAAAGCTAATTCCCTGAAGGATGTGTCAAAAGTAGAACCAAAACATTATGTATAGTAATTCAAAGTTTCGCACGAGATGGGAAAATGATGGTAATATACACGAGATAAAATTTTGTTGTTATTACATGCATTGGAAACGTATCGATTAAGTGACCAAATATTCAAGTAAGTATGTTGATTGGTATCTCACAACTGGCACCACACAGTTTACACGAGACAATACCGTTTGTTGGAAACGTTTTAGGTAAGTGTCTGAGAAAACAACCCCACGACGGTGGAAACACATGAGAAAATAAAACTTTCCCGTGACATGCGGCCCGGAAAATTTGTTTCCATAGCTGTTCTGCGACACTCAATAAATTATCTGGTAGTTCCCACAATCTCATTTCACCCCCTAAATCTTTCCTCCCATTTTGTGGTATCGTTTTTAGAGCAATTCATTAACCGCTTCGTCTTGGTTTCACCTTCAATCTGATTCAATTGTTTAAAGGATCATCTATACTTTTTACACTGTGAATTAACCTCTATTTTTGCAGTTGTTGTATTTTTACGTCATACATTTCTAATGATAAAGGACTTGTACATCATGAGATCTGCTTGTCGAAAGAAATTTCGAAATACTTTGGTCTAGAGACTTTCGGCTTTTGATTTCGCGTACTTCTTCCATTATTGGATCATTTCCCGGTTATTTTAAGAACCAAATACATTCTCTGTAGCATTGGTCGCCTCTATATGCCCACACACTTTGAAAAATTAAGACATCTAGAACAGTTATAAGCTGAAATTCGGCACATGTATAGCTTAGTCAGACATAGATCCATAGAGATTCGGGGATCACAGAAATGTGGTTCCACTTAGGTACCGAAATACATGCTTTCGAAAACGTAAAACCATTCGAGTCACAATCGTAATCACGTTTTATGGCCTATCCTTTCGAAATGTGTAAATAAATAAAGAGGGGGAATTTGATTTCACGCCAAAACACACTATGAATAAATTTTATGGCAGATAAGACGATTTCCCTTACAGAATTAGAGGGCCACGGGGTATTGTCGTATTCTAATTTAATCTCATTGTTTCGCATCTTAGCGGAAAATTAATTAGAACATTGCGTTTAGAAACAATAAATTGTGTAAATCGTAAGCGACGAATTGGTTAATATTACTCTTTTTGTTTAATGTTTATTTGTGTTTTGATAACTATTTAAAAACTCCGAAGTTACATCATCGAGGAGTACAAAATGGGATAATATTTATTTAACAATGTCCGAATAACCGAAAACTTTAAACTTTGCACGCTTATAACTTAGAGGCACCAAGGTGGCTCAGAAAAAATGTAACTCCAAACTTCACTTTCCGAAGTGGTGAAAATATGGGTAAAAGTTACTTTTGTTGGCATTTCTCGAGTAGTTAGAACCTTTAAACTCGCTAGGAAAAAATAAAAACCCAAATTTCATTTCCCGAGGGAGTTAAAATGGAGTATTTATGCAACAGATACGAGCGAAGCTGGTTACATCGGCTTGTATTATACAAAAAAAAATATTTTTCGGATACGTTACGAATCTAGCATAATAGCGACAGAATAATAAGTCAATTGCATATACCTATCTATATGCAAATATTGATGGTTATTGAGTCATTCAAAACCCATCTGTAGTCGAGGGGTGCGGTTAAAAATTAACATTTCCCGATTTTCACCCACTCTCTTTTGCATATTTATAGTTCAATTGTTTAGAGATATCGCTTCTCAAGAGAAACATATTTCATAGAATCAGTGAAAAACAACCTTCTAAATGTTAGAAAATTACTGTTACGTCGAAACACTAGAAAAAATTCGTAGTGAAGATATATATATTCTTATGTATTAATAATCAAGACAAATAACAAATATTTGGTGGTATATTAAGTGGTATTACCTTCTCTGTGCATAGCGCATTTATTTAGTACATATTTTAAATGAGAATCAACTTTGAACGCTAACATGTGTAAAATAAAAATTATTAGTAAATGTTCCAGGCACGGGCTAGTTCATTATTTCCATTAGTGTTTACTAAGTTTACAGACCTACAAAGTTTGCTATAATAGTTTTATTACTGAGTGATTCTCCGATGTCCCTATTTGCATTTTCGCACCCCTTTCCAAGATAGTTAAATTTTACGATCTCGTTTCGCTTGATTCACGAAACCGTTTATTGCGAGCATTGTATTATAAAGTAGACTTAGTAGACAACCGAAGAGCATCTACTCCTCTTTGTAAGATGTTCGGGAGGAATTTTACGTTCAGAAAACCCATTTATCTCCCACGTTGTTGGCCATTAAAAGGTGTCTTTTTGGATTTTGAACTGATGGACGTCATTTGAGACGACATTCGTTCCGAAACTAATAAATATAAAAGATGGCTTATTTTTAGTGACAATTTTTAGTTCTAAATGTAACCTTTGTATCTATCTATGTGTTCATTTCTTACAGAGGCTTAGTCGAGTGCATCTTCTGTATGTTTTGTTCACATGTTGGAGGATACTTTCAGGAGATGTCGGGATGAAGGACAGGCTTATGTAGGGGTGAAACAAAGTTCTTTTCACGCTCTTCAAGCTTAAGCCTACCTGTTATTTCTGTAGATTCGTTGAATAGAGTATAGTGTTCATTTATTTTAACCGGTTGTCATTCTGGTTTCTCGCTTGTTTCCACTTTTCGATGCTAGGTATATTGCAGTGATTTATAATATAAACCTTATTCGTTAATGTACCGAATTATACATAATAAAATTAAGGTATTTATTGAATATTTTATAGATCTGCGTTAATACACTTTACATGTATTTAATTTGGACATTTCAAATTTCAACTAAATAGACTTAAAAATTCCCAAAAACAACTAACACTAGTTTAAGAATGTGGATACCATGTAAAAATAAAGTTTAACGTGAAACACTTTACACCACTGATCAAAGTTAAGTACTAAATGACTAAATGACACTTAAAAAACAAGATTGGCCCACAATTTTGCGACACCTTGTGTACAAATGTTATATCAAACTACCTCACAAATCTTAAATGTGTGAGTCAATATCTTAACTGTAAGTGTAATTTTTTTCTGATCGAGATCTCAAAGTACAGAAATAAGTATACTTAACTAATACGAGGACTTATAATTAAACGCGTGGTAACAGATAAAGGACTTTTCAATAATTAGGTTACATTTGGACCAATTAAAATAAATTTGGAAGTTTTCCAAATAAAAATGCTCCTTAGACCCTTTGATGTTTGAACCATAAAATCCTCCACAGGATGAAAGAAATTATGTGTAAAAATTGGTTTCAATTTATCCCAAAAACAAAAACCTGAAAACTGTTCCACTATACGGTAGAGTTATTTTTCATACAAATTCGTGTTGGTAAAATTCAGCCTGTAACAAATCCGATTCATTTTGTATGATCCGATGTAGCCTTGATAAATCTAATTCCACTGCTCATGTACCAGTAATAAAAATAGTTTTAACAAAAATATATGTATCGTGAATATCAAAACTTTCCAGGACCGGTTTGAGCCCAAGTGATCTATTGTATGAACAGACCCAGTCCGAAATATGTTTATAAAAACAAGGGAAACTGTGTACTCACCTCTACTTTGCTTTGAGCGGGAATTTTTCAGTCATTTTCTGTTATTTCTGTTTCTGTTAATGAAAGTTTTAAAATTTTCTAACGAAGGTACTTTTTTACCAACATATCTCTCGAAATAATAAATGCTTATCGAAAAGTCCCAAACTGTAACAAATTTGTTCTAGTTGCTCTTTGCAACTTTGTTCACACTGAACAGTTTTATCCCATTAATTAGTATGATAAAAAGGTTTATAAATGCTTGAGTTCGCAACTGTGTCATACAAAAAGTTAAAACCACATGTTTGCCTATATGAAATTACATTGTTACTTCAGGATATACATTTATTTATACTCAATACTAAGTAACGGAACGTAATAATAGAACGCCGTCACGAGATGTGCCGCGGATATAGCAAAAACCTTATTGAAACTAACAAAGTTATTACTAAAGACTTATGAACAGTAAATAAGAATTCGTTTTTTGTGTGATATGTAGAAGAAAAGTGTTACGACTAACACAGCAAAATAAAATCGATGGTGAAATGTGCCTCACTGACCTCCCAGTTTGGTCGACGAGGGATGGCTAAAAATAATGAAAACCGCCCATTCGATGCGTGTATCCTAAATTAATCATCACACTGTCGACTACAGAAAGCGATCTGTTATGAACAAAAAAAGCCACCATCGGACTGTACTGCAAATAATGTCACATAAAACTTAATTAATACACACCAGCAAACCAATATACATCTAATTCAGCGTTAAATGAAATCACTTATGAAAATGTCATGGATGTTTGGGTAAGTATGTACCATAAAGCAATTCACTTGCTTCGAACGGTGCCTCTTACTTGTTACGGGCCGTGGTAGAGAGATGGGATTTGTGGGGATTTGCCGATATCTTATACGACCACTCTACGGTGAAATGGCCAATAATCCTTTTTGACCCCAGAAGTAATTTCACTTTTCCCTAGAGAAAGTATATCCGCCTTCGCTCGACTACTGGATTTATCGGAGGTTTATCTAACCACATCTCAAAAACTGAAATTTGGGATTATTACATTTTTCTGAACCATCTAAGAGCCAATTCTATAAACGTAACAAGTTTCCAGGTTTCAGTGATGTGGTAACTGTTTCACCCTCTCTTCCATCCCCTCGGTGTTAAAAATATTTTGGAGCCACTAGCGAAGCCAAACTACCCTTGTGCAGAATTTAAAGTTTTCACCTACTCGAGAATTACTTCAAGATAATTTCGACACAAATAACTTTCACCTCTATTTTTCTCCCTCTCGAAAGGGGAAATTCGAAGTTAGAGTATTTTTCTGCACCTTCTTGGAGCCAACAAGCTATAAATGTGCAAAGTTGAAAGTCTCTGGCTATTTAGTAACTGTTGCATATATTTTTCTACTCTATCTTAAAGGGTTATTATTTTGGGTTATTGGGTTTTCTGAATCTTCTGGAAACCATAAAATAATTTCATTATATTTTTCATCCTCTCCAAAGGGAAAGTTCGGTATTTTTCTGGGCCATTTTGGAGCCCCTAAGCTACAAACGTGAAAAGTATAAGTTTCTAGCTAATCGGACAATGTTAAATAAGTTTTGATCTCTTTTCCACTCACACAGTAAGGGGAAAATCGTAGTTTTTTAAACTAGTTCTTCGAGTAAAAGTATACACTATCAGTCAACAAAAAATAATATTAATGGAGTCACTACCGAAGCCTGTTATCTAAAAAAGTTATCACTTTATTAATTTAATGCCAGTTTTATATAAGTCATTAATCAATCGCACGATAGTTGTTGACAAATTTGACACCGGCTACTACTGTCGGCGTTTTCTAAGAAACGTTTTCCCCTCATTACTAAAACAATTCGAATCACGCGTTTGAAATCCTATTTCGCCTTATTTTAATACATCGTTTCGAATATTATGTCTAAACTACGTGTGCAAAACTTTAAGTTCCTAGGGTCTACTAGCTAAAATTTCTACAAGTACTGAATTTTTGAAGTTTGTGATGAAGACATATACAACTTCGATCCATTTAACATTATATTTTAGACGTTACGTTAACAAGATTGATGCTGTCAAGGAAAATCGATCGTCATTACAGCTGAACGATTGGCGTGGGTTCAGCATAATTTCATCCAAATGGAAAAATTGTGCGCTAATCAAGATCGACAGATATTACGAAAAAAACGCTTAGTATTCGATTGGAGTAGTTGGAATTTGGAAATGGAAATTATACGAATACAGATATTACAAAAATCATCTTGAACAAAGGAGGCGTGGATCTGAAAATGTTTGTCGCACATTATCTTACATTTTTGTGACCGTTAAAAGCAGTGCTGTGAAGTTTTATTGCTATTGTAATCTCAAGCAGTTTCTGAAGTACGCGTCGTTAAAGTCTATGAGTTAATGGCGATCGAGAATAAAATTAGCGTGTCTGTTTACCAAGTGCTATTAAACTGAGTTGCTGTGTGATTCATAGAAAGAGTGCTAGTTGGCTAAGCTATTCTTATGGAAGCAAATTTGACTTTTCTATGAAAAGAAAAAATCGCTTGGACATTCCATCGTTTTAAGCAGGTTTGCCAGTAGATTTGCTCAAAAGTGGTAGCATTATTAAGGCAATCCGCAGATTTTTGTTGAATCTCCATCATATATTCGGAGCGTCAATGTTTGGAAGATAGTTTCAATTTCACTATCACTGCAAGAAAGTATAGAAACTGAATTTCGACTAAATTTGTTCAAATATGTGATGAATTTCGGTATAAATTTCATTAATGGGGCAAATACCACAGGAGAATTATCACGTTAATCGTATTTCATTCTGTGTTGTCTAAAAAGATAAAATTGATATCGACTATTTTCAACAAATTTAACAAATAATTTCTGAAGAAATTGCAATCATAAAACCAGAGATACTGTAAAGTGGGTATGCAAACTTCTGCATTGAACGAGGCATTTCCAAAAATTATTTCCCTTTTTTTATATTAAAAATGTTGTCTTTTATGGTAATTGCAAACTTGTTTTTCATTATTATTTTATCTCTTGAATTAATAACACGTTTGCACGTTATTGATGATGTTACTATGGCACGCAACTTAGACAAACTTTGACAGAATTAGCTGTACGAGATGGATTTTTCCATTCCATGCCCACACTTAACCCGGACAGGTTTGGATATTCTATTAAAAGACCGATATGAAAAACATTTTAAAATTACAATATTAGAGTTTAAAGCAGCTTAAATCCTAAAAGTGTATCGCACATGTTGAAAACTGTGAAAAATCTATCTTGGGTGGGATGTGTAGGTAGTATAAATATAAACTATTTAATTTTCAGTATCTATGAGCTAAGAAACGCTTGTTTGTGTTGTAAAAAATTGTATAACGAAAATAATACAAATTTGGAATAATAATAAGATACACCTTTTAAATATATGCAAACATTTTTTTTAATGATTTGTATTATAGAAAAGTAAAAATATTTAATCAACGCCTGTTGCCATTACAACTACCATATAAAAAACTTTTATAACTAAGTACTTTGCAGATCTAGAACAACATTAAAAGTTGTTAACATTGCTTGGAAAATTATGAGGAGATAATTGAAGCTTTGTTCCTGAAAACCATATTAAACCAATTGTAAAAAAAAAACTGAAATTGGAGGAAATTTGAAAAGACAAGTATTTTTAACATTATTTTTCATATGTAATGTAAAGATTTTGATGCGATATATCAATTATGATTAAAATTATTTGAGTTAGAAACCATGTGGTTATACTGTTTCTGTCTGCAGAGCGCGAGTGAAAGAAACCTTTTAAGAATATCCTTATCAAAAATGTATTGATTTATTGTAAAAATAAAACAGGACGTGTTAGGTTACAAATTACGAATTGTTTGAATCAACATGTCTTTATGAGTAAAATACGTATTATCATACATTGTAATTGTATATACTGTATTCTCATATCTCAAAAATCAAATTGTTTTTGTTACCTGATTTTATTTTAAAAATACTTTCTACAGACGAGACTTGCCCCTCAAAGGAAATTGTAAATTTTCCTAATTAGACTAGAAAAAAATCTGCGTAACATCGTGCAGAGGAGTTCACATTGTTATCCTCGTAATGAAGGAGCAGATACAGTTGACAATTTGATAAAGGAATCTTTTGTTTTACCAACGAATCTCCTGTGGGGGAAAACTCAGCTCTTTTTAACAAACTGAAATACCTTTATAATCAAGCTTAGTACCACTTTAGTTTTTAATTATCAATACGTAATTATGGAAATAGATGAGCGTAGTTAGTCAGCTGATTTTACTCCTATAGATTTCTTTTTCGAAGTGTATAAACCCAACTAAATATTTTTGGTAGAACTTTATATTTTTTAAAACACCCTAGGGCGAGTAACAAGAAAGTTCTTGGCTGACCTTGTGTGTTTTGATACCTTTTATGCAACATCAATATTTTTCTTTTTGTGGAAACTTCGGAAACTCGGGGTCCATCATAGGACCTCGTATGTTTTAGGCTATTTTTCTTTCCCATTTATAGATATGGCACCAAAATACGGGCTATAAATTTGGCTGCAAAGACTGTCAATGTTCCCAAAACAACTTTAAGAAGGCATTCCTAAAGCCTTCGAAATTGCATATTAAGTTATTGGCTCGTAACTTAATATGGGGTTCCTAAAGCGCAACCCAGGGGTATCATTACGATCCCAGAAAATACTTCATTAGCTAGAGCCCAGGCTTTTAACAAACCTAATATAGAAGCCCATTCTAATGCAATACCTAATACTATGGAGCAGTACAACTTTCTCCTCGAAAAAAATTATCACATGGATGAGTCAGGTTCAACTACGGTTCAAAAGGATATCAAAAAATTTACGGAGCAATGCACTTGGGGCAGGGCAACACGTAACTGCAGTGTGTGCAATGAATGCCTTAGGTACTTCTGCTACTCTGCTCCTCGTCAAAGGATGAACGATGAGCTAATGAAGTGCTCTAGCTGGTAGCATAGCTACCCACAAGAAGGCTGGATTCCAAGTGAAATTTTGGAAATTTCCAAAGCATTTCGTAAGGTATTCGAAAGCGTTTAGTGAAAATAGGGTTTGCTTACTCCTAGATGAGCACAGCAGCCATAAGAGTTTTGCATTTCTATATTTTATAAAAGAAAATGGCGTGGTGTTTTGCTTTCCTGCACCCTAATTCTCGAACTCGAACTATTGGACGTTGGATTCTTTCGTCTTCTTCATAAGTATTTCGATCAAGAAATCCAATTGTGGCTGCGTCAAAACTTATTTAAAGAGTGCTGTGCCATCAAATGCAATAAATTCATTCAACAAGGCCGCCATTCATCCACTTAATCCTCGTACCTATGAAGACTGGCAATTTGCACCAGCATTAGCAACGGTTAAGCAGATTCTCAAGGCTCATGGCGATATCATCGATAACAAAACGCAATATGACACTTAAAATGATTTAAGTACATCTCGTCTAATCTCGTCTTTATCGTCAGGTCGCGATCTTTCGGTAAAAGAAATATTTCCTTCCCCCCAAGCTGTAGCCATCGATGCGGATACTGCTAATAAAAGAAAAGGGAGAATACATGCGAAAACAGGTCATTTCAATTCAACGTGGGACATCTGTCAACTTCAAACGACTTGTTGTTGAATGACAGTACTAATGAAGATAAATCCACCATAGAGAAATTTCTAAAGAAATGGAAAAGACGACTCACACATCAATACTAGTTGCCTTTACTGCAATGACGTATATGCGCACTCAGGTGTAAGAGAAAAGTGAACTCGCTGTCAACTATGTAAATTGTGGTGCAACAATGAGTGTGCTGATTCCAACAAACGTTGCAAATCCTTTATTCGCGAGTTACGTGTTTAATTTTTTCTTTCAGTTAATGTTAGTTTATTCTGTCTAATGAAACAGACACTTTTACTCATTTATTTTAAGGGGGCCGCCATGGCTATATATGTGCCAGTGATGGACCCCTTGACTATTTTTATTTAAATTCCTATTATTAAACAGGAACATAATTCAGCGTATGCTGACATTAACTTTGAAGTAAGTATAGCTTTTTATACGAAAAAAATTAATAACTTCAAAACTTAAAGAACTAGTAACATTATTTCCTTAAGAGGACCATCATAGGCACATTTCCTCTAGACTTAGCTTTTTAAAATCTGTAGCTTTAAGTATGCTCCTGTAAAATATATTAATGCAGGATAAAGCGATCTCAATGCATAAGATGTAACTATTATGTGTGTATGTATATCAGATACATGTATGTAAACATTTTGTGATATTTTTATAACAATTGTGTTTTTCTTAATGTTGCCTATTGGTGAAATAACCAGTAACTAGAAATTTACATTCGGCCAAGATTAGCTAACAATCAAACAATTCACATCGCCCACTCTTCTTCGCCCAGGTATCAGAAAACCGGGTATAATGACACAACTCTGATGCCTCCAAGCTAAGACCAGCTCCTGGCCAGTATGACAAAGATCAAAATCTTGGGGGCACAGCCCCTACTCGACCTTTAAATCCATTAGTCTCTTGGGAACAGGATGGGTGGTTTGGTTAAACTTGAACCAAAATATTTAAAGAGGAGAAGGTAGACGATGAATTATCAGCGAAATGCAGATTTCAAAGAGGCGGAGCCGCTGGCGCTGTATATCACCGCCTGGCCAGCCCGGAATACGTCAGATCGGGGCAAAAGCGCCACCTACAATGAAAAGTGAAAGGAGTGTCGATAACATAAGTAATGATTAAACGGTGGACTTCCAGCCAAATGCCTGGTACCTATCTTTTTTGTATATTTTTTGATTAGTGTTTTTTTTTTGTTTTTCCTAACTTTTTTACCTGTTAGTTACAAATCCATCTCTATAAATATTTCCCTAAAAATTTCAAATATGGGATAAAACCCAAAATCTTGGTAAAATCTGAGTAGCTTAAAATTACAAGTCGTAAAAACACGTTTTATCGCCTTGCATGAACACATGAAGCCGTCGTTATTTACAGTCGATCGCGTCTTAATGATTTGGAAGAAAGCTCTTCCGGGTTTAATGCCCCTTAAAGCGTCTCTGAGTATACAATGCCGAAAATAGTAAAATTACCTTGTAGTAGTAGCCTACTTCAAACCCTTGAGGGAATAACACGAAAGTTTATAAACTTGTAGCATACACTAAATTGTATTTATTCACTTCTTTTGTACCCGTAAGACCGAAGAATACGAAAAACAGGTTCAAATTGGACAAAATTTTTTACAGGTGATCAAGATTACACCTTCTGCTACGAGCAAGTGTGTGTTAAGCAGATAGGTACTTATTATCTTGTTTTAAGTCATAAGAACAAGTTGCATTTTTGAAGGTTTTGGCATATCAATTTTTCGTTAATCGGAATATAGTAGATAGTTTCCTTCAATTGAGATGAAAGTGGAAATATAGTATAGAAAAGCCCATTACATTGCATCAACTACTCTATTTACATAAGAATATGGAACAGAATTTCATTTTACAAGTTTCTCTTGTTATTTTAAATTCATGCTACCAAAAATAACATGTTACGCAACATTTATCAAGTACAGTACATTCAAAAAATATAAATGAGATAAAACAATCGCTTCTGTAAGTGGTGCTAAGGGAAATCCTATAAAGTGCATAAAAATAATTGTGCCCAAATTATTTGCGAGGCCTTCGTTGCAGCATTTATACCGGCAAAGAAATTAAACAATCCTGTACTCAAGGAATAAAGGTCAGAATTTGGTAATCTTTATTATAGCAAGTTATACCCATTTACCAACTGCAATGGAAAATTTAGAGAGCCGCAGTCTATGTTTAGTGAAAGCAATGAAAATGCCCACAAAGGAAAAGAGGCAAATTTAGAATTAAATATTTGCTAGACCATAGTATCTCCCCTAGGACAAGTTATATGAAATAGTGAATCAACCGTCCTCTAAAGGATCGCCAAACTAGAGAACTCTGACCCTCTGTGCGAATTCGCCACACTGACGTCGAAGGCACAAGCCATACAGTAACTACCAAAGTTTCACACGATAACGTCATCGACTTGGTTACCCTACAGGAAAGTCACTGAGAAACTGAAGAGCAACTGCATAGCAGGATTAAAATATTAGTTTCTGAACTATTAGGCACAGCATACCAAAAAGCATACGTGAGAAGTTCGATAGAAAATACTACGCATATTTCCTCTTCGAACTACGACAATATTTACAATATCGTAGCAATAATTAGGAGTATTGCAGTAACCAATACATATAGACTCGATTGATTTAAATGTGAGACCTTGGAATAAGCTAGATTTTTCTAAACCCCTCTTGGCAATTTCGATGTTTTACCTTGGATTCTTCCTTTTGACCCCCCAACAGGAAATGCGTTGAATGTAAACAATATTGTTTCTACTTACATCGCTGTTATTATTTTTAGTAAAATATGTCATAGGGTAAGTACAATAGTAAGTACAAGACCTTTACTACTATTATTATTAGTCATAATTGATAAATTAAATAGAAAGCTATCTTACAGACATAGTTTTAACATTGAGTGTAAGATACTGCCGATATCCATGGGAGTGCCACAGGGTTCTCTGCTGAGCCCACTTCTATGGAATGTACTTAACAATGGGGTGTTGAACTTCAAACACACCGAGTAGGTTATATCTGTAGCTTATGCAGACGATCTGATTCTTCTGATTAAAACAAAGAAACAGCTTACAAATTAGCATTCGCTAAGAGAAAGACCGACTTAATTGTGTTGAGATGTCTTAGTAAAAGCAAGACAAGTTTCAGATTTGAGAGCAGTGCTAAATGACCTGAGAAGGCCATCTGGTATCTTGGCATATGCCTTATTGAAAGGACGACCTTCGGGTAGCACGTAATAAAGCAGCTAAAGAAAACTGATAGGGCGTTGTATGCTCCAGAGAAATTAATGCCAATCATGGTGGCCCTAATTTTAGAAGAAGACTGTTACTTTGGCAGGTTAAAGCTCATTATTCTCCATTATGCTGCTACAATTTGGAGGTAAGTCCTGAAATACACAAATATGTCAAGTTTCTGGCAAAAACACAGTGAAAAGCTGTTCTCAAAATAACCCTCAAGTATACAACGCCAACCAACATAGTCATACAAGTGTTGAGTCATTCCAATGGACATCTTAAATAAGGGAGGTTTTTTCGTGGGTAGATAGGACACCCAGCTATTTGGTAATAGAAAGATGGTTAGAAAGCGTAGCCTAAATAACTGGTAGAAACAGGGCAAACGCCTAGTGGACAAAGACCTTGATTCCAGACATAAAAACATGGGATAGATGACACAGATGTAAAAGATCCAAGCAGAAGTTGAAACGGTGCCTGAAACGAAACCTAGATTGATAAAATATTAGCTTCCCATGTAGACGTAAATATATCAAATATGTCCTGCAAAGAAGTAGACACAAAAACGAAAACGACCTGGATTAAGATAGTTTAGGGAAGCCGAGAGGCGATAAGAAGTGAGGGATCGAACTCCTAATTGTCGAGAGGCGGACGGGGAACTTAGGACACATTTGTCCTGCTAAACACCCTGGAAAAAGCCATCGTCATGCCTTTGCCTTGGTAACAGGGGCGATCTAACGGCATAAAATCTAGCGAACAGGGACCGCACTAGATCGTTCTGAGGTCCAGCCCTGTGAATTAGGATCCAGTGTTTCACACTGATGTCAAAAAGAAATTTATACCAAAAGAGGGAATGAGGTAGAGAAGTAGATTTTGGAGATGTGGAATAAATGGCAATACGCCAGGACCTTTCAAGCGGATTCACTAAAATTGGATTTGAGCTCACGAGTACGTCTGGAAATTTAAAAGAAATTGTTATCAATATTTTTCTGCCTGCTTTTTTGCTATAAAAAGTTAGACACCGAACTAATTGTAATATCCTATTAATGTATATAAAAATACATTAGATACCTTTAACCTAGCTGCTATTGGATTTCATGAACATCTAATGACAGAATTTTCTGTAAGAAATCGGTTAACATTAAGACCTGCGCCATTAAGATATACGCCAGTTTACCCACTACTAAAGTTACGTGAATCATTTCGCTTGCACATATTACATAAAATCTCGTCACATCTTATTGATAAGATAGGTTTCGTAGGATAACAAGACTTCTGAAAGAATTTCTTTGGAAATAAAAGGATGTATATAAATTGGCGAATAACGCAATATGTATTATCATGCGTAAAATAAATATTTAAAAATAAATAAAATAAAGTATCTCTCTTCCTGTCGGTGATAAGTTTTAAGAAACGTACATCTGGCAATGCTGAACTCACAGATGTGTTCATATATGTAGGAAGTGAGGAAGTCGGTGAAACCACAATAAAATATATAAGGTGGCATACAGAAAATAACTACTGATTGAGTAATTCGTAGTTTAATATTAAAACACCAAATGCAATAGAATTGCATGAGTAATCGGAATTATCCCAGTTTGAAAATTGCGAAAATTCACAAATGTATTAGGTAGCAAAATGTAAATTTATTTAAACTTCAGGGACCTCGTACAGAAAGAGAAAAGATTATTGTAATATATTTTAGTGTTGAAATTTAAAATTTTACGAAGAATATCATAACACCATCACAATATCACCTATGGGAGTTTCAGGAAATGTTTGAAAAACAAACTGAAAATAACAGGCGAGTTATTTTACATAGGCAATCAAAACTTACTTTTCCAATTTTCGTCATGAACTGTTATTAATTAAGTATATTAAGAATTAATTAGTATACATAATATATGGTATTTAATTGCCATTAGGCAGTCACATGGGAAAGTCGAAATGGAGTCGTTTTAAAAAGAATATTTGATAAGTCTCTACTTCACAAATAGTTTCAACAGCTGACAGAAAGAAATTGCCAATCATTGCACATTAGTACAGCTCAGTTTACTGTTATGTAACGATTTCTTACATGTCATTGACGTTTTCTTTCTACCAGCTACAAAAAATGTGGCTGTAGGCGAAGTATGGTTTTACCAAGATGGCGTCACGGTTCACCCATCGCGAATTTTAATGAGTGTTTTAACAGAAAGTTTTCCAGAGCGATATCTACAACAAAGGCAAAATCTCATGGCTCACACGTTCACCAGATTTAACCCACATATGTTACCTCAAATCTGACGAAGTGCATCAAACTGGATGGCGATAATGTGGAGAAATAAAGACATGTTTTGGAACATACCCTGTAAATTTGGTTGAAATATATTGGTTTTTCGATTTTTAATAGCATTTGTAACCCTTTTTTCTGGATTTCCCTCGTAGTAGAGTAAGTCTACTCGCGCAATCTTTGGAATACCACAGTTGGAAAAATGAATGCCTTTGTATATAAAAGGATACCAATGGCAATGGCATTTAAACAAACGGTTGCACAAATGTCTACAATGAATATGTTACTGAAATGACATCTGCGATAAGACACCAGGAAATTACGCAGGAAATAAAAAGACCTTGTCTCATGAAAACAGAGTTATTGTATGAAAAATTACATGATCACGAAAAATGAAATTATAGATGCGTGCGCATACTGTTACCTACCCTCACTGCAAGCACAACTGATAAATATCAGTTTTCTTTTTTTAATTTTTTGTCATACTTGTGTATAATTCCATATGTAATATGTACATCATATACCTTACATCTTGGAGCGTGTTTTATTTTGAATTATACTGTTTCTGTTCTGATGACAAGATAGTCACTACGACTTTTACATTATGATACGTGCTGGAGGCAAAAAGAAGAGAGAGTTCGCTTGTATGTTAAACTCAAATGCAAGCAATTTGTTGTCATTTAAGGATAAAATTGATTCATAATCACAATTTCCAATCGAGTGTGACGTTTTGAAATTTGTTATATACGTTGAGTGTTACACATATATAAAGTTTTATTTTATTACAAACCTCAACCTAACCTCACATCACCTATTTTCCACCTCCTCAGAAAGTGACATTTGGGATTATTGCATTTTTCTGAACCATCAGGTACTCAAATAACCCTGGCAAGTTTCCAGTAGTTATCTGTTTAGTAACTGTTGTTAATTTCACCCTCTTCTACTCCCTTGATAAGTGAAATTCGAAGTTTAAATTTTTCCAAGCCAATCAGAAGCCGAAGTTATTCCTGCAGAGAGTGTAGAGTATAATTATTCGAGAAATATTTCAGAATAATAACAGCAAAAATACCTCTTCACCCTCAAATTCCACCCTCTCAGAAGTAAACCTTCTGGTTAAAGGATTTTTGTCAATCTTCTGGGAGTTCACTCTGTAACTGTACCGATAAAAATAAATTCAAACTAGTCCATTTTATTTTTCACCCTCGAGCTAGAGTATTTTCCTGGATCATCTTGGAGCCCATAAGCTATAATCGTGTAACGTTTAAAGTTTCTAGCTATTCAGGCGCTGTTAAATAAATTTCGTTCCCTCTGTATTATCCTCTCGGTATGGAAAATTGTTAGTTTTTGAATAGTGTAAAAGGAAATGTGTGAGATTTTGCCGAGAAAAAGAGGGACATTTTCTGAAAATTGTCTTTCTATAAAAGTCCGAACGTTGTTGGAAATATTAGCTCCGTATTAATACAAATTGTGTAATAAGTTTACTAATAAAAGCTATGAGTCACTCTGCATATGTACTTTAGTTTAAACCTTACAATCAGTAACCTGAAGGGACGAAAATATCACGAATTTTTAAGAATACACAGCAGTGATTCATTATAATTAAAACACATGATACTGACATTTGCATTTATATCAGCAATGATCGCATGAAAATGATGTTATTGCAAAGGTATAAAGTTGCAAGTATAAAGAGTAATGTATGTAGTTTCCTATTATATATATATATATATTGTTCTGGTAAAACCCCATCCTAATAATTAAGAGAAGGATAGTTGGGAAGGAAATTTTGTGTTTTTCATTAAGCCGAGTCTGATCGATTTAACAGTAAATCGTACAAGTGGGTTTTATGAATCACACTATACAGCGTGAAATAATATTTTGTGGAAAGATGTCAGGAGCGTCTGAAGTAATTATTTGACCTTAGGGATAAAATATTTTTGACGAAACTATGACACTGAGGCGAATGACTGAGTGTTTGCATAACTATCTTTTAACAAGAAAAACGATGGTTTAACACTTCAGGGGCGCAGATAAAATCGCACCAAGCGGTATTTTTGTACGACGTATTGTAACGAGTGTTCAGGAAATTACTTGTTACACGAAATTAATGTATTTGGACTAACTATTCTTACTACTTATTCTAAAACGAAACTGGTCGCCCTTTTTTGAAATGTACTCTCAGCTTTTAGGATTTAATGGTACTAATGGTAGGTTAATGGTTCATATACGTGTTTTACACTTCAAGTTTAAATTTCTCAGATACAAAACACGCAAGGAATGAACTAGGGACCATGTGGTACCCCAAACTGATTGGTCATTAAGATCACTACTTACGTTATTAATTTTGACATACTGTTTTTTATCCCCAAGGTGTCTTTTTCTGCACTACCCTCCTATATCCCATTTCATATAACTTTCTTAATAGTATATTTATAGATACTACAACCATAACTTTACTCAAATGTATGAACACGGTACTTATCAGCCTTGTTATACAAGGTCACTGATATTTCATTTATTGTTTCTAGTCGCACTAAGTGTACATTACCTTTAAAAAAGCCACAATAATAGACGTCTGTTAAAATGTATTTGTCAATGAACCCGTCCACGCGCTTCGTTATAACTGTTCCTATGATTTTTTAAAAGACAGAGATTATTTTACATTCTCGAGTGATCTTTTTGGTGCCATTCCTCAATATTGGTGTCATATTGCAATCTTTAACTCCTCTGGAAATATGCCATTAGTCTGAACATTATTTAGATGGACACCGAATATAAATAGATAACATATTTTAGAGGAGATTAAAATTCAAATAATTTTCCAAAATACCTATTAAATCATCAATATATCAGAGAAACGAGTTGCCAATAATTCTTCACTGTCCAACATGAGATATTCTAAGCGGGCATTGATTAATTAGGTTGAGTAATACTGGTTTAAGACCCTACGATGAAGAGTAAAATCCTTGACAATGGCCTTGACGTGTCTCGAGCTCTTTTTAAGGCTTAAATTGTGGCTTCTAGTTCGTGCACTTCACGCGACTTTGCAGGTAACGCATTCAACTGCTTCAAAGTTTAAATCCTCCTTTGGAAGAATGCTGCCTACCTTTTGCTACCTGAGCAAAACAATTTACAAAATTGTTAGGAATTGTTTCTAAATCGGTAATATGAACGTTGCCTATTAAAATATTATCCATTGTTTTACTCGCCGATTTATTTCTTACAAATCTGATAATGGATTTCTATTGGTTATTTTTTTAGTTGCTCATGCCTTTTTCCCATTTATTCCTGAAATATTTATTTTTTGTTTAAACTGTCACACTATTTGTTATTTTATTTTTGTTTTTGTTTTTCCTTTTGAATTTTACTTAATTAATTTAAGCAGCTCTTCCAATATCCATAAGTTTTCTGGCCTGCATTTGACAGATTTTGTGGCTCGGATGTAAACTGCACCGAAAGCCGTTACCGGCTTATTGAATTATAATAATGAGGGGATGGGATTGTAATTATTTAAAGTAATATCAACTAGACCAATTAATCGTTTTGTTTTAGAATAATAAATCGGATTTTTAAGAGCCATAAAATGGTACCTTAAACTGCGAGGTTCGGCATTAATTCTACATTAAATGAATAAGATTTGGGTTAGCTTTAAATCGTAACTAAAACGTACTTGTGATTAAGTTATTTGGTCTAATATGCAAAATGTATGACAAGCTTCGAAATTATCTCTGGTTTAATACTTTACTCGACAAGGTAGAAACATAAATTGTGAACGTTGTTCTAAAGAAAATCTGTTATAAATTAGTTTTTATTCGATACTTACTTGTTGCATTTCATGATAACGTTTATTTACAAATACAATTATTATCAGCTACGTAGATACAAATTATAAGACAATTTATAATTAGTAGATACAAGCTGCAAGTATCAATTTGACCTCATTCACTTTGACGTTTGTTTGCGTTTTTAACTGAAACAATGGTTCAAATGGAAAATAATGGCTACTGATTAGATACTATGAAGGAGTTAGGGTAAAAACAGAATGCAAATTATTAACAAAAATATTTAGTAATAAATTATTTTTAAATTAAATTCATAATTTTTGTTTTTACCACGTCGAATACGATTTCAAAGTTTGTCATACATCTTGCAGATTTTATTAATTAACTTAAATCTTATTTATTTAATATCAAATTATTAGTTATTAGTTTTTATAATTGCATTTCTTCCCGGGATATATTTCCCAAATTGCTTAGGCTCGCCACCATGCTGTCATTATTATAACCCGATAAGCCGGTAATGGATAGTAATTAACCGTCCTTTTGTATATTCATTTTTTACAATTCCCAACAGTTCCGGCGAAGTCCTTGAATGTATGGATATTTATTGAGCTTGTATCTTTACTGATTACGTTTATGCATTCTGAGTAATCTATTCGTGGTGAATTACAAACTTTGCTATATGATCTATTGTTTTTTGTATTGTTTGATGTACGAGTTGCTTCAGATTTATTTAATTCGCTTCTTACTTCAAATTTAGACATAATAAACTAGTGTAATCTTTAGTATTGTTACAATTTTTCCAATAAATTAATGTTACGCCCTCCGACAATAATATGATTTTTCGAAGATACTTTCTAGGGGTTTAAAGAAATCGCAATTTTTGTACGGTGGTGGTTTATGAATAGTAGTGATTTTAACATTAATATCCCCTATACCATTACGCACAGCCAGTTAGTCCTTCTTTACTAGTAACTCAAGCGTAGAGAGATTCCAATGGACCCTAAAATTGCGTGTGTGAATCGCCACTCTTATAAATAAAGTAAAGCGTATTAAGACAGTATTTCCAAAACCTGTATTTCAGATAGGATATATATTTATACAAACTTAAATATTTTCCAAACACTACTGAAATTGTGCTACGAATAACTGACTTCCCCTGTACATTTATATATTTTCACATATTCGTCATGATTGTTTGCGTTTAATCAGTTATTTACTGTTAAAACCATCGTCACAAATAAGTATACATATCTGTACATCATTTCAAACAGGAGATAACAGGCGAATGTTCTCAATAGAAGCACAAAAATAAACTGGAGAAAATGGATAAAAATAAAAATTTCCGTTTGTTATTATTGAAAGTGGAAGATTAATCAGGAAATTCGAAACGATCTTCAGCGGGGCTTTTATAATTAGATCGAATACTTAGGCTCGACGAAAATTCATTAGGAAATGTTTGAAATACGGCCAAATAACGCAGGAATGACGTTCAATATGACGACACGTCATCTCGAACCGCTTCGAACAGGCTGCGCGGCCTTCCTATCGCATTTTCCGGGGGATTTTTAACGCACTGCCTTTGCAACAATTACAAAAGGATAATATGATTATCTTTTCGCGAGAGAATAAACAGGATTGTTGATAAAACACAGGCGGCGCGCTTGAAAGGAGTCGTTGATGAGATAATTGAATTGAATCGTAACAAGATGTAGCCTTGTTAATTTTCATCAAATGACCCAATTAATAACGAGATAAAGTGGTGATTTAGTTGATGCCATAGAGTGACAGCTTATCAGAGACTGTACCAAATAAATAAAACGAATAACATTTACGTTCATAAATAACAGCTATTTTTCATGGTCACTGGGACTTCATGCTCACTATTTATAAAGTGAATATTTGATTTATGCCTAAAGCCGTTCAAATCTACGTTTTGCCTCGAAAAACCGTCAAGTTCAACCACCGTTACATCGATAGGCACTGTTCTAATTAACTTAAGCGTTAAGGACCCTATGTCATGACACCGGGAGTTCTAATGAAAGTTGTTATAGAGAACGCCAAGCAAGATGTTATGCATTTCATCCCTATATTAATTCCCTTCATTAAACCTGGAACAAATTCTGGATAAATTTAAAATAGTGAAAGAATCCATGTGTTCGAACGTTTCACTAGCAATCTACATTAAAATATGTTTTAAATATAAAAGAAGAGATCCAAGAAGACTGAAAACTCCAGAAATTAAACCTATTTTTTCAATACCAGTATCTTTTCAAAAAAAAAATCGACTAAAATGAAGAAATTATTCCGCATTAACAGAATATCTGGTTAAATCTGAAATAGAAATTGTATAAGAAAAAGAATAGCGATCCTTCCGTTAGAAGAGAAATCTAATAACAGACAAAAACTTTTTAACTGAAACCTTTCACGAAGGTGCTACGGCCTATTTCTCGAGCTATGAAGAAAATAGTGGAGATAAAAGAAATAGGTGTTCCTGATGACGCCACTGGAAGCAAGGAAAACTTCCCAAGAATTTCATCAAGTACCGAATAGTCATATCGAATTTTAAAAGATGTAACAAAATAAAATTAAAAATGGCCACTTTCCAATGATTATAGCTCTTATACAGGCGAGCACGAAAATTCTCCAAGTGCTACTTCAGAAAAACAACCAACAAGAACGCTTTAATAAGTCATCCCAAATCAAGATATATGTCAAACAACGACTTATAGCTCTCGACACCAAAGAAAAGCTGGTGTGGCTTATGGGTGGGTTCGTAGTCGCCTACATGTAGGAGCGCGCAGTAAAAATTAAAAGAAATCTTTCTCTGAAATCTTGCGGTGAGTCTCCAGATATCACCCTACTTATATTGAGTCATTTAAACTGTTACTATGCCCATATTACATCACAACTTAACTGGGACGCTTTGACTCGTCCTCACGATGGCTATTTTGTAAAGATTCTTAAAGTTTATTGGTAAATAAATCATAAACTAATTTGTTTGCCCGCTTTCATTTCTTGTTACCTAAGTATACGTGATGAGTATACGGGCAAGGTTACAATTTCTAAAAATTTTGAATTACAAGCTTTGGTACGTATACACTTCACATTAAGAATTATCGTAGGTTTGGTGACTAACTACATCCGAATTGCTTGGAATTGATAGCAATGAAATATACAACTTAACCTGTCCCACCCTTTGGTGGTCCTGGCATTCATTATAGAGTTGGGCCATTGGCTCCTTACTCTATTCCCTCTTGTTTTTTTTGTATACTTTTCCCTCTGATCCTTGCTTCGTCTTGTTTTCCCTCTTCTTGTTATTCTTCTTCCTGGTTGTTATTGTTTTTCATCTTCGTGTCCTGTCCTGTCCTGCTTTTGATCCTCTTCCTCATTGATCGTCCTCGCTAGTGTCCGTCTCTTCACTCTTAATTTCTCCTCTTCGTCGTAGTCGGCTGCCTTCCTTATTAGAGGGTTTACGTGTTATCCATCCTTCCTATCGCCTTTCTGGTCCTGTCCCTGATTTGATGTTTGATTGTCTTCATCCCTAAGTCGCTTCGTAGTTGCTCGTTCCTCATGTACCATGGTACGTCTGTTATTGTTTGGTTCTAAATCTTCTCTAGTTTCTCGATGTTGGTGTACGCTGCTTGTCCTCATACCGCTGCTACGTATAATATTATTGGCTTGATGCTTGCTTCATATATCCTCTTCTTTATCCTCAGTTGTAGTTTACTTCCTATTCCTATCATTGGTTCTAGTTGGTTTAGTTTTTGGCCTTCTTTGCTGTCCTACTGATATGTCTTCTGTCGATGTGTATTCTTAAGTACTTCGCGTCGTCGCTTCATTCGATCTCCTTGTCTCCCACGCTGTATTCTTCTTTGGTCCTTTCTTCTTTCTTCCTATCCATAACGCTTGACTCTTCTCTGGGTTGATTCTTATCATCTATTTCTTCGCCCATTGCTCCATCTTGATTACTTCCCTCTGTAGATATTCTGCTGCCTTCGTCGGGTTTGTAGATGTCGCTGTCCTGTCCCGTCCATTGGAAAGCAATAAAACAACCGTACCGCTTTCAATAGTAATATTACTTCTATACTGTATGGCCGACAAAACGGCCAAAAACCATGGAGTAATTGTAGTGCGTTTACCACCTTGCCATTATTAATTTAACCCCATAGAGTAGATATGGGCTTAAGTTAAGAATGAAGCAGCGCGACATAATGCAACTTTTAAATTAAACGATGTACGAAATCTGCTGAATGATGCTCTGCGAGTTGTAACTGCAGACAACTGGAAAAGCTGCGTAGAGCATGTTATAAAAGAGGAATAACGAATGTGGGAACATGGCCATATTACTGAGGAACACATTTTAGAGCCTATTCATATTCAAATTACGCCAGGCAGCGACGCAACACATTCAGACAATTTGGTTTGGAAATATTTTAAAGAATCCTTTTTTAATTTTAGTACTTGTGAAACTTACTGCATGTAATTAAATTAAGGAATAGCAAGAAAAGACAAAAAAGATTAAAAACCGAAAATTACCATTTATGTACCTGAATAATGTGAGATGATATCATCAACATATCACCATATAATCTAATAATATAAAGATCATTAAAAACAATTTTGCACTTTCACCCAACTCTACGCTGCTGCACCACTTTTATCGGCAGCAAACCCTTGTGTGTTTTTTTATAATGCACGCTTATCGAGGTATGGATAATTGATCTGAATGGTTACACTAAAGCTGTCTTAATAAATATATCTTTCTTGTGGGAAAACGTTGCAGTTTTTTAATACTTTTTTGAACCACCCCTTCGCGTTTCGTGGGGCGATTTGCGGTGGAGAATAAAAAAGAAAATGGGCACAAATTAATTGGTAAATATTTCTGTAGTTAGTTAATTCTGACGTGGTTTGTTAAATTCAGTAAATAGAAACGACATCAATTGGTTTGCCAATGTTGTAATACAAAATTTAACAGATACTGAACAGTTAATACCAAAAAATTTTTTACTCAGTCTTCAGGAGTATTTGGGAGAATTTCGCGCTATCCTAACCTTCTGTTCGAGATCTCAAAGATTTTCTATAGGGTTCATATCAACACATAATTTCCTTCAATATAAACTACTTTGTATTACGTCAATATGATCTTTCAAGTTTTTTGGTAAAAATACGCCTGTATAATGTATGAAAAATGTTCCTACATCTTTTGTTAACTTTCTACTTATGTATTGAGCTAATAAAGCTACATTTCCCCTCTCCCGGGGTTCTATTTTCTCTCAGGATTGAATAGCAAAGTTAGGCTTTCGAACACGGCTAGATTGCACTGTTTAAAAATACAATGGGTAACTTTCTTTGCATGGAAACTTCTATATAGTTGTATGAAATCATGGGCAAACCAGCAACAATTTCATTTATCTCCTCTATACCTGTTGGCAGTCTTTCAAATTTGATACTATGCTCGGTTTTGTCAGCGGTGATGGTAGTAGTAGTGGTTTTTTCACAGGTTTCGTTCAATAGTTGCTATATTCACATAATCTGGCAGTCAGTGTTTTCCATACTGCTCTATAGCTTGAATTTACTAAGAATGTCGTCTCATACAATGAGATTTTGTTATTTTTGGAATTTGCTTCTAACGTTATGCTTGCATCTTATTATTGGTGCAATCTTATGAATTTTTGGTAGGTCTGTTTTCTGTGATTTTCCGACGCTCTGTGGTAAGTGGACATGTTTTTAGCAGCTTTGCGAATGTTGGTCGTGTCTATAATTAAACCGGAAATAATACTTAATACTAAATGGTAATCGAACGGTAAATCCGACTTACACTATAAGTTGAATACGATTCTTTTATATTCATGAATAGGAAAATGCAAATAAAAGTCTTTTATAGTTGGTCGTTAATCTCCACAAAACAATATTGCACTAAAAAAAAAAACTTTCGTATTTATTCAGCCACATATACAGTTATTACATTAGCCATGGAAACAATTGTTATCTGCACTTTTATGTTGTTAATTATTATTTTATTGACATAAAACCTAGTACGATTATTGAGTTTATGTTTCCATAAAAATAAATTAGTACCACAAATTGTAATAAAATTTGCCATAATTCTGATAAAACGCTAAATGTATGTACCCCAGAAAAACCCAGATAGTCATTCCTTCAGGGGTTCCTACCGCTTAAAATATAATTTCATAATTTTTTGAATATACCAAATTTGATTCAAGTTTTTAATTATATTATACAGTTATGAATAGGTCTATGTTTTGATTCAAAAACTTGATGTGACTGAGAAGTCGTCAATTTAATATTTTCCATTTAGTCCTTAGGATAAAGACCATTCAGTTACAAAAACAACATTTTAGACGTTGTTCATATAAATATGTAAATTCAAGATTTTTCTTATTCGCATATTTTGTTGCATCTATATTAAAACAAACTAACTTGTGGCATCAAAAAACCTATCATCAAAACGTGCCATGGAAGAATGTATACGTCTGAATATAAGGTTGGATTTAATAACATATTGAATCTCCATGATCACTTCTGAAAAAGTTTCTCGAGACTATAAATGCATTAGTATGAAGTAAACCCTCTATGGCTGACGATGAAAGATATTGGCGACAAAATCTCCTAAAACGCACTGCAAAACAAATGCCTGAGGATTATAGTGCCCACGACTGGCAACCGCCCTCAATATCCTACCCTTACAGGTCAAGGAGAACAGAAAAGCACCCGTGCCGATCATTAGCGTCCCATGGTAGGTTTACCTAGCTGCTGGTAGGTTAAATTCTAAAAAGATCGCAGGACGTTAGCGCCCCAATGAGGAGCTAAGATTTTTATACAGCTAACTTTGAAACCAAAACACCAAAGTACTTGCGATTCATATCGGAGCAAGAAGTACTCGTATTTGATCAGAAAAAATAATTGTTATAGGTAGGTTTCGCCTGACTCAATCTTGGTTTAAAAAACTTCAAAATTCAGCCGTACCCTTAGATAGAAAACCTTCTATAAAACCGAGGATGGTTGAAATGGACATTTGGATTGTTGCTTTTAAATCTTAACTGAGTTTCAAACAAAGGAGGACTAACATGGGGCACTGTAGGGATAAAAGAAGGATGTATATTGAAGGAGAAAATAACTAAATACCAATAAATTTAGAGATAAAATGTTAAGAGGACTGCAAGGAATAATATTTTCACTCGTCTCACTTTTAGCTTCCATTAAAGCGAGTAGGGCCGCGATTTACCGACAGTGATTAACTTTTGCCCATGACTTCTTCCAAAATTTAACCACATGGCTAGCGAGTTTTTGTTTATTTGTTAGACAAAAACACGACGTTTCATAGTCAGTTTATACTTTTTGATATTAATTGGAGGAATCGTGACTTTTTATGATAACTGATCGTGTCTCGAAACTGTGCCAATTTTTTTCTTTGTATTGAAATGCCTTTGGAATTAGGCCAACATGTGATCGTGACAACATTTGTACTTTACTTTCTTTTCAATTAATGTAAAATAGTTTATACCATCGCCGGGCGCTAACTTCCTATGGGTATGAGTAGTATATCCAGAGGCGCTATCATCCAATAGGATTAACGTTATCTCTGGATTTTTCTGACCAACCGAGCTTCTCCAGAGGCACCCTCTCGCAACAAAACAAGACCAAATACCAATAGAGGATGCAGGCACCCTCCAAAGGAAATTGGGGAGACCAACCAGCACTGACAAGCCCAGGAGTAAACCGATGGACCCTTGACGGAACAGGGCACTAGAAAAAACAAAGACAACTGGCAAGAAATGAGACCCAATGGATCCAGTTAGTAGGAACATAGGAAAACAGTTACCAACTACGAAACACCTAAGCAGGTGATAGAAAAACTGATACCAAAAACCGAGCACGGACCAACCGGCACGTGTGTTCATAGCTGATGTACTTTTCCTTGCGTTTGATGGCACACTTTGACGAAAGATTTTTGACGTATTCTGCAAAATGCAAAATTTAGTGGTCAGAAATTAATAATTCACTTGGTCGACCTCAATTTTAGGGACACGAGCCGTCACTGATTACGAGCAACCGTTCTGATTCTAACGTGGGTGCGATCGTGATTTCCTTCCAATATAGGCCAGTCGATGGAATACAGAATGTTACGTTGAGCCACCAAATATTACAGGTTGGAAAGTTCATAATTCTTGCTGCCAATTGTTACAATGAGTGTGTTTAAACAGTCGATGAAAGCGGAATTCACCAAATCTACCAGAGTCACGACGGTGCCATTAATTCTGTCTATAAAAATATATCGTGGGCTCTTGTAAGGTAGATTTTACACTCGGTTAGTTTTATTACTTTCATTCTCTCAGTTGCATCCTTCTGTTACGAAGGCCGCATGCCTTTTAAAATGTAGATGCAACGACTGGCGTTCAGGACCGGCTGAAGGTAATTTTCAAACTTGGTACATGTTTACTTGTATTCTGGTCGATTTTATGATTTTTCAATCTTAATTTCTGGCCGCGCCGAATAAGAGACAAGATTATTTGGCAACCTGAATTTTGATCTTTGCCATCTTTGTAGTTACGTTAGATTATCAACACATTTCCTTGGTTACGAGAAGTTGTGAACATCGGAAGTGGCTAATTCCAGTCTTACCCCTTGAACTACACCTAAAGTATACTAACCAGAACTTTCCTTTAAGAGAAATTTCCTTCCATATTTTTGAATCGTTGCATGACATTTCTTTAATGAGACGCCACGGACGAAATGGCTGCTGAATATAAAATGGCTGGTAGAAATGTTGCTTTAAAAAATTGACTGCTTAAATTTTAGCTGCTAACTTCACACCTGTAACGTATTATATGTCAATTAAAATGGAATACTGGACAGGTTGAAGATATTAGCAATAGTGCTGGCCTACAACTTAACAGAAAAAAGACCACGATCATAGTAGTTGACAGTCAGAACAATAATAGGCCAGGTGTGAAAAAGATATATAATATTGAGACAGTCAGCACTTTCTGTGACTGTGACCAATCATAGTGGATGTAGTGAAAAAATAAAAAGAGAACTGCAATAGACAAGCAAGCAAGAAGGTTTGACTTCGAGAAAGTTCAAGGTGGCTACACATTATTTAGGTAAATTGTAATAAATTTACCAACCTTGTTTAGTTCATCATTTCACACCAAGGAAAGCTATTCTTTCTCTCTGGATCTTTCTCTTTTTAAGTGTTTCTATCCATTTTAGAATGAGGGCAGGAATTAATAACAACTTGTGTATGATGGTTTTTCTCATCATTCTTTTTTAAATTTATCACTACGATCTTAAGATTTAACTTTAAAAATCTGGATGGCTTCTGTATAATTCTATAAAATTTAGTAAAATTTTTTCTTTTTCGTGTTTCATTGTGTACTACAAAAAAGACACTCAATGAACCAAACACAACATTAAAATTCTATCTAATAGAAGACTCTATAAGCATGGAGCGTTTAGGTGAAAAGGTTACACACACTGAGACTTACCTTCATGCTTGCCCAAAATATCAAACTTTACTGATATCTGGCGAACCAAAACTGAAGGCTCCTTTAGTTTTTAACCACACAAATGACTCACGGTGATTTTTATATAAGCAATTTTACATGCGATAAAGACGATATAGGGTTTCGAAAGCGTAATTCGAATTGTTTTCGTCGTACATAATCACAATTTGATGATTCTTTTCGAATTCGTAGATAAATAATGACGAGCAACGTTCCTTAGAAAACTTAGACAACAATAAATCGTGACATCGTGCGACTGATTAATGAATCGTTTGAATGTAGTGGCAAATTCTATTTTATTTTTCGGATAAGAGTTTCCATTACTGGATCGGCTAATGTTACTTGTTGTTTACTGTTTTGACTCCCTTTGAAAAGCTACGAGTTTCCCTTACCGAGGGGGAGCAAAAGAGGATGAAATTTATCTAAGGGTGCCCGAATAGCTACAAACTTTAAATTTTGCACGCTATAGCTTAGAGATTTCAAGATGGTTAAGATTCGTTTCTGAAGGAGTAAAAAATTGGGGTGAAGGTTATTTTTATCGTTAATATTCTGAGGCAGTTCTCGAGTAATTAGAAACTTTACACTCAGCAGGGGAATAACTGAATTTTGGGGTTTGAATAATATATGTATACTCGAGTCGTATCTAATACAACTTATGCAGAGCTATAAAAGTTTCGAGGACCTGAAACACTAAAAGTGCAATAAACACGGAGGGTGGTGTCGAGGGGTTTTAAACTACTATTACTATTACAGGGAGGTACTTACTAATGATATTAATTTTACCATCCACATTGATCCACATGATTTTACAAATGATATTGGTGTGGTAAATAATTAACACACTTAGTCAATGAGTCAAAGACAATTAGTCACCCTAATAATTGCATTTCCTTCTCTCTGCCTATATATAAATACAGTTCCAATACTCTCATAATGGACCTGTCAAATGTTTAGTGGGTATAATATCTCTTTCTTATTATCTCTGTATAAGTTCTTTCACCCGGCTGCTCGATATTACCCGTCGTGTTTATCGCATTTTTCGAGTGTTTCAGATCCTCGAAACTTTTATAGCTCTGCATAATTTTAATCAGTTAAAAACGTCTGGACAATACAACAGACAATGTACTACTATGAAAATATTTACCCCAGAATAAAAATATTTCCTCAAAACTAGTCTGCATACATATGCACATATTTATGGGAAATTTTTTGAATATGTATCCGAGCTTTACCCCCAACTACTGAAATGGAGGAACGAGATTATTGTTATTGTTTTTTTTTTAAATACGGGCCAAGGGTCAGAGCCTCATCATTTGCTTGCAGACACTAAGTCCCTTAAAAGTACTAATTAGAAATGCTACCCTGCTTTTCAATCATGAAGGCAGCTGTCAAATAATTCTGTGGATATTACATCAACAATTAAACCAAGATAAGTGAAACGACCCAGGTGCGGCATATTAATAAAATTTTACAGCACAGGAGGTAGGAGGCCTCCAGGTAGCTGGGCCGAGATTGATTAAAATTTGAAATTGATAAAATGATTAAAAATTGTACTATAATTTGACGAATTTTTAAGTAGCAATGTTGTAATGAGTTTGAGAAAGAACGTATTAACGAGTCAGTAATTTTGATTTTATCTAAAAGGCTATAAAACAAATCGGTCGGGCTGAAACGTATCTTTAAATTAACAGAGTTTTTGCATTTCACATAACGTCAGGCGCTATTAGCATTTAACTTATTTTGACAGGAACGCGTGCGCATTAAGCATTTTCAATAGCGCTGTTGCTTAATGCGCATGCGTTTCTGTCATTTACAGTTCATTGGTAATAATAATTTTTGTATTGACTTGTCCGTTTGGGTCACAGATCGATTACGTGCCACTTGGGGGTTATAATTTGGAGTTTTTGGTGGGTCGTTTGCCATGGGCAGCAGGAAAAATATTTTAAATATGACTAACTAAAACTTGAAACAAATTATTAGACAATAAACGAATGCAAGGTGTAATAATGAACAAATAATCACACATCAAACAAAAACTAACAGTCATTCGGCTATCAGCTTTTAAGGAGACTGCGTGTTGATATGATCGATCAGTTGATGAAATCAAACAAAGTCGTGGGGTTAAGTTAGGTTGCGTTAATTTACATAAACACCGAATCGGTTTTGGAACTGGAACAGTTTGTAATCACAAAATCAGAAATACCTTTCTTTTTCGTTTCTACACTACTGATCTATGACTTATTTAAGTGTGCCTGAGACGTATTTCAAAAGTGAGTTCGCGCGCCATTGGTGGTGAGGTTTAATACTACATGGTCATTTTAGTACGATACAACACACATTAATTTGTATAGACTATATAACCAAAGTCTGTAGATTATTAAAGTCCGTTCACTCTCAGGTTTTGTCGAAAATCCCCCTTCTGCCGACTCGCTTCCCTTGCACATGGGGTAGCCGTCATTTGCTGAGGGGAGTTGTACTGGGTGTACCAAATAGTATTTTTAGTTGTGTTAGGTCATTTTCATAGTTATATGATTTAGTGTTAATTGTTGTCTACTAGTTATTAGGTTACAAAATTATTGTACTTAATGGCGATTCACGTTTCTTGCGCCGATAATTGCGACGCAAATTTATATTTGATAAGTCTAGTGGATAAAAGGCATTTAACAAAATTTGACATTTATTTATACTTTCCAAAACTTTTGTCGTTTTTTCCACTGTTTGTTGTTATTTAAACTCGTGCGTTATTACTCTATATTAATGCTTTTACTTTAGTAATAATATTAGTTCAAACGCAATTACGATATGATAAGTCTACTTAGGATAAAACATTACATAATACACTATCATTTAATTCGCTTGTCTTTTGTACACTAACTGTTGTATTATTATGCAAGTATGCATGTATGCATAATTAATCAATCATCAATGAATTGCAGGTTTTTGTTACATTTCAAATTTTTTACTCCAAGTACTAATGCGGTTTTCTTGAAAATTTATTTATGGATATAATTATTATTAATTAGGCTGAAAATTTAGCAACATATTTTTTATTTCATTACAAAGAGCTTAACGTTCACTTCTTTCGAAATTTAAAAAATCTTTCCCTTAGGATTTTCCCCTTGAGGTGCTTAATTGAAAAAAGGTTACGTCAGGCCCTTTGTATTGCAAAGTATCTAGGTACTATTAGCTCGGTCCGTGCAAAACTAATTTAGGAAAACGTGCTTGAAATTCAATTAAAATCAGTTATACAGATCCATCGCCAACAATTCAATACCAGAACATGTTTTGCCTCTTTTTAATGACCATCCTCCTTAATATTTAAATTATGATATAGATCTAACTCCATTTATTTAGGAAAGAGAAGAAAGAACTCCTTTTTAACTTTAGAACTTTTAAGCGCCATGTGTTTTTTTTTTTGTATTGTTGTCTTTGTATCGATTGAATTTTCTATTAATAGGTAATCTACTTGTAGAAGCATAAAACCTGCCATTTATTTTCTTGGTAAAATTTAATATAATTTACCGGTTTACCTTGAACCGAAAACCTAAAGGAACTTTTTCTAAAGCCACACGTCTTAAGGATGTAATTTTGAAACATCGGACGTCCTAAAGACACAATTCGGACATCTTTAAGATGCCCAAAGCATCTTGAAAACTTCCTATTTACCTCAAATTTATAACCGATCTTTTTCATGCCTGAAATTGACGGTTTTAAGATCAGTGACGTCAATAGGACGTTCTAAACAAGACGTCCCAAAGATGTCCAATGCAGTTCCACTTCTTGTCTGATACTTCTTACACCGCAGTTTTTCAAGATGTCTATATCGAAATATCGGTAGGGTATTATTTGAAATATTATTCATTGAAGAAGTGCCTCATAGGAGGATAGCACTCACAATATAGTACGTTGAATCTCGATTAACGCATTAGAAAGAGTTTTCAATAACGCCAAGTACCAATGGTTTTTCGGGCCCAACCAAAGTTAACGGTAAGTTTGTCTTTTAATGGAATTACATTAGTCATTCTATTAATTGAATAATATTAACACTCCGGTAAGCCAAAGACTGATGTTATAAATTGTTTATTTCACTGTTGAAAATGTATATTCAATATCGTCTTCGGGAATTTTCGTGGGCAAAGTAGGAAAAGCCAAATTTAATATCCTGAGCGCTGCTTTATATTTTCAAAAGTTTTAGTGAGTCGGCATACCTGCTTTGTTATTACATTTTGCTATTCCACTTCTACTCTAACCGCTGAAGAGTTAAATATAGTTAATACATAATATAGTGAATCAATTATTTCATTAAATTGTTTAACTATTTAGGTACATGTAACATCGTCCTCTGAAGCTGAACTGAAATGTTTCAGTGGCAAATAATAGAATATAAATAATTTGAAATTAGTGGAGAATAATGATCGCTACCTTATTTTTGGTTTATTGTTTACAGAAGACTATTTTTCGTGGAAAAATAATTACATGGGTATCTACTTCAATGTGCCATCTATATTCATCATCTGATATTAAAGGTTCATTTAGCAAAAATCTTCGTCATCCAAATCAGATGAGTCTCCGGTTCCTATCGAAATAACCAGAGTTTCCACAGTTTCGTCTATTAAGTGATCAAGATCCCACATATTTGTTCTCCATTTATTACATGGTCTGCAGCATTTTACCAATTTTTGCTGGTCACTTTGGACAATGGTGTTAGGAGAAGTCGACGTACATCATGAAATTTAGGAAAAGTAAGTGTTGTTACTAGCAATGTCTCCCTTTACTTGGGCCCAGATGAGCTCGATTTTTTTACCATGTTATCGTCGCGATTGAGACCTTTCTGTTGTAACCAATCAATCATAGTTACCTTCCTCCATTATGATGTTGGCTATCTATTATTCACAAAGGCTTTTAACTAGTTTATGACATGTTTATTTGGCTTTAAAGTAGCGGTTACCTCGAGCTGGGCTAGACGAGCTCGTTCCCGCGGGCTAATAATCGCTGGAATACCAACCTAATTCGCTCCCAATGCCCTTTGTTAGTTCGCTTCCGTGATACCAGGAAGCAGGTAGAAAGTGATGGGTTCATTTATTTAATAATGAAATAAAATTAAAGCTTTAGGTACAAGATTTGCGTTCGATGACAAATTATTAATAAATAGGATATAAAGATGCAAGTTTTAATAAAGATAATCATATACCTACACAACATATATACTCGTAACTTATTAAATCTGTGTGCAATAATTTATCATACCATTGAATTTCCACGTTACACTTTGGTGAGTTATGTAACGCCTATGGTTTATCGTGTTATTGGTGGGACCCATAATTTGTATTTCAAAATGTTGATTTTGTACTGGTAGATATGTTAAAAAAGTGTAAGGTATTTTCTATTTTATACTAGATTATAATATACTTTTTCTTTTCTTAAATACTAAAATATTGCCTTCCTATTGATCAATTGTCGTATGCCTGAGTGCCAATGAGATTAGCGCTACTGAAGGAGTTTAACCTTCGTATTCCTCTCTCACAGCGGGAGAGAAAAGGATTTACAATCAGGGGCGAAAAATGCCGGCGTTTTAAAACGATTAATGATTAAATGAGTGAGCAGACTTGTTTCAATCTATAGATTTTAGTACAGCCTTTGCACGGACCTCGACTGCAGCTTTTCCTTCTTTCTTTATTAGTTGGCCTTATGAATCTTGAGGCATAAATTTTCATTATTGACCGGTGACCGGTTTTCAGTCAGAAAAATTTCAACTTTCAAAGAGCGGCGCCACGCGCCACCATAGCTCAGTGCGAGCGACTTACCCGGAAGTCAGGTTGAGTTTGATCTCCGGCCCTTGGTTGAACCACTTGAAGAACTCGCTGTTGAAGATCGGCGTTTCGAGGCGGTCGCCGGTCTCCCTGATCCTCCGCGGCAGGCAGAGGAAGAGTTCGCCGGCGGCGCCCCTCGGCACCGTCAATTCGTATTTCGCCCTGGTGAACTCGTGCGCCCCCAGCTCGGCCACCGCGTACCGATGGCCGGGCTCCGGGCACTCGGCACCCTTCTCGCCGGCGACGGCCGTTACCCTCACCTGGAGTCCGTGGTGGATGTTTCTCCCCTGCACCTCGAAGAGGATTTTCTTCGAGTCCGCGGTCTCCTTGGTCGCGATTTGTTGGATCGAGCGGAACTCCGGCGCGAAATCATCGCCGGCCGCGGAGTGGCCGCAAAATGACACTGTCACAACCAGGAGTACGAGAATAACCGTCGGGTACGCGCTCCACAGGCGAGAACTATCTCTCGCCATGTTACAGTAAACACTAAACTGACAATGCTGGCGCTGGCGGGGGGTATTTATACGGAGTATCCGGTGCCGCCACCCGTGGAAAAGCCGCTGAAGCTCCGGGAACGCGTTTTCTGACTATCGATTTACGCCTGTAGCCTGAACCTGAACCTAACACACTCCCCTAAAGGAGGAATTTCCCATCGTCCCACACCACCCCATTTCCAACCCCAGCGAGCGCCCAACAATTACTCGCAAAACTTCGGACCCGATCCGACTTCGAATCTATCCTTCGTCATCCTTGTTTCAAATTTGTTCTATACTCTGGGCTAGGGTCATCGACGTAGCACATCACTAGCGATGCCAAAAACCTTCCAAAAATTCGCTCTTTCTTACCAACAATTAGCATGATTTAACCATTGTTTTCGAGTTGGAAAGATGCAAAAACTGAAAAGCTGCCATATCAGTCTAAAAAGGTTTGCATTTCAGAATCCTTCTAATAAATGCATTAATCACGAAAATCTCCAATTTTTAGTTAAAAGCACCAGCACTATTCTATCAGCTGGTGAAACCTTTCATCTCGAGATGCAATATTAAAACCCACGGGTTCCATAGCTTCCACATGAAGGGTCCAACAATGTACAATGGTGAACTACAACCGCCAAACACTACATCCAAGGAAACAATAAAAGGTGTTCAAGAAATTACACCGTGTTCAAAAAACCGGCGAAGTAATAGAACGAATATTTCGCCGGTAACCAGAGGCGTTCTCAAAGAAATTAAAAAATTAATAAATGCATTAAAATGGTCCATATAATGTTCAGTTTGCTTAAAACCTTTTATTTTAATAAAAGGTAGATATTACGACCCCGAATGTTATCAACTCAGGAACGCTTGCATTTTCACCTGCTTTTTAATAAAATATATTATATATCGGAAATCGGTATTTATTTATAATATTTTTTATATCTCCTATTTATAACAATGTGATGGATTTTTGACGTATAACTTGCCAATTTCACTACTCAGATATTTGCTAATTGTTTGTTGTTCAAATATTCAATTTTCATTCGTTTTCAAAAATCAACATGCATGGAGAGATTTGCATGAATCATTTTCTGCAATGTGAGGACTTGCATTACATGATATTTTCAATTACTGTCACAACCAAATACTATCAGCTTTTTGCAGCTTCACTGATTAATACACACTCGTTGATTCTATCAATGTTCGATCACTAACGTTAATTTTGTCAGAGCAGTAAGTGACTGTGAAGGGACATAATAAAAGTTCTTGTTTACTCAATGAAGATCTTCACTTGTTATGTTTTCAATGTTTACTTGAAATTCGAAAAAATATAACACCATCACTTTAAACATGGTTGTCCAGTGCATGTGCTGTAAGTCTATTTATTGTAAATCAATTAACCTCTTTGTGCCCCTGACCCCCCCTTTGGTGCCAAATCTGGTGGTTCGAAATGGGGTACTTTAGCGTAAAGCATCACACATCAGGTGCTTATATAGTACGCAGTATGCAGTAGTAGATATAGTAGTAGCAGCAACAGCAGTAGTAATAGTAATAGTAGCAGTAGCAGCAGCAGTATCAGCAGCACCAGCACTAGTAATAGTAGCAGTAACAGTTGCAGTTGCAGTAGCAGCAGCAACAGTAGCAGTAGCAATAGCATTAACAGGAACAACAGCAGCGGTAGCAGTAGCAGTAGGAGTAATAGTAGTCAGCATCGCGAAGAGGTACTTGTGTGTATGTGTAAATAGACAGTGTTTGATAGTGACATAATAACTTCAGTTTACCAGGAAACAATTAGCCATGTGTGTTCATACTGTATTTTTTAAGTACGGAGGTACGTAAAGAATGGAAGAGTGGCGCTGTTCAACCGGCGAAGACGCCTCCAGGACGTCCGACAATTTCACTAGATGAATTCTTAACAGGGGGAATAGTCGAAAAGCGCATGCTTTCTTTCCGTAACGAACTTCCAAGATTAAATAAAATTCTCCTGTTTGTGAAAAAGACGAGGACTCTCCAAAAAATGAGCCGAGGTCATTGTGGACGATTTTAAAGGATTTTGGATTTCGATGGAAGAAGTACAACAGAAAATCTGTATTGATGGAAAGAGATGACATCGTTGTGTGAGGAAGAAGTTACCCGCGCAATATTCGAAAGAGTAGGCAAAAAATGAAAAAGATTTTCTATCTGGACGAAACTTGACGAGCCGAAGACAAACTTTCCTAAAGGTTGGTCCACAGGTCTAGAGCCTTCGTTGGGTAAAGGGCGACGGCTTATTATTACCCACATTGGAACCGAGGATGGTTTCACTTAAGGGGGAGAACTAATTTTTGAATCTACTAAGACAAGAGACTATCATGAATAAATGACTGCGGACGTGTGTGAGGAATGGTTTGGACAAATGATCGATCTAATTCCGATTGGTTCAATGGACAACGCTATTTATCATTCCCGATTAGAAGAACACTTACCAAACAGCTCTTGGTGAAAACAACGCACTGCATTCGAATTTGACGAAAACCTATTAAAAATAGAACTTTTGGTTGAGCTAAGTTACGTAAGGGTGATTTCAAAGCACATATCATCGATGGATTAGCCAAGGGGAAAGGAATATCAGTGGTTCGATTTCCTGCGTATCACTGCGACCTGAATCCTATTGAGCTAATATGGGCACAAATAAAGGGGGACGTGGTGAGAAGAAATACAACGTTTAAATTAGGAGATGTCAAAAATTTGCTTAAAGAAGCAATACGTAAAGTTACCAAGAAAAATTGGCAAAAATGCATGAATCACGTTCTGAAGACGAAATGTTTAAATTGGATCAGATTTCGGAATCGTTGATAGAACCCATCATTATCAACCCAAATGATGATTCTTCTTCAGATTGGAATGTTTGGGGAAAATTCGACGATGGCGACGACGACTGAAGTGACCAAGGAGAAGGTGACGGATGTGGAAATATTTTCATAATGTGCCTTTTTTCAGGGCCGCAACATTTCATGAATTAATATACGAACATACAGGTACTGAAGCGTACACGCACACACACGAGCGCGCGCGCGCCCGCACGCATAAACAATTGTTCCAGTTATCGATTAGTGCGTATTTCCTCATTTTCCCCGGCCGTACGCCAGTGAATGGTTCTCCGATTCATTCATTCCGATACTCGTGATAGAAAGGGATTACATAAGGCAGCGTGGAAGACATTAGTGATATTTCAATTTATTATAAAACTCTCTTTATAATTCAGATAACATGTTTCGAGCAACTTGTGCCCATCTTCATTCTCCTGTACTTATTGGTCAACGTATAAAATTTGTGAACAAAGGTCAAATAGAACAAAAACAGTAAATGTTTTTAAAAAATTAGTAACAGTTTGGCAAACAGCCAGATTATTAAAATTTCTATTAAAATCTTTAGATAAACGATACCCAGCATAGGATGATTTCAGGAGACTCAGGAATTTTAATAATTTGGCTGTTTACATTTCTTTACTGGTTTTATTCTGTTTTATGTTCACTAGTTTTATACACTGACAAATAAGCAGAGGAGATGTAAGATTAGCACAAGTTGCTCGAACTAAGTTTTTCTACATCAGTTTCTTTAACAACGGCTTAGATTGGGTGTTTATCTTCGAGTTCGCCGTTTGCGCAACCTCCCCATATTTGAGTATGAAGTTCTACAGGAAAAAACGACACTATTTCTCCATGGGCTCTAAATGCCACTAAAATCGATCGATTGGAAATTATATAAACATGTCATCCCTATCACACGCAAGTAAAGCAGGAGGTAAACAATAGTTCTAAGTATATTTAAATGAAATATTTGTAATGTATGTAAAGTATTCATGTATGACAAAAGTAACGAAGCTTAAATAGTAGGCAACACATACAAATCTACTATTACTATATATTAATCCTTTGGAGGAAGGGCTCAAAGTCAAACCACCAAAATATTTGTTCAAAAACTCAGCAATGTTAGTGCAACTACTATTTTGTGATACGAATATACAAGGTGGATATACCATTTTGTCCGGATCCCCTAAACATGTCATCAGTTGTAGTTGTCTTGTTGGTCTTCATTGGTATTTAACATGGATTACAATATTTGGAATGACGAATTCACCATTGATGATGGTGTAGACTGGACTTAATTTTCAACTTGAGAGTTCGGCACCTTTTAGGGGAAGATATACCATCATCATCTTGAGTGCAACTTGTATCCCTGGATTCCCTGAACGGTTCTCCAAATCTTGCACTTGCGTGCAACTCATTGCGTCAAATTTTGAAATTGTTCCGAAGTATCAGGTTTCATCTCCTAAGTTGTGGTAATCTAGTTTAAGAATTTGAATCAAAGGTATGACTGACGAAATACTCATTTGAAAATTACTTAAGTTTCTAGTGATTTCTTCAAATGACTTTATTAACTGCACAAAATTTTGTGTATTGGTTAGCCTCCAGGGGAGATCGGGGAAAGGAGAGGGGAGACAAGTGAATCCTTGAGATTCGAAAACCTTTCCATCATGATCAATGTACTGTTCCATCTAAATATAAAACAAATTTAACAATTAATTATTGATAACGTAGCTTTCTATTAGGTCAAATATTTTTTATCCGGAATAATCTCTGGAACTAGTTGATAGATGTTACAAGGAAATCATTTATTTCCAACAAACAAACGAAATTTCAAAGTTTAGTTTACAGTGTTAATTATCATATAGTGATTAATTCAACTTTAAATTTACCGCGTTGGGCCGTTCTGAATAACAGAAATTTTTGAATTGTCGTTAACTTGGCTTGTGCGACCAACAAATGGTTGAAATGGGAGGCAATTTTTCTCAATTTAGCAGAAAGTTGTAGGAGCTACTCTTGAGATTCAACACCAGCTCGAATGCAAAGTTGGATCTGGTGTACTGCACAACTGACACCCTCAATGCCTCACAACTGCATTGCTGTAATCATGTTAGATTCACAATTACAAACCATGCAGGTCACTGTTTAGTGGTATATGCCTTACCCTTCAAGAATGTTTTGAAACTTAGTTGATATTACAATAACCGTTTGACGTTCATCCATAATTTCACATTTCAAAATTATGTCTTTTTGTAAAAATCCTTTGAAATTCCATGTGCAGTCAAAGTGGGCATTGAAACTGCAGACTGAAGATCAGGCCATATGTCAGCGATAAAAGATAATTCATCAAACTCTTGAAGTATATGATTGGTTTCTTGGGTAACACATTCTACAAATTATCTCAGACATACACAAAATCGATGCCTCTCAATTTGTACGTTTGAAAAGCAGCGCTCGTTACTTAGCGAAAGCCTGTATTCTCGATTAAATTCAACGATAAGTTGTGGAGGGCAATCATTTCAGCAATCAAACGATCCATTTGTAGAGATTTACGATGTGACGGATCAGAATAATCATTAACATGAAGACTTTGTTGTAGTGTTAGTTGTATTGTAGCGACTTTAGCCGGAGATGAATAAACCTACAATATAATATAAGCAACTGTTGGTCAATTTTAAAACTCGTCATAAATAAATATTTACTAACCTTTTGCATTTTCGTTTCCGATTAAAATTAACAACTTCACATGACTTGTCAAACTCTGTAAATGTCTCGATATATATTGCTTTGAGGTAGTTCCTTCAAGCGGTGGTAATGCTGCTTTTTCACGAGTACAATTTTTCAGAGTTCGCATTTGACATTTGAATCGTCAATGGTAATTTCAAAAAATAGTTCCAGACAGGAATCGTTTTCCCATCCCATCAATTCCAAGTGATTTAATACCCAGTAAATGGGTAATAAAACCTATGTAAATTTACTCTGATACCAGTGGTTCTAACGCTAAATCCGTCACCACAGCCGTAATTTTCACAAGGGAATACTAACCCAAACACATTAACCCTTTAAAGCTGTGGAATAAGGAAATAAAATACTCCAGCTCAGTAAAGTACCTGGGGGTATACCTGGATTCCAAACTAAAGTGTAGCGAACACCTCGAGGAAAAGAGGAAAAAATGTGCCATGAGAGCCATGGGAAAGACCTATGGTCGAAAGCCGAGGGTAAGCCTATGGATGGTACTACCGTCATTGATGTATGCAGTAACAGTCTGGTGGCCAAGGGTGGAAGGGACTGTGGCTATGAATCTCTTGAAAAGTCTCAAGGAAAATTGTTAAGGGCTGCAACGGGGGCAATAAGCCCCAATCCCACTGAGGGACTGCAAATTGCCCTCAATACCCGGTCTCTGGAGCTCCTGATCAAAGATCTTGCCAGGATGACAGAAAATCCATTTACCGAAATTTCTGGATGCTGGAACAAAACATGTTTTCTCCTTTAGTTCCTATTTAAATTTTTTTTTTTTTGAAAAATTGACAAGTTACGTTGTGTTTTAATATCAGTTTCATATTATCAGAGCTCCCCAGTATATCATCAAAAATTTCCTTATTGTTTTTATAGCAACGTGTGTTTTGTAGGATGCAGAGATTTGTAACAAGTAATTTTTTATGAGAACTGATTGCAAAAAACTTGACCATGTTCTATAATCTTTTTGAAACACCCAGTATATTGCTTTCTCATGTATTATATATAATACGTGCGTTTACGTTTGTCAGAACCGGTTTTATTATTAGGGACGCTGGAACAATAGCACGGTTGTCTGTCTAACAATACTGTCCTTGTCGCCCTTTGAAAACCGATAACCCAAAGTGCTATGGCTGAAAGGAATTTATATTACACAAAAATATGTAAGGTTTTGAGATTTAAAACTAATAATTTAAGAACAAATATAACAAAAATTGTAAATTATAATATATGTAGATTCATATTTAACCAAAATAATTGTAGAATTACAAACGGACACGTGAAAAACGATAAATTCTTGCAGGAAATGATTGTCATATTACCGACGTATGAATCTTATCAGCCCTGTCACGTGGTCATCGCCTTACGCTTCGTGCAACTAATTACTGTAGATTTTCCAGTAAAACTAATATCGTCATCAGAAATTTATTAAGTAATCAATTTGAGGGATCAGAATCAGAGCAGCCCAGAGGGTACACTCCGGTACACCGCTCAACCACCATGAACCAAGCAAGGCCAGTAGTTTTTATACTTTTATATTTTATTTATACCTTCTTAATCGACGCGTCTTACAAAAAGAATGAGAAGAATTAATATGAAAAATTATCTGACAACGAGCTACAGATGCGCACACATATTGTGAGGTCTTTTTATAGTTCTCCTGATAACCTGATGTAACTGGAAATTAATTCATCTCATAAATATAGTGTTAGTCACAAAAATTGCGAAATAATTACCGCCATATTTAAAATTTCGTCACGTGAATTAAAATCGGTGTGACGTCACAAGTTAGTAAACGCGAGAGGCGACCGTTTCGTGTGTCTGAACTCAACATAGGACATTGATTGTAAAGCAAAACCTTAAATGCAGTTTAAAACTGTCTGATAAAGTTTACAGAACTAGATTACAGCTGTAATATCCTCGACAGAATGACCTTAAAGAATCTTGCAGGTTTCCTTTAAATTACCTCAGGTTGCCTTGAATGTTCCAACACAAGGAATGGCTGAAGATCACATATTTCATTGCTGAGAAGACACGATTGTGAAGAAATTGAAAGTATTTTCTTTCCTTGGAGTGACTTGACTTTCCATTTGAATGCCAAGCCATTTCAAAACAAAATGATCGTAAATTTTAATGACCACAATGTTCCCATTGTAACACTCAATACAGATATGTTGTGCATGGATAAATACATTGAAGGCCTCAAAGCATAAGAACAGAGTAAAGTGGAGATTCAAAGAAAATGTATAAGTCATGCATACAGAACAGTTTCTGGGGAACCTGTTCAAGTGATTCAAGCGTGGAAAAATTATAAAGGTATCGAACTGAATGTTATTACAGGGGATAGATTGAACATATGACAGAATGAATGAAATGTAATGGAAAAAATTAATACTAAACATTTCCATTTGGTATATTTCGTGGTGGGGATGGTTGTTTTAGGAGTTTTATTTTTCATACAGGAAAAAGTGAAACAATTCTGTGTGCCCCTACTGTGACCAAGTATTGGATAATATGAAAGATATTGCTTTTGACTGTACTAGATGACATATAAATGTACTTTTGAACACAGCTATGTCGGCAACCAACATTATAAATCTAACGATATTTAAATAGATATCATATTGATATAAAACAGATCAAAAGATACCACATTCATATTGATAAATTTATTACACAAAGTTTCGGCAAAACTCATGAACTTTAAAAAGTTGATCTGATATGTTCAGATAACCGCGGTGATGTACCAAGTCCTATCTATCGACAAACGACCTATCTCTAATTTGGACCCTACTTTGTCCCTTCTTATGAGATGTCTTTTATCTCATCTGGTGTCCCTAAAGGATTTCCTCCATTGAAAACCAAAGCCTTCTATAATTCTTATTACTTATTCAAAACCGTTTCTTTACGATCTACTGAATTTTCACAAAAAGTAATAATTCGAAGTCAAATTCAAATTTTTCATTTAATCATTAATATGTTCATTATCACCCACATCAACTGAAACCACAAAGTGAACACGATCAGGGATATTTACATTTTCCAGAAATCTCTGATGTTGGCAAGTTAATTGGTTCTTCTGACCAACAGCTTACAATTGATTATTTCCTTATACCCCACTAGCTCTGGGTGAATAAACGTTCGATTTCCATTACTCTCTGATGGGTTTGGTTATAAATTAAAACACGCCTTAGTGTCTTTTTTTTATATTACACGCAAAATATAAATAATGTTCTAAATAAATGCAAACACAATATATTAAATACTACCATTACAATATTTACAAATAAATCAATTAGTGCCTTCATAACACTATCTATAGTAATCAACTGAATCACTCAATTAATAACGAAATAGAAGAAATAATCAGTTACATTTACACAGTTTTACTTGATTTTATTTGTCAGAATAGATGTTTATCACAAAAGCTTCTTATAATTATGTAATCCAATAGTCTAAAATTTATTCATATAAACTACATTTGGCAGAAGAACTGTTAGGAAAAGAAACGAATATTCAGAAATTCCATGGTTCCTGCAATTCGTTTTTTAGGTATTTAAAACAAATAAAATACTGACTACATACTCATAGTGAAAGCTGCTATTCTCTTCATAAAAACAAATTGTACAGTTTTGGGACGACCCAAAAGAACATACATGGTCCACAAACTAAAAGTTCACTATGCGAGATAAGACCCCATGAATCAAATATGAGTCACTGTTGAGTAAAATGGTTCAAATTGTGACTCAACTTCTCAAAGTAAATTTTCCAGAGAGAATTAAAGAATTACAATATTGAATTAATAGAGATAACACTCCGTATTTTAAGATGTTTGCGACTAGATGAAAAATACAGTATGTTTTAAAAATATTAAACACAGCGCAATTATCTCAAAAAACAAGAATTCATAATTGGTATTATCTCACTTTTACTTTCGGGGAAGTCGTGCTTCAGTTAATTTTTTCAAGGCCAAGTCAACACAACCTAAACCAACAAATTTTGCAATGCAGATATTCCTTGAAAACATTTATACTAGAAAAATTGTTTTATTTATCTACAAATAAATTTGAAACAAAAAAAATGGCTTCTGCACAATCTTTATTGGTCTTTTGAGTCAAACTAACATATTTAGTCTTATCTGTAGCTACAATTGTTGGTTTCGAGTAAACTCATAATTTGAAAAGCAATACATCCTGTAATTTGCATTGCACCTATACTACAGAAGTGAAACATATACAAAACGGAACTAAGACCTTAATATGCAAATTATCTTAAGAATTTTTCTCGAAAGAATTTCTTGGCCATTAATCAACTCCAACATTTCATTTTGAAAAGTAAAAATCTCGAAGGAATATTTGATACAGTTTCACTTCTGTCGGGAGTGAAGGCCCAGTATCTCTATTTTTCTGATATCTAGGCCAGAAATATACTGAAATTTATTACAAACATTCGTGCTCTTGAAAATATTCAGACATTGAATAATTTGAGATTTGTTAAATAAATCTTTTGTCGTTTCTAAAAAAATCGAAATGCACAATTTTATGATTCAGAAATCGATTTTATTTCAGAAACTTTACAACGAAATCAAAAAAATTTCGAACACGGAAACCATAGAAGTATACATTGTCGTTTCTATATAATATAGGGCCATAACTCCTATGTGCATAATCTCAGTTTCCAAAACTATTAAGAACTCCTCAAATCACCTGTGAAGATGAAGGTTTACCTCGTTGGCTGCACTATCTAATTTCTGTTTTTAAAAGTTACAGGACTTCACACACAAAATGGCAACGACAATTTACACTTCACACGTTAAATTTAAATTTACATGTCAACAATTGTTTAAATTTCTAGTATAAACTCAAGAATTCAACGACTTAGTTAAATTTTTTGAGTACCTGTGTGTAAATTCCATTATCACAGATAAAATACGATCTATAAATTATCAACGCACCCAGAAAACTACTTAAAAACAAACTTTACGATATTCCAGCTTCTCAATCCTATCTTCCTGTCATGGTAAAAGAAAACAACGAAAATACCACGTCTCCTAAATAAAATACTAAACAATGTTAATGGTATAGTGGCTTCACATTTTATGCTGATGCCGACTGATCAGCATAGCTTCCAAAACTACAAATTCCGACGGCAGCATCCACAGGATGCAGAATTACTATTAACGGCATAACGAACAATTTATTTCAGCTGTACAATTACAACATAATAAAAATTTAAATATTTATTCATAGGTAGGAAAGGCTGAAGGAAAATGAAAATTAGATATAATGCCAAATCGACTGCACATTTCACTTACCTGGTGGAGCTGCATTAGTATTCTCGTTTCCATTGGTTTTTGGCTCTGGAATGGAATTTAAAAAGTCCCAGATCAAAATGGTGTCATCATGCGAGCTACTGACGATCTGGAATTCATCGAACTGCAGTCTGAATACACGTCCAGTATGCTCCTGAAAGATAAGTAAAAAATTTAATTTCTAGTAAATCAACCAAACTACTTGAACAGTTAGGAGGATGGTAGGAAACTATAGGTTTTCACAACGACGTGTCCATACCATATACTGTACTGTACTGCACTGTACTGTACTGTACATACCATGTACTGAAGAATGCATGTCCAATTTCCCATTTCCAATGTTTCTATTATAACATTTTACTGCAAATTTCAAAATGAAGAATAATTTTGGTAATTGTTAGGAAGCTCTTCCTATGTAGCAAGTTATTTCTATCGATTCTTCAGAAGTACTATTTTCAGTAATATATGAATTCCTTGTTGTAGTACTTGAAAATTCCTGCTGGTAAGGCTTTCACCAGAAACATGTAATAATTCTTCTCTCCAACATCCTACTCATCTATTCGATGATGGTACACATACTACCCTTACCTCATAAAGCTTAAGGGATTTGTTCTTATTGACATCAATAGAGTCGAGGAGTGCCTTGGCCTGTCTGCAGCATTCGTTTCACATACCTTCTTAGAGATCTTCTCGTTTGGTGCATTTCTTCATGGAGTTCTAGATGGTTATTCGGGAGACACCCATCACCTTCGGGATAACATATTTTCCTTGGTTTATCTCCTTGCTAGTTTATCCTTGTTCCCTTTTGTTCCTTGTTCCCTTTTGTTCCTTGTTCCTGTTCCTTGGTTTTCCTTGCTAGTTTATCTGCTCCCCCGTTCGCTCCAAACCCTGTGTGTCCAGGTATCCAGGGGAGAGTTTGCGGCCAGTTCGCTGCTACCTTGTTGAGCCCCTGATAGCAATCAACAAGTAGTCGCGATCTTATGCTATACGCTTACAGAGCCATTAGCAGGCATCTTCTATCGGAGCCCTATCATTTCAAGAGCCTTGTAGGCACACTATATGACTCCAAATGGAATTGTCAATTGTGCTAGAAATGTAGAAACGAGAAAGTCTATTGAGACTGACTCGGCCCTACCACAGTTTCTAGTGTACAGACCATCAGTCCAGGCCCGGACAAGAATAGAGAAGAGAAAAATAACATCCGCCTTTGACTGTAAAACCCTACTTCCATCACCTTCACCGGACAGTAAAGGTACCCCTGGAATGATGGCGGAAAGTAAGTAGTCAGTCTATTGGAGGCCAATGAAATGAGGATTAGTAAATACGCCGGATGGGAGAGCAATCGTGGGCACAATACGGGACAGGGATCATCACTGATATTGATGATGACACTTCTCTGGAGTTTTTTGGGCCAAAAAGGAGGATACAGGAGTCCCCAAGAACTATATACCTAGTACAACGGAGGATTAAAGCATTCAGGAATCTGCAAAACCTGGGGTTCTAATCTTATCTAGCTAGAAATATTATCATCTAGATCAACAACACTAAATATCAGAGAAGGGGCGAGAGAACCACATCCCGTAAGCAGCCAGAGTTCAACCATTCCATTGGTGGTTGGTGGTTGGTGGTGCAGATTTGTATGCAGACTGAAGTGAAGCATGTGACAAATCCAACCAGTACATTGAGGGCACATTGTGCCTCTCCAATGTTACAATTGAAGCATGGCTGTAGATAGTGGGAGAGGAGGTTTACGGGGCTGAAGCACCTGTCCCCATAATAAACGCCTAACTACGGCCCGAACATAATAATGATTAAAGGTTCTTTCAAAAATTCCGATAGCATACCCTTGCGGCTCAACACACTGACTGGGTGGATCTCAGACCAGCCTCTGTCCCACTCTGTAGCATGTTAGTTCTTAGTATACCTACAATCTCCTTCTGTTCAGGGATTTGTTAGTTTATTTTGAAGTAAGATCTCATCCATGGTGTAATATAAATTTCTAACATCATCTGACGTTATGCACAGTTGCCAAATAAACCGTAGATTATTCTACTCCATACTGAAATAAATTAAAAAATAACTGACATCTACTTACCACCAAAGTTCTCAAACACAAGGAAGAAGTTGGCGCCCGTGGGTCTAAAGCAGCCAACAGATCCCACACTTTAATTTTTCCATCGTAAGCCCCGCTTACGATACGCTTCGAGTCAAATCTGATACATCTCACTAACTCTTCGTGGCCTTCTAATACTCTTAAACAAGCACCGCATTCAATGTCCCATAATCTAGCAAATAAATAAATGAAATTAATAAAAATAGTATCGGCCCTTATTCTACATTGCACCTGAGTATATGTATATACAAAGACAGTGGCGCAATGACGGAATTTAGTTAAAAGTTAATCTTGCACTTAACTATTGCAGTGAACTCAGACTACATGTTGATGGTTAAAAACAGATAAGAAACTAATAGTCATATTTGAGTACTACTATGACTGACATATGACTTCCTGGTCTAAAGATTATGAACATCGAACTCAAATTCACTCAAGTTGTATCAAAATGGAAAAACAATCTATGTAGAAAACAAATATCAATACATGTAAAGTATAATGGCGACTATTATAATAATATGACGTGCACTCATGCTCTTTGGAAACCGGCCACTGGACATGTGTTTGTACTGTAGTCCTATAACTGAATCCAATTGAAAGGAAAAATAAAGAAATAAAAGTTATTTTACTAAATTTATTTACATATTAAACTAAAAAGTTCTAATTTGAATTTGCCATTTTAAATTCCTTTGCTTTTATGTTTACGCTATTGTTTCAAATTTTATTACTGTAATGTATATATCAATTGAGGAATAACAAATTAAATTTATCTTCACAACAAGGCAAGTAGTTGATCAGTTATCATTATAATTAATGATGCTTTGGCTATTAATACTATGCATCTTTCCTAGTATCTTACAATGATTGTCCTGCATTGATTAATTATGACAGCATCATAAAAAATTAAATATATTAGATTTCAATTAAAAATATTAAGGACTAAAAAGGAAGACGAAATTGCTGGCGGAAAATAGATATCAACAATATTTTGAGTTCACAGAATGGTAATGATACACCAATGAATTATTAAATTGTGTGTTAAATTCAAAAACCAATAAATTTATTCACATAGATCGGCATTCATTTTCATACACATTTCTGATAAAAGCCATTAATATTTCAATCTTAACTTTGTTCAACGTAACACAGCTGAATTTATTAACCCTCAAAAGTCTAATCAACATTTTTCTTACCGTATGGTGTTATCCGAACTCCCGCTGACCACAAGCCTGTCACGGTACTGTAAACAAGCGATACCTCTCTTGTGCCCATTAAGGGTGCGGACAAATTCACAGGATGAGGTATTCCAAACTTTGATGGTTCTATCACCAGAGGCCGATACAATGTACCTCTCATCGAAATCGACTACATTCACTGCAGCCCTGTGGCCAACTAGAACACGGCGGAGAGTGATCTCAGTTTGGGATGTCATATCCCATACGGCGATGGAACGATCCTGAAAGAACAAGGCATTATGAAGTTAATCAACATCACCACTAGAGGTCACATTTTAGGCGAAATTTAAACAAATTTATTAAAATGACTTTCGATAGTGATATGAGAAAAAATATACTAAAAATGGATATAGGTAGAAAAAAAGAATAATTGCCTGAAGTGCCAGAATTATTTTTTTAAAAGAGGTTTAGAACATATAACGTGGCAATTGTTACCTTGGAACAAGTAACCATCATCCCATTGTTGAATCTCAAATGTAAGACAGCTTCACAGTGATGGATCAAGGTGTTCGCCATTTCTCCAGTGTTAACATTCCAAACGCGAACAGTTGAATCACTCGATCCACTTATAATAACTTTATCATCATACTGCAAGCACAATACAGATCCCGTGTGCCCCGTCAGAACCTGCACAGTAAATAAAAACCATGAAACTTTTTCAAAACTTCTCAATCGATCCATACCTTGGTGCATTGCAATGTTGTTCTGTCCCATATTTTGATGGTGTTGTCCCTGAGGCCACTGACAATTTTCTGGTCATCGTACTGTAAACAATACACCCCTTTGCTGTTCTCTGAGCGACAATTGATCCTCTGCAGCACGTGCAATCCATTGCGCCAGTTCCACTCGATGGTATCGATATCCCGGATGATTCTGGGATAGAGCGTACGGTAAAATCCGTGCGGCCTGTGGTTCTCGCCAGGTCTCGGCTTGAATAGATACTGAATCCTGCAAATAGAAAACATTGATAGTATTTTCGGTTACGCATGTTACAATTAAAAAATTATCAAATCTATCGTTATATTGCCAAGTGGCAACACTTTAAGGATTATTTTTTGAATGCTGTTTACTCTAATACAACTGCTACTTAGCATGTTAAAATTTATTTAATAAACATTACCCATTTGTTATATTTAATCATTGTAATAGAAAAACAATATCCATATAAAGTAAGTATTGATCTACAATTGGGCGTTATGTATGAGGTTATATCATAGATTTATAATCGTATAATAATTATGCTATAGATTACAGTACCTTCCTTCGACAGTTCAAATTTTAAGTTTCGTAAGGTAGGCAATGGGAAATAAAATTAATGTTTTCTTTTGGAGTTAGTGTGATTGAAGTGCTCGTTATTGTATATTTAATTGAAAAATTTTACAGAATACCTGTAGTGAATACTAAAAAGTGTTTCATTGCACGATCAATTTCAAACAGATTAATAATGAAAAATGAACACACGTAATGTGGTATATGGACTTTTTTCGGCAGCACGAATTCACCAAGGTGAATTACAAGGGATTTCAATGTTAGCTTCTCATTTTCTTAATTTGTTATTTTAGTTCTAAGCTGGGCTTATAGTACACACTACAATTTGCTACAACAGAAGGAACAACATCATTAAATAACCCCATTTTTAGCATTCTGTGTAACTTACCACATTCGTCTTTCGGCTAAACCACGCCATAGTGAATCAGTCCTGACCTTCCTCTCAATCAACTTCTTCCATAGCATTCCCTCAGAGATTACCCGAAACCATTCCTTACAGACGATCTCTGCGTTTTTTAAGCTGTCAGCGTCGAGATAGGATAAAATATTCTCAGCTACGTGGTCCAGACCTTTCTCTAAAGGTGGAAGAAGGGAATTAACTCAGAAATGATATACAAAGAGAACTCCTTACTTGGCAATAGTGAAATAAAGTCTCTCTGCAGCATAGGCTTGAGAAAGGAATTGATGTGACCATGTTGGTAGTGGCACATCCTTGCGAGAAGATTTTCCACAAATTCCACCTGGTCGGTTTCGCTCCACTTCTCGAAATACTTCAGGCATTCTTCTCTCTCCGTCTTGAAAGTCGCTGAGGGTTCTTTCTTCCTTGCGGTGTCGTAAAGGGGCAAGATCGTCGTGTTTGGATACTAAACAATGAAAGTTTAATCAGCAAATGATATTTATGTACATACGGACGAATTAATTACAGTAAAAATTTCAACGATGAGGTAACAAAACGACCAAGACAAGATGAAGAGAACTGTGCAGAATAAAGAATAATGTATCATTTTATATGATAACAGAGGTACGTGCCCATGTCATTTAACTGCAATAAGTGATGCAAAATCAAAACTGGAACAATATTAGTAAATGAAGTTCTGCAAGTTTAACCCACAAATAAGTGTAGCGACATAATTAAACATTGTAATGCTGATTGTAGTTGCAACGATGAACAACACAAAACAAGTTGTCCGTAGTCCTCGATTAGGAATATCTTAGGATATTCTGGAAAAACAATCTACTTCAGCATTGGGTGCTTTATACGCAAAAAAATATCGTTGATCAATTTACAAGCCTATAGAGTAATCCAACTGGTTCTTTTTGTACAACAGATCAATTGGGGAAGAATTGAAGATTAAGGAAAATGGTCAACGGGATTGGAGATTGTTAGGATGGAAACTCACTTGTTTAAAAAGTCGGAAATTTCACTCAAGCCAGAACATACCTTACCAAGGCTTTACTTATTTTGTTGCAGACGATCCACTGAAAATTAACTGCGTGATATATTGTTTGGAGGGGAAAAATCATGCTGCCAAGCGGTTTGCTTCAATATGGGATGGGTTGAAATACTATTTTCAAGTTGGTTATTGGAGATTTAAGGGCAGCACGACGCTTTTAATGACATCGCCAAAACACCGAGGATATCGCATTACTCACAATGCCCAAGTAATTAACATGCAGAGCATGAATAACTCGTAACATCAAATTCGTTATAGCAAAAGATGTTTGTTACCAAATATTGCTCATTGAAGCAAATAGAAATTTTAAACAGAAAATAGGACTGAATTCTCTATGATGTATTGTAATGTTTAAGCAGTTTAATTTGTTTCAAATTGATGTGACCGCTTCAACGGCCATTTTTCTGCTGTGCACTTGGCAGAACCTGCAACGAACGAACGGCCCAAAAATTTAAGAGAGACTTAATTATTCATCTGACGTTTTAAACCAATCCCGTTAGTTTTCATATTTTCAATCAATTTCTTTCTGCAGAGGTCTTTCCCGGTTTCCCTGTTTCTTAATTAGGAAATAAAAGTAAGTTCAGCAGTAAACATGTCCGCCTCTCGAACCGCGGAAAGTGTCTCTTCAAAGACAAGGATGCGGCGCGCCTTCACTTCTCCCTCCCTTCCCCCCATTCGAAGGTCCGTCATTGTTTTTCGTTCCTTTTGCAGGTAATTTAAAATCTACAATATCGGAACGGAACGATTATGAAAAGTAAGAACGAGGTGTAGGAAGATACCAGGTTGCCAAATCGAAAAATATAAAGATACAATTACACGACAATACTTGTTTATTAAATTACGTGGAAACGAGAAGCAATTTAAGGCATATGACTGGACACTTCTCGTTTAATTGGCAAGCCTTTGTATGTCGACTGGTAAGCGGATCACCAATACAGTGTGAACAAATGAATTTCTAACCAAGGTAGGCCGCGGATAAATGTGTAACAATGTAAGAGTTACGCGTATTGTAGTTTCGCAAGTGACAAGTAAACGAAAGAACTTTTATTGAAAATTAACTTCGTTCGCTGCATCACTTTACAATATGAATTCGATCTCGGAAAGAAAAATTTTCTCCATGGCCTACCTCAACTAGAAATTCGCGCGAGTTAAAGAATTCAAGATAGCTGTATTTGTTTAAAAACACTTGGCATCGTCGGCTGCAAACACGAAACACGTTTCTTGTTTTATAGCCATTAATTCCGCGTGTGCTAACATGACTTAACCCAGACCTATTCGCCAGCTCAGGTTTAAGTAGGCCTCGAGATTTATTATGGATTTCGTAAGTTATCTATTGGACACAATGTACCGACCGTTACGAGATGATTTGTGCAGAAGGTCCGGAAGACTGCTACAAAATGAAGATTTTTCAACTTCAATATTTTATTTTCAAATATTTCGAGCTGTTTTGAGCCATCCCGCAAACTTGTCATCATATTACATCTTCAATATACATTTAAACGACTTGATTCGTCTTTTCTTTCACAACCATAATTTTACACAACAATAAAAATCTATAAATAGATGTAGAATGTAAGAAATACATGTCGTAACTCTAATTTTAAATGCATAACTTTAACGATGTTATAATTACGGAACAATTACTGCTGACAAATATTTTTATTACCTCAGAAAAAAAAATGATGTAGCTAATAACTGAATAATTATGGCATTTAAACAATTACTAGTATGAAATCAGAAACAAAAAGTTCCTAAAAAATGTTTTCTAAAAATCAAGGTTGTATAACCGTTTCTTTTTCCTGTTAATATCTCAAAACCATATATGAACAAAGAATATGATTTCAAAATTTTGATTTGAAAATACTGACTAGGTGCTACCTAAATCCACCAAATCAACCTAAACCTCAAAATCCAAATCTGATTATGCAGGAATTGTGTGCTCTTTATGTGCTAATTATGTACCTCAATCGCGATTTTTGGGCTTGAAGCGGTATTTGAAAAAATCAAATTTGAAGAATGGGAGTGCTGACTTGGCATCAAGCTAACACTCACCCATCTAAAAAATTGGCAAACAGGGATCTGGTGAGCGCTATAATAATGCACCATTTATGTGCTTTTCAACCCCTTATGCGAAAAATTCACCCCCAACCGTATGAGCCACAAGAGATAAAACCTATACGGAACGAGCACAAAAATTCTAACAGTTCTATTCTAATTTGCAATAATTCCAGCTTGACAGACCTGCTATCGAATGTGATTCTTTAAATCCCATTACCTGAAGGTTTTGACTCGCTAGTAAGTACATTTGAAAACTTTGGCCAAACTTGTTTTGAAATGGTCAAAACAAATCTCAAATTGAAACTGATGTCATTGAATTATTTAATGTCACCTCACTCCCAAACACGATTTTGCTGTAAGTTCGATGGAACGAAGTGCGTGCATGCAGAATTCGTTTAGGGTTGAACCACGACTATTCAATGCCCTACCATCAGATTTAAAGGAATGCAAAGGTATTGGTATAAAAAATCAGGAAATACTATATGAGAACTTATATGGGTTTATTGATCAATTATTCTTTTGTTGTTACTCTCATTGTCATTGTTACATTTATTTTTAAGGGGTTTTTATTGGCGTTTCATAACAAATATTGTTATAAATATCTGTACTTTCTCAAATTTCGTATATTTTGATGGATATGTAGTAAATTCCTGCCTACTACAGCTTGCTGAACGAGGATTAATATATATATTGTGACAAAATCGCTACCACTCTGCCCCCTGAAGCAAAAGTCCATAATAACGACAACCTCCATCCCCGAGTGAGGGTGGGAATATGTAAATGAACAATATGTAAATAGTTTTGTTTGTAAACACCACACAGCATAAATAAACTACAAACTATTCTGAAGGTTTTCTAATAAAATTTAACGACTGTAACCGTGCAACAATAAAATTAAACCGAATTATTAATTACCTGGAATTCGATATGCAATCTATTTAAGCGCCGCGTGTAAAATTGCGGAAAGCTTTTATGTGTTTCATTACCGCTCGACACCGCAAAGTGTCTACCTACTTTTGATAAAATGAAAATCAAGGTGGGCGAAAAAGGCCCGAAAAGAAGTGGAAGGGAAAGGAGAGAAAAATTAATATTTTTTTTCATCAAGCGATTTTCATCATGGCTGAATGGGCGAATTCGGAGTTCTCTCCATATTAAGCGGTCCGCTGCCAATCTAGTTTACCTTTTAATGGTATCCCTCTCATTACTCTACAGAAAGAGAGGAAAAAGGACACGTTTTTCGCCTTTAATTCGGCTTTGATACGTAAGGACACATGTCTTGTGTATGAGGCGGTTCGAAATAGTACGTGCGTTTCCATTCAGAGGTCTCATCATGATTGCACATCTTTTATTTACCACTAATAACATTAATCATTGCTGGGAAACCTATAAAATGTGAACGAGGACGCATGTACACGTATTCATTTCTATTATAGTTTTACGGGACAATGACATATAAGGTGGTCACTTTACACCCACCATTGATAACTCAAGAACGGAAAGTGATTGTTCACATAAAAAAGTTGAATATTTTAAAAATAATCGAGAAGCTGGAAATCCGAAATAAGTTGTATCGTTCCTAAAATGCCCTAAAGAAATTAAAATGTTGCGTTTTTGTATTTCCCCCATAACTTTAACTAGAGTGAATATAATGACATTTGACAAATAATATAATGAACAGAAATCCTCTACTGAACGTTTTAAAAAGGTTCTGGCCTAGCCAATCTTCGTGATTTTATCTACAACTTTCGATTTTCTTATAGGTGCCACATTTGATAACTTTAGATAAAGGAAAAATACGCGTGCAATACTGCAACAAGAGTTATCAAAACTTCATTAATTACACTGAAACATTAAATTAGACCTTACCCAAAAAACTGAGAAAGCATTTCAGTTTAATTCATGATGTTCCAGGAGCAACGAAGTTATTCCGGATTTCAATCGTCTTGAATATTATGAAAATCTAATATATGTCTACGTATGTATGTCCCCAAATGTCTATCCACTCATCAATTACCTGGAAATTTGAAACTTTGCACGCCGATTATTTCAGACCCACGAAAATCCCAAATTTCGCCTTTATAATGGATGAAATGTATTTTTGTCCGTTTTATCCCCCACAATATGCCAAAGTGCCCCGCTTGTGACAACGCGCTGATATTCAAATCTGAAAAGGTTTCGAAAATCGAATTACGAATCAATTTTATTCCGTCTGCCATAATTTGCACAGGTAAATTCAAATAAAATGTAGGCGAAAATTAAATGGCAGAAACATCAGGTCGATATTAATCTGATTCTAAATTGTCACTAAAATCGGGCCTGTAGATCAATGATTTCCCATCTACCAACATATGACATCCATAAATCATTACCAGAAAATCTCGGTTGACATAACAACCTCCAATATTTTGTTGAAATTGTATTAAGCTAAAATTTTGAATGTTTCCCCATCTACCATTTGAAAGTTAATTTTGACATACAAAGCAAAACCAAAGAAATTGGCAGACAGATCTAAGGTACATTAACGATTGGTAGAAACAATGCCATTTTTTTCAAAATTCACATCAATTTTCCCCCATTTACCGTAGATGTTGTTAAGTTATGTGCTACTGAAAAATTAAGTCTAGACTGACAGTTATTGCAACTAATACAAGTCCTAAGAAGTCGCAGAAAACAATTACTAAAAGTACAAAAATCATTGTTCGTATCATGGACGTTTTCAACCCTTTTGCCATTTGTTTCAATAATACGCATATTTTCAATATATCGTAAAAACTCCAATAAGCTACATAACTTGTTTATTCTTAATTTGCAAAATTTTCTTGAATGTGTTGTTGAATAAATTTTCTTCCGTCTGCTAACTGGTTAACAATCCAAACAACTACATGTAAAAAGGAAGACTGATTACTGATGTGCATATGTTTAAAATAATTACAACACTAGTAGAAACGTTCACCGTTTTCTGACAAGAAGTCCCACTACAAGACGGTATTTCGTCTCGCTACGAGCTAATTAGTATTTAATCAATGTTCAAAATTTAACTACAATGTATTTATGTAACATAAATTTAACCAACCTTAGCCATACCTAAAAACAATTCTAACCTTGTTATTGAAGTAATAATTAAAGCGAATTGTTTTGCGAGGAAATGTGAAGTTCTACATGAAAAAAAAAACTTTTCAGATTCTTTTGACGCGAATCAATTAAATAAATTTTAAGACTTCACGGCCATCATACGGAGATGAAACTGTAAGCTAAGGGGGATGGCAAATTGTGCACAATGAAATGCAAAATTGGCCCGGAACAAAATTACAGATATATGCAGCCACGTTAAGAAGAGGAATGAGTATGAGATCCTCTTCATAAAATGCCTCGACTGTGTTACATCCAAAGCACGCAATAACCTTCCTCATGTTGGTTAAGGAATGGAGAACTTTATGAAATTCAGTGAAATGTTACTGACAAATCAAAACTATCTGTCGTTGCCACTAGCCTGAAGTATGGCAGCAAGGATTAATCGGAAGACCTAGCTTGCCATCAAATGCAGGAGTACTATTAAAGTGATATTAAAACAACGAACGCTCCTAAAACATACTACAGGTGTATGCACGACGCACAAAACACGTTTACTAATCCGTGACGTCATGCCATCCATGAGCGCTTTGGCGCTAAAATTTAAAGTAACATAACAAATTCAAAATTTTATATTTATACGATAGTTTTTTTAACAATATTTTTGGCTATAGTAGATACACAGATACAGTAAGGATTAATTTTATTAAATAAGTCAAAATCCCATTAGAGCCAGTCCATGAGTGGTTCTAGAAAATTTAAAAATCTCTAATTTCGGAGAGGAAATTAAGTTAATGCGATAGCTACTAATTAGCAATATAGTGGAAGCTTGGTATAGTTATATATTGGGCTTGCAGATGGTTCAGAAAATAACAATTTCACCTCATGGAGACGGTGGAAAAAGTCGACCCTCAAGCGAAGCCGGGTACATCGATTTGGGTGCAACTATTTATACAATTTAAACAACTATATATCTGTTGGCTTTAAAATCAATAACTAACAAGACTGTGTTAATAAATGATCAAGTGATCAAGGAAAACAGTTTTAATTAGCAGCACAAATATTGGGTTAAAGTTTCTCAGTACTGTTTTTGCTCTGTGGTTTAAATGGCGTTTAATATTACTTCGACGGGGCACTAGTAAACAATAATTAAAAATTAATTTATGAGAACAGGCGAAAATAATAGTCCCTTCAATGGTATAACTTATCTCAAAAGTTTTAAAAAATACGTTTTACACATTTCCCTATTTAACAATTTTACGTCCATAACAACATTGTTATTTCTTTCCTTTTGATAAAACTGTTTTGACATCGATGAACAATATTTCAGAAATACAAGCACTCCTTCGACATCAACACAAGCAATTCTGTCACCCTTTGAATGTATGAATCTCAAAAGATGATTGCTCTGATTACTGAAGCAAAATTTGTTGACATTGATGTTACTAAACTGCATTAAGTGTGAGAATCGAGTAATTCTCAATGAATAAACCAGTTTAAAAGATATTTTAAGAGCCGATATGTTTACAATTGAGATGTGCAGAAACGTTAACGATTGCGATTACATTTACCACCTAATTATAACTTAAAAACATGCCATTGTGTATACGTGTTCTGCACAAGCAAGAAAAAGTTTCGTTATAATTTAAACGTTACGTAAGATGCGGCGTTAAATGTAGTGTTACTTAAAAATTAAATTCAAATTATAAATATAATCACTGTCAATTATCTGTCATAAAAAAGCAACACCTGTAGTAACAATTTAACAAAAAAAACTCATACTTTAAATTCGTATAACTTTTGAACGGAATGAAACTTTATAATTTTCTATTAAATACATGTTATTTTCTTGGATTTTTGACAACAAACTTGACAATGACAACAAAGAATGAATGGTGTATACAACAATTAAGACAAGAACACATAGTTTTAACTTGTTGAGTTGAACTGTGTTGCGATAGTTTATAATGTGATGTGTAGTGAATAAACTGTTCTGATGCATCATGCCGAAAATACAAGTTTCTCAGACGAATTTGAAGAAGACATTGTGCTGCAGCTATAATTTGTACCACAATATCCAAGACATCAATACGAGTGGCTGGGGAGGTAAAGTATCTGGGCGTGACTCTGGATGCTAAGCTTTCCTGGAACAGTCAATAAAAATACTCGATATAACTAAGTAAACAATTGCTTCAATTGAAACAATCTTTAGGGGGGTTCTAGGAAAAAAACATTCTCAAAGTAGGCGGTGGGATAAATGAGGCTGAGAAACTATGCCCGAGAGTGTCCAGAACCTTAGAGGACCTAGCTCAGCAAAACAAGGTTCGACTGACATGGGTGCTAGGGCATAAAGGCATCGACGGGAACGAGCGGGCGGATCGAATGGTCCAGCAGGGGGCGGAAACTCCCCTGGTTGGGCCCGAGCCGGCCTGTGGAGTAACAAAGGCAACCACAGTGGGCTATTTCAGAAAGTGCCTTAGGCCGGAATTCGAAGAACACTGGAGTCAGAAAGATAACCTCCCACAGTACAGAGCCTTTATTAAGGAATCAAATACGCACAGTGACCAACGCTCTGCAGAAGCCAAATTGACTACCTTCATGGCTGACAAGGTCTCCTCGCAAGAGGCGATGAATCCATCATCGGAAAGCATAAGTACCTTTATGGGAAAAGTGCGACTAGGGTATGACATCTGCATAGTGGCTGACGCAATGCACGTCAGTCTAAAGCCCGCCGGACACGATGCATCCTTTTGGTGGGTGATTGCATGGAAAGGGGAGTCGGCTGCTCAGTTCTATTTCTTGCGAGTGCGTAGACACGGTGGAAAATTGTAAGGGCATTTTGTTGGCTTTTATATATACTGGATGGCAAACATATGTTCGCCCCCCTCGAAAAGAAGGATCGCGAAACAGGACTATCAAAAACCACGGTTTCTTTATATTTGATTATACTCACAACCTTTCTTCCACTTTAACAGGCCGACAACGTCAAAGCGCCGACGCTGTGGCCGACGTAACAAAAAATACTCGTTGTTCATTGACCGGCCTTCAAATTCCCCGAGAAAAGATGCAGCAAAATAAGCACACGCTTTGTCCACGAAAATGTGTGCCAATCCAGCCCTTGTGACGTCATTTTCACCACCGTCTCTCCTCATGCCTTTTCCCATGCTATTACCCAATAAAAACTGCATCGTGTCCGGCGGGCTTAAGTGTCGCCTTAGGACACCCCAGCTTTCATTAAAAAAAATTAGATGCACGAAATAAACGACAATAGAAAACCATTTGGTGAATATCTTACACTGGTTAAAAATCTACATTTTAAAAATGAAAATCTTTCCCACATGTACCTATCAGGATGCCCAGTGGCCAAAACGGAAGTATACAGGCAAAAATAAAAGACAGAAGAAGAAAGAGCAACAGTATTCTTGAAGTAAATAAGTTTTTCCTAAACGGCTTCATTGACGACATCTCACGTTTTCAGTAAGCAATATTTCGTAAAATTTTCTGTTAAATTTGGAAGTGAAGTACTGTGTAGTGGCCGAAATCATTCTGATGCCTGACGAAAATCTTGATGGAGCAGTATTATAGGTAACCAACCAGGTTATCTGTTTCAGCAATTATTTTCTAATGTGCGACACGAGGCGTCGACCTTTTCAGAGACCCCCTGAATGCGATGTGCATTTTACACAATATGTCAATATCGTGACCGTCCGGTAATAAAAGATCGGATTGTGTACGATGATAATCCCCCAGAAACTAAAACGATGACATTCGTTCGGTTCGATGGCTCGTGACCTAGTTTGTACATAAAATAAAACATTAAAAAAAAGAATAACGGACAAAAAGTATTCCATTTCGATGGTTTTGAGAGACTTCAAATACAATACGTGTACTTATAAATAACGCCAACTTATGTAACTGAAATTGCTGTTTTACTTTCAATTAGGTAGCTGGAAATTTTTTCGCTTATAAAATCCTTGTGACTGTGAATCACACCCACGACACGTAACAGCGGTTTCGTTTCCAACCAACCGAGCAACCTGTTTTGATTAATTACATTTTCATTAAAACAATTGTTAGGTATCTTAAGTGCTAAATAAAATTACTCTACAAGGACTAAAAGAGAAACTAATATTATTTCTCTTTATTCGTTTAGCCATCGTACACCAAAGCTATTTTGTAACCGTAACATTCGGATTTCTGAAAGCATTTTGTAACGTCTGCCTATTGTTCAAAAAACCATTTAGAAATCCGGACGCACCGCTCTGCCATTGCTATAGAAATTTCTGTATCACGACCTTAAAGCCACGAAGAGATTTTAGATAAGACACTTTTGAAATCAAATTGTGTAGGGTAAATTAATTAGTAAATTAAAAGTGTAGAATACTTTCTCGAATCATAAAAGTTCGTTATTTTTATTAAACATTTTAAAAGTAACATGTAAACATATGCATAAGTAATTGTTCCGTTTTACAACAAAGAAATTATCTCCTTGACAATGGAAATATGGAAAATTAAATAGGGTTGAAATTTAAAAAATCCTCCCTTATCTAGCCAACAGCACGTCGTGTTGAAGAATCCATAAACGTTAAAAAACCCAACTACATTCCACTAACGATCACGTTCTTAACGGTTGAATTTCAGAAAATCCTGAAATAGGTTTCTAGTTCATTGGATCAATAGGTTTTATAAGCAAAATCAATTTGAAGTAGTTAAAAAACCTCCTGTGTTCTACTGATGAAGTAAGCAAAAGTCAAGTAGATACTCTATACAAACACTTCACCCCTTTTCAACCCTTAGGGGTGGTATAAAATAAAGAATGTCCACATAATATTAGGTTTACATTATTTAGGCATGGCCACATACGTAGATACGAATATTGAGCAGCAGGTAGGGAATGGCTCAAGAAACAAAAGTATGTCCTAATGTGTGCTTTTAACCTGAAAGTGGATGCCACCTTTTCTTGGGGGATGAAAATTGGTACTCCAATGGAATCGATAGAGGAACAAATTTCAATTGAAAAACAATCAATTAAGTCTTTTCGATAAAACAATATTTTTCGAGTTACCCGTGATTGAAAAAGTCGATTTTCCATCTTGAAAAAAATGCGTTTTCGAGAAACCTTTGTTAAGTTTCATGAAAAAGATCATAGATATAAAAAAATGAAGCCTTTAACATTCTATATTATTCGAACTTAGTGAAATCACTGAGAAAGTCCTTGTAGAAGTTTTTCTAATTAAGAAACTAATTGTTTAAATTTGATTTTACAACACACAAATGCCTAATCAAAATGTAAACATATGCTATAAATCTGAAATACATTATTGTATAATTGAATTGCTATTGTAAATAAATATGTAACATAAATAATTAGGAAATGTAAGTAATAGTATATAAATAAAGAGGAGTGGTCCTGAAACATATTCCATAGAAATTTTAAATGTCGAAATTGTTCAGTTTGTTTAGAAAACTCGTCACCCGTTCCACTGACAGTAGAAAACAATACGAAGATTAGAAGTTGCATTTTCTAAATTTAGATGTTCCCAATCAAAATCCCGTTAACGGCGGACAAAACCGATAATATGACTATTAAGATTTATTGGCTATTAATTCTATAGTAAAGCGAGGGTATAAGCAATAATAACGGAGTCGAATCGAAAATTTACGAACCCAATAATAAGTCGTATAAAATTTACGACTTCAAGCTCAAGATCAAGTGATAGTTTACTCTCGATACGAGACGAATGAGCCATGTAATACCGTTACCGAACAAAAGACATTATGTCAAACAATCGAATATTGAAAGTTCTGCTGGTGTCTCTTGACTGTAAAACTAGCAATCTCTCGGATTTACTGGCGAATTACATTTAAGGCGTTGTATTCGCCAAATATTTGAGCAGCGGAATTCAGTTCACAGTGAAAAGTAAATCCCTCACCCGAATATTTCAATGTATATTAACTTAAAAAATTGGCAGTGGAAATAGTGGCTTAATTTGTACCGCCAAATTTGACTTTGTAACTCGTTTCCGAAAATGGCTACTTCAGCTTAAGTCCAAATTTGCAAGAACCTCTGGAACCACTTGGGATATCGAATTAGGTTTTGTAGCTCTCACGTGAAATACATTGTTTCATTTTTCCCCTTTTTCGCAAAAGCCACCCTCCCGCGTTTTAAAATTGGTCTAAAATTGATAACTATACATTTCCGGATATAATCGACATCATAAAATTGTAGCTAATTTTTTATCAATTTGTTTAGTAAAAACTTGCAGCCGAAATTGCGTAGTAATTTGGTAAGTTTCACACAGGAACACATTGTGTTACACCATAAAAAAGTACAAATACAAAATTTCAAGCAATTCCTTATTTAGAAAAGTACTTAAGACATGTGTACACGTCTTACATGTTTTGTACTACTTATTTACAAGTTTGTACTCTAAATGAAAATAATATTACACCATTTGTAGAGTTTAAAGGTGTGTGGGCTAGTGTTGGGCTTATGCGCCACACATCATTACGGACAAATATGCCTCAAATAGATCCACGTGATCTATAAACGATACATAAGTGGAATTCGAAGATTTTAAATTTTTTGGAGCTGTTCGGGGGCGTATAACCATGGAGTATTTAAAGTTTCTAAGATTAGACAATATGGGCAATAGGGGCGCCCTTCCCCGCTTGATCGCAGATCACTTTGCTACAAGGAGTGTCCTGCGCCTAATTCGCTGACACTCTCTAAGCCTCATTCAAATTTTACTCCTTGTAGCAACCACCAAGCGCGGGGGCACCACTATCGCCTGTGACTATTTACGTCTATTTGTAGTCGGAAAAAAAGTAACATCCTTATAACACAGGACTAAGCATCTGTCCTTCTCTATAGTATTCTCACAATAAAACAGACACAATTTCAACATTATTGCTTAACATCTCGAAAAAGAACTTAGGGGTTATAACATTTTTGTGAACCACCATGGAGCCTAAACTATAAGCGTGCCGTGTTTAGAGTTTCTAGCTATTCGAGCACTATTAAAGAAAATTCATCCCTTTTCCTACCTCCTTGCGAAAGAGAAATTTTCAATCAGGATTTTTTGAACAATATGGGAGTCCAATATTTAACAGATCCAAGTTTCGAGTTTCTAGCAGTTTAGTAACTATTGCATAGATTTTACTTCCTTTTCACTCCCTTGGTAAGTGAAATTTGATATTATCCAAATTTTCGAGCCATTCAGGGATTGAAGATATTACCGTACGGATTTTAAATTTTCTAACTACTTGAGAAATACCTCAGAATAACGCTGACTAAATAAATTTCACCCTTATTTGTCATCCCTTGGAAAAGAAAAATTCAGAGTAACGGTATTTTTTAAAATATCTTGAAGCCTAAGTTGTAAGGGTGCCAAGTTTTAAGATTCCAGCTATTCGGGCACTGTTAAATAAATTTTGCCCCACAGAAAGCGAAATTTGAGGTTTATAAAGTTTTTCGAGCCATTTTAGGCATCAAAATATAACCGTGCAGATTTTAAAGTTTCTAAATGCTCGAGAAGTTTCTCCGAATAAAACTGACAAAAAACATTTCACTTCAATTTTTCACACAAGGGGAAAGGAAAATACGAGGCTTTCGATTTTTCTGGACCTATTCAGATCCAAAGTTATAAGCGTGGAAAGTTTCAAGTTTCCAGGTAATCGGAGTGGCTAAACATTTCCGAACCTGCATACATGGGCACTTACATAAGACCACATTTCTTTATATCTTAGGTGTTTAGTTAAAATCTTCAGAAAAATGACGAAAGGTCCAGAAACAGAGGAGACCACAATCGGAGATTTTCTTGTAGTACATTACGTTCTAAAAAAGGTTTCAGAAATCACGAAAAAGAGAAAATGTTTCACAAAAATAAATACTTTCGCAAAACAAAACAAAAAATGCAGAAAGGGTAAAATAAAATGTATGTTTTTGAATTTTTCAAATTCTATTTCCGTCGGTCCATTTATTAGAATAGAAAATGTGCCTATTCCTTGCCCTGAACACCCCAACAAAGACAACTGTGATTAAAATAAAGAGTGAAGTTATATTCAAGTATCAAGGGTAAATTAATGCAATAGGTAACTTTTACAATTTTAAAGTAAATCCTTTATAGCTCTTTCGAAATACATTTATTGTTTTATGCATGCTCTAATAATTTACTGACTTCACAGTATTTCGAATTAAACAATGAAGTTATATAACGATACAACAGAATAACGTTATGTTCCCGATACGGTTTTTAGGTTATATCGATTTCCTTTTTATTTTTTCCCTAGAATAAACATTTTGTATCGTTTCCTAGTTTCTTTTTCGAATCAGAATAATCTATACGAATAAATGTCACTGAAACGTTTGTTAATTAGTCGTCACTTGTGGCCTGCTTTGTGAATGTGAATTAGTAATTAACTGGTAAACAATGTTAGCCAATTTCGCAATGCTAGGCGAGTGGGATCAATCGCGGTTAGAGTTTCAGCGACTCAAAGTGAAATACATAATAGGAAATGTGATGTCTAATTTCTCGTTTAGTTATAGAAGCTTTACAAAATATCTAGGCAAAGGAAGTTAACAGTTTCATATTACATTGTGGAAACGTTGAAACAATCACCTGCACAATTTTAATTAATTTCTGAATACATCAAAGCTCCGTTTACTCGATTATAATCTATATTTGTCAGGGGTATCGGTGAACCTCAGAAATTTTTGAAAATTTCAATAATTTCGCAAGAGTAAATAACGGAATGATGAAATTTCGTCAGACATTTTGCACCAGAAAACAAAAAAAGAAAGATTATTTCGAATATACACTAGGGTTGAAATTTCTACTTTTGAAATTTTTGTTTATGGAAACATAAGCTGATGTATCCGGTTTCGCTGGGAGGTCGATTTAATCTGACCCCATTTTCCACCTCCATAAAAAATGAAATTTTGGATCAATTGATTTTTCTGAACCAACTGGAAGCCCAATCTGTAACAGTACCAAAGATCACTATTTAATAACTATTGCATCCCATATTTCACTCCCTGGATAAGTGAAACTCAGTACTCTTCAATTTTTTTCAGAGCAGGGATTACAGTACCTAACTAGTCGAGAAGTACCGAGATTAATTAATTACAACAAAATTCATTCGAGAGTTCCAAAATGTTTGGCCGAGTGTAGTCAAAATTTGCTTCTTTTGCGATTTGTCAAAAACTGTGGGTTGAATAAAAATTCTTTTATCAGCACAGAATAAACCACAATACATCACTCACCTAATTATTTCCAAGTAAAGAAATGAAACAGAAAAAGACTAGACTAAGCGTTCATAGACAAAGACATTCTCTTCTTACATATCTTCAATATCAGCCTCTATTAAATTTAAATTGTTATTATTTGTTAGGTTATGGCTTGTCAAAGTAAATACAAGACCGCAGACAATTTCAATTGTGATTTGTTTTCTTTTTTGCCATTGAAAATTAAATGTGAATCAAGTACTCAAAAGTGATCTACTTATTAGTGGCTTTTTTCTCTTAACAATCATTATCCATTAATTCACGAAAAATACTATGATCTAAAAATCTGGCCCTGAAGGACAACGTACCTTTCCTTACAGCCTCACGTTTTATTAGAAAAATTATCTCTTGCCACTTGGAAACCTAGGAGGACATACGTTAAAAAAATCAGAATAGTTTAAACCTTTCAACAGAAATTCAACAACTATTAAACGCCAGGGTTAATAAACGAGGTGACGCAAAAATTGCAAATAACTGGCCTAAGTTTCGTTATTAATTCATAGTTTTCTGGAAAAAAAAATGTTATCTGACGTACCGATTATCTTGAGTCGCCGTAGAAAGGACAAGAACCTCTATCAAATACACAAATAAGGGTTTCTACTTCAAGAGACGAAAGAAAGTAAAAAAATAAAGAAATAAATATAAGGAATATAATATGGGAATAAATAAAGAAATAAAAATAAATGAATTTCATAAAACTGCACTGATATTTAACCTATGTTTAATGAAACATCATCACCTAAAATTGAATGAGAAATACTGTTAAGCTATTTGATGTACGACACACAAAATTTAACATAGTGAAAGTTCCACAAACTGTAAATCAAAAATCACGACCTACTCTAATTATAAATTCGTTTAAGTAGCCGATGACTCAACGTTAGCCAGGTGTGTGATTACTTATAATTTCTTTAGTTCCAAAAAGAATTAATTACAGCTCTGGCTTCAAGAGATAATACGAAAGGATTTTCGAAGACGCAATACTTATTTTACGCTGTCTAAAATTCGGTTAATCACTGTGCTTTCCCCAAAAATGTCAATAAAATGTATTTCAATTTTTGAAAATTCCAAGAAATTGAACAAAATGGGATATCAACACTTACTGTAGGTAATTTTACAGGAATTGAACGGTTTTTGATAGAGTTGTTAGCTGTCCTTTTAGGACATTTTTCAATTTTTAATTGATTAGTGAGAAATAAAGACAATTTTTCAATCGTGTGATGATAAAATTTACAAGTCAATTTTCGTTTTTCACGTATTCAAAAAATGTGCCAAAATACAAAATATTTTCCCGCTATAAACTTTACAAATTATTGAGCTCGTTGTGTGCCATTAAAACCACAGAAGGTACTCTGCAAATCTAATAATTTTATTCGCTTTTAAAAATTTACTCATTAATCATCATTGTAACCCGTGGTAGATTCTGTGGATCAAATTTCGACAACACATATGGAAAAATATTTAAAAAATTTCTAAACGGACCCTATCCAGTAATATTTCTTTTTTCACCTAATTTCTATATTCTGTCGGCAAAATCGGATTGAAACCTCTCCAAAGCAGACTGGAAACTTATTTCTCATTTGTACAGTGCAATTCAAACAAGGTATTAGGGACATCAATCAATAGAAATGACATTTCCGAACTAATAAACCGTTTTTAAATTATTGGGCAAGTGCAAAACGCGCTTAAGTACCGTGTCATGCAGCCCGCCTTAAACGTAGTGTGCGATTAAGGTAATACCATTAACGTTCAGGTGTAAAGAACGTAATTCGAGGTCATCGTAGCACTACCAACTGTCAAAGTAAAAATTGAACCAATCATTTTCATGGGTGATAAACTTAGTAGTGACACCCGATGGCAAAAACTGATGTACACAAGACCGTTAATACTGTTCTATATTAAAATCGCTTCGGTTCGCTTAAAAATATTCGGTTATATTAAGTAATGTCATACATCCATAATTGGCGCTTTTTAGTTCATTAACTTTGAAAAAGCAGGTTCTAACTAGAACCCTGAAATTCAGCACATATGGAATTTAGACACACATACGGCCATGGAGATCCGAAAAACCCCGAGATTCCACTTCAGTACCGAGATAAAGGTAGAGAGACCGGCGAATAAATGTGAGAAATTATTTATTAGGAAGAGAGGGAAACGCTACAGTTTCAAATAGGATTTGGAAAGCGTGAAATATTGTTAGAGTAGTTTTCGTGGTAATCGTAATAGGTAGTATAGGTATAAATAATGAGAGAATCTTATCGATCAATTAGTAGGTGGAATTTAGAAACGATAAAATTCGAATTGTGAAATTCGGGTAATATTACTTTCAGCTCAATGATGGTTTTTATTATTGTTTTGAGAACTATTTCAAATTACAGTGTTTAATTCTCTTCTAATTTATAAATAATAGAGAAATAATTTTCCTTAGCTAGAGGATGCAATGTATTTAGTAGTGCCAGAATAACTAAAAGCATTTCACTTTGTAAGTTTATAGCTTGAGTGTCCCAAGACGGTGGAAAAATACTGCAACTCCCAATTTCTCTTTCCGAGGGGTAAAAACGGAAAAACGGCCTGTTTTTTTTTTAAATTTTTATTGTTTAAAAAAACATAAAAGCTCAGGTTTGTCTAGATTTTCGGTTTTTATCGGTTTTGATCCATTTTAAACAAAGTTTTTTGGTCCCTCTGCTGTTAAATTTTGTCTACCAAAAACAGCTGTATAAACTGGGCTATACTCCTAATGTGGAAGTAGTTACAACCAACAGGTTTGGGTATCTTGAACGAAATAAGGCAGAGTATGTGTATGCAAAGTTATGCTACAATATAAACAGAAGTCAAAACAAGTTATTTAAAATTCGAAAATGGCTTAACCAAGAATACCCAAGAATTGCATTTTGGAAAACCACATTGGTCGTATCAACAGTCTTTTTGTTTTGTTGTCAAAATTTTTCCAACTGTAAATAATTTTTTTACACATTTTTACGTCAGGTTTTCCTAAATTAAATTGGATGTAGTATTGAAACAGTTTCAATTTTTCACTCCAGAAACAAGAATTTTCTTGGGATATTTTATTTTAAGTGTTGAAAATTTATTACCTTAACAGAGTTAAAATTTCATAAATATTTCGCTTAAAACAGTACTTATTATAAGAATATTTTTTTAAAGAAAATGAAGTCTTATTATCTACATTAAACCTTTGTATTCACTGATGTCACGTATTTTTCGTGGTTCGAATTAACGAGGCTCCACTGCGCTGTACCAATAAAAATTCGACCAGTTCGTATTTTGTCACTCATTGTCTTCGGGTCCTTCGAGTACATATATTGTTTGGGTATAACAAGATAACAAAAGCATAATAATTGAGCACGTTTAATCGCCTGTTTTGTTGACCTATCGTTAACACAAAAGCCATAAACAGTTCGCGGAGAGAATAAGCAGTTCGGTTTTTGATTAGGGAACTGGTTATTCCAGATTTTTATCTACTCGAAGAGAGGTTTACCAGCGGTTTTTGTGTGTCACCAACGTTATGGAATCATTTCGAATATAATCTTTTGACTACATACTATAGTGGCTACACACTGGAAATTGATGAAATTTGGTCGTTAGAAAGTCGCGGCACTCCGCGTCCGCTCCAAGGAGAAGAAAAAGAGTAATAGCGTGTTCTACAAACTTGAACGAACGTGAACTTTTTAACTAAAGATTTACAGCTTTTCCAGAAAAACTTCGATTGTAAACTAAATTGCAGCAATCTAAAAAAAATTCGTTACATTATGTGTTCTACAATCATTGTTTAGTAATTAAATGACTATATTAAGCTTTCTTCGGAGGAAATTGAACAAAAATGATACGTGAGAATATATCTACAAATTGTTTGCGTGTAATATCGATTAATAGAATCTCACCGCTATTAAAATCAAATGCAAACGAAAGGTTTCTTCCTCTCCCAAACAAAAACATTCCCTTCAAATATCCGCAAGTAACATGTTTTTTACTTGTCCCCACATATTAATTAAAAGTGTGTTTATGTAATATCCCGGACCCTCTTCATGTCATCTACAGGATAAGCAGATTATTTCCAATCTTGTTTCCGGGGGAGGATTACGTTCAGAAAAATTGTCACGTGTTCTCTTCGAGTAATTTAAAGCTCAGGCTTTCTAAAGGCACGTTGCATGAATTTAATTTTATCCTTAAACCCCATTAGTTGTCGAGTCTGTCCGTTTGCGACTGACAGCTCGAATTATGAGTCCCGACAATAAAATGATGATAAACCATAGGCGTATAATAACTTACCAGTGTAACGTGGAAATACAATGGTATTATGAATAATTACACACAGATGTACTACGAACAAGCTACGAGTATATATGTTGTAAGTATGTGAATATCTTCATAAGTAGGTTCTAAGTTATGGTATTAACAGGGCCGTCGTACCCAGGGGTGCAGGGGGTGCGTGGTACTCGAGCGCAGGGACGGGGGGCGGCGCAAGCCGATCGCCTTATACAAAACCATGTGCAGTCTGCTAGTTTTGAAAATTACTTATACCCAGACAAATATCGGCGCCAATATTCTTTGCTACATTCGGCTCGCTCAGTGGCGACTTACGATGTGCAAACCAACTTAAATGTTATTACTACAAGGATAAAATTTTATTGATGTTCCAAGAAAACAGGCATGGCAATGTTAAAAACACTATGTGGTAAGATAAAGTCCAGGCGCACCCTCTTTGACACGCGCCGCCCGCTCTTTGTCTCTTTGACATATCGTCGCCCGCTTGAAGCATCTAGTCGCCAACAAAATCCAAACAATATATTAAATTTTCCATAGCAGCCATTAGCGGTAGCGTTTTGACTTTGGAATCATCCCGACTCGATCGCTAAAAAATTACCAATTGAAATTTACAGAGTATGTCCTCTCATTACATCTACTTATTTCAAATTGAAGGAAAGTCATTTAATTTGTGTAGCGAAATTCTAATATAATTTTATGCAAGGAGTTTGTATAAAATTGTTATTTTGTGAAAATTAATTTAACGTCGTCAAGCTGTCAGGTTTAACTTTAAAGGGTTAAATGCTACAGTATCAATAAGATGCAGAAATAAAATACCAATTATTTTATTATATTATATTGCAGTCAGTAAGATTGCAACACAACAGCAGATCATGCTTAAATGCGCAGAAACTAATTGTGCAAAAGTTTTGGTTTCCGTGGGAAAAACAGAATAGAAAATCTATCCTTGTTGATAAAGAAGGGATGGTCTGTTGGAGAAGAAATTATCTAAGGACGATCAGGAAGTACCAATTCGAAGGAAGAAGGACTTTATTATTTGGACAGGGTACAGTAAAATGTACTCTTTAACCGTATGTTCTGCGCATGCCTGAGCCAATCTGAATTTTTAAGAAATTCAAATTGACTTAAAGCTCATTGTAATATATTTATTTAGCATTAAATGGATAAAACATTTCATAAAAACGCCCTAAAGGGCACTTTTTAACATTTTCACTTTTTCTTGATTTTAATACATTCAATACCCATAACTTTTCTTTGACACAATTGTTTCTAAAACCGCCGTAAAGGGCACTTTACACTTGAGGGTTTTCATTGTTTTTTTAATTTTCTCCTCAGCGGCTTTAGCGATTTATTTCAACCTTCGCTACTTGACTTATCTACTTAATACCTGTAACTTTGATTGAAAACATGTTTTCAACAATCCTAAAGGACACTTTGCTCTTGAGAATCTCCTAGGAGCTTGTAAATCTATACGTCTCATACGAGAAAGTTATAGGATGGACACATCGCCAATTTTTTAAGGTTGATGAAACAGAAAGCCAGATTGCCCTTTCGCATAAACAATAATGCAATGAATAGACAAGAAACTGGAAAAATATGGCTGACATACCATAAAGTCTAAAGAAGCGAAATATTTATTCGAAGTTGTCCCCGTAACATTAAATTACATTCTTATTTACCAATCTTTTTTAGGGCGATGGAAAAAAGAAACCAGATTCTCCTTTTGCATAAACAATAATATAATAAACTGTGAAAAGATGGTTGACGTACAAAGGGTTTAAAAGGGTGCACTAATCATTCGAAATGATTCACGTAAGAATAAATTGTTTCTATTGACTAAACGTTTTTATTTTGATGAAAAAAGAAACCCGGATTGTCTTTTTGCATGGTAGACAATTAACTGAGAAGCTGGTTGGCTTGCAAAGGATCTAAGGGGGTGAAATAATTCTTCGAATTTGTTCTCGTAACATTCCATCAAATTTTTGTTGACTTATCATTTTAAGTTAATAAAAAAAAAGGATACCACATTACCCTTTTGTATAAAGAATAATGTAACAAATATTTCAATCGACTTAAAAAATATTAGTAAATTAAAACATTTCACTAAAAATACAATTTGTTTCTTAAATAACTACAAAAAATGTATTAGGTTATTATCAATTGATTAAGCAGATACTAAACATTCATTATTTTTGAAAAAAATTCCCCTTCTACTTCCGAGGGTGGTGGAAATAGGGGTGAAATATGAACAATCTAATTTTTTACTAAATTTTGTCATCCTTTAATTTGTCAAAACATTTCTACATAAACAATCTAATCATATATGTACACTGTTCAAATTTCACCACTATTTCCACCACCCTCTGAGGTAGAGGGGGATTTTTTCGTTGTGCCTGATTAATCCATCGTCTGCGAAAAATACGTTTTGAATAAATGAAATATTTATTTAACCATGCATGTTTCTATTTTAATCTAATTCATAATTCTCAGGTTTTCCTCGTCAATCATATGATAAGATAAATACCAGTTTAAGTGTGTATCAAAAATTTAGTATCAGGTGTGTATTTAAGGTGATTGAATTCATAACTCAGCACCCCTATCACCACCCCTTTTGCTTTTCTCGTGTGACATATGATTAAATGATTTACTTAGAATTTTTGGAAAACGTATTCGTGTGGCGAACTGAATAGAAAATTTAGATCGTTCAAATTTCACCTTTATTTCCACCACTCACTGAAGTATATGGGGGAATTTGTTTTTTGGCAATGATAATTGATTAACATCTTAGGAACGTATTGATAACGATACATATAAATTTGGGTAAATAAATTACACTTTTAGCCGAGCGTGTTTTCAACTGGATAGTGCAAAAGTTCTGATTTATTTAGTAATTTTTGGAAAAAATTTCACCACTCACGGATAGATGGGAATCTTTTTTGAAAGTGACTATTGGTTAACATTCGATTAACTAACTGACAAAACAATTTTTAATAATTATTTACGAAACAAGTAGAATTTTTATTGAGGTATGTCTTTATTTTCTTGAATTTGTGGATGTGGTTAACTTCACACCAGCAAATTACCAAATTAGCTAAAAATTATCCTATTTTCAGTACGGCGGAAGTTGCAATTATTTTTAACTATCCTCGGAAAACAAGTATATACGTAATATTAAATCAAATGAAATAATTAAGCAAAAGGGTTCATACGAGGTACGTAGGTGAGAAATATACTCATGAGATTAATCACCCTTTATATTTGGTGGAGAGTATATATACCAAATTTTGAAGTACCTGGGGTTAGTGAATAATTTACAACCACGCTTTCAATATGTTATAGAAAATATAATTCCAGATTTTAGGATACACTTAGAATTTGGGGGGCTTCCGTAAAAAGGGATGTTTTTAGAAAGGTGCATTGGTGGAAAGGTCCCATTTGAAAGCTACAAAATAGCTGAAAATTCTACGCCTTTAAGAATTTAATACCTCAATTGGTTTCAGAAGTACAGGGGGGCTACCCCATTCAGCTGCAATAGCCGCAGTTTCTTGAAAATGAGCAGAGTCATAACATCAGCTTTGACGGGAAACCTTACCAAAATATTAGCTAGAAATTACCCTATTTCGATTATATCATAAAAAGTACGATACCCGATTTTAGAGAACTTTTGGAATTGGGAAGAGGGTGTCTTTCGTAAGAATGAGGTGGTTTTTAATAGGTGTGCCCTATTTTAGTACAACTAAATACCGCAGTAGTGCCTACTTGTAGATTAAGGCTTTAGCTGCAGTAAACAAGTAGAGCAACAAAATCAATTTTGGCGGTAGAAATTAGCTGTAAGTTATACAGCTTTCTGGGTGGCGGGGATATGAAATGGCTACTGCAGCTAAGTAGACGTCACGTAAAGTGATGTTACAAACAGTAATAAGTAACCGCGATTAAAACAAAATTTAAATGATCTATATCTACGCATCTTATTAATACTGAAATCTTAATTTTGCATCACACAGTTTCCTGTCGTTTAAGGACAATCATGACTGACCCCCCCCCACTCTACTTAATCGTAAAGTGAAGTTTTCACTACCATCGATTACACTGATTAGTACGCAATCATTTCTAACGCCGAATATCGTCATTATGCCCACTTAGCGTGGAAATGATTAGCTTTCTTTGACGAAACGTGCTGATAAAAAAGCACAAATTATCGATTTAACTTTCTCTTTGCCGCTAGGACATGTGATATAAGACTTTTCAGTGTACGGGGAATGACTATTTGTTGACGTATGTATGTTAATTACTCCTGAAGCAATGGATAATCGCGACGTGGAAAAAATATTGCGCGGGAGAAATTCTGAAGATTTCTATTATTTCGACCGACAATTATGCGATTACAATCTAGAAACGATATTATTAGTAATAATTTTACTAACAAGTGTTCGTACTTTTATTTCATGTCACGAAAGTGAAAACAACGTGAAATAAATATGAAATGACTCTTCCTAAAACCATATTCATTTCAAGTGTTTTCTAGGGATACAAGGCAAGATAATATTGTGGCTGTGACTGCAACGCTAATACATATTTATTCCCTAAATCAGGAGATGAATAATAAATAAGACAACCTTCCAATGCTACCCACATTCGTCATAGGTTTATAAAATATTTAATCATGGGCGTATCTCTAAATCCATGTCAATATCCAATTTAAAGGGTTTTATACACGTATTGGTCAAATACGAAAAGTATTCGAAAAAAATAGATGTATGAACATCTGTAAGCTGTAGACATAAAAATCTATAATCAGCATCAGAAGAGGGTACATTTTCATACACCTCTTTATTTTTAAAGAAATCAAAATGGTTCAAGTTACAAACTTTTTCACCATAATCATTTAATGCTTTCGTAATTTCGGAAAAACTTGTAACCTACAACTCCTCTGAAGGGGTAGTAGTGTTTAGACACCAAATAAAATATTTTCTGATCTTTGTAGACATTAAAATGATTAATTCATATTGTAATCTCATCACCATATTAACTGTGAACAGGATGACTGGCACAAATTTATTCTATCAATAACAATTAGAAACTATGAGTCATTTATCTAGTCACCATATCGATAAAAAAATGAAAGGTAGACAACCTGAGAGGAAATTAAACTACATTTTAATAGGTTTCTCGTTGTAATGTATCATATAACAAACAAAGTAATAAAATGGAATCAAAAAAAAAATGATTTTGTTCGGCCACATCTGGACGAAAATCAAAAACATTGACAGACGAGAGAAAACAAGACAAGAAATGGAATGAATAAAGATAGAAAGAAATGAGAACAATCGATTAAGGAATTATACAATTCGACGTACAAGGTTCTCTAGAAGGGAAACAATACTCCAGCAGATCTACTAATACTCCTTTTCTCCTTGACACGCTAAAAGAGTACAGAGATGAATGGTGATGATAACTGGCAATGATTTTCTCTTTTCACTTATCTTACTCACTTCAAATTTCACCATGACACTCACCTATACTCCCTTTGCGATGAAAAATAAGAAAAACGGAAATACTTGTGACATCGCCCTATCTTACCAATGATTTTTCAACAAGGAAATAAAACTTGACCGTGGGAGCGAACTATATACAGTACTTTATACGAAGTTTTCAAAAATTAAAAGTGAAATATCTACAAATTTTTGATTAAAGTTGTCTAATCCACAAACAAAAAAAATCAAATTAATTCATACCATCCAGTAATTTCAACGAGTAAAATAACTCGTGAGTAATGATTGATAAAGGGATAAAACTTTTATAGAACTTTGGTAACTTTTCTTTCAAAACTTTTTATATTTCATTGGCTGTCAAAATTCCCAAAAGATGATTCTTATGAAGATTTGTGGTCGCATTTACGTGTTTAAAGTGTTTAGCTACAAGAATGATTTTGAAGAATTTCCTTAGTCAAAACGTACTTAGAATAATAATGTGTTGTAAATAAGATTTGGTTGTCATGAAAAGAAAGAAATGTCCAAACGAACTTGTGTGGTATGGTAATATTTTAGGAAAAGACAGTGTTTTTAAGATCAAATGAAATATCGAGTATTCAATCTGATTTTTGGCACTTGATATCCCCATAAATGGTTACAATAACACCGAATTCTACAGGAACATTGTCTACTTTTCGTCAGTGTTGAATTTTGTGTGACTACTTTCGCGAGATGAGATATTTTTGGATTTGGAAGAGAAAGGAATTAGGAACTCTTAAAAGTTGCATTTCATTAATCTACCTTATCACTTTATCTAAAGGTAAACAGTAGCAATTATCGGAGAGAAAAAAATGAATCGTACCCACATATAACTGTAATTTGCAAAAGGCGTCATTGTTCTTCAGAGTCAGCTGTGAAGAACGGAAGAGCTTATTTGTTTAGGTTCCTATATGTGGGGTACGATGATAAAAAAGAGGGATAACGGTAGTAACCGAAACAAATGCGGTTCGCTGTATATCGGGGATGATCGGTTCCGATGGGGGCCCAACGAGGCGCCATAGGATTACCTGAAGACCAATGATCAACTCACCTGTGTGTTGGTAGTGGATTCTTCAATTTTATCCGTTTCCATCTTTATCATCGTACGACGTCAGGTGCAAACTATATAAGTTATCGATTGAGAAAACAAATCCGCCGACGTGCTGTGCTACGAGTCGCGGGGCCCCCCGATCCAGATGCACATCGCCTTCGCGTCGACCGAATGGAACACCTAGAAGCTGCACTTATAAATTTTTGAAAGTCGGAAACGGGATCGACCGCACGATCGCGCACTTTCCTCGGAGAAGAACAGACGTGTAGCACGGCACCGCGATGAGTAGAAGGAGAAAACTCGCCGTGCAGCGACTCAGCCTTGGTTTATGTCGCCTGTCGAGATGTCGAGATTGTCGATTGTCTTCGTGCGGTGGTGGTGGTGGACGGAGCACGTAAAACGCCACCTACACGGCAGCGATTATGCAGACGCGTCTTTCCGTGCCACAAAACACAAATATCGCAGAGCTCCACTCAAATACGCGGGAATTTTGTAACTCTCCCTAAAAGAAATACGTATCTTTATATTTAGTAATGTATAAAGGCTAAGTTCGTATCATTAAAAATACACACAAATTGGTTATGGACGAATGCACAAATAGAAACAAAACATGTCAACAAACAAACATGTTACTACTAACTGTAGTAAAACCCACTGTTAGTTGATACGAGAAATTTAATTTACTTTATCTTTTTTAATAGTTACAAATCACCAAAGCCACCTTAGTGTTTAAACTTATCCAACGCGACAACTGTGGTAAGGTTTCTATTCCTCAAACGACCATGGTTTTCGACATTGCCATAAGATGGTTCTCTCGTCGAAGCTTTTCACTGAACAGGCGCCAAACTTAAATTAATAAACTTGAAAACATTTTATTCGTTGAATGTCCACATTAGGATTAGGCTTTACATCAGTGGTGAAAATTTTCTAGCATTTCTTTTACATTTGCTCTATTTTGTGTTGTTTAACTCTTTTTGTCATTCTTTATATATAGACCTTATATATGCAATAGAAATAAATTTCATATTTTTGATATTTGCATATAGAAACATAACGTGACATTTATACCCGTTCACATTTCACTGTACTTTGAATGCCATAATGAAATCCAAAGTATATAAAATTGTTCACAACTTCATAATTAACTATTTTTCTATACATAAACAATAATCATGACTCTTATTGCGCATTTTATTAATTGTACTGAACGTTTCACCTAAATTTCTCTTCTGGGCGTTTTTAGTTACACTACACATTTGTTCCCATTTATAATGTAAAGGCATATGCAATCAAGAACATAATTTCAAATTATATGAAGACGAGTTAGGAACTGTACAAACCTTCAAAGTTCAGTGTTTTCATTCCAAAAATATCTGTTCCTTTTTAGTGCCTTCATTATTTCTCACAGAAAAATAAATTCTACCGTTGGCAATTGTTTTAATGTTTCAAATCCTTCTCCAAAACCAAAATGTTTTGCATATACAATATGTCTGAAAAAGTTGGCAACATATGGAATACATTATTATCAATTTGTTTGTCCAAGTATACGAATTTTACTCAAGAGTGAACTACCTTCATTTCTGAAATATGAAAAAAATGAGTATTTCTGATGACATTTCACGTCAACATACCGATTTTAAACAAGATATTTGTACTTTTCCATTTTCTGATATATCCCCATTACTAATGTAAACGTCAGTTTGTAATAATTGCACTTATATAAGTAGTAAAAATGCCGTTCAATATGAGCCTTAAAGATAAAATTGAAATTGTTTTAATTGGTGGAGATAACTACAAAACTTATAGGGAAGCTGCCAGACATCCTTATTAAAATGTACTGTAAATGTAAATTTCTGGAAATGTTGATAATGTTGAGAAAATGAGTAGTGAAATCAGTAAGTACTCTTGGATATAGTTTTTAATTCCTATCGACATCTTGAAATTACATTTAAAAGCACTTTAACGTTTTCTAATGGATTCATACACCGAAATTACATACTGACTTAGTTACATATTGATGTTTCGAAACATCTGTTATGGAGGTATAACAAAAATTGTAAAAACAATTAATTTTTTCTTAAAAGTAGAAATACCTTGTTTAAAATCAGTATGTTGAAGTAAAATGTTATAAAAACAAGTTTCTTTAATGATGACTTTTCGTATCTTAAAAATAAAAGTAACTTACTCTTGAACGAAATTTATAGTCTTTGACAAACTTCATATAAGATTGGAAAAATTTAATATCTGACAGTTGCATTTTCCGTTTTAGGCTTTGCAGAACTTTTTATGAGAAATGACTTTTTTCCCTAAAGTTGATAACAAAAAAGTTTTCCATTTGTTGCCAACTTTTTCAGACATACTGTACATACATACTTTTAAAGTTAGTAAAAATTAGACTTTTAGCAAAGAGCCTCTCATGATTAGTTTACCAACATACTTTTTTAAGAGTCAGTTTCAAAGTCACAAGTCACAAAATAAATTTTTGTATTAAATTTTACTAATTGCTGTTGTTGCTAATAATGAAATACACCTAATCACTTTTGTTTTTACAGTTTTATACAAATCACTTAATATCCTTCAATACAACCCCATCAAAAAACAAATGTTTTTCATCGTATCAAGATGGAGTGCTTGTATTCTGATCTGAACGTCTATTATGAGTCACCTTCAACTTTTTCCTTTTACTTTTCTTTTTTAATAGTTTCTCTTCTTCCTCATCAGGATCGAGACCTTCAAGTATCCACTGTTTCCTCTTGTTGATCAAAAGCCTCTCAAAGAAGTCCTTTTCGTCGAGTTTGATGAACGCTCCGCTTTTCGCTACTGATATTTGGGTAAATATTTTACCCACTTCGGAATCTGAAATGTTTTCATTTCAGAAAGTAAAATAACAATGAAATTAACTTACCATTAACTTTTAATTCATTCAGCTTGGTATTAATGAACTCCTCTATAGCCTTTAAAAATTTGATATCATACGGAGTTATTAAAGTGACCGCTTTCCCTACTCTGCCAGCTCGAGCGGTCCTACCAACCCTGTGTACGTACTCCTTCGGTACTTTCGGGATAGAGTGGTTTATTACTAGAGCAACAGCTGGAATGTCAAGGCCTCTGCTGGCGACGTCTGTTGCTATCAATATTTTCGTAATGTTGCTCTTAAATTTGGCCAAGGCAGCAAGTCTTTCCTTCTGCGAAATCATGGCGTGAAGAGCGACATTCTCAAAACCGACCTCATGGAGAGTTAGAGAAAGAAGCTGGCAATTCCTGAAAACGACAATTTGATAAGAAAAACTTTAACAAAGTATTAACTTTAACAAAATGTCTAGAGCTATCAGAACATTTTACACGCAAATCCTTATTTCAGGACTCCCGGAAAATCCCAAAGATTTATGGGATACATTCAAGTAAAATTTAGGAGATTTCATATTTGAAGAAAGGCGAAATGACCGACGGATGAAACAATAAAACATGTTTGTAGAAACACTGCATATAAACCTAATACTGAAGACACAGATGACGGGAATATTCTTTTTTGGGTTCAACTATATAATGGACAATACTGAAGATTGCAAGAATGAACAAAACAAGAGATATTGAATGTAAATAAAAATGCTGCCCTTGGAGAACAAATGTATCAACTTCTTATAGGAAGATGGAGAGAAATTATGGATGAAATTCGAACTTCCTGTACTAGTAATGAATCTATACCAAGATGCTACTTCATCGATGGTCCAAGTGGAATGAACAAAAGTTTTGTCTATAAAACCCTGTACATTCTCTCTGGATGAAACCGCAATGTCAAGTGTTATGCGCTTTACTGGAATTGCTTTGAATTTTCTTAGATAGATGAACTTTGCATAAAACTTTTGGATTCAAAGTCCCATTAACTTCTTAGTCGAAATCAACAATCAAGCTAACAAACTCAACCAAAAGGCAGGGATATCTGTAAATTCTCTACAATTTCTCATAAAAAATATTTATTTTGCAAGCTTCACAAAATTTGAGGTCATTGTACTCTACAAAGTAATGTTAAATGTTATTCCTAGATGAGGAATAGAAACGAGAAAAAAAGGCAATATATTATTTAAAGAAAAGGTATTTGTACAATCCCAGACAGTGAAGTGATGGAAAAAGGAAAATTCGTAAGAAACCACAAACAATTATACTTAATGGAAAGCAGAGAAGCGAAAAGAAATGACTGAGAAATTAATGAAGAGAAGATTGCAACCCTTGTCCTTACTCCATCGCTTTCAGTAGTGACAGTTTGAAGCCATGTGGCTGTAAACTCCATTTATGTATGTTATCACCACCTTATTAGAATCATTATTGTCAATTTTCTCAAAGTTTCGACATTACAGTATGTGCTGAATTACCAAAAAACAACTTAAACAATACATGACGAGTCTATTAGCAAGAGATGAAGATGAATTTTATATCTTTAGTCGCTGATGCTGCCATGCAATCAACTCATAAAACTTGAGCATAGGTAGAAGTTAAAATGAACAATACTCTAAATATTATTCATAAATGGCTTGCATTTATGTATAATGTATGGCTTGCAATAAATGTATATTAAGGGTATGTTCAAAGCTCTCCGTTTGTCCCAACTAATCATTAACCAATCAAGACTCCTTTTGTTTCCGATAGAATATGACACAATGTTAAAATGCACAGCACTAATTGGTTAACGTACAAACAGAATGCTATGATCCTAGTCTAAAACATACTTGCAGGTATCAGTGAATATCATTATGTTTCCTGCTTCATTGCCCTCCTTGAATTCCCTTATTGCTTGAACTAAGTACCCATCCTTCACACCCATTGGACACAATATGTATTTTTGATCCAACTGTTCGACAGTGAGTGCGTTGCTCGTCAACGGAGCCTGATAAAAAAATATTTCCTTTGTAGTCACTTCTTTAACTTTCTCTAATGTGTCCGTGATGGTAGCAGAAAAAAACAAATTCTGGCAATCCTTAGGTAGATGACTGTATATAGTTTTAAACTGCTCATCGAATTGGCCGTTTAGTAGTCTATCGGCTTCATCAAGGACTAAAAACTTCACTCTCGATAAAGTAAAATTGTTACAGCTACTTAAATGGTCTGCTAACCGACCTGGAGTAGCAACAACTATATGGGGAAGTTTAGAAAGATTAACGCCTTGCTCCACCATATCAATCCCTACAATATTCAACTATCACCTACAAAACCAACTATAATATGAAATATTTACCTCCGACTATAACACAATGTTTCAAATTCATAGGTTTCCCTATTACTGCGACTTGATCAGCTATCTGATATGCCAACTCCCTCGTAGGCGTCAGGATCAGAGCGAATATACCATATGGGTCTTCACATAGCTTTTGGACAATCGGTAGCACAAAAGCCAAGGTTTTACCGCTGCCAGTTTGAGCAGCTCCTATACAATGCTTACCATTGAGTATTTCTGGAATGCAGTTTTGCTGGATCGGTGTAGGTTTCTTCACACCTAAAAATTTAAATGATTCTAGCAATTGGTTTTACCCTAAGGAAATGCTGGTGAGACGTTAAAGTATATTACCTATTGAAGCACATTGCCTTATAATCCAGTTATTTAGATTCAAATCTGCGAAAGTTTCGTTGCCCATTTTAGTATCAGGGTTAAAAATTCACTTATAAATAACAAATATTCTCAAATTAACTGGTAAAAAATAACCTAACCTGACTTAACCACCATAGAACATACGAAACATCACAAAACACACACACACACATATTTATATATATATATATATATATATATATATATATATATATATATATATATATATATATATATATATATATATATATATATATAAAACAAAATTCCTTGGTCTACAACATGGGTGGAAGTTTAATAGATTACACGAGGCCCAGAGAGTAAGGCACATTCGGATTTACAGGAGTACCTATTATCAGCACATAGGTATAGTAAAAATATTTAAGAGAAAGGTACAAAAATACACGATTAGAGAATATTTTCAGATTTAAATTATTCTTTATTTCTCAAACAATTTATATCCTATTCATTATTATGGTATTCAATTATGGAAAAATAATTAAATAGGCAGTAAGTCATATGACTCTAGATGTGCTATCTGCTCAGGTCCGCCCCATGGGTATGTGCCGCCCGGGTGCAAGATATAATTTGCCGCCCTTCCCCATCAGAACATCAGTGTTATATTCCATTCAATAACAATAATATTAATGATAATAATAACTGCTTTGATTTCAAATACTGATTATATTTCTTTGATAATTGATAATCTGTTTAAAAAATAAAATAATTTTTTTTTAAATAAAAATCATTACGGTAACTTATTTATAAACTTTATTACTTTGTATAAATTTAAAAAGTAAATATTTGAAACAAACATAAGAAACATAGTACTTTCGTATCATACTTAGAACAAAAATGAAGAACCTGCCTATATAATTTTGTGTTAATTTTTTATTGTCTATTAACACTTTGAAGTCGATGTTATAAATATAAACTAAACTAGTAAACTACCGAGGTAGATACATTTTAATTATTGAAAGGGACTTTTCTTTCTTTGAATCCTTGAATATTTCCAGCCCAACATTTTCAGCGGTAACTTCCTTTATAGTTGATGGTTTACGGTGCACAAAGTAATATTTTTATAGCGATCGGCATCTTTGTTGTTGTTGTGATGTTTATATAAGTAAATTATTTTTTTTTTCATTTTTTGCTTCCCCTTGGTAGAATGCCGCCCGGGTGCGATGCACCGCTTGCACCCCCGGCACGGGCCGGCCCTGGGTAAGGGAACACATGCTCAGTAAATTAATCGATTGGTCATCCTAACACTGTAACTAAAAAAGTCATTTATATAGATCGAAACATTATTGAGTGGTTAACACAACGATAACCCAGCCAACTTTGAGCAAACTTCAGGAATGGTACTGCAGTTTACTGACGTGGATATCTTCTTGGGATGAATGGAAGCAAACGTGTGTGAACACTTTGTTCCAAAAATCATGCACTAGATCATTAGTAGGGGAGGTATATAAACTAAAAAAAAAAAGTCAAGGAAACTAATACTAGAAGTGCTGTTACTCTTGACGTTAGTAACATTTTATACATTCATAAGTGATACGACAATCAACAAATAATGACAATAATGAAAATTTGGAACATAGTGCAGAGTATTTTAAATTATCCTTATAAATTGCTTACTACGACCATGTAGGACCATACTTTAACTGACTATACACGAGAAATTATAAAACATATAGCTGGGTTTGTAGTAAAATGTTTATTTTGAACATGTAAATTTAATGAAATGTTCTTCATTCTCTTCTTTTTTACAAAAATGTAAAACGTACGCTAAGATCACAAATATTATAGATATTTTCTACGCTAAAAGGAATTTTTAAATGTATCAAGTAGATTTTTGAGTCCAATAAATGAATATCTTTCGATTTATAATAAATTCAATGATTTAAAATTTCAACTTCATAAATATATTATACATCGCGAGATCATATGCATGATGGGGAAAAATCATTTATTTTTGTCTATCTATCACAACTATCTATTTACTGAAAACAGATGTTGGTGTATTGATAAGCATCTACCATTCACAGTTTGTTTAAATGATTTTGTTTTGTGTATTTTCAATTTATTAATTCTGGAATGAAGACTTTTAATAACGGTTTTCTAAAGAAATTTGTTGTTTCTTTGGATTTATAATTATGGTAAGCATCTCCTAACATTTTTTTATTTTCCACAATTTTTTTATGAGGTGTTAAAATAAAGGATTTTCTATGGATAGGATTTCTAGTTTTATTATTTTCACTAAACAATAGATTTCTTCAGAGTTATTATTTGGTTCTGGAAGCAATAATTTTCAAAATCATCCATATAACACATTCTCAAAATTTCCTTGAAGAAACCATGATTATCATATATTCACAACAGGATAAAAGTAATAAATATACAATAATTTGAAAAGCGTAAGTACTCACTTTGTCTTGAGATGCTAATACACACGGAAGAACTGACTATGCTTGTAAGTGATTATGTAATTAGTCAAAAAATAATAACAAGTACACAGGAATAGATTTTTTACAGCAATATTTGTCACTGATACATGTAAAGTATTGCTAATAAAAAGTGTTAACAACATAATTCGAGTGATTTTCCCAAAATATTGAAACGATCTCAAGACTCCCGTCCCCCCAGAATTCGAATCTTGTGGAATTCGCAAGAACTTACTCAAATTGCGGGATACCTTTCTGCGCCATCATTTTATATTTAAACTGATTAATCAGGCCGTTACTCGCAATACGCTCGTACGTGAACTAGGCTTAAGGGGTAACCGTCATGAACCTCCCCCCACGGTAAGCGTTTTTTGCTAGTGCCGACAATATTCGAAATTCGTTCAGCCAAACGCTCCCTACGGAGGACGATGAGAGTCATAAAAAGTAACAAACGGGAAACTATTGTGACGATATGGAATGCCGTCTCTTCTAATCCTCTCTCCACGGTCTCCAACAACGCATAGAACACGAAAGTGTAACCACAAAACGGTCCACGGAATACACAAGGCATTTGTTTGTAAGTAAAATCATTAGATATATATTTGTTTAGCGACATTATTTAACCCCAAGCCAGAGTTACATAAATTTTAATCGACTAGCATGTTCATAATGGCGATAAGTTAATATGAAGAGTAATTAAATATTTGTGTTTATATGTGTCGCGAGAAGCGCCACCTGGTGAATGAACGTTCCAAGTTGAACTTCCGGTTTCACTAAGGCGCAGGCCCTGTATCATCAAACGTTATTTGGAACGGACAAACGAATACTTCCAATTATCCATTTGAACTGAAGACATCGATTAAGGTAAGAAAGTTCTTTTCATTCCCAGCCTTGCAAAATGTTTGGATGTTTGTTAATTTTCATTACGTGACCACGTTCTCGTGGAGCGGAAATGCCAACGATAAATTTTACGGTCTGCCATTTTTTAATAGAAAATGGAGCAAAGAAATCTTACGGGTCTTGATCAGGAAAGAGATGAGGGTTTAGACGGGGTACCCCTTAACACCCCGAGGACGTCTACTCCCGAGGAGGATGAATCTGGAGCAGCGCCCCCGGATGCCGCTGATGCTGGTCCGGGTGTCTCTGCTGCTGGTCCAGGTACCTCAGCTGCTCGCCCGGGTTCCGCCGCAGCTCGCCCGAGGTCAGCCGCTGCTCGCCCGGGTTCTGCTGTTGCTCGTCCCAGTGACGCCGTTGCTCGTCCGACTGGCACCATTGCTCGTCCAAGTCGCACCGTTACTCGTTCGGCTGCCTCAACTGCTCGTCCGGGGCCCTCCGGTGCTCTTCCAGGTCCGCGTGCTTCCCGCGCTCGTCCAGGTTCTGCCGCTGCTGCTCAGGGGGACGCTACCACTCTAAGCCCTCCGGGTAGAGCTGCTATGTCCCCAAGGGCTGCTTCTCTTTCGCCTCGCAGGGCATCAGATACTGCAACATCGGCGGACGCTGCTACTTCAACGACTAACGTCCAGGTTGCTGAGAGAGTTCGAAGTTCTCCTGACGTCACCATTGAACTCCGAGGCACAGATGTACAGTGGGCCAGTCATCTTCGTAGAAATCCAATCACTGGTGAAGGGATGGAGACCGAGGAGTATACTGCGGCTGCCCAGAAGAAGACATTCAGAGATTGATGTCTCGCTCAAAATCGAAATTTCTGTTAAAAAGTAAGTTTTGTCAATTCACCTCTGGGTGGTTTGGTAAACGATTGCATTTGTAACATTTAGTATTTATTTTTACGTCAGGATCCATACGGAATGGTTTAGAATTTAAAATTTTTCATTTCGATAGTAGCTAAACTTTGTAAATCTTCTGGACATCAGCTTATCACAATGTTCTGGTGTATCATTCATTTGAGATCATTATAAAAGCAATAACTGGAAAGAAAGACACCATGTGAGTCAACTGCTTAGGTCCTTTATATGTTACTTTGGTACTACTAAGAGGGAGACTATTAAAATATGTTATCAGACCACTCGATAACCAAAAACGTAATACACTCGAATTGTTATTATTAGAAACAATCTGGAGTAATGGATTACTTTAGTTTTCGAGTACACCAAATACAAGATCCATTATAATCAATCAACACTAGTTTGATCCTTGCTATAACAAAATCATTCAAAATATATATGATAATGAAGTAATGTTCACATTACCATTTAGCTCACATATGTGTGTGTGTAGATAATTATTTGTGAAAAATGTGAAATTTTGTCTGTGAATGAAATCCACTCTACAATCAGTTGGAAGCTTAATTGTCCATCACGATTTAACTTGTGCAGTCAAAATTTCTGGGTAAATAATTTAGCAGAAACTGTTTTCGACCTATAAACCCTATGGTATCAAACACTTGTGCCAAAGTATGAAAGACTCGTTTTCTTCGGGAATTTATTTTCAATCGTGAAGGTAACGATAACAAAAATTTATCATCCTGGAGATCCTTTTCTCTTAGAAATATCTAAATTTATATGAGAAGTTAATTAGTATTGTGAGAAATAGTACTATTACAACAAACTATTAAATTCGGCATCATATTCATGAAATTTTTAAAATTTTGCTGCAATTTACTATCACAAGTTTTATTTACAGGTAAAAAAATTGCTGTTATTCCAACTCCTTTTTTTCAACGTAGCTGTTTTTCATCCACAACTTGGTTTCTCCAGAAATACAAAGAAGTCTACAATACTCGCATATAATACTGTAATGTAACCTATAAACTGAACCTTTAATAAAGCTAATATCAGCATATTCTTTAATTACTTATCAATATGAACCATCCCGAAACATCTACTCAAGGCATTGAATTATACGAAATGATTCATATTTATAGTTATCACATTTAAGAGGCCCAAAATGGTACATCAACAATAAAAATGAATTTTTTTGAAAATGCAGATTTGGACTGTGAACAAATATTGTGTTTTGGGTATGGAGGTTCAAAATTCCTTTTTCCAAAAAAAAAAAGAACAATTATTTTCATTGTTAATTTCAACATAGATTTTGATTTCTATCCAACGATTGATAGGTCGATATTACAAAAGAATCTTTTATATTTGGAAAGTCGGTCTTTGCCCTTACAAGCAAATACTAAAATAGAACCTAAATATTGAAAACTCCGATATGAACCGGAATAGTAAACCTGTATCTTGAACCTTAAACATTAACTCAGCTACTCTGATTTATTTATGGTGATTGATAAATTGATATTGCAAAGAAAAATCTGCATCGCTTTCTTTTTGACTCTGAGAATGAACAGTAAAACATCTCATCCTGCTGACATGGTTCATCATCTGGACGAGTATAAGTTAGCACCAACTAGGAAATCTAAATTTAAATGACTCGCAGATCTCACGATCTCTTTCTGACAGGTTGATACTAAGAAAAGAATATTATCTTTGTCAGTATTCGTTTCTCCTATGATTGAACTGTCTTATGAACAGTTATGAAATCGGACCTTGAACTATAGGTTAAACAATTTTTAATACAGATTTTGTGATGTGTTTTTAAGAAAGAAAGTAAGTAAGACTGAGATTAGAAAAATATTACCTTTGCATAATTTCTTCATTGCCACTGGCAGGTGATGTTTGAAAAGTGGGGTCACTTGCAACTTATCCAATTAATTTATAAGGTTATTTTAGTTTGATATGGTTTATGCATGGTATCTTTGAATAATTTTTATTTGGCTATTTGTCTACTAGAGAAGTTGTGACAAATCACTTTCAACACAATTCTAAACACTAATACATTCATTCAAGTTTATAACCATGAACTAAAAACAATTATTTTTTAAGGATTTATTTTGTAGTGAAAAATACAGGGTTCATTCACCCAATCCTTTGGTGGGAGTTGCCTGAAACTTTTTAGCGATCAAATAGATACCTGTACCTATATGTATCGTCTCTACGCGATAGCTTTCTTAGAATAAAGTATATGTTGAAAGTGAAGCTATAGTTTAACAGTATGTTAAAACATGCCACATAGCTGAGTTTAAAATTTCATCGATCCTTCCCATTTATCACATAGTGCGAATTTAATGTAATCAAATGTTTTAATCATCTCAGATGGGAATTAATTCATAATCGCTCATTGTGTTAAAAAATAATCGGTTGAGAATTTATACCAAAATCCATTGTTGGTTAAATTTTGTTCATCGGTAGTTTCTAGAAATGCAACAGTCTATGTGACAGATTTCAAACTATGTGATTGAAAACTTGAATCAAATTTTAAGAAACTGTAGACATTAAATCTATTAGTTCATATGTGAAGTTCAGTAAAAAAAGATGTCTGTTATTGAAAAAAAAAATAGAAAAACTGAAAATACACAAAAGTAAAGTGCCTTTTAGGGCGGTGGTAGAACAAAATGTTTCAAACAAAAGTTATGAGTATTAAAGAGAAAAGTCAAATTACGAAATATAAAATAAATTACTATGGCAGCTTTTAAGACAATGAAGGAAAACTGAAAATGCTCAAGAGTAAACTTCCCTTTACATGCCGTTGCGGGAGAAATGTTTAAAAAAACTGTAGGTATTTAAGGTAGTAGTTCAGATGTAAAGTTTCGTAAGAATATGTAAGTCGTTATGAAAATAATTGAGAGAAACTGAAAATTCACAACGGTAAAGGGCCCTTCAGAGAAAATTAGTCAATAATAACGGAATGGTTAGCATCTCTCGATCTTCAGGCGGAGAAAGATGAGAGTCCCACGTTTGTATGGAGTGTCCCAGGCACATACCGATTTGACCCTTGAGAGGGCATCGAACAAAAACAAGATTTTAAAAACTGGCGGATAGTCTAAAATCCGTTTACCTACTACCTGCACGTCACGTTTAAAGTGGGCAAACAAAATGAAATGCCATACTGTCCCACAAACCGGAGTACCTGAAACGTCGAAGTTCGAATTTAACAGAAGCCATAATACACCCTAAACGCGACCGACACGTCTTTAAACTGACGAAAACGGCTATAGAAGTTATAGAACATTCCTCGGTAGTAGAGGGGGCTAAGTAAAGAGGGATAAGGTAACCCTACTGGTGGATCGATAACATTAGGGGAGATACGAGACTTATGAGCGTATGCACATGTTTGATCGTCGGTCAAGCTTTTCCAGAACAATTGACACGATTCGAAATAATTTCTTATTTAAGTTGAAATTTACAAACTATGGTCTTATATCTACTAATCGAAAAATAGCGATGCTCAAAAGGCTAGCGGCTAGAGGTCTATTTATTTAAATAACTTATCTCCTAATGTATTTACGTGATGGAGGATGCTCGTAATTATAAGATTATAGCAGGTAATTGGTGGAAGGTTTACCTTACGATGAATATTGGAGAATTGATAGAATCTTTCCGATAACATTAGGATACTCCGGAAGCGTGAAGAACGTATTGGATGTATTAAAAAGGAACTCAACAAGAAAAAGAGAAGGAAGATACTGGAGGAGCTAATACAAGATCTAGAATGGGACCCATGGGGACAGTGATACAACATCGCAACGAGATATTTAAAGCACCCAGTATATCCTCAATCTTAAAAGGGAAATGAAACTGTAGATTATCGAAATCCTCTTTACACAATCCATTGAGAGGTAGGATAGTATCCAGACGAGGTACGAACCACAACCCTTTAATCCCACGGAGCTGATGATGGTTTTAAGAAAAATTAAGGCAAACAAAGCTTTCGGGCCCTAATGAAATTGAAGGCCATGTAGCCAAAGCCCTAATCGAAATATTCCGAACCACATACTCGAGGGGTATAACGACCTGTTTGAAAAACGTTAATTCCCAAAGATATGAAAATGAGCTAATATCATACTGATCGAAAAGACGGGCAAACCTATAAACCAACTCACATCGTTTAGACCCATATTTCTGACAATCAGTTGGGCCAAAATACATGAAAATTAATAGTGCCTACTTACTTCCTTCATTACTTTTTGATATACAATTAACGTCAATATATAAAGCAGAACGTCCTTATGCGTGTGACTAAGTAGGTATATGTATGTGTGTTCGGAACGTTTACCCACTTCTCGATTACCTGAAAACTTGAAATTTTGCACACTGATAATTTCGGATACGAATTGGCTCAGAAAAATACGAAAACCCAGAATTGTCCCTTTCCATAGGGTAAAAAATACATAGGGTAAAAATAATAGAGTAGTTCTAAGCAGCAGAAAAAAAACCCGAATTTCTCCTTCATAGGAGTTGAAAAGAGGTGAAATTTATTTAAAAGTGCTTTAACCGCCAGAATTTTTAAGCTTGGCACGCTTATGAGCGTTATGGTTAAGAAAAATAATATTGTACCATTCTGCGTGGGTAAATTAAAAACTCAACTACACTAAGCGTTTAAGTACTTTATTCACATTTATATAATATTACACTAAACTAATTCATATGATACTAAATTTACCTAATAAATCTAATAATTAATTCGAGTCATTTCGATTCACATCGAGGTAGATTTTACTTCAATTACTGAACGTAATTTATACGTTTATTTAGTAGTAACATATAGTTAATTGTTTTAAAAGTTGCTTCGCTAATCATCTACATTCGTTTATTTTAGTGATGAGTAGTACGTATACTCGTGTATTTTTGATCAGTGAATTTATTAATAACTCACAAAATCGTTCAAACGGTAATATCTAGATGGCCAGATGCTGGCAGCCTGCTAGCAGACTGTATGCAGACCCTGCTCATCTGCCGGCAGATTCGCAGCCACCTAGGGCCAAATCTGCTTGAATCAGAAAGTTTACTACATGAGTGAGCGCCCCCTATCATACGGTAGCAAAAATTCTGCTAACCTGTCTGCAATTCCACCATCTATTATTCTATATGTAGTGAATGGCATAGATGGCATGTCAATCTATATAGCAAATAACGATGCCAAGATAAAAGAGCATTCACGTTATTATTATGCGAAGGAAATAATTTTTATCAATATAATTTTATCGTCGACTTCGTATACAATAGTTGAGATATGCTCGGAATTGCATTGAGAAGAACAAGGATAATATGTGGACATGGAATTCTTTCGATTTTGAGCCTATTTTTTAAAATTCTTACCAATGGCCAGTTAACACCGAGTTATAGATCTTCACCGATCATTTATTAAAAATACGTCGTTATACGACTATATTTGAACTATAATTAAAAAAACAGACAAAACAAAACAGTATGGTTACAACACCGTACGTATTATGGACGTCCAACATACGTCCATGATTTTTTTTTGTGTTCGAATTTGAATAGCTATAATATATTATATATATACTGTATTACATCTATATAATTTAGGTGAATGAACATTTATAGTCCATAGGATGTCCACGGAACTTCCCAAATAAAATGTTCTACTAAGTTACGATACAGGATATTTTATGGACTTCCAGGTAATGTCCATAATACGTTCAGTGCTGTTTGGAGGGTAGAGAATAATTATATGTAAGCACTGTCGCTACAGGTTTGTAGCAGTGCTGTCTTCACCTGTCTGTATCACTGTTTTATTGTTATTAATATATTACACGAAGAAAAAACAAGGGTGACTTCACAACTCTGGAGTACACCGCGCTATAGACAAAGGCTACGCTAAATAGCTAGCCACAATCGACACCACTTTTATTTGTGTCAGTCCTAAAGGTTATTTACGCTTAAATGCTTTCAGAATCCAGAGTAAACTGGTTTTAATCTTCTAAGCGGATGGTAGCAACTGCACCCCCTCTTTGGGTACATTTGTCATCTTTTTATGATCTTTTTGTCTTTAAGGGCCTATATTGAACCAAAATAAGAAGTGTTGTGTTGTATTTGGTTCGAATGTGATTTTCAGAATTCTCTTTCCATCGTTTCGCAATTTTTGTTAGAACACCCTATGTAGGAATGTCGAGAGCGTGATTCAAAAAGGCGACGTCGTCGCGCCTTAGCGTGCGGCGACTTGCGAGGTTATCCGCCAAATAGCGACTTGCGAACGTCGTCATTCCGGAAAGCATCCGTTTAATCCGATCGCGATCATCATTAAGAAATGTGCAGGTATGAGTTATATGTTTTAAAATAAATCCGCATTTTGATCGTTCGTAAAATCAGGCGATTCCCCCACGCGCCTCGATACCGCACCGCGACGCATGCGCATCGCCGCTCGCCGTACGATACCGAGTATCCGACTAATCGGAGACACGGGGGATTGGGTTGGGGAACGGAAAGTCAGGTTAAAGTAGTGCGGATCGGGTTTGGTTCGGGATCCGTTGGCAGGTGTTCCGTTCCGGCGATCGTTTTCTTACCCTCGTAATAACTAAACGAACGGTGCGAGAGAGAAGATGCCCGCCACGACGCTCGAGCAAGGCGTCCAGACAGAGGTGCTGGAGGACGTTCAGTTATTCGGCAGTAGGACGATGTTCCCGGTCGAGCCTGAACCCGTTTACGAAGTAAGTGAAAATCCCCGAAGGAATTCGGGCGCTCCCATTCCTTCATTTTCCCTGATTGATTTTTGTTTTCATTTTTAGGGCCCCGGGAAGTTGAAGAACCGCTTCATGAACGGGAAGATCTCCAACGGACATGTGCTGGTAAGTATTTACTTTTGTAAGGGTTGTAAATCTGTACAGGGTGTTCAACACTGCTGCGGGCACAGATCGAACTTTTGCTCTAGTCCTAAAATTAATGTAACTCCATTTCGATACATCTCCATTTTAAATTAACCACCCCAAGCATTTTTAACTTGTGCTTTTGTTTACAAACACCTGATTTTTTTAAGTTTTGGAACTGACCAGCCTAAATTTTTTAACAACAGAACTGTTTAACACCTAAAGAAAGTAATGAAAAAGTAGAGTAGTCAATATTGATTAAGTTAGGTTAGGTTAGGTTAGGTTAGAAAAAGTAGAGTAGTCAATATTGATTAGGTACCAAAAGTAAGTAGTACCGGTTTTAAACAACAATCATTCCTTAGTATATCGTTTTAACTATAACCATTTCAAAAATTGTTCTCATAGTACAGGGACTTTTATTAACTTTAAAAAAAACTTTAAACATAATACTATAAGCAACTTTGAAACAAATTAAATAAATTTATTTGTAGCTTGTTTAAAATTTAAGAACCCAGAAAACAATATAATAATGGAAAAATCAACCTGGCTTGATGCTGTTTTTCACATAAATATAAAATATTGGAAATATATTTTATTTTAAAAGATATATGTACTATAAAAAAGTCGTGTATCCCAAGATGCATACTAGGAGTGGAACACACTATAAATTATCAATAAGATTTTAAATATAGTGTAATGAATTTTAAGCTGAGCCGTTTTGAAAAGCCATAAACTGAAAAATATATATAGTGTTACATACTTTTTATATGTATATAGAGATATACAAAATGCACAGTTTGTAAAGTTTCATCATTTTCACCCCCTTAAAATACTATTTTTCAAAATCTCTTCTTAGTTGCCACTTACGTTATCTACTGAAGGTACCTTTCTCAAGTCTAGTTATCATAGTTTAGGCTTTATGTTAATTATGAATCGGTTGGGACATTCTCTTTGATACATATAGATAGCATTTAGTATAAGCATATACCTAGATATAACAACATTGTAATGGTGTATTATACAACCACTGATATACCTACATAGTATACTAGCCATTATTCCTCGCGGCTTCCCTTGCTCACTTATTTGAAATAATTACAACTCGAATATTGATATACCATACATAGTATTTGACGCACTGATCATTTACTAAATATCAATAGTACTTGGCGTGCGTTACGATACCATTCAAAGAAAGAATTTAATTAATTTATTCGCTTTCAACCTTAACTTACTTATCAACAATGAATTATTGGAAAAATTCACACTTTTTTCTTACTCAACTACCCATTTGTATAAATTTTCATGCCAATCGATTGAATGGTATAAAAATTGATATACTGTAGTACCATCTGGTAACGAGTTACAATAAAGTGAATAATGCGAAAATATTATCCGTGCTCAAGTATCCATTTATACCAATTTTAATGACTATCGGTTGAACGGCATATAAGTTAATATGCTATAGTGCCATCTATTGGCGAGTTATAATAAAGTGGATAGCGCGAAAATATTCTCGATCCATTTAATCCTTCTAATGGATATCAGTTGGCCACATGCAGCTCTTATATAGGCCTAATCTTATACAGGCCTGGCCCTAAAAATATCTGTTCTCATAGAATGAACTAATAGGAATATCAACATACTTCAAAAGTAACTGGTCCAAAGTAATGAGTCCTTATACTTAAAGTGACTAATTGGCCCAAGTCCTTAGAGGTAACTATACTTAATATCAATATTTCCCACAGTGTAAATTTTGTAGCGTTTCATGGTGACATTCTGGGAAATATGTACACGTTAAGGATATCAATTAAATCAAATAATATACAAGTTGGTTTCCAAAAAAGTCAGAGGTCAAATATAAGAGATATCAAAAATATTTAAGGAAAGTTCTTGATGTATAGAGGTCGTCCCAACAATATATACACACTTTAAATAGTTTAAGAGTTATTTAAATATAGACATTTCAATTTAATAAGTAAATAATACTTCATGTTCTAATGAAAGGCACAATTTTACATTTAGGACCTTTTGTAGGTTCCAGTTATTAACACGTGACGAGTCTTCTTGAAATTTAGGAGTATCATCATCCCCAGCAATATTTACAGAAACATCTCGCTGTATATAACGCAGCTAACATCATTAATAAATAAATTAAAAACAATTGGGCCACAGGTTCCCATTAAAAAGATACTATGCAAATCACTTTAAGATATTGCCAACTCCACCATATCGAAAGCCTTTGAGAAAACCAGCTACTTCAATGGCTTGAGAGCCATTGTGTAGAAGAGGAGCAACAAAGTTTGAAAAATGAAGCAAATTAGTTATAATAGTATAACTTTCAAAATATTTACCTCGTGAGCCCCCATTCCCCGGCCTGCCTGCTGGTCTGTTCTTGGTTTCTGTAGTTGTTGTTCTGCTTTTTACTGCTGGGTCCTGTGGGACTTTGGGTTATCTCTTCCTGCCTTCCTTCCGTTATTTTCCGCCTTGTCCTGTAGTCTTGCTGTTTGATTGTGGGTTATCCTTCCCTACCCCTGGCTTCTCTCTTGGCCTTCGTCGGTGCCTGTGGGCACCCTCGGCCCATATCTTGACTTTTGTCATGGATTTTGTCGCCTGGTCCTGTAGCCTTGCGGTTCGGCCTTATGGAGTTTGTGGGTGTCTCCCATTCCTGTCCAGTGAGTTCCATATTTCCTGGTTCTGAAAGAGATTGTTGAGCTGTTCCTTAGTCATCGCTCTCTCACCCAGCTTTTGCTGTCGAGAGTAGCTACTGAGCGCCTCGACCAATGCCAAGGTATCGTAGCTCCTACAGAGGGTTGCCACAACATTGGGCAAATTAATACTAATTCACCAATAACATTGTCGCCAATTTTTAAATAAAATTCAAGTACGAGTTTCCTGTGTTTACAGATACCTAATTTATTTTTTCTACATTTAAATAGAAAGTATTAAATTAGATTGATTGTTAACACTTGAATGCGAAGTGGTTATTAAAATAAATACAGAAGGGATTCACATTCATATCTCTGCTCTAATTAAATAAATCAGAAGCTGATTAGTCTCAAAATTTATGTCTACTAAGTTAAATAAATCCATTTCCTCATTACAAACTTATTTTCATAAAGGTAATTAACGGAACAAATTAAAATTGTTACTATAATACCTATTAGGCTCGTTTTCATTGACAAAACATTATTTACTGTATTTGAAAAAACTACATTTAACCCATGAGGATCGTCAAAAAATTTAATTAAAAATTCATGAAAAATATGTTTCATGCAAATTGAAAATAAAAAGTTACACATACTTTTTATATTTTTGTAACATGACTGGAAAATCAATATATAGCGGATCTACCTTTCCAAGCGTATTTTTCGAATACAAGTAATTTTAGGAATTAAAGGGAACGTTTTAAATTTTTCAAAAAGTCCTTACTATTACTATTATTTATAGACTATTGAAAGTTTTAGTACATTAGACTCTTGTTAGGTGATTTACAGCACATGAATCAGCGAAGGTCGTGCTGAAATCTTTCTTGGTTCAGGTGATACACTCAATATCAAGTTGTATTCAGAAATCATTAACAATTGGCCACTTATTCTTGATATAACGATTTATTTAAAAATAAAGGAGTTGTAGACTTATGGAATTATTTCAACTTGATAATCCTTCAAATTTGAACATTCAACCTGTTTACTATGCCTAATTTTGGCGAAGTTGAACTTCCTTTGCAGAATTAAAAGTTTTATTGATATTAATGTTCATTAAAACCTTGGGGCATCTTCGAGACAAATTCCTTTAAAAGTACACTTAAAATCGCACATATGTTCTTTTTTGCATAAAACCGGTCTGTTCGACTTTTATGGAATGTGTGTTACATGTCATTAAGTAGATGAAGTCAAACTGAACAAGACACCTTTTCAATCCGGAATAAACTATTTTGCGCATTGTTAATAAATTATTAACAGTAATCTTGATTACACTTCATAAAATTTCAAAAATGTAACTGGAGTAGTAAAAGTTGTAACTAACTTGGTCTATATAACTTGGCTAACTTAAGAAAATTACTATGATAAACAGGTAAACAACTTCGAGGGAGAAATTATAAAGGAATAAATAAAAGGATTGGTTGTCAACATGGGAAATTTTAGTGTTTGACTCATGCTATAGATAAGAACTTAGTGTATTGCAGAATTATCATTACTAACATGGTCTTCGTTTTATATTTGGAACTTACCACAAGTGAAAGTAAGATATTTAATAATTACGAATTCAACAAGTGTCTTGTGAAAATGATAAATTTTAGATTTAGAAAACTAGCTTTATGTCTTTTACGAATATTATTTTATGGAATTACACTAATCAATCTAAATTATTATTAAATACACGATTTTCCAGGTTATAATAATTATAATTAGAAATTTGTTGCTTGTTTATTTTTATATATATTCCATCGTTATAAAAATAATATGAGACATATTAAGAATTAGTCATGTTTATTATAGGCACTAATATGAGAAGCATTTACTATTTGGAACTTACAGGTATGTTTTACTTTATTATCTTTTTATTCATAAACAATACTTTGGCATGTAATTTAAAACCCAACTATCGAATTACACTTGTATTCAACGAATAAGATAATTTAAAGCTGTTTGTTTTCATTTCTAACACATCTAAATAAGTTAGTTACCTTCTTAAAATCTGTCATTTAAATTTTCATTCACTAGTTAAAATCTATATTTGTATTGAAGTAGTCATCAAATACAGTATTTCCCAACAAAGTATTAGTCGCTAGGTAAACTTTCTATGCCTTATTATCAGTAAGATATTGAGTAAAAAACCGTTATCAGTACATCAATTTGTAAAGCAGTGGTAGAGATACCTAAAAATATCTATTACGTTTCTCGGATAGTTAGAAATTGATTTATTTGTAGTATAAATTAAATATCCAAGATTATTTTGAATTAAACTTCCAAATCTGCACGAGAGGCTATTTTTAACAGGATGAATCGATTCTAGTTTGATTTGAATAGTAGTAAAAATTAATGACCTCGAACATGCACGTATCGGTTATTTAAATTGGGCGTACAGTTTCGACGACAATAGTTTGGTTTAGGACTTAAAACGTGGATATTACTTACGTAATACCAAAAAATTAAATCACAATTTCGAGACGTGTACTTCCATGTCATTGGCAATGAGATTTAAAGATAAAATTAACCGAGTAGTATCAGTCATTCTATTTAACAAACTGGTATTACATTTCATCGGAAAGTATATCGTGTGACGATAAGATAATGACAGGACTGACTATATTGCTTTTCTCGTTAAGGAATTCTGTAAAACTAATTTATTTACGCTATTAATGAATTGCACTTCAAACGACCGAGCCACTTCAAAATGATGAAACAGTTTTCATACGAAATTGAGTAACCATTATCAATATTTTAATATGCTATAGGAAGATAATGCACCTACTTGTATATTCATATTAAAAAAAAACTGATTCGTCAATATTTTTTATTGAAACATCTGCGAGAAACATTTTTTAACGGGAGATGAAACAATACACTCATACAGATCCATGTCATAATCCTAAATAAATATAGATATCTGTAAGAGTTAATTTTTTTAAATCTAATAATTTTAAACTGTCCCGTATTCTATTCTTCGCTTTTAGAAATTGAGCTTTATATAAACATTTCGAGAACCTTGTCGAGGATGAAAAAGACACGAGGAAAACGAGAAAGCGAGAGGAAAACGAGAAACAAGAACAAGCAGTTCGAAGTAACAATTAATTGGTGAGTTTGTCACTGAGCTACTCATTCTTCTGCTGTTGATTAACTGATCAACTATTTTATTGGTAATTAACCATTGGTACTAATACTAAGTAATCGTAGTTTTCTCTGTTTGTATATTCAAACATGCTTAGACAATGTTCGCCTTTTATCTCTAGGCAGAGTACCTCGCGCTCTATTCCCTTGATACCATTGCACGTCCTTGGGGTAATTGCCACTAGTAGGTAGAGCGGTACTTCGCACGTTATTCCCTTAGTACTGTTGCACACTCGACCCGAGGTATTTATAAGCTTACTGTATACTAGTAGGTAGGTGGGTACTTTGCGCGTTATTCCTCTAGTAACCCTGCACACTCAGTACTGGGATGTTTGAGGTCTGGTGGGTATTTCGCATACCATTCCCTTAATAATTGCACAAGCCAGACGAAAACAGACAACGTTAAATAAATTATATTTAAATTGAATTCAGTTATTATACAACCTCTATGAAAAAGATACATTCTGTTGTTTTTCAACTTATAGAGAAGATGAGTTGCTCAAAGAGGTTTTTATTCTTTGTTCCAGAAGTGCGATCATCTCACTCCTCTCACAAATCTCTCATCTAAACGCCTCACCCTCGACATCTGGCCCACTTTTGATTCTTTATTTATTTAACATAAGAATAAGTATCTGCCTTTGCCTTTAGTTGTTATAATGTTACCAAATAGCATTCATTCATATATTAATTCGTTTATTGGTTCTTTTATTTAAAGTATTGGGTAAACATACATTGGTTAAGTAAATATTTATTGTCTTATTTATTATTTTATTGATCTGCAAACTCAACTCATACGTTTACGCTTACACTCTTATTACATTACATACAAAATATTTCATACTGTACTTTTGTGAGCTTCCTATTCGATATCAACTGAAGTCAGTTTTGTGGGTTTTCTTGTACACTCACCTATTTTGGGTACATGATCCGCATGCATCCTCTGCAAAGGTCATTATTTCAATCAATATTACCTATTCAAAATTCATTCCCATTCCTTATTTATTTCCAATATATGTTTCGGTGTAATTAAATACAATGAAAATCCTTACAGAGGTATACAAAGTTACCTGTTCGTAGAATTGGTAAACTTAAATCTAAATATATTACAGAAAATATTTTCTGATTAAAGTGTTCATCCACTTTTTTTTTGTCTCATTTATATTATTTGCTATCCACTTTTTCAACTTCGTCTTTTTAGAACTTACATTACCTTTAGCTCTTAAAGACGAAAAAGACGCTCTTTACCTTTTTAACTTACAACACCTCTTAAGTTGTTCGCAAGAATATTGATTAATAATATAGCCTTAATAGAACTTCTTTTGTTACTTATTGACACATTTTTTTCTTAGAATTATACTTTTATTTCTAGTTATACTAATAGAGTTTAAAAGAAGACTCATAGAGGCCATTAAAGATGAAACTTTCAGAATTCTAGAGAATATAGTTTTGCTAGATTGAAAGGATTGTTTACTGTAATAAATTGATTTTTGTGATTAATTCTGAAAAAAAATGCATGATATAATATCTTTAATCTATATGTTTGCATAACTGCTGATACTTTTTTAAAAATAAATATTAGACATTTGATTTCGATCATAACATTCCACGTACTTATCCCATATCATTCTTTAATCTAAGATAGTTTCAACATATTTACAAAACTGTACTCTCTCTGTGTGGTTGTTTTTCATTTATGTATATTTTTAAGCTTTGTGATAGGCTCTTACAATAATTCCCAAAAGTCATAATAACAGTTTTATCAATAGTTATAGATAATTGAATTTATGCAAGCCTTTTATGAATAGTATTTGGATTACTGTTTATTTTAGCTTCTACCTGAACTCAAGTTTTATCGGTCGACATCAGGACAGTACCATCAGCAAAAGATATGATATCTTCTTATATATCAACTAATAAATTGTTTACGTATAATATGAACAATAGAGGCCCCAGTACTGTACCTTGAGGAACTCTTACTTTTAGCATAATAATAGTTACTAGTATTTTTGTCCATTTTTACGCATTGCTGTCTATTTGATAAGTAACTGGTTATGGTTTGTGGTTTCATCTAGTTTTTCATATATAAGGTTAGTTAAATAATTTAGAGCATTTTTGGTACCTATAGATTTTGGAAAGTCATATTACCTCTTGTATTATACACAAAAGTACCTTACAGTGTGCCTACAATGCCCTTGAAGCAGTCCATGCGCAGGAAATTAGCATATGCATATGCACCGATAGCAGTGACTTGCTAATGGCTGTGCAAGCTTATAGCACGCAATGCTTCGACTACTCACTGAGTGCCACCAGGCACTCAAAACAGAATGGCACTTGGCTCACAGGGATCAGATGAACTAGCAAAGCTGAGGGCCAAGGACAAATTCCCAGGCCCCGAATCAGTGGTGGTTGTTTACTGATTGACGATTCGGAACGCAATTAAACGGGAACACCTCCAGGAATGGAAGAGATTCGAAGGCTGCAAACAGACTAAGGTCCTTCTTTTTCTCTACTCACAACAATAACAACTCCCTCAGACCATATGACGTGAATGTGCGTACTATCATAGCCATTCTAACTGGCCATGGTGACTTACACCATATGTAGTACATAAAGTGGCCAGGAAACGGTCCACTTGGTCGATTTCACTCGGAAAAAATAAAACTAAACTCTGCAAATGTCCTCCGATGGAGCATAGGAGGCAGGACCATGCTGGCCATGCCCTACTTACCTCTGCGGATATTGTTGGTAAAAACAGCTCGGGTACCTTGATATTACAACGGGATCTCTTGAGAGCCAAAGCTTAAGCAATGACAGCCTGCTAAAGGATTACTCAAACATCAGGAGGGGGCTCAGCAAGAACCCATTTTCCTCATTACATTAATTTATTCAAAATGTATATAGTTTACTAAATATAACTTAGATATATACCTAATTAATGCATTGTATATTAATTGAATGATTCATGTATATGCATAATTTATATAGATTCAACTTTCATATTGATATTAATGAATCTAGTAAAATATTGAATATTTTAGCTCATAAGTATGGTAATATAATTTTTTCGGAAAATTTTCACAAGCACTAATTCTCAACTTGGAATCCTTCAACGATCCGTATTGCGTGCAGTAGAGCGTATTTCGTTTTATGGCGACTAAAATGGCCAAGGTCTTGTAACTTTAAAATTAGAAATATAAAGTAGATTAATACCAAAACAGTTTATGAGAAAATCAGTTGTTTTGTTTTGGTAATTTACACTTAATAGAGTTCCTCTATTATCTGTAGCCAGGTTGGCTACACACTGTTAAATGAAATGAGGGTACATCTCATTAGAATAAATAAAACTTTAATTTTTGTTGATTTTATTAAATTAATTTTATTTCTTTTCAGTCGTCTTCAGACGAGGAATGCGCAAAGTTTAAAAATGGCATATCACGTAAAAACGTAAGTATTATTTAAAAAAATATATTTCGTTAGGAAAACCTCGTAAAATGAGTAATAGATTTTTATTACCATTTGAGAGCGTAATTTTTTCCAGCTCTTTGATTTGTTTCAAACTACTATTTCGTAAGCAAACTTTCGGGAAGTGTCATTAAATTTTTTTTTATTAGTTTACACTAGTGGCTATGGTATTGCTTTGGGCAAATATTTTTTCCAGTAATTAGGGCCAATTGGTAATAAAAATGTTATTGTTTTCTCTATTATCAACGTTTGTAAACATAGAAAAATTTCACAATATCCTCTTTGTCGGTTTTTAATACTCCACTTTAACGCTGTTTTAAGTAAGAAATTTGTTTTAAAACGACTATAAATCTGCTTAGACGAAAATTTTCTTAAATATTTTCAAGTGCTCTGTCGTGCGCGATCATTCGGGCTGATCAAGTTTTATTCTTTTTAGATTAAATGAAGTCAATTGATTTAGTACGGTTCACTAAAGTTATTTTGTCGGTTATGAAGGTAGGTTGGAGGACAATAGGATTAATTTAGTAATGCCACACAATTTCCATGCTTAGAAAATAGACCGAACAAGGAGTACAGAGCGAGTGTGGTTATGGAAAGGTCATAAAAGGTTTTCTATTTTTCAAATATATCTACAGTCCATTTTTTCGTGGTATAGGATGATACTTACTAATAAAAAAAAAATGTATTTGGTTTTTAGCATTTGGTGTAAGTAAAAGCAATTATTAGCACTTAAACCGTTTGCTGCTAGCATTTACTAGAGGAAATGAATAGTCTTTTGTTAGGACCATATATCGATTGCTTGAAGAATCTCCAAAGCAAATTTTTGATTTTATTCCAATGTGCACAAATCCAGATGAATGCTGTTTGTTTTTTTGGACTTGTATATCAGTTGTGTTTAAATGGAGTAACGCATATTTTCCCTGAAAATAGAATTAGTATGCCCTACATTACATTTTTGTTAAAATATCTGCCGTGTTATTTTTAACAATGAAAGTCGTAATTTGTAACAACAAAATCGTATTGTAATAAAAAGTTAATTTATTTAGTGTCTTCAACAACCCTTTTTTATTGGAGATTTATCTTATCTTGACATTTCATTTCAAACGTTTCCTGAAAAATATAGTTTGTTGTGAGCAAATGTTCCGTTGTTTTTCAAGCAAAAGATTTTATTTCCTTCACTGCAGATACATGCCTAAAAATAACCCGCAATATATTCACACCAGTTATTATATACACATTGTTTATTTCCAGGGGTACACCAAATTTGGCAATCCTCCCTTGAAAGTCAGAGAAATCAAAGAATCCTTCGAACCACCCACCCTTATCGTAGCGGCGCTTACCCAAATCAGTTTTTATATTTTAATGTTCCTCGGTTACCTCAGCCAGGCTTTGTTTCCGCCGAAAATTGCTAATGAGAAGCACAGGCAAGGCTATCCATCGTTGATGGATAGGTTTTCTGCTTTTTACAATAATTACGTGTATCGAAGAGTCAGAGATTGCTGGGACATACCGATTTGTAGTGTGCCAGGACATGAGGTCGTACTAAAAGACCGAGTGACTAAGGATAACGGATGGTCTTTTGAGTAAGTTACAGCTAAAAGAAAATTAAGAATGACATAAATAAGTTGAGGTACTGGTTGTATTGAAACTATAAAAAGAAAGCTTAGATTTTTAAAATGGAATAGAGTTTACATTCCTGGATTTCATTGGTAAAAGTAGAAAGACAAGTATTTCTTTGGTCATTTTAATGGTTAACTCTGCTCTGATCTTACAAAGTTGTACAAGAAAAGTTTGCAATATTGTCGATTCAATTTCAGAATATTTTTCGACCGTCTATAGCAATTCACAGTAGGTCTGTTCTAGTCAGCAGAAAATACTTTTAGTCACTCACACATTTGCCTCCTCGCTTATCATCCACGTTACTGTCAACAAACAAAATAACGCCTAGAAATCACACTTTTGTAGTAACATGTTTTTGTGTTTCGACTTTTTTGTTGGGATGTAAGCTCTCTCCAGTCAGTTAATAATCTACATAATATCAGATAATCAGATATATACATAATAATAATCAGATAATAATCTACAATCACATAGACAACTACTGTTTTTCCATAACAACGGCTTATACGGGGCATTCGCTACAGTACTTTTATGTACGTTATACACTAATGATCTTGAATTACAAGTTAATGAATTTGTCTGTATATTGAATAATACAATGAGACGTTTGTACCTCAACATATATGTTTCATGATCAATAATTGTACACGCCCACCCACGAGAAACCAACAGTGTAATTTAATGCTGGCAGTGTTGTAGTTACTTGTGTTCATTTTTTCAAATGTGTAAAGTACTATTATTATTATTATTATTATTATTATTATTATTATTATTATGATTTGAATTTTAGATTCACAGGCACAAAAAGTAAATGCCTGAACCTAGCTTCGTACAATTATTTAGGATTTGCAGAAGCGACGGGGCCATGTGCAGAAAATTCCATAGCTTCGATATATAAGTATGGAGTTAGTACTGGCGGTACGAGACAGCAGCATGGCACATGTGAACTCCATGATGAACTCGAACAACTAACTGCAACATTTTTAGGAGTCGAAGATGCCATAACTTTTGGAATGGGTAAATTTCTGATGGGTGATTTTGTAATGCTTTCTTCAAATAAGATTTTTCAAGGTTTTGCAACAAACGCGTTGAATATACCCACATTGTTGTCGCCTGGATGTTTGGTCATCAGTGATGAAAAGAACCATGCGAGTTTAATCCTCGGAATCAGGCTTCCGGGAGCTACGGTAAAAGTTTTTAAGCATAACGGTAATTAATTCACTAGAACAATCTGGAATAGTTAATAATGTTTATTCCTCTTCAGATGTCTATCACCTAGAAAAATTACTTAAAGAAGCTATATATTATGGTCAACCAGACCAGCCATCTGGCGTGTACAAACCTTGGAAAAAAATTGTTATAGTTGTAGAAGGTGTTTATTCTATGGAAGGCACCATAGTACGTTTGCCAGAGATGATCGCTCTAAAGAAAAAGTACAAAGCTTACCTATATCTCGATGAAGCACACAGTATAGGGGCAATGGGGAAACGGGGCAAGGGTGTCGTTGATTACTTTGGCTGTAATCCCAAAGACATAGATATCTTAATGGGGACATTCACCAAGAGCTTCGGATCAGCTGGAGGCTACATAGCTGGTTCAAAAGTGAGAGAACATATTAACAAAATTGCTTGTTTTACGAACAGGTTATTTCTTAACAACCTATATTCAGTTTGGATTTAATCATGAATAATCAACCATAAAAATTCAATAACTGTTAAATGACATCTTATCTTTTCTTTTTTAGGAATTCATTACTTTTCTCCGTGAAAACAGCTATGCCTCGAGATATGCGTGGGCAATGGCTCCCCCGCTGGCTGCACAAATCATATCAGTATTAAAAATTCTTATGGGACAAGATGGTACCAATGAGGGACAGAAAAGAATTCAAACCTTGGCAAGGAATACTCGCTATGTTCGGTTAAGGTTGGAGCAGATGGGCGTCATTATACATGGCAACGACGATTCACCAGTTGTGCCCATTCTTGTTTACCTGTATTCAAAAATAGCGTATGTATATATGTATATTTTAAAGGCAAATATCGAATTTTAGAATAATGTATTGTTGAGTTTTTTTGTAAAGGTCTTTACAGCTATCGACATCTATGTCTAGCAGATATACCACGTGCAAGATATTTTATCACACAGTGAACCATAGAGGGTGCAGGAAAGAAGCTGCGATTAATTACATTACAAAGAAGCAATGCATTGCAGAATTTTATGCTGCCCATTTCTCATTTGCAATTGTAGTTTATTCGATATTTTGTTCTGTTCTGTATATTTGTTTACTCGTTTGTAAAATTGTAAAGTGGATGACAAAATAATGTAAAAGAAAAGGTAGTGTGGTAAGTCGTAAAATGGGACATCTAATATTTTAATAAAAATATTTAATATTTAAACGTTGTCTCTTTCTAATGCGTTTGATTGAACGTTTGCAGCTTCTCTCGCGCACTCTCTATCGTTCGCTTTATGTATAATAAGATTTCTTACATATGGCATATTTAGCAAATCATGGCAATGCACATTTTTGCTTCTGGTAGTAGTTATAAATTTTAAGTAGCATTAAAAATTTGTGTTTTGATTTCAGGGCAATGGTAAGAAAATTAAGGGAGCAAAAAATCGCTACAGTAGGGGTCGGTTACCCAGCCACGCCCTTAACGCAGGGGAGGATTCGCATTTGCATATCAGCATCACACACCAAAGAGCAACTCGACCACGCTTTAGAAGTAATCGAAAAAGTGGCAGATGAGATAGGACTGAAGTATTCAAGGAAGCCACGCAATCTAACGCCTGTCGACTATCATAAAATCAAAACTTATCATGATTCATAGATATAAAAGAAGTTACTAGATAATGTTGCGCTTATGGAAAAGAAAACACCATAATAGTTTAAATTTTGTTGATGTTATAAATTTTATAAAAGGGCATGGAAGCTAGTTTCATTTATGCTGTATACGAGTAGATCAGATACTCAATTGATCTGACATTGGTTGGTCTTTGTTTTGATTCTTACTTTATGTAATAGAAAAGTGGCCTCAAAGTGAACTCATTGACGCTTATGTTCACTGCCTATAGATTAGCGGCGATTTTGCGAAGCCAGAATAATATAGTTCTCTCAGAGGCTGCTGATCCAGCTGGTTTATTTAAATTTGATAATGTAATACTGAATTCATTCTAAATTAGTATAACGATTGTATTCAAACAGGTATTTTATTCAGCTAATGAATAAAATAAAACTATTGAAATAAGTTCATATATACAGGAAGTATGTACGTTTTTTGATTTTTGGAATAAATTATTGATTTGTACTAACAAATGTTAACATCAACACATCTATTTTGAAACTGTTTTCCAAAGTTTACAAGCTATAAGAGTATTTTTCTGTGTATGAATTAGTTATTTTGTCAGATTTAGTTTTATTATGGAGAGTTACAAATGCTATGTTGCTTTCAGAATTTTACAAAGAAAAGTGATACTTATACAAATTTTTAATACAAAACTAAAAAAAAAACAGGTAGTAATTGCATGTTCAAAAGGACGCTTTGGCTTTGTACAAGACACTTTCAAGGCCCTTCAACTGTTATGGAAATTTAAATGTTCAGAAATATTAAACACTTCACAAAAGTTTAGGTTCAAACCTTTTCCATCCATTTGTCTGACAGTCAAAAGATTTCCACAAATACGACAAGATGGTTTTGGAACCATAATATTTTCTGCTTCATTAACCCTAATGAACTGTTAGTTTGAACTCCAACTGAGAGGTATTTTTTAAAGAATGTGAAAGCTATTATTGATCGAATTATTCACAATGTTCCAATTTACAGAGGTGTCTGTTCAGGAACCTTTCACATTACGAATGAAATAGTGATTGCAGTTTCTTTTCATATTAATGTATTCATAAATGAATCATTTTTCAATTTATGTAATATGAATACTATAAAGCGAAATATATTTTTTGATTCACACTAATTTACTAATAAATGTTTTTGTACATTCCTATCTTCTATAATTACATATTATTTATTACTTTATTTTTTTTATAGATTTTGTAGTGGATGTGTTCCGAATGTTTTTGATCATTTTTGTTAATCTTGATAAAGTAGCACATGTAGGAGAAATGTTTAGACTTATAGTTTAATAATTACTATTGAATCATAAGTAATATTTAGACATTCCTCTTACTTATTCTAAGTCGAGACATGTCAAATATTTGTTATACTTTGATCTCACCATGTATTATTTAACGTGTTTTGAACATTAAGAGCTATGTGTTACATTTCTTAAAAAGTTGTTTATATTTTCAATAGTCAAATAAATTATATTCTGAACAAAAAATTCTATAATCACCTCTTCCTAAAATTTAAAGTGCGATTACTTCTTACCAGAAAGGAGAAGATGAAGATTACTGGTAATCACCAATTAGAACGTGTGACATACATTGTTATATCACTATCCGATGTTTTATAATAAATGTTCAACTCTTCGATATATCTGATATACATTTATGGTTAAATTTAATTTACAACTTCATTTTAAAATTGTGTACATACAATTTGATGCTTATTTTAGGTTGCATATGCCCCAGGGGATGTCACCTTAAAGCCCACAATGTTTAAATCTGGAAGTTTTGTGTTCCATGTCAACGACTATGTGTCAATGTAAATGGCGGGAAATACTTCCTCACACCTATTACCTGATAACCTCCTGGCTGCTCCTGTTCTCCTGATACAAAATGTCAAATTTCACAAGCGATTTTCGCCGATTCAGAAGTTCGTATCCGCCTTAATTTTTCTGTTTAAAGTTACCATTAACTATGTTAGAGTGCTCCAAATGAAGTGAAACTTTATGAGAGTATTCAGCGGAGTTTCCTTTATACGCCTACCGAGTTTCATTTCATTGGCTCTTAAGATGACCGTTCCGGGAGCACTTGACATGCTCCGCTGACCGAAATCCGCCTTAATTTTTCTGTTTAAAGTTACCTTTAACAATGTTAGAGTGCTCCAAATGAAGTGAAACTTTATGAGAGTATTCAGCGAAGTTTCCTTTATACGCCTACCGAGTTTCATTTCATTGGCTCTTAAGATGACCGTTCCGGGAGCACTTGACATGCTCCGCTGACCGAAATCCGCCTTAATTTTTCTGTTTAAAGTTACCTTTAACAATGTTAGAGTGCTCCAAATGAAGTGAAACTTTATGAGAGTATTCAGCGAAGTTTCCTTTATACGCCTACCGAGTTTCATTTCATTGGCTCTTAAGATGACCGTTCCGGGAGCACTTGACATGCTCCGCTGACCGAAATCCGCCTTAATTTTTCTGTTTAAAGTTACCTTTAACAATGTTAGAGTGCTCCAAATGAAGTGAAACTTTATGAGAGTATTCAGCGGAGTTTCCTTTATACGCCTACCGAGTTTCATTTCATTGGCTCTTAAGATGACCGTTCCGGGAGCACTTGACATGCTCCGCTGACCGAAATCCGCCTTAATTTTTCTGTTTAAAGTTACCTTTAACAATGTTAGAGTGCTCCAAATGAAGTGAAACTTTATGAGAGTATTCAGCGGAGTTTCCTTTATACGCCTACCGAGTTTCATTTCATTGGCTCTTAAGATAACCGTTCCGGGAGCACTTGACATGCTCCGCTGACCGAAATCCGCCTTAATTTTTCTGTTTAAAGTTACCTTTAACAATGTTAGAGTGCTCCAAATGAAGTGAAACTTTATGAGAGTATTCAGCGAAGTTTCCTTTATACGCCTACCGAGTTTCATTTCATTGGCTCTTAAGATGACCGTTCCGGGAGCACTTGACATGCTCCGCTGACCGAAATCCGCCTTAATTTTTCTGTTTAAAGTTACCTTTAACAATGTTAGGGTGCTCCAAATGAAGTGAAACTTTATGAGAGTATTCAGCGGAGTTTCCTTTATACGCCTACCGAGTTTCATTTCATTGGCTCTTAAGATGACCGTTCCGGGAGCACTTGACATGCTCCGCTGACCGAAATCCGCCTTAATTTTTCTGTTTAAAGTTACCTTTAACAATGTTAGAGTGCTCCAAATGAAGTGAAACTTTATGAGAGTATTCAGCGGAGTTTCCTTTATACGCCTACCGAGTTTCATTTCATTGGCTCTTAAGATGACCGTTCCGGGAGCACTTGACATGCTCCGCTGACCGAAATCCGCCTTAATTTTTCTGTTTAAAGTTACCTTTAACAATGTTAGAGTGCTCCAAATGAAGTGAAACTTTATGAGAGTATTCAGCGGAGTTTCCTTTATACGCCTACCGAGTTTCATTTCATTGGCTCTTAAGATGACCGTTCCGGGAGCACTTGACATGCTCCGCTGACCGAAATCCGTCTTAATTTTTCTGTTTAAAGTTACCATTAACTATGTTAGAGAGCTCCAAATGAAGTGAAACTTTATGAGAGTATTCAGCGGAGTTTCCTTTATACGCCTACCGAGTTTCATTTCATTGGCTCTTAAGATGACCGTTCCGGGAGCACTTGACATGCTCCGCTGACCGAAATCCGCCTTAATTTTTCTGTTTAAAGTTACCTTTAACAATGTTAGAGTGCTCCAAATGAAGTGAAACTTTATGAGAGTATTCAGCGAAGTTTCCTTTATACGCCTACCGAGTTTCATTTCATTGGCTCTTAAGATGACCGTTCCGGGAGCACTTGACATGCTCCGCTGACCGAAATCCGCCTTAATTTTTCTGTTTAAAGTTACCTTTAACAATGTTAGAGTGCTCCAAATGAAGTGAAACTTTATGAGAGTATTCAGCGGAGTTTCCTTTATACGCCTACCGAGTTTCATTTCATTGGCTCTTAAGATGACCGTTCCGGGAGCACTTGACATGCTCCGCTGACCGAAATCCGCCTTAATTTTTCTGTTTAAAGTTACCTTTAACAATGTTAGAGTGCTCCAAATGAAGTGAAACTTTATGAGAGTATTCAGCGGAGTTTCCTTTATACGCCTACCGAGTTTCATTTCATTGGCTCTTAAGATGACCGTTCCGGGAGCACTTGACATGCTCCGCTGACCGAAATCCGTCTTAATTTTTCTGTTTAAAGTTACCATTAACTATGTTAGAGAGCTCCAAATGAAGTGAAACTTTATGAGAGTATTCAGCGGAGTTTCCTTTATACGCCTACCGAGTTTCATTTCATTGGCTCTTAAGATGACCGTTCCGGGAGCACTTGACATGCTCCGCTGACCGAAATCCGCCTTAATTTTTCTGTTTAAAGTTACCTTTAACAATGTTAGAGTGCTCCAAATGAAGTGAAACTTTATGAGAGTATTCAGCGGAGTTTCCTTTATACGCCTACCGAGTTTCATTTCATTGGCTCTTAAGATGACCGTTCCGGGAGCACTTGACATGCTCCGCTGACCGAAATCCGCCTTAATTTTTCTGTTTAAAGTTACCTTTAACAATGTTAGAGTGCTCCAAATGAAGTGAAACTTTATGAGAGTATTCAGCGGAGTTTCCTTTATACGCCTACCGAGTTTCATTTCATTGGCTCTTAAGATGACCGTTCCGGGAGCACTTGACATGCTCCGCTGACCGAAATCCGTCTTAATTTTTCTGTTTAAAGTTACCATTAACTATGTTAGAGAGCTCCAAATGAAGTGAAACTTTATGAGAGTATTCAGCGGAGTTTCCTTTATACGCCTACCGAGTTTCATTTCATTGGCTCTTAAGATGACCGTTCCGGGAGCACTTGACATGCTCCGCTGACCGAAATCCGCCTTAATTTTTCTGTTTAAAGTTACCTTTAACAATGTTAGAGTGCTCCAAATGAAGTGAAACTTTATGAGAGTATTCAGCGGAGTTTCCTTTATACGCCTACCGAGTTTCATTTCATTGGCTCTTAAGATGACCGTTCCGGGAGCACTTGACATGCTCCGCTGACCGAAATCCGTCTTAATTTTTCTGTTTAAAGTTACCATTAACTATGTTAGAGAGCTCCAAATGAAGTGAAACTTTATGAGAGTATTCAGCGGAGTTTCCTTTATACGCCTACCGAGTTTCATTTCATTGGCTCTTAAGATGACCGTTCCGGGAGCACTTGACATGCTCCGCTGACCGAAATCCGCCTTAATTTTTCTGTTTAAAGTTACCTTTAACAATGTTAGAGTGCTCCAAATGAAGTGAAACTTTATGAGAGTATTCAGCGGAGTTTCCTTTATACGCCTACCGAGTTTCATTTCATTGGCTCTTAAGATGACCGTTCCGGGAGCACTTGACATGCTCCGCTGACCGAAATCCGCCTTAATTTTTCTGTTTAAAGTTACCTTTAACAATGTTAGAGTGCTCCAAATGAAGTGAAACTTTATGAGAGTATTCAGCGGAGTTTCCTTTATACGCCTACCGAGTTTCATTTCATTGGCTCTTAAGATGACCGTTCCGGGAGCACTTGACATGCTCCGCTGACCGAAATCCGCCTTAATTTTTCTGTTTAAAGTTACCTTTAACAATGTTAGAGTGCTCCAAATGAAGTGAAACTTTATGAGAGTATTCAGCGGAGTTTCCTTTATACGCCTACCGAGTTTCATTTCATTGGCTCTTAAGATGACCGTTCCGGGAGCACTTGACATGCTCCGCTGACCGAAATCCGTCTTAATTTTTCTGTTTAAAGTTACCATTAACTATGTTAGAGAGCTCCAAATGAAGTGAAACTTTATGAGAGTATTCAGCGGAGTTTCCTTTATACGCCTACCGAGTTTCATTTCATTGGCTCTTAAGATGACCGTTCCGGGAGCACTTGACATGCTCCGCTGACCGAAATCCGTCTTAATTTTTCTGTTTAAAGTTACCATTAACTATGTTAGAGAGCTCCAAATGAAGTGAAACTTTATGAGAGTATTCAGCGGAGTTTCCTTTATACGCCTACCGAGTTTCATTTCATTGGCTCTTAAGATGACCGTTCCGGGAGCACTTGACATGCTCCGCTGACCGAAATCCGCCTTAATTTTTCTGTTTAAAGTTACCTTTAACAATGTTAGAGTGCTCCAAATGAAGTGAAACTTTATGAGAGTATTCAGCGGAGTTTCCTTTATACGCCTACCGAGTTTCATTTCATTGGCTCTTAAGATGACCGTTCCGGGAGCACTTGACATGCTCCGCTGACCGAAATCCGCCTTAATTTTTCTGTTTAAAGTTACCTTTAACAATGTTAGAGTGCTCCAAATGAAGTGAAACTTTATGAGAGTATTCAGCGGAGTTTCCTTTATACGCCTACCGAGTTTCATTTCATTGGCTCTTAAGATGACCGTTCCGGGAGCACTTGACATGCTCCGCTGACCGAAATCCGTCTTAATTTTTCTGTTTAAAGTTACCATTAACTATGTTAGAGAGCTCCAAATGAAGTGAAACTTTATGAGAGTATTCAGCGGAGTTTCCTTTATACGCCTACCGAGTTTCATTTCATTGGCTCTTAAGATGACCGTTCCGGGAGCACTTGACATGCTCCGCTGACCGAAATCCGCCTTAATTTTTCTGTTTAAAGTTACCTTTAACAATGTTAGAGTGCTCCAAATGAAGTGAAACTTTATGAGAGTATTCAGCGGAGTTTCCTTTATACGCCTACCGAGTTTCATTTCATTGGCTCTTAAGATGACCGTTCCGGGAGCACTTGACATGCTCCGCTGACCGAAATCCGCCTTAATTTTTCTGTTTAAAGTTACCTTTAACAATGTTAGAGTGCTCCAAATGAAGTGAAACTTTATGAGAGTATTCAGCGGAGTTTCCTTTATACGCCTACCGAGTTTCATTTCATTGGCTCTTAAGATGACCGTTCCGGGAGCACTTGACATGCTCCGCTGACCGAAATCCGCCTTAATTTTTCTGTTTAAAGTTACCTTTAACAATGTTAGAGTGCTCCAAATGAAGTGAAACTTTATGAGAGTATTCAGCGGAGTTTCCTTTATACGCCTACCGAGTTTCATTTCATTGGCTCTTAAGATGACCGTTCCGGGAGCACTTGACATGCTCCGCTGACCGAAATCCGCCTTAATTTTTCTGTTTAAAGTTACCTTTAACAATGTTAGAGTGCTCCAAATGAAGTGAAACTTTATGAGAGTATTCAGCGGAGTTTCCTTTATACGCCTACCGAGTTTCATTTCATTGGCTCTTAAGATGACCGTTCCGGGAGCACTTGACATGCTCCGCTGACCGAAATCCGCCTTAATTTTTCTGTTTAAAGTTACCTTTAACAATGTTAGAGTGCTCCAAATGAAGTGAAACTTTATGAGAGTATTCAGCGAAGTTTCCTTTATACGCCTACCGAGTTTCATTTCATTGGCTCTTAAGATGACCGTTCCGGGAGCACTTGACATGCTCCGCTGACCGAAATCCGCCTTAATTTTTCTGTTTAAAGTTACCTTTAACAATGTTAGGGTGCTCCAAATGAAGTGAAACTTTATGAGAGTATTCAGCGGAGTTTCCTTTATACGCCTACCGAGTTTCATTTCATTGGCTCTTAAGATGACCGTTCCGGGAGCACTTGACATGCTCCGCTGACCGAAATCCGCCTTAATTTTTCTGTTTAAAGTTACCTTTAACAATGTTAGAGTGCTCCAAATGAAGTGAAACTTTATGAGAGTATTCAGCGGAGTTTCCTTTATACGCCTACCGAGTTTCATTTCATTGGCTCTTAAGATGACCGTTCCGGGAGCACTTGACATGCTCCGCTGACCGAAATCCGCCTTAATTTTTCTGTTTAAAGTTACCTTTAACAATGTTAGAGTGCTCCAAATGAAGTGAAACTTTATGAGAGTATTCAGCGGAGTTTCCTTTATACGCCTACCGAGTTTCATTTCATTGGCTCTTAAGATGACCGTTCCGGGAGCACTTGACATGCTCCGCTGACCGAAATCCGTCTTAATTTTTCTGTTTAAAGTTACCATTAACTATGTTAGAGAGCTCCAAATGAAGTGAAACTTTATGAGAGTATTCAGCGGAGTTTCCTTTATACGCCTACCGAGTTTCATTTCATTGGCTCTTAAGATGACCGTTCCGGGAGCACTTGACATGCTCCGCTGACCGAAATCCGCCTTAATTTTTCTGTTTAAAGTTACCTTTAACAATGTTAGAGTGCTCCAAATGAAGTGAAACTTTATGAGAGTATTCAGCGAAGTTTCCTTTATACGCCTACCGAGTTTCATTTCATTGGCTCTTAAGATGACCGTTCCGGGAGCACTTGACATGCTCCGCTGACCGAAATCCGCCTTAATTTTTCTGTTTAAAGTTACCTTTAACAATGTTAGAGTGCTCCAAATGAAGTGAAACTTTATGAGAGTATTCAGCGGAGTTTCCTTTATACGCCTACCGAGTTTCATTTCATTGGCTCTTAAGATGACCGTTCCGGGAGCACTTGACATGCTCCGCTGACCGAAATCCGCCTTAATTTTTCTGTTTAAAGTTACCTTTAACAATGTTAGAGTGCTCCAAATGAAGTGAAACTTTATGAGAGTATTCAGCGGAGTTTCCTTTATACGCCTACCGAGTTTCATTTCATTGGCTCTTAAGATGACCGTTCCGGGAGCACTTGACATGCTCCGCTGACCGAAATCCGTCTTAATTTTTCTGTTTAAAGTTACCATTAACTATGTTAGAGAGCTCCAAATGAAGTGAAACTTTATGAGAGTATTCAGCGGAGTTTCCTTTATACGCCTACCGAGTTTCATTTCATTGGCTCTTAAGATGACCGTTCCGGGAGCACTTGACATGCTCCGCTGACCGAAATCCGCCTTAATTTTTCTGTTTAAAGTTACCTTTAACAATGTTAGAGTGCTCCAAATGAAGTGAAACTTTATGAGAGTATTCAGCGGAGTTTCCTTTATACGCCTACCGAGTTTCATTTCATTGGCTCTTAAGATGACCGTTCCGGGAGCACTTGACATGCTCCGCTGACCGAAATCCGCCTTAATTTTTCTGTTTAAAGTTACCTTTAACAATGTTAGAGTGCTCCAAATGAAGTGAAACTTTATGAGAGTATTCAGCGGAGTTTCCTTTATACGCCTACCGAGTTTCATTTCATTGGCTCTTAAGATGACCGTTCCGGGAGCACTTGACATGCTCCGCTGACCGAAATCCGTCTTAATTTTTCTGTTTAAAGTTACCATTAACTATGTTAGAGAGCTCCAAATGAAGTGAAACTTTATGAGAGTATTCAGCGGAGTTTCCTTTATACGCCTACCGAGTTTCATTTCATTGGCTCTTAAGATGACCGTTCCGGGAGCACTTGACATGCTCCGCTGACCGAAATCCGCCTTAATTTTTCTGTTTAAAGTTACCTTTAACAATGTTAGAGTGCTCCAAATGAAGTGAAACTTTATGAGAGTATTCAGCGGAGTTTCCTTTATACGCCTACCGAGTTTCATTTCATTGGCTCTTAAGATGACCGTTCCGGGAGCACTTGACATGCTCCGCTGACCGAAATCCGTCTTAATTTTTCTGTTTAAAGTTACCATTAACTATGTTAGAGAGCTCCAAATGAAGTGAAACTTTATGAGAGTATTCAGCGGAGTTTCCTTTATACGCCTACCGAGTTTCATTTCATTGGCTCTTAAGATGACCGTTCCGGGAGCACTTGACATGCTCCGCTGACCGAAATCCGCCTTAATTTTTCTGTTTAAAGTTACCTTTAACAATGTTAGAGTGCTCCAAATGAAGTGAAACTTTATGAGAGTATTCAGCGGAGTTTCCTTTATACGCCTACCGAGTTTCATTTCATTGGCTCTTAAGATGACCGTTCCGGGAGCACTTGACATGCTCCGCTGACCGAAATCCGCCTTAATTTTTCTGTTTAAAGTTACCTTTAACAATGTTAGAGTGCTCCAAATGAAGTGAAACTTTATGAGAGTATTCAGCGGAGTTTCCTTTATACGCCTACCGAGTTTCATTTCATTGGCTCTTAAGATGACCGTTCCGGGAGCACTTGACATGCTCCGCTGACCGAAATCCGCCTTAATTTTTCTGTTTAAAGTTACCTTTAACAATGTTAGAGTGCTCCAAATGAAGTGAAACTTTATGAGAGTATTCAGCGGAGTTTCCTTTATACGCCTACCGAGTTTCATTTCATTGGCTCTTAAGATGACCGTTCCGGGAGCACTTGACATGCTCCGCTGACCGAAATCCGTCTTAATTTTTCTGTTTAAAGTTACCATTAACTATGTTAGAGAGCTCCAAATGAAGTGAAACTTTATGAGAGTATTCAGCGGAGTTTCCTTTATACGCCTACCGAGTTTCATTTCATTGGCTCTTAAGATGACCGTTCCGGGAGCACTTGACATGCTCCGCTGACCGAAATCCGTCTTAATTTTTCTGTTTAAAGTTACCATTAACTATGTTAGAGAGCTCCAAATGAAGTGAAACTTTATGAGAGTATTCAGCGGAGTTTCCTTTATACGCCTACCGAGTTTCATTTCATTGGCTCTTAAGATGACCGTTCCGGGAGCACTTGACATGCTCCGCTGACCGAAATCCGCCTTAATTTTTCTGTTTAAAGTTACCTTTAACAATGTTAGAGTGCTCCAAATGAAGTGAAACTTTATGAGAGTATTCAGCGGAGTTTCCTTTATACGCCTACCGAGTTTCATTTCATTGGCTCTTAAGATGACCGTTCCGGGAGCACTTGACATGCTCCGCTGACCGAAATCCGCCTTAATTTTTCTGTTTAAAGTTACCTTTAACAATGTTAGAGTGCTCCAAATGAAGTGAAACTTTATGAGAGTATTCAGCGGAGTTTCCTTTATACGCCTACCGAGTTTCATTTCATTGGCTCTTAAGATGACCGTTCCGGGAGCACTTGACATGCTCCGCTGACCGAAATCCGTCTTAATTTTTCTGTTTAAAGTTACCATTAACTATGTTAGAGAGCTCCAAATGAAGTGAAACTTTATGAGAGTATTCAGCGGAGTTTCCTTTATACGCCTACCGAGTTTCATTTCATTGGCTCTTAAGATGACCGTTCCGGGAGCACTTGACATGCTCCGCTGACCGAAATCCGCCTTAATTTTTCTGTTTAAAGTTACCTTTAACAATGTTAGAGTGCTCCAAATGAAGTGAAACTTTATGAGAGTATTCAGCGGAGTTTCCTTTATACGCCTACCGAGTTTCATTTCATTGGCTCTTAAGATGACCGTTCCGGGAGCACTTGACATGCTCCGCTGACCGAAATCCGCCTTAATTTTTCTGTTTAAAGTTACCTTTAACAATGTTAGAGTGCTCCAAATGAAGTGAAACTTTATGAGAGTATTCAGCGGAGTTTCCTTTATACGCCTACCGAGTTTCATTTCATTGGCTCTTAAGATGACCGTTCCGGGAGCACTTGACATGCTCCGCTGACCGAAATCCGCCTTAATTTTTCTGTTTAAAGTTACCTTTAACAATGTTAGAGTGCTCCAAATGAAGTGAAACTTTATGAGAGTATTCAGCGGAGTTTCCTTTATACGCCTACCGAGTTTCATTTCATTGGCTCTTAAGATGACCGTTCCGGGAGCACTTGACATGCTCCGCTGACCGAAATCCGCCTTAATTTTTCTGTTTAAAGTTACCTTTAACAATGTTAGAGTGCTCCAAATGAAGTGAAACTTTATGAGAGTATTCAGCGGAGTTTCCTTTATACGCCTACCGAGTTTCATTTCATTGGCTCTTAAGATGACCGTTCCGGGAGCACTTGACATGCTCCGCTGACCGAAATCCGTCTTAATTTTTCTGTTTAAAGTTACCATTAACTATGTTAGAGAGCTCCAAATGAAGTGAAACTTTATGAGAGTATTCAGCGGAGTTTCCTTTATACGCCTACCGAGTTTCATTTCATTGGCTCTTAAGATGACCGTTCCGGGAGCACTTGACATGCTCCGCTGACCGAAATCCGCCTTAATTTTTCTGTTTAAAGTTACCTTTAACAATGTTAGAGTGCTCCAAATGAAGTGAAACTTTATGAGAGTATTCAGCGGAGTTTCCTTTATACGCCTACCGAGTTTCATTTCATTGGCTCTTAAGATGACCGTTCCGGGAGCACTTGACATGCTCCGCTGACCGAAATCCGCCTTAATTTTTCTGTTTAAAGTTACCTTTAACAATGTTAGAGTGCTCCAAATGAAGTGAAACTTTATGAGAGTATTCAGCGGAGTTTCCTTTATACGCCTACCGAGTTTCATTTCATTGGCTCTTAAGATGACCGTTCCGGGAGCACTTGACATGCTCCGCTGACCGAAATCCGTCTTAATTTTTCTGTTTAAAGTTACCATTAACTATGTTAGAGAGCTCCAAATGAAGTGAAACTTTATGAGAGTATTCAGCGGAGTTTCCTTTATACGCCTACCGAGTTTCATTTCATTGGCTCTTAAGATGACCGTTCCGGGAGCACTTGACATGCTCCGCTGACCGAAATCCGCCTTAATTTTTCTGTTTAAAGTTACCTTTAACAATGTTAGAGTGCTCCAAATGAAGTGAAACTTTATGAGAGTATTCAGCGGAGTTTCCTTTATACGCCTACCGAGTTTCATTTCATTGGCTCTTAAGATGACCGTTCCGGGAGCACTTGACATGCTCCGCTGACCGAAATCCGTCTTAATTTTTCTGTTTAAAGTTACCATTAACTATGTTAGAGAGCTCCAAATGAAGTGAAACTTTATGAGAGTATTCAGCGGAGTTTCCTTTATACGCCTACCGAGTTTCATTTCATTGGCTCTTAAGATGACCGTTCCGGGAGCACTTGACATGCTCCGCTGACCGAAATCCGCCTTAATTTTTCTGTTTAAAGTTACCTTTAACAATGTTAGAGTGCTCCAAATGAAGTGAAACTTTATGAGAGTATTCAGCGGAGTTTCCTTTATACGCCTACCGAGTTTCATTTCATTGGCTCTTAAGATGACCGTTCCGGGAGCACTTGACATGCTCCGCTGACCGAAATCCGCCTTAATTTTTCTGTTTAAAGTTACCTTTAACAATGTTAGAGTGCTCCAAATGAAGTGAAACTTTATGAGAGTATTCAGCGGAGTTTCCTTTATACGCCTACCGAGTTTCATTTCATTGGCTCTTAAGATGACCGTTCCGGGAGCACTTGACATGCTCCGCTGACCGAAATCCGCCTTAATTTTTCTGTTTAAAGTTACCTTTAACAATGTTAGAGTGCTCCAAATGAAGTGAAACTTTATGAGAGTATTCAGCGGAGTTTCCTTTATACGCCTACCGAGTTTCATTTCATTGGCTCTTAAGATGACCGTTCCGGGAGCACTTGACATGCTCCGCTGACCGAAATCCGTCTTAATTTTTCTGTTTAAAGTTACCATTAACTATGTTAGAGAGCTCCAAATGAAGTGAAACTTTATGAGAGTATTCAGCGGAGTTTCCTTTATACGCCTACCGAGTTTCATTTCATTGGCTCTTAAGATGACCGTTCCGGGAGCACTTGACATGCTCCGCTGACCGAAATCCGCCTTAATTTTTCTGTTTAAAGTTACCTTTAACAATGTTAGAGTGCTCCAAATGAAGTGAAACTTTATGAGAGTATTCAGCGGAGTTTCCTTTATACGCCTACCGAGTTTCATTTCATTGGCTCTTAAGATGACCGTTCCGGGAGCACTTGACATGCTCCGCTGACCGAAATCCGTCTTAATTTTTCTGTTTAAAGTTACCATTAACTATGTTAGAGAGCTCCAAATGAAGTGAAACTTTATGAGAGTATTCAGCGGAGTTTCCTTTATACGCCTACCGAGTTTCATTTCATTGGCTCTTAAGATGACCGTTCCGGGAGCACTTGACATGCTCCGCTGACCGAAATCCGCCTTAATTTTTCTGTTTAAAGTTACCTTTAACAATGTTAGAGTGCTCCAAATGAAGTGAAACTTTATGAGAGTATTCAGCGGAGTTTCCTTTATACGCCTACCGAGTTTCATTTCATTGGCTCTTAAGATGACCGTTCCGGGAGCACTTGACATGCTCCGCTGACCGAAATCCGCCTTAATTTTTCTGTTTAAAGTTACCTTTAACAATGTTAGAGTGCTCCAAATGAAGTGAAACTTTATGAGAGTATTCAGCGGAGTTTCCTTTATACGCCTACCGAGTTTCATTTCATTGGCTCTTAAGATGACCGTTCCGGGAGCACTTGACATGCTCCGCTGACCGAAATCCGCCTTAATTTTTCTGTTTAAAGTTACCTTTAACAATGTTAGAGTGCTCCAAATGAAGTGAAACTTTATGAGAGTATTCAGCGGAGTTTCCTTTATACGCCTACCGAGTTTCATTTCATTGGCTCTTAAGATGACCGTTCCGGGAGCACTTGACATGCTCCGCTGACCGAAATCCGTCTTAATTTTTCTGTTTAAAGTTACCATTAACTATGTTAGAGAGCTCCAAATGAAGTGAAACTTTATGAGAGTATTCAGCGGAGTTTCCTTTATACGCCTACCGAGTTTCATTTCATTGGCTCTTAAGATGACCGTTCCGGGAGCACTTGACATGCTCCGCTGACCGAAATCCGCCTTAATTTTTCTGTTTAAAGTTACCTTTAACAATGTTAGAGTGCTCCAAATGAAGTGAAACTTTATGAGAGTATTCAGCGGAGTTTCCTTTATACGCCTACCGAGTTTCATTTCATTGGCTCTTAAGATGACCGTTCCGGGAGCACTTGACATGCTCCGCTGACCGAAATCCGCCTTAATTTTTCTGTTTAAAGTTACCTTTAACAATGTTAGAGTGCTCCAAATGAAGTGAAACTTTATGAGAGTATTCAGCGGAGTTTCCTTTATACGCCTACCGAGTTTCATTTCATTGGCTCTTAAGATGACCGTTCCGGGAGCACTTGACATGCTCCGCTGACCGAAATCCGCCTTAATTTTTCTGTTTAAAGTTACCTTTAACAATGTTAGAGTGCTCCAAATGAAGTGAAACTTTATGAGAGTATTCAGCGGAGTTTCCTTTATACGCCTACCGAGTTTCATTTCATTGGCTCTTAAGATGACCGTTCCGGGAGCACTTGACATGCTCCGCTGACCGAAATCCGTCTTAATTTTTCTGTTTAAAGTTACCATTAACTATGTTAGAGAGCTCCAAATGAAGTGAAACTTTATGAGAGTATTCAGCGGAGTTTCCTTTATACGCCTACCGAGTTTCATTTCATTGGCTCTTAAGATGACCGTTCCGGGAGCACTTGACATGCTCCGCTGACCGAAATCCGCCTTAATTTTTCTGTTTAAAGTTACCTTTAACAATGTTAGAGTGCTCCAAATGAAGTGAAACTTTATGAGAGTATTCAGCGGAGTTTCCTTTATACGCCTACCGAGTTTCATTTCATTGGCTCTTAAGATGACCGTTCCGGGAGCACTTGACATGCTCCGCTGACCGAAATCCGCCTTAATTTTTCTGTTTAAAGTTACCTTTAACAATGTTAGAGTGCTCCAAATGAAGTGAAACTTTATGAGAGTATTCAGCGGAGTTTCCTTTATACGCCTACCGAGTTTCATTTCATTGGCTCTTAAGATGACCGTTCCGGGAGCACTTGACATGCTCCGCTGACCGAAATCCGTCTTAATTTTTCTGTTTAAAGTTACCATTAACTATGTTAGAGAGCTCCAAATGAAGTGAAACTTTATGAGAGTATTCAGCGGAGTTTCCTTTATACGCCTACCGAGTTTCATTTCATTGGCTCTTAAGATGACCGTTCCGGGAGCACTTGACATGCTCCGCTGACCGAAATCCGCCTTAATTTTTCTGTTTAAAGTTACCTTTAACAATGTTAGAGTGCTCCAAATGAAGTGAAACTTTATGAGAGTATTCAGCGGAGTTTCCTTTATACGCCTACCGAGTTTCATTTCATTGGCTCTTAAGATGACCGTTCCGGGAGCACTTGACATGCTCCGCTGACCGAAATCCGTCTTAATTTTTCTGTTTAAAGTTACCATTAACTATGTTAGAGAGCTCCAAATGAAGTGAAACTTTATGAGAGTATTCAGCGGAGTTTCCTTTATACGCCTACCGAGTTTCATTTCATTGGCTCTTAAGATGACCGTTCCGGGAGCACTTGACATGCTCCGCTGACCGAAATCCGCCTTAATTTTTCTGTTTAAAGTTACCTTTAACAATGTTAGAGTGCTCCAAATGAAGTGAAACTTTATGAGAGTATTCAGCGGAGTTTCCTTTATACGCCTACCGAGTTTCATTTCATTGGCTCTTAAGATGACCGTTCCGGGAGCACTTGACATGCTCCGCTGACCGAAATCCGCCTTAATTTTTCTGTTTAAAGTTACCTTTAACAATGTTAGAGTGCTCCAAATGAAGTGAAACTTTATGAGAGTATTCAGCGGAGTTTCCTTTATACGCCTACCGAGTTTCATTTCATTGGCTCTTAAGATGACCGTTCCGGGAGCACTTGACATGCTCCGCTGACCGAAATCCGCCTTAATTTTTCTGTTTAAAGTTACCTTTAACAATGTTAGAGTGCTCCAAATGAAGTGAAACTTTATGAGAGTATTCAGCGGAGTTTCCTTTATACGCCTACCGAGTTTCATTTCATTGGCTCTTAAGATGACCGTTCCGGGAGCACTTGACATGCTCCGCTGACCGAAATCCGTCTTAATTTTTCTGTTTAAAGTTACCATTAACTATGTTAGAGAGCTCCAAATGAAGTGAAACTTTATGAGAGTATTCAGCGGAGTTTCCTTTATACGCCTACCGAGTTTCATTTCATTGGCTCTTAAGATGACCGTTCCGGGAGCACTTGACATGCTCCGCTGACCGAAATCCGCCTTAATTTTTCTGTTTAAAGTTACCTTTAACAATGTTAGAGTGCTCCAAATGAAGTGAAACTTTATGAGAGTATTCAGCGGAGTTTCCTTTATACGCCTACCGAGTTTCATTTCATTGGCTCTTAAGATGACCGTTCCGGGAGCACTTGACATGCTCCGCTGACCGAAATCCGCCTTAATTTTTCTGTTTAAAGTTACCTTTAACAATGTTAGAGTGCTCCAAATGAAGTGAAACTTTATGAGAGTATTCAGCGGAGTTTCCTTTATACGCCTACCGAGTTTCATTTCATTGGCTCTTAAGATGACCGTTCCGGGAGCACTTGACATGCTCCGCTGACCGAAATCCGCCTTAATTTTTCTGTTTAAAGTTACCTTTAACAATGTTAGAGTGCTCCAAATGAAGTGAAACTTTATGAGAGTATTCAGCGGAGTTTCCTTTATACGCCTACCGAGTTTCATTTCATTGGCTCTTAAGATGACCGTTCCGGGAGCACTTGACATGCTCCGCTGACCGAAATCCGCCTTAATTTTTCTGTTTAAAGTTACCTTTAACAATGTTAGAGTGCTCCAAATGAAGTGAAACTTTATGAGAGTATTCAGCGGAGTTTCCTTTATACGCCTACCGAGTTTCATTTCATTGGCTCTTAAGATGACCGTTCCGGGAGCACTTGACATGCTCCGCTGACCGAAATCCGTCTTAATTTTTCTGTTTAAAGTTACCATTAACTATGTTAGAGAGCTCCAAATGAAGTGAAACTTTATGAGAGTATTCAGCGGAGTTTCCTTTATACGCCTACCGAGTTTCATTTCATTGGCTCTTAAGATGACCGTTCCGGGAGCACTTGACATGCTCCGCTGACCGAAATCCGCCTTAATTTTTCTGTTTAAAGTTACCTTTAACAATGTTAGAGTGCTCCAAATGAAGTGAAACTTTATGAGAGTATTCAGCGGAGTTTCCTTTATACGCCTACCGAGTTTCATTTCATTGGCTCTTAAGATGACCGTTCCGGGAGCACTTGACATGCTCCGCTGACCGAAATCCGCCTTAATTTTTCTGTTTAAAGTTACCTTTAACAATGTTAGAGTGCTCCAAATGAAGTGAAACTTTATGAGAGTATTCAGCGGAGTTTCCTTTATACGCCTACCGAGTTTCATTTCATTGGCTCTTAAGATGACCGTTCCGGGAGCACTTGACATGCTCCGCTGACCGAAATCCGTCTTAATTTTTCTGTTTAAAGTTACCATTAACTATGTTAGAGAGCTCCAAATGAAGTGAAACTTTATGAGAGTATTCAGCGGAGTTTCCTTTATACGCCTACCGAGTTTCATTTCATTGGCTCTTAAGATGACCGTTCCGGGAGCACTTGACATGCTCCGCTGACCGAAATCCGCCTTAATTTTTCTGTTTAAAGTTACCTTTAACAATGTTAGAGTGCTCCAAATGAAGTGAAACTTTATGAGAGTATTCAGCGGAGTTTCCTTTATACGCCTACCGAGTTTCATTTCATTGGCTCTTAAGATGACCGTTCCGGGAGCACTTGACATGCTCCGCTGACCGAAATCCGTCTTAATTTTTCTGTTTAAAGTTACCATTAACTATGTTAGAGAGCTCCAAATGAAGTGAAACTTTATGAGAGTATTCAGCGGAGTTTCCTTTATACGCCTACCGAGTTTCATTTCATTGGCTCTTAAGATGACCGTTCCGGGAGCACTTGACATGCTCCGCTGACCGAAATCCGCCTTAATTTTTCTGTTTAAAGTTACCTTTAACAATGTTAGAGTGCTCCAAATGAAGTGAAACTTTATGAGAGTATTCAGCGGAGTTTCCTTTATACGCCTACCGAGTTTCATTTCATTGGCTCTTAAGATGACCGTTCCGGGAGCACTTGACATGCTCCGCTGACCGAAATCCGTCTTAATTTTTCTGTTTAAAGTTACCATTAACTATGTTAGAGAGCTCCAAATGAAGTGAAACTTTATGAGAGTATTCAGCGGAGTTTCCTTTATACGCCTACCGAGTTTCATTTCATTGGCTCTTAAGATGACCGTTCCGGGAGCACTTGACATGCTCCGCTGACCGAAATCCGCCTTAATTTTTCTGTTTAAAGTTACCTTTAACAATGTTAGAGTGCTCCAAATGAAGTGAAACTTTATGAGAGTATTCAGCGGAGTTTCCTTTATACGCCTACCGAGTTTCATTTCATTGGCTCTTAAGATGACCGTTCCGGGAGCACTTGACATGCTCCGCTGACCGAAATCCGCCTTAATTTTTCTGTTTAAAGTTACCTTTAACAATGTTAGAGTGCTCCAAATGAAGTGAAACTTTATGAGAGTATTCAGCGGAGTTTCCTTTATACGCCTACCGAGTTTCATTTCATTGGCTCTTAAGATGACCGTTCCGGGAGCACTTGACATGCTCCGCTGACCGAAATCCGTCTTAATTTTTCTGTTTAAAGTTACCATTAACTATGTTAGAGAGCTCCAAATGAAGTGAAACTTTATGAGAGTATTCAGCGGAGTTTCCTTTATACGCCTACCGAGTTTCATTTCATTGGCTCTTAAGATGACCGTTCCGGGAGCACTTGACATGCTCCGCTGACCGAAATCCGTCTTAATTTTTCTGTTTAAAGTTACCATTAACTATGTTAGAGAGCTCCAAATGAAGTGAAACTTTATGAGAGTATTCAGCGGAGTTTCCTTTATACGCCTACCGAGTTTCATTTCATTGGCTCTTAAGATGACCGTTCCGGGAGCACTTGACATGCTCCGCTGACCGAAATCCGCCTTAATTTTTCTGTTTAAAGTTACCTTTAACAATGTTAGAGTGCTCCAAATGAAGTGAAACTTTATGAGAGTATTCAGCGGAGTTTCCTTTATACGCCTACCGAGTTTCATTTCATTGGCTCTTAAGATGACCGTTCCGGGAGCACTTGACATGCTCCGCTGACCGAAATCCGTCTTAATTTTTCTGTTTAAAGTTACCTTTAACAATGTTAGAGTGCTCCAAATGAAGTGAAACTTTATGAGAGTATTCAGCGGAGTTTCCTTTATACGCCTACCGAGTTTCATTTCATTGGCTCTTAAGATGACCGTTCCGGGAGCACTTGACATGCTCCGCTGACCGAAATCCGCCTTAATTTTTCTGTTTAAAGTTACCTTTAACAATGTTAGAGTGCTCCAAATGAAGTGAAACTTTATGAGAGTATTCAGCGGAGTTTCCTTTATACGCCTACCGAGTTTCATTTCATTGGCTCTTAAGATGACCGTTCCGGGAGCACTTGACATGCTCCGCTGACCGAAATCCGTCTTAATTTTTCTGTTTAAAGTTACCATTAACTATGTTAGAGAGCTCCAAATGAAGTGAAACTTTATGAGAGTATTCAGCGGAGTTTCCTTTATACGCCTACCGAGTTTCATTTCATTGGCTCTTAAGATGACCGTTCCGGGAGCACTTGACATGCTCCGCTGACCGAAATCCGCCTTAATTTTTCTGTTTAAAGTTACCTTTAACAATGTTAGAGTGCTCCAAATGAAGTGAAACTTTATGAGAGTATTCAGCGGAGTTTCCTTTATACGCCTACCGAGTTTCATTTCATTGGCTCTTAAGATGACCGTTCCGGGAGCACTTGACATGCTCCGCTGACCGAAATCCGCCTTAATTTTTCTGTTTAAAGTTACCTTTAACAATGTTAGAGTGCTCCAAATGAAGTGAAACTTTATGAGAGTATTCAGCGGAGTTTCCTTTATACGCCTACCGAGTTTCATTTCATTGGCTCTTAAGGTGACCGTTCCGGGAGCACTTGACATGCTCCGCTGACCGAAATCCGTCTTAATTTTTCTGTTTAAAGTTACCATTAACTATGTTAGAGAGCTCCAAATGAAGTGAAACTTTATGAGAGTATTCAGCGGAGTTTCCTTTATACGCCTACCGAGTTTCATTTCATTGGCTCTTAAGATGACCGTTCCGGGAGCACTTGACCTGCTCCGCTGACTGAAATTTTGAATTATCATAATGTAACTCATATTATTAACAAAGGGAATCTTTGAGCTTTCCAAAATATCAAACAATTCAAAAATCACTTCAAAATTCGTTGAAATATGAGAACTGAGTGCGATTATCGCACTTATTAGATTTACGTGACATGTCGTGTCTCTCCCTACTGTGGTTTATTGAAATTTTGAATTATCATAATGTAACTCATATTATTAACAAAGGGAATCTTTGAGCTTTCCAAAATATCAAACAATTCAAAAATCACTTCAAAATTCGTTGAAATATGAGAACTGAAGTGCGATTATCATAGATTTACGTGACATGTCGTGTCTCTCCCTACTGTGGTTTATTGAAATTTTGAATTATCATAATGTAACTCATATTATTAACAAAGGGAATCTTTGAGCTTTCCAAAATGTCAAACGATTCAAAAATCACTTCAAAATTCGTTGAAATATGAGAACTGAAGTGCGATTATCATAGATTTACGTGACATGTCGTGTCTCTCCCTACTGTGGTTTATTGAAATTTTGAATTATCGTAATGTAACTCATATTATTAACAAAGGGAATCTTTGAGCTTTCCAAAATATCAAACAATTCAAAAATCACTTCAAAATTCGTTGAAATATGAGAACTGAAGTGCGATTATCGCACTTAGATTTACGTGACATGTCGTGTCTCTCCCTCTGTGGTTTATTGAAATTTTGAATTATCATAATGTAACTCATATTATTAACAAAGGGAATCTTTGAGCTTTCCAAAATATCAAACAATTCAAAAGTCACTTCAAAATTCGTTGAAATATGAGAACTGAAGTGCGATTATCATAGATTTACGTGACGTCATGACATGAAGTTAATAATTTTGCAGAAATTACGCTAAGCAAAAAAACAAATACCTTTAAAAAATCCCACAGAAAAATGGACAACTTTGCGGATACTACTACTTTATTTTGGATTTTTTTTATAGAAGTCATTTTTCAGTAATTTCTAAAATAACGTTGGAATTCGCTAAAAACAAATTCGCCAAGATGGCTGCCTCTGAAATAGCCTCTTAAGAATACAAAAATATTGCTTTAATCTTTCTTTTACATATATGTTCATATAAATAACAGTGATCTATATGTATTTCACACTTCCTATCGGTACGCACTGGCCAACGTGATGGGAAAAATTGGCCATTATCCCCTTACGGCTACAACATTAGAAAGAACGCCCCCGATCTCTGGTAGTCTGAACTATGGTAGCGGCTGGACTAGTTGAAAGATTTGTGAAAGTGATTGTGATTTTGTTGAAAGTGCAAAGAATACCCAGAGTATTTCTGGACTGTCGACGACCGCTCTATATCTGTACATAAAAAACTTGGAACTCTTGTAGACTCTCGACGCATTTTCACAATATTTGCAAAAAAAATGAACTAATGAAATTATGACATGCTGAAGTATTCCGTTGTAAGATGAAAATGACACGAATAAAGCATTATTTTATTTGAATAATTAATTTTTACTAAAAAAACATATTTACAACAAAAATAAATATGAAATACAAGTCGTATGTTAATAATTGTTCAAGATGAAACATTTATGTATATTCATGTGAAGAGTAAGGTTAAGATTGTTTACAATCACTCTCATTATTTTTTGAAGACGCCCTAGCTATAGTGTTTGGCTCTCTATTGATCAGGTGCAACCAATTTTTTTTAATTTTCCCTTTAAAAGTTTTGTCACAATGTGAATGTTCAACAGGCTTCTCAGCTGTATGTACACGCAGATGGTTAGCTAACCCACCAGAATTAGCAAAAGCCTTGGCACATTGTGTACATTTAAAAGTCTTCTTTGTTGTATGCACACGTAAATGATTCATTAAACTACCGGAATGAGCAAAGGCCTTGTTGCATTGTGAACATTTAAAAGGTTTATTATCTGTATGAACACGAAAGTGCCGCACCAAATTACTAGAATGACTAAAAGTTCTGTTGCACTGTAAACATTTATAAGGTTTCTGTCCCGTATGACTTCGTTGATGACTAATTAAAGTACCACAGTGAGCAAAAGTTTTGTTGCATTGTTGACATTTTAAAGGTTTATCACCTGTATGAAGACGTAAGTGTGTTTCCAAATTACCAGACTGGGAAAAAGACTTGTTGCATTGTGGACATTGAAAAGGCTTCTCACCGGTATGTATCCGCAGATGACAAATTAAATTACCAGACCAGGCAAAAGCCTTATTGCAATATGAGCATTTAAATGGTTTATCGCCTGTATGGACACGTAAGTGAACTTTCAACCGATAAGAACAAGAGAATTGTTTACCACAAAATGAACATAAAAGGGAAATTTCTGGTTCATCTGGAGCATCCATATTGTCTATAAGCACCATGCTTTCTAAATCGCCCTTTTCTTTGTTGATAGATGCTATGGTATGATGGACATCTGATACTTTAGTTTTAGAAATTTCTTCTTTAATTGTGGGATGATTCCCCATATCTATTGAAAATTCATCTTTGACATTCCTGGAAGTGAGGACCTTCGCTACAGTAAATTCGTTGCTCTTCCATCTTTCAGTATATGTCGAAAACTGCTCACAGCGTAACTTACATTTCTCACAAATGTTTTTTAGAGATGCTTTATGTGGGTCCTGAAAGAAAATACCTCAATTATATTTAAGCTAATAGAAAAGTGCCATAGATTGAATTATCATAAAACGGCTAACGAGGCAAGTCAACCATATGATGCTTTACTCACTTCATTGCTGATTACTCTCCAGAAGTGCCATAACTTCCCTTTGATTATTTGCACTGGTGCTTTTTGCAAGCACCAATTGCATGAAGTCGTGTTCACTGTGCTCATGTTTCGTGAGTAGGCCAACGGCACTAGGTCCCCAGATATGATTTTACCAAATAACCAACGGAAATGTTTGTTGGGCAAAATTACAAAGACTATATGTAGCCAAGCTATAATTGAACACTAATCGATGTATAGAAATCATAGAATAGATGCAAAAGTAAGGTTATGTTCACTAAACATATACATTAGAAACGGGGAATGAACCGTGATATTAATCACCCGCAACAGGGATGACATTCGCAGCCGCCATTTTCCCTTGCCTCCCACCACTGACCACAGCGGGAAATTTGAAATTGAGGGAACTTGTAAATTCGGCTACATTTACATTTTCAAGGGTTTTTTCTAGGGTGCTAATACTAATATGTCTGTGTCGGGCACTGATTTAGGTTTCTTGCCTGCACAAGTTAGTGTGCCGATATTTGTATGTAGTTGCCGTTACTCTCAGAAAGTCTGTAGATTGATTCAATTTGCTTTAAGTCTGCTTTAAAGAAATATGAAAATTACTTGTAGAGGTAATTTTTCTTGTGATATGTTCTAAATTTGCTTCACTATAGTAAATTGCATTTACCATTTCATCAGTGATAAGACGAGACAAGAAGAAAAATCATTCTTTTAATTGGTTGTTTTCGCAATAAATCGATAATTGAAAAACAAACCTTACAATGGTTATCTATTAAGTTATCATTTTCAATTAAAAATTTGACTTTTTCATCTCTTGACGCATATTGTTCAACTTCGATCCCTGCATACCAGATAACAGTATTATCTATATCGTTTAATTAACTTTCCTGCTTAGAAAATAATATACACATGAGTAGATTGTCGCATTACAGCCTAGCAACCAATACTTTAGCGACTGACCTGTCTTTCAACGTATTTTACAATTAGTGATATTTTTTGGTTACCATTAATTTTCATCACTGATATCATTACACATCGAAATGGCTCCCACCTACAAAGTTTCGTATTTCGACATAACCGCTTTGGGTGAACCTATAAGGTACATGTTAAGTTACGCTGATTTCGATTTCAAAGATAACAGAGTAGACATAAAAGACTGGCCTTCTATGAAATCAGGTAGATATGGTTCTTAGGGCAAGCACGTAAGTTATCTTCATTTAAGTTTTCCCCAAGGCACTCCCTTCGGTCAATTGCCTACCTTGGAGTACGATGGGAAAATCACCAATCAAGGTATGGCGATTTGTCGCTATATCGCCAAACAATGCCAATTAACCGGGAGGAACGACTGGGACGATTTGCAGATTGATGCAGTGGTCAGTACAGTCGACGATCTACGTATGAGTAAGGATAAAATGAATCTAAATTAGTCGATAGTTGCAGCAAAAATATATAACAATAAATTGGGTAGACATAAAATGTTAAAAGTTTTTAATATAACGTAACTCTACTATAAGGATCTAATTCGATCAGTCTGTTTCATACGTTCGAAATGAGTAGCCCTCTTCCTAATACATGATTATGAATTTGGAATAGGTTTGCTGTTCTCGTCGGAACAAATATTTTAACTGTTTTCTAGAGATAGCACTCATATTTTGCATTTCTAAACGTTTTACACACTCTTTTTCCAATTTTTATAATATGCTAGATACATGTCTTTAAAAAGTAGAACGTATAAAAATGCTTGATTTTGGGAAATTTTCCGTTTACCACAACTAAAAACAAATCTAGGCAAAACCAAAATTACCTCTATGGATGCATGCTAAACGTCGCAATCCCGATTTAGAATTTCTCTAGCCATGTTAATTTTGGCAGTCTACAACAGTTACCAAATTTTTAAAAAATATTTTCATTACTGTTATAAAAAGTATTAGTTTGCACCTCTCGAACTAATTTTATTTCCGTATCATGAACCATTATCGGAATGTATTAGGAATTCCATTATTTGAAGTTGAAATTGGTTGTTTCACTTTTTTCAGAATTTTCGGACTACTACTATGAACAAGACGAAAATCTGAAGGAGAAAAAGGGTAAAGTTCTGTTCGGGCAAACTGTTCCATTTTACATGGAAAGATTGGAAAAACAAATTCAAAAAAACTCTGGCTACCTTGCTGTGCCCTACGTAAGAACCACTATTAACTATACTTATTAAACGTGAAAAATAGAGATTTCATAGCTTTCCTAAACATCATCAAATACAGCTAAAGAATGGATACTCTTTCTATCCTAACATAACATTTTCAAAAGGCCATTAAATCCTGTTGTTTTTACTACTACTTCGCAGTGATGAAAATTTTTCTTTTCTAACCTAATCCGAGAAAGAGAGACAATGAGAGAGTGTAGAAAAGGAAATTTCAAAAGACTCAAGAAATGTATTGTTCCCAATAAACTGTATTATACTGATAAAGATCAGAAATCAGAAAAACGTATTGGCTCCGCGGTGACTTCTTGCCATCAGGTTCATCTGGAAATACCTATATAGGACATTTTGACCAGTTTGTAAGCACTTAAAAATTCTGTTGGTTTATAGCTTGAAAACCTTAGTTGTCTTTTGATGAAGAATCCTTTAGGGGGTATTCCTGCCCGAATAATTTTAAACGAGACACATGATTTTTTTTGTTGCCTAAACTGCCTGCCTCTGTTGTTTTGTAATAAAATTTTGGGGATCTCTCTCTTTCTCATCATTATTCTATCTGTTAAGTATACTGATTTTTGGTGGTATTTGTGTTTCAGTTAACATGGGCAGACATCGTTTGCACCGCACTAATGGAATACATAAATTTTATGGCTGGCGTTGACATTACACAAAATTACCGAAACTTGCAGGAGATCCAAAGACGTGTGGTAGATATACCGAATATAAAAAAGTGGTTGGAGAGAAGACCCAAGAATTCATCTTTGAATCCTGATTATTTTGAACCGGCCACAAAGTAACATTTGGATGTTTTATGCATAGAGTCTGAAAAAATCGCTAAAAGCTAAATCAAAATTCATTAGTCAAAGTTTGGCAAATCTTCACATCCGCGATTGGTATGAATGAAACATGTGCACGAGTCGATTTTAATTTTTAGTTACTTTAAAAGCAATCCATTTATAATCTGCCGAACCAATTCACATTAGGTAATTGCGCGATTTTTTCACATTTCATGTAATTATTTTGAGGACCTGCCACTGCTATAAAATAAGCAATGGTTGACTGCATATGTATAATACAAGTAGCAAAGTAGGAAAATGTAATCATACTAGCGAGAGCCATAAATAAAAACATTTCTCCATAGCATCCCCTATTTAAAAAAATGCAATAATGACTGTTAATTGTAGGGAATTTAAAAGGCACCAAATTAACTTTTGAAGGATGGATTAATGTTTAAAATTAAAAAATTTAAACGGGGGTTTCTCAAATTTACCAAGTTTCAAATTAAAGAAAAACACTCCAACAGTGCGTATTGAACAGAATATTCCCCAGACAAGTTCTTGGAATATCAATCATATAATCTCTATATTAGAGCAAAATTCGGCCATTTTTTCACTCAAAACTTCCTCAAAAACTTGTACACTTGTACGAGTGAAATCTGCACTTAACATATTTTTATGTAATTCACGTTATATGAGTAAGACAAAGACAAACAACCTCTCTTCGACACCTGATCTTGTCGAACAGCGCGACTCATATTTCGAAACAGAACCATGCAAGGTTCATGTTGGCTCGTTCCAATTGATATATTTACTTTATTGACTTTATCATTCGCACATTCTCCCGTAGAACAATGACGTTCTCCGAAAGACTTTTAATTCGAACCAACTTTTTGAATATCGGAGATTTAAGTGCTTCGTTAAAGATGGCGTAGTCACGTGATCGTCGGGGAACCAATCACATTAATCTCTTCAATTCCTGGGCACCAATTCTTGAAACTAGGTAAATTAATTTCCTTAGGGAAATGTCTGCAATTCCCTTGGTAATTACCTCAGTCATATTCTTGAAATCCTCTAGGTAAACACAAATCAGATTAAAATACCTGAAAATGCTTGTTTATTAGTTCAAATGAACATAAAATATTTGGCAACGTCCCAAAAAAATCCCTTCAATTGTTCAGGTAAATGTAATTACGTCCTAGTTCGAAAATACCATCTAGGTAATTATTGGTGGAACGATAATTTTAAAATTTCCTTAGGTAATTACAATTACCCACATTCAGGAATAGGTGCCCTGATCAGCAAAGCAGGAGAGAAGCCTTTAGTTTTCATTTCGTGTTTTCCATGATTTCGCTGTTTTCTCAACCTTTGTGTTCTACGTTTCCAGCCATCTAGAGCGGCGGGATCGTTGTGTCGTTCAGATGTTTTGCACTAAGTTTGTTTCCTCTTTTACGATTATTTAATGGATTAATCGTGTTTGGTGGAAGTTGGTCAAATTCACCAACATGGAGGCCAGGGAACAAACCGTGGCGAGACTGGTTTTGGGTAAATTGTAAGGGATGAGAATGAAAAGGGATTGTTACACTCCATTTTCAGGATACCTACGGAGCGAGAAGTGTTTCAAGGCATATAACGAGTTCTTAAAATCCTCTCGACATCTTCTACAATACAGGGACAATATTGTCAAGTCAAAATACATTCCAACCAGATTCAATGGACTCTCACTTGAGAGTATTTTGAGGGATTATTTCGAATGCTACCAGACCAGTAAGACTATGTATTTATCGGCATATACCTACATTCGTTTGTTAATTATTTTACAGTTCAAGGTAGACTGGAAGTCACTAACTATTTTAATGAGGTCCACCCCGAGGTGGGCTTGGAGAAACAACTTACATACTTACTGAATAGAGTTGAGAGTAGCCGCACTTCCACACCTGCCCTTAAGTAAGTCTACACTGAGAACGCTTGGGGATCAATTTCGAAATATACTCCTTTCTTTAGTGGCATGCCGAGAAGCTCTGACTCTGAAGAGGATATCTCATCTTCCGTGGATATGTACAATGACTCTGATGGATCGCCTATATGTAAACTACCTGACCGTGTTAATAATAATCAGCCAAAGCGTGAAGCTCTCTATACAGTTGGACTGTCTAAAAGTCACCCTGTGGATAGAGTGAAAGAAAGGAATGAGCAAGCAATTATAAATACTGAAGTAAGTAAATAAGTTATAAATAATGTTTTGAGAATAAATTGCAATTAGTTGTTGGTTGTTATATGCATTAGCTACAAAATTTAGTTAAAATAATTGAAATGAACCTGAATGACATTGGCAAGCATTCGAAAAGAACTAGATAATTTGCCTATAGCATTGAGAATTGTTCTTTTTTCACATGAATGGACTTCATGTTTGTATTTTATTAAATTGCTGGTACCGTAAGCACCTGACAAGCATCTGAACAGCAAACACAGGCAGGAAATGCACATAGAATTAGTTGAAATGCGTTAATATGGTTAAGCTCACAACATGCAATACAAATATCATTGATTTCTATGCCACGGTAATCAGCTCGAGAACTCTCATGGCAGGAACTTTTTTGCACTGATTCATGTGTGCAAATTCTTTGTACCTCCTTTAAGAAAGGAAGACAAAGCCTTTGACAAGACAGTCTTAATTATCATCTTTTAATATGTACTATTGTAAATAATCATAATCTACTTGATTATTGACTACGTATTAAAAACGTGTAGATGTATATATGACCAAATGGCTTACAAAAACATTATGTGAACTCTGTCAAAGGCAAATAGTAACTGAAATTGTAACAGAAAGTCTGTTACAACTGCTATCAATTATTTGTATTCTATAAACTATTTTAAGGACATAAGTGGTATAGCTGATATTCATGTGAAATGAGATAGGGGTAACTATTTTAAATATAAGTGAGCGGAACAAACTCTCCGTCAAGCATGCGGATTATCAGTTTTTGTTTTCATATGATATGTCTATTGTTATACTTTGTGCCTTTGTATTCTCGGATAAGTCACCTGCACTCTATTTTAATATTCTTAAAAAAAAGAAGGTGTGAGCATGACATGAGTCATGCTGAAGTATATAAGCGTAATAAAAGTAATTAAATATGAAAAATATTGTAACAGACTCTAAACTGAAAGAATGGACTCTTATAAAAGCTTTGTCTACTTGTATGTACATATATCTCATAACTAACTTGTTGCAATATATCAGGTTAGATATCTCTTTGTAATATATTTAAAATTCGTTTTATTTCAGATTTTAAGAGACACTTTACTGGAGAAACCAGAATTTCAGGCAAAAATAGCTGAGAATATTAACAATTCACGCCAGGCCGATACCCAACAGTTTGATTTAAATGAGACAATAAAATGTGTGATTGCACAAACTGAAAAAGATCCTGTTTTCAAACATATTCTGGATGAAATGCTGTCAGGTAAAACATTGAAATTCTATCTTTTAGTATATTTCACTGATAGATGAATGGTTTGCCTTTATAAGTATAAGCTTGGTTGACCGCCGCCTCGCTTTAATCTCAAGGGGCGGAATACTTAAAAATAGTACAGAGTTGAATTCCACTGATTATTATTCTAGTTGAATAAAGAATAAATAGTGTGGATATTTCTATTAAAATGTTGATTATTAAATTAAATAATACTCATATTCAATAAAATTTCTGTCCCACTTTTCACAAACTTGGTTACAATTACAATTTTTTGAATAATTCTGCACTCATGTATTAATGACAATCAAGGTAACATTGTTGAATGGTTGTACGCTAATGCTGATAAGGCGTTAGATGCCCCAACCAGCTTCAGAATGAGTATTTTTCCAGTAATTTTCAATTTTAGTAAGATAGTCGATATTCCATTCCTGGAGTCCACTTTGCATTATCGCTGAACTTTTATTAATTAGTATGGAAGAAAATCCTGGTTGTGAAATAAAATTCCTTGAAGTGTCACTTTTGCACTGAATTCTAAAATTTAAAACTTCTGTTAATTCATTTCCCTGCTTTTTAAGCTCAGCATAAGTTCAGTAAGCTTCTTAATCTGCTCACATTATACTCTGAAAGTGGGTACAATCAATTTCAAACTCGCACTACATGAAAAGTATTATCGCACTATATATTATATATTGAAATTAAAAAACAATAACTTTAAACAGTATAATTTATATTCATTTCTGTGAAAATTCGACAGATTTTTTAAATGACACAAAATTCCTATTTTCTACATTGATTTAAATGTAAAAAGTGTTAAAGAAACATTGTAAATATGTGTGAGGTATAAAAGATATCTCCCATAGCAGAAGACTCGAAAAAAATCAGTCGCATATATAAATGTTAATTGCTTTACTGTTATATAATTTTTTTGTTTATTCTTATAATAGTATATACTGTATGTAAGTTGCTACAATTCAATGGTTAAGAATGAATTTGTACTGTGATACTACTTTTTTATAATAATCTTGTTAGTACTTGGTCGATCGAATTCATTTTAGACTCGGCTAATATAAATGACGACAATGAGATCAGCATGGACAGGTAATAAAACAATTATATATATTTTTATCTGTTACATTCACAAACATCCTTTCTAGCGAAGACACATCTAACAAGGAAAGTTATCCTAAAAGGCGTCATAAAAGAAAGAAGCCCAACCCTCTGGGACAAAATGCTGAAACTCAAACTGAGAATGTTGGCCCAACGAATGAAGTAAGTAAAAATTAAAACGCTGTGCAATGCATTTTTGTTACAGTAGATCTCAGAAACTTAAAATATTATAACTGATTTTTAGAAGTGTACCTACTTTGTATGAATGTTTTTTTGTTTTGTTTTTAATATAAATTTTAAACCTTCAGATACCCAGTTTCAATAGTAACTTAAGTGCTATCAATGTGCTGTCAAATACAGCACCTACATCCAACCAGCTGTATCTTGATGCAGCTGGTAATTTAGTAATGGTACCTCCATCAATACCACCGACTGGAATCACATATTCTCCATCACAGTATTACCTTGTAAATAAGAACATGATCGATTGTCACTCGTGTATAAAGGAGAAAAACACTTTACAGCTGTCTACAGTAATTCCAAATGATGATAAAGCTGATAAAACAAATCTTCCTTCAAGTAATGCTAAATTCGTCCATTACAAGGTGGCTTATTTAAATTTTTTTATTTTTAGCCTCGACGCCGGTGCCGGTCAGAATAAAACAGCAAATAGCAGCAACAAGCGTGTCAAAGTCTAAGCTGCTGTTGGAGAAATGTACCCCAAGCGTACATAACAAATCTGTAACGCAATCGGCAGTAAAAGAATATTTTGATCGGAACTCCAGGATCAAAAACTATCCAAATACTTTGACAGCACCGAAACCTACTATTCATGGAAAAGCTGTAGTTGGAGATGTAGAGCGTGCAAGCTTAGATATAGAGCAAATTACTAAAACTACCACAAAAACGGACAAGCTTAAATATCTGTACGATTGTGTAAATAGTAATAAGACTGAACAAAATTTGGAACATTCTAGTGTTTCAAAAACGAAACCTCTCGAGCTTAACGTCTTATCAGGCAGTGCGGGAACAGAAACTCATACATTTGATATTAGTGATGTCATAGACGAGTCCACGCATGATCAAAACAAAATTAATAACAATAATACCACAAAAGTTGTCAGTTCTGAAGATACGAAATTATGCGCTAATAAATGTGATGGTGCAGTCAAAGATATGCCTGAACAAGATGGTAAAAAAATGCTATTACCAGTTTCTAAATCACCAAGCGTCAGCTTGATTAAGAGTGACAGCGATCAGAGTAGGCGTAAAACTATGTTAATTACGCCACTTCAAAGAAATCCGCTTAAGAAAGGAACGCCTAAAAGTACATCACATGTTCGTAATTTAGATTTCTCTACACCATATAAAAAATCGGCGACACAGACAAATCATAAAGAAAATGAAAGCAAAGTGCACGCAACAAAAATGCTTTTTAAATCCGAAACGACAGTAGATGTGAAAAAGCCATGGGATGCTGATTTAAGGGTCTGTATTCAAACAGACGAGGAAGTAATCCCCCCAAAAAGGAAACGAAAATCTGCAGGTGATAAAACAGCACCTGTTACCAAGAAATGTAAAAGTGCTAAAAAGGAAAAGAAGTGTAAAAGTGAAGTTGGTCCACTGCTTGAAGAAAATGTGCCAGTTAGTCGAAAAGAAAATGAAGAGATGTTTGAAAAGAAAGATGAGACTCTATGCAAAATCATTCTTTCTCCATCAAAATATAATGCTAACAAACGAGCCCTTGTAGGTGAAAGCAGTAAAATGATATTCACAACACCCGAAACTGCTGAGCAAAAAAAATTGAAGTCGTTTAACATTAAGCCATCTTGTGTAGTAATGACCCCATTAAAGGGTCATATAAAGACTCCTGGAACCACGACACCCGCTGAAACTACGCCATTCACTAAAATGTTGGAAGCTAACATTACAACCATGGATATCGATAACATCGCTACACCTAGCATATCTTTCGCCCCAAATTTTCCACCATTCACACCGACAGTAGATCTCTTATCTCCATATCAGAACAGACATACTGATTACTCCACGGATTCTTACTATCAGCCGTCCGACAACGAGGTAAATTCATCAGTCGAGAAGCAAGCGACACACGTGGAAAAGAATACTCAACCTAAACCTCAAACATTAAACGAAGAGAATCTATGCCAAAAATGTTCGCAGTTATCTGGTGATGCAGATATGGAAGAAACAAAAGTAGTATGTAATTCCACAAAAAGCCCAGTTGAAAAAAGGACAACTCGACAGTCCTTAAGACAAATAAATGCTAAAAATAAGAGCACTGATCAAGACAAGAAAGATAATGAGAAAACCGATAATGATGCCAAGAAAAAATTAAACAAGAAGAAAAATCGGAATACTCGCGGCAAAAAGAAAACAACCTCAAAAAGGAAACGTTCTACTGGTGGCCTAATAAATGTTCAGAGTACTAAAAGTAATGAAGGTGATGATGATACGTTTTCTGAGCCAAATTCATCCCAAATAGAGCTCATGCAAGAGGAAAAATTAAAAACTCCAGACAAAGAAGAACCTAAAGCGAAAAAACCGCAAATCAAGCCAATGACAAACGCAAACGAGAGTAATGAGGCTGAAATAGAGAATTCCGGGACTAATTTATCTAAAGACCAGGTCAAGCAAGAGGATGAACCTAAAGGGGAAACAGGGGAATTCAAATTAATAACAAAAGCAGATAAGAATGGTTTTCATAACCTGTACGCTACACAGACGAATTCATCTGAAATAGAGCCAGAGGGAGATTTTGGGAAATCATCCATACAGAACAAGAAATTTCAACGTGGGGAGACGTGTTCCTCTAAAACGACTAAAATGCAGCTATCGACGGAACCAAAAGTTTTCAAGCATTTTAAAACTGATTTAAATCTCAGTTCAAGTACAAGTGAGAGTGATGAAGTTGGAAGTGAGTACACTGTAAATGATGTGGGAGATCAGTGTTTAATTCCATGGCTGAAAGAAAGAGGAATCCATCTTATGCAGAATAAAGAAAAACAAGGAACAAAGAAAGAAGACAGGCCTCAAATAAATATTTCAGATATTTCTAAAGAAGTAAGTTACTCTATAAAGGAAACACTTGATACAGAAACATTTGGAGAACCGAACGCTTGCTACGTTTTTGATGAAACTACTGAGAGGCCTACTGAAGAGAAAGGACTTGACAAGTTTAAAAAAATCTCAGTTTGTACTGCTAGGATTTATATAGGAGAACTGGATACTGAAGTGGGAATAACCTTAATCCACTCGAAATTGTTTTCTCTCATAGAGATTCGAGGTGAAAACTTTAAAGAAAAGGATTCACCTCGAAGTGATCAAAACAAACTTGATAATGCAAATGATGATGTATTATTATCCCCCGATGATGATACGAATGAAAGGTAAGTTTTTTCTTTCCTTGCAGATTTTAGAGAAATAATTAAGTAGAAACTCAATACTGGAGGTATTTTGGTTAACTCATCCTTGTTTATTTAAAAAAGCGAATGTATAATTAATGAAATTAACAAGATATGTCATTTTTAGATTTGTATATTCAAGAGTGGAGGATACACAACGTATTCAAGCTGAATAAACATTAGTTATTTTTTCTTCAGCTTCTGTGTTGATGACTTAACATAAGAGCCTCTTCTGAAGTTATTCAGGTTTATGACATGTTTCAATTTTTACTTAATTGTTTTGGTTAACTTTAATCAGAAATGTTTTTCCAAATTATTAATTATAGATGTTTAAATTTATGATGTTTTACTGCAAATGTATTTTTATTTTCTTTTTTAGATTAAATGTTTATGAAGGAGTTAAGGACACGTCTACACAAGCCAAAAGTTTACTTCAAGGTTTAAATGTGGATACGTTCTTAAATAACATACATGGAAACTCGAGTTCCGAGTTTTAAAATGGTGCAATAGATCATTTCCTTCTATTTGTAAATATGCATCATATCTACAGAGGCAAAAACTTTACCTCCAAGTTTCAAATGTGCATGTATTTTAGAGATTCATCTAAACTTGATGAGTTCATCATTTTAAAGTAATATAAGTTTTATTTTTCATTAATATATTTGTATAGTTTAATTACGAAAACTGTAATTTGTATTCCTGTTCATATAAAATTAAAACTTTTATAACAAGTCTTCTTCTGATCGAATGTACTCCCCAGTGTCAGCTTGATGGAAGCACACAGAAGCCAGTGGTTCTGCGTACTTACATTCGGCAGTTGATTTTGACGTTACTCCAAAACCTAACGGCAGGTCTGACATACTGTAAACTATAACACCTTGGTATTTTTCTGTGCCTTCACTGATCCTTCCTAAACCTGATTTTGAGATATGATGACCATACAAGAACTGCTGCTCAGCTGCAGGTTTCAACCATATCTTGCTCTAAAAAAAGTTAAAATAGACATCCTGAAATAGGCAGTTCAGTTCTATTTTACCTGAGCGTATGGTGCTAGATAGTGTAGAGCAGTAATATATAGCTTGAATTTGTTGGTTTTCGTGAATTTCCCAAAGCAAGTTCCCACTGAGATCAAACTTTCAGGCGGTATTGTTTCAGCAAGCTTCATGATTTTTTCGGATACATAATAAACCCTATTCTTTTGTTCACGGAAGCAGTACAATCCATCAGGGCGTTCAATCAGTAGTTTGATATTCGGGCCAATGCTGAAATAAATGCAGTAGTTTTCAATAATCTTGTATTTTGTTTACAGTGACACAAAATTAGAAGAGAAAATATTTGAAAAAAATAATAAATGGTAGTTAACTTACTATTTGGCCAATTTTTCAAACAGAAGTTTTGTTCTTTCTTCAGAAAGTCTTTTCATTGCAAAAATTTACTAAGAATCTTGTGGACCTTGTGGCTAGAAATCTTTAGGTTAAATGGTAAGATCACAGATTTAGGTTAGAAATTAGAATCTTTGGTTATATTTGTTTGTTTTAGTGTTTCATGGTAACGAGCACAAAACGTTCGTAGTTAAGAAATGTAAACCACAGAGATGTAGTTATCATAGAGAAAATGTACATGTCGCCACACCATAAACTTATAGACCCATAGGATGCCTTATAGACTATGGCCCATAGAGAAGTAAAATAAAGAGATTTTAATCAAACGGAGGTTTGTCAAATCAAACTCGTAGCGCTCTCCAACTTAGACCCAACGTAAAAAGGGAATTAAATACGTCACTATCTTTTATATTCGCTTCTCTTTTTTCTCTTTATTTTCATTTTTCTTTGCGATTCATTCTACAGTTCGATATTTTTCGTGGAAGATTGTGACATGGGTAAGGTTTTAAACCATTTTATTACACTAACAAATAAACTGTTATATAATATATCTAAATATACTTTCATCGCATATCTCATGTGTTCTTTGTGTTCTCTGTGTTATGTGTCATGTCATATGTATTTTTTGTTTGCACCGCTCGTCTAGACGTTCCAAGGAAGGATTTTTAAACTTCCATTTTCCGATACGAGGTTTGCTGCTTTTGGAAATGATGCATTTTTATAAACTGGACATTAACAGAACTACCTGGGAAATTCCCGTAAGGTATCAAACGCTTTCTATTGTGGGGTCAGGTGCCTACGGACAAGTTTGGTAAATATTATTTTATTATTTTTTTTAGAAAAAAAGAATTAATAATACTAAATAAATCTCGTTGATATTTGAATAATAGTTTAGAAACAATAAGGAGTTAATAACACTACATAAATATCGTTGAGATTTGAATAAAAGCTGAGGTTTGTTTCCATATCATAGCTTCTATTTACCTAGGCTCTCATATGTAGAGGTTAGGAATTCGAAATATGGGAATAGGTGAACTGTTACAAAATTTCTCGGTTACAAGTATTTTCAAGGAGACGAGAATGTTATATGACCAATAGAACTAATCTATCTACAGTACTTATTAATTGTCTCTATTTTATACATGTTTAAGTTGATGCTTTATTTCAGTTCGGCATTTGATACCCAAACTAACAAAAAAGTAGCAATTAAAAAGTTGTCCCGTCCATTCCAATCAACGATTCACGCTAAAAGAGCCTACAGAGAGCTGAAGTTATTGAAACACATGAAACATGACAATGTGATTAGTTTACTAGATGTATTTTACCCAAAACATGATCATACTCAGGTATGTATTATAATAATATATTCCTTAACCCAGTAAATTAGGACATGAATTTTTTTCCAAAAATGTGAAAAATATAAACAGGGGCATCTGTTAATTTCTTAGGAATGATGCCCTCCATGCTAATGGAGGAATTGGCACAAGATCATAAGGTAGTTACAGATGTAGGTATTACTAACTCAGAAGTTTTATATTCAGAAATTTTGTACTCAAAAGTACAAAATTGTGTATGGGCGTTAGCTCTAATACTTTTTTAGTAGTGGTAGGCTATTAATTGGTCGAGAGTTAATAGGTTCATTGGTATTATTAATTTTTGGCACAGGGAAATTGCCTAGTTCTTAGAGATGTATTAATACAATCTCTAACAACATGACCAGTTATTGAAAATATGCTCTTTAAAACTTTATTAAAATAGTTTGAGTTACATTTATTGTCCAAAGTGTTTACAATACAGCTTAATTTTATCAATGTCGAAGGCGACAATTCAGATAATTTGCTTTAAATAATTGCAAGATCTGCAGGAGTCCAAGATAGAGCTGATTGAATTGTAGCTTTGATGTTTGTTTTACTTTGAATAAAAAATTGTTGAACATCTCAGTTTTTCTTGCTTTGAAATGATTACCTGTCTATCAAATGAGATTTCTTTCAATACAGTGTTACATTCCAGTTTAACCAAGCTTTTCAATGTTTTTCACATTTTCTATAAATCATGTTAATAATTGTTAATATTTCGTTCACAGTATTTTGATTTCTTATATTTTAGGCATACTTACAACTTCATTAAGATAACGTTGTTGGGAATATTGTTGATAAATTTGATAATTTTGTTTACCACATCATGGACAATAAGGTCAGAAAGTTTCTTATTGACAGAATCATAATGATCAATTTGCATTTTATTTGGAATACCATTTTATAATCTAGAGAACAGAGAAACCATTTTATTCTGACATTTTAACCCTCTTGAGTGTTACAAATTTATTTTTTATGATATCCCATTTTTCTCATGTCTCATATTTCTTATTTAGGGTATACCTACGGGTGTTCTTAATCTGATTGTGTACTTTTTAGATATATTTGGTTACTAACCTTATGGGAGCTGATTTGAATAATATTATCCGAACTCAAAAGTTAACTGATGAACACGTTCAATTTTTGACGTATCAGATTTTACGTGGTTTGAAGTACATTCATTCAGCAGGAGTTATTCATAGAGTAAGTGTAGCTTAAAATGACATTACAATTTTTATAATTTTGTTTTTAAAAGGACTTGAAACCCTCCAATTTAGCCGTAAACGAAGACTGTGAACTAAAGATACTGGATTTCGGGTTGGCTCGGCCTACAAAAACAGAAATGACTGGATATGTTGCAACGAGATGGTACAGAGCGCCCGAGATTATGTTAAATTGGATGCATTATAACCAAACCGTCGATATATGGTCAGTTGGATGTATTATGGCAGAATTGCTGACTGGAAGGACGTTATTTCCTGGCACCGACCGTATCCTTTACAGTATTACTGGAAATTATTGAATCATATTCACCTTCCTCATTCCACTTAAATTAATATATTTTCAGATTTTGTGAAAAGCGAGAGGAAAAGACTTGTAAACAAAAACGCGTCCATTCATTTATCTAACTTTTGTGTTAGTTTATCACCAGATTTTTGTGACATATTCTGAAAACAAACTAGACGCTTTGTGCCATAACTGTAAAAATCCACGATATTCTGTGTTACGGCTTTAACTATATTAACATGCCTTAACTAATTCCTTGCAAATCTTTAGCCTGGGTCTCCCATATATATTTGGCTTTCGCATATTTGTGAGAAATGTCACTCTCGAAATCAACTTTTTCTATTATTTCTGGAAAATAATAAAATTTTGAGCGTTATAGTGACGCTCATTACTTTATAACTTATGGGATAAAAATCACTATTCAGTAGTTTGTTAATGTATTAGCCATAATAATTTCATTAGGAACAAATTTTAGCTGTGTATAAGAATATTTCTGTTTAACTATGAAATTACGTGAGAAAGTGATTCAGTGAGTTTTATACTGATTATATTCCACTTAAAATTGTTATATTCGATATTTTTAATATCTTTGAAATTTGATGCGCCCAAAGAATTGCTGGTTACCTTGTATGTGCAATACTTTAATCCAAACCTAAATATTGCTCTTATTTAACACATAGATATTCAGCAACTGGGTTTGATTTTGGAGGTTTTGGGTACTCCAGACGATGAGTTTATAGACAAAATTACTTCTGAAACCGTAAGTTGCCATGAAATACTTAAAAGTTCTATAACACATTGTCAGAACTTCATTTTTGAAATCGTTTCATTTAAAATTACAAGGTGTTAACTTTTCAAAAACAATTCTGTTTTTAGGCCAGAAATTACATGAGATCACTGCCGTTAATACCGAAGAGACATTTAAATTGCACGATCTTGGGCGCCAACCCCTTGGCGTTAGATCTGTTAGCTCGAATGCTAGAAATAGATAGTGATAAGCGCATTACCGCTGAAAAAGCCCTAGCACATCCTTACTTAGCAGCATATGCGGATCCTAATGATGAACCCGTGGCGGAACCATATGATGAAAGCATTGAGAATATGAATTACTCAATAGGAAAATGGATTGGTGAGAAAAATGTTTACAATCACAACTTATTACATTTGTGGCTTGTTTTTTTTTTCAGAATTGGTACTGCACGAAATTTATACTTTTAAGTATACGCCTATACAACAGAGTGAAAAGTAACTCAACAATGTTTTAAGAGAGAAAGTCCTGTTTAGTTATTTAAGAAACTGCTCGCCAGTGTTTTTTAATGTGATGATGAAAATCTTTTTGCAATATATCTTGTTTAAAAGTACCTGATGTACAATTAGGGTTGTGATATGAATATTAAGTTTTTTTTTGAATATTGATGCCGTTAAAGATTTTTCATTATATAGAATATATAATATGTTTAAAGAATGCTTTGAGATTATTTTATAGTTTTATTTGGTGTTTTAAAAATGCCATTAGGAGATAAGTTGTAATATTTTGTATTAAATATATTCTGCTGAAATTGACTGTTTGGTTTTTTTTATGTTGTAATTGGGTTTTAAATTAAGCAAAACATGTATATTAGGAAAGTATTAAAATTTATTTAAAATATAAAAATATTTGTAATTTTATAACAGAAAATTACAAGAGTATAAAGAGTTTAAAAAAACAGCCAGTGAAATATGGTCATATTACTCGTCTTATCAACATTATAATTTATTTAAAGTGTAAACGCTACCATTCTAATTATGAAAACTAATTGTTATTAAGATCCTAGTTTCCATAATAAATGTTTTATTACTGGTAACAATGTTCCGTTCACATTTGAAGCAATGTTCGCTGTCCCAAATACGTTGAAAGCAATTAGATTAGATTATTTCTAATTATGTTCAATTTACCTCATTCACATGTCACTATCACGTTACAATTGAAATTTAGCTTCAGACTTTAAACAAACATTAAAACTTGTTTTCCCCCTAACATTTACTATGAAGTTGTTTCCATGCTTCATACTGTTTATCAATAGATAAAGAATGTATTGTTAGTATTCGTTGAAGATTGCAAGGTTTCAAATCTCTCCAACTGTTAAGTATTAGTGGTACATTTACCCGTTTAATATTTAAATCCGTAGCTATAATTCCATTGAAAAATACATCCTCCAGTTTAAGATATCTTCTCCTCATAGCTGCCGTACTTAATTTATGTGCTAATGAAGTTGGGAAGAGGTATGCTGGGCCTGTAGTAAAATCGGGAAGGAATTTGGGGCTATATTCTTCTTTAGAAATAAAATATTTTGACTCGACTCTAACAGGTTTCCATTTTTTAGCCAAACGACCATAAATAGCTTCTACTTTAGGGTCGAGTTTTGTTATAAGATCGAGAAATTTTGAAACATTTATGAACACATCATCATCAGTTTTTAGCACGAATTGTGCCTTTGAACAGTACATTTCAACCCATTTAAACATTGATAGTGTTTTTAGAGTTAGGTTATTGTAGCTGTCTACAGATCTACCACGAATGATGTCTTGAAAGATATTTTGCTCGTATTCTATTTTCTCATTAACTTCATGATCATATGTTCTTCCTAATATAAAAAGAATTTCAACGTCTTTCCGAAGAGCAAAATGGCCCCACGTTTCTCTCACTGCGGTCCTGGCACCAAAGTGATTTGGTGCAGACATAACTATAATTAAAAGTTTCACGTTTTCTCCCGAATTTTGACATTTATCTATATTATCTGTATATCCTGATTCGAACAACTCTTCTACGAACGGTATTCCCGGTCTCTGCGTGGTAACTTCCAGCATGAACGGAGTCTCGGTGAAGTTGCCTTCATGTTGAATAACTCCGGGGTTGATCGCAGTTTTATTTGACAGAAGAACAGACGCTTTCTCTAGGGAAATCACTTTCGAACTGATCAGGTTTGCCGTTAAGGATGAATATTGTAACTGGTCGTTGTGGTGGTAGGAGAGGAACACAAAAATTGGTAGAATTATGAAACCTATGACAACTAGGTGTATCCACCGCCCTTGGGTCGACCATGGTATCATTATACCTGAAACAAAAACAATGTTTTATAAAAAAGATGTGCAATTTTATTTAATTTAATATTATCAGGCTCTTACGCTGGTTAAGAAGGGTTCCGATTCCAAATCTACCGGCTTTAAATTTGTAGTACCAGAATTCTTGAGAAGTTATAGGTGAACAGGCTGATTGGATAAACAAAAAGTAAGCTAATGGTAAACTCAGTCTAAAACTATTAACTGGGATATTTTGCTTTTTAACATAAGCAAATTTACAAAGTAAATAGCTGCCCCAACAGCATATAACGAGGCAGCAATATTGCTGCAGTCTTACAATCTTGCCTACGATTGTCGATGTTGCAATATTAAATAATATTGATTCAATGTGTTCAATACTTTTACGTATTTAGTTAAAGTTAATTAAAATGTATGGTACACATATTAATAAATAATTTCGAATGTTGCAGTAATGTCATAAAACTGAACCAATATTAAGACTAGTTATAAATATATATTTACTATTACAATTTTATTATGTATAGAAAGTGTGCGTGAACCAGTAAGCACGTCTTTAAATATATGCCTCTCTCCTCTTCAGAAAGAGAAATTCAAAGTTATAGTCTCTAGTGATTTCAGGTAACTGGTAAGTGCTTGAACATTTTCGAACATACATACACACATGTATTTCTTTATATGTATATTCGAATAACCTGTTTATCTATCAAATCTTTTGTGTATTAGAATGTATTCATTAACTATATTTAGTCACTAAATGATACCATACCACAATATCCGCCATTTTGAAGTTTGGATTTGCAGTATGATTTGAAGATGAACATCCCGAAAATATTCAATTTTCCTCTTTTTCTTTTCCTGGTACTAGCTTTCTTGTTGTCTACAGAGCTACTTGAACTGAAACTGAAGAGAAAAATTGAATATTTGCTGGATGTTTATCTCAAATCATACTGAAACATACTGTAAATACAAACTCCAAAATAGCGGACGTTGCAGTCGTATTGTATAGTGACTATACACTATAGTAATAGTGACTATATACTATATATGTATACTATTTAATATATTAGGTATGATATACAATATATCCTTATTTATATGGCGTATAGACTTACTACAATATTGCAATGTAATTAAAAAATTTAGACAAATAAACATTTGTAAAATATTGTAGTAACATTGCTTGCAATATTGAAATAATGCAGACAATATTGATGCAATGTGTCAGCAGTTGTGTCATTGGAGTGAACTACTAACCAAAATATACTGAGGAAAGAAACTAAATCAATGGGAATTGTGTTGTGAGGAAATGGAAGTAACCGTTTTCTGGCTTTCATCACGAAATGCTTTAAACCGCACCGAAGAAGCATATCGCAATATTTACAATGTAGACAATTAATTTATACTTCATAATTTACAACTTTGTAAAAGTTGTCAGCAATATCCTAGGCCTATAGGGTCTGTTGTGCAAATAAATAATAAAAAATGTAATCTCGTATTAGTTTCTCGTATGAGATACCTATCTAATGAAAAAGTATTAGGTTCCCTGAGTATGAAAGAGATTTTTTGGAAAAGTGTTTGTGGGTCTGTATGTGCGTGTGTCGTAGATTTTTTTCAGGAACTGTAAATAGTGAGAAGCTGAAACTTTGTATTTGGAGTTAGCCCTTTGAAAACTCGAATCAATGCAATTTTGGTTCAAATCGGTTAGGGGCAAAGGGCAATTTATTCTTGTTATTTTTGTACAATCTCGAAAACTAGTCCAACGTTTTATTTTATACTTTGTATATTAAATCTACTGTTTAATCCATATTGACTACCACAATCGTCATCTTGATTGATATTCTCTGAAGGGGTCTTTGCCCTTGTAAATTTTCAGTTTTTCTCAATTTTTTTCCAAAACGGTTTTTCATATTCCTAATACTGAATAATTAGTGATTTATTTCAGATTTTGTAATATGACACATATTTACATGGAACATTTTTTTCTAAAACGGCCGTAAAGGGCGCTTTACCCTTCAGAATTTTTTAATTTTTTTTCTAGGAGGCTTTAGTGGTTTTTTCAACCTTCCCAACCCGACTCATCCATTAAATACGTAGAACTTTTGTTTAAAATATTATTTCTAATATGCCCTAAATGGCTCTCCACAATTTCCCAACAGCTTGTAAATTTGTATAGAGCACTTACTTTATATGAGAAAATTATACGTTAGGCATGTAGCTAATTTTGTTTATTTTTAATTGTCGCATAACGTCGTTTACTCTTTTTACAAATTTAGTAATGACAATGCAATTTACATATATAACAAACTCAAAATGAAATATGTCGTTTAAGGCATTCAGTGGCCTTAAAGAAAATTGTGACCAGAGAAAACCCTTCATGTGTTGACCTAACGACAATTATATCAAATATATCGAGTCTAGCATTAAATTACATAATTGTAGGGAATTTATTATGGCAAATGACGAAATATTTGGTAGAGTTTGTACAAAAGTGATAAGCCCCTATTTGTATTACTCAATTACATAATTATTTTTATATAATTGTAATTATTTTTTTAAGAGAAAACATAGAGACAGGTCTGATTCATAAACGCACTTAACGTTAAAATGGATTTTAGCTTAAAATGCGTTTAGAATGTGTTTCAATACGGTAAACCACAGGTAGCTCCATGTTAAGAATACCTGAAACTAAACTAGTTACATATGTGAAGCGTATTCTAAACGTATTTTAAGCTAAAATTCGTTTTAACGTTAAAATGCCTTTATGAATAAGATATTTAAAATTAAAAGTAAAGTTCTGCATTTTAAAATACATTATGCTTCAAAATTTGTCCAAAGTCGACAATTTCGCTTTATGCTTTTTAATGAATTATCGCCATTACATCTCCTTTTATGAAGTGCATTTTTAATTAACGTCTTTTAGTAACGCAAATAAGAATGTGCTCGATAGGCTATAAGTAATCACATATATGTAATCATATAAAAATCTATGTACAGTTAAGAAAGCAGGTAGATAGTAAAATTTTGAATATCAAACGTTATTTTTAGCTTTCTTTAGTCTAACTTAGTTTTTCAAAGAGCGATTTTAAATTATTTGAAAATACTGAAATATTACCTTCTAAAGAGTGTTCCTAGGATAGATAGACGTTTGGCTGATAATGCACTTGAGTATTTCCATCCCTACGAAATATTCCACAGGGTGCAGAGCCAAAATCTAACCAGACAGCACAATAAACGAAAATGACTGCTGTACGCCAGACGATCGCTACAAAAATTCATCAGTTCATCTGCGGAAGTGGATTTTGCGAAGGCGACAATCTCGTCACTGATAAACTTACTTTATAATTTTATTAAAAGCAAGTACGTATACATTTAAAATGAGTCATACATTAAGATGAGACTGATCACCTGATAACGAGTATAGTATTGCCAATATTTGTACTAATTGGGTTACCATAAAGCTAGCTAGTTTACCAGACGTAAATATTACAGAGAATGAACTGCCCAATCACTAAGGATGTCCAATTTATGAAGACACATCCCTCGGATTTGAAACAGACGAGGCTGAAGGCAGTTTGATAAGTATTCGAAGACAGAAAAACATAGTTCTAAGTGTTGACTCTACCATTGCACCATTAAAAATGTAGATATTTAGCAATGATTTTAAAATGTCTGCCAGTAATGTGAAACGAAATTTTAAAGACAATAAACCAACGGAAATTACTGTTTTAGGCTGTATCAATCATGATCTGTGATCGATGATAATGCAGAATTTTTTTTAAGTTTATGAGAATGTGTCATTTTGATTTTTACAACATTTAAGTCATATTACTAAGTTACATTGGGTTGTTTTCGAATAGCACCCCGAATAGCCGATAAGATGCCTTCCGTGGCATTTATGTTACATCAGCCCATCCCATCAATGGTAAAGGTAGGTAAAAATATGATATAAAATTGATTTCTTGTATAAGATTGATTGTCTCCTTATTTGCGATGTTCAATTTAAAATTGCTCTTTTTGGATGTCTGCCAGATCTTAGGGCAATATGTAATTCGCCTGCTTTCTATGCTGACAGTACATTTACACATCGTGCCAAAAATACCTAACAATCTTCTTTATGTCAGTGAGTAAACATTTATAATTTCGTTTAAGTAAAGGTTAATGTTGAGAAATAAACTTCTATTATAATAATTATGTTTAAATCAGAGGTAACACTACAGAACCATTTTATTTTTTCGAAATATTTCCAGTTTGTTATGAAAATCGGAAAAAACAACTTCAATAAAAATATATTCACATCAATCAAACTCTTACGTAGCATATATTTGGGTATTATTGGATTAAACCAATTTTATACCATATTTTTACCTGCGAAGGGATAGGGTGGTGTAACCCAAACCCCACCTTAAGCAAATTCGACTCATTTTGAGGTTTGAAAACCTCGGGTACAGTGTTCACATGGTGCTCCATGAATGACGTCATATCAGATTTGTTGTGAACGAACTGTATATAACTCCCCGAAAAGGGAATTGTGATAAAATCGTTTAAACAAATGCGACAATACTAAAATCGAAGTGTTTATCCTAAAATAAATTATAGGCGCCAGAACCGCATTTCACAGAACCGCATTTGACAGGTTTATAAGTATTAAACAATATTTATTAATTAAAGATAAGATAAATCATTTGAAATCTATCCAGTGAGGTGTCGTTAAAAAGAGCATAAAAATACGATTCTGGTGCATATGATTTATTTAATGATGAACACTTTTTGAGTTTATTACTAAATTTTTTCAAATAATTACCCAGTACGAACTGACCATCGATGTGGACGATTTACTAATTATACTTCGATTCTTGATACTAAAATTCTTGGTTTAAACAATTAATAATTCAGATAGTAAAGTCTTTAGTGTAGAACAGTTTTGATACCAGGAACTATCCATATCATCAGCCTTAGAAATCAAAAAAATCAATGTTGGTCGAATTTTTGAAAAAAATTGTTTTGGATTAAACTGTTCCCTCTGTTTTGCCAAAAAATTAAACTTTCCAATGTTTGGATTAACTTAGTAGGGTAAGTTCAACTGACGGTTTTTGGTACCTCAACCAAGGTGGAATAGATTCTTTATTTTTTTAATCGAAGGAGTAATACAGCGTTGAAATGAAGATGAGCCCTGGACGTTTATTTACTTTTCCAGAAAAGAAAAAATTGGACTTTACATTATTTTACGAAATTGTTATAAATATCTAGAGGATGAACATAAGAGGCATTTCCTTGAATCTTATTAAAAATTACTGGACATACAAGTTGTCGAGGTTAATGAAATCAAAAGTCAGTCAGCCCTTATCAATGTAGGAGTCCTCCAAGGATCAAGTTTAGGGCCATTATTATTTTTCCTCTACATAAATGATTTGTTATCGCCTCACGAGGTACCTATCTCGTATGTGGATGATAGTTCCAATGAGTGGAAAAACTTGGCTTGAATTGGCTGAAGCAATAATAAATAAGTCTGTTTTTATTATGTTTGGTGACAGAAATTTTGTGCCTGTAGATATAGGCATAACGCTAGATGAGAACCGATTAAAAAGGGAGATGTGCTAAATACGACTGTAACATCAGGTGGAACTTGCATGTAACAACACCGTAAAAAAACAACATATTTATTATATGTATTCTAAAAGCTACGTCAAATTTTATCAAGAAAGCAGTTACTTCAATTATACTAAGGGCTTTTTCATAGTGTTGCTGTGTATAGGATGATTGGATGGGGTGGACTACATGGCACAGCTCTTAATCCGTTAAATGGGCTTCAAAATAATTTACTCAAAATAATTGGAGTAAAGGAACATGACCTGGATAGACCATTATACAATAAAGAAGTCTTCGTCCTGAAATCTATTATTTATAACTGCGAAAATCTCAAAATGGAATCAGTTAAAATCATGTAATAAAATAATATACGCGTATAGCTACCATTACATAAGCTAGCTGTAATAGGTCAAGGAACAAATTTCTTAACCAATTGCCAAATAACTCGAAAAGACTGAATATTAGTGTTGTAAGAATATGTTAAAAAAGAAGTTCAAAGATGTCAAATAAATTTAATTAAATATGTTTTTTTCGTAAATATGTATGATCAGTTTTATGTATAAAATGCATTATTTAATATATCATATTAATTACTTATTAGTTATATTTTTTTTCTTTATTAGATACGTAGATAGAGGCATATCTGACACTCTAATAAGTACCAAATGAATTATATTATATATACTTTGAAATGATAGATTATTGAGCCAACCTATGTAGAGCATTGATGCCCCTTATAGGTCTTTCTGGATGTAAATTTCGTACGTTGAAGGAATTTCAGTATATAAATAAATAAATTAATACATAGAACCAACAACTGCAATTAACTCGAGCCTATCAGCACTAAGCATTATTTTCAACAACCGTTACGATTTGGTATAATTGCCAGATCAGTGTAAAAAGTAATATCGAATAGAACAATAGTATTTTAATCGTATCGCTGTTTTATGACTTAAGAACGTAACTTGTGGAACACAGTAGGTAGTAGAGATTAGACACGTCGTATCGTGACTATAAAATTGTTGGATGATGTATGTTTATAGATGGCGGTGGTCTAAACTGGGCGTAACTTGCCAAACGGTAGATATGTGTAGTATGTTTCAGTTTTTAGCTACTGTTGGTATTAGAGACAAATATCTATTGATGCTCTACCAAGAAAGTTTGTTTCGGAACGTCTTTGTAAGTGTTTTGGTGCTCAGCTGCGCTTGCCCAACGCGGAGGGGTCTTGTGGAGCTCTACTGGAGGAGATGGCGAGGAGGAGCGGTTTTTTTGGTCATTTCTACAGTTATTTATGTTTCGGCGTTTATTGGATGCATTGGTCGTGTTTTCGATATGTCCTTTTGTGTTGTTTTACACATATGTTTTCTATTTTTTCGTCGTCATCTCTTATTTGAGACCAAAATGGCGGATTGCCGACATTCGTCGGAGAACATATGGGTAAGTAAAATAATTTAGGCAAAAATTTGGGTTTTTCGAAGATTTCCAAAGATTGTCGTGGTACATAATCATGTCTAAAAAGTTAGAATTTGTCGGGAATTACTGGCATCGATGAGACCAGATCATCTTTACTTAATTTCTTAGAGAAGTTCAGGCTTAATATAAACATCTTGGTTGCTTTAGTCATTGTGAGTCATACTACCGATAAGGGAAGTAAGAGTAATTGAATATCTTTTTAAAGCAATGAGTCGTATTAAAGATTTTAACTATCTTCTATCTTAATAATCTTCTATAACGAAGATATTTCTACTCAAGTAGATACATATCTACTTGTATCCATGTAACAATAGATTGATAGTAATGGGATAACGAATTTGACAAATCAAAAAACTTCCCTGGATTTCTATTAGGAATTGAACAGATTTAAAAACTATCATCACTTTTTAATGAAAATTAAAGAAGAATATACTCAAGATACGAAATTAAGTGAAGTTATTGATTTTAGTGTTCCTTGTAAAAGCTTTAAATGTGTTTAAAAGCTTTAATGTATGCCTTTGCATGTAATTACCTATTTGTTGTTTGTAAAGAGCTGCTAAATAACTAAATGATTAGGAAATTGATTGTATAAATATTTAAGGACACCATTCTTCGGAATACATTTATTAGAAGTAAATAAATATTCTAAGTATGAGGGGAAAACGAAACTATTGTTTATTGGATATTAATCTTTAAAAATGACTGTTTACTTGCACTAAAAACAGTACAAATACTCAATTTAGCAGTTTTCATAACATTACGTATTGGTGGAACGTAGGTATAGAAAGAACTAGGAGAAACTTAAGACGTATACGTAGATATAATCCTCGATGATTGAAAAAGGTTCCGATACTATCACTGGATGAATATTTGTAATAAACTAAATGAGAACTACAGGGCAGATGGATTTATTTAAATTTAAAATAGATCACTGTTTCCTTCTATTCAGAATTGGGATAGGAATCGTGGCTGAGGATTGTAAAACAACAATAAATACCCCCATGATCTCTAGGGAAGAAATGGGTGGAGGAGCAGAGTTTAAAATTTCGACGTGCTCCTGGTCCGGACAAAATTCCTGCAGAGGCTGTAGTAGAAGCCTATGGAATTAGTCCTGATGTGTTTCTTGATGCAGGTAATGAACTCCCCCTAAAACAGTGTTTCATCATGGGAAAATTGGCAGGGTACATCTAATCTGGAAAGGTAAGAAGGTAGATGGACCATTTGTACATTAAGTTCTTTGAGTAAGTTATATGAAAGAACAAACTTAAGGATCAAATTGAGGAATATTTGGGACAAACAAAGGGTCTATCTTATTTCCAGTTTGGGATTAGAAAAGGGATCTACATTGTTTGCTTTGCAGTATGTTGTCGACTGAGTGTCATTGAAATAGTGTTCCTTGATAATTCAGATATAAAGAACGCATTTAATACGACATTATGGAAATTTATTATTTCAGCAATGAAGAAGAGAGGTGTCCCTAAATATCTTATAAATGTCTATTTCTCGGATTGGTTTATAACAGGATTCAGTAAGGAACTGTTTTTAGAGGTTTAACCTAATTGCATTGTTGATGAAATGTTCTTAGAAAATAGGAAAAAAAATTGAATTTCCAATGAAAGGCCGCCCATAAATACGATAAATAAAGAAATAAGTTAGTGTTTTTGACCAATCGGTTATTAACTTTTAATGCAAACCTGAACTCTCGTAATAAACAACGAAAATTTAAAAAAATAAATAAAAAAAATTGCTTCACGACAACTTGTTTGTTTAAAATCATTAACTATTTTCAAAAATACGCTTATATAATACTTCCTGCTTATTAACGCCATCCATCTTTATAATTTTGAAGTATATCAAAAATTGATTTGAACCAATTGAGAAACAAAATCTGTTTCTCAGTGTGTTTCTGGACTGTACATTAAATTAGAAAATACTGAATGCCACGACATGAAAAGATAAATCCGATATCTGTTAATGTACACAAGCACAACACACTACATAAACAAAGCTGTAAAACAAAACTCAAGAAATATTGAGAATGAAAAGCAAAAAGTACTTTTGCAATGACAAAATGAATATTCACCACCACTTGTATAACTTTTCGAGTTTAATTGGTAACGTTTTCAACAAAATACTTTTCGATGCGAGGAAATGAATACTAGTGGAAAAAGACTCAAAGAATTAACACGAATAAAATAGTGTTATTTTACTACTGATATTTTTGTAAGAATCTTATTAATATAACTTGTCAATCAAAGAATTACAAGGTTTCAAAACAAATAAAAAATTAAAATATAAAGTAGACTGTGCTTACCGTCATGTATAGATACGATTATATAAATGTACATAAAATACGTTTATTCTTCACATCACTTTGTATGAAAACAAAAAAAAATATATGAAACTAATTTGAAGTTGTCATAAGTTGATAATCTAATATTCATATCAGCTTATCGTTTACTTCAAGTAGAAAAACATACAAAAATATATAAACTCAATTCAAATAATTTGTAAGATAATGTGGACACGTTACGTATGTATTTGTTTGTGATTAGGTGTCGATTATGTCAAATATCATTAATCAAAATCGATAAATCATGAATCAGATCTGGTCTGGTAATAGATATTAGTGTTATGAATCATGTATTATTTTATCGTTATTTATTACCACCCACTGCATGGATATTTCATTATTAATTTTTATCAGACGTACATACAAATAATAAAAGTGTTAGATACATTTCAACTTACTCACTATAAATCAAATGTTTATTATTTTTTAAAACAGCATGCTGAATATGGTTGTAATCCAAAATAATGAATCATCAGTTGGATACGGTAATAAATAATTCTACTGTGAATTGTTTTGTACATTTCGGGAACTTCCTTTATTATTAACTTTTTGTATCTTCCTACATATAATAATAATATTAGGTACGTTTTAAGTTATTTTGTTTACTGGAAACTGATTAGAAGTCTGAACAAAAAACCCGACGTAATTTTGCTAGCTTTATTAAATTGAAATACAAACTCAAAAAGTTCCAATTACTTAAGTCGCAGACGATCTGTCATAAAAATATTCGCTCGCCAGATTTTATAGGGACGATAATATAAATTTTGTGGGATTTTCCTTCAAAATATTTTTAGTTGGTCGAAATCCGAATTAGGTACTTACTTGTGAGCAGTAGTTAGGTAGTTAACGGTAAGCATTTAAATCCACACTTTAAGATGAGATGAAATTTGGCTAATGCACATTTTATTGCACCTTTTGTAATTAATGGCTCGACCGATTTGTACATAAATAGGAGTGAAATGGGGCATGTTCCGCAGTTCTCCACTATGGCTCACATCCTTCGCTGTGCAATTAGCACCTTAATATTCTGTCTGCTCATTTGGTAAGTTCTTTGTTTAACAGATTAAATTACATTAACAATCCAAGTAGCTTTTTAAAAAGGAACATTATTTACAAGTCTGCATTTTTATTTTTCATTTATTTGTCTGGGTAATACAGTAAGTTTAAATTGACTCTGAGCTGAAATAAGTACATGATTTTGTAATGCAAACATTAATAACGCAAGTAATTATCACTCATCAACAATCATTATTATTGTAAATTGTCGTTAATGGCGAACGCGCCACATTTAAAATTAGTTAAATGGTGGATTTGTTAAATAATAATTTTCCATTTTAATATTAATATGGATTTTACCATAAAATACGTTTAGAATGTGTTTCACAGATGTAACAATGCTTTTTTTCATGTATTCCTAACATGGAGGTAACTATAGTTACCTTATTGAAACACATTCTTAACGCATTTTAAGCTAAAAACCATTATAACGTTAAAATGCGTTTATGAATAAGACCGTTACCCTATTTTCATAAACGCATTTTAACTTCAAAACAGATTTCAACCTAAAATACGTTTAGAATGTGTTTCACAGATATAACTACACTTTTGTTTTGTGTATTCTTAACATGGAGGTAACTATAATTACCTTATTGAGTAACATTCTAAACGCATTTTAAGGTAAAATCCATTTTATAGCTAAAATGCGTTTATGAATACGAGGTTAGAGAGCAAATAACTGGACTATAATGTTAAGTTAATCAAAGTTATACATTTACTAACAATTTTTATGTAGTTATCTACTAGTGAAATATTGTAGTGTGATTTCAGACTTGCATATTCTTTAGCAATTGCATATTCTTCACATAGATTTATAATGGATAATGGATTTGCATGTTTTTGAAAGAAAATAATTTTCATATCTATATAATAATAACTACAGTTTAGATATGCACACATTTATAGATTTGAAAAACTCAGGAATTTCACCTGGGTTTCGAAATATAAATAGAGGTAGATACAAGTGAGATACCATTAATTAAAAAGAGTCGCAACGTAAGAATTTTTCTGACCTGTTCTTTCTGAATGCGTAAATATACAATATGTGTGTAAATATGATGATGCAAAGGTCGATCTAATATTTGATAAATATTTCTGCCCATCTATCAAGTACACCGAACATGAATTGCGTGAATGCAGAAAATCGGTAGATTTTTGTATAGCAGAAATACAAGTTAGGTCTTCAGATTTTGCGAAAGAATTTAATAATATAAAATTTAAAGGCGCTTTGGTCAAATTTTCAATTAATTACATGTGCTGTGAATATTCGATTCAAGATGGTACTGTTGACCAAACATTTAGCAAAGGTTTAATATATCGAAAACATGAGATAGACACCAAAATCGCATTGGGATTGTATCTAGTAAAATTTTACCCGCTTAATTTCTGAAGATTTTCTTTGCCTTCTTTCTCTGTGAGACAAAATTTTGGTCGTGTGCCTTTAACTATTGTTTGACCAGAACCGTTTTAAAGAAGTGCACCACAAGTTGTACAAAACTTTTTAGAACTCTGTTGCCTGTTGTAACTTTGTAAGTGAACTGTAACTATCCTGTCGATACAAAAATACTTTGAATTTTCAGTTTTTCTCATTTTTTCCCAAAAATGCTGCATTAAATGTCTACACTTTTTCTTTCCAACATTTTTGTTGCAAACGCGCACTAAATTTTATGCGAAACGGTTGCTAAAATCGCCCTAAAGGGCACTTTACTCTTCAGAATTTCCTAAGAGCAATGCCTCGTATGAGAATGTTATACAATGGACACATGGTTATTTTTTTATTAAAAAAAAACGGACCCTTTTAAAAACCGTTCCTCGTATTACGAAAAAAAAACTTAAGAGTGGTGAAGATATGTAAACATATTGTACACTATGCAGAAATATACTAAATTTCCACCTTGAATTGTACCTTTTCTAATAATGGTAAAACTATATTATATATAAAACACCGGGTAATGGAATATAATTTATATGCATAGTATATTATTACATACATCTCGTGTTTTACGAACTTTTCAATTTGCACAAAGTCGATCTTCCTAATTAATACCATAACTTTTGTACATTAATAGAAAATATGCTTAAAACAAGAAAAATACTAATTTTAGTCTCATCTCATCTCAGCCGTTTTCTATCCATTGGATATAGGCCTCTCTCATTTTTGACCATGTAATTCTATTTTGTGCTATCTGGTACCAGTTTAGCCCAGCAAATCTTTTCAGTTCGTCGTACCATCTCTGTTGTGGTCTACCAGCACTTCTTCGCTCTCCCCATGGTCTCCATCTGGTGATGTGTCCGCTCCAGTTTTCTTTGTGTCTGGCAACATGTCCTGCCCATTGCCATTTTAAGGAACCAATTCTTTGTATAATATCTATCACCTCTGTTTTTCCTCTTATCCACTGATTTGTTTTGTGGTCTTTTAGTGATATTCCTAGTAGTCTTCTTTCCACCGCTCTCCGGTGCACTCTTAATTTGTGGATGGTCTTTTTGGTCAGTACCCAAGTTTCGGAGCCGTATGTGACAACTGGAAGGATGTATTCATTACAAATTTTTCTTTTTAATGACATCGGTATTTTCATATTCAGAGTGCCCTTCAGTTTTCCATAAGCGGCCCATCCCAGTCTGATTCTTCTGTCGATCTCGATTTCTTGGTTTTGTTTGCCGAGTGTTATTGATTGTCCGAGGTATATGTATGATTGCGTCTTCTTTATTGTGTGCTCGTGAATTGATATGGTTTCTCTTGCTTCGGGTATATTAGTCATAAACTGTGTCTTTGTGGTGTTCATGTACAATCCGACTTTAGCAGCTTCTTCCTGTAAATCTTCCAGCATTTTGGTTAATTCTTGTCCGTCCTGCCCGAATAGGACATCATCGGCGAATTTTAAGTTGTTGAGATATTCGCCCTGAATATTGATTCCTTTATCGTCCCATTTCAATTCTTTGAAGATATCCTCCAAGACCAAGTTGAACAACTTCGGTGAAATTACATCCCCCTGTCTAACTCCTCTTTTGGCGTTTATTGTTTTTGTGAGTTCGTGCATCTTTATACGCGTTGTAGAAGTATTGTATATGTTAACTATTAGGTTTATATATATATATATATCTGATCTATTCTTGCATTTCTTAGCGATTTGATTATTGCCCAGATTTCTATTGTATCAAATGCCTCCCTGAAGTCTACAAATGCCATCCATATAGGTATATACTATTCTGTTGCTTTTTCTACAAGTTGTCTCACTGTATGAAGGTGTTCGGTAGTGCTAAATTGGCTTCTAAACCCAGCCTGTTCTTTTGTTTCCTTTCTAATCTGTTAGTAATTATTCTAGTGAACAGTTTATATAGTTGAGATAGTAAGCTAATTGTCCTGTAGTTTTCTAGGTCCGTCGGGTCTCCTTTCTTGTACATAATGATAATCATTGCATTTTCCCAGTCCTCAGGGATGCGTTCTTGTGTTAAGCATAAATTAAATTAAATAGTACTTATATGTATACATATTTACACCACCAGAAAAGTAGAATTAGCTATTACAGAATTATAAGAGGAGAAATATTTATAACGTACGGATAAAATCGACGAAATCTAAGAATAAAACAGTTTACCGACTTTTAAAGCAGATTTGCTGTAGTATCTCATTTTTAAAACACGAAATATCTTCTAAAAGTCCACAAACATCCAAACATTGCAAATAAAAGTGTTGAATTACATGTTGACCAACTACTATACTATTTAATATTATTATTTATACCACCTACGTTAGAGCTAAAGAACTGATTACTTAGAAATAATGTAGATTCATTAATGGCATACTCACTTCCGTCGACATACTCAGAAGTCGTTGTAGGTGATATACAAATAGAAATTATCATGTCCGATAAAATACACATTTGTTTTCGTTTGGTTTACTGTAATTACGACTTTCAATCAATGATTTCGGAATTATCTAAGGAGAAAGCAATAAATGGGATTATTTGTAAGTGTATAAAACCCTTAAAACGTTAATCTTTATTATTCTACGGTGTAATGATAGCTGCCAAATATTTATAATGGGCCATCAAAAATTAGGGATAAAGTCACAGCCTGTATTAAACTTATCAGGTAATTGCAAAAAGTTAATTTGTTATTATAAAGTTCTGATTTGCTAGCAGAATCAAAATGTTAATGTATGTATTACTACAGAATAACTTACCTTTTGTACCATCTCAAAAAATCGACTAAATCACATGTCTAAGCACGAGGTTATCTTGACATCCACATATTATCTGGACAATCAGATCAATAATTTATCACCAGGCTATCTATTATGAGAATAACTTGTAGATTGATGTGTTTTTTATTCAGGGAAAAAACAACCAAATTGTATATTGAACAAATATATTTACATGTAGTTTCATTAAATTATTTTAACAAATGTAAAAAAGAAGTCTAAAATGTATTTACATGAATTAGAGATAAATCAAATTTTATTTATATTTGAATAAATGGAATTGATTATTGTAACAAAGCCCACAAATTTTTTTGCTATAATATATTCAATAGCGATTACAACTCATTTAACAAGAATTAAGATTAATTATTTTCTAAAAGAGATTCATTCTTAAACTTTGGAGATAGATTATTGAGTGGGCTGTTATTAGTTTTTAAAAATATAAGAGTGATGTAGTTTTACTAACCTATTAGGAAAAATATCCTTATCAAAAGGTATTAGTTCTAACTTCATTCTAGATCTCGTTTAGAAAATCATGTGAAATTATAAACTGTCCTTAATAAAAAATGCAATGAGATACTCATACTTATAAAAAAGAACATTGTAAAATAAATGTAACATTTCCATTATAATTACATGTATTTGTAATTTAATACATTTTGTTTTTACTAAAAGAAAGCAACTTTACATTGTGCAACTTAGATTATACTGAAGCGTGGATAACCATAAAATATACCTTAAAACAAGATTTGTTGAGATTACAGAGATACAATAATATAAGAAAAAGCTTCAGTCTTTTAACGGCATATTTCTACAAACATTTTGTCAAATAAATTTATTCTCTTTCCGGTAGGAATTGACAGGTTTTCGGAAATCTCAATGTATATAGCACATTTAAAAGTGACTTGATACTTAACCTTAACCTCAAGTACCTTAACTCAGTATTTATTTAAAATATTTAAGAGTAATAACAGGAACAATAATTAGGAATTACTGTATCAAGTGTTACAACAGGAACAATATGGTCACTAAAACTGTTCGACCTTTTGTTTTGGACCTGTTGACAAATAAGCTCAAATGGCTATTAAGTATTACTTTAGCTGTTAAAATTACGCCTGGAAAGAGAATAAAGAAAAAACCAATTTCAAGTATTTTTCAATTTAAAAGGTACGAATGTAAATAATTCAACAAAAAGTTATAGCTGTATGTATATATAAAAATAGAGCCTAAGAGATTTCTCAAATGTTAATATTGACAACACTGGAAGCTACATACATGTGTTTAGATATAGATTTGTACTGATAAGCACCTTTCTTTTAAACCAAAGCAGTAGATTAATGCTGTTCAATTTTGTAACTGGTTAGTTACCAGGAGAGAAACTAAGTTCAATTAATTCAGCTATTTTGGCTTAACTACATTTACATAATGATAACATCAGTCAAATTTCCTTAAGGATGTTCGATACCTGGTGTAGACAACTGAATTCCGCTAGGGACAGAAATCTTACACAACGGAGAAATTCCCGCCCACTCCAGATAGTAGATATTTTATTTGCAAATTCTAGTTACTTATTTTTCCGCGAGTTCAGAAACTTTTACTGTTCAGAAGTTTCTAGTAAAAAAAATTAGAAAATTTATTCATCGGTTTGTCTTTCTTTATCGCAATGGATATTGCACTGTACAGTACAAAGATATTTTGATGTATCCAACAGCCTCAAGGTGTTAAAATCTTGGAATTCATACTATAAACGACTTATTGATTCTTTTAATTGGTGGCTTCTGTCCTGAGTTTCCAAACAACTAAAAGCGAATTGTTTCATTAAGAGGGATTAGTTAGTTCATTGTCATATTATCGACAACAAATTTAGAGGAGTGGTACGCTACAGTAAATTACGAACTGTATACATATGAAAGATTTTCAAGGTCTTTCCCAAGGTGCTCACCTGTGCCGATGTTTTTCAGATTATAATTGAAATTTGGTTGAATGAAAAACAACATAAACCATAATCAGCGCTAATACCTTTGATAGAGGGATACCTATTGAAAAACTTAAATAAAATACTGTTACCCTAGAGATTCAAACCGTTTGTTCTCAAACTCAAATAAGTCTATTTACACTTTGTTAAATCGTGTAGCTTCTTCCATAAGTCATATTGTTCGACACTTTTCACCATGTGTATGCTGATCTCTTTTTGAACGTTACAGGGTGTAAATGACACTCGTTTGTTGACAAATTCAGCTGCGTGTACCCGTTTAACTTTCAGATAGTTCGCCACAATTCCAGTAACAAATACATCTTCCAATTTGACGTAAGTGTGGTTTAAAGCTGTCAAGTAAAGTTCTTTAGCAATTTGAGCTGGAAATAAATATGCCGGGCCTGTTGTAAAATCTGGGAAGACAGCCGGTTTGTATTGCTGAGGAGAAATGTAATATTTTGATTTTTTGTTTCTAATAGGTTTCCACTTTTTAGCTAGGCGACCGTATATTGCTCTTTGCTCTGGTTTATGCTTTGCAATGAAGGCAAGGAGACGTGATACATTTATAAACATATCATCATCTGTTTTAAGTATAAAAGATGCCTTTGGACAATAATTATCTACATATTCAAGCAATGATATGGTTTTAAGTGTAAGATTGTCGTATGTATCAATAAACTTCCCTCGGATAATATCACCATATATCTCTTGTTCTTTATCTATTTTGTTGATCAAGGTTTTGTTAGATGTTGTGCCCAACATGAAAGCTATAGCTACATCTTTCCTTATCGCAAAGTGACCCCAAGTTTCTCTTACCGCCAGACGGGCACTTTCATGACTGGGCGCTGAAGTGACTGCTATGAGGAGTTTCAAATTTTTCCCGAGTTCAGGACAGATCTGTAGATTAACGTCGATATGGCCTGCCTCGTAGATAATTTCAGCTGCCACTCCCTGCGTCAGATCGGGGCCGGTAGAATTAGTGCTCTTGTTAGACGAATGGGAAGGCGCAGGTGGAAGGGGTACTAGTGAAGTCTCACCTGCAGCATGGGCAGGTGAGGACTGAGCACTCTTTTCTATTGGTTGATTAGTGTTGTTCGTCTGTAACAGTCTAGCTTCGAAAGTCCTCAGTGGTGATGCTGTCGTTCGAAGCTGTCTAGCGTTGAAGTAAGACAGACATATAAACAGAGGTACCACCGTCAGGGCAAACATAGCCAAATGCATGAATCGCACCCCCATACCTATAACAAAAATCTGAATCAAGAAAAAATCCATTCTGTATCAGTCAATTTAAATAACTGTACTGCTTATTGTATGAATAAAGATAAGGTCTGTTCCTGTCAAAAAAATCTAGGGAATGTTATATTAAAATTAATTTGCAATAATAACTGACTTCAGTAAAATACATAACTAAAAATGATAAAAACAAAAAATTATACATCCTGAAGAACAATAAGCCATTTGAACTCGGCAAATAGCATCATAACTCTGATTAGTTATCTTTTTAGGTATTGTATTCCAAACACGCTTTGTAAGTGAAACGAAACTTTGAGAGAAAGTACGCGACATTCTAAGCTCTTGTTGGATTTGTTGTCCTCAACAGTCGCACCAATTTATTGGTACCGAAGAGCAAAAAGTCGCGAAAGGTCTATACGATCATCCGTTAAATTATGATACCCTATAATGTCCATTTGAGACCAACTGGATCACTCCATCCGCCATATTAGGCTCGTGAAAGAGCCGTCTTTGAAAATAATCATATATATTCTAATGTATTTCGTAGGATTGGAGTTTTCTCACATAAAAAATCTTGAAATTTTTTAATTCCTACATCTTGGGTCATAGATAGTTTAGATACTACTTTTATGCAATAAATATTTGTTTGTTGAATATATGTGCAACATTTGATTAATATTGGCTTATAGGACTAGGTAACTATCTATTTTAAAATTATTAAAGTAGTGCAACATTAAAACCTCTTATTATTCGCTACTACTTTTACATGATTATCAATCTATTATAATTATTAGTGTTTCTAAAAGTACCTAGGAATAATTTCTTGAATATTTTCTTAGCATTTGGATCCCAAGCACTTGTTCTTATTACTACTTGATGTATGTTGTTATAGAGCAACATAGTTGTATTACAATACTTTAATTTTCCCTTCTACTACTAATTTATGTAACTTAGAAATACTTAATTCTTACAGTTTATCTATTTCTGTAAGCCTTAGGTAAATAGTGAAGTGCTTTTAAAATCGAATTTCTAGGGAATGAACTTAAACGAATTCAGACATATTAGCCACATTTCTTATAGCTACTAGATATGATAACTGAAAAAGAGAAGAAAATAATGCAATACATCTCTTTTACTATGCTCTGCTAGATAACTTCGGCGTTTATATTCATTAACGTTCCCCATTATCTTCTTTTTCGGCACTTTCATTTCCAGCCTGGTATCGCAAAACTTTTCTTGGTACCCCTCTACCTTTTGACCATCCACTGCGTTACTCTTTTTATTACATCTTATCTTTAAGACTTCAGCTTATTTTCTATTTATAACTGTATTTCTAAGATGAAAGTGATGGCTGGTCTTACAAGGGTTTCATCTGTACTTATAGATTTGAAACTATGTGTGTTTTGATATCATATTCCAAAAGAAACTAAAGCAAACAACAATACTGTTATGGTTTTGATACCTTTGCACCATATGCCAGGAAACTGTCATGTCCTAGGCGTAAAAGTAAGTAGGACAGCCATCTGCCGACATTTTTCTTTTCTTTCAAATAAATCAAATATGATTCCTACTACAATGGAAGTGTGAAATTACCACTTCGTGACATGAACATTAAAACTAAACTCACATCTACTGTTTATAGCTCATTAATGTTATTGTCACGACAAAAGTTCGATTCAAACTTTCTATAACCTCTTCTCGGTTCATTACATCTTTCCCAACAGTAATAAATCAAAACACAATAAAATGAACTACAATAAAAAGTTTCATTTGTTTTATAATTTTTTCCAGATTGTATTGACACGAATATTGTAACTGAGAAAAGAAAATGTTCTTACCCTTCTTTGATAGTTAATAATATTTACAGTGCTTGTGATTTCCCCAACCAACCCGGAAATCTAGGTTCACTTGGAAAAGCAGATCCATTGGTAATAGTTCGATGGTGGATTCCTAAAAAACAAAGAAAAATATATATAAGCAATTATTTAAATGAAAACCACTTTTTGTATGAATATTGTGGTTAAGATTCATCGTGTCAGATATCGAATTATCACTGATACAATCCCTGTATCACTTTTACATTGAACATGCCCAATGTATAATGTCAGAATGTAGTAATACCATATTACACGATTTCTGTAACATGGAAATGTGCGGTAACATAATTTTACTTTCTTGTAAAAAAATCATTGCTAGAAAGTTTGCAAAATGAAATTAAAACAACTGTACAAAAAGAATATATAGGTGCAGACACACTTTTTTTTCAAATCTATCTTTAACATGACTATTTTTGGAGGAATATTCCCATTGAATTTTTTTTCTAATATACACGCATGTAAATTTTGAAACAAAGAATGGTTATGAAGACTTATCAGCACTCGTTGCAAGTTTCCTTCTATAATATTTTCTATTGCCGAGTTGAGGCATAATTAACTACCGCAAGGTACATATAATATAATAAAATGCAGGGGCAATAAAAAGTTATCGAAAACTTGGTGCAAAGGATGTTAACTATCGCATATCTCGATCACGTAATAATATTTGTATTATTATAAGGACTTACTAATATAGGTACCAATATAACGCTTTTGATGTTCAGAAAACAGAACCAATAACTTTTTTAAATATCCACTGGTAGTCTTTAAATAGCAATCTAGTTCTGTTTCTTTAGCAGAGACGTTAATTACTCCCCCTTTTAGAATATTCGATTTCCTACTTGTGTATGTTACCTTCACACGTATACAGAAGATATGAATCCGATATCACGTACAAACAAAAACTAAACAATTAAATTGATCATCGTACCTTATGGCTATCGACTTTATAAGAATACCCGAAGGCCAGGCACTTCTATAACGTGGTATCATGGTATAAAGATCTGTAAACGTTGCTTTAATTATTAAAGTAATAGTGTAACTCCCTGTATATCAAACGCGATATTTCTTCATAAACATATTATGACGAGCTGTGTTTTCTCATTGATTAAATTATTAGGTAATACTCGTTAGGATATTGATTCCAAAAGTCCACTAATGAGATCATGACCCTTCTAAATTGATTAGTTTATTTTTCAAGTTTCAACTTAATTTTCGTTAAAGGCCACTACTTCATTAATGAAGAATTAATTAACATTTTTATTTAATTTCATACACTTATTCTCGCTCCTCATAGCTTTCAGACTTTTAAACAGGCACGACGTACCACTTCATTAAAATTCTGTACTGCATCATTTTTTTTTTGTAAATCGCTAAAATTCATCTCACAAATCAAAACTATTTAAAGTCTTGAAGTGTTTGATGCCAGAATCCTTCGCTTTTTTAAAGAACGAACTGCCAAGACAGTTCCTTTTTATTTTGAGAAGGACCCATATTTATGGCCACTTTAGATATACAACTTCACCCTTCTGGGTAGGGCGACAATCTTTCTATAAACTGTTATAGGGCACATGACCTTAGTGATACTTCAAACTGAAGGGATTCGGATTCTTTTTGTACACTTGAACTGAAGAGGTTATTGAAGGAGTCTAGCTGTGAAAGGGGGTCGTCAATCTGCCCCACTGTATTACACAGGTCACTCGAAACTACAGATGCTTCTTCTTTTTCTTCTCATACGCATGACTAGGAATTTCCTGTTTGTCTGCTCTCAATTCACTTTTAGTTGTTGTTGACTGTAGGTTGTTTTTCCATCTTTTTGGAGGAGCCCAGAGCCTCTGCTGCTGCTTTCTGAATGTTTTCTTTAAGGATTTTCCAGCAATCTTCTACATTTGTTAGTGTTTCTAAGTAGTATATGTTTAATTTCTCTAGTAATCTGTTACGGTACAAGTTTTCAGTCCCTTTATCTTAGAGACTTTCTATGTTTAGTCTTCCTAGGATATTTGTGACTTTTGGCTTTAGAGGCTTCATTTTTATATTTACGTTTCCTAATATAGGACCGTGGTTTGATTCGATGGAAGCTGTAGATAGGCTACGTATGTCTATTATATTTCTTTGTTGGATTTCTCGATTTGTAATGATATAGTCGACCTTGGTATGCAGCCGAACTGCAGATGCAAAATATTAAAATCAGTGTACGTCCAACCAAAAGGGTTTTACTCGATAATTACTAGAAATAAACCGTAATACTTGTACACCATACTTACACAGCAAAAGGGTCACTAAATCTAAGAGTATTTGTTTTCCATAGATTCCCGAAAGCATATTTTTGATAGAACATTAAAATCTATACTATCGGTTATAAGGACTTGCTGAGTTCGATCCTCATTTCTTTAGGTAAGCCGTTGTAAATTTTGTGTGTATTAATATGAATAAACTACTACTACTACTATGTTCATCGCCCTTTTACATATTTTTATGTTGTCCATACTTTGTATAGCCCAGCAGTATTGCTGTTTTTAATGAAAAATATTTAGGTTGTACATGCTTTCTGCGGCCCATGAGTATTTTTGGGGTATAATGTATTACAAATTTTGATACTAAATATTCTTTTATCGGGTATTTTCAATTTTGCGGGTAGTCTAGATTTGCCTGGTACGGTTTCGGGTGACGTATGATGGAATATTACAGTATGACGTAAGACAAATCCATTTTTTTTTCAAAAACATTTAATTTTAGGAACTTCTGCACACCAGCAGGAAACTGCATTGCAAATTACAATACCTCATTATTTTTTATAAGCAGCTGATTAGATAAAATGAAGAAATATTTCAAGAAAACTCTTGGGTAAAGATTAAGGCACATGCATTGAACTGTTGCAAAGACAAATAGCTGAAGAAAGGGAAAGTCATCCAAAGAGTTTGAAAATTAAATTTTACTCCACCTCTTTTAATCTAATATTTGTAACAGCAACATCAACTATAGTCGAAATTCTATATGTCAAATATTTCTGTCAATCCTATTTGAAGAGAAAAATTTGCTCTTTGAAGTGTCTTATTTTTTTGGAAAAAGTTTCCATAACTCTAATGTTTCCCAAGTCGAAGGAAATGAGAGGGTTTTCTCACTGGAATACTCTGTAATTCTAATTAATTTTGACCATTAGTTTAAAAATGAACATTTATTGCCTAAACAGGCATTACACCCACTTTACAGAGCAGCACAGCCAGCATTTACACGTAACAATGGATTAGACAGCAAAAATTATATTATTCTAGTATTTTGTTAAAGCAGAAGTATATAAAAAAATTTCAACTAAAATGGTCGCCAAATGGCATCAAAAAAAAAATCCGGTTTAATGAAAAAAAAAAGAATAATTTGATAAGCCTCGGTCGTTAATAGAGAATATTTGTATTCTTTTTTTGAATAATGCAATAGTTGTTGAGCATTAATCAATTTTATCACACACCTAAAAGTAGACCTTGCCTGATCTACTCTTAATGTGTCTATGATTGTATCGCAAGCTACTACTTATATTTAATTAATGTTATTACTATTATTGCGTTAAATATCATGTACTATATAAATGTATATTCGAGTTGTAATCATTTTAAATAAGTGAGCGAGCGAAGTCGCGAGTGATAACAATTAGTATACTACACTGCTCAACAACTGATGTGGATATTATTTGTTCTTCTAAATTTTGCCTGGAAAAATATTCCTCAAAGAATTGCAGTGGATATTACCCTGAACACAAATTGATAGCCAATCTTTTGCATGTTATTTTTTCTTTCTGTGTTTTTATCTTTTTGGTAAAGAAATGCAGGAATGTGATATGAAACTGATAAAGTTTTATAGTGGTGGTTGTACCGAGTGTATTACTGCTGTTGCCAGCAATAAAACTTAATTTACATTAACAGTATGTCTTTACGACGATTAGACACAGGGCAACTTGAACAACTAGTGCGTCGAAGACGAGAAGGATTGCGCCTCAAGTGGAAGTCGTAATGCGACTGAATCTGTCTCAAAGTGTTGCATTTCGAAGGGGAATCGGTATTTAGAGACGGGATTTGCAGCGTACACATAGGGGAGGACGAGAAAGAGCCTCGACCCATGCTAAAGATCGTTTCATAGTCTTCACAGCAAGAAGAAACAGAATACTTAATAGCTTTCATAACGAAGCTACTGGAAGGGTTATATCTAGTCAAGCTATCAGAAGACTGTTGCATGAATGCCATTTGAGAGCAAGATAAGCTACACACTCACGGTTGACGGCATGCATGCAAATATCGCTGGGCGATAGAACACAATCAATGGAACTTGGATTGGAGGCATTGCCTCTTTTCCGACCAATGAAGATTTCGTTTATATACGTCTGATGGTCGAATATTGGTTTGGAGAGAAAAATGACAGCGATATAATGAACATTTAATGGCCTCAACCACTCTTTTTGGAGACAGGGTAGCAGTATTAAGACAAACCAGAGGTGTTCCAGTAATGTATTAAATTGTTAATAAATAGACTAAACGTATCAACAAAACAATATCGTTATCATAACTGTCCTTGAAGTTTTCAATCATTATAAATTATTCATTCCTTTTATTGAACATTAATTTCTTTTGCTTTTTTTAACTGTCAAATTGGCTGATGAATAAAGTTTTTGTTTAACATATCTGACTTATTTATGTCAAACATTCACACAGATAATTTACATATTCTTCTAATATTCACTTCATTTGTTGAGCAGTGTATATGGGTTTATATTATGTAGGAATATCAGAGGGTGTAAAATAAACTGTTCGTAGGTATATGCTTATACAAAATGCTATCTATGTCTATAAAAGAGGATGTCCTGACTGACTGATTCATAATTAACGTACAGCATAAACTATGATAGCTAAAGACTTTGAAATTTGGACTATATAACGTAAGCGCCCACTGAGAAGCGATTTAAAAAAATATTCATTTTAAGGGGGCGAAAATGGGGAAAAACTGTCCCTAAACTGTTCATTTTGTATATCTGTATGTACATATAAAAGGTGCGTAACGCTATATCTATATATGTGTTAGTTTATGGCTTTTCAAATTGCTCCCGCACGTAACTTTATACCCTACAAGGCTTTTAAAATTCATTACAATATACTTAAAATTGTACTGATAATTTATAATGTTCCACTCCTGGGTAGTTATTCTCGAATATGAAATAATCGAAAACTTCTCTTCCCCTGAATGGAATATAATTCAGTCACGTTTTCTCTTGCAATGAAAAGGAAGTTCGGGCATAATCAAAGCAAATAAATTGATTTTAATGTTAACACAGGTTACAGCTGTTTGTTTTTGTTAGTATGGATGAAGAAGAGGTTTTAATTGCGGATATATAATTTTAAACAATGAATTTGAGACGGAGGCATTGATTATTGCGCGTCTGCGTGTGTTTTTAACGAAACAAAATCCGTTTGACTATCTAACAAAACACACGTTTTAAAAATATTTTCGTGTGTCGAATTACAGGCCACAATTATCATCGATAGAATTGGAGAACATTTGCCACGACCAACGCGAACATCTGTTTTAAGTATTGAAACAAAAATAAGCAGAAATAGCCAGCATTAACTTATACAATATACATTTTTGATTTAAGGTTCTTGCTGCACTACGTTTTTTGGGATGGGAAGAGATCACAGGGACAAACATATTTACAGGTGTAAATATGTTTAGCACTATGTTAAATATGTCTAGCACTTTGTATGTGTGAATAATAGGTTCAATTATCTCGTCAAAATTCGACTACCTTTGGGCTGTCATTACAAGAAAAGCAGACATATTTTCTCTCTTTGTTATAGTTCTCGCTGATCGGCTGAAATCACAACAGAAGTAGGTTAAAGACGTTCAAAATATTCTCTAGAAGACAAGGCGCCATAGATTCCCTCAATTTTCACTTGAATTTCAATAATACCGAATTAGACAAAAGAGAGAAATGAGAGAGAAATTCCACTTTCCATAGTTTTTGAGAACAACTCCACTGTTTTTTTTTTAAGGAAAATTTGGAGAATTATGGGGGAGGGCTCACAATTTCTGACTTTGATGCCCCTCGTCCAAAATTAAAATATAAATAACTACATACAGACATAACTGAAATCTATCCTTAGAGACATACTACAGTAACACCTTTTTGTTTTTTTAAATGACTTTTTGGCAAATTTTTTAATGGAGCACAGTTATCAAAAACGATATACACTTTCCGTTGTTAATTAAGGCTACTGAGTATATTTTCAAATTTCTGGTTCACTAGTTTCCAAGTTTGAAAACGTATGACACTATAGGTTTCCACGTTTTGATCCTAGGTATTCCTTTGGGTGCTCAATATATTGTAAACCTTCTTGGGTCCCCAAAGCCTATGATTCGAGACCGATTTCACTAAAATTGGTTGAGGTGTTTATGACTTATAATCGTTCCATATTTGACGCACAAGGACTTTTTATATCGGGTGTGAAGTTAGCACCCAATTTTTCAAAGTGTCACTTCACTAATAGTGTAACAATATTGAAATGTAGAAGAACAATTCTCAAAATACTTTTTTAATATCCAAAAATTAATGAATCAATTAATATGATAATAGAGAATAAAATGTACAAAGGTGATTGACTTGCAGGGGGTCTAAGGGGGTGAAATTAATATTTAAACTCGTTTGTTTACCGCTAAACGGCATGGCTATTGAATATTATTGGTTATTGATTCTAGGTTCGCCTACGTAGTCCGTTACTGGATTGGAAAATCGACTCCGCTAACATTGAAATCAAGACCAGATACTCACTAAATTCTACTTTAAAACAGGTAAGATCTTCTATCGAAACTGTTATAATTTTAAATCATTATTCTTCTACAATATATTCTTGTTTTAATTTACTCTTTCTATCTGCTGGTAAGGAGATGTGGGAATAAATTACGGTTATAACTTTCAAGAAATGTGGATTTGATCGCATCATTTTGTTGTGTACAACCCTTCACAAAAATGCACGAAAGTAAACAAAAATTGGAAACAAGTCCTCAAATATATGTGATTTGTGCTCGTAATACTTGGATGGTCACAACATATTAAAAAGTGTTACTTATAATAGCTATGTGTAAGTTATAAACAAAATTATATCAAAAAAAAATTTTTTTTGTGACATTTTCCGCGATAGAGGAAAATACATAAATCGAATTTTCCATTTTGATGTTCAAAACTTATATCTGAATGAGAAATATTTGCACATACTTTATGTTAATACGGACATTTTATACATTCATATAGGATAAAGTAAATTTCGACCTATAGAATTATGCGCTCTCCTACATTTAGCATATGGATTTTTTGCATAGTTGCATCATTGCTATACATATTTCAAAGGACCTCGTTAAGCTGTTCGGAACTTATAAAAGCTTCCTAAATAACGATCGGAAATTATTGCGGGAACATAAGGATTTTTTTGGCTTTTTGTCAACGAACCCTAAAAATAACGGTTTTATTCATAGGTATCAAATGTGTGAAACGCCATAAATATCCACAGCACTATCAACTTTTACAACTAGTAACTTGTTTTAAAGATTACCGGATTAACAGTAAAACACACAACAAATCCGTTGTTAACAGATTTTTACGATAATCCATTTTTTTTTAATTTTTTTGATAACACGAAATCGTAATCCAATAAAAAAATTATGGTTGATTAAAGTAAACATGTTTGATAGTGTAATGAAGAAGTACCTTTCGATCCCATGTTCTGCACAACTTCCAGTTTCACAATAGTAATTTAGATATGAAAAATATAGGACAGCCATAAACTGCACTTTACTACTCAAAATAATTGTAACGTTTAAATATAGTTCGTGTGGATGTACGCTATAAAAATGATAACAAGTATGCCATAAAGCCAAATTCCTTTAACGATTTTACCACATGACATAAAAATTAATAACTGTTCAATTATCATAAAACAATAATTTCTTAATTTGATTTAACTTACATGATTATCTGCTATCAAGAAATGTACGTATATACAACACCACGTAATAGTAAGTACAACTAGTTACAAGTGTCGCAGAAATAATAATGAAGCGTCTTGTAACAATAGCGCACGCCAACTACCACATAATGCGTTTTGTGCAAGATATATAAACCCATCACCACTTATTGTTTCTAAGCAAAATACGAAAGGTGAAACAAGTTCCCAATACAATGAACTGTACAAGTCCATAAATATTTTTTTAACTACAGAAAGACAAAAGCAAAATAATAATGTGAGGGTACAACGGTATTCTTTAAAGACATAAAGTTTAGTTAGAAGCAATAAAAATCATATAAATTTTAACTGCACTTACCTACATACACATCTTAAAAAACTGGTCATTGAACCTATTTTCAAATAGAAAACTCAAGTAGAGAGGGGTAGTTTAGGAAAATTTCCTCTGTGGAAGTTGCTCAGATGGCCACGGAATCACAATTAATCGCTCACTGGTTTACAGCATAAGTGTTTGACTAAGACTGAATTAAAATGCGAGTTTTATTTACGTCATATAAAACAATTTTGAACTGTATCATTATTAGTATTTATTTTATTTTTATTTATATGTCTATAAAAATTATAACTTTAACCTTCACAATTGTTAGTAGTAGTAACAAGAGACGACCAGTGAGAAAAATATTAGATTCCTTACAATGTATAGACCAAAAGGAAAATCGATTAGCACAAAATATAAAATATGACTCATTAAACGTTTATCACTAATTCAACACTAACGTAGCCAATCTAAATTAAACGGGTATTAACTCTAACATTCAAGATCCATAGAGTAGATTTTCATTTCCACTTGAAACTTGCATGCAGAAAGTACTCAAAGAATGTGTAAGTTGATAACAAGAATCAGAAAGGAAACTGCAGCCCTTTATGACCACGAAACAAAAGATAAAACTTCGAAGTTCGATGGAGAATAAACACTTGGAAAATATATTCAAAAAAGATGCTCATCAAACGAACTAAACGCAATTTTGTGGTTAATAAACTGCCCTTAAAATCGTACCGTAACGATAATTCATACTTCCACCATATTTAATGTGGAAATTTTATTAGAAGTAGGAAAAGTTTCCAGCCGCTTAGGTACTTGAAAAGTGCCATAAACACGAGAGCGCGTATTGACGAAAGATAAAGGACTAATACATAAAAGTATAGGACTACTATTGTAATACTCATTTTAACACTCATGTTGATCATTTGTTTTATTTTTGTAAACCCATTCAAAATATGGTAGAAATATAGTTAGTGACAAGAAAGAAAAGTGGGTGGAGAGGATTGGTTTATCACATAGAGACATCAACCCACTTATATCGTCATTTAAACATTTGGTGGATATTACATATTTCATCATGACTTAACTGAGACCTTTGACTTGCCCCCACGAGGGATATTTTGTAAAGCGCCTAAAAGTTCTTCTTCTCTTCCCGCTCTTCTTTCTAGTCACTAACTACAATATGGCAATAAAACAACGTTAGTAAGGAAAAAGGAAAAATTTTGTTTTTCCGAAAAAACAACATTTCAACCAACAAAATTCAACATTTTTTCTTGTATTGGCATTACGGTTTCCGTAAATTCACGATATTTGCCTCAAATTTTCATCTGGCTTGCCAACGGATTTTTGTTTATATACCTTATGTCGCGATCACCCTGCACTAACAATGTACACAAGATTCAATTATACCCTGTCAAAGAATGAGGCGAAGTAATAAACCGATTATTTCGCCGCTAACCAGAGGCGTTCTTAAAGAAATCAACGAATATTAATAAATGCATTAAAATTGTCTATGTAATGTTGAGTTTCCTTAAAACCGGTATAATTGATTTATTAAAAGGTAGGTATTACGACCGCGATTGTTATCATCTCAGGAACGCTTCCCTTTTTACCTGAATTGTTGTTAACTCGTCATTAATATAACATATTACAATATTGGAAATCGGTATTTTTTATAATATTTTACGGTAATGTTTTTTTTCATACTGTTTGTCTAATAAATCCTCGGGATATGGAAGAAACGAAGAGATATGAACATTTCCTACCGATGTACAAAAGTGGGTGCTGTCTAATCGAGGTGCAGATAAATACTAAAGTTCGGATTATGTGATTAACTATTCCAAGAAGGGACCAAACGGCTATTATTTTCTCAGTAATTCTAGGTAAGTTAAAGGAACTGATTGCGCTTAATGCTTGCGTTAACATATCAGGTGGTTATGTGTATAAGATCGGCCCATTTATTCCATTTAAAATCATTAGTCAGTCAGCATTGCTTATAGACGTGTACGTGTGTGTGATTAGACAGACTTTGACAGTGACTTTCCTGTGTGTCCATAGTGGTATTTTTAAAGTACGGAGATACGTATTGGAGTATGGAGAATTTACCAAGACCATCGAAACGCCCAAAATTAGCGCCGTTCTCAGTTAATGAGAAAGTTCTAATTTTGAATTGTTTCGATTCCATCAAGAAACAAAATTTAGATGCGAGTGTGGATAAAACCGTGAAATTAACCGCTGCGATGCTGAGAGTTGGTAAGACATCAGTGTACAGGTTATTAAAAGAAAGAAAGAGTGGTCCTGTTCAACCGGAGAAAAAGTCTCCAGGACGTCCGAAAATTTCCTTAGACGAATTTCTAAAAAGGGGACTACGTCGAAAAGTTCACGCTTTCTTTTTCCGCAACGAACTTCCAACACTAGATAAAATTCTATTGTCTGTCCAAGAAGACGAGGACTTTCCAAAAATGAGCCGATGTACATTATGGACGATTTTAAAGGATTTGGGATTTCGATGGAAGAAGCACAATAGAAAATCTGTATTGATGGAAAGAGATGACATCATTGTGTGGAGAAGAAGTTACCTGCGCGATATTCGAAGGAGTAGGCTAGAAATGAAAAAAATTTTCTATCTGGGCGAAACTTGGATTAACGCAGGACATTCCGTGCCAAAATTTTGGCAAGATACCAGTGTAACTAATCGAAGGCAAGCTTTTCTAGAAGGTTGGTCCACCGGTTTAAAGCCTTCGTTGGGTAAAAGGCGACGGCTTATTATTACCCACATTGGAAGCGAGGATGGTTTCGTTGAAGGGGGAGAACTAATTTTTGAATCAACTAAGACAGGAGACTACCATGAAGAAATGACTGCGGACATGTTTGAAGAATGGTTTGGTCAAATGATCGATCTAATTCCGAATGGTAGAAATGGTAGAATGGTAGAAGAGAAATTACCAAATAGCTCTTGGCGAAAACAACGTATCGCAGAATGGTTATCCTCGAAAAAGATCGAATGTGCCGAAAACCTACTAAAAGTAGAACTCTTGCGTTTAGCCAATTCACGTAAAGGTGATTTTAAAAGGCACGTCGTCGATGGATTAGCCAAGGCGAAAGGAATAACAGTGGTTCGGCTTCCTCCGTACCACTGCGACCTGAATCCCATTGAGCTAATATGGGCACAAATAAAAGGTGACGTGGCGAGGACAAATACAACGTTCAAATTAGCAGATGTCAAAAATTTGCTTAAAGAAGCAATATGTAAAGTTTCCAAGGAAAATTGGCAAAAATGCATAAATCACGTTCTGAAAATAGAAGACCAAATGTTACAGTTGGATAACATCTCGGAGTCGTTGATAGAATCAAGTATTATCAACCCAAATGATGATTCTTCTTCAGATTCCGATGTTTGGGAAGAATTCGACGATGGCAACGACGACTGAGGTTACCAAGGAGAAGGTGACGGCTGGGAAAAACTTTTCATAAACTGGCCCTTCTCAGGGCCGCAAAATTTCATAAACTAATGCACGACCATACATGTACTGAAGTGTTGTCTTTCTTTCCCTCTCTATCTCGTTCAAGCGCGCGCCCACACACAAACACACACACACGCACGCACGCACACACACGCGCACGCACACGTAATTTTTTCAGTTATCGATTATTGCACATTTCGTCATTTTTCCCGACCGTACGCCAGTGAGTGGTTCTTCGCATGTGCCGAGGCGTACAAAATAGCCAATGGTCAGGGAGAAACACTCGTAATATAAAGAGATTACGGAAGGTAGCGTGCAAAACATTAGAGAACTCGACATATTTAGTGGGTGCCACCTTGTATCGGTTTTGCATTTATAATGAGTTTTTATTACTTCGCCTCATTTTTAGACAGACTATAAAACAAAAATACAATTTTCATCTACAGTTTACAAAACAAGATTATAAATCACAAGAATCACAGTTTCTGAACCTTCGTAGTTTACCTTAATTATTAACGCGGCTACATTGGAAAAAGCTGTAAATATTTTTTTTTGATGATTTCCACATGCCTAATTGAATTTTTCCAATTTTCGAATGAAATATCGGACTTTTATTAATGCAATAAAGGCGTTATTAAATTGTGCGCTTGTATTTTTGAACCAAACCGTTTGTTTCAATTGGCTCCACGTAAGCTTTATCAGATTTAAATTACAATGGTATGGAGGTAATCTCGGCATTTAATGACCGTTAATCTTCGCTATGCTATTTACTACGTATTTCTTTTTAAAAGCTTTCGTCCGCAAGACTTCCAGCAATTGTACGAAATTTTACAAAAAACAGCGTCTATCACAACGACATAAACTCTCTTTTCTGTTTTTCCTTATACCCAATTATCAGATCTACCATAAACTTAACTCATAACTATAACTCTCATAATCCTAGTGTAATAAGGAGAGCTGAAGTACACAGTTCAAGTTCCTAAGCGGCTCGAAGCTTTTACTGTCGTGAATAAATTTTCTACATTAAAGTTGGTCGAACTATAAGATAACTATGAAGTATGTATGTAATGAAATTAGTAACTGAATAGTAAATCCGGCTATCATGGGAAAATGTGTTACGGGGTGTTATTACAAAATATTAAATCGACTTTTCTTTCAAACACTGAAAGTGTTTTCTTTTCTTTAATAGAAGAGGGCGATTAACCTCTTAAGTTTGGGGATTGACCAGGTAGTAGTTTCCGGCAAACTCACCTTTTTATTACTACACAATGCAAATCAATGACAATTCGCTCATTACATTTAATTTAAAAAAAAACGTCCAAAACTGATCTCATAATCAAACGACATTTTGATTTTCAAATATTTGGAACCGTTCATACTTATTTAGAATACCAGTTTCATTTTAGTAAAATCATAGCTGAAGAAAACGCACAACTAAATTGCGCTAGGGTAATTCCTATCCACCCTATGCACCCCCACAAATATCCCAAAATCAGATTAGATGTTCAACGCACGAGGGAGAATTAGAATAGGTTGTTCTGCAGAAGTTGTGAGGTATAGCGCAAAAATATGGGCAATTTATATCTTTATACCCTTTAAAAAGATACAAATATATTACGTCACTGTTTATTGCCTTGCTTACAACCAACAAAATTCTAAAAAAGCGAACTGAAGACGGTCCAGCTATTACATAAAGTATATTGTCAGTGATCGATGGTGTCATCGTGCCATAAGAATATTTAGGTAACTTGATTTATACCTGATTACTCCATAATTACTTATAAATCTGATAAGGTGTAATAAAATGATCCATCTTTACGGCTTGCTAATTGTTATTTTGTTATTAAAAGGGTTTGTTTACTTATAAGCCAACAGCCGTTGGGAATTCGATGATATCTTCGTAGTACAGGTTTTCTCAGCGATTTTAATTAGTTTTTATAAATGAACGAAATAGCATAAAACCGTACAATATTTTATTTTACAAATTGCTATAAGTAATGTTTGAAAATCAAAATACCTTTTTTATATTCGGGGAACGGCAAAGTGAATTCTAGTTTTTCAAAATCGGTCCGGAAGTTTCCAAGAAAATTATAAACAATCAGCCATTTGGCCAAAGTTTATAAATATTTGTTGTATATATAATTTATTGGCCATTATTTACCAACATTAATACCTTTTCTTAGGGCGTACGAAGTATATCCTAACAACAATCATCAGGAAGCTGTAAAGAGTACTTCGTTACACCTCATTAAATTTTTAATTTTATAGATAATTACCGGGGTACCTAAATATTCTGTCTGGCATGACAATGACATCGATCTCTACCGATTGAATATACTTTATGTGATAGCTGAGCTGCCTTCAACTAGCCTTTTTATAATTTTATGGTGGGTAAGTTAGGAACTGTAATTCCAAAAAGGCGAGTAGTTTAGTACTTTTAATTTATACTTAATGACTGTAACACAAGTATGTCTTTTAGTAAGTACATACCTAACTTTCCTAGAAATTTATTTTATAAACAATTTATTTCCAAAAACAAGTTTTCAACGTTTCGCTTTCACGCTAATAAAATGAAATATTTATATTATGTTGCTGTTTTTGAAGTGTTACGTAGCAACCATTTGTTTATTATTATTTGTAACTTATTTTAATTAATGAAGTTCTGACAATCAATGTTGAATTCCAGCGTTTTGGAAGAGCACATAAAACAAGTGCTAATGAAAAATGAACAACTGATTAGAGGGAAAATTAATAATTGTGGATTGTTTACAAATAATAAATATAGACTTTATTTGTTCTTCGAAATTAATTGATATGTAACCAAGCGAAAACTAAAATTAACTATATTTATTGCTTCATGAATATTTTTTTTTACATTCAAATAGTGATTTGTCTACAAAGAAACTTTAGAAAAATGAAATTTTGCAAAAATTAAAGTTTTATGTAAAATGGTATTCTATAAGAAATAATCGATGGTCGTTTTCCTCGAGGTATAAAAATTATGAAAAAAAATTAGGCAATCTCTGTATATACCTAAAAACGTGAAAATAGTCACAAATTTTACTGTAGGTCGCCAGGTATTTATAGCACAGAATAGATTAATTTCACTATTCCATAATCTTCCCACCTGTAAAGATATCGGTCCAAGTACTCTTATCACAATGTGGACGGGTCTTTGGAGACGTAATGCTCAGAAAATTAAAATTATATATTTAAATTACAAGTATGGGATCATGCATAGACCATGGGGCTCTAGTTGAGACCCATTTTAACCCCCTTCACTTCCCATAGTGCCACATGTTTTTCTTTGTTTTAACAAAACTAAATACACAAGTATATGTTCAACTGTTAAACTACAATAAATATATGTTGAGTACAAATAGATGTACGTAAAATTTTAATTCTTCTCATTATGTGAATTCAATGTAAATCAATCATAATTAAAAATACATATTTAATGATAGCTCCATATTGTTTGTAATTTTTCACTGTCAATTTTAGTTTTTTGGAGAAAACAATTACGTATGGTGAGTGATAAGAAAAAAGATAATGTTCGAAATAAGTATTCCAAATGTTTACCCCTGTATCTTTCTTTTCGTCCTCATTTTTCAAGCGGACACCACGAATTATTTAGAAATTCGTAATTATATTATTATTAATAATTGCTGCATTCATTCGGAGCAAGTTTTGAGCTAGATATTTTCCTTTTAAACTCATCTTTTATGTAAAAACGTTTATATTTTCATTTTATTTTTACCGATCACTCTAAAAATATCGCAGAGGTACAGACCTATATGAATATATATATATATATATATATATATATATATATATATATATATATATATATATATATATATATATATCATATATAATTGTATGATTGTACTAATGCAAGCAGTAAGTATATATAAATGCAGCAGGATGCCCGCGCTACTTTCCAACAATTATTTTTAGCATGAACAATATTGGCTGAAAATATAGGGCATGATTAAGGGTTTGCTTTTATTTCTACAATGTTATCAACGCTAAATTTGTATATATCTAGACGAGTTTTTAAAAAAATAGAGGTAAAATTTTATGTGAATTTGAACAATCTCAATCAATTTATCAAACAAAATTATCGGCTGAACTCCCCCCCACTCGTCTCTTTACGTTAAGTTTGCTTCGCAATCACTGCATGACGTTCACCTCTGCCAATGATTTTGTTAGCAGTGAATCATTTTTTCCTGAAGCTAAATAAATTGTCGTCGTATATATGTATCCTTTATTATGTGTTGTAAATTTCAAGTCTTAAAATAAATGACAAAATATTTTGTGAAAATAAAAAGCAACATCGTCCTTCTATGCACTAAGGTGATGAGACTGGCATGAAAAATAGAGGAAAAATACTAATCGCACTTGTGTTTGCAGTATCACCTAAATTATTTATAACTGAAAAAGTTGTCCACTTTTTAGTCAACATTCTGAAATTAATAGACTCGTTTCTTGTCGAAGATTGTAATGTAGGCCTCGTAGAACATATTTGGTCTATTAAAGATACCTCACCAAACACTTCCTGAAGACAAAATTGTTTATACACGGAATACACAGGATAAACATTCAGATAATTTCATAAACCATTGGATCCAAAATATTCAAATTAGGTACACACTTAAATAATCCATACAGACACTTGATAGTTGCATTAAAGATCATTTCAATTTAATAGTTTAACATGTAAACATGTCTCAAATTGACGATATTTTTGATGCATATAACTTCCCCATTGAACTTTTCCGCGTAGAACACAAGCGGAAAATGATACAAGTGCAAACCTAAATTTCTCACATATAAACACTGTTTAATTTCCAAAGACAGAATATTGGCTCTTTCTTTTAACATATTCTGTTCAATTTAACGGCGTCAAAATACTGCTACACACCTTTCCCTGACTTCTGGGCTAATATGCTTTTGCAGATATACAATCAATATGACTAATAAAAGAGACTTGTCAAACAAAACACCAAGGTCTTTACATTCATTAATCGTTCAAGTGTAGACGTTCAATTCTCGTAATTAAATAAAATACTATGTATTTTAATGAAAGACAAAATTTTACACTTGGAAATGTTAAGGCAAATCTTATTTTCTAAGGTCAGTTATGACAAGCCTTGGAATTTATGAGGGTCATCGTCAGCAATAGTTAAAATAGCTTAACATCACTCACATACAAAAGAATCCCATAATGCATAACAGAGCCAAAAATACTGTCAAAAGTATTTAAAAAAGATCCCTTAATTTTTACAATTTGTTTCCTATTAACAAGATAGGATGCAATCAATATGTGATATTTTTTAATAAAATATCTACAACGTTTTAAACAAAAGCCCTAGACAAATCAAATTTTGCATGTTTTGACATTCAAGAAAAGTTTACAACTAGCAGTTGCTTCTAAATTACAATTAAAAAAGTAGATTGATAATCCAGAACAATAGGAAAAGGGCTGACATAGTACCGATGAAAGTCTTGTTTTCAGTGGATTGGTTAAATTTAGTAATGTGTATGCGCTCCATGAGCATGATCACCTCTCATATTTGTGTGGCATGCAAGAGGAAAGCTCTATTTTTTTCACCACTGGAATCTGTTCCCCCTTTCTGCTTGCCTACATTGTGCTTTATCGAAAGGTCTCATGAGTAGTGGATTTTCGATATAGTCTATGAAGATATTCTTGAGTATATATGACCTCCCATTTTCAAATCAATGTTTGCTTCAGCTCATGTATGGTTTGTTGAGAATCAAGGCGTTTGCGGCCTGAAATCCACGGTCTTGTAAAATGTTTTGAACTTGAGACAGATATCATAAGAAGCAGGCAGTACATGGTTTTCCAAGACATTTTCAATGTAATTTATTGCATCTAGTTTACCAAGAATCACAACAGGATGAGTTCTGCTGTCTATACTAATTCCAGCCCAAACCATTATAGATTCAAGACTAAATTTATCCATTTCCTGTACTACTATTGAATGTACCTGTACCTGTACTAGTAGCATTCATCTGTCTAGACGGCTGTGTTATACACATACTCTACTGTTCCAACATGTTAAGAGAAATCTAGACTCATGTATAAAGAGTACAGGTCTCCGATAATGAACCTGCCAAGCTCTGTGATCCTAGGTACAGCTCATTCACGCTGGTTTGTGAAGTTGTGTAAGAAGTGATGCCAGAAATAGGCCTTTTCTGGTTTCAAATGTGCTTCTTTTAATCTATTTCTAATATTTCGATAAGAAATGTATAGTGCAATGCATCTTAGGTCATTTAGGGGGTCTCTTGCACTAGCAATATGCTTATGTGGAGAGAAGATGAACAAACAATATTCTTCATTTCTATGTTTCATTTGAAAAAAAAATTGGTAAAGGGCACTATGATGTACTAGGGGCTAAACTATTGAGATTATGATTATTTTTCAATAATTCAAAATCTAATTTTGGCTACAAATAATAGACGTTAAATCCATTTAAGTCTGTAGATTTCAAATCATTTTGATACTTCTGTTCAAGGTTACAACATCCCAAATCTACATATTATCATTCATACATGTTATATTTTAATAGGGACATGATTTCAATCATTACATCTGAAACCTTTCTTTTTATACATAAAATACTTTCCAATTGACAAACTAAAAATTGGCTTTGCGAATCGTAGCTTTATTATTTAATATTATTAATTTTAATTGTGAAACTCTGGATTTACTTTAACAGGGGAAGAAGGGAAGCATTTTTGCGATGCATTACACAATATATGGGGCAAATTTTTTCATGTGGGGTTAACATGGCTATCTTCATTAATAGTAGAGATACAAGGTTGGTTAAATAGACCAGTTGTGCATTTTATGTTTTAGTTAACAATATGTCTTGAAAATGGAATAATTTTAATGAAACCCCAGGTTACAGCAAAAATAAAACAATTACACATGCACTTAAATCGTCTTAATTAGAAAGTATGAATGCAAGCTCCGCATTCTGCTGAGATTATATTTTTAGAAATAGAACTACTTAGAACAAAATTCTGTTGGATAAGAAATAATACAAAT